>OY720116.1:5000000-7500000 GCA_963082685.1 Cyclophora albipunctata | reverse complement strand
AAGGAGTCTTAAACAGATACAATGAATGAAACTGACAAGAAGTGGACATCAAACTTGCATTTGAAAAGCTTGAGCAACGACTTCCAATAATGATGTAAACACTATCAACGTAATAATACTTTTCCCCAAGGCACACTTAGCACAACGGGCATAAAAGTGATGTTATGGTATGAATTGATAGGGAATTTGAGTTTCATAGTGTTCTCCGATCAGCACATAGTTTTTAGGATTCCGTACCCAAAGGGTAAAAACGGGACCCTATTAATGAGACTTCGCTGTCCGTCCGTCCGTCTGTCACCAGGCTGTATCTCAAGAACGGTGATACCTAGACAGTTGAAATTTTGACAGATAATGTATTACTATTGCCGCTATAACAACAAATACTAATAATAAAATAAAACTAATATTCAAGGTGGGCTCCCATACAACAAACGTGATTTTTTGCCGTTTTTTAAAGTACGGAACCCTCCGTGCGCGAGTCCGATTCGCACTTGGTTGGTTTTTTAATGTACGGAACCCTCCGTACGCAATTCCGACTCGCACTTGGCCGGTTTTTTAAAGTACGGAACCCTCGGTGCACGAGTCCGACTCGCACTTGGCCGGTTTTTTAAAGTACGGAACCCTCGGTGCACGAGTCCGACTCGCACTTGGCCGGTTTTTTATTAATCGACTTCAAAGTCCAAAGGAGGTTGTCTCTCGTCAATGCATAATAGACCAGGGTCGATAAGTTTTGAAACGAAAAAAAATTACAGTAGGATGAAACCCATTGGAAAAGGAAGGAAATATGATCAAAATGAAAGGAAAAATAAATTACAGACGATCCGAGTTCGGGAAGTGGGAGGGGGTGAGTTTTTAAGGGTAAAAATGGTTTATCTTGATTTCCGGCAAAACTACAAGTCCTATAGAAAAAAGTTAAATGGCAAAGTTGTAGGTAATAAAAAGATCTACAACTTTTGTATTTGCAATTTTTTCACATAACCTCAAAATTTAGGTGAAAAATTCAAAAAACCAAGTTTTTGGTTTTTTATTTATATCTTTTTCAAAAAAAAATTTTTTTCTACGAAATTTGGTGAAAACTTACCTTATTATGTCCCAAATACACTGTAATTTATTTGATTAAAAATATTTATTTTTTCGCCTTATTTTAACTTAATATCAAAAAATCACCCTAATTTTCAATTGAAAATTCTGACGTCAAAATATCAGCTTTTTTCAAAAAATTGGTATGTTTTCTGTTCCTTAGAATCTTTACTTTCCGATGATGAAAAAATATATATTATGTTACTGTAGTAAATCTTCTCAGAAAATGCAAAAAACTCGAATACGATTATTTTATTAAAAAGTTGATTTATTTAATGCTAATTACATTTATGTCATAGAAAATCTCATTACATATAAATATAAATGTAAATCGTACTATTAAATGTAGATATAGTCCAGTCATTATAGTAAGTTCACCTCGGAATTCGAGATACCCAGCTGTAAGTCTGTAAATACTTGTATATTGACACCCTAAAAGTTGTATCATAACCTACATAATATGGTAGGGTGTACGCAACTATTAAATTTCAAGGTGAAAGGTCACAAAAATCGGTTTATGCTTTTTTGTAAATATCTCAACGGTTCACCGTATGAAAAAAAATTTTGAACAAAATTTGTAGACAATTTTGTATTCTACAATATTGACAATAAATACAAATAGCAAAAAACCCATAGGAAATGAGATATTTACAAAAAAGCGCAAACCGATTTTTGTGACCTTTGACCTTGAAATTTAATAGTTGCGTACACCCTACCATATTATGTAGGTTATGATACAACTTTTAGGGTGTCAATATACAAGTATTTACAGACTTACAGCTGGGTATCTCGAATTCCGAGGTGAACTTACTATAATGACTGGACTATATCTACATTTAATAGTACGATTTACATTTATATTTATATGTAATGAGATTTTCTATGACATAAATGTAATTAGCATTAAATAAATCAACTTTTTAATAAAATAATCGTATTCGAGTTTTTTGCATTTTCTGAGAAGATTTACTACAGTAACATATATATATTTTTTCATCATCGGAAAGTAAAGATTCTAAGGAACAGAAAACATACCAACTTTTTGAAAAAAGCTGATATTTTGACGTCAGAATTTTCAATTGAAAATTAGGGTGATTTTTTGATATTAAGTTAAAATAAGGCGAAAAAATAAATATTTTTAATCAAATAAATTACAGTGTATTTGGGACATAATAAGGTAAGTTTTCACCAAATTTCGTAGAAAAAAATTATTTTTTGAAAAAGATATAAATAAAAAACCAAAAACTTGGTTTTTTGAAATTTTCACCTAAATTTTGAGGTTATGTGAAAAAATTGCAAATACAAAAGTTGTAGATCTTTTTATTACCTACAACTTTACCATTTAACTTTTTTCTATAGGACTTGTAGTTTTGCCGGAAATTAAGATAAACCATTTTTTACCCTTAAAAACTCACCCCCTCCCACTTCCCGAACTCGGATCGTCTGTAATTTATTTTTTCTTTCATTTTGATCATATTTCCCTCCTTTTCCAATGGGTTTCATCCTACTGTAATTTTATTTCGTTTTTTACCATTTTTAAAGGCTTCGGCCCTGGTCTATAATTAGACTCGTTGTTTTTTATGTTTGTTACTTGATGTCCCGTTTATGGCGCAATTTCGAATTCTTTCAGTGTATAAAAGGATGCTTACAGATTGGTCCCAAAAAGGTGATAGCTCTCATAAAAAATTTATTTTAAGTAGGTTTTTGGCTTGAAAAAGTTATTTATCATATCATTTGTTGTCGTGCGTCGTCCCGTCATTGTGCTAGTTGCTTGGTAGAGATAGCTTTCAGTGATAAGGCCGCCCATTGCACGTTTTTTACACGACTGCGAAAAACCCAAAAGGAGGGGTGTTATTTGTTAGGTTAGGGGGGTATATAATAACACAATATATATGTACATTATAGTCATATATCTAACCCGGAGCTGATTCCGTTTCTAGATCCATAATGCGAGTGAAAGTCTTTCACTCAGCAATGTCTTTCAATACGAGTATAAGTATACTTATATGTATTTTGCAAAACATTACCCTTATCAACAGCTTCCGTGGTCTTGTGGCTTGAGTGCCCGGCTCACGATCCGGAGGTTCTGGGTTCGATTTCCGGTGTGGATATCTCACAAAAATCACTTTGTGAGACTGTCCTCAGTTTGGTTAGGGCATTGCAGGCTGAATCACCTGATTGCCCGAAAAGTAAGATGATTCCGTGCTTCGGAGGGCACGTTAAGCCGACGGTCCCGGTTACTTTCTACGGATAGTAGTCGTTACACGAGCCATGTCAGAGGCCTTTGGCGGCTCTGACACCAGGATTGGTCAGGTTGACCATCCACTCGATGAAGAAGAAGAAGAAGACCCTTATCAGCCCGATGGCTTGTTCAAACCACGGGTCGTTGCTAGTAAATAATTAAGGCGATGAGCAAATATTATTCGCAAATACATAATGTTATGTAAACTAAGATCATATGTTTGATTAAATTAAATGACAGCCATTGATTTAGTATGAAACGTGAATAACAACGATTGAGCAACTTCAATGAAATCAAGGAATTGATCACGATTCATCGCCGAATGTCTGTGTGTTTATGTTAGATATTGTTACGATGATTTTACAATGTAGTAGTCAAATATTGCCTAAAACTAGTTGACTAGAAACATGAATGATATCACTACATAGTATAAAATAAAGTCGTCTCTGTTTCGTGTCTGTTTGTCTGTATGCTTAAATCTTTAAAATTACGCAACGGATTTTGATGCGGTTTTTTGTAATAGGTAGAGTAATTCAAGAGAAAGGTTTTTATGCAAAAAAAATCCCGAAATTCCCACGGGAACGGGCACAACGCGGGTAAAACCGCGGGGCGCTGCTAGTTGTATATGTATGAACAAATATTAATACTGTTGTAGGTAGTGAATATCATTTCATTTAATTTTAACGTTATGTTCATCATAGTTTCTTTTAAATAGCATATCTTGTTAAGGAGCTTATCTATACTAATATTATAAAGAGGTAAAAGTAAGTTTATTTGTTTGTTTGTATGTTCGAGCTAATCTCGGGAATTATCAGTCCGATTTGAATATTTCTTTTTGTAATAGATAGCCACAATAAACGGGAAGGTTATAGGCTATTTTTTATCCCGCGATTCCCATGGGTACGGGCACAACGCGGGTAAAACCGCGGGGCATGGCTATTAATAATAAACTTACTTCAAAACATACAAATATGATATCCGGGTGAACCAGAGTTTATATCATTGAATTCAATGGTTTCTCTTCAGTAAGGAGATGTAATTCATGTTTAGATCCCGCTCGGTTCGTGCGTCATTATTTACATAAATCCTAAAGAAGTATGTTAAATAAATGGTAGCATTCAATAATATAAACATATGGTTATATAGTAGATGTAAGTGTAATGTTTTTAATAATATTTTGCATTCGTAATTTCATATTGCCATTAGCGTATTAGCATTTCAACGTTGAGAGACGTATCTTGTCTGTAACTTGTTCAATTAACTGAGTGGCATTTCTATCTGAGCGCTACCGTGCTTCGTTACGCTACGTTAAATTGTCGGTACCGGTTGTTTCAATCGTTAGGCGGTCTAAAAACTCCGACACTAGTGTTGGCCACAAACCTACTTGTGAACTGTATTAACTGAAAATTAATAAAACATTCAAATTGTGTGAACTTAATGGAGTGTACAAAACTAATTCGATGGTTTTGACAAAGTGTTTAACATTTTCGGGGTTTAAAAACAGTGTTGTGCTTGATGTAATATCAAATAATACAAAATGTGCGTATAAAATCAAATAATATCACCTTTATTTTAAGTACAATAAATAGATTAAGTTTCAGCTGTGTCTCTGATTGTTTATAGAAGTCCTAGTGGTTAACATGTGCTAGATCCGTATTTGGAACATTGGCTAACTGGATAGAATAGGTAATTCATTTACTTATATTGTGTACATACTACATACATAACATACGTTTGTCCAATCCTGGTGTTGGAGTTTAGGAGGCGACCTCAAGGTCTTTGACATGGTCTGAATTGAAACAAGACAACTGAATTGAAGCTTAACACGTTAAACGCTTTAAGAAAAATCGAGTATTTCCATTCAGGCCACAAGGCTCATCGGTGAGCCTTATCATACCGGACCGTTCGAGCCATGGTGGTCACCCGTGAGCCGCGTGACAGGTCCAACGTAAACGCTTCCCACAAGCCACAGACTGCAGCTATGAAACAAAACGCGTATGGAAGTGAGCCGCGAGGCCCAGTAGCCGGTACGGACTGCGTGGTTTTCAAATCCGATGGAAACTTACTAGTTTTATCCGGGTTTTTGTAAGAATGCTAGGGTTGTTGTTAACGATATGGTAGAAAATATTATTTAGATTTAATTAAGACAATAAAACATATAATAATAATCAAATATTTATTGAAATAAAACACATAATGACAATATAATTCGGCGGCATCTTCTATTTGTTCGTTGAACTTCATCTTCATCATCATCAGAATCTATTTGTAAACTTTGGTTGAGAAGATTTATCTCGATGCTTTCTAACTGCGTTAGCTCCTCTTGAGTTAGTTCAAAATCATCAAAATCATCCATTTTTGAAGAAAAAAGCGTAACCGATCCTCACTACTCGACGTAGCGCACGGAAGTGTCGCGCGTGAGCGTGCGGCGCCGTGGGCCGTGCGGTGACCCCGCGGCCCCCCGCCAACGGAAAATACAAAATCCTTTGCATGAGGCCACGGGACTCACCCGTGAGCCTTTTACAATATCTTAAAAACTAGACGGTAAAAGTCGCTAGTTTTGATTTATCATACGAATTACTTAATTTTATGAACATTGGGATTAAAATTTTAAGTTGATGAAAATTACCGATTATCTGATTACGGCTTGGCTCGAATGGAAAAGTAAGCTGGGCTCACCGGTGGGTCGTAAAGCGTGCAACGTGTTAAGGTAAATCAAAGATTCAAAAGGAATGACTCCAAATATATACCAGATAAATTTGAATTTCGATAGGTCGCCACAACTAAATTTTGTGTAACAAAAAGTGGTACTTTTTAGATAATCGTTTCAACTGGCCTTTCTTTTTGATATGCGTAGTGTCCACTGGAACCCAAGATACCATATCAAATTACCAAAAGAAGAGGACGTGCATTTAGTAAATGTTTGTTGACTGAAGGGCACGAGTATTAGTGAAGGTCGCATACCTTTGTAGATGTGTCGGCGTGTGGAGAGGGCGGGCGGACAGAGTCGCCCCCACCGCTCGCGCGCCGCCGGGGCGGGCGGGTCCACTCCACCCGGCAGTCTAACCGCGGCGCTCAACGCTCAAACATGTCCCCTTTGTGGATCTTACTCACGATACTCCCCATCCTGGGTAAGTCAGTGCACGCGTACACAATACATATTTGGAATAATTTATATTCGGATTCAATGTGTTAACAGCTTGCGTGTTAAAGGTAATGTGTTAATGTCGCCCTAGGTGCCGGTGACAAAGGTTATGTGTTACTTTTGCCCTGTAAAATGATGTGAAAGGTCCTAATGCGTGTTAGATGTAAATTAACGTCTTCCATTATGTTGTAAACATCGTACTGTTTTCCCCTAATCCTTCTGCTCAGGTGTAAAAAAGGCTATGTAATGTTACCCTTTATGTCCGAGTCAATAACGTGTTATTGTAATGCGTGTCAAAGGTGTTTGTTTGTTTACTTCAGTGCGGTTTGTGAGGAAAGAGGTAATTGTGTAATTGTATCGGTATAGATACGCGCGTGCGCGTTTGTGAAAGTAATGTTTTTGCAGTGTTTTACGAGATGTCCGGATGCGTGGGAAATTAGTTGATGAGGAAAAAATAATTATGTCATAATGTTGCAAAGTGAATTTGAATTTTGCCGGTATTATTTTTTGTAAAGCACGTTGGGTACGTGTGACTATGTACCTATTGTTTACATATTAAATGGCACGTGACCAAAAAGTTAAGTTAGACCCATTACATGGGTTTAAATGACAATTATAAAAATGTATGTGATGCCTATAAAATGATCCCATAACGTACCTTTCATCCACTCAGGTACGGTACTTAACTCCAGCAAACATCATTAAAAGTTTATAAAACAGTTACCTAACCAAATGTAAGATGTCCATTTTCTGCATAACATTGGTACTTATTGTTGTTTCGAACGGTTATGTAAAAAATAGTTTCATTTACTACACTATAAATAATAATAGTAGGTAGTTGTTAGGTAATACGGCACATGTCATGTGCAGTAGGGTCATTCTGCGCATCCATCACTGCACTGCGGTTGCGCAATCCGCTGCACTTTCCATTCGCGAGATGCGCGCGCGCCGCTGCCCGCGCATCGCATACGATAATCGATTCCCCGGATTTGCATAAACGATTTTCCCACGGTCCGCTCTCCGAATAACTGGGGCGCCGTGATGGCCGGAGAACGGATGAGTAACCTCGAATCATCAAAACGATCGTATCCCTGAAAAAACATACAAATTACTTTACATACAATAGTCTTATACGTTTTATTGTACCCATTCAAATACTTAACGCAATTCGATCTTAAGAAATATAACTAAGCATAGCTATAAATGACAAAAGTTCTCATGAATTATCACCGGAGATAACCGCATATGTGCGAATTTATAACAATAGTTTAAAAGTACTGACACTGTTAGTAAATATTTATGAGACATTAAAAGTCTAGTTGCTTTAGTTGAGGCGTGAGAATATGAACTTCCTACCTCTTGAATGAACGAAAAGCGAAAGCAATTGTAAATTGTATCGCTTTTATTGAGTCATGATGTAGATTTATTGACGGACAATAAAGTATTGAGCTGACTCATCACATCATATTATGTCATTGCATACATTAGCACATTCAGAAAAAGGTGCTTACTTGTAATAATATTGCTTGTTAACACTTGAAAGTCCAATGGCCTTATGTAATTTTTTTATTTTAATATTATTATTTGGGGTTCTGTGCTTAAATAAATTATCCTTACAAATAAAACGATTGCAGCTTATTAAAAGTAAAACTTCATTCTCTGTTTGTCTCTCAATTTTTTTATACAACTACTTTTTTAGAAGAAGAAGAAGCATTATTTTTTTATAATTTTTTATTTATTACAGATTTAATTAATGAAATCTAGTGTATGTACGAGTATCTATATATATTATAGTACTTATGCGCGGAACCCTGCTCAAACAGCTTCGACGTACATTTGTCCGATATTTTTTTGCACAGAGCACAAAAACATTACACCACAAAAACCTTACCATTTAGCTTAATTAAATAATCGCTTTATTATCTCTTTAAGACTTTGTTAATTATTGTAATAAATGCATCTTTTTGCTACATAATTTCCGTTGAATAGATAAATATTTATTTTGTGAACATTATGTAAATTGTAGGATATGTGGAGCACGCGTTAGTGAGTTTTCGTTATATAAGCAATAGTATAGGTGACCTTTTGTCTGGGATGGCACCTTATAGAACGCCGGCGAGGTTGCGCAAACGCAGATGGTATCATCCATGATCTATGCCCTCTGCCTGACACATACATGAGAATAATGTCTATGGGAATTCTATCGTAGGTAATAGTAATATTATATAATAGTTGATTCAACGGCATTTAACAAATGTGCTTAATCAAGATACTCACAAGTCTAAAGTTTCTAAATGCGGGTTGTATTAATAACTGTAAGTTTCATTGTTTCTTTGTTAAGGAGCAGAAGGGATGATAAACCTTTTAATTAAGTCTAGAGTATCCTGGAAGGCTAAACAGCGATTAGCAAAGAAAATTCAAAAAATAACATTGATCATCTGAGCTGACTACTAAGGAAGCCTTAGCTTAATCAGTATGGTTGTGCAGAATATAAATAAAAGCTCAAGCTACAGAGTTTAACTACAAATCTTACTTTCAACATTTCATAGCAAAACATGTCCTTGTATAATTGACTAGTATTTAGAATGTACGAATGGTATCGGAGGACGTGTTATTTGATTGCATTCAATTCGCCTCAAACTGAGCAAAAGTTGGCAACATTCACCTGCACCACGTTTAGTGACGAAATACTTGATCTTCTCGTTACATTACACTGCACTACCTACATATAAACTGCACTTTATGTTAAACAAAACGTTTACTTAACAAAAGCCCATTTGTATTTACTTAACCTGTACTGCCAAACCAATCACTATTTCTATTTCAGCACCGTACTGTACCTATCTATCTATCTTTACAAATTGTTAGATGCGTGTATAAATAAACTTCTTACCTTATTTATACGGCTGTTCATTAATCTATTCGAAGTTAAGTTTTAATTATAGTTTAATACTGTACTGATATCTTCAGTGAGACGAGAGGCCTTTGCCCAACAGTGGGACATTACAGGCTAATACTACTACTACTACTACAACTACTGGACACAGATATAATACACTAGAAGTGCCCCGCAGTTTTACCCGCGTTGTGCCCGTTCCCGTGGGAATTACGGGAATTTTTATACATATGAACCTTCCTCTTGAATCACTCTATCTATTTAAAAAACCGCGTCAAAATCCGTGCCGTAGTATTTGAGTTTATCGCGACAGACAGACAGACAGACGCGGCCGGGGACTTTGTTTTAGTTTTAGTGATAATTGGCGCTGAAGGTGTTAACTTGTACTAATTATAGTTATATGCAAATACTATTATCTTTACGACTAATTGTTTTCTTAATTAACAATGTTCCTTCCGTTTTTCCTTCCGTTTAACAAGGACGTAAATAATATTAGAGGTATAAAAAGGTGATAATTACCCACTTTGATGCAACCCTCATTTGCATACGAGATGTCTTGTGTAGATAGTTCTATGAGTAATCTACACACAATGCAAAATTCTCATACATAAATGTGAATTGAGTTTGTTAAATAGATTCAGTGATAAACGGGCGATTTCCTTCGGATAATTTTGTATTATGTCGTAAAAACACGGTATGGACGACGGCAATCGAAACAATTAAGTAAAAACAGTGGTCTACTTTCTTGTATTTGCATAAACATCGAGTTAAATGGATTATTAAGATGTCGAAAAAGTGATGGATATTTTGTCCGTGTACCTTATTTATTACTTATTTATTTTATACTTACTCACTATACTTTTATAACTTTAGTAATGTGAGAGGTCCACTTTTAGTTCCTGATTTTTTAGAGCCCATAATCAATTAACACATGACACCATCACGATACACAGATTTTATAACCTATTAGTCTAGTGAATGGCATTCCTTACATATGTATCACTTTAAAGAACTCTGTTAGTATTTGCTAAATATCTGTGATGATTGTTTTGCCTTTGGATCTTAAAGGTTACTTCACCGTTCGTTGTATTATTATGTATTATACACAAGAGGCTTTAATTCTGTATGAGGCGGTATTACAATGTAAAGGTATACAGAAATAGCCTCCTATCTATATAACGTATTTATATGTATTTATCTCCATTATTTGCTAACAGGGGGAGCAGAACGGTTCAAATGTAAAGGTCGTATTCTGGGAGCGTACTACGCTGACGTCAAATCTGGATGCAAGGCTTTCCACGTGTGCGTGCGAGTCGCGGGGGGAGGCGTCAGGGACTTTAGGTTCTTCTGTCCCCCCGGCACGCTGTTCCACCAGGAGGCACAAACATGCACGGACTGGGGGAGCGATGACCCCCTCGCCTGCCCTAACGTCGACGGTCAGTTTGATATCTACAAAATTAAATCTGGTAAGACGCTTCGCACTAACATTACGTTTGCTGTCATAACTTTTGTGTTGTTTAATTTAAGGTATTTTCGGGGAAGGTAAGGATGATGAGAAGTTCTAGTATGAGGTAAAGTTGAGGTAAAAGGTGAAATTTTCGAAACTTTGTCTCTTTGGAATACTTTGTAAGTATGTATGTATGTCTGTAGCACAGCTTCTACCAAGAAATGTGCAGCCTCGATTTGACTTTGTTTCGGTTTCAGTAATATGAGTCTAAGAAAAACAGACAATAGAAAATACACGAAGTTTTTAATTAGTCAGCTCAGCACATGGTGAGCACCTTTTCTTCGACTGTAGCAGTACCTTTCAGAATAGGAGCTCCCGTTGATGTCTTTTGTGTGTAGCACAGAAAGTGATAGATATTCAACGAAATACTACACTGACATTTGTGTTGGTACGTTATTAGTTTAATAGCAAAATCGTAAACCTTCTGAGTAAATCAAGGTTATTAAATCAGGCAAAATTAAAATAAAACAATTGGCTGAGTTTTGTAAAAAATAAGCTTAGTTGTGTGCTTCCGCTTTATGTGTCTAGAACGTATTGTATTATACATGTAATCCCCCTTGATATTAAAACAGTGTTTAAGTATTCATAAATTAATTTGTGCAGAATACGAGAGTAAGAAGTTGCCTTCGTTCAACAAAGGAGAGGATGAATCGGTGTACGGTCTCCAGCGAGCCGAGACCGGCGACCGCCGACTTCAGCAGCAGAACAACAATGTAAACCGAGCGTCTCCGAACCCGGCCTCTAAGGCCTCCAACGACTTGCGGACTGCGCACTCGCAAGACTTCTTTAGCGGACGCCGCGACGACCGCGAGGAGACCGTGGTGCATCCCGTGCACGCCGTGTCCCGCCGCCCGAAACAGTCGCAACGCGAGTCCTACCGCCGAGCCACCACCCGCCTCCCCAACGCCACCCCCTCCTTCTCCGAAACCAAAATTCCAAACAAGCCTGAACCCATACCGCAACCGGCACACAAGCCTCAATACGAAACCAACCAACATAAACGTATCAATTTGATCAGAAGACGACCAGTAATAGCATCTACAACTTCACCACTCAAAGCTCTTCACAAACCTTTGTATCAGAAGAATGAGCTCATACAACGTCCCAATTTGCCTCCTCAGTTCAAAGACTTTGAAGAAGAATACGTTGAAGTCAGTCGGGTGATACCAAAGCCTCACTCGAAGCCGCAGGTGAAGCCAGGACAACCGATACCCGAGAGCGACTTGCTTGCTCAACAAAAGATGCCTCAGATGCCCCAATTTCTAACGCAAAATAAGCAGGTGCCCCTGAATAATCCCCAACATAAGCCCAACCGGTACTACCCGAGTAACCCGACCCCCCTCCCATCGTCCCACAAGTCCCCTACTACAACGACAGTCCGACTGCCGCCCTCACACCCCACCTCGGTTTATTACTCAACAACAATAGGAGACTACAGTAACGAGAACGGAATAGTAGAGGCGTTCAACTACGACGATCAACCGAAACGACAAGAACACAAAAATGAATTCAATTATATTAAACAAAAAGAAAAAGATTTACTAAAGCATGTAAAACAAATTCAATTCAATTCAAATGACTATAATCAAAACGAATTTAATCAGAACGATTTTAAACCTTACAAAAATGAATTTAAGGAAAACGATTACAGCCAAAACCAATTTGTTGACGATGACTTTAAAACAGTTGATCGTAAGCAAAACAATAATCTTCAAAGTAATGTTAAGAAAAATGAAAACGTGCCTCTTAAAGTGAAAAATGCCTTCAGCGTTGAAGAAATCGGAGAAGATGGTGCGCGTACCAGAGAATTGAATAACTTTAACAGGAACTACAATAAGGGTACCACTGACAGTGAAGTGAACAAAATTAACGCGTATAATACGTTCAAACAATCCATTACTAGCAATAATAGCCCTGTGACAATTTCTACTCCTTCGGAAAACGATGCTACCGTTACTACAAAAAGTAAAATTAATTCTGTAGCCATTACTACTAATAACGGTTTTCTGTTTGATGGTAGTTTGGGTCAGGATGAAGACGACGGTCAGTACCACCCGCCCTCCGACGAGGACGACGGCCAGTACCGACCCGAGCACTATGACACGGAACTTTTGTCTGGCGCTCATTCTATCAACATAGCGGCCAGTGGCAACAAACTTTTAGAAGACAAAAAATCTAATTCAAAAATTCACTCAGAACTTAAGAAAAAATCTCCCTCGCCTCGTCCGTTCCGTGTGCAGCCGCAAACAACAGTGAATGAGAAGACAGAGTCCTCATACAGCTCGTTACCGACTCAAACCCCAAGGTCGTTTGACGTCTACAAAACTTATACTACCACGTCCAGGCCTAGTGACTTCCCCGATCCCGAGCCAGTGGTCAAACACAAACCGACGTCGCCGCCTGCCACGGTTGCTTCCACGGCGGCTTTCACGGCCGCCCCGCGGACGTTCGAGACTCGCCCGCCCCAGACCCAGTCCCACGCCCCCACTTTCCCCCCCAACCCACCCTCTCGCCCCACCACCCGTAACCCCATATCCAAACCCGTGAACAAAACAGAAGACACCAGCTATGACTACGCTTACTACGACTCCGACTCCGGATTCCCAGAATATGAACAGCTAGCAGACTTCGGTACCAAGACAATACAAAAATAAATTCAATTACATAGTTACCACTATCTAAACACTGCCATTAAATTAATCGCCTATAAAGACAAGGATGCAATTTTAAATGAAACAGTTAATTAATTCATAAGAAGGTGGTATGAACTCTGAAACTGTACGATCGAATAAAAAACTAAACAACAAGAGAAATGAAATATATTGTAAATATAAATAGTAGATGTATCTGAACCTGTCACAAACAAGTTATTTATTTAAGTGTCCTTGATTTATGAGGCTCATTCTGTAGTTACCCTAAATTATTTTGTGATATAATGTTATTGGACCACATACAAGTATGTAAGTTGGAATGTTCAAGAATTGTATGCGAGAGTTGAACTTGAAATGTTAGAATAAAACTATTACAAACCGATATACTCATTGGTATAACTTGAAGTTTAAAAATAATGTCCTATAATTTACTTAGATTAAGTTAAGACTAGATTGTAAAATATTGCTTTGTAAATAAATTCTACTTTATACAATGAGTTGCGCAATTTATTTCTAAAAGCTTGTGAGAACGGCGACAAATAGAATACATTGTTGTTAACTTTAACAATCAACAAAAGACTGACTCTGCAAGGACAATTATTATTATTTATGTTGAGACGTAACCCACCTGGATATAGATGGGAAATAAGTTGTTTCATTAAGAACCTACAGACCTACCTTCCTAGATAGTTCATACATAGTAAGGCTTTTCAATTTTAGTTTAGGTCTAACAGTTCTTTTAGGTACTACTGAAGGTAAAGTCAGGAAACTTATTTAGTATTGAAAACATTTAGAAACACTTTCTACCAACAGCGCCTCGTGGTTTTACCCACGTTGTGCCCGTTCTCGTGGGAATTTCGGGAATTTTTATACTTAGGTATAAACCTTCCTCTTTAATCACTCTATCTATTTAAAAAACCGCATCAAAATCCGTTGAGTAGTTTTGCTCATAGGTTAGAGGACACACTGTGGGGATGTACTCACGCTATGGGGTTGTTAGTGTATATTCTAATGAAACTATCACGATTAACTTTCAACCAAAGACAACTTCATCCATTGAGGAAAAGGGCTCAGTGAAGAGGTAAGGATGGAATGAAATTCCTTTTCAGAAGGAATACATACCTTCACTTAATGATTAAAAAAATACAATCTGTAGGTGACCTCCACTTAAACATACATTATAATTATATTTTATTTACACACAATAATATATTAAAAACCACTTACATACATCACACATTCATATCCCAGTAACATAACATTCATAACACAAATAAATAATTTCTAACCAAATGTAAACAAACAATAATTCGGCAAGCAAACCCGCGCGATATGCGTTGTTCCGAATTTGTGCAAATCTTGCATTTAAGTTAATTGTGGAATGTGAAGCCACGCGGAGGCGCATCGCGCGCGCGCAGTCGATCACAGCGTATGCTACGAGAGACACATACAACTCGTTCTCACGCGCACTCGCGTTTTGCCCACGCGTGAACTGTTCACTTACTACTTTGATTAATTACATGATATGTATTATGTGCTACATTGATCCTGTCTTGCTATCCTTCTAAAAACTAAAATAGTGTGTGTTGTGTGTGGCTAATAAACTTTGGCAATTCATCTTTGTGGTTTAATTCAACCAATATTACCACGCACACCCCCTAAAACTGGTGACCCCGGAACAAACTGAGGAACACGGAAGACAAGGAGCAATTCGCAGCCTGGATGTCGGCGTCGAGTGGTTCAGATACCACCGGTAACGTGGACACGCGTCCACGACGCCACTCCAAAATCAAGATGGCGTCTCCCGTCGTGCCCGCTTTAACAGTTGCAAGTAATCCAGTGAGCATAAGAATACCACCTTTTTGGCCTGAAAAACCAGCAATTTGGTTCGCACAAGTAGAAGAACAGTTTGCAATCATGCGCGTGACAGACGAAGCAGCCAAATTCTACCACATTTTGGTTTCGCTCGACCGTCAGTATGCTGCTGAAATAGAGGACATCCTCACTGGTCCTCCCAATTACCAACGCCTCAAAGAGGAGTTAATCAAAAGGTTGTCTGCGTCGAGAGAAAATAAAGTCAAACAACTTTTGACCTACGAGCAGCTAGGTGATCGCAAGCCGTCACAATTCCTTCGGCATCTTCAACATCTCGCCGGTCCAGATATCCCTCAAGAATTTCTCCAAACAATCTGGACGAGCCGACTACCCGTTTCACTTCAGCCTATCGTTGCGTCACAGCCTACCCTGGGTCTTGACGCACTCGCTGAACTCGCTGACCGCGTCCATGACATCGCAGTGCCATCTCATCAAGTTGCTGCAACCTCAACGGTACCGTCATCATCAATAGCTGTTGAGGAGCTCACACGCCAGGTAGCTCAGCTGACGCGCCAGGTGAGCGCTTTAACTATCCAATCGCGACATCGACCTCGACCCACCGAGCGCCGCAGAGATGCGCAACGCAGCCGATCGACGTCACGACGTTCAGCGTCGAACTACCGCAAGTACCCAGTTTGTTGGTACCACTCACGGCATGGTTCCAAAGCTCGTCGGTGTATCCAGCCGTGCGACTACAACCAGGGAAACGAGAGAGGCAGTCAGTGATGGCGACTGATGATTGCCACAACCCCAGCTCAGGTCGCCTCTTCATCACGGATCGTGGTTCACAGATACAGTTTCTAATAGACACTGGAAGTGACATTTGTGTGTACCCGGTTTCAGCCCTTAAAAGGCAACTTTGTAAATCAACATATCAGCTCAGTGCTGCCAATGGTTCGACTATCGACACTTACGGCTACATGCAATTAAATTTGAATTTGGGTCTGCGGCGTGATTTTCCGTGGCGTTTTGTTGTTGCTGACGTCACAAAAGCAATCATAGGCGTAGATTTCCTTTCTCACTATCGTTTGGTTGTTGATGTTGGCCAACAGAAGCTTATCGATAGTCTAACCAATGTTAGCACTGTAGCTTGTTTAGATTTAAGCGACAATGCTGTTTTAAGTGTTAAGGTAGCTAGTTTTAATGGTGATACTGTGTATCATAAAATTTTGTCTAATTTCCCGGAAATTACACGTCCTTTTGGAACTCCTCAAATCGCAAAACACAATACACAACACCACATTCGCACCACACCAGGTCCACCTGTATCATGTTCTCCTCGCCGTCTCGCGCCTGATAAATTGAAGGTAGCTCGTCAAGAATTTGACGCTATGATTGCAAGCGGTATCGCACGTCCTTCTGACAGCCCTTGGGCATCACCTCTTCATCTCGTGACTAAAAAAGATAATGGGTGGCGTCCATGCGGCGATTACCGCCAATTAAACGCTCGTACTATACCAGATCAGTATCCGATTCGTCATATACAGGATTTTTCGCAAAACCTGTCGGGTTGTACTGTATACTCGAGTATCGATTTAGTGAAAGCATATAATCAGATTAGTGTTAATAGGGCAGATATTCCGAAAACTGCAATAACAACACCCTTCGGATTGTTTGAATTTTTAGTCATGACATTTGGACTTCGTAACGCAAGTAAAACCTTTCAGAGATTTGTTGATGAGCTTACTCGTGGCTTAGACTTTTGCTGGCCTTACCAGGACGATTTTCTTGTGTTCAGCCGCACGCCACGTGAGCACGAAGAACACTTGCGTCAACTTTTTACGCGAATGAGAGAATTCGGTATATTAATCAATCCGGCCAAGTGTGTCTTCGGTGTGTCTAATATTCAATTTCTCGGCTACGAAATCTCTGAAAGCGGCACCAAACCTCTGGACAGCAAGGTAAAGGCAATGTCTGATTTCCCTCTACCAAAAACCGTCCGAGAACTCAGACGATTTTTGGGCATGGTAAATTTTTACAGGCGATTTTTACCCAACGCCGCTCAGATTCAAGCACCCCTGAATGCCTTACTGTCCGGATCGGTTAAGGCATCCGATCCGATTGTTATGACTAAAGAATCATCGCAAGCGTTCGAAAACTGCAAGAAGAGTCTGTGCAATGCAGCACTTTTAGCTCATCCTGATTCGCAAGCTAAATTAGGATTGGCCACTGACGCCTCAGACACGGCGATAGGTGGTGTCCTGCAACAGCTCAAGGATGGAGACTGGCAGCCATTAGCATTTTTCTCTCGCAAGTTAAGCCCGTCACAAACGAAATACTCTCCGTATGACCGTGAGCTCCTTGCCATTTACGAGAGTATAAAACACTTCCGCCATATGCTGGAAGCTACTCACTTCACTATCTATACTGACCACAAACCTCTTTGTTACGCATTCAGTGAACGTAAAAGTAACTGCTCACCACGTCAGTATAGACACCTTAATTTCATCTCGCAGTTCACCACCGATATCGTTTTTATTGCTGGTAAGGACAACGTGGTTGCCGACACACTATCACGCGTCGATGAACTGCAGGTACCAGTTGACCTTGAAGTGATGGCTGAGCTCCAAGGTTCAGATCCAGACCTTGCGGAACACCTCAAAGGTGACACTTCACTTCGCCTTACACAGACGAATATACCTGGGAGTCGTACCGTTCTGTACTGCGACGTCAGTACACCGACACCCAGACCTTTCGTCCCTAAACAACTTCGAATGCAAGTTTACAACAGTCTCCACTCCCTCAGCCACCCCGGTGCAAATGCTACCGCCAAACTCGTTGCACAACGTTTTGTTTGGCCACTGATGCGAAGGGACTGCCGAGAATGGGCTAAGTCATGTTTGGCATGCCAGCGCTCGAAGGTAACGAGACACGTTGCCTCACCTTTAGGTACGCACGATTTACCTTCAGCACGGTTCAAACATGTACATCTAGACCTAATCGGCCCACTACCATCATCCAATAATTATCGGTACTGCCTCACAGCCGTCGATCGCTTTACGCGATGGCCGGAAGCTGTGCCTATTACCGATATTTCCGCGGAAACAGTGGCCAAAACGTTTATTTCCTGTTGGGTGGCACGATATGGTTGTCCTACCGAGATCGTAACCGATCGAGGCGGACAATTCCAATCGGCACTGTTTCAACAGCTTTCTCAGTCCATCGGTTACGATCACCGTAGGACAACGAGTTATCATCCGCAATGCAACGGATTGGTGGAGCGTTTTCACAGGCAACTAAAAGCTGCAATTACCTGTCATGCAGACACCAAGTGGACCGAATCACTTCCACTTGTGTTGCTAGGCATTAGGAGTGCCTTTAAGGAAGACCTCCAGACTTCATCAGCTGAGTTGGTGTACGGTGAACCACTTCGTCTCCCTGGCGAATTCTTCGGTCACGATATTGCGTACTACACCACCGACATCACCGATTTCGCGGCTCGGTTGAAGTCCTTTGCGGAAAATATTCGTCCGGTTCCCTCCCAACACCACTCAAATCGCAGAGCTTTCGTATTCCAAGATCTAGCTACATGCAGTCACGTATTCCTTAGGGAAGAAGTGATGCGTGGCTCATTCCAGCCTGCTTACACTGGTCCATACGAAGTGCTCAAAAGAAGGAGTAAAACATTTATTATTCGCGTTAGGAACAAAGATCTCACAGTAACTATAGACCGCCTTAAGCCAGCCTATATACTAGACGTTCGTGTACCCGTTCCTCGATCCTACACTGCAACTCCAGAACGTGTCCCTGTTCATCCACCGCAGGAAAAGACCGCGCTAACAACTACGCGTTCAGGTCGTACAGTACGGTTCCCTGACTTTTATCGCCCTTAGTCGGTCTCTGGAGGGGGATGATGTAGGTGACCTCCACTTAAACATACATTATAATTATATTTTATTTACACACAATAATATATTAAAAACCACTTACATACATCACACATTCATATCCCAGTAACATAACATTCATAACACAAATAAATAATTTCTAACCAAATGTAAACAAACAATAATTCGGCAAGCAAACCCGCGCGATATGCGTTGTTCCGAATTTGTGCAAATCTTGCATTTAAGTTAATTGTGGAATGTGAAGCCACGCGGAGGCGCATCGCGCGCGCGCAGTCGATCACAGCGTATGCTACGAGAGACACATACAACTCGTTCTCACGCGCACTCGCGTTTTGCCCACGCGTGAACTGTTCACTTACTACTTTGATTAATTACATGATATGTATTATGTGCTACATTGATCCTGTCTTGCTATCCTTCTAAAAACTAAAATAGTGTGTGTTGTGTGTGGCTAATAAACTTTGGCAATTCATCTTTGTGGTTTAATTCAACCAATATTACCACGCACACCCCCTAAACAATCTAATAGCAATTTGTAGTAGATAGCTAGTTGGAACCCTTTTATGATGTGGAAGGCAAACCATGACCATTCGACGCAATTTCAGATTTAGAACACGCCATCTAGTGTTGAGTAGCAAAACTAAAACAACAAAATTG
Organism: Cyclophora albipunctata; assembly: GCA_963082685.1. Classification (NCBI taxonomy): domain Eukaryota; kingdom Metazoa; phylum Arthropoda; class Insecta; order Lepidoptera; family Geometridae; genus Cyclophora; species Cyclophora albipunctata. The sequence goes on along the minus strand of OY720116.1, from coordinate 7,480,099 downwards.
TGTTGTAAACGAAATTTCTTCGTGCGAAAAAGTGAATAATATTTAGCGAAACGTATTTTGCTGACTCATTTTATCATTCTTTATTACGGACTTTATTTGTTCTTATCATTTGTAAAATTCAATCAACTAATATTGTGTTTTTTCTACTCGCTAACAGATGGCGCTAGGAGTATTTATTTTTTAGTATGGAGAGTAACTAAGGCGACGGTTACACGTAAGGTATTTACTGTGATCCATCAGTAAATAATGACGTATCGTGGTATTTAATTAACGTGTAACCTAATGTATTGATGTATGTCATTATTTATTCATGGATTTCTAGATTTCTTGATTCTGTATTGATGATCCGTCGGATTATAATAAATATTGATCGTGTAGCCTCGCGTCAATATTTATCACGTCAGTACGTGTTACGCTAGCAATGGAGGAGGACGACTTCTTGGATCTTGTGGCGGCGGATAAACTTGAAAAATAACTAATAATAACTCATAACTACTTATAACCTTTTAACTTTAAAGTTCCGTCCCGTTGCCAGGTAATGCAAAGTTAACGCTAATTTTTCTCTCGGGGTAATATAGATTTTCTCATCACGGTATCTTGTTTGGTTAAAAAAGGTGTTACTATTGCCAGAAGTTCTTCAAAGCAGGGTTCAGGCATTAGAAAATAATTCTCGTAATCATCCATTTCACCATGTAATTTAATTTCTGCCATTAAATTCAAATGTGTGTACCTTTCCCTTTGTTGTAACCAATTTTTTGCCCATCGCTTTCGCTTGACCTTTTTATTTAAACTAAGTGCTAAAATAATAGCCACGCAACCTTTAATTTTCAGCTCTGTGGCCATTTTAGACGTTTAAACAGCAGGAGACCGGACACAATACTGACGTAATAAATATTGAACGTGTAGGCTGGTGTATTAATCCATCAGTAAAAACTGAAATCCATCAACAAATATTATATTGACGGATCACAGTAAATACCTTACGTGTAACCGTCGCCTGAGGCCATCCTTAATCCGTAATGAGGATAAAAACTTTTTTTTATATCAATCGTTTACTCACCTATATATACCAATCCGAATGTTACTAACCAAGGGATTTGCGCTTATTATAAACTCATTTACCTCTGCAAGCAAGTTCATTACACTTCAATCCACCTCACTATGATAGCGATATCTTCAGTTAGATGCGAGGCCTTTAACCAAGGTCATTTGATACAGGATAGTTAAATTCTAATATTTTTTCATGATTTTTCTCACATTCTTAATCTCAATATTATAAGACAGCGTATCCACCAAAATGTGGTAGCTGAGCAGTGCGAGGATGTATAGCAGACTCTTTTGTTTCTCTAGCGCATCTTTTCTATTAAAGCCCCGTATTCATGGTAAACATTTGTTTAGCAACAGAGTTGAATCAACGCGTTGCAGAGTTGCTGTCAACATGTTGCTGGCAACACTGCGTGTTGCAGAGTTGACAACGGCATGTTGACAAGTTGTCGCCCGACGAGCGTGCGTATTACATCAGTTTAGCAACAAATGTTGACGCGTGTGGACGAGTTTGCAACAGTTTATAAACATGGCGGCATGGATAAAATTATGCAATTAATTATTTTTTTCCTCGGGCAACGTTTTGGCGTGTGGACAACCTATATTGGTTTAAACAAAGTTTAATCAGCATTCTCCCTGTTTCATCAACAATGTTTATCAACTGTTGCTCAACAAATATTTACCATGAATACGAGGCTTCATACTCCCCTTGCACATTTCCCTCGCACCCTCTATCTTTTGTTTTGCACGAACGTACAAAAATGCCGGGCTAACGTACAAATTTGTAGCCTGCCGTGTTGAGCGAGACGAGGTGAATGAAACGATTCTATTGGTTCTCCTCGCACAACACATCTTCGCAGGTTATTACAGCTTTGGCATTAGTCATACTAGCTTTTGCATACAAATATCTACCTATTAGTACCGGATAAAACCGCGAGGAATATCTTAACAAGTTTAGGTATCTACTGGACATTACAACGTAGTATTAGGTTCCTAAGTACCAAACCTATGAAGTTGCTGGGCAGGAAGGCACTATGGTGTATTTTTACCGTTTTTACCCATTTTTAACATCCGATGAAGTAAAATGACGTTATGTCATCTGTCAAAATAATGTTGCCGGGGTTTAGGCCCATCTCGTAGCCAGATTTGGTAGCTAGCTTCCAAATGGGAGAAATAATCCCGATTCGAAGCTGGCTACGAAATAGGAATTCGAAAGTCAAAGATTTAGGATTTTAACTAGTAAAAAAAAAAATAACCCTAACCTACCGAATAGATCGTTCCCATTTAGTAGCTAGCTACAAGATGGGAAAACACTTTTCTCATTTCGTAGCTAGCTACCAAATCTGGCTACGAGATGGGCCTAACCTGATGGTTGCCGGCCTTTAGGGTGACTGTCCATTGAAGCGGAGCGAGGCTGCGGAGCGAAGAAACGGAGAAATCTTAACCAATAGGGTGGCATACAATTTTCGCTCACAGTGTTATGTGCAATCCTAATGGTTAATATTTCTCCGTTTCTCCGTACCGCCACCGCGCTCCGCTTCAATGGACAGGCACCCTTAGACCATAGTGGTGATCCCATGATGAGCCACTCAACTTCAAACTTCAATGATAAGGATCACTGAGTTATGATACGTTTTCACTTAGTGCCATTGCTTCCTGCGCTGTTGCGAAATATTTTTGAGGAGATTTTAACAAAAGTGAGGGGTTGAAACTCTCAACCTTCCTCTTTTACCTTGAGAGAACCTTTGGACTGGATCCTTGAGCGGAAGCATGTTAAACAACATTTCTATCCCCACACTGGCCACTGCAAATCGTGTACTGCTTGCTGAGAGTTTTATTGCAGTTAATAAACTTTTTAAACTCACACGATTTGCACTCATTATACTTAATGAAACGGGTCTGTATCGTGTTAGATAATTTAACGTATTTACTTCCCGAGTCTTCCCGTGACCACGAGCGGTGTAATCCACTCGAAACGTCGGGTACGTATTTTAGTAAATACGTTAAATTATCTAACACGATACAGACCCGTTTCATTAAGTATAATTTATTGCAGTTGTTGGCGCCGCGATATAATAATTCCGTAATAAAAAGTCCTCAAGTATTTGAGACGAAGGTATATAGTAGGATCATTTTACTTGTGCACTATTTGTAGTTTTCAAAACTGGGAACCCTTGAAATGTCATTGCATTCCCATAGAGTCATAAATAGATAATAGGCAGGAATAATAGGTTGTTTCCTAGAAGAGTACCAGGAAGGTAGATATTATGTACTAATGTGTAGGAAAATAAACAAACAAAACAAAACGTGTAAATAATGTTATGTTTTAATAAGTATCACAAAATTAATGTACGTACATTAAACGTTGCCATTAATTTACTAACTTATCCTTTTATTAAAAGTATTTACAAAACACGCCCTCGGTACATCGTTAAAACTATTTTAAGATTTAACACAAACTAGTTCAATTCCTCCGCGATACATCAAAATATGTTTATTTTTATTTCAAAATGTCGAATGCCGAAGCAGTTTTACAACACAATAAAATTGAAACAATGTTGAGCAGTTATCTAACCTGTTTTATTCAGTCTATTTTTTCTTACAAGATTTAAAATGTGGTCTAATGCGGTCTATTTTCCTGCCGAAGACGATTCCTTCCGAAGAGAAAAAAGGTTTAGTGATTCTTTTCTTCAAGCAAGAAAATGTATATGGTTGAAAAACCAGCCATCACGGTTTCAATTTTACGACTCGTAAGAAAAAATAGGTTATAGATAAGTTCTAGTTTTCTTATTTTGTTGATATTGAAAATACTTAGTACAGACCTAAGTTTATTAATACCTACGTCTTAGGTGTAATATTTTTGTAATAGTAGAACCTATCATGATACATTAACACATACGTAGCTTCTATAAACAAGAAAACACAAAGTCAAGTCAGATTAAACAGAAAAATCACACCTCAAAATTGAATGACAAAATTATCACGCCAAGAACATAAAACATATTCATATAAAAATACTGATCTGATATTAATTACGCTTAATATTATAACATAAATTCATTTCCATTTATTTTGAGTATTTTATAAAAATAACTGATACAAATTATAACTCCTGTGATACATACAATATATGAATATTTATAAGTTCAAAGCCTCAATTAGCGGGTTTGTTAACAACGTACCGCTAACTGTTTGTGTCAATTTTTCTAGCAATTATTGATGAGGCTTTAAAATAATTTAACGAGATTCATCAACTTCACAATGATACAAAACCATGAATTAGGGGTATGTTTGAACCGGAGACATGCGCGAAAAAATCGTCTGAAATAGTATTTGGCACTTTATTATTCTTACGCATTTTTGAATCTTCAATAAACCCACAGGCTTATAATAAAACTTAAAAATCAGTGAGCAAGAATACTGCCCTGCAAAGGGAACTTGCAGACAGGTAAAAAAATGGAAACGAATACTTGTAGTTGCTACAGTTAGGATGTAATTGACGTTCTCCTCATTATTTTTATTTTATGCGAGACTCATTTAAATGCCAACGAGTCCTTGGAAATTCGAAACTAGTTATATTGCTTCCATTATATCTACTTAAGAGGATCACGTTATTAATACATATATACATTTTCCTAACTGTGACATCCGTAATTAATTAAAAGACCAAACCAATCAATGGCTATAACGCTATGGGACTATACCTTTCTTAATTTTAATACCTTTTTTATTTTTTAAAGAAATAGACGAATTCATGTTTCTACCAATATTATGTATGAATACTGAACCAAAAATAAGATCAATTCATTTCCAAAACCAAGTTAAAAATGCTTGTTTTATAGACCCGTAATATTCATATACGGTACTGATAAAAAAAGATTGTAACACAAAATACAAATAAAAAATTAACCTTTGGTACAAGAAGAAGCGACAATATAAAGTAGATAATGTTGTATACATAAAAAATAAATCTTTAAGCCTTGTCTTCAGTCGGACCGTACTCTTTAAAGAACCCCATAAATACAAAATGGCCGACAAAATACAAAATGGCCGATACGATAACCGGGTAATAATAATAATACGAGATACGAATAAATTACGCCTATTATCACTATGGAAACTAACTTAGGGCTAAACTTAAGGTTTTAATTGAGCTATTCTTGTTCACAATCGAATGCTCGTCAGGCAATTGTTGAGCTTCTTGGTTTGTACTACGTCTAGTGTTCACTGCGAGGCGACGGCGCCGGCCACCCTCTGCCGCACGTCGTTCAACGCGTCGTTGCTGAATCCGTTCAACAAGGGCAACTTCATCTCTTTGCTCTCGGCTTTGGACTCTTCCTCGATTTTCGCTTTGGCTTTCGCTTTCTGAAATGGAATAGTAAGTTATAAATCATGCTATAAGACGTAAGTGCTACTAACTATTATGGATTCATTTTAGAAATATTAAAAATCTGATGTATAAATGCCAAAAACAAGTTTGTAATTTTATTTAACTTTTACTTGTCATCTACTTAATTTGTAGCGTAGCAGCTATACCTGTTATCGTTTTTTGACGACTACCTTAAGGTTTTGACACAAGGAATGACTAACTCTATATTTAACCTACCTTGATGTACGACATTCTAGACTACCTAATCATCAACATGACACAACTACAACAACGTCTCATAAAACGAGAGATACTAACCCTCGCCTTGTCCTTCTTCAAGTAGGCCTGTTTGTAGAAGTCAGAGAAGAGGTAGTAGAAGAGGACGGCGTGCATTCCGATCCACCAGACGAAGGCGCGGGGGTAGTCGCAGTCGATGAACAGGAGCTGGAAGGCGTGGAAGAACACCAGCACGAACTGGACCTGGGAAAGGAAAGGAAATTATCAAAAATCTGCCTAAAATGTTTAAACTTCATTTTCACGTAACGCAGATTGTTCCATCCCACCAAAATATCGTGAACTTTAAAATGTAAATTCAAATTTGAGTTCGATAATAATTCGATAGTTATAAATTAAACGAGGTGCCTGTACCTAGTATCGATGTCTTTATGATCTTATTATCGGTGGAACAATAAAGAAACGTGGCAGTAGATCACTTTTAGGCGAAAAGCGTCGACTTAAATAAATACATTGAAGTATCTTATTAAGTTCCGTCTGATTTCGTCGACAGATATTCTCATTCTTCATGTTTAAAGGAATTTCAGCAACTTCCTTAACCTTACTTATTATTTTTATTACCTATATAGAGTTTATTATTTTGATTAAAGGTTTCTTGGTCTAGGTACTTAGTGTAAATACTTTATCGAATTCTTGATTTACGATTCATAAAACACGCTAAACGACGACATTACACTTAAAATTATATAGCTAGGTAGTGACATAACAAGTAATAAAATTATTAATATAACATAGCCATGAAGACGTAATTTGAGATCATATGTCATTACTAATTAAAGGTTAAACACCTATTAGGTAATTTAACTTCAAATAATTATTATATGTAATGAACTTTGTGGATTTGGCGGTCAACCACATCCCAGGCAAAAATCCGATGCAAATAAAAAGTTTTGATAAATGAATGAGACTAATTATAATCGATTTTCGTCTAATAGAAGTTAAGTACCATTTTCCCTAATAGTCCCTTACAAAAAACTATAATTATAAGTTGTTGGGAAGCTGCCAGTAATAAACGTTAGCAATGCATAAAAATCTTATTTTTAGCATTTCAATTCGTGAATATGGATTAAGAGTTCTATTAAAAAGAGTTTACGTCATATGATTTAAATAAGCAATAAATAAATTAAAATTAAATCTTTACTAGTTCTGAGTGATTTTTATTTATGAACACATAAATTATAGGAGGCTAATAGTAATTATAATATTATATTGTATATTTTAAATTGCATTCCTTTAACGTTGAATTGAATTGGCATTTAAATATAAGTATTTTTAATGAAGCAAGACGTTGGTAATATTGTACGTGTGACAGAGGATCATAATTATCACAGTTATAACTAATAACTGTGATAATTATGCATACTTTGATTCGATAATAGCTTCCCATACGCCTTGATAGAATCGGTCCATTAGGACCTACGATGTCTCGTGCAGAAATAGCTCCAATTTATAAAGCACCTCTTTTGCGTTAAAGGTTAAAAAAGGTTCTGGACAAAGAAGTAAGAGTAAAAAGATACTTTAATATCATGTCCATTTTGTCAGACGTGGTCAACTTTCAGACTAGCGACAGGTAAATTTAACAGGTTCGGAACGGAAACCGACAATCACTTTAGCGACAGATCTACATCTTATATATAAAATTCTCGTGTCACAGTGTTCGTTCGCGTACTCCTCCGAAACGGCTCGACCGATTCTCATGAAATTTTGTGAGCATATTGAGTAGGTCTGAGAATCGGCCAACATCTATTTTTCATCCCGAAATTCCCGCGGGAACGGGTACAAAGCGGGTGAGACCGCGGGGCGCAGCTAGTAATAATATACTAGAATAATAAAGCAGATTTTCGTTTGTTCAAACGCGCTTATCTCAAGAACTACTAGTTCGATTTGAATAATTCTTCTTGTGCCGGATAGCCAGTAGCCACGTTCAAGAGAAAGGTGGCTATTTTTTATCCCAAATTCACACAGGAACAGGTTCTACGCGGCTAAAACCGCGAGGCTCTGTTAGTCGTATTATATAATACTACACATAAACAGCTTATATGTACGAGTATACTAATATTATAAAGAGGTAAAATTTGTAAGTTTGTTTGTTTGTTTGTTTGTTTGTTTGTTTGTTTGTTTGTTTGTATGTTCGAGGTAATCTCAGGAACTACTGGTCCGATTTGAAAAAATCTTTTTGTAATAGATAGCCACATTCAACGGGAAGGTTATAGGCTATTTTTCATCCCGGAATTCCCATGGGAACGGGCACAACGCGGGTAAAACCGCGGGGCACGGCTTGTCTTAAATATATTTACCATCTGCAGCGCTGTCAAGTATTTCTTCCACCAGAGGTACTTCTGCACCTTGGGCCCGAGCGCGGCCAGCAGGTAGTACGAGTACATGATGATGTGTACGAATGTGTTCAACATGCCGAAGAAGGTCGAGTGGCCGCCTGATGACAACAGGGAAACACATTAATAATATATCGCTATTTTGAGGAGATTAATAAAAAAAAAATATAAGTATGTGCGTACTAGTATCAGTTAGTTAGATTCCATAACATAAGCTTAGACCTTAGTTTGGGTTAACCATGTGTGAATGTGTACGGGGTATTTGTTTATTAAAATGACAAATGCTATACCTTAACAAACTATACGTTTACAAACCACGCGAATGCACAGGCACCAATCAGTTATCCATTTACAATGATATTTCAAAGAAGATATTAATAAGTAAGTACAGTGACAAAGAAAAGTTTATAAATTATGAAAGGACTCCAGATTCGTGATATTTTTATTTAGAATCCATAGTCCAACTATAACTAAACATGTTTATCGGAAAAGGAAAAATATAGTATAGGTATAATCTTCGTACTCGAGTTTCCGTAAGTCGTACATTATACATTCCTGATTAAATATTCACTATGAATTGAGTATTTTATGAATTAATTCTTCATCATAAATCAATTTGTGGTCGTAGAGATTAATTAATTTGTATATTTGATTCTAGTTTAAGCGGTTCCGAAACTACGTTTGAAATTTAAAAAATGGATGTAATAGATAAGCTTTATTAAAATGTATAAAAGATCGATTTTGTTAATGAGGTAGTGGTCGCAATACATAGCAAGGCTTTTGTTTAAAAAAAATGGCGAGTCAATTGGTCGGTAACAGTGGCATTCTACTAATATTATAAATACCAAAGTTTGTGAGGATGTATGTTTATTATATGTATGTTTGTTTGTAAAACTACTGAGGGGATTTGGATGAAACTTTACAGTAATAATAGGTCATACATAAAATGTATAACACATGGGATACATTTTACCCCGATTTAGGCGCATCTTTTTTTTAGATAAACCTATGGTAGATACAGCCAAATGACCAAATATATATAAGTCCATTTAAAACTATATCAAAATGTTATAGCAAAGCATACCCTAAATCGAAGGTAATTTCGTGATGTAAAGATTTGATAATACATATTTGTAGAATTATATGGTTTACTTGATAGTGAAGTTACTTATTTTAAACAAACTGTAACTTTTACGAGTACTCTATTAAGTGTAATCTAGGCCTTAAAATAAGGCGTCATTGAAATTACGTACCTAATAGTTCTAATAATAGTATATAATGTATGTAAAGTTAATATATATAGGTCTATAGTCTATGTAAATAACAAAAAAAACCTATTTAAATTCTATGACGCATTCAAAATAAATATTTTCAGGTTTCTAAATTGCCTCGAATTTACTCATGTCACTTCACTCTTAACGATTTAGGAATGTGTATTTAGAGGTTTCAGAAAAACGAGAAACTACCGCAAAGATTCACTTACCACTTTTTTAAAGTAACATAGCACCTATTATACTAAAAACTATTTTCACAATAGGTATTAAAACATTGACGCAATGAAAAGGATAACAAAACAGCTATGAAAAAATGTCAGGGCATCTTGAAACAGACGTTCCAAAAACAAAACAACAAGCAAAAACTGTACAATTTACATTCTTACAATATCTACACTTCAATTGTTTTTGTCAAAATTCACAAGATTTTGCGTAAATCAACACGACATTGCCCTAGACATTGCCTCGAATATTTGTACAAATACTTGATGCAAGTCAAGTATGATGACGGATCATTTTAGTTAGTTTTTTGCTTTATTTGGAAGTCATTAACATAAATGTAAGATCGAATATTTGGCAAAATATTTGATGAACTCTAGACTTTTTATTTCTTTGTAATATAATGTTAGTCATCAAATTCTGATTGAATTACTTGCATATATTAAATAGCGTGCTTGAGTTTTATACTTATCTTCGATGCCTAACCTTTAAGATGCTATCGTTTGCGTAACTTATAATTTCATTGCCATGTGCTTTAATCGAAACGGCAAATCCTTGACTTATGGTTAGATCGAATAATATTAGGTAACCTCAATGAGTCGTAACTGCATGGGAATATAAATAATATTAATGTGTATAATAATAATAATAAATTAAGACGTAGAATAAATACCCGTAATGAGTTTTAATAAATTTAATTTTGTTGACATTTTACACAAAGAAAATCTTAGTTCCAAGAAATAACTGTTATGTACATCTTCTTCAATTATATTTTTATTAACTATAGAAAGTGGTTACAAGAAAATAAATGACAAAAGTTTGTATTTAACTCAGTAAAACTCTTATTATTAAATGTAAATTATAATTAATTTGGAAAGTTGTTTTTAAGTTATATGTTAAGTTATATCTCTACTAATATTATAAAGCTGCAGAGTTTGTTTGTTTGAACGCGCTAATCTCAGGAACTACTGGTCCGATTTGAAAAATTATTTCTTGTAATGGATAGATATATTCAACGGGAAGGTTATAGGCTACTTTTCATCCTGAAATGACCACGGGAACGGGCACAACGCGGGTAAAACCGCGGGGCACTGCTAGTGTTATTATATGTCAAGTAAGTTCTCATTATACAAAAGTGAATACATTACGTAACGGACTAAAAGGTGTTAATGATCTCTTAAGCCCTACCTACCTTTTTTATAAGTAAGTAAGTAAGTTGGTGAGTATAAGTCTGTAATCTCCCACTGGTGGGCAAAAGCCTCTTATCGGACCGAATATATCAGTACAGTGAGGAGGATTAGGCGTAATCATCACATACATTGTAATGAAGACAATGAATAATTTTCTTCCATTGTTAATAGTACTTACGTTGAAATTAAATTGTTTTACAAACATCCCATGTGTTATTCTGATTCGTTTAGTAGTTTTTGCGTGAAAGAGTAACAAACATCCATCCATCCTTATGTCCATCGTCACAAACTTAAGCATCACTACATAGTATAAAATAAAGTCGTCTCTTTTTCGTGTCTGTCTGTTTGTCTGTCTGTATGCTTAAATCTTTAAAATTACGCAACGGATTTTGATGCGGTTTTTTGTAATAGGTAGAGTGATACAAGAGAAAGGTTTTTATAAAAAAAATTCCCGAAATTCCCACGGGAACGGGCACAACGCGGGTAAAACCGCGGGGCACTGCTAGTTTATAATATTAGTAGGATAAACTTCACTCCATGTAAACATCTTGTTTAACAAAAATCAAGGATAAAAACGGGGCATTCGTTTTATTATAGCTACGATGCCACAGATACGTCAGTCATACCTGCCTTTATTGTCGCAGTTTATTATTACCTCGTAGCTATATACGTTTGGTTGTTAATGGTGCTTGTATATAATTATACTATTGTGTGTCTACTGGTAAAATTCTGATATTTATTAAACAAATATAGACTTAAACCATTTCGGCTCGAAGTATAACATTATGTACATAAGACATTAGCGATTACGTTACGCGTATTTTCCCAAGAGATTACTTTTGTTTTTACAAAAAGATACACTTTAACCTTTTTGCAAATCTAAATGTTAAGGTTATATAAACAGATAATTATAAAGTATATAAACAGTTAATTTTAATTCAGGTTAAATATTACAACCTATTTATGTATAAAATAACCTCAACGTTTGAAGTGTGCCATGATTATCATAATTATAATGAAACATGTATATGCATATAGTTTACCGTTAAACTGTATAATTATAATAATTTATTTGTTTAGCGCAAAAATAAATATTGACGGATGACATTGGCAATAAAATAACAAGGAATATATTAATTAATACTATTACGCGAATTAGAAAGTATAAATACCTAAGTAACTACAGTAATCGGATTAATTTTGCTTGGTAAATGATTTAAATAAGTCATAAATTGCAGGGCTATTCAATCTTCATTACTTCATCATTCACCTTTCCGATGCATGGTTTGAAATGAATGATGATAAGTAATTTTAATAGGTAGGTACTACTTGAACTTGAGCACTCTCTTTCTTTCTCTGTGTTACCAGCCGAATCGTATTCTACTTAACTTACATGAACAGCATTGGAAGGCCCTAAAATAATTACGATTTCTAGTTTGTTCTAGTTCAATGTAAAATTAAACTGCGTAGAAAAATAACAAAGAGATGATACGCTTTTTATTGTTTACACTGTTATGATTGATTTCCAAGTCCGGTATTTCCGTTTTCCTAACATACATTGTCTTCTAAGCTATAATTTACTATGTATGTACTACCAGAAGCCTTGTTAGGGCACTGTTAGGGCATTATTTCATGTTTAGTAACCCTTTAAAAGATGGGATTTCCACCATATTTTTTATAATATACGTCTGAATGAAAACACTCGTGCAAAGGAGGTTGGGTAAAATTCACTCCTCTCCCATCTAAATGCCTTTCGGCAAAGTTGTATACTTATTAAATTCTAGCAGCGCCCCGCGGCTTTGCCCGCGTTGAGCCCGTTCCCGAAGGAATTTTCGAAAATCCTTTCTTAGTGTGCACTTAAGTCACTTGAAGAACCTTCCTGCCAAATTTCATGTTTCTAGTCATTCAATCAGTCAGGACTTTGAATTTTATATATATAGATTGGCAGCGGAAAAATAAGCCCGACGGTTTAAGCTGCTGCTGGGTAAAGTTTCCTAGCTGAGCAAATCTAAGTTATAAGTGGTGTAGGTATTTTTTAGAATGTAGACTCTGCTATATCAATAATTATAACCATGGTATAACTCAGTCCTATCGATGTACACACTCGGACCATTTGGACCGGATTTGCCCACTCTTCTCTACCCTCCAATTATCAACGGTTTGATGACGACAATACCCAACCGAAATTAAACATTAAATTACAAAACAAGTTGAAAGAACGCAAGCCCTTCCTTCGAGAAAATTTCATTTACATCATCAGTCGTATTGACTTACACTAAACCGCTGTTATGACTTTACGATTATTTGTTCTTGCGATTAGTAGCCTTACATTGTCATTATTTATTCAATGATGATTATGGGTCGTTAAACATATGGAAAAGATGCTGTTTTGACGTGTAAGATGTATTATTATTCAAGTAGAGAGGTACTAAGTTTTATTATGGTTGTACCATAGTTGAAGTCACAAGGAGATATTAGTAATTCAAAATGATTATTTTCAATAGATATTGCTCTTTTCAAATACAAACGGAAAATTACTCGCTGAAAACGTTTATTGTTTTGTATAACCTACAGAGTAGTATTAAGAAGAACTAATTATTAAAACAATGCAATCATTATCGCGTTACTTATAGCGGTTATTTTGTAATGTTTCCAATGTATAAGTTGCAGGTAAACCCTATAACTAGTCAAAACTAATACTGCCTGAAAAATGAGTGAAAACTACAATTGACCAAGTCGTTCAATTTATGAATTTTACCTAACCTGAGTATTCAGTTAAACCTAATATTGCCTGAAAAATAGTCAATCTCCAGTATCGACCAAACCACTCACTTATAAGTAGTTTAAACTGTTTTTTTCAGGCAATATTTGTTTGTTTGGTATTAGGTTTGCCTGTAACATCCTACTAATATTATAAATGCGAAAGCTTGTGAGGATGGATGTGTGTATGAATTTATGTATGTATGTTTGTTACTCTTTTACGCAAAAACTACTGAACGGATTTGGATGAAACTTTATAGTAATATAGGTTATACATCAGAATAACACATGAAATACATTTTATCCCGAAATTCCCACGGGAACGGGTACAACGCGGGTGAAACCGCGGAGCGCGGCTAGTATACAACTAAGGTTAAACGTACCTACTGGCTAAGTTATAATACACCCTGTAATTACCGTCTTTTATTTAGTAACCGGTCTTGGACGTTACATAAACATGGTTTATGACTAATTATACTAATGTAGATATACTCGTAGTATGCAAATTTATGTACTAAAATAGTCACTGAGGTGCCTATTTTGGATCAAATTGTGGAATCAAGTATTCAAACAAAAACTGGTACGAAATATGTATTTATATATTTAGCAAGTGGAAGCATCTAGAATTACGGTGAAGTTTGTGGTTACTATGTGCGTTAAAATATAATAGTCATTATACTAAATGAAACGGGAATGTATCGTGTTAGAATATATAATGTATGTAGCGCCTCGCGGTCTTGCCCGCGTTGTACCCGTTCCCAGGGGAATTTTGGGATAACATGTATCCCATGTCTTTTTCCGATATATAACCTATATTACTATAAAGTTTCATCCAAATCCGTTCAGCAGTTTTTGTGTGAAAGACTACTAAACATACAACCATCCATCCTCATAAACTTTCGCATTTTTAACATTGTTATGTATGATTTTCTAAACTACTCAATCCTTAAACATTCTCACGGAATAATCATTATAAATTCGTAATATATTTCGTATGTATAATGTAAATTTGTTCGCGATGTACTAACCTGGCGTGAACTTGACTCCGAACCAAACAGACATGGGCATGATGCCGTGGTGGATGACATGCAGCTTAGACACGTGGTCGTTCTTCTTACGCATCACGAAGAAGATCTGTAAACGAAAACATTACGTTTATATCTTTGCCATTAAAGCGGTCTTTTATAGTTAATATGTAACGCTTAAACCGTATACAGTGTTTTGTCTCTTACGCTCTTTGGCAAATAGCGTATGTCGGAAAGGGACAAACCATTTGATAGCTAAAGTGGTTTAAATAAGCGTTTATGAATAAGGCCCTTAGCCTGTAATGTCCCACTGCTGGGCAAAGGCCTCTCATCTCACCGGACATATCAGTACGGTGAGGATTATTAGTCGTAATCATCACGCTTGCCTACTTGGGTTGGTGATCTCAAACCCGAGCCATGATTGAAAAGAAAGAACAACATAAGCAAGTATAATTCAATGACAAGAGACTGTATCGCGTTAATCGTATTAAAATGCATGCTCTATGTTTCAATCCCGCTTATTTTTTTTATATTGAGTACAAGTGTGAGTTATAAAGTGTGTCATGTCAAGGTAAGATAAGTAGATGTTCAAAAATAACCATTAAGCATAAATTCCTGTAGATATTTCGATACAATACAACATAATCAGTTGATAATTATTTGCACTTATTATTAGCAAATTTGATGGGTCCTATTTGGGAACCCGTTTCGTTTATTTATAATCTATTTATTTAAATCAAAAGGCCCTAATAAAATACCTTTAATCTACGATAGTAAACAATGATAAAGGTGTTTTTTTAACGTAATAGATTAATCATCCCATTTGTTCTACACAGCTGACATTAAGGTCAGCCACTAACCTACTCCGAAATGTGGGTAATAGGTATCAAATAGATAGGCAAGAGTAATCAAAAATGTTGTAACAACATCTGCAGACTTGCTGCGGTTGACCACTGTATCTTAATTATGTCTGTGAAGCATCTAAAACGTTGGGTGGTTTGGATGTTGACAAAATTACAACCCTTTGACTAACGCGATTTTTGTAATTAACTTAAGATTCGGTATTGGCAAAAGCCTTGCTGCCAATTGAAATATTTTTAATCCTACTAATATTATAAATGCGAAAGTTTGTGAGGATGGATGTATGTATGGATGGATGTATGGATGTATGTTTGTTGCTCTTTCACGCAAAAACTACTGAACGGATTTGGATAAAATTTTACAGTAATGTAGGTTATATATCAGAATAACAGATGGAATACATTTTATCCCGAAATTCCCGCGGGAACTGATACAACGCGGGTAACACCGTGGGGCGCGGCTAGTAAAATATATGGAAAGTTGTACCTTTAGAAATAACCCGCTATATTATATATTTTAAGTCATCATCCCACTGGAGGAAAAATATTTAGTGATTTTATTGCATTCCTATCCCATCACTAAAACTTCTTTCTATATAGAATAAATTGTCTATGGTAGGAAAAACGGCCATATTAGTTTAGGTTTAACTCCTTTAATAACAAATATGCACGATAAAACCGCGCGTGTTGTATACAATAAAATACCTATGTACACAGTTCACGTGTAGTGCGGCGTGCTATCGACAGCCAGGCCACCTTACATTTACTAATAACTCATTCATATTTGAACTTGACATTAATATACGTTACGTAAGGAAACGTTAAATCATCGCAGGCCATGGGTTCTTGAGGGCAATGTTTTGGACGTGATCTTTGCGTATTCAGCAAACAATATTAATTTCGATAAAGTAAATATTATGAACTAATTTAAGCAGAGCATATAGGAAGGAATATTTAAATAGATACAGACGGAAGCAAACATCTGGTACCAGAACGGATTACAAATCAATCTTGTCACGGCAGCCAAGTAAACAGATAAATTCCTTGCGCCTCTAATCGTTGGGTTACTAGACTTGTCGGCTTTGATATTTTTCTTTTTAATTGTTGATTCACAGGGAAACCTGATGTTAATTACATAATTGTTATTCAATTTACTGGAGCCTGACGAGTTAGTAAGGAGCCATTGTTTAAGGCAAATCTTAATGTTAGTCATTGTTCCTTCCTTCTAAGAATATTATAGCTGTGACAAATGATGCAGTTTGTAGCTTTTTACGCTAAATTTTTGCTACGGGAAGCGTTTGTTATAACTTAGTTTAGATAAGTAGAGTAATGATATAAGTCGAAGGTAGAGAGCAGACGGCAAACTGCAGCTGCAGGCTGCACTGGTTTCTACGAATCTCTATGTCTAAGTGGGATGACACTGCGCAGTACCAATTTCCAACCACAGTATGCAGTAACCGCTAACTGCAGTAGGGATTCTTAAAACCTGTAGCATCGCCTACAGTCTCTGTCTCTGTCTTCAAATTGTCTCTTGATTGGTAGTTTACTCTAGCCAGCTCTACCAACCATAAATAACTTTCGAATGCCAATTTTTTTTCCCCAAATTTTTTTTTCCCAAATTACTGTATTTTTTTTTCATCAGCAGAGAACTCTTCGTACTCTACCTCTGAACTGAACTACCTGAGTAGATTAATATCAAGCATTCAGAGTAGTTATGTACTTACAGTGTCGAAGAACTCTGTGAACTTTGAGAAATAGTACCACCAGCATCCGCTTACGGTCTGCAAAAAAGAAAAGGGTATATTAATAACTACTTACATAATCTACTTTTTAAACTCACACGATTTGCACTCATTATACTAAATGAAACGGGTCTGTATCGCAGTGCAGTTATCCCGTGACCACGAACGGTGTAATTCGCTCGAAACGTCGGGTACGTATTTTTTAGTAAAATACGTTAAATTAACTAACGATAACGATAACGATACAGAACCGTTTCATCTAGTACTTACATAATCATATAAGAAGTTAAATAAAAAACCAAAACTACTTCTTTAGATCGACTTTTTATTTCACTTCTTTTTTATTTTTTAATTAGTACCTCAAACCAAAACTATCTATTTTGACCTCAGTTGCTGACCAATGAAGCCTTCATTATAGCATATATAAGTAACTAATCATAAAATGTATAAGTACATAAGAACTCTACTTTGTATCCGCATTCTCTTGAGGAACATTCGCTAAAATTACTACATATATTAACATGTAAATTTCCCTATTAGGAGTCTATTGATGACGTATTGTCACTAGTTTGTCGCCATGGGTGCCTAATGGGTAGTTTACATTAGGTTGGCCATCGAATTATGTAACTGCTTTTGGTTTAAACAAATTCGGTTGCGTTGGTTCGATGAATACAGCAAACGCATGTTTTCGATATTTTCTTCCTTTGGTCGGGTTTGGCCAGTGGGATAATCCGCTGGCTTAAATGTAGTAGCTAGTTGTTTCTTAAGTTTAAGCAAACACTACTCATTTTGAATTGAGACTACGTTTACGGATACACTTCGCTTTTATTTTACATTTTTATCTGACGTTTCAGCTCCTTACGTTTGGCTCCTTCCGTGGTTACGATGACTGGACTGGAACGTCAGATAAAAATGTAAAATAAAAGCGAAGTGTATCCGTAAACGTGGTTTCAATTCAAAATGTGTAGTAGCTAGGCAAATAAGAACAACTAATCTTACAACTAATCTGACCGATTGCCACCGATTCTTGACGTGAACACACCATAACATGTTTGAGTCACTCTTGGCTCATTTTAACCGGCTTCAAAACCGAGAAGGTTCTCACTTCGGTCGGTATTTTTTACTTAATTTTTCGTGCCTACTATTACAAAATTAAAATTATATATTAATTGAACAATGTAAGGCGATTGCGTATAAACATCCGCAGGATACATAAATTGACCTTGAATTAATGTGGGGCTGTGCATACGAGTTAGCATTCGATAAGTACATTCATTAGTAAAGGGCTTTTTAAATTTAAAAATAACACAAGTAAATAAGCAGCTCAATACGCAATGACGACAAGCTTTACATATATGTATACTTCAAATAAACAACAATTACTTCAAATACGAGTTACTTCAAATAAACAACTGCAAATAGTTAGCCAAAGAGTATAATAATATTAGTTAGCACTGCATGTTTATAGTGTAATGTTATGCTTTGACATTAAATTATATCTTGAAAAGCATATAATAACTTTATGAATAAAACATGAGCAGTTTTATCATCACGAGCTGATGCGAACGAACCGCGTCAGGTAATCAGCCTTGGTCCATGTGCCATCACGGTACACCACTAACGCATGTCCCCACAGATCTATCATTACACTAAGTCATTATAGCCAATGATTTGCAAGGAAAACGGATCATTATGATTGTTACAATAAGGTAAACAAGAATCTTTTAAGTATAAATATCGAACTGCCAATTAGGTATGTAATGTGTAGTTTACCGATCTTTGTAACCTTGATTGAGTATAAAGATTCCTATTTTTTCTAATAGTATGTATAAAGCGGGTAGGTGATTGTTAGGTGGGTTTTGCTGTGAAGATAAATTTTTTAACATTATTAAAGACATTTTGTAAGTTTGACGTTTGGTCAATTTGTGTATCTGCATGTAGCGACGTACCTAGCTTTTATAAGAACTGATTTTGATTGCGCTTTTTTTCAAAGGTGTTTTCATCATAAATGGTAGATTTACCCAAGCTAGGCAGGGTATGAATATTTATCGAGATTTTTTTGTTCTTTTAGGCTACCTTGAATATATAATAGGATTTAGAATATTTTATGTTAAAACCGCGTTTAAAAGCGCCAAAGTAATATTCTGCTGACCACAAAGCAACATATTTTAATATGGCAAATACAGGTCATTCAACTACTTAGTTATTTCAGTTTATGTCTCATTTTGTGAACAGAAACTTTTGTAGTTAGAGGCTTTAGTTCTTCTGTAGAGATAGGTAGGATACATACCTACTTATTTAGAATTTGTATCGAGTTAATCAATGATAAGGAGCCAAGTAATTAAAGATACAATATAAATAAAAATAATATTTTTCAATTAGACATTCCACGTAACGCACCGAGTCAAATATATGAAGTCAATAACCCGTTTTGGAAATACTAAATGTAATAATACCAGTAAGGTAAATGAATAATTTAGTGTTTAAATATAATAATACTATTAAAATATTCATCTATGACCGGTTTGCTCATTGTCTGTCTACCCGCTTATACCTACTAGGCATCTAGAACAGTGCCTGATTACCATACTACGTATTTTAATATGTTTACTACACGTATTTCCCCGATTCACAAAACACTTTACACTATCTTCGAAGTTGCTTAACGGACACAAACAATAGGTAAGTATGTTAAGATTTGGAATGGCCACACCTGTTGCCCTGATGTCTTTTGTCAAGATCATTTATTTGCAAAATACTTATCAATATTGGTAATTAATTATATATATATATATATATCTCAATTCATAAATCTTGATAATCTATTCGCAAAACCCGTTTCCAATCGTCGCTATTGGACATGCAATTTGAATAGGCGCCTCGGTAATTTTATAAGGACGCCGACACAACACTTGTGCCCGCAAATGTAAGCTTATGTAAAATGTTTTGCTACAAAGATATGAAATTGAAATCGCGGCCTGATAACCTATAAGTGGAATCGAGCTAAGGGTTTTAAAATATAAAGGGATAGACTCTATCCCTTTATATTTTAAAACCCTTGCTCTATCCGATAGAGCATAATTTAATCAGTGAAGCACTTATAAAGCTAATAGCAGTGCCCCGTGATTTTACCCGCGTTATTCCAGTTTCTGTGGGAATTTTGGGATGAAAAAAAAACTATAGCCTTCCCGGTGATTGCGGCAATCTATTACAAAAATAATTATACAAATCGAATTGGTAGTTTCTGGAATAAACGCGTTCAAACAAACAATAAAACATACTCTTCAACTTTATTATATTAGTATACTTAGATGTAAATAAGTGTGAGGCTTACCCGCATAGCCTCCGGGGTGTTGGAGTAGTCGACAGGCTGGCACCGGAAGCTGTACTTCGTGAACCATCCGCTCACAATACTCTGCACAACACACAACAACAACAATTACAACACTACACTCCAACCCGAAATTCATTGGAGTGATCTGACGAGTCGTACTGTCAAAAATAGAATTTTGTTATCACATAGTAATTGATTATGTGTTTCGTTTAAAGAACATTTTTCTCATAGAGCCATTATTTTGTCACTATATTCAATTTTCGTCACTATATATTATCTTTCGAAAAATAGGTACACAGGAACCTTTAAATCACTGCACGTAACTGAGGTAAACTATTCACCACCAACCAAGAGCAGACAGTTACTAAATCTAATCGTGTTTTAACAGAAACTCACGACACTGGTGACATTACGACTAAATATCAGTAGAAGCAACAAAGCTTATTTTGTGGCAGAAACCAATAAAAAACATTTTGAATTGTGTTTTACTATACAATCACACCAACATGTCGAAATAAATCATAATCATTTAAAGCGTAATATGTTGCATGTATTCTGCAATACTCGCGGTGACTTTGACACAGTTAAGGAACGCACCTCATTGAACAGCCAGATGCTGAATAAGACTTGGAACAAGTTGTACCAGATCAGCACTGACTTCAACTCGAACGGCTTTCTGTTTTCCATCAACTTCGGACCGAGGACCTGAAACAAGAGTTTACTGTTAGTCATTTTTGCTACATTAACATCTAGCTTCGACGTATTAAAACTCTGGATATAGGAGACCGCCGCTATTTTGATGACAATTACGGGAAAGGTACAAAGGTACGGGTACAAAAGTTCGATTCCTAATGTATTAAGCCAAGTTCAAATATGTTTAGAGCAATAAAGCAGGCCTAAATGTCATACGTCTGGTAAAATAGGTATAAATGTGTTAATATGTCCATTGCACTATTGCAGCATTTTAGAACTTCAAAAGGTAGCAAAATAGTAGTTTATGCAACGTCATATAAAGAAGGGTATTAAAACACGAGTGTGAGTTTATGAAACGAGCGCAGCGAGTTTCATAATAGTAACGAGTGTTTTAATACCCGTGTTATATGCAGTTGCATACACTACTTTATCTTCACTATTTAATGCAGTTAATCAAACAAAATTTTAAAAACAAAACACATTGCGAAACATTAAATTCACGCGTAGGTACGTGTATTGTCACAGTGAACTTGCCGCCATTAAAATCTAACCAATGAGAGCGCAGCTGCGCGTAGGGCCAATCAGGAGCGAGCGAGATCTTACCAAAGAGTTTTGTGTATGTAGTTTCGACGAAGTTTTCACGTATAACCCAACTTTTTTAAAAAGCCAGCATAATATCAAAATTTTATACAACTAGTATGAGGATTTTGACATAAGGCTCGCCAGGTTAATTGGTCGCGTTATAATGATGTTATAATGTTAAATTATAATGATATTATAACATCATGTGCAATTGCTTAAATTGAGTGTTTTAGTTGTCTGCGCTATAACAGTAGTAATTATAAGTCAAGTATTGGAAACATAAGTAGAATGTTACAACATTAGTGTAGATAAATAAACTTATTGTATTTAAAAGGCATGTAGCAGTCAAGAGAAGCCTGCTTCGTGTGGTTAGTATCCATTACAAATCATTTCTGCGCCATTAAAACAAATAACACACAATCAACAAAATATAACACTCGGCTAATAGTTTTATACATTTATAATATAACGCAATTACATACGGCAACTTCCAGTAGGAAACATTCCTAATGACACATAATTTGTTTGACGTGATATCTATTATGTTATCAGTATCGAATGACGTATGGAATAAATATAAATGTGGTGATTAACGAGAGCGCCAGCCAGTGGATTAGGGGGCGGGGGCAAGGCTGGGGACTTAGTGGTCTATGCAGTTGAAAGAAAGATTGGAAGAATGTATGGATTGTAGGTAAATTCAGGAGACTTGCGATTCTAAGGTGATTAAAGCTACGTCTTAACTTACTTTGACTGTGAAGACGTATGTGAGGCAGATGGCGAGGGTTGGGAACGGCGAGGACATCAGGAACCAATCCTTCACTCGCTGGTCACTTTTGTTGTCCATCAGGTCGTGGTAGCCTTCCACCAGCCTACTGAGCGCCTCCATTTTCACTGTAACAATACAAAAGAACACATTAACGAAGAACATCACAATACTGAGTATTACGAACTACAAGTTTCCATTTAACTAAACCATTTGGGCCTTTTTAATAAACGCGGTGTAACTAAAGCTGTTATACTGTGTTTTGTCTCTTTTGCTCTTCGGAAAATTACGTATGTCAAAAAGTGACAAACCATTTGATTGCTAAACTGTTTTATAAACGGCCCTTTAAGTATAATATTACGACATAATACCTTACACTTATATAACTGCAGTCTTAAGTGTATTAATAGTCCTAGACAATGACCACAATCAGTAATAAAAACGACAATTTAAGATTTATCAAGATTTTTCTTATCAAGAAACATCAATTAATGGATTCACTGGGATACAAAAAGAAGATAAATACAGAGCAGTAGATAATTGAATAGCAAAGATCACAATTATCCGTTTCATGTAACAACTGCATATTGTAATCTAATCGGACTTAAAACAACAACTCGTATTTATTTCGAAATCTATTTAAATACTTACAGTCGATGTGAATGTTTCTCACTGCACGAATAAAAGAACAAAATGTTCGGTCACCGCTTACTTCGACTATTAAATAAATGTCATGGCAGACTGGCTTTTAAACCCAAATTAAATTCCTCGCCAAATTATAATATTAGCAAATACTATTTTATTGTTTTACTGGTACTTAATAGGGCTACATGTAATTGAATATTGATAAATAATAAAATAATAATAAAAAAGCTAAATAGCCAAATCCTTTAGCCAAATTTTATATTTAGCCGTTTCAATATTAGCTATGATTATGTTTACCTCTCCCATGTTGACAGTATAATAATTATGTAGTCAATTTGAGTGTCATTATCATCTTTTTGAATCACGACATTAAGGTACCAAATTATTTCACATTTACTAAATAAGAAACAGATGATTGTTTTGTAAAATGCCACTAATTTGGATAATTTAAGGTAAACATGTTTCTACTTATTTTTTGTGCATACAATGATACAATCAAATGGAAATCACTGGCTTATGTTTCTAATAGAAACCAAAAATGTAAAGTAAAGTATTAGACTGTAATGTCCCACTGATGGGCAAATGCCTCTCATCCCATTGAAGATATCAGTACAGTGAGGAGGATTAGGCATAATCACCACGCTTGCCTAATGCGGGTTGGTGATCTCAAACTCGAGCCATGTTTGAAAAGTAGGACATAAAAACCAAATGAGTAATTTTAAAAATATTGAAATCTTAACATTACAATTATATCCAGAATATGAAACACCTACTACAATGCTATAACTACCCCGTGTCTGCACTATGGAGGATTTATGGAAAGCCAGTAACGGTGCGATTAGACATAGGTATATAATAAACAATAACCTTATGGAGTCGATAAGAAGAAGAAAAAGACAATTTGAGTATGTTGACTTTCAATACTAAGCATTGTTTACCAAAATATATGGTTAATTGAATGAGTAAAAAAAACTTTTCAATATGATCATATTTATAAATATCGATAACCTTCGTTTCGCTAATTAAAGCATCCATTAGGAATTATTAATTTTGGACAAATTCTACTATATAAAAATAAGTCGGGTTTTCCTCCCTGACGCTATAACTCCAGAACGCACGAACCGATTTCCACGGTTTTGCATTCGTTGGAAAGGTCTCGGGCTCCGTGAGGTTTATAGGGAATAAAAATCTCAAAATTCCCACGGGAACGGGGGCGCTGCGGGTGAAACCGCGGGGCACAGCTAGTCTACTATATAAAAATAAGTCGGGGTTTCCTCCCTGACGCTATAACTCCAGAACGCACGAACCGATTTCCACGGTTTTGCATTCGTTGGAAAGGTCTCGGGCTCCGTGAGGTTTATAGGGAATAAAAATCTCAAAATTCCCACGGGAACGGGGGCGCTGTGGGTGAAACCGCGGGGCACAGCTAGTCTTAATATAAAATAATTTTGGACAAAATCTTAATGAAATATGTGTAGATTTTTATTATAAGTTTTAATAATAAAAATCTACACATAACTTCAGAAATAACGTCTTAGTATAGGTACTTACGTTACTACATTTATTATCAGCTTTAAGTGAACGAACTATCATCATACTTAGTAGTAATTACAGCGGGATTATTTATACTTATATTATAAAGAGGTAAAGTTTCTAACTTTGTTTGTTTGTATGTTTGTTTGTAAGGGCTAATCTCAGGATTCCTTAGTAATAGATACCCACATTCAACGGGAAGGTTATAGGCTATTTTTCATCCCGAAATTCCCACGGGAACGGGTACAACGCGGGGAAAAGCCGCAGGGCGCTGCTAGTTAACGATATAGTAAATAACAACGTACTACGAGTCTCTTATGTAATTTAAAAATATTCTCATTTAATTGCTCCATTGTATTTTTAATTGTTCAAAAAAATAACTCAGTTATATGAAGATATTCACACATGATAACCGTTATATTATAAACAATAATAATGTACCAAGCAACTTAGTTACTTTATACAACTTATTTAGGTTAGTTCGGTACACACAATTAATCATCATTAATCTATTGAAATGTATATTCACATACGTTATACTAGCGGTGTCGTTTGGTTTTGCCTGGTTTGAGTTCGTTCTCGAAATTTTGTTTGAAAAATAATTTATGTTCTTTCATCCAAAATGGTCCTAGAGTTAAAACACAGAGTTATAAGAATTTACTGGTATCTATTTATTTTTATAAGTTGTAACCTTGATTTTGAATTAAATATAATAAAGACAAACGAAATAAAAAACTAATAAACACATCAATCATATCTCGACCATTCTGAACATTCGCGAACGATCTAAGTTTAGTATTAAAATATTTTTGTATATAATGTTTTTGATATTAAGCATTTTTTTTTGATATTTAGTTTATTATGCATAGACTCAGCCAAAAGGCATATTACTCTATTTCAGAGTATATTCTAGACTCAGACGTTTGGAAATGATATGCTCTATTATTTAAGGCTTAAAATTGTTAATACAATCATTAAAAAAATGACAACCCCACTGAGTTTCTTGTTAGTTCTTCTCAGTAGGTGGCGCGATGCGAACTAACGTAAACTTAATTTTAAGCTGACGATTATAAATGATTGTAATGATCTGATATAATAAAGACATTTTGAATTTGAATTGAATTTGATATAATTTTACATATTTTCCACATTACCAGTTAATTTTGGCGTCTAATTTTTTGTATAAATAAATCTCTAAATATTCATAGGTATTTTTCCTGAATTTACTACGTATCGGCAAACTCTACCTAAACATAATATTTTTTAATAAAATATTAATCTATCCTAATATAATAAACCTGAGCAGATTGTTTGTTTGAACGCGCTAATTTAGAAACTACCAACTCTTTAAGTAATATTAGCCACATTCAACGGCAAGTTAGAAGCTATTTTTTATCCCGAAATTCCCGCAGGAACGGGCACAATCCGGGTAAAACCACGGGGCGATGCTAGTTCGTATGTTGTTACAGGTTTTTGAAAATCAAGAAACTTTGAATAAATTATTTGTACAATGAACTTGGGAAGTTCAATGCTAAGTTTAGATCGTCGTAAAACTACTCTTGAACTAAAAGTATTCAATGATACTAGAAGCGCCCTACGGTTGCACTCGTATACTAGGTACCCGTTTCTATATTGATGTCGTGTTGAAGAGACTCCTCTGTAGGTATTTATCCATATGTGAATAATTTGTTAAATGTATGTAAGTTAATATATTATTATGGAATTATGTGATGCGGTTTTTTGTGAAAAAGCTACAAACTTTAGACATCATACACATTTCCATATACTTTCTAATTTATGAAGAAAAGTATTATTTACATGAAATGCGTCTTATCAGTTCAATTTCAGGTTCAAGCTGAGAATATGATACAGACAGACTTTGATGTTATGTTTATTATTAGTATAAATAGCAATTTAGGATTTTAATGTCAGCAGTTATTAAAACATATGTTATTTTTATACCTTATTAGTTTTATATGAATAATAAAACCTGTATCAAAGTTATGTTTACAAGGAAAAATACGGAAACTTAGAACCGGCGTTTTAATACGTTGTTTTAAAATCGCAGTCCGCATTCAAAGTGCCGGATAATGTCGCTTTGTTAAGACAGAGACTGGTTGAAATATGTTACGTATTTAAACATTCTAGAAGCCTCTATGTCAACAACTAGGAATGGTTATTTATAAGACCCTCTGTTGATCTAAGAATCATTTTTTTTCTCCTCACTAATCACTATTTCCCCACTAGTATAATAAATGCGAGAGTAACTATGTCTATCTGTTGATAAATCTAGATTAATGGCATAACTATATCTATTGGATATGGCCATGAATTAATCGCAAGGGAACAGGATGCTACAAGAAACGGAAGAGTTTATAAGTGTTTCATTCATTCAAATAATATTCAAATTACATTGCCTCTGTCTATGTTGATTATACTCTAACTAAAGGGTGAGGTAAAGTACATATTGACGGTTATGAAAAAATATTAAATATCACCGGATTACTTCAGACAAATGGCTACTTGAATAAGTTCTAAAGATAAACAACAATAAGTTTTAATCGGCAAAACGTTTTACCTTCGACACATGAATGAGCCACACAAGACGACATCCATTCACAAACACATAGCGTACATTGTATTTAAATAATACAATTATTAATCACATGAGCTAGCTTTATTGTTATTTAATTTATATTACTTAAAGATTACGTTATACAGTACTAATTAATATTACTATTTTTATATGGTACTCATTCCAATGGTAGAAAAAAATACGGAACATGAAGTACAATATTGATCAAAGTTCTCAATTAGATTATCGATTTTATCATTATTCAATGGTCATTGTCAATACGAAATCAAATTGTTGATACTCGTAGTATAATTTGAACAACAGTAACAACAACAATTCCTTTTCCTGTACTTTTAGTTTCCGAATAGTTTTACTGAGAGGCCTTTGAGCAGTGGGAAAATACAGGATAACACTTCTTTGTTGCCAGCAAGTGGTAAATCGATCATGATAAATACCACCCATGATCTCTAATCTCGAACCTGCTATAATAAACATTAAACGCTAAGTTATGTAATTACCTCTTTATCGCATAATGTGTGTGGCAGAATGACGCATTCGCATATTTAGACATACATCGCAGAGTTCATACTTGGTTTGATAGACGAGTGCAAGGTCGGCAACTTGGAGTAATCTTTACTTAAACGAGAAAAGCTTAAGTAACTTGATCGTTACATGTATGTGACGTTTCAATAGGTAGCTTTAAATAAATGTATAGGACTGAATTGTTGATTCCTCTAATCCAATTTCCCGGATAGATAAATGTTTTTAATTAGCCTGTAATGTCTAGCTAGGCACAAGTCTGTTACCTCACTGAAGATATATCAGTACAGTGAGGAGAATTAGGCGTAATCACCACGCTTGAACCACGGATAGATAGTATGAAGAAGTAGTAAGTTTGAGACCCCATCATATAATGACATGTCAAATAAAACTACAGCGTGAACTATTTTCCCTTTGTCTAGATTTCGCGGCCCTTAACAAAAAGATGTGTAATAATGCCGCACCCTGCGGATTTACCTGCATTGTATCCGTTTCCGTAAGAATTTCGGGATTAAAATAACTTATTACTTTACTCTTGAATGTAGCTATTCAATACAAAAAGAATTATCCAAATCGGACTGGTAGTTCCCGAGTTTAGCCATACAAGTAAAATTAAAAATAAAACCACTATAATTATATTAATGCAGATGTATGTACAAGTAGTAAACTAAAGTTGATCTAAAACCACGCCACACTCACCTGATGTTTTAATATTCATGGTAAACTTGAAAGAATTTGATATAAATTAGCAATAAAAGGATACAGCTAAGGTACCTATTAAAACAGGTTATCCCTCAAAAATAACTTAAATGATATTCTTTAAGGGGCTCACACAATTATACCTTCTATTAAAAACCAGTATTTTATTGAAATTGAACATAGAAACAACATTGATTTACACATATACGTTTTCTTTATTGCGAAATTAATTGATTTTAGAAAACCATAAGAACATATAGAAACGAAACTCTATGGTTACCATGAAGAAAGAACTATAGACCATCACTACTGATGTGACTGATAAAGGATGGATAAAGGAGTATTCTGTAATCAGCATACAGAGTATTTAAAATCTATTTGCATATAAATTTGTCTTTGTTTAACATTGGTAGCTGAGGTAGGAAATTTTCAGAACCAAGTCGTGGAGGTATGGATTTAATTAATACGTGTTGACAAAGGCAGCGGAAATTAAATTTGACTAAAATCTTCAATCAGTGAAACTGTTTCCAACATATTTCAAACTAGCAGCGCTCCCCGGTTTTTACTGTGCCCGCTCCCGTGGGAATTTCGGGATGAAAAATAGCCTATAACCTTCCCGTTGAATGTGGCTATCTATTACAAAAATAATTATTCAAATCGGACAGATAATTCTCGAGATTAGTTCGAACATACAAACAAACAACAAACTTAACCTCTTTATAATATTAGTATAGGTAATCAATGGGCAGGGCATAGTTTTTTATCACTTGCAATCTATTGCTCTCCGACCCTATCAGAAACAGGCAGTTCTCAATAATATTAGAACTCTAGGCTTATAATATTTAGCTCATTAATAACAATGCGAAGTGTTCGACCCCGAGAAGGCGTCACTGTAATTGCGTATTGACAACCGAAGCGGTGCGGGAGTCGCATACACACGACGCCGTTTATTGAAACAAATAGGGCTTCTGATAGCCTTGGACACGGTTTTATAACGCCTAAATAGTTATTACCGATATCACGTATCAACTGATAGACCTTTTAGTTATTCCGAGTTTTATTATTTCCTTTAAGTGGAATTTGTAATTCTGAAACATTATATCCCTTTGGCCATATTCCAAACTACATACTTAGTTCAGAAAGCAAAATATTTTTTCTGTTTGGAATCCTGTTGTAGCAAGGAGTCGCCATTAGAGCCCATTTTTATTTACCTCTTTTTCAACAGAGATTTTAGCTTAGTTGATTTTCGATGCAATAAAGAGTTATAACTTAAATTTATGTGCGTTTTTGACCGTCTGTGATATCGTATCTCAGTTAGAGTGGTGGAGTCTACGGTGAGTTAACATTATCGAGCACACAATAATCAATAAGGTAAAATTTGAAAATTTACATATTTGTTTGTTTGTATGTTCGAGGTAATCTCAGGAATTATCAGTTCGATTTGAATAATTCTTTTTGTAATAGATAGCCACATTCAACGGGAATGTTATAGGTTATTTTTCATTCCCACGGGAACGGGTACAACGCGGGTAAAACCGCGGGGCACTGCTAGTAATAAATAACTGACATGTTATTGAGTCATCGTCTTATAATTATTAAGAACTCTTATACTTATAAATTACCCTTAAATACTATCTTTAGAATGCTTAATAACTTAATGGCATTTTACGATCTATTCTTTGAGATGTACTTAGAGGAGTATTATGTAGTATAATAACTAGTGATCGGATAGTCGGATGCATATTTACCTAAACTTCATTTTTTGCTAGCAAAGTATGGATGCGACTTCTTAAAATATTTTTTTTGTTAAATGAAAATCCCGAATTCGGGAATGCAATTTAGTCGGTTTATGTTTTGAAAACGACTCATTTAGCATGTGGTATTTATTTTTTTAAAAAGTCCGGGACTCGGGGTTCACTTAAACAACTATTCATACGTATTTACTTGAAGTTTAGTTTCAGTCTCAATGCGATTTTATTTATTAGTGAAGAGTTAAAGGAAGAGTAGTGAGTGTTAGTTTGAACAAAACAATAAGATATGGTGCGCGGGCGAAAGCATGGCTTGTCTCGTATCTCTTTCTGACGCGTACGAGCAAACAGCACAGTGACGTATTCGTCGCTGTGCTGTTTCCTCGTACATTCGAGCCGCATGTAATGTCACTTGCAGTCAACTTCCGAAAAGCTATAGATAAGGATAGAGAAACAATAGAGAAGGGTATGGAGTTTTTAATGAGTGCGAGTGAGACGGAAGTTCATATACCTACCTGCTTGTGGACAAGTATACCGACCCGAAAAGGGTATTGTAATTTTTTTGCATTTTCGAATTTTCTAAAATCCCGAAATCCCGGGATTTTTATTTAACAAAATAAAATAAAAAGCCGCATCCATACTTAGTCAGATATCAACTTTAGATAAATATGCATCCGACTATCCGATCTTTAATAATAACCCACAAATGACTCTAAGGTGGTATTTATTGTATGTACGGTATTCCATAGGAAAATCAGTAACAGTAAAATAATAATCTACGTGTCATAAACATTTTTTTTCTAAAGACGTCTTCAACACAAGCAAACTTCATCCTTGAGATTTGGAATAATTTACTTATAACAAATAACATAATTAATTGTAAGGCAAACTATTTTGCATTTACTGGTTACTTAAGTTAAAGCGAACACTACTTATTTTGAATTTAAACTACGTTTACGGATACAATTCGCTTTTATTTTACATTTATCTGACGTTTCGGCCCCTTTACAGGGATCGTGGTCACGGAAGAAGTCTTCTGTGCCCATTGTTCCTATTTTGCATTTGTTAAATCAGAATAAAACATTTGGATTACTGAAAAACATACAGCGTTCGTAACCATAGTTGTTTTATCTCAGTAGCGCCTATGAGCCATATTTGTGCATTATGGTCCGCGTCAAAGTCATATGAAGTAGCGACAGAATAGTAGTTTGAGTAACTAGGGAAGTGACATTCGATAGTTATTCGCAGTGAGATATGACAATGATCTTGCTGACGGTACCGATAGTTCTACATTCAAAGGTATATACAAATTACAACTACAAGTGTGGTTAAAGACCCCCGTTAAATAAGGCAACTACCTCTATCGAAAATTAAACAAGATCTTTCAAAATTGTCGGCATAGATTCGCAGTGTAAACGATGCTCTAACAAGTTGCCAATTAAATAACCTACTGTACAAAGAGGTATGTTCTATTCAGTTTTCTAGAACAATTGTAAAAAATATTATTAATTTAATTAGGTAAATACGTAAGTTGTGTAATTGTAATTTGATTCGACAATGTCCTCGGTTTATTTATCATGCTCTGATTGCAATCATATAAATTATATTAAAATAATTCCAAGTAGCCCAAGTTTAGATACATGATCTACAACGTTTTTTGCAAAATTTCTTCCAAGGATTATTAATAATTATATAAACTGGAACATATTTGGAGTATAAGCTTCTGACGGGAGATAGTCGGTTACCTTCAGTTTTTTAGAGCGATAAAGTTAAAAACAAACTGAGCCCGCGTACGCAACGTATGCAACACATTATGATACATGGGCTCAGTTTATCAACCATAAGCGAGCGCGATGTACATTTTGTCTTTAGATGGTCCCTGGTTGTCAATTCGACAAACTTCATATTTAGAAGTGTGACTATAGATAGAAATAGGAACCACTTCGATTTGTTGTGACAGATATGACATGATAGATGAAAACTATTTTAAATTGAAACTAGTACGTTAACGGCCACACTTCGCTTTTATCTTACATTTTTATCTGACGTTTCGGCTCCTTTACAGGAACCGTCACAGAAGACTTAAGAAACCAGTATAGGTAGAAGAAAACTACAGAAGAAAACGTCATCAAATTATTTAATTGCTGAAATTGGTCGTTTTGCAAGAAACGGCAGTAGGTTAAGATGTTTCATTACTAAATAAAATAGAAATAGAAAGCTTTAAATAAGTTAACAAAATGTTCTTGTAAGGCGAGAAACCGAGGAAAATCTTAAATGCGTAAAGTTATGTTATGATACCAAATATGGACACATTGACGTTTAAAGGCATCGAAAACGAATTATTGGAGAATTATTATTAAGGCATTCAATTGACTATCCCAAAATAAAATTATCAATAAAACGTGTTTACCAAAATATTTAAACAATCCAGCGTTGCATAACTCTTCGTACTTCGAAGGTAAATCACTTAAACCACAGTTTATTTAACGGTACGTTACAGGTTTAATCAGTGTGACGCACGTGGATATTTCAATTAAATGCATCGCGAATGTTAAGCAACGTTGATCTGGGACAATATAAAGATTGGCTACTGCATTCTATGCAAACTTGTTTTGAAAGCCTTATGTTTAGGGGTCCGTACCCAAAGGGTAAAAACGGGACCCTATTACTGTCCGTCCGTACGTCCATCCGTCCGTCTGTCACCAGGCTGGCAGGTCTAGCTTGCTAGCTTGAGATGTATCTCAAGAACGGTGACAGCTAGACAGTTGAAATTTTCACAGATGGTGTATTTCTATTGCCGCTATAACAACAAATACTAAAAAAAATATTCAGGTGGGCCTCCCATACAACAAACGTAATTTTTTGCCGTTTTTTAAAGTACGGAACCCTCCGTGCGCGAGTCCGACTCGCACTTAGCTGGTTTTTTCAATTGTCTGGCCATGTTCAAAGCGATTAGGCAGTCTCAAACTCGGACACCAGCACGGGTAGCATGACAAGTAGACATACAAATATGTCTACCATCTATGGCGCAAGTTTGACGTCATCGCGATTTTGTCTACAGTAGCTACCGCGACATAGATTTGTCTTGTCGCGTACGTCATTTGTATACAAATGTCTACGCCCTTGAGCATGACGATCATATTATGTCTACGTCAGAGACTAATTTGACTTTGACATTTCAAAGTATACAAATATGTAGGCTACCCTCCAAGGTGCATACAAAGCTTGTCTTCGACTCTTTTATTATATTTTAATATTTTTGTAACAAAAACGAAAACAAGAAACAATAACCACAGACAAAAACGCACTGAAATGAATGAATGGCGAATGAATGAAATAGTGTTGTGACGGTGTTGTGCTTCAAAAAATTTATCGGTAATCATGTGTGACCATGTTAAAAATATAATATATTTGTAAAGGGCAATATTTCTATGTCTTCCGTAGCGAAAGTTTTGTATACAGTAGAGATTTTCGCTTCCTGTCATTATGTGCTCGCAACCGCGCCATAACCCGTAGACAAGACAAAAGTTTTAACCCTATAGAGATATATGTCTACCAGTGTTCATGCTACCCGTGCAGGGTTGGTCAAATGGTCACTAACCTTCACGGAGTTTGGTTTAATTAATGAGTGATCAATTTGGTCTGTCATTACATTCCATGTAGGTGTATGTAGTACAAATACTTGAAGATAGTTACAATACTACATTGGTAAATTCAAGGCTCAAAAACTTGTTCAGATATTGTTTTACCAAAACTTTTGAACTGGTATTCTTTATGTATATAATTAATTACAACTTTATTGATTTTAAATGATTTTTTTATATTGACCTCGTTTGTTTTAATTAGCATGTCATGTTAGATACAATGTGAAAAAGACAATAAAATTGAATAGAGTTATATCATTTGACGTAAAAAAGATTCCATCCGGTGATTCATTCATTTGAATAAGTTGTAAAAAATATCCGCAATAAATTTGTAACCAATATTTCTACGTTATAGTATAATAACTCAGTCTGTGTTACTTCTAATGAAGCTTCAGAGTAATTCATTTTGATTTGTATCGCATTGATTAGGGTCGTATGAAGCGATCACGCGGTTAGATAGATTAATAGTCTCTTCAAATAATGTTTGTGTTGTGACTGAAGCACGGTAATAGCTCTAATTGGTATTACCTATACATTGATTCACATACGCAGTTCTATGGAAAGGTCCGGCTATTACATAATGTTTGTATTTAAACATACAATATATCCTACTAATTACTATTATAAATGCGAACGTTTGAAAGGATGGATGTATGTATGGATGGATGTATGGATGTATATTTGTTGCTTTTTCACGCAAAAACTACAGGACGGATTTGGTTGAAACTTTACAGTAATATAGGTTATACATCAGAATAACACATGGGGTACATTTTATCCCGAAATTCCCGCGGGAACCGATACAACGCGGGTAACACCGCGGGGCGCGTATGTACGAGTATATACAAGGAGTATATGTATGGCCCTATAAGTACTCAGCCGGTTTGTTTCGATAAAGCATGTAAATTGTTTTACGTGTGCAAAGGTAGAATACATCGTATTTAAAATTCCCATACAAAAGTAAAATTATTTTAATCTTAGAAATTTGCGACAACCCTAAATGCCTTTATTTACGAACCTTTATTTACGGACTGCGACGCATTCGCTAGATCTGGACGCACCCTAAACCAGCACATGCCTTTAGGAAAGACGTGCGCTTTGATGTGTGTGCCACTATCGTAAAAAATAACACTAGTTTTCACACATAAAAAAACAACTAGGTAGGTACGATTGTATCACTGGTTTAACAACTGAATATTGACACGATTTTGTTATCATTGATTAAGTTTACACAACACTAGGTACACAACAGACAAGACACTCCACAGTCTCCACACATCACTTCATAAGAAGACAATATTTAAATCCTACAAAAATATTTATCAGCTTAAAAATAGTTGTTTACATATTGGCATTATTGGCAGCTTTCACATCTGTCAAGAGCTGAGCAATAATAAGGTTATAAACTTTACCCATAAATAATCATATGTCGATTGCCAACCTCATTTCATAGCGTATCTAAAGGGCCCCATACACGGCACGGTTCGTCTATACGATCGATCTGATGAAAATCGTGACGATTGATTGCATCAAAAATGTCGCTCATACTCGAAACGACTGGTCGTAACGATCGATCATTTACTTGTTTGAAGCTGAATGTTAAAGGACGTGTTCAAATTAATGTTTTGGTTGCGATTTCCGACATCATTTTCGATTAAGTAAATCGTTAACGATCTTGACATACACCATCGATTCGTCGTTTCGATCGGTTTGACGCGACGGATCGTACAGATAAATCTCACCGTGTATGGGCCTCTTAAGAGCTACTGTTGATGACGGCCTCTTTAAATAATACTCTTTGAAATGTCAATATTTTACTTTTCTACCTATGTTTTGTCTATTTTTGATTTCTGGTTTTTTGGTCTAGAGTTCAAAGTGAAAGGTCAAATAAACAGCTGTTGTAGGGTTGCCTCATCCTTGTGATAGTGTATTTCTGAAGGAAACTTTAAAAGTAAATACATGAATGAAAAACTTGGAAATATCAATTAGGGTAGAATAAACGTAGTTCGCCATGACGAGTAGAATGCCCTGCCTCGGTACTTATAGGGGTATTATGTTACACATTGTATATCGCTGTTTGAGAATAAATATTGTTTAACTTATATTTAACGACACTGTTACGGCTATTGCTATAGTTTCTATAAGTTACTAATTGGGCTTTTGAAAAAAAAAAAGTTTTTTTTAATGTATTTTAAAACTTTATTATTAATAATATTGATATTTAATGCAAAAAACTTAAAAAAAAATAATTTTCAATTAATTATAAACAATTAAAAATTTATGAAATTTGAATAAAAGTCACGTGACTATAAACGCGCCATAATTGGTCACCATAGTTGTGACGTGATAATGATAGAGCTAATAACCATAAGTACGTACAGCGTTTACGGCTATTACACGTGTAACCGAATGGGGCTACCATTATGACGTCACACGCGCTCGGGTTTGTTCGGGAGTTGTCCGAGTGTCTTCGGTACTGGATTCAAAAATTAATTTTTATTTTGAAATAACTTTTGAATTATTGCGAAAAAAATAAAATAAAAATAGTTTTGTTATAAAACTAATATATAATCTTTCGATTTATCACAAAAAATTTTTTTTTTCAAAAGCCCAATTGTAAAAATAAATAAATGACGAACGTTTTTGAATTGACCCGTGCTTTAATTAAAGTAAACAATTTATATAAATTATTATCGTGTCATTCCTACTAATTAATAGAAGTGGAAGAATCTTTTTTAAACAGCACAATAATATTTATTAATTTAACAAGTGTAAAACATGTGATTTACAGTACTTTTGTTATAAACGATAATATTTTAAAGAGGTAAAATTTGTAATTCTGTATGGCTAATATCGGGAACTACTATTCCGATTTAAACAATTTTATTTCTGTATTGGATAGCAAGGAGATCCACTATCACCAAAACTGTTCACCAGTGTCCTTGAGAAAGTCTTCCGCAAGCTCGCAGCACGCTGGAAAGCCAAAGGAATCCTCATCGGTGGAGCAAGGTTAACTAACCTACGTTTCGCCGATGATGTCACCCTGTTCGCTTCCTCAGCCTCAGACCTACAGATGATGCTACAAGACCTCAGCGATGCATGCCTTGAGGTTGGTCTGAAGATGAATATGTCAAAGACCAAGCTTATGACCAATTGCCAACAACATCCGGTGACAGTGAGTGCAGAAGTTATGCAGTATGTCCAGGAGTACATTTACCTGGGCCAAATAGTTTCCTTTCAGTCCAGACAAGATAAGGAGGTCGCAAGACGTACCGAAAACGCCTGGAGGAGCTATTGGGCCCTAGGAGAACTCATGAAGGGCAACCTTCCCATCTCGCTCAAGCGAAAATTAATGGACATGTGCATACTTCCTGTACTCACATATGGCGCTCAGGTTTGGTCTTTGACAGATTCTCAAAAGTCCAGTCTCAAGGTTTGCCAAAGGGCGATGGAACGAAGTATCTTGGGTGTCAAGTTAACGGACAAAATCCGAAACACCGAACTACGTTCCCGCACCAAAATCGCCGACGTAGGTCTTAAAGCTGCTGAGCTCAAATGGAGCTGGGCAGGACATGTCTGCCGCAGGCCTGATGAGTCTTGGGCAAAAATTGCCACCACGTGGAACCCAGACTCTAGCAGAAGATGCCGCGGCAGACCAAAACGGAGATGGCGAGACGAGCTTGACGTGTACTTGTCCGGTTGGTGTCAGGAAGCTCTTGACAGAGCTGAATGGAAGAAATGGGGGGAGGCCTTTGCCCAACAATGGGACACTTAGGGCTTTAATAATAATAATAATTGGATAGCAGAAATACCTACGGGAACGGGCACAACGCGGGTAAAACCGCTGGGTGCGGTTAGGTTTTAAACGATAAATGAACTAAACAGATAATACCCATTTATTGCAGTGGTACATAAATTGCTAAAATCGGTACGATAAAAACATATCTTACAAATAGTAGGTATTTGAAACACGATAAAAATATTGTTTTGAATTGTAACGTACTCTTAATTTTTTAGAGTGTCTTCCGTTGCCAATAAAACACAAAAAGGCTATAAAACCGATATAGTACTACCATAATAAAGTTGTATTTCTGTTTTTTTATCGCGCTCATGTCTAAACTAAGTATACGAAATCTAAAGATTCTTTTTGCAAATGATATAAGAGGAAATTCTGGAAATTCCTCGAGAATAGGTAAAATTACGGGTAAAGCCATGGGGCCCTGCTAGCGATCTTTAAATATTATAAAATCTATATTCAACATTAAATTACACATTACTTACTAGTATCGAAGTCACAATAAAATGCCTTTCTACATATTATAAGGTTCATGATTTTAGTTAGGTTTAGAATGAAATTATTACTATATTGGCCACTAATCCACTCAAAATAAATATATGAAATTATGCAATGGACCTTTTGCAAATAAAAGAAAGAAATTAACAAACGTTCCTGTTCGAACAGGTTTTAATAATACAGATTCTAAATGTCTTGACATGATAAAATGTCTATTAGATATCATTAATATTGAGTAGTATTTTCACAAGCTTTTAATTAGATGTCACTGCGGTGTCAGTAGAGAAATATTGTAAGATTTTGACCTACTTCCAACGGTGGTAGACCTGAAAACGTGCCTACATTTTTACTAACTTAGTTTAAGTCGAAGTACACGAAGGTTAAGCGCTTAGTTTTAGCTGGTTTATAAACAGCGAACTGTCAGGCTAACGCAACGAATGTCACAGAAGGCGACAAGACACGATATAATAAATACTGTGAGTTGATTGGTGGGTGATATTTGAAATTCGAGTTCTCCATCCATTTGTCACCAATAAAATACGGTATTTCCCATATCCTGTCTTGTCACTTTCTGTTACATTCGTTGTGCGTCGACGGGCTGGTGACAATAGAACGACAACTTCACAGTCATTTCAAATAATCGGAAACGATGTTCGCATACCTGCCATCCTAATACGTTTTTAAAATATGAAGATAATATTTTTAAAATGGAATATCTATTTATTTTATCTAGTCTAGGCAAATATAAAGGAAAAGTGTTTGCACAGTATTTGCACTAGAGTTAACAATTAGTGTTGGGTACAAACAGTTGAATCTATATAGGAAAACCGAGTTAAATTCTAATAACTGTCTATGGCAATAAAAACCGTTAATTATACTGAAGAAGGTTAACTATGAAGGCAATAGCAGAATGTCCCGGGCAAGGACATTCACTGCACTCTATTAGATACTCTATGGATAGCGTGTCAATTATAGAAGCTACTCTTCCGCGCTCTACAATTATAGGCATTACAACACGAGGTACATGTTTAATACGTGAATATTGTTAGCAATACCTATTTAATACCTAAACTCAATGTTAATAACATTAATAACAATCAATTGCGCTAAATATTAAGTAAATAAACATTCATTTGGTTAGATATGGGAGTCGGGTCAAGTAGACGTTCTAGTTACGATTCAATTAACAAATAAAGTAGTTTGAATGGTTGCAACCATAACCAACGTGATGGTTAGTGAAATAAATATAGTTTTACCAACAACTAGAGATGCGGATAGGCTTTGTTTCGAAACTGAAGATGGCGTTGCGTAGCTGGCGTGGTTACGAAAGTAATTCTGCGACTTTGACTTCACTACGTTTAGCATACAAGTTCATTGCCAACCTGCGGCTGTTATAGCGTCGATATTTTTATACCATGACCATTTTAAAACTAATAATTATAATGTAAACTCGTACTCGTATATGGTAGAAGTTAACACCCACATTCGAATTTGCGATTATTTACATATTTGTATCCATACTTAATTAGGGTGTAGAATATTGCAGATATTTAAAGCATGGTTCGTCGAGTCCTTTATATTTCTCATTTATTTATAAATGAATATTCGTTCATTTAGAACGTAAATTTTCTTTCCAAAGATCGGGAGTGAGCAATCGAGCAATTTGACGTGTATGAAAGGTGTCCTACAGACCCGCTGCCGGCCCATCACTGGCTAGTGTGCGTTTTGTACTAGTTAGCTCGTAGATTGTAAACTTGCTCAATATAAACGATCAGACTCTAATTAATCCCGACATTCATAGATTTTAATAACCGTCAGAAAAGTTTTCCTTCAAAGTGTATATTGCGAAATTCGATAAATATTTCCACCAAAAATTTAGATTTATAATTGGACAATGACTGATGAAGCGACCTTAGATATAAATTAAAACTATCTCTCATTGTTCGTATCCATTTGTTGGTCAAGGTTCTAATAATTATCCTTTTCCTTGTCTCGTAGAGGTTATCGGCCAATCCCATTGATTAATATCGACGATGTACCAATGAGAGTGCTCACAGGTATGTCTTTAGTATTTTGACAGAAGAACTTCGAACTTCGAACAGTCGAAAGACAAGATTTTTTAATTTAATAGTTGGTAAATTTTTATCTTTTGTGCGAGTTATTCGATATTGTCTCTATCAGCTCTATTTTGTCGGTAAAAGTCTGCGGACTAAAGTCCTTGTTCTGCACATGGTTCCGATATGAATGGTACCATAAATAAACACTTCTAGGCTAAGATTGTCTCTGATATGTAATGAAGCTTTACGAATTTATTTCTGTACGAATTATTTCTGATGCAAATCTGACTAAATAATGTGCCTTGACATTCCCTTTTGCACTTTGGAAAATTTTGTACTTGGAAAGGTTTTTGGACCAATTTGAATGCAAACTATTTATTTTTTGTTTTATGACGTCGGTAGAGTATTAAAAAGTAAAATAAAACCGTTTTTATGGTTCCGTAATCTAAAAGGAAAATCTCTTGTATGTAATAAAGGTAGGTAACGAGGTAATACTCGTATATAACTCGTCTATCTTTCCGATTGTGACAGCTGATTTATTCCAATATGTCTGTATCGATAGAGATCATAGTCATTCGTTCATTGTTATCTCAGAATTTCCTTAAATTTGTTACATAGTAGCGTTTATTCTTACAATACATACATAGATGACAGAACTATAGTCAATCTGAGGAATTAAATTAAAAAATAAACCTCCAAAGTACGGAACCCTGTCTCGCGTACATATAACTCTCACTTATTCGGATTTTGAAATAAGCCTTCGATTTATCTGCACCGTAATATTTTAGAGCTTAAGCCTTTGAACATATGAAAACATTAAAATCTTCTGAATATTTTATTACTAACTTGCGAGATCATTAAAAAAAAACAATTATTATTTTGATATGTTTTATTTTAACGAGTAAATAACAATATAAAATCTGCGCAGTTTTTGATAAGATACAATTACATACTTCAAGTGTCATTAAAAAATGTTTCAAAGAATGTCAGCATTTTCTATTGTTTACGATTCGAATCAGGAATGCGACAAAATTTTACATTGTTAAGTTAATGTTTCGTCTTAATTAATGACAACTCATAGAAATAATAATTATTAATGTTAATGAATTGCATTGTAATTAGTTGGTTAATTTTAAAATGACACTGGTCATAAATCTCTGGAAAATATATAATATTGAAAAGTAACGGCATGGCAAATACAGCACTTATTTTATTAAACTTAAAAAAAACCAAACGAGTTCTAAAAATTGTACTTAATTTGCATTTGCCATAATAAAACGCCCAGAAATCTTCAGATGACACCTTGTTCGTGTCATAGTAGTACGAGCAGATAGGTCTATAACAGGTCCTGCTACAGTCATTTGTTTCTCAAATTCCTTCATCGATTAGTCCTTAGTAACACAAACTCTATCTAAAGGGTGACCCGTGACAAAACACAATGACAAAGGAAATCGGACAATACATGAATGACACGACCGTTTGACACTTTCACATAGAAACCTAGGATTTCACGCTGACCCTAAATACCGCATTATAATCATATTAGATGTTTCACCTGACATCTAAGAGGCATGCAAAAGAGTGCGAATATCAAGACTACATTTGTACTAATAATAAGCACGTCATATAGATTGATCAAGTTCACAAGCTACAAGCCATCGATTTCAATAAAAGCGAGCGTTTCTTTCTAACGTTATTTGCTCCGATTTTTGTTAGAATTTGCCGCCTGTTTGTAACCCCGCATGGTGTTAACAACCCTTAAATACCTTCATACTTTACTAAAAAGTACCTTATCGAAGTAATCGATCGAAAAAATCTTGATTTCAATCAATATTAACATGTGTTGATAAAAACAAGTCTTTGTTTTATATCAAAACTGAGTCGCGATGCATCAGTTATTATACTTGTCAAAGTATTAAGAGAAAACTTAAAAATATGGATCTAAAAAATGCTAAGTGCTATCTGATTGGTTGGGCAAACAATATCATGTCGCCTACACACAAGTCATTGTGAATTACGTATTTATCTAAACAAATATTAGCATTGAAGAGCTTGTGCGACTAAGGAATCTAGAAACTGCTCTAACGGATGGAATACTTATATTAAAAATATCCGTTAGGTTATGTTTAGCATAAAGGAATAAAAATACATTTTAGGCTGCGTGTTCACCATAGCAGAGAGAACTTATTATCAACAAATTAATTGTTCCTTCTATAATTTGATTATGATATTGTAATAGTAATAGTCTTACTGAAAAATGTTCGTAATATGTTTATATTTGTAATTTATTAATAAAATACAATATTATACTTTGACGCATTGAAATCTAATTAAATTATTCAATGTCAATTATATTTTTAGAAAATTGTATTTACTAAAACAAACACTACCTTCGGCATAATTTCATTCGTTATATTTTCTACGTCATTGTATTACTTTTAAAAATTTGCCGCCCAGAAATCTTCAGATGATTGCCTCTATCGTTGTGAAAATTTACTATGTTGCAGGTGAGAATCATAAAAGCGACGCATAAAAATAAGTAGAAATGAAAACGTTATTTATGATTGAATACCATGGCAATCCATAGTTTGAAGATCATTCTAGATTCAGGCACTCAGTATGAACTCCCATCGCAGTTAATACGCGATCGTACAGTTTTACAACCACTGCAAACTTTATATGTTATTCAAAAACAGTACAAACCGCTATAATCCTCTTATTTTAATGTATCGAATTATGTTTGAGGCCAAAGACCGTATTTGCATAAAATTTAATTATTATTTTTGCGAAATTCGTCTTTCATATATTCACTATCGACAAACTCTCGGACCTTGATCTCAATAACTTGAACTTAAATTGAATGAATAATTATTATAATTTATTATTTCTCAATCGTCCTTGAAAATGTTGATCCCTAAAATGAACATGACATTGTCCCTTGAAAAGACATCAACGGGGTCCGCATTTTCGCATCGATAAAATTTGGTGTAAAAATGAGACTTACCCGTTTGAATTTAATTTGATACACAAGTATACACTGAATGCACAGGTGCAATGGTTAGGCGGTTGCAACGTCCGCAACTGACAAGAGTGTTC
The DNA here is from genome assembly GCA_963082685.1 of Cyclophora albipunctata. Lineage (NCBI taxonomy): Eukaryota > Metazoa > Arthropoda > Insecta > Lepidoptera > Geometridae > Cyclophora > Cyclophora albipunctata. Next base: position 7,436,786 of record OY720116.1, on the reverse strand, counting down.
ACGCGAACTGAGAGACGGTAGGCGTAGGTCACTTGATCACTTAGTAATGTTCGCGCGCGCTCATTTCTCGGGTATATATCACGGGGCGCGGTGACGTCAGAGCCTGCGATAAGGGCTTCCACCTCTGCATCTTCACCAACGTGTCCTATCTCATGACCGGCACCATTTATCTTGACATCTCGATATGCCACATTAACTTCAGAGATGATATCGTACACAGATATCGGATACACTGTTTCCAGTATTTCCACTGAAGGAGTTACGTTATGTGTGATAACATCGCAACTACATATATATTCTTTGTGGTTTAACAAGGAGAAAGTATTACTACAACTAATACCTGTATATTTATTGAAATTATGACATTTTACCATTAATTAATTTGTGTTAAGTTTTTGTTCATATTAAATTTTAATAAATTGATTGTTTTTGTTAATATGTTTTTACAAGTTAAACTAAGGTTTCAATTTTAATTTGCTTGAATTATTTTAATGGTATGTTTTTACAGCATTTATTTTTAATGAAGTGTAAATTGTAGATAAAATTATATTATTTAAACCGCATTACCATGTTTGGACATTTATATGATTTAATTATATTAAAATAAAAAAATATAATATTATTTACATAAATTAATATCACTAGGGAATAATTTAAAGAGATTAATTTTATTTTAGTAAATCGTAAGCGGTAAGAATAAATACAAAAAAATATTGACAGCAACAAAACATACAGAATTGAGTACACTACTTAAAGCGACTGCTTATTTTTAACAAAAGAAAATGTGTTGCGTATAAGTAAGTAAACAGTAACTTGTACATTTTCTTAACTTTTTTTTTTTGTTATTGGGATCAAGCCTAAATTCATGATTAAAAAAAAATTAAAATATCAATCTTTTTTTTTGGTCCATAGTTTTCTTCAAAAAATACTTAATTTTTAAAAATTATTTGTGCCATAACAATTATTTGTGAGGTTATTTTGTAAAGTTAATTGCAATGTCGATATTTATTTTAAAAAATTGTAATTATATTAAATACAAATTGGCGATGTAGCCTACACCATGGGATTTTTTAATATAAAAGATATTTGCAGAACATTTGCTGTTTACGGCGAGAAAAATTATGAGGCACTAGCTGTGCCCCGCGGTTTCACTCGCAGCGCCCCCGTTCCCGTGGGAATTTTGAGATTTTTATTCCCTATAAACCTCACGGAGCCCAAGACCTTTCCAACGAATGCAAAACCGTGGAAATCGGTTCGTGCGTTCTGGAGTTATAGCGTCAGGGAGGAAAACCCGACTTATTTTTATATAGTAGATTGTTTGTTAAAATTGTGATTTTACTTCAAAAAACTGATGTTCTATTTAATATTAATTTAACAAGTTATCAAATATCGCGAATCACCTGTCGGAGTTCAATAACCACTTTTAATACAAAATAAAGGTCACAATTTCAATAAGAATTATGAAAATTTATACAAAATTTGTACTGAATAATGCAGTGTTATTTTGGTACCAGTCTCCGCAGACAAGAGGAGATTCCTTAGCATGTTATATGGTTATTTACTACGAGCTTAGGACATCTCATACGACATGACAGATACATTAATAATATCTTGGAAGGTAAAGTCGAAGGAAAGCGAGATAGAGGAAGACCAAGAAGAAGTTACATGAGTCGGATAAAATAAAAAGGTATGTCGTATAGAGACGTGAAGGAACTTGCACTGAACAGGAATAGATGGAGAAGTCTGAATCGGACTCACCGACAAGAGCCTAGCTATTACATTTATGATGATGGCTACGTGTATAAAAATGTAACAAGATAGCCCCGAGGTCAAGACGCTTGCTGAAAATGAGTTGGTGATGACAAATTCAAGTCTCGTCAGGTAATTAAAATATTCTCTGCATGATTCCGGAGTTGAATGAAGCCGGGACCGTAATGTTTACAGATGTGTGTGCACAGACGTTTTACTCAGTAAAGGTGTTTTTGAAGCTATAGTGAAATGTCAGGATTCTTGCGTTCTGTCAGGGTGCACCCAATCAGAAGGGTGGTATAACCACAGTGTCGCCGGCATCCGAAGTACACCTTTCTACTTATGTTTACAGTTGTTTTTAATTTAAATCGACGCATATTATTTGTTGCATGGTCCAGCCCAATTTTAAATTGTTTTGTTGACGTCATCGAGTTCACCAAACGGTCTATCAAAAAACCGATTTGGTACTCAAAATGGTTTTTATGAAAATTATTTATATTATAACGTGCTATTAAAATAAATAAGCTCTCCGTCTGTTTTTTACGATTGATACTAGATACATAGCTGGATGATTGAACTGGTCAGTGACTGCGAATTGCTGGTCCAAAATTTAAAATAATAATAATTTTGTTTCCAATTTTTCAAACGTGGCCCGAATTGAGATCACCAACCCGCAGTAGGCAAGCGTGGTTATTATTCATCTTCCTTACTGTACTGATATCTTCAGTGAGATACGTTCATCTAAAGGCCTCTATCCACCAGTGGGACATTACAGGCCAATACAATACATTACAGGCCAATACAATACATTACAGGACAATTACAATGCGCTGTGATTGGAAATCGCTCCCTAAGAGAGTAGCATAGTAGAGTCAGTATTCAACCACAGGTTTACTGAGTAGAGTCTCCTTTGTATTGATAAATAGGTTACTAAAGGTGCGACGGGGCCTCATAGCCGAATTTTAGATCAAGTTTAGATATTTTTGCTATGTAAATAAGTGTTGTATTTTTATCTTCGTTCTTCTAGCCGCGAAAAATGTTGTCATTTATTTACATAAAGACAATGTCAAAACCTGAACTGGAATGTTGTGCCGGTCGAGATCGATTTTTATTTTAAATCAATGAGATGAGCGCAGACGCGTAAACGAAATAATATGCAGACAAAGGATTATATATTTATACAGTTACTACAAAGAAAATTAGCAGTTTCGTATTTTGTCACATTAAATATGAATAAAAAATATCATTTAAATATGTTAAAGAGCTCTATGGGTTTTGCGTTGATAAGATGATTTAATTTTGGGGACTTACTATATATAATATAATATATAATGATTAGGGGCTGGTAATACCGTAATAAACCTATTTACTATTACGTACATCACGCATTCATCCCAAAGAAATATCCTACTACATAATACAATTGTGAAAGTTTGTGAGTTTGATGTATGTTTGTTACTCTTTCACGAACAAACTACTAGACGGATTTGTATGAAACTTAACAGTAATATAGGATATACATCAGAATAATATATGGGATACATTTGATCCCAAAATTCTCGCGGAAACGGGTACAACGCGGGTAAAACCGCGGGGCGCTGCTAGTCCTTTAATAAAATACTAAGGGCCAGGTAGGTAAACGAATATCCATACGTCGCGTCGTGTATACAAAGAAATACAATGAATATAACCACGTGACACAAGTATGGAGATAGCTATCTATGCTTCATTATTACAAATATAATAAATAACATGTGGCATTATAATGGAACTTCGGTAAACAAATTATAACGTTTACAATACACAGCCATCCATAACGTTGTTTAAATATTGTTGTTTAACGTAAAATAATGTTATGTGTTATAATAAAAAAATATGTTTATTCCACTCCACACACGAGGTTGTATTACAATCAACTTTTGCCCGCGTTGTGCCTGTTCCCGTGGCAATTTTGGGAATTTTTATACTTATAATAAACCTTCCTCTTAAATCACTCTTTCTATTTAAAAAAAAAACGCGTCATAATCCGTGCTGTTGTATTTGAGTGTATCGCGAACAGACAGACACAGACGCGGCCGGGGACTTTGGTTTATTATATGTAGTGACCACAAATCTTCCTTTTATTTTTTAACGAAATATTCAAGTAAATATAAATATGTGAGTCCATCGCCACTTTTTGTGACAACTATGTATTTAAAAAATAAAATAAAAATAAATTTACTGTCATAAACAAAACTTAAATAACAGAAAGGAAATTAAAAACATACATTTGACAAAAGGCTGTAATTCAGCTGTTGCTGTACGGGACAGAACCCGCAGAGCGCTGGTTTTCAGTTAACGCCTGAAATAGATGGCTTACAGTTATGTTATCACATATTATGCTTAGAAATATTTAAATACTTAAAAAAAAAATAAGTGCTTATCACAGCAACTGCCAATCTTATTTTAATAATTATTTTTGAAATGGATAGCTACATTCAAGGTGAAGGGTACTTTTTTATACAACGTATATACCGCGGGTAAACCGCCGGGTGCTGCTAGTTTTAGATAATGCATCGGTTGTAGCATTTAAAACGTCTAAAATGGCCTCGTCTTCGATGCGTTGATTGTCATGTCGCTGGTTTTTGTGAAACAGGAATGATCATTTAAAATCTATTTTTTTTGGATTGGCACAAAATGTGGTTAAATGTCGTAAATTTTCCAGCCGAAGACGATTGCTTCTGAAGAGGAAAAAGGTTTAGAGATAGGGTAAGAATGAAATAAAATTACGAAACCTTTTTCCTCTTCAGGAGCAATTGTCTTCGGCTGGAAAATTGACGACATTGGCCCACATTTTGTGCCAATCCAAAAAAATAGAGTATACGTTCGTCAACAAATTTTGAGCAAAAAAGCGAAAAGTTACGCTCTTTTTCATTTCAAAAAGTCAATCGTTTAATACATCCGTGTCTACGTTTTTTACGAAACATACATAACTTACTAGCAGCGCCCCGCGGTTTTATCCGCGTTGTGCCCGTTCCCGTGGGAATTTCGGGATTTTTTTTACATAAAAACCTTGCTCTTGAATCACTCTACCTATTACAAAAAACCGCATTAAAATCCGTTGCGTAATTTTAAAGATTTAAGCAAACAGACAAACAGACGACAAACAGACAAAAATAGCGACTTTGTTTTATACTATGTAGTGATTAAACATTAGGGGTGCGGTTCAGTGCTAATTCACAACGCATTAGCAATATCTAATTGAAACTACGTTTACGGATACACTTCACTTTTATTTGACATTTTTATCTGACGTTTGAGTCTTCTGTCACCACGGTAATCAAATGTAAAGGGGCCGAAACGTCAGATATTCAAAATTCAGTCAAGCTCCGCTCTGGCGTTCTGCTTCAATGGAGCACCCTCAATTGAATTTTTGTTATTAGCTTCTGCTGACATTTCGTCGCAATTCCGCCAATGTCAGAGTTCCCGGTAGAAAAAAACACGATGAGGGTATATAGTCTGTGGTATAGTCTGTTGAATGCGGGCATCCAAAATGTTAGTTAGCGAGTTAGCGACTTCAACACAGAACTTCAATAATATTTCTCTCTCATTCACTTGCTTTCCATTCAACTTGGCGTGGTTGCCCTATGCGCGTCTTTAGAACATATCAATGTCGCGACATTACGCGCGCTATATTTAATTATTTTAATGACAAAGTTATTGATTTAGTACAAATTAATGATATATGTGTTATCAATAGGTTACATATAACTAATAAAACGTAATACATTGTTTTCCATTCTTTCAAGTAGTAGTAATAATTTATAATAATTCGTGAACCATAGTGACTGGACTGTCCAATTTATCAAAGCTTAGTATACAAATTCCATCTCAAATGAGAGGCTACCTGCATGTTTTTTGATTTAAAAAAAACGGCCTTATAATAAATTTATTAGAGACTTGTTTTTGTTTAATAATACTAAAAAAACGATCGGGAAAACTGTGCATATGTTTATAAAATAAAATACTTCTTACCTATTCTACATTTTGTGTACCTGTACGACATACACTTACGGACCAAATGTCTTGCTCGTCCGGCGATTGGTATATCGGGCGTAGAGCATTTATCTCTGTGACATGCAACTGCTATGAAGTCAACTTACTGACAAGACTTCTTCTTCATCGAGTGGATGGCCAACCTGACCAATCCAGTGTCAGAGTTATTGAGCCGCCAAAGTCCTCTGACACGGCTCATGTAATGACTACTATCCGTAGACAGTAACCGGGACCAACGGCTTAAAGTGCCCTCCGAAGCACGGAATCGTCTTACTTTTCGGGCAATCAGGTGATTCAGCCTACATGCCCTAACCAAACTGAGGGTAGTCTCACAAATAGATTTTGGTGAGATATTGTCCCCACCGGGAAATGAAACCGGAACCTCCGGATCGTGTTATACGTGAAAATTTTAAATGATATAATAGCGACCAAATAGGTCGCATGAGTAGCGTAACAAAATCAGTTGTTCTATAAAATATAAACCACCTATCTATATCTCCTTCTAAAGGCCGACAAGAAAGATATTGCTAGTACTTATGTGTTCTTATGTTCTTACTTCATGGACAATAATTTTAAACTTGAGTACCTCAAACATGATATTTAATCTTCATTTTACAGTGTAATTATGAGTATTCAAATTATAGTTTCTGAAAAAGTTTATTAGATTACGTTACTTGTACTCTAGTGCTCGTCGCGTAGTTTGACTAAGCGATGTTAGTTCATTGCGATTGTTAAGCAACGTGCAGCTCGACACCTACTTGGATGGGTGGCCGATAGTGGCACTTCTATCTGAGCGCTACCGTGATTCGGAGGGCACGTTAAATAATCGATCCCGGTTGTTTCATCGTTAGACAATGTCGGAGGCCTTTAGGCGGTCTAAAACTCCGACACTAAGGTTGGCTAGTAACGTACACGAGCTTACTTACTTTTACTTTAATCTGAAATGTCAAGTCTGTGCTCATTCAGTTTGACAATAAGACTAAAAGTCTGTTTATACTGTCGACTTCTTCAAAAGTAAACCTTAAGCTATATCTAAGCTATATCTAGGCAGTCTAAAAAAAACTTGAGAGGTGTCAAGGGACACCCGGATGGAACGAAGTTTATTTATTATCAACAAAAATAATCGTCGCGCGACACCAGACTGTTCAATGCGAAATAGAAAGACGAAACGAAAATATCTAGCTTGCTTTCTATAAGAGAGAGAGCGGCGCGCATGTTTCTCTGTCTGTCTCTCTCTGGCGTGCACATGTTTCTCTTTCTGTCTCTCTCGTGCATGTTTCTCTGTCTGTCTCTCTCTGGCGTGCGCAAGTTTCTCTGTCTGTCCCTCTCTGGCCTAAAAAGTGTCGTTACCTTTTTTCCGTCTAGCCCCCTTTCGCAACGCGCGATAAGGAACTTCGTTCCAAAAACAGACAGTGCTTCAGCTGACGTTCATGCACCAGTAAACGTAAACACAAAATGTCAGTCTCAACGGATGTAAGAAAATGAAAAATCGTGGCTTTCTACTGGCAGCCCGAATAATTTAACAGACTGTTATTGAAGTTATGAATCTACGCTTTGTATTTAACAGATATTTAACAGCGAATGTAATCGTGAACTTTTTAACGAATGTATGTTACACCCTAAGGGCTGCCTGGACTAAGAGCTGCTTAAGGAAATTATAATACACGATTTACAAAAAATAATTCATCTGACTTCACATAAAACTACAATCCCTTAATAACATTTTAAACTTTATTTATTTTTCATATGACGTAGATTTCAATTTCTTAATATTTTGAAAGCACAATAAAATCTATTTTTAATCTACATCTACAAGGATCTTTCATAACAGAAGTCCGTAAAGTGTAAAAAGTAAAAAAATGAAAGTTAATTCAGAAGTCAAAAACCTTGAATAATGAAGTTTGAAATGGTAAACATCAGTGGTGAACGCAAAACATAATTACAGTCCGAAAAACAGTATAAATTTTACATGCCCAATTAAACTATCCCTTATTTAATTGACCTAACAAGATCAATGGTATTGACTATTCTCTAATCTGTGGTTAAGGGTTAAAAGGTTCGCCGCGTTAGGGCGATGACCTTCAACATCACGAAATGAAAACCAGATTTAATTTTCGGAAGTTAGTCGCAGTAACTGAGGAAAAACAAAAAAACTTGTTTATATTATATTAACCAATTATTATAAACTGGACAGTCTGTATCAAGCGGAAGTTCTTATGTCCGCGTTTATTTATTACATTAACATTTGCATTTATATTCAATCTGATGTTAATTACCTTCTTAAATTATGCATAACGTACCTTCGGGGATTTCGTTACTTTACGCTTTATTTCACTTCAGTCAGTTGCATTTGGTTAGAGATTTCGATGAAGCAATGTTTAGAAATGTAGATAATGACCATGATTAAAAAATACTTTAAGACTTACTCATAAACTTTACTTTTTTAATTGATACATGATGTTTGTTCAACATTGATCAAGACCTCTTAACGAGTAATATTTCAAAAATTTTGAAACAAAAGGTAATACACATTACTGTGTCTTCAACCTAAAAAAATAATCTGCATCACTTAAGGAATCACTAATGAAACATAACTATTTTTGTATATAGTAATTGTGTCTGAGTACTTCTTCGAAGACAAGCGATTCCTTGTAAAAGAACAGTGTATTTTCCAATTGTATGTTATACTTAATGGATATGGAATACAATGTGTAATTTTATTTAATCTGTTTCTTGCATCCATCAGATGAAATGATTCGGAGAAGAATCATTTTGGGTGAAAGTTTTGTGAAATGAAAATTCAAAAACACATCGAATTACATTTAATTAGTGTCAAAGTATTTAAACTGTTCGTTGAAGAAGATGTTCTAAGAACAACATATAAAGATACATACAGACACACGAACGTTGAGGAAATTCAGGAGACTTCCGAAATCAAGTACAGCATACGTTACCCGTCCGGTAAAACCGTGGGGCGCTGCTAGTATAATAATATATCACGGAAGACCGAAATATTTACCGATCTACTTCGTGTAATTTAGGATATATTACACAAACAGTAGTAAATGAAACCAGCTGCTATATAATCATAATTAAAATAGCAAAAACGTCTTTTGTTATTTGTTTAATAGCAATATTTTTTCGCCACAACAATGCGTTTTTTGTCTTAACAAATTATAGGTAATGTTACAAAATTGTATCGAATTATTGGGCTGTCTTACGGTGGATCCACAAACATGTTTTTGCGATTAAACATCCGTAAGTAAAGTACTGTGTGCCAAGTTAATAGTAGACACCATTAATCGCCACCTCATTCAATAGCATATGATCCGATTGTAGATACGATGTGACGTATACGCAGATATTGACCTAAAGTGGTTTAGCAGGAATTCCACTGGGTTTACCGCCACCTATTAAATACATAATGGGAACAAGTTTACAATGTTGTTTCAACCAAAATATTTTTCGATTCTTGTCATGATTGTAATTAATGCGATCGTTTTCTTTACGTATAAGTATTTTATTAATCTTATTAACATAACTATAAAGAATAGTTGATCTGTTAATGACGTAATTGAGATTATGTTGATTTCGTTGTTCCAAACGTTGTTCGTTGTTGATCCAAAATGTTATAGGAGTAGGTGCCCCCGATTAGGAATAGCGAACCATTCTGTACTAGAACACTACCATGTTATGGACAATACCTACATCCTAGTCATAATAACCTCACAGGTTTTTTCCCTAAGCCTTAGCTCCTTCATAGCTCAGCGAGGAGGTAGTAGCTAGAGCCAACCTGCCCGTGCCTTAAACATAAGTTTAGATGACCTACCTCAAGGGGTACCTAAGAGGTTAAGGACGGAGCTCGGCTTGGGTGGTCATGGTGAGGGAAGTGAAGGATTGCCGGCCGGTACCTCGCATTTAATAATAAAATTGGCAAACTAGCCGATTACTGACTCGTGGTTCAACAATTAGTAAGTACGTTCGAGTAGGTTAGTGAATCACCTGATTGCCCGAAAAGTAAGATGATTCCGTGCTTCGGAGGGCACGTTAAGCCGTCGGTCCCGGTTACTTTCTACGGATAGTAGTCGTTAAGCTGTCTACACACCAAAGCCGCCGGCCCGCCGGGTTCGTGCCGCCGGGCCGGCGGCTGGTGTGTAGACAGCTTTACAATATGAGCCATGTCAGAGGCCTTTGGCGGCTCAATAACTCTGACACCAGGATTGGTCAGGTTGACCATCCACTCGATAAGAAGAAGAAGTGGCCAACCCTGGTTTTGGGAGTTTTTAGACCGCCTAAAGGCCTCCGACAACCACTATATCCATAGAAATCGAAGTCTAACCGCATAATTTCTCTATTTTATAATTGACAACTGATAGTACTGATAGTAAGTAACTGGTTAATAATACTCTTGGTTCAATTGGCAGAGTAAATACCAATAAAATAATTAAATAAACTGCCTTATATCCTCTTAACTGTATAACTGATAACTTCGGACCTTTGCCCAGCTGTGGGACATTACAAGCTAACATTATACTTTATACAACCGAACATACGCAGATACGGGTCAATAGCCAAACCGCCAAAAGAGGTTTAAACTCCAATACCTTATACTATACTTACTTTCTGTGTAGTTCTACGATATTTACATATGTGTTTTTTTATTTGTCAGTAATTGAGTGTGATGTTTACCTATCAGTAGATTCGAACGTCATCGTTAAGTACACTTCAGTAGGTACGTATTTACGAACGTAAGTTCTAAGATCCTTATTATCAAGACAAATAGTAAGCACGCTTCCATTTAACTCACAGGTTTTTTGTTATTACAAATCATTATGTGGACTTTGATCTCGAAATGTTATAGGTAAAGCACATTATTAAAAAACCGGTTCCGATATTTTTTACTTGTGTATTAGTTCAAAGTCCAAGAAATAAATAAGGTCGTGTGGTCAAGATCTTGAAACTCGCTCACTCACATTCTATAGTATCTAAATATTTTCTTCTATGTTTTATATCTATGCTTTACTGTTTTAAGGTTTACCCGGAGTCCATACGGTAAACATGGTATGTATGTTTAATGCGTGATTCTGCTTATATGTAGCTTCTATTAAAGAAAACTTTGATCGATTTTCTTGGTTAAGAAATTTTATTAAAATTTTAAATGTAAGTATGTCTTTCATATTTCTATTAAAAAAATACTTATACTTATTATTAACTATTTTAATAAGATAGTTCGTCGTATTAAAAGTGGAAAACTTAATCGCCAATAGGTCAAAGGTAACAAAAACAGCAGTAAGATAACTTTTATCGCCGCCCCTGGTTTTGCCCGTGTGTCATTACATCCTATATCCATCTGTAGAGTTCCTAACCTCAATTTATATCAAGCAAATGTCGAGGTCCCATAACCGAGATAAGGTGACAAACACTTTCACAGTTAATTCAGTTTATATCACTACATAGTATAAAACAAAGTCGCTAGCCGCTGTTTGTCTGTCCCTAGGTATGCTTAAATATTTAAAACTAAGCAACGGATTTTGACGCGGTTTTTTTAAATAGATAGAGTGTTTCAAGAGGAAGGTTTCTATGTATAAAAATTTCCGAAATTTCCACGGGAACGGGCACAACGCGGGTAAAACCGCGGGGTGCTGCTAGTATTATATGTTTGTGTCGTATCCTTATTACATTACCATAAAGGTATTTGTAAATAATGTGGTAAATAAGCTGAGCATACAAGTCATGTGTATGTTTCGTGTCTACCTGTAACAGTGTACATATAAAAGTGCTATTTTATATCTTTTATGCTTTAAACATTCCATTATAGGGCGAAGGCCGTTGTTTCTACGAAAACCTTTTAATATAATATTTAGGCACTTTTAAGGTGTAAGCCATAATGAAAGTAGGCAGATAAGGAATCTTTACATTAGGAATCATTTAACGCTGGTGTTTTCCCTTCATGTTGGAAACATAATGGTGCCCGTGCCCTTGCCAGTGCCCTGCTTCCGTGAGAATTTTGGAATATATAATAGCCTATAAGCTACCCCTTGAATGTGGGTATCGATTACAAAAATAATTATTTAAATTGGATGGTTAGCTTCGGAGATTAACGCGTTCACAAAAACAGTCTCGGCAGGTTTATTACCAAAAACAGATAGTAAAAACCACTCTGGTATAAAACTAGAATGTTTTTTTCGAAAACCTAATGGAATGTGTAATGCTGTAATACGAGTAATGGCATCAACAATCACAACCGGTTTATCGGTTTCAAGGGCTGATTCATGAGAGCCAGGAGTCTTGCTGCCTTCACTACATAGTATAAAATAAAGTCGTCTCTTTTTCGTGTCTATCACACTGTTTGTCTGTCTGTATGCTTAAATCTTTAAAATTACGTGATCCAAGAGGAAGGTTTTTATGGAAAAAAAATTCCCGAAATTCCCACGGGAACGGGCACAACGCGGGTAAAACCGCGGGGCAGTGCTAGTTATTCATAAACGCTCTCTAACTAAAACACTGTTAGTGAGTGTTTTGTCTCTTTTGCTCTTTGGAAAATAGCGTATGTCAGAAAGGGACAAACCATTTGATGCTAAAATGCTGCTAGTGAGCGTTTATGAATAAGGCCTTTGGACTTTAAACGTAATATGGTAACGAAAGGCCAATGACTGCTGACGCCATAGTAATAAGAAACACCTGAGTGTCTAGTTGTTTATTTACTATATTTAGGGCGGGTTGCTCCCAACGGTTGGTCATCGTAACATACTTTCGTTAAAAAGTTCACGACTAATACGCTGTTTAATGTAATTTAATACAAAGTGTTGTTTCATAAATTAAGTGACAAGGTCTGTTAAAGTTATTCGAGCTGTCAGCAGAGCCACATTTTTCATTTTCTTACCTCCTTTGAAACTGACATAAAAGTGCGTGTACGTAAGCTGAAGCATCCCGTACTAAGGAATAAGTAGTATCGATGCCTAGCCACGTTGCCTAGGTTAACCATTTTATAGCTAGTCCCTACAACTGATCTAGATGGGTACGTTAGCCTAGGTCAGGGAAAACTAAGTGAATTTTGGAATTTAAATATTATGAGCTACTAAATATCGTGGCAATCTGTCATTTGACATGTAATCAACGAATAACCTACTACACCTTTTTTGTTAGTCGCGTGGTATGTATGACATGGCAATGCATCCTGAACGTTAAGGGATGTTCAACATGAACACCTAAGCACGGCTAAGTGTTAGGTACAAGAGCTTCTCTAAATTTTCGATGTAAAGGGTTTCGGAAAGTTTTAGACTCAGTACAATTATCTCTGACCGGATGCACCGTCAACCATAGCGTCAGAACCATAGTTACTATCTGAACCAAAGTGAGGTGATATTTCCTTGTAAGTTTACGATTTTAATCGACTTTATTAGTCCGGCCTGATCCAACTCTTGATAGTCTTGATATTAAGATACATTTGTTTTAATCTTCAGACAAGGGGTTTTAAATGGAGTCAAGGAATTCTGGTATCGGACTTTAAAGACGCTCAATAGGTTTGAGATTATAAAAAGTTAAATACCTACTACGAGTACTAGGTGCTATTTTAGGCTAATACTTTACGCCAAATGGAGGAAATATTTAGTTTTTTGTTTGCACGCAAACATTGCACTTCGAATAGGCTCATGGTATTAAATAAAAACATGTATTTATTCTGATGACTTTGCAAATTTTGTAGTGCCTTCGTAACTGAGTGCTGTTTATGGTCTGTTTGATTGTCTATTGATGTTTGAAGTTTTTACATAGACAACAGTGTCTAAGAAGGAGATACTTTAGGGGCAATGTAAAGCGCATAGACCCGTTGTGGGCCCGCTTTGGGCCTTAAGCTGAAAAATTGTACCGACAACTTATTGTTACACTGAATATAGAAAGTTTTGTTCGCGTCGAACAAGTCACTTTAAAGACTTGTGAAAACAGTGGGCACTCACTAACTATAAAGAGTAGTCTGGCGTAAGTAAGTGGACATATGAAAGTACCATTTATTATCATCTACTTATGGTAAAAGGTATCGACACTGCTCGAGTTTGGAGAGAATCTGGAGCAAAAGGCAAGTTTGACAACTGAAAGGTACAGTTAGGTAGTCGATTTCGTGCTTTTATTTATAACGGAACGTTTAAAAAATGTAGTAACGAGAGAGATTGAGTCAATTAAGTGTTTGTTTTTATAAACTCGAAAACGAACACCGACATTTATACATTCAAGTATGGTTTACATATCTCAGTAATGTAATGCACATTTTTGTTTTATTAATACTGTAGGCTTAATAATATATTTTTTTAAATAAGTAGAATGTAGTAATTAAAGAAAACAACATTAATAAAACATCGTGATTGATTTAGCAGTCGATGTGTACATAATACAATGTTTTACATACATTAGGTACCTACCTACCTACATGCAAACTGACTAAAATTTAAAGAAGCTAAAAAGAAGCAATGAGACATGTTCGAAGGAAACAAGATTTAAAATTGTTCTTTTGTTTAAATTACGAAACATCTGCGATTTATGGTTATCGTAAGAAAACGGGAAACTATCAGCCTACTCTATTAACAATTATAGATATTACTACCTTCCCAATATGGTCGTTGATATTAATGATCAGGTTGATATTATGGTTGTACGTCATAATGTGGACTTTAATCTAATGACCTTATGGGCAACTTTGAAATGACAGATGTGTCGCATTTTACTTAGCTTTGTTAAGCATAGCCATTGTTAAGAAAAGTGCAGCTCGAGCCCTACTTGGATGGGTGGCCGATAGTGGCATTGATTTCTATGTGCTACCGTGCTTCGGAGGGCTCGTTAATTGTCGGTCCCGATCGTTTCAATCGTTAGACCTTGTCGGAGGCCCTAAGGCGGTCTAAAAACTTCGACACCAGAGTTGGCAACTATCCGACTCACTCGTACTTACTTAGCAATGAGCAGCTCGGCTACTGCTTCAAAGGGTGACCCATAATGGCATTTCTATCGGAGAACTGTAGCTACTTCGGTAAGGTTTTGTTTAATTGTTTCATACTTATTATTTTTATCTTATATAGTTCAGAAACTGGATTCGACATTCGGCATGTGGTTACAAGTAAAATGTATAAATTAATTTTCTGAATATAAATTGGGTTTTTAGATCACTGACACACAAGAGACCGGTGCGCTGATTTCGTTTCATTGTGTTCACTGTTACATTTTCAGCGCGTGAGAGCTCTTGCTTTCCAGAGGGCTTTTACAGACCGTATTACCGACGGAAGAGTAAAGTAGGTAGGTTACTTACTCGTGTTTTACTTACATACTTTAAAAAACTCTATGGGTCTAGAAATGCTTCCAGTCTTCTGAGGTATTTTATTAGATAATTTTTACAGCTATTTAATAACAAGCAAGTGAGTGAACATACTAAACGGAATCTAAGGATCTCAGATGGCAGAACTATTCTGTAATCTGAGTCGCAAATCTAAGGATCTCAGATGGCAGAACTATTCTGTAATCTGAGTCGCAAATCTAAGGATCTCAGATGGCAGAACTATTCTGTAATCTGAGTCGCAAATCTAAGGATCTCAGATGGCAGAACTATTCTGTAATCTGAGTCGCAAATCTAAGGATCTCAGATGGCAGAACTATTCTGTAATCTGAGTCGCAAATCTAAGGATCTCAGATGGCAGAACTATTCTGTAATCTGAGTCGCAAATCTAAGGATCTCAGATGGCAGAACTATTCTGTAATCTGAGTCGCAAATGAATCTTAACGAAGATGTATTTTTCCGATTAGTAACATATTATGTTTTGTTGTTTACCACTTTATAAATGTACTACCTACAGCATTTAGGAAAACATATGTTCAACTTATATCTTCTGTACTGATATCTTCGGTGAGATAAGAAGCCTTTGCCCAGCAGTGGGACATTACAGGCAATTTTTTATAACTTTCTGTTATCGTTCAATGTTCTGTTTGAAAAACGAACATTATATGATTACCGCAGTACTTTGTGATATAGTATCGTTATGACAAACGTAAACATGAGTGGACATTGCAAATATGCGAGACTTGGACTTGTGACGTATCAAGTACAAGAACTGGTTTCCACTTCCTGACAATAATGAGCTCCATGGAACCACTGTTTACCTATATTTTAATAATTTTCTTTGTTTATTTAGCGTTTGAACTTGTATTTTTATTTTTAGTATGTTTTGCGACAGTTTTCGATTTTTATAGTAGGTAGGTCTACTTCTACTTTATTTCCTTTCTAGGTTGGTATGATCAAGGTTTTTGAATTCATATTCAAATTAATTTATTCTAGTAAACATGTGTTTTAGGTTATGTACTTAGTTGTAATCTATATCTTACTAGCTGCGCCCCACGGTTTCACCCGCGTTGTACCCGTTCCCGCGGGAATTTCGGGATGAAAAATAGATGTTGTCCGATTCTCAGACCTACCCAATATGCACACAAAATTTCATGAGAATCGGTCGAGCCGTTTCAGAGGAGTTCAACCACGGTACCCGTTCCCGCGGGAATTTCGGGATGAAAAATAGATGTTGGCCGATTCTCAGACCTACCCAATATGCACACAAAATTTCATGAGAATCGGTCGAGCCGTTTCAGAGGAGTACGGGAACGAACATTGTGACACGAGAATTTTAAATATAAGATGAAGTAGATCTGTAGATTAATTGTTTTTTGTCTGTTTGAACGCTAATCTTAAGAACTAGGTATCAATCCGATTGGAACAGTTTTTTTGCAATGGATAGCCACAGTAAACAGGAAAGTTACAGGTTATTTTTCATCTCTCAATTCCTACGGGAACGGGCACAGTGCCGATAAAACCGCGGAGTTTATCATAATACAGTTATTGTAGCAAGTGTAAAAAGTAGCAGAAATCAATGAGTAGATGGTAATTCCTGGCCTAAGCCTACAATGCTTAGCTTAGATTGAGCAACTTTACAAGAAAAGGCTTATTTTATAAAAGTTTTAATTTGACATTAGGTCCCATATGTCATAGATCGATAGAAGATATACCTAGATTGACCTAGAAAGATACTAACATTTAAATGAAAATGTGTTTCTCTGGCAATTGCCTTTGTGCTCACTGAAGTTGGTAGGTACTTCATATTAGGTAAGTATTAATTAGGGACCTATAATTTTTCCAATCAGTGAAAAAACTAACAAAAGAATTTAATTACCTAAGTATCTTGAACATGGTGTTTAGTGCTGTTTTTGTTACACTCTTAATTTAAAAAATACCGGACTGAGGTAATTTCCCGGATCTGTGCATAAATATGTGTTTACTACGTAAATTAATTTTGATTGGTTCATTCCATAGATGCTACGGTCTATAAATGTGATTAAAAAAGTCATACTTAATAGGATGACAATGAACGTTTCTCAGGAAATTATTTATGTATTTAATCAATTGATCTACTTTGGTACTTAGTACAATGCCTACGCGATATTTTAATTAAAGTACCTACAGGTAACCTGTAATATTACCTACCTAGGTATTTCTAAGCTAATAAGTTGAATACCTACAATTAAATTGGGTAATATGGATAGTCTAATGTAAGGTTTGGTAATAATTATCATTGTATCTGATAAACGTGGTAATAACAAATAGTTATTTCTCAGTGGAAGTTAGATAACGAATTGCAACTTATACGTGATTAATCTATACTTTCTTAATCAGTACCACTCATTCACTAAAATGATTTTTATTAAAATATTGAGCAATCATCTTTGACTTTATCAAAATGTTACTTAATATTGATCATTACTTTATTGCATCAATTTGTATTAAAATTGATTTTACAAAATATTCAATGTTTATGTAGCGCCATCTATCGTCTAGTAGAAATACTATTTAGTTCAGTTTTTCAACAACAGATGTCAGAATCATATCTGTTGGCTGTAAGCGCCATCTAGTGTAAATTTTTAAATTTAAATTATAGCAGAAGCTGAGTCCTTGGCTGAAACTCGTTTTGATATTTTAGTTTACAATTTTGACTCTAGATGTCACTTTAAACGAAATAAAAATCGACTAAAACAGCAAAACTTATTTGACAGTGACAGAAACTAGAAAGTACACGCATCTTCTCTATTAATTATTTCTCTACTCTATGTTACCCCATCACTGCTTGGGTGGTGCCGACTGTCTGAGTGGGACTGTATTTTTTTATATTTTGTACATAAAATCATGAAATAGTTTTAGTATCTATTTAAATAAACTAGAATAATGTCTGTAATAGTATATGAATCTGCTATTTTAATAATCACTTAAAATTGTAACTGCTATTTTTATAACCTAAATAATTAGTCATCAGAAAGATTAGTTGTAAGAACAGACGGTGCTTGGAATTTCAGTTTTTTATGGTAACTGCAATCGAATCGAACATTTATTCTTATCAAAGTACTGGTATTCGTGCTTCAAATGTGGATGCATGAAGACCATTGACATTTCACTGGTGAGTAGATAAACTTACATTCATGTATTTCGTTTTTATATCACTTTACTTACTTTACTGGCCTTCTAATCCATAATCTAGTGCTCACTGTTACACATTTCGATTACTGCTAAAACTCGGTGAATATGTCTAGAACAGACCACCACATCAAATTTAGCTATAACCCACATTCAATATACTAGTTACCAAGTTAATTTCACTCTTCTTACCTCGTTGCTCTGTTCAACATCAATATTTGAGTCTTAATTAATGAGAAAGTTGTCTTTATATGCATAAGTGATATTGCTTCTAATTATTACTCGGTGAGTTATGACTGATATGATTTAGGTCAAGGCTTCTGTGACACAACATAGAATATAAATTTTGACATAACACCTAGTAAGAAAAAGTATTGTATTTTTTTATTTTATGTTTATAGGAAAACGAACAGTAACTCATTGTTACTATTTTTACCATTGATTGTATTCATGATTTCATCTCTTTTGAATAGCTTAGAATTATTTAGATTTAATAAAGATTATATGGGCTATTCTATGTTGGGTTTGGTTTCTTTTTAAACCTGGCCCTGTGGGTCAATCTAGTTCTTATTGATGTGGCAAAACCCCATCAAGTTTATAAGCAATTCAAATGTGAATTTAAAAACTATTTTACCTTGAAAAAAAGGGGGAGGTTTCTCAATTCTACCGTATATATGTTTTTTATTCTGTTGCTGTCTACTGGAACATGTTTTATGCTTTAATTCTGTAGTACTTAACATGTGATGACATTCGTATCATATTAAATATTAAAATTAATCACTTTTTATCTCTTGTTGTGACTTGTGACTCATTATTCATTATCAATATTATTTCAATTGACGGCAAATTTTAAAGATAAGGTGGTCATGTGTATTTTGAAAGCAAACAAAACTAAATATAAATGAGTATCAGTACATAGTATAAAAACAAAGTTGCTTTTTGCTGTCTATCTGTCCCCGTTTTTTTTAAATGGATAGAGTGATTCAAGAGGAAGGTTTATATGTATAAAATTCCCAAAGTTCTCATGGGAACGGGCACAATGCGGGTAAAACCGTGGGGCGCACATACACAAGCAAATACCTGCTCAATTGCGTACTAAAATGTGGTATTTAAATGCCAGTTTTGTCAACATTCGTGCGTACACACAACACTAGTCAATAAGCTAGGTGTTTTTAAGTATAAAATAATCCTACTAATATTGTAAATGCGAAAGTTTGTGAGGATGGATGTATGTCGGTATATTTGTTACTCTTTCACGAAAACTGGACTGATTTGGATGAAACTTTACAATAATATAGATTATATATGCATCAGAATAACGCATGGGATATATTTTATCCTGAAATTCTGGCGGGAAAATGTACAACGCGGGGCGCGGCTAGTGGATTACATTTTTAAACCATAACAAATATACTATAAAACCCAATTTGTTGAAAACTTACTGAAACCATTAAAAATTTGTTATTTATTTATTTATAACTAACTAGTTAATTCCTATCACAACATGTCACATGAATTCCTATGATCTAATCTAAGTAAAGGTATTGTCATAATTTATCACATACCTAATCATTTTTATTGTTTGACCATTATTCATTATTTTACAAGGTCAAAAGAATTGATAACTGTTATTGCTAATGAAAATTATTAATAAAGTATGTATGTTGTTTTTATGTAAATTTGAAACTAAACGTATAGTTTTATACATTTTTTTATTGCTCAGTATAATAATTTAATATTATTTTTTTGGCTCAATATTGGCAAGTCTGAAACTATAAGATGCGAACATCTTTTCTTAGGAGCCATGTCACCGATATTGTATAAAATAATGTGCTAGAAGGAACCTTATAAATGGCCAGCAGCGCCCATGGTCGTATCTCTTTTATACCTGTTTCATTGGCAATTTAGAGAAAAAAGCAACCTAAAGTAACATTCCTCTTGTTTAAGACTGTCAATAAAACAAATTTAATTCTATAATTCTATCTGATTACGGAAAATAAACTTCAGAATTGTACCCACCAACTTTTCAGCATTAATTTATTAGTCTAGCTAGGTATATTAATATTATTCAAAC
Source organism: Cyclophora albipunctata (assembly GCA_963082685.1). Classification (NCBI taxonomy): domain Eukaryota; kingdom Metazoa; phylum Arthropoda; class Insecta; order Lepidoptera; family Geometridae; genus Cyclophora; species Cyclophora albipunctata. The sequence goes on along the minus strand of OY720116.1, from coordinate 7,416,441 downwards.
CAAATAAATCATAATATAACTATGAATGGTATGTCTTACTCGTCTCGCCAATTGGCTAGTTTAAGTTCATAGCATGAAAGAGTTATTGCTCCATAAAATACATCAAAACCGAAAGTCTCCGAAATCCCTTTCCAAAGACTAATTAGCAAGACATGTTGCCCTCTGCTGTACGCTCTAATTTTCAATTTGTTAGGTACTAAATATAATTTTAAGTATAATTTTTGCATGAACTTGTTAATTTTTTTTAAATCCAAGGCTGCATTCGAAACATGTGATGTTTTCGTTTATTGGTTTTACGATAGATGGCGCACTAAGTTTAAAATATAGCCCATCGATTATTAGTATATACTCATTCTTATTTGATATAATATAATATATTTAAAAAAAATTACATGCTTTATTTTCGCCAAACACTACCTCACAATATAATATTTCATTGAACCATACATAATGTACAATAGTTTCATGACGTAACGTAACACAATTTTCCTCATAAATCGACATTTATATTAGTTACAACTGATTGCATTATAATAACCGTAATTTAGTTATTATCTTACTCTGCTTTAAAGCTTTTTGACAAGCCCGTTGGCACAGTGGCAGTGAGAGCGCTTACTGTGTCGGGGGTTGCGGGTTCGATTCCCGCCCGGAGTCAACAATATGTGCAGACATAGTTGTTGGCGACGATGTCTGGGTGTCAATTATATATTCTTATAAAGTATTTGTGTATGTATAAGTAATAATATCAGTGAATTAGATTCCATAACACAAGCTTAGAGCTTACTTTGGGTCTAATTAACCGTGTGTGAATTTGTCTGGGTGTATTTATTTATTTAAGCTCAGGGTAGGTGCATGGAGGAACGAGAGAGAAACCTAACTATGGAACAAACGTAGCATACAATCATTGGGACACAAATAGACTATAGCTACACTTATTTAATGAACTTGAAGCTGAAGAATTTGATTTTTGTTTCTTAGTACACATACAATTTTGTATTGTATAGCCAATAGCCATTAGTCACATTCAAGAAAAGGTTTTCATTTATCCCGAAATTCCTATGGGAATAGGTATAACGTGAGAGATGAGAGAGAAATTTAGAAGGTGGTCATCGTTATAATAAAGCTAACGCGTAATAGTCGAAAAGCTGGAAAATAATTGGGTTAATATAGAGCACATTCTATAGTACAAAAAGCAACCCTCAAAATTTTTTAGGACTATTTATGGGTGTGCGTTGATTATCAGTATTATCACTCTAGTTGGTCACGCCATATTTGATGCAAAGCCTACTAGATGGCGCCTCAATGTAAATAAAAATAAATAATTAAAGAAGGTTTTTTTATACAATATTTTGTCACATTTTGGAAAAAAATTGCATGTAAATATTACTTATTTTTTTTATTTAACCTTTTAAAGGTGAGGGTCAGGTTTAAAGTATATTTTATTCAGAAGAAATTGTAAAAATACGACATTCAAATCCGCGAAAATAAAATTATTTAAAATAAATATTCATAATATGTTAGGTAACAAATACCAATGTTGAATTTGACAAGTTTAAAGTAACCATGAAAACATAATTAAAGGTCAAATGCGAGTCTGATTTGCGACTTCCCATTGCACCTATAGCTAACAAATAGTACCACTATATGCACTATCTATGAATAGCACAGGAACTTATTACATATCTCTATAAACCCACCTTATCACACACATATAAAACAATATTAACTTTGGAATATAATGAACTATTACTCGCGCTTATCTGTAATGATTGTTAAGAAAAGAGGCATTCAAGAACAGATGGACAAACGAGTAATGTTTACTATATATTTCTTAAAAAGATTCCTTAAAATTCCAAAAGGATCATATCTTTAGTTACTTGTAAGTAAATCAACTTTCACAAAATGAGATAATATATTGTGAATGATGTAATATGTAATTAATCATAACTGTTCTCAATATTGTGATACATAAAAGATAACTTATCGAATTACTAGCAGTAAATGATAACTAGAACAATAACAATTCAACTGATAGTTTATCAGTTATCAAGATATTGATTGTTCGGAGTCTTACTTCCGACAGGTTGGTTGGTACTTAGTATGAGAATATGTTACAAATATACAGTGGGCGATAATTTCTTTCAATTCAACTTAGTTATGTCATAATCTTGCTAACTATTGTAATTGCGAGTAAGTAAAAATGTATGAACAAAGTAGGTAATTGATTTCAATGCCGTAACTCGACGTTGAAAGTCTTCGACTTGGATAAAAACGCAGGTTTCTGCTAATATTTAAAATCTACGATAACGCAACATGTTCCTTCTGATAATGTTATCCGCAAACAAGGAAATTGAAACGTGACCAACGTGATTTTAATCAATATACGATTCGTTTATGATCTGCTTGCGCCGACTTTATTTACTAAACATTCAAACAAAAAAAATCGAGCGTAAAATTGACTAAAATATAACTAAGTACAAGAAAAAAAATCTTTATGTGAATGCAAATTACGGATTAACCTAATTATGAAATTGTCCTAAACGCGCGGTTATCACGCGATTGGCAGTCCGAGCACTCGAATATCCAATAGGCGCGGAAGAAATATGATACATTTGGTTGTATGACGTGCCGTTAACTAGTCTGGCTAGTTCTATGCAGATTGTGATTGTGTCAACGACATAATACGTGATGTGGTGGTACCAGAGTCATCTTAAGGTGTTTTGCTCGACGTAACACCAGTGACATAATGTGAATTCAGGAAAAAGATGATGTGAAACACTACTCGGTATTAAGGTTAATTTTTATTTATGTACTGAACAGAACAATAGAGTGTGAGACACTGTTTTAGCTATGTATTGCAACTTTTGAGTTTTATTTATTGGAATAACAGATAATTGGACAATTTAGAAGCCTCGTATCAAAATTGCTGTAAAATTTTAAGGGACTTTAGTGAGTTTGTAATAGGAACTAAATAACTACGGAACTATAGGCAGTATTATAATAGTCTAATCCGAATTTTGCCTAAAATTACGTACTTTGTCAATTATTATATCAGCAGAGGTTTAACCAGGTTTTTATTTATACTCTAACATATAAAGCTGAAACTAGATTTTGTTGTTTGAATGCGTTAATCTCAGGAACTACTAATCCGATCCGAATAATTTTTGGAAAGGTACATTCAAGGGTAGGGCTATTTAAATCCTGAAATTCCCAATAACGCGGGCAAAACCGCAGGTCTCTGTTATTGAGTACACAATATTAATATTTTTACCATAGAACAAACTATGCCTATTATTAATTACACATAGGCCCATAATGGCCTAGTTTACATAATAGGTAAACAAAACGCGATGGTTACGGCAATGATAATAAAACATCAAGGTAATATACATATTCCGTTTATCATTAAAATGAATTAATTAGGTTAAAAACTAGATAATTAATTAATCCGTAATAACGCGACTAATTTGAACGGTTTACGTCAAGTCAATTCCCTTGACAGTAGGTCAGTGGCTTATTATGACATTTATTAAGGTGGGTTGTTAGTAGGTCTGGGCCCTGGGAATCGAAGTACAATTTTTAAAAAAGTATTGTACAATCGATTCAGATTGCATTTTGCTAGAAGAAAAGACTGGAAAGAAGATTGTCGAATATTGTAGAGAAAGATGACTTAATCTTAAAGTCTTCTGTGGGGTAAAAATGCTTTCGTGTTGCTGTTCAGATGCTCTCTACACTACAATTTGCACTTTTGCTTCTGTACCCAGTATCCTGAAATTTTATAATCCGGTTAGGTAACTGTATTATAGATATAGACATTTTTGTCGATTCAGTTTTTACAAATGTATTAAAATATATTAAAAAATTCATAATAAAATATATTTCAAACATACAAACAAGACTACTTGTGATGTATAATACTCTACATGAGCCACTAGTTTAAGTCATGACTCAAAAGACATAAAAATACTTAAGTACATATGTCACTTCAAACTAACATAACTCGACTTTTTAAACTCACACGATTTGCACTCATTATACTAAATGAAACGGGTCTGTATCGCGTTAGATAATTTAACGTATTTACTAAAATACGTACCCGAGCGACGTTTCGAGCGGATTACACCGCTCGTGGTCACGGGATAACTGTTATTAGTAAATACGTTAAATTATCTAACGTGATACAGACCCGTTTCATTTAGTATAAACATAACTCGACTTGTCTTATTGATGTTAGGAATCAGTTAAAAGATGACATGATCGACAGTGTACTTACTAACATAGCTTACTTGTTGATTCAGTTTATCAGTTTGTTATACTCGGTAATACCAGTGAATTTTCCCGCACTAGATAAATAAACGTGGTGATTATTCTACTGATTTGTGAGGAAAAAAAGACGTGGAAAGATTAAACGCTTCTTATTGGTTAATTAAAGAATGATTGGTTTCCCGTTCCCAAGTGTTGGAAAAGGAGCTAATTTCTCCCTCATTCTACTGATATCTCCAGTTAACGCGGCCTTTGCCTAGCAATCCTACTAATATTATAAATGCGAATGTTTATGAGGATTTATACTGGACGGATTTGGATGAAACTTTACTAATATAGGTTATACATCAGAATAACTCATGGGATACATTTTATCCCGAAATTCCCGTGGGAACAGGTACAACGCGGGGCGCGGCTAATGGGATATATAACAGACTAGTGCTAATACTGTGACCGTTTCCTAGTTAATATCTAACTGAAAGTTTTTCTGTTTCAGAGTTTATTTCTATTGCGTCCTCCTTCGGCTGCACTCACTCCGCCGACGCTCTGTGATATAAGCTAACTTTGTGGTAAGATTTCAATTTATTTAATTAAGTAATTGACTTAAGAGAAGTCTAGAGTCATTGTGACTTTTAAAGCTACACCTACTTAAAATATTATTTATTATGAAATCAAATATTATTAGTACAAGATATTTCTTGTTATATTTCGATTCTACTTGATCAAACCATCATTTTGTAATATCGCCATACAGAAATATGTAAAACATATTGTAGTGGTAATCAGTTGGTCGATGCAAAGCTCTTCTGCGCTTTTCGAATGCATTTTTTCTGATAAAAAGGATTAAGTAGATACCATTTTTGAAACGTACTTTTGGACAAATTTGGATCAATGGTTGAACTAAGGGCATTTTTTATTATCATTGTATCTTTATTGAAAATATTACCATCATATATATTCAAACATAGTTATTTTAAAATATGCATAATAACTATGACTAGACAAAAAAGAACTTGTGTTGAAATAAATGCGCTAAGTGAAATCCATATTTAGGTTACCTAAGACGCGAATGAAATCGATATAAGATTGTTTGCTTTATTTCAACGTAGATCGATTGTAATGACGTTAATTTAAAATCGATTTTAATGTTTATTGTAAAGGTTTTAAATCGATTTAGAATAAATAACCCGACTACCATTGTTGGACTATCGATATTTTGCATTTACAAAGACATCATTAACATAACCTTTTTGCAAGCAGCGGTAAAATTATTTTGGGGCAAAAGGGATACTATTGTTTCATTCTAGGGTGTAAGCTGAATTTTGTTACGCAGTAATAAGTTCGAAAAGACGTTATACATACATATAACCAATATAACCCAATCTTTCAAATATGTTTATCTACTATATAAAAATAAGTCGGGTTTTCCTCCCTGACGCTATAACTCCAGAACGCACGAACCGATTTCCACGGTTTTGCATTCGTTGGAAAGGTCTCGGGCTCCGTGAGGTTTATAGGGAATAAAAATCTCAAAATTCCCACGGGAACGGGGGCGCTGCGGGTGAAACCGCAGGGCACAGCTAATTTCTTATATGTGAAACTGTATATGTGTATAATAAAAATGAATCCCTAATTATATTGATCACTGCATTGTTCGTGAACGCCTGATCCCATTTCGGAAATTCTATTATTTTTGGGATTTGTACAATTAAAATTATGAAGTTTAAGATAACAACAAGATTATGTGTTCCAATGTAATGTTATAACGTTTGACAGTTGGCTCTGCATATATTTTTTTGTTGCACATACTATGTAGTTCGATTTCAATATTCATATTTAAAACGCCTTACAGGTCAACTGGTTGCTAATATGTACTAATGCTCTTTACCGGCACTTTAGTGAACTTGTGCGAAAGGCCATTATAAAATTATTATGTTAATTTTTAAGCTTCAAATCCTAAGACTAGTGAAGGATTTTGGCTCTCTTACGTTTGGGTAACATTTTTTTATAGACACTTATGATACCTACCTATTACCAAATATCCAAATTTATGCAATTGCGTAATGCTCCTTCTGTTCTAGCTATAATTATGAAATAGATTTATCAAACAGAAAATTCTACACATTGAAACGTCTTTAAAATTCTTATTAAAGTTTGTGGCTCTATAGACACAATGAATCTTATTTGGTGTATTAAATTATTGTTAAAGCAGGATTGTGTTAGTACTTACTTACAGTGTTAGTACGTACATCTAATACCTAACAGCCTCCGTGGTCTTATTGTCTGAGCGCTCGGCTCACGACCCGGAGGTTCCGGGTTCGATACCCGGTGGGGACAATCTCACAAAAAAATCTCTTTGTGAAACTGCCCTCAGTTTGGTTAGGGCATTGCAGGCTGAATCACCTGATTGTCCGTAAAGAAAGACGATTCCGTGCTTCGGAGGGCACGTTAAGCCGTCGGTCCCGGTTACTTTCTTCGGTTAGTAGTAGTTACATGAGCCATGTCAGAGGCCTTTGGCGGCTCAATAACTGACACCAGGATTGGTCAGGTTGGCCATCCACTCGATGATGAAGAAGAAGAAGTACTTACTTTATTATCATCCTGTGATCCAAATGTGAAAACCCACACAGAGTTTGCTCCATGGGGTTTCGAAAAGCTCTGTTACACTAAGTCGACAATTTGTTCTTTTTAAGACCAATAAAATACAGCTTAGCTAATTTTGATAAAACTATTGTAATGTAGGGAATCAATGCGGTTTGTAGCTTGGTATGCTAAGATTTACTGCTGTAATTTATTTCTTATCAAAGCCATTTGTGTTGAAACACTAAACAGTTTGTACAAATCGACGGGTCCTACGTATACTGGTGCAACCAGCAAAATACCTAAAACCTTTTTTTTGCATAATTTGTACTTAAATAACCCATACTTTTATACCCTGAAATAATATATTTAAAAAATCATATAGTTTCGGAGATAAAAAAATGTAAACTGGTGCAAGTAACACTATTTTTTGGTAAAGAACTGTGAACACTGGTGTAAGTCACTTGCACCAGTGTACGTAGTTGCGATTTGCGCGGCGCTCGAGCGCAAGTGATCGTTACACCAGTATGCGTGCGGCGAACGTCACCGCACGCACGTACAATACTGGTGCAACTGCAAATAGTCATGTTCCTTAATACCTTCTATATCAGTTTTAATTTTATTAATATGGCTTTGGGCAAGGTTTAGGGATAGTAGAAGGTCATCGAAGGGGAAAACATTCAATTCACCCAGTAAAGATACCCCAGTCTGCCAAAGAAAATGTTTGCTCTCATGTAAAGATGTTACCACCCTTTAAGTCTCATTACACTGAAAAAGAAACGAGCAAAATCTTTTGAGATTGGTCATAGACTTTGGTCACTTTGTGCCTTTTGACAAATATTTAATTTTTACCAAAAATGGTGAGATGAAAGAAACATTTCCGCTGATTGCAGGGATAAAACGCTGCGGCAATAAAGAGGCATCGTCACAAAACATATTAATCTCTCATTCCACATCCCACAAAGAGATAAGTGTGAATATTTTCACGCATTCGATTCTTACAAAATCGTACAGATGGCATTAAGAAAAAACTACAGCTTGGGAGCTAAAAAAAGCGGCCAAGTTCGAGTCGGAATCGCGCACGGAGGGTTTCGTACTTTAAAAAACGGTAAAAAATCACGTTTGTTGTATGGGAGCCCCCCTTGAATATTTGTTTTATTTTATTTTTCGTATTTGTTGTTATAGTGGCATTAGAAATACATCATCTGTAAAAATTTAAACTGTCTAACTATCACCGTTCTTGAGATACAGCCTGGTGATAGACAGACGGATGGACAGCGAAGTCTTAGTAATAGGGTCCCGTTTTTACCCTTTGTGTACGGAACCCTAAAAATTGACAAACGTCTAAGGATGATAAAACTATAGTTACTTTCAACCTTCAGAAAACAAAAAAATTACCTCATGGAAATGGAAATGGACTCTGCTTGGAAATTTAAAGTTAATATCACTCATAGATTTTTTGTCGTTGGCCACACGCAGAGGGAGGGTGATAGCATTCACTCTGTGTGAGAATTAGTTTTTTGTTAAATAATCAAGTCACCAATTACTTTAAAAGTAAAGTAAAGTATTAGCCTGTAATGTCCCACTGCTGGACAAAAGCCTCTCGTCTTTTTGATATTAGTACAGTGAGGAGGATGAGGCATAATCACCAAGCTTGCTCTCGCTCGAGCCGTGTTTGATAAGTAGGAAACATGTTTTCGCTCGACCCAGGAATTGAACCCGGGACCTCGGTCTTGGCAGGCGAGTGCACATACTTATTTTAAACACTACTTAAAATATAAGCCTTTACTTAACTTATTGTGTAATAAATCTAACTGAATTTATGAATACTACCCAATACGAGTAATACATTCACTCTGTGTGAGAATTAGTTTTTTTTGTGACATAATCAAGTCACTAATTACTTTAAAAGTAAAGTAAAGTATTAGCCTGTAATGTCCCACTGCTGGACAAAAGCCTCTCGTCTCATTGATATTAGTACAGTGAGGAGGATGAGGCATAATCACCAAGCTAGCTATCACTCGAGCCGTATTTGATAAGTAGGAAATATATTTTCGCTCGACCCAGGAATTGAACCCGGGACCTCGGTCTTGGCAGGCGAGTGCACATACTTACTTTAAACACTACTTAAAATAAGCCTTTACTTAACTTATTGTGTAATAAATTTAACTGAATTTATGAATACTACCCAATACGAGTAATAAGATTAACTAGAGTTCAGAAGAGACTCAAAAATAATATTGTTTTAGTTTTATACGATGTTTATTCTTTGATTTGTACGTGAAGATTATTAGGAACTATTTGATTTCTGAATATTTTTGATTAATTTAACTATGAAAATATATGTATGAACCTCAGAATAAAGAAGTACCTACCAGAAGGAGCATTCAAATGTATTTACAAGCTACACGCTGTGTCCAAAAACAGAACAAAGTCCCCCGCGTAGTGTTGTTAGCTCTCGCATTATTTGCCCATTTTTGGGGTAAATTTTGGGAGTTTTGGAGGTAATATGTTAATAGAATAAAAATTGTCCTTTTCTATATAACTATGATCTATTCCGATCTAATACCAAAAACTAATACCATTTGGTATTACTTTATTTCCGAATTTATTTTTCATTCCCAACGAGTACCACGATTTTTTAAACAAAAAATGTATTCCTAACGAATACCAAAACATTAGTTGTAAGTACAGTCAGCTAAAAAAAAATAACCCTAACCTACCGAATTACTTACTATTCGGTAGGTTAGGGTTATTTTTTTTTTACTAGTTCCATAGTTATCGGTTAACATTAATTATCATTATGAGAAAATTAACTAGTGGTTGTTGCATTTTAATTTTACTGAACCTGACTGTACTTTATTCCTTCAAACTTATTTTGGTATTGGTTTACAATGTGGTACTCGTTGGGAATGGAAAATAAGTTCAGAAATAAAGTAATACCAAGTGGTATTAGTTTTTGGTATTAGATCGGAATAGATCATAACTATGTACCTACCTGATTATCTCAAGAAATAGATAGGTATATTAAATAAAACACGGTGTTAAGGTGGATGTTTGCACACTTTTAACGGGTGATGGAAAAACTTTAAGTATATGTTTTTATTTATTTTATTTTAAAGTATTCGGAAAACTTACAGCTAGGTACAAGAGTTACATAAAAAAAGAATAATTACTTAAGTCAAAATGCATCGAGCAAACTACGCTTCGCTTCGATGGTTTCCAGAACTGTTCCAGCCGTGTTCTTTGTATAATTTTTGTCCACACCGCTTTCCTTTCCTCATCAGCAGGGAAGCTAAAATTTAAGATGGCTAATATAGAAACATAATTTTATACCCGCTCCCCCTCTCCCCTTCTCTCTCACACGCACACCAAAAAATTTTTTAGAAACCTATAGACTAACATAGATACTATTTAATAGGATTGTTAGGTTAGGTACATACGAGCCGCACTTACGCTTTATACTTTCTTTTTTCAAGTTGGTTAATTTTTATTATATTACTTATTAATATTCTACAACGAATTAAATCCCTCAAAAGGTAATAAAAAGAAGGGTAAATCAAAACTCTTATATTGGCAACACTAACATAGATTGACGCATCACTCTATATGACAATTGAAATCTGAGAAAATAATTAAATATTTAAATAAGACGATACCTAAATGCGATACTTACACGTGAAATGTGATCCCTTCCTGTTTCTTTTTCAGACCCACTGCATTTTTACAGGTAGGAACGACACAAGACGGCATAGTTTCGTGAAATTGGTCACGGGTAAAACACGTTAGCGCGTTCCGACGGTCACAAAGTGACTGATCGGTTGCGCATAAAACTACACTATTTAAGGCTAGTTTGAGTAGCTACAGTATTAGGCGCGCTCACGGGTTCTGTAGGTACTTCTGTATTCTGAGGTATGAACATGGATAACTGGTACAAGTAGTCTGCAGAACTATGTAAACTGAAGCAAGTGTTAAAAGTTGAACAAAAAATAAAAATTGCGAATATTACTAGCTTCCGTATTAATCAATAAACAGCAAACAATATTTTAAGTAATGATTTATCATTTAATTAAGTTAAATTTATATGAAAAAAAGAACGGTGTAAACTGGTATAAGTGCCACTTACACCAGTGTATGCGTTCTAACATTTTAAGGAAAACATTGAACGTGAATGCAAGTGAAGCTATTTTCTAAACTACGAAAAATATTTAAAAATTATGAATGCAGTCTTTTTCCAAATATATTCAAGTATAACATTCTAAAATTTCAAATATGTATGTTTAGTAATGTTAAAGTTACAACCATTAGAACGTTTAGATCGCTCTACTGTAAAGTTAGGCAAATGTAGTTGCACCAGTATACGTAGGACCCGTCGAAATTAGCTTTGCACATAAAATTTTTTTATTGTTTGATTCAGTTAATTATATTACACAATTGTTAGCATAATCGTTATTATTTTCTTTTTTTTACCCATGTTGTAATCGTTCCCGTGGGAATTTAAATATAGAAAATTGCCTATAACCTTCCCGTTAAAAATGAATATCCATTTGAAAAAGAATTATTCAAATCGAATGGGTAGTTTCTGAGATTAGCGCGTCAGAACAAATGAAAATATCAAAAACCAAATGCTTCAGCTTTATTATATTAGTCCAGATTACATAACGTATAACTATCGAGTTATCATAAATTGTTTTTCTTTTATCATTGAAATGTAAACTCGGAATCACTACTTTTCAAGATACAGGTTACCCTAGTTTTAAAAGTAGAGAAATGTAGTTGTGACTGTATTAGCCGATCGATATAATATTATGTAACATTAGTTAAGTATGTATGTAACTATTTTTGGCTTGAAATAAATCATTTATTTATTTATTTATCAAAACTCGCGATTTACCATTGGGTCAAGTTTATTGGGAACTTAAACGATGTGCAATGTCTTTGCCAAAGTAAATCAGAAATACGGAAACCATGGAAATGAGAACCCCCTCCTTTTTGAAGTCGATTAAAATCCTCGGGCTGATTTCAGACTTATAAATTACCTCTTATTTCTATATAATATAGGTAGGTCCAATTAAATTGTTTTATTTACAGCTAGAAATAAATTTAAGCATAGATTTAGTAACTGTAAATGAATCAAAAGGATAGTTTTCTAAATGCTTAATTTATGTCTAAAACCGGCGCTTGAGATCCGGATTTGCGTAATAATAGGACTATTAATATTACTAGATAACGATAATAATCCTTGTTCAATATTAATTTAATCAATAAATATAAATATTTGATGAGCTCCACGCGTGTTTGATGAATTAAGAAGCGGAAGAATAGTTTGGGACGAGAAGGCCGAAATTTCTGCTTAGAGGCTAAATCAGTATGCAAGAAAACAATACTTACTGATAAGGTTAAAAAGAACAAGACTGCAATGTCCCACTGCTGGGCAAAGGCCACTCATCCCACTGAAGATATCAATACATTGAGGAAAACTAGACGTAATAACAACGCTTTCAAACTGATATAGTAAGAATTCAGAAATATATAAATAATGCGAAAATGATAAGTAGCTTACTTTGGGTCTAATTAACCGTGTGTGAATTTGTCCAAGTATTTATTTATTTATTATTTATTTATTTTATAATCAGAAATAATTTCTAAGATACTTTTCCCAAAATTCCCATGGAAACTGGTACAATCTGATAAATGAATGAAACCGCAGGGGACATCTAAATCTACGATGTACTCACTGCATCATCTAGTAATCATTAATCGATTCCCATATCTCGATAGCGATAATCAACTAATGAATGTATTGTAATCAATGACTTATCTAGATGGTAGTTCAATCAATTGCGGTAGGTTGTAATTATTTCGAGTGTTCTTGGCCCTGAATCGAGATTCAAGATATGCGTTATGTAAATTGTTTATCGAATTCTATGAATATGGATAAATAAATGAATGCATAGTAGGGTACCGCGACTTTTGTTTGCTTTTGGACTGGTTTCGGTCCCGTACGAAAATATATAAAACAATGAAGGAAATAAGTAACTCATATCTGATAATATTTAATTACTCAAGACTATTTGATCTTGTCTGCAACGCAAGGCACTTGCGTTTTGATTGAATAATTAAATATTTTTAATTACTAAAATAACACTTAACTAACAATGTAATTGAAATTCCGTTCAATGAGTACGTCTAATACCTAACATTTTTTTCTATGAAATATTAATTCACATGAGCGATGTTGTATTGAATCGCAGCTTCCAGAATAATATTTAATTTTCAATAGGCATTTTAAGCAAAATATTTCATGTTTTTCTATGTATTATAATCACTTCACTAGATGCTAGTAATAACTGAACAATATAGGAAGCACCTAGAGAGGTGTTAAGGGTCGCAGCTCGTTTGGGTAGGCTAAGCAGGTGTTAATGATGTTTGTCAATCGGATGTGGTATGAATGACGTATGCGTGACGCAGAGCCGGCGGTGACGCTGTGCCTGACGAGGGTATCTGGACGGCGGAGCACAGCTCTTGTCAGTCAGTGGTGTTCGCACCAACGCCGTCGCACGCCCGCTCACCTGCGCTCGCGATCGAACCGCGCATTCGTATTCAAACAGTGTCCAATATAGACACGCTCCTTACTCGAACATACCGCATCCTTTCGTTCGATACTCCATATACATTTTACACGTAAGTTTATTTAATATTTTTTTGCTTATTAACGTTATTGTACGTGCTATAGTAAACAGTATCGGCACTTTTTTTAATGGACGTGATATTATGGGCTTTCATAATTGTTTATTATGGCATGCACTTGGGACAGATTTTGATGAGTTGACATTATTTCAAACTCATGCTCGTTTTATTACTTATCATGTCACAGTATTGTTAATGTTTATAAACTCATATTGTGAATGAGTATCGATTCTTAATAATATATTAATACTAATATAATATAGCTGAACAGTTTTTATTATTGTTTATTGTTTGATGGCACAAAACTTCGGATCTGACAGTTGAATATACTTATTAATATAATATATTAAACAATATACTTTTGTATCTATCCTTAAAATCTTACAGGAACGGATACAACGAGGCTAACACCATGATTAGTGATAATTAATTACATTTTCTTCCCTAATTTTATGACATAAACAATTTACAGAACACCTATTGGGATTCTAAGTTCACATCTAATCAGTTATTCCTAACTTCCCTTAGGGTTGAAGTGTTGAGCTATAGCGGTTCTTATAGAGTTATAGGTCCATTCAAATCGAAGTTTCAAGTCTCGTTTCAGACCTCGGACCCTTTGATGTTGAAGCACAACATCGATACCTTACATTGGAACATCCAACCCTGAATTTCCACTTCAAAGCTCTTAACGAACACAATAACACTCCGTAACTCTCCAAGTACATGCTTAGCGGTTTTCAGACGTTGCCAAATGAACATGCTACAAAATGTTCATATACCTCTAGGTTGATGGATCTTCTTACGTAATAATTAACTATTCGTATTATTCCCATGTAATTAATGAATATATTTTTATAATTTGCAGATGATGAACTGTTAATTTAAGTAAAACAAATTAAAAGTTATATTACGTTTTCATGATATAAAAACCGTATCATTCTTGTATTCTTTGTGTTTCTTTGTGGTTTAATTGTTTTCATGAGAATATTTGAGGTTAATATAATATTTAATCTTTATTAAGTACATTAATTGTAATGAAGTAAACGAGAATGCGGTTTTTGTTTACAAATAAAAATTAATTACCCCATCGTGTTAGAATGATCTGTAACATTCTATTCTATTTTCGGATTTTAATTCTAAAGATTACCTTGAGGGCCGGTTTAAGCGAGCTTCATTTTTGTATTCTTTATCATATCATTAAAATGAGGAACTTCAAAGTCTTGTGCCATTGACCAACCAATCGAAAACAATCTCGACCTAAACATATTAATGATATGTTAGTGACATATAATTAACGTAAGTACTTTAATATCGATATTATAATACTGATGTGTCAAGTTTGTGACAAGTAGGCCGTTTGTGACCGATTACCATAAAAATGGCATTGAATATAAATAATTAGATTACGAGAATAAAAGTTGTTTTGCACAACGAGGTTGATTTGGGTTGAGTGGTGTGATTGCTCCATCCTCTGTTATATAAGAAGGCGATGGTATCCACTGATGATCGCTGCATATCGATGATTTTGCGCAACTAGCGGTGGCCGTGCCTGCGCCCGCGCACACTATTGTCACAATGGCCTCCACGCTATTGTCACAGGCCGAATGATTCTAACTCATCTTTGACACAATTGCAACTGTTTGTTGTACACGTAAAATGTATTTGTTATTCTATTTTGATGATATGGGGTCATTTTGAAAATTGGTGTTCTAAATTGCTTTGGAATATTCTTTGGTGTATTTCGCAGATTGGTTTCCCATTTTTCGTGTTTGTAAAATACATTATCTGTTTTATGATTTTTTCACGGCTAAAGGGTATTGCTACCCAGAACAACTCGTTTATACGACCCTGATAATCGTCAATCAAGATATGACATTAACCTCTAGTGATTCATATAATCAAGGGTCGATCATTTCCTCAATCGATCTATATTTATAGTTTTTTTTTTATAATAAAGGAAAAATATGTAAAACATATGACATTGAAAACTTGTAATCCTTGAGGACGCCTTGAACTAAGATGTAAAATCAATTATGTAAAATTATTATATACTTTTATGTTCATTCCAACGGATTAATCTCATATCGGTTATTTGTCTGACCTTTACCTTCATATTTAAAACATTTACATTATATACATAAGTATGTCCCAAAGTACTTCACATTGTACATACATATATATTTTTCATTGAACTTTATTTACTTAGTCTATTTACATTACATAACGAATTAGAAAATACAGCATCATGGTATCATTCATATCCGGTAGCGGCCAATTATCTCAACAAAACAAAAATGCTTTACACGAATTAAAATTGCTTTTGAGAAAATGAGACCTAAAATCATTGTTCATATCGCAACACCAAGTCAGTTACTAGTGCATAACGTTGAAACTCCTGTGATTTCGAAATGTTGCATTCAAAACTAATTAATAAGTAACCCTAACTAGATATTTGAGCAATTTTCAAATGAATCACCTGACGTCGATTGTGTCTAAGTGATTCTGAGAGTTATCTAATTGTTATCGGTTTATTTTTATTTCATTGTCATGGTTGGCTACTATCGCTACGGATTTCATTAACTTTGCCTGCTGGTTAACGAATCTCATTAGATTTTGATTCTATACTAATTTTATAAAGAGGTAACATTTGTTTGTATGTTCGAGCTAATCTCTGGAATTACCGATCCGAATTGAATAATTATTTTTGTAATAGATAGCCACATCCAACGGGAAGCTTATATGTAAGTTTTTCATCCCAAAATTTCGGCAAAGGAATCTTATCTCACTGAAGATATCAGTACCCACTGAAAGGAAAACTGTGTGAAAAAGATTACTCAGCAGACCCCAGTGAAGCAAACATAAACATCTCTTGTAAGTTATCAGTATAGTGATAAGAATCAGCTGTAATGTGTCATCGTACCAAATAAAGTATTATTCACTATCGGTGACAATGTTTTGGATTAACACTATATTGATAACATTAGTAATAATAATTTTGGAGAATAATAACTGTGTCATTGAAAATCCCAAAACTTTTCATATTAATAATGTGTCATGTTATTGTTTACGTTTGTAGCGATAGTAGCTTAGGTTCGGTTTTTAACTTTACCTAATACATTTTTAGGTTAATGATAAGTTATTAAGAAGAAGATTAAGAACCTACTTATCTATGACTAGCAGCGCCCCGCGGTTTTACCCGCGTTGTGCCCGTTCCCGTAGGAAATCCGGGATAAAATGTAGCCTATAGCCTTCCTCGATAAATAGACTATCTAACAGTGAAAGAATTATTCAAATCGGTTCAGTAGTTTCTGAGATTAGCGCGTTTAAACAAACAAACAAACAAAACAAACTCTTCAGCTTTATAATATTAGTATAGATTTTTTATAAAGGGAAATACTTTTTCCTGCTCTATAAAATCTATAGGCGCGACTCCACTAGATCTCAGAAAATAACGTAAGCGAGATCGACAAAATTTTCTCACCAGTGCTATGCAGCGTGGATCACGAAGTAGATTGATAAAAATAATGCGACAGGTTTTCTGCGAAAGGTAGTGTCAAAATCCTGACTCACTCATCCGAACATACTCACATATTCACTCATAAGAACTACTGTGTTAGTATGATCCGTGTTGGTCAAATGCAGCGAAATAACATATAAAATCAATAACAGACCCAATAACTTATCCATAAAATTACAAGTAATGGCGATACGGCCGCTCACTGCTTCCATTTTTACGTAGTAAGACATCGGTCTTCCTTGATGGAAAATATTTTAGCTCTTGTTTGCTTGACTATTTTACAAATCGTCTCCAGGGTGCAGCCTATCTACCCAAAGTTTAGAAAGGAAGACAAACATACAGAAAGGCACACCTATTTATAATATTAGTAGAACAAATTTAAAGCTCGTTTTATCCTGCTTCCAAGAATCAATTGTTTGTTTTAACCGTGTGAGACTTGAATAGTTAAGTCATTTGTACACATATTTGTGTTGCTATTTATGTATATTGCGTGCATGTTACATTAGATACTTATCTGCTATGTGCCAATAGTGAATTTGCAAGATATTTAAAGAAATTCTTAATGGTTTCGTGGTGTAAATAGTACAAATATTGAACTAAGTGTTGTGTAATTTAAAACGTAGTAATTTTTACTACTGTCAACAGACTTATGATATGAAGAAAAGTTTAAGCTGTGGTCCCAATCATAAATAAGGAGTTTTCTGTTGCCGAAATATTGACTGCAAATCCTCCATAACACTTACAATTACGCATGGTGACAAAAAAGTGGATTCATTTTTTTAATGCTCGAACTAGCAGCGGTCTCGGTTTTACCCGCGATATGCCCGTTCCTATTGCAAATTTTCAAGTTCCCCATCCATTGCAAAAAGTATTATTGACATCGGATTGGCAGTTTCCGAGATTAGAGCGTTCAAACCAGCAAAAAAACAAAATATTAAACTTTATGTTTTAGTATAGATGTACTCGTACAAAACAAACAAAACATTGCAATAGACGATAATGACGCATTCTATAAAAAATAATTATTCGGTTTCGGTATTTTCCTGTCGTATATTCTTTAATTAATTCATTATCTCTACGTTTTTGATGAGGTGAACCATTATCAATAACTAGTATAAGGATATAGTTGCATACGTCAAACGAAATAACTTTAATTGCTGTTTTAATTACGATGTGCCTTTTCTGGTTTTATATTTAAATAACTTGTTATATACATAACAAGCCTATTCGAGAAATATCCTGTAGCGAGTTCTCATATTTTGAAAGGTTAAAATATTTTTTATTAGACGTCACGAACGTGGTTGTAATTTTGGCTTTGCTCTTATTTTCAAGTATAATTTAACCAGTATTTTACGTAGTTAACTGCGGTCAAGATTCTGATAATTAGTTTGTACAATTATTTTACTGTTAAACTAATTATGTTTTTCAATACCTAGATTGTATCAGGTTTGGTTAGACTTTAGACTAACATTCGCATGCAAGAGGTTATTAACCTTCAAAATATTTAAGAAATATTCTCATAATGAGTAATTATTGCGCGTGGATTGAACGCTTTTTCTAAAATGTTTAGGAGTACATAATAATAGATCCATACCAAATTTATTGATTAAATTCTTGCTTAATATTATAAATACTTATAATAATATTCGTTCTGTCTGAAGAATCTGCTATGAGGTTAGGTCACAGAATACAGGATTTATACAAAAAATACCATGAAAAATGTTGTTTAATCGAAGTAACCGAGAGCGGATCGTCAGTCAATTGTAAACCTTTTCATACAAATAATGCTTGTTTCATTTGAGGATGCTTTTTTCAAACCACGAAGTCAAGGGCAACTAGCTGGAAAAAAAAAACTTTTGACGTATTTTCATTTATGGCTTAAAATATATTTTTCAAAACATATCACAAAAATAACACTGCGTCATATCACAAAATAATGGTATATTTTTTTCCACAAGACACAGTTTCAACTTTGACTTTAAATACTAAGTTATGAATACATTAAACATGGCAATTTCGTATTAAAAGAGGTGTTGGGTAAATGTGGTCGACGGTTGCAAGCGCGGCGTCGTTCACGAAGGTAACGCAACGTCTGAGAAGGTTCTAGTCGCTGGTCGAGGAGTCGGGATGCCGAAGTGGGGTGGCGCAGTGTGGCAGTGGGTCACTGGTTCCGCAGGGCGCAACCGATGCAAGCGCCTCTCGCAACACCCTTACGTAAAGACTCGACTCACCAAGTGAAAGTTGCGACCGTTCATAGAACATTCGACGCCAAAAATACACTCCTTATTCGGACGCATTATCCTTCCAAGATTGCTCCGGCAAATCTTAATAATTGACCCGGAAAGTCAGTTGACCAATCAACTCCACCATGTGCGACTTTTTTAATTTTTACCGAATATGCATTCAGGAATCCGTTGAATATTTATATTGAACCATGAACTTAACGGTATTCTGACTTATTGTAATGTTTATTCATTCAGATAATGAATTATGGCTTGAAATATTGTTATATTATAAATATAGTTTACAATGATTTCTGCCATATGGTTTTAACTTATAAACAATAACAGACGTACGTCTGTTTAGATTGAGCCCATATATCATTATAAAACGGTATATCGTCAGTCAGTTCAACACCTGCGAGAAACGAACGATTATTTGGTTCAAGTGTGAGTGTAAGTGAATTTTGCCGTGAAGAGCAGGTCAAGGCCGGCTACAATAGTGTTGTGCAACAGATGTTCAGATTGCAGTGGCACGGCGCCGCGTCATCTCGTTATTTTCACTCAGCACCGGGCACCGACCGCGCCCGCGCCGCCGTCGCCGCCGCCGCCTCTACGGCACTCGGCTCGCGAGCAGTTCGTAATGACACTACACAAATATTTCTACTATAACAATACGTCGCATTCATAACCACCGCTAATAGTCCACTACGAATCGCTGACGTCTCCCGCATCTCATTTCCCTTGATTGTTCGCTTTAATTGGAATCTTCGCGCGTGTGCACCTCCAAGAAACTTGACACATTAACTTATGTCAACAATTAACTAGTCTAGTGTATAATGGATCACATTCCGGGAACGTGACAATAGATAGAAAGTAAACTCCGCCGTGAGGTTTAGAAACAAACGTGTGTGTGATTACTTCCTTCGTAGACCTGCTGGACATTTTAGTCTGCGGTGATACAATCAGGGACGAATAAATTAAAGCATGGTATGCCAAGGTTGGTACGTTATTGGTCAATATGTTGTAGAGCAGTGTGTCGGTCCACTGGACACAGTTGATACTCAGGTTGACTGGTTAGATCGCCCCCCTTTCTCTCGCTGCGCCGGCGCGCGATGTATGCTCTGACGCAACATGGAAACTCCTCTTAATCGGACATTTCGTATATGAAATAGGCAAACAACTAGTTTTAAGGACACCACTTGGCAATATTTGAATTACCTCTTTTTCCGCAAGTAATTTTTGCATTATCTTGTTCATGTTTTATCTCGGTACGGATCTTGACGTGTGATATGAATGCTAACAACATTAGCTTGTACCGGCCGGCATCTTAAGGTCTTCGAATTAAGTTGTGTGTGTTAATGAATGTGGTAACGCATTCATACAGGAATCAACCATTGCTATTGTTTTATTGCATTCCTATGTGTTCGAGGTTTTACCGTAAACCGAAACAACATTTACTTGGGGAAAAGAACAAAAAAAGTTGTTCGGAGGACGTTTCCTTTCACATGAGAACAACCTGTCACTTTGTACTAATTTTGTGAAAAAGTAGAGTACTTTATTATTTACCCTATTTATAGATTTATTTATAGAGTACTTTATAACCCTATGTTATTAAGTTAAAGTAGACTCTTCTCTCTTTTCAATATTACTTAAAATATAGATTCATCGGGCTCTAAGTTTAAGTGATATATTATACTCCTAATTTATTTTTTGCTCTGTCTATACTTTTAAGCAAATTGTATAAGGAGGAAGATGTTTTCTGCTCCACAAAATGTTGAATGAATGAATGAATAACGAAAGCGCGATCGAAAAAAAATTACATTAGCGCCATGTGTTGGATCGCGGGGGGAGGAACCATCGCGCGGATCAACTAGTCTATTTAAACCTATTTATATCCTTCCTACTTATACGTTTACGTACATATCTTACAGTGTTTAAAACGTGCTTCAATATACTGTCAAAATCTTACATATCTATGTTAATTTGTAAAAAAAAACGATGCCCTGTCAATATCCATTACCTTATTTACCTTTTTAATTTAACATTGACGATCTATTGTGAGCAATGAACATTACATGGTATTGACATTGCATTTAACAAAATACGTTTACAAATAAATTTTATAACGTACGGATGTATTTATTTATCGTTAAATTACCTGAATTTCCATTTACTGACATCATTTGTTGTCGTCTAAGTAAAATGACTTGCATTACAAATAAACAATTAACTTCAAGTAATTCATTTTTATGTGTCCATGGAAAACGATACAATGTCGAAACGATTAACAACAATCGATTTATTATATTGCCAACTTATTTGAACGACAATATAACAATACAAGACTTGTTAATTGTTATAATTAATTACATCATTGATTTTTATTTTTATTTGTTACAGATCTTATTAGTTGTTAGTGAAACCAATCCAAAGATGGCAACCATATACGACTGGTACAGAGACCTTATGGACAACAGGGGCGGTAAGTTATCATTGTTTATATTACGAATGAAAATAATTCAATGTTTGGTATCGCAAATGTACCTATTTGAACAGTGGTGAATATATTTCGGCAATTGTAGTATCTACAATGCATTCCTCCCTGTATTCAAGTACTTGCCATACATCCATTCTCTGGCATAAGACATGTATAATTCTAGCGATTAATCGTAACAAAAACTACGTTAACTTAAGTTGTTCTTGCCTCAAAGCCTTGCTATGTACGCTTGTGGACTTTGTACCTTGATCAATCAATCATATAAAACCTGAGGCTAGTAAAACAATACAAAGCCAGCATAGAATAATTCCGAGTAAAATGTAAGCAATTGCTTGTAGTGTGTAGTCGGCACGCTTACAAGTCTATTGAGCGAGGTTTGCTCAATATGTTATGTAAGTTAGTGTGATCTGCAAGTAGCCCCGCGTTGTCTTGTGAACTGAGTGAACTGAGGTACGCCTTGCAGCCGACCGATGGCCCCGCAACCTCAATTACTAGTCTCTAACGTCCAAATGTTAATGCGGTCAAGTGCACCCGTGCATGCTTAACAACCAAGTCCTTTACACCACTTCACCACCTATAATGTCAAAATACAATTAAACATTGTGTCATACAAGGAAAAGAAACAAACCATCAACGCGCAGATTTACACTTAAAAGTGTTTACACTAAATTATTCATATTTCTACTATGACGGTGTTTATATCCGTTTATTGTGTCAATATAAAATTGCTAAATGGGTGGCACATGTACTTTGTCTTGCTTGAAAGATGCGAAACAGGAAAATAGAACGCTTCCTGATTTGCGTGACCCGGCAGTTGTTTGCCGCATTTACTAACAGATGCATGCGACCAATGGACTTGGATTCCGACCTAATAACACCTCATGACCATTATCTGTGCCATATAAATAGTTTATGTTTGTGTACACGGTAATTATTATTATAGAAACTGCATACTTGTTCGGAGAAACAATGACAATTTATTTCATAAACACAGGTCCAACGTTTGTGTTTGTTTATGTAATACAGCCTTGGGCTGGTCTAAATACATTATTGATTGAGCATGGACGCAAAGGACACCATATTTTCACGCTGATGGTCTTCTAATCGGTTAGGTCCTTCAGTAGTTTTTTCGGTACAAATTGAGCCTGGAAGTTTGCTAATAGACATCGGTATATTAGCAAATCAAGGCATCGGCCTTGATTTGCATGCATAATAGACATCCCCTTGTGGACAAAACAAATTCTACGTGCAGTTTACACATTAGCAAAAGCATTTTATCAATTCCAAGTCAGTTGTTTACAAGTAAAGTGATTGTAGACTCTAACTTGCAATTCCTACATCCATCATACATTCTCATTTGTTTTCCTTCAACTAAACCCATTATCTCTACACCACATTGTAGACCCTCGAGTGAAGGACTGGGCTATGATGTCGTCGCCACTCCCGACCCTGCTTGCGTGCATCTGCTACGCGTACTGCTCCACCGTCGTTGGCCCAAGAATGATGGCCAACAGGAAACCGTTCGAGCTCAGAAACACCCTGGTCATCTACAATCTGGCCCAAACTGTGTTCAGCGCTTGGATATTTTACGAGGTAAAGTTTGGTCTCAAGAAAAATGCCTTTGGTCTTTTTTAATCAACTTCAAACACCGAAGGAGGAGGTTCTCAATTCGGTCGTTTTTTTAAGAAAAGGAAACCTGAAGTTATAAACGTCAATAATATTAATGCCTTTATTGAAAGCATCCTTATACCTTCAAATTCAATGTCTTCATCCATTTTTGCTTAAGGCCTGACGCCTACTCTTGGACTGGGATTTTTGGGTGACTAAGAAAACACCTTAAAGAATCTTAGTTATTATTTCAATGATAAATAGTGTCTAAAGGTCGGGTCTAAAAAGGCCTTATAGGTTAGTACCGACACCGGCGTTGGTGTGTCAAAGCATTAAGCTCAATATAACGTTTATTATTGTTGGATGTCAGCATTGTTTTGTTTTAAATTTGTTCTCGGTGGGTATAGTATCACCATCGCTCTGTTGATCAACTACGTTTGGTGTTATTGGCGGATACCAAACAGAGTACAGTATAAGTGGCGTAAAGTCACCCTGCACTTTACAAAAATGCTTGTTATTATGAATGCTATGTTGATTATTTAATAAATACTTTTGGTAAATAGCTACTACAGATGTTTGTTTGAGGCCTTTGCTCATCTGTGGAATAGTAAAGGTTAAGGAAAAAAAGGTACTTCCGGTAGAAAGTTTTTTTTTTGTTTTGTTAAACCGTTACTAATTAAAATTAAAACAGCTGTGTACAGTGGTTATTTTGATACGTTTATTTACTAATAGGTACGTTCATGGCATTACAATACAATAACTATAATCACATTCAAAATTGGTATATATTTCATTTAGCAAACGTATTTAATAACTGTCGAATTATTTAATTAATTAAATATTAATTGTTTTTATGTAAATCAGGTTATTGTATTCTTTAATTAAAAATACATCGATTTAATTCAATATTTATTACGTGATGTCATTTACCTGCGAAGCAGCTGAATACATTGTGACACTTTTTTTTTACTTTTGGAATCAACGCGTTTTTGACGGACTCGAACCTCCATAAAAGTACTTTAAACCTAGAAATCTTACAAGATCATTAAAGGTTACTTTCTCTGTCGCAATGTATATGATATTGGTTAATTTGTTTTTAAGGAATTCATAAGTATTATGTAGTTGTTTCAACTCCAAAAGTCCTTGAATGTGTTAAGAAACACGCCACTTTCCAAACGTAATACGCATTCGAAGTTAGCAAATCGTTTTGTGATATTTTTCCATTCCGTTTTATTTGTACAAAAAATGTATGATATGGGTACGTGTGTGAGTATTATTGTGTGCTTTTGATCTTTACATTGCGAGTGCGAAGTTTTTTGTAACGTTGAAAAATTGATTTTGATGCTGCTGTTTTTTTTTGCCGATATAATCTGATTGTTTTACCAACAAAATCGGTAAAAACAACTAGCATCATCCTTCTTAACTATTCTAGTGAGAGAAACGGTAAAATGTATGTATGTTTGTATGTAGGCAATCTTTGAAACTTCAACCCATTTCGAAATAAGGATAACCAAGTTAAGGTTCGCACTTCGATAATAGGGTTGTAAGACTCCGCCCTAGAAGGCAGGATGGATCTTTCCTGGTTTTTGAAGCCTTTTAATTCTACCATATAAAAAGGAAACTAATATAAATCCTAATATTATTTCACAGTACCTGATGAGCGGCTGGTGGGGCCACTACAACTTCAGCTGTCAACTGGTGGACTACTCCAGGAGCCCT
The DNA here is from genome assembly GCA_963082685.1 of Cyclophora albipunctata. Taxonomy (NCBI): domain Eukaryota; kingdom Metazoa; phylum Arthropoda; class Insecta; order Lepidoptera; family Geometridae; genus Cyclophora; species Cyclophora albipunctata. Next base: position 7,391,345 of record OY720116.1, on the reverse strand, counting down.
ATCGCGATGAGGGTATGTCTACTTATCATTACTAGCGTTAAGCAACGTTCATCTCGGACTGGACTAGGATGGGTGACCGATCGTAGGATAGGCCAATGTTCGAAAGTTCTACGGTGGTTTATTTAAGTGAGAGTTTATAACTCAACTCTGACTTAAATTATATGATGAAGTGAGATTTCTGTCTGAACTCTTTCGTGTTTGTGGAACAAGTCAAATAAAACTCTCGATCTTGATTCAGTCTTGTCGGTTTGTTTGAGATCTTTATGTGATTGAACTCCGTTGCCTCATATCATTAGTTGAGTAGTTTTCCTGTTAACTAGCTAAGCTTAGTCTATGACAAAATTATTATTTGAAATACTCAGAGACGTCAAATGTTTAGTAAGTAGAGATTTAATGGGATTTTTGACGTGTAATGCATGAAAAATTACGTCAATACGTCAAGTGTCCACTTAATGGACGTCTCTGAGTGGGGTAGTTAGTAATATCTCTGCACCGTATCTACCTATCTATATCTTTTTTAATATTATAAAAAAGTAAAATTTGTAAGCTTGTTTGTTTGTATGTTCGAGCTAATCTCAGGAATTATCAGTCCTATTTGAATAATTATTTTTGTATTTGGAAGGTTATAGGCTATTTTTCCCACGGAAATTCCCACGGGAACGGGCACAACGCGGCGGGGTGCCCTAGTCTATATATTTTGAACATTAAAATTTATTGAAATAATTTAAGTACGTCTTAATTGAAATAATTTAAGAAGATCTCATAAAATGAATAAATTATGAACGTTTTTACGTCTACGAACGACGATGTTATTACCACTTTTGTCAATATTTGGTCTTAGTTTACATTTGTGGGTAATATGAATATCAATCAATCGAAATATGTTTGTTATAACATTATGTGGACGACCATTTTAAAGTGACTGTATCGCCACAGAAACCAAATACCTAATTGTGAAGACCGAGCGCTATGAACAATAGGGAAGCATGCAAAACTACACCATGTGTGCTTGTCACAGGCGTAGTGGCAAGTTGACGTAACTACGTCTATTTAATGATACACACATGCATATAAAACCGGACACACTTTAATGTTGGCAGCATTATTAAGTTTTAATTCGTCTGAGGGCACTAATACATATAAAATTATGTACACAAATTAATTAATACCGGTTATATTACTGAAAACGTTGTAATATTCCCAACTAATTATCACAATATTTAATGCTAAGTTTAATGGCATAAAGTCGTACAAAAAATGGCAATTTACATTTAATTTTAGCACTATTATGAAAGAATATATTTCCTACATACACGTACTTAGTCTCGCGTAAATATAATATCCGCTTTATTGTGTAAATATGTTGAAGCAAATACATATTCACAGGCGTAGGCAGAGATTAGCAGGTGTTAAGTAAACTGCGGATAACGAAGGTCCCTAGAAATATAAAGTTTTGAATTGATGTTGTATGGCGAGTAACCGTGAATTTAGATGTAGGAACAATATTTAATTAAATATTGTTTCTTCAAATTTGGTATTCTATTTCCTGTTGATATTGAATTGAAGCAAAATGTTATGTTAAATGCTAATCTTTCAAGATATCTTTGGACTGAATTTGAATGTCAATGTCTTTATACAGTTATATTCATGTAATCGGAATAGACAATAAGTTTCGTTTTATACAACCATTTCAAACAGGACTACATTTGTGGGTCTTTTTCTTCTTCTTCTTCTTCTTTAAGAAGAAGATTTGTGGGTGAATCTATATAAAATATAGATGGGGTAGTAATTTTCTTCAAATAATATTATACCCTTGCACATACTGCTGCTTGGTTGTGGCTTTATTATTCAACGTCAAGTCAGATTCGAGTTTCAGTTTTCTATCCCAGTCCTTGATTTTTATTCGATCCAGAGTAAGTTCGTGTAGGTCCCTTTTGCCGGAAATTCTGAACCGCCTTATGGCCTCCGATATGGGACCACGGACGACATCCAGAGTAAAACCACGGAATATTATAACGTTACAAAACCTATAAAGTAAGATTGAATGGGAATCTTTTGACTTTCCAATCTACACATAGCTTAATATTGTTGGAATGAAAAGGCAAATAAAGAATATTTTAATTAAATATGTGTGTCCTGCACAAATGAACGTCAACGTAATTTATTGAGAACCAATATTAGTATATGGTATTCAACCTGTTTAACAGAAGGTTTTCGAATTATTATTAAGTACATTTTATATTTACATACTTATCGTTAGACATTATTCAGTGTTACTTCAAATTTCAAATGAGAAAGAATTAAATTGTAGACTATAATTAAACATTTCAATTTGCATAGTTATAATAAAACATTTAAATTAGGTGCAGATTTTATAATAAAAAATATAGACCCATATGTTCTGTTTTGAATTACAAACAAATCAGTCTTCATAACTAGTAATCAATCAATTAAACGTGATGTTCTTTATTATTTTAATTATATATGTAAAAGAAGGCGGGTCACAGGTGAATAATAATAACATTATACAGGGCGACATCTGGGTCGTGACTCTAACTTATTGTTTCAAACTCAGTTAATTATTGCGATTTCAGTTATAAAGCTAGTTTTTCATTTATTTACATTTATTACAGCTATGTGTTAGTAATTGAATAAATAAAATAAACGGATAAATGCTTAATTTATGTTCAATCTAAAATTCATGCTAAAACCTATTTGAAAACAAACTTATTAAATGAGTAACAAAAGTCATTAGTCATTATTATGACAGTCAGTGTCTAAATAAATTTAAGATTAGAATCAAAACATAATCGTTATCAATTAAAAATTGTTTGTTATCATTACATAATTTACTAGACATTTATCCGGTCGGGTGTGTAGGGTGACTACACGACCTAAAAGAGATTTTTTTTTTATATAGACCAATTTTTTTTAATGTAACAATTTAATCAAAATTATGTGTTATATCACTGAAATCGCAATAATTAACTGAGTTTTAAACAATAAGTTTCAGTCACGGCCCAGATGTCGCCCTGTATAGTCCGATTAGTTGGTCAAGCTTACACGTTTCCAATATTAATATTATACACATTACATATTTGCACTACAAAGTGGTTAGCCTAGAGAAGTCATCGATAATGGACAATGATTATCATCTATTTACACAGACATATTATGTCTATCTAAAACATGGATAGACATATATCTACACTGTTTGATTGAACGCGCTAAGCGCTGCTAAACCGATTTGAATAATTCGTTTTGTTATGGATAGCCACATTCAACGGAAGTGTTACCGGTATGCTATTTTCAACTCTCAAAACAAACTCTTGAGCTATTATATGACATTAACCCTTAATTAACTTCCTGAGTCCCTGGGACTCACATCAAAATTTCAAACTTCCATAATTGTAACATTTGAGCGGCTAGATTCCCCCCCGTCTCAGTACCTTCCTGCAGTGTCGCGGGCTACGCGGAGGCGAGAGGACGTGTGCCGGCACTGCGTATTTGGTGAGTTATTGCGTCGAGTGAGTCCCAAGGACTCATACAAGTGAATTGTGCTATATATTTTTTTATTTGTTTCAATTTTCGAATGTTGCTTATTTGTCGTTATTATTGATATAAATTATATTTTTTATATGCTTATAACATATATCTTTTTGAATTTTCTGAAAAGCATTGCAGAAAAATTAAATGAAGCCAATTTGATGACACATCTGCACAATACTCGCCTGCCACGCAAAGTTCGCTGCTCGGTTTCATCTATATTGAAAAAAGACATTCCTGAAGATGCGAACCACCCTGAAACTGAAGACAAGCTACCTAGGAATGAAAGAAAATACTGCTATATGTGCCACTACAAAAAAATAACAAAGACTGCATATCTATGCACCAAATGTCTGAAACCAATACCAATTGACCTGCTCGAAAAAGGTATGCCGACGTTGCCTGTAAGCAGTGCCAAAACCCATTGCACCTTTTATTTTTTTGTATCGGAACATACATTTTTGTTTTATAATTATTAATTTGTATATCTTTGAGAGTCCAAAAACATAAAAACATATATAAGTTACGAATATTTCATAGTTTTGTAGAGGTTTTAAAATACCTTTGTTTTTTGAGACTGATAAAATTAGTTTCTTTAATTTTTAAGAGGATCTCTGAAGTCTCTCCAGTTTTGATACTTTTTCCTAGTGCCTTAATAAATATTTAATATGAATAATAAAAAAAAATTGAAAAAAAATTGTTTTATTTGAGAATATCACGCTTTGAAAATATATGAGTCCCACTGACTCATACAAGTTAATTACCTTAGTAAATTTCACGAAGTTAATCAAGGGTTAAGGGTGCCTGTCCGTTGAAGCGGAGCGAGCCTGCGGAGCGGAGAAACGGATAAATCTTAACCAATAGGGTGGCATACAATTTCCGCTCACAATGTTATGTGCAATCCTATTGGTTAACATTTTAAAAAAAATTGCCACAAAGAATACAAAAATTCACATTTTACTTAAATTTATCCGTTTCTCCGCTCCGCAGCCGCGCTCCGCTTCAATGGACAAGCATCCTAATTTGGGTACTAGATTTTATCAGTATTGCAGTTTTTAATTATTAAATCCTTATTTCTCATTCAAAGGTTATTATAAATGATAATAGTTATTAGGTATATATATACATAACACATGTACGTACATTGTAATAATATACATACCTGCTAGATTTTATCAGCAATGCAGGTTCTAATTGTTGATAAATTAATTCTTCTTCTCACTACAAAATGTACTATAAGACTAAATAATTGTTTTGAAAATAAACAAATAAGGCGAAAATATTATATTACACCTAGGTTGTGGGAATCTAATTCTAATTGTTTTAATTACCATCCAGATGCCTAAAGTAATTATAATAATTAGCTATATTACTAAATAATTATACAGTTTAAAAAAATAGTACTTAAACAAAATATAAAAGCTCTTCACTACATAGTATAAAACAAAGTCGCTATTTTTGTCTGTTTGTTTGTCTGTTTGTCTGTATGCTTAAATCTTTAAAATTACGCAACGGATTTTGATGCGGTTTTTTGTAATAGGTAGAGTGATTCAAGAGGAAGGTTTTAATGTAAAAAAAATCCCGAAATTCCCACGGGAACGGGCACAACGCGGGTAAAACCGCGGGGCGCTGCTAGTAATTAATAATGAGGTTATATTATACTTAAAACGATCCTTGGTCCCGGTTGTCTCAATCGATAAGCCATGTCAGAGACCTTAAGGCGATCCAAAATCTCCGACACCAGGGTTGCCCACTAACCCACACGAATTTACTTACTTACTACACTTAAGTGAGCGTAGATATATATACTTCTCAGCAGGTAAAACTGTAACGAAAACATTAATAGATCTAAAGGTTAAGGCCTAGGTGAACATGTTATTAACATTTGATTACAACGATAATAAACCAATTTTATAGGAAATTATGTTTGACAAATCATAGAGTTGTATAATTAAATGATTAGGTATATTATGGAATTTTATTAATCTTGTTTCGTGGATTAGTCATCGGATGTGGGTTCATAAATAGTCAAAATCTCGATTGTTAGGTTTTACCCGCGGTGAACCCGTTTCAGTTTGAATTCCAAAATAATAAGCGCCCTATTTTTCCCACAGTTTTCTCAGTTGTAACTTGAATATCTTCCTAATCTAAAATTATCAAAGCCACTCTCGATGCCCTAGTCCAAGAAAACACTCCTAACACCTATTTCGTCTAAATATTGAAGGAAAAAAGAGCTCAAAAAGTATGTTTATTCCCATGACTAATAATTCCAATTCCATATTAAGCTTACAGGAACAAAATCGACCAATAGAACAGACCTTGAGCCCAATTAGCCGGTTTTAAATTATTTATGTAATACAATGCGATCGGTATGTTTATAAAAATGTTAATTATACACAACTAGGTTTGATTTGACGCAATATCTTTGTGAAAGTCTTGTGTTAACAACAAGCTTTTCTTTAAATCCACCTGATTTTTGTAACGCAGGTCAATTCTTGAATTTTAAACTGGTTTAATCGATACGGGTGGTATTTTGCACAGACATTTGACTTATTTAAAATAAGCTTATTTGCTCTGTTGTGCAATGTGGCATACCTATCTACAATGCTATTAAATTACTAGCAGAGCCCCGCGGTTTTACCCGTATTGTGACCGTTCCCGTGGGAATGTCGGGATGAAAAATAGCCTTTAACCTAATCGGATTAGTAATTCCCGAGATTAGCTCGAAATACAAGCAAACAAACAAACAAACTTACAAATATTAGCTCTTTATAATATTAGTACCTATAGATTTGTTAAGTGTGCCGTTTTTTGACATGTCATTGTCATGAAAAGATATTTATGATAGTCATATTTTATTTGACGTTTTTCAACCCTAGACGAAGTAAAGGTTCAATGAATAATAAGCTTTACATTCTACGCATTAGCATGGTTAAGGTGTGATTAAGTCAGAAGTCACTACGGGTCACCCATCCATGCACTCTCCAAGTTGAACGTTGCTTTACCTTTACTAGCGCTGGTATACAGTCAAACCACGAGTCTAAAGTTTCAGTGAGACATTATCTACTAATTAACAAATTATATTTATTTGGATAGCTTTTTGTGACAACTTAATACAATTTTTTATTTAGTTTCACCGGCCTGGTGTCTATAGAGCTAACCTATGAGCTTAACAAAACAATCTCAGTATCAAAATCACTATCACTACATTAAATCCGATCATTTACAATCAATTTACAAATTTACAAATTTATAATCTATAGTATATTACCTATAGATTTTGTCTTACCTTATAGGTCATATACCTTTCTAACCTCTTTCCTTCCACTTAGATGGCGAACACATGTTGGTGGTATTACTTCAGCAAGTTCACGGAATTCATGGACACTTTATTCTTCGTGGTGCGCAAGAAGAATGAGCACGTGTCCACGCTGCACGTCATCCACCACGGCATTATGCCCATGTCGGTGTGGTTCGGACTTAAGTTTGCTCCAGGTATGTATGAGTATACCTGTAAAAACAATCGAATTAGCCCTGTTAGATGTATGTAGGTACTACATCCGACCTCAACAGGGCTACAGATTATCCAGTCACCCTGGTCAAGTTCTGGGCTGGTTCCATTTAGTGCCAGTGACATGTAAAGAAGTAGTAGTAGTAGTATTAGCCTGTAATGTCCCACTGATGGGCAAAGGCCTCTCATCCTACTGAAGATAGCAGCACAGTGAGAAGGATTAATCGTAATGAAAGCCATGTTTGAAATGTAGGAAACATGTTTAACAATAGTAATAATCAAATTAGTTTAGCAATATATTTAACCAGAAAATCAGTTAGTCTTCATGCATGGCAAAGGTGGGCCTGCGCTGATAACGGCTGCAAGACCAGCGCGAGCTTTCTTTTTCTATGCGACCGTAACCCCGCTAAGTAGACTTGTCGGGTTTAACTGCACAGTTGAACTAGAGGAAGAGGCTAGAAAACTGCACACATGAAATATCTAGCATATTAGAATCAGCGCGGAAATGCACTTCACCCTAATAAATATGGCTGTCATAATATTCGTTTAGCGAATCAAATCTGGTAAGGACAGAAATAAAATATCTTTAGGTACTGTACCACTCAGTAGGTATGGATTATTCGAGATTGAAAATAAAGTATTGACATTATAAAACGGTTTATAGTTTTATAAAACAACCTCAAACGCTAAAAGAAATATTTAGCAACATCAAACTCAAATTGAAGGCGATTGCAAGACCGTTGCAAATTAAAATATCACAATAATTAATTTGAACAAATAAAATAACGTTTCAACCATGAAATAGTATAATTTATATATCAAATTGCGTAAATAAAAACACAGACTTATATTATTCACTCAGATACGGTTAGTTTTTTGTACAAGGAAGTTTTTAATGGCCAGGATTGTTTAAGTGTCGTATAATATAATATATTATTATAAAACAAAGAACCCACTGCGTCAGCCTGTCTTTATGTTCGCGATCAACTCATAAACTACTAACGAGATTTTCATGGGTTTTCACCAAACGATAGGGTGATTTATGAGGAAGGTTTTTGGATTAACCTCTATCCCGTAATTCCTAAGGTAACGGGTATAAAGAGCGAGTAAAACCACATAGCCTGGCTAGTTAAACTACGTATGGGTGTCTAAAAGTCCATCTTTCAACACCGGTTCTGTTTGCCCTTGAGTTTCTATCAAACATGTCCTGTGGCCAAACCATCACAGAATGACCCATAAATTTACCAATAAATGCCAAAAAACCAGTTCAAACTAGCTTCAAAATCCACTCAAGTATATTCAAAATTCATAGGATTTTCTTGATTTTCTTGATTACTGCCCTTAATACGAAAAATTATAATATTCACGTATTTAATTAAATGTTAAAATCTTAAGTGGGTTGTAAATTAATTGTAATAGATTCGTCTTTATTTGATCGGTTTAAAGATAGCAGATGTTTCTATGGGATAGCATAATATAACAATTTATGATATGTCGGGTTTTTACGTTTGTATTTATTGGATGTTTTACATTTTAAACGTAATATAATGTCGTAAAATGTTGTGATGTAGGATTGACGTCACATTATTTTGCGACTTAAGGTGACGTGAGTTCAGCAACTCGCAAAACGCGGTTTTTCCATCCAACTATTTTCATATAAATTGTCAAAATTTTGATTCTAAAAAACTATTATATTAAAGTTGAGGATATATTCTAGTGGCAAAGGTATTTCAGTACACGATTAGATTAATTTCCCTCGATAGAAAAAAATCACAAAGTTGCCTCTTTTATTAATTTAAAAATAATTTTATGGCTAAAATAAACAGATTTTTCCCAAAGAAAAACAACTATAATATAGGTCGTAGCATGAGCTAGGGCATTAGGTATTTTTTTGTCACCTTTCATTTCATTCTTAAACACAATTTCAAAATACCTAAAAAAAATCGAGAATTTGCCGTGTTGCGGGTGACGCGGGGCGTGATCAGTCGCGCTCAAGCGCTTGTGGAGGACGGACCTATGCCAAATATTTGCTGGAGCGCGGAGATGCAAAATTTAAAACTTTTTTCGCAGTAATAAATTTGAACTATGACGGTTGCGTGAAAATGAGGTTTTAATATAAATAAGAACTGTCTGAATTATAATCCGGTCAATTTAAACCAAAAATTTAGAGTGATGTTACATAAAGTCCCAACAAGCTGAAAATCAGGAAAATTGTTCAAAACATAATTATAAACAATGTCTAAAAGTTCCCCATCATTTCCGTGTATGGAATTTTTTTTATTCAAGGTCCAAAGGTAAAAAAAAATAGTTTTTCGCGATTTTCAGCAAAACGGTAAGTTTTCTCTTAAAGTACCTGAGAAAATAAAAAAGCTTATAAAATTCTCTATAACTTTAATTCTATCCACTTTTTCCATATTCCCAACCGTTATTGAACTACAAGCTCCAGAAATGTAAAAATTAAGGACCTCGGTAGGTCATGTCACTGTTGAGCATTGGGGCAGGCTCCATAGTTACCTGCCCGAGGTCCTTAATTTTACATTTCTAGAGCGTGTAGTTCAATAACGGTTGGGAATATGTAATAAGTGGATAGAATTAAAGTTATAGAGAATTTTATAAGCTTTTTTATTTTTTCAGGTACTTTTATGATAAAACTTACCGTTTTGCTGAAAATCGCGATAAACTCTTTTTTTTACCCTTGACCTTGAATAAAATAAAATCCATACACGGGAATGATAGGGAGCTTTTAGACATTGTTTATAATTATGTTTTGAACAATTTTCCTGATTTACAGCTTGTTGGAACTTTATGTAACATCGAATGTATAAATTGACCGGACTATTATAGATTTAGTATATTATTGCTTTGAAATAAAAACAAAAAATATGTTGTGTCACAGTATAAGAATATCAGCAGAACAACTATACAGCTGCAATGTTGGTAGTGGGGATACCTATAAGTACTCGGAATTTTAATTCGATTCCAGATTTGACAATTTCAGTGTTGCAACATTATGACAAGTACTAAATAGTGACGTTGCGAAATTATTCGATATGGAAATGGAATATTTCTGGATCGATTCTTCTCGCTTATAATTTTACTCTCGTAAACTAAGTATATCAGGAAATTAAATATTTCTGAACCGATAATTTAGATTTGACGATTAATTAACGATCTTAGACTTTTCTTTTATAATTGTGTGTGAAATAAATAAAAAAATGTGATCATGAAGGAACATGACAAATAAAACAGATAGATGTATAATGGTAATAATTTATTTTATAAATTGTCGCCGTCATCGCTATCGCTGTCACTTTCTGTAACATTTATTATAAATGTGTCTGTGATATTGTCAATTAACATATCTAGCCTACTCATTTTTTCCTCTTCATCACATCACTACACTATTATATGTGGTATCATTATTTCACAAAATGACAGTAGCTAATGTCAAATCTGGAATCGAATTAAAATTCCGAGTATAGGACAAGACTTGTCTCCTAAGACGTGGCTTATGAACTCGGTGGCATGCACATTTTATTTTGGTATTTTTACGATTATTTTATACTAACTTATTGAAATATATTTTTAGGTCGAACCAACCTGGAAATTCAAACACTCAAAAATATTTCTGCTCGTAATATTAGACAATAAAAATGATTTCACCCAGTGATAAGACCGATATTTTTTTTAAACCTTTTATCTCTTTTTAGTTATTTTTCCCAAGGCTACCTACAATATAATACTAACCTTCGTAATATCTACGATTAGTTTTGCTTGATAGGCTTTTTTTACTGTAGTCACTACACTGTGGCATCTCAATGAGTGACATATTCAAACTTAGCGCGCAAACTACGCGCGAGCGGGAGATCGCCCGCGGTCGGACCGCAGGCCCCGCACCCACCCCCTCCGTAGCAGCTAAGCGCTGGACTCACCTCGTCTTAAACTAAGTATATGGATTGCACCATATTTTTTTAACTTTGTCTAAATATTTTTATAAAATAAAAATGAAATAACTGAATTATGAACGAGTTATTTCTACCTATATTTACAAGGCACTCAAATTCAATATCGCCTTGCTGAATTCTGAGAGCAAAGCCTCATTCTTAGCCAACCTCTGTTAAAAAACAGTACGATAGGTACTTATTCAATTGTTTCATATTATCAGCGCCTTCTTCGTGTCCATTCCCGTGGGAACTTCAGAAAAGAAAAAAATTACCTTCTTCACGAATAGAACCATATTTTGGAAAAATATTTTTAAAATCGGATTATGACCTACATAGAAGCCCACGTCAATCCAATATAACTAAGATAAAATAACTTATCCTTTGATTAACTATAACCTCTTTAATATTTAAACATAAAAACAAACATTTATATATAATTTAAATAAGAGACATATTAGATTGAGGTCAGTTTGCTAATAAAATTATTTCACTTCCTCAATATTTAATTACCACGTTGTGACCTCAATAGTTTTCAAGTATCAAACCCACTAACGTAGATTTACATTTATCACAGTTTTAATTTGCGATGAACCTTGTCTGTCAGTAACTCCTTCAATATTATATTAATCTAAGTCCCCCGCAGTCTCTGTCTGTCTGTTGTCTACTTTACGGATTATTACTAATGCTCTGATTAACAATCAAGGTTTCGGGTAACTTTTTGTCCCAAAATTCGTACGGAAACAGGGTCAGAACTGGGTGGGAAATGGGTTAAAAAATTACAGGCTAATTGATACTTATATATAGGGTGGCTTTTTTAAATCGGTCACTATGGATAAATCTGAAACGACCAGAGATACGAAGATCTTTTCTTAGGAAATATGTCACCGATTTGAAAGGCAAGAAGAACTGCATAATATATAATCTAGACTGGAAGTTTAACAGACACTCTCAATTGTATAGAAGAAAGTATTTGGCCCTTTTGATTCGAAATGAAACTGGCTTCGTAATAAGACCCAGCGTAGTGCTTTCCTCGTGTCAATACTGACAGTCAGTCGTCCGTAAATATTGCTATGACAATCTCATATCTAAGATAATTTACTGCGTCCTTAAATGTTTCATACCTATGGCAAAGAATGATGGTAGTCAATTATGTTATGACCATCAAGACAGTTATAAAAACTGTATAATAATCATGATTTTAGTGTAACCAAGCATAGGTCGCCTAAAATTGGTCAAATGCCAACACTTAGGTATAAATGTACCACTTATTATGGTAATTATAGTAAATTTGAGAGCCTTGTTTATAAATATTGGTATTCGGTTACATAACACGGTGCGGACATTCGCTGTAGCCTCCAGAAAGCCTTCGAACGGCACTAAAAGTAGACAAATATGGATTTATAATATTACGACGTAATTTAGACTTCCGACTCAAATGTTAGGTGAAGTAAGTTTGAAGTGTGAATCAGTGCTGTCTATGTATGTGTAGCTAATAAAATAAAGGACGAATGACATGCTCTTAGGACTGAATGACAAACAAACAGAATGACAGACCTTGCAAATTACAATGAGTCATATTTTTACTTGATTTTAAGTATAATAGCGCCATGATAGGTAGTTCATTAGATACCAAATGCATACATTTTCTGTGCTATCCCATTATGTCTCAAATGTTCAAAGAACAAAGGTTCCTTCACAGCGAATCCGGTTTATTTATTTGATAACTAGCAGCGCCCCGCGGTTTTACCCGCGTTGTGCCCGTTCCCGTGGGAATTTCGGGATTTTATTTACATAAAAACCTTCCTCTTGAATCACTCTACCTATTACAAAAAACCGCATCACAATCCGTTGCGTAATTTTAAAGATTTAAGCATACAGACAAACAGACACGAAACAGAGACGACTTTATTTTATACTATGTAGTGATTATACATACTTCTAAAGCTCATACATCCGGTCAAGTAATTTGACGCCAAAACAGAGTCCATTTAATTACAAAAATATAGTTAATAACGTAATAAGTCAATTATTTTAGTCTGTTTCGTATAATCTACTTGTGTTTCTTAAAAATAAGACTTATTAACGTTAACTTGGTCGAAAAATATATATTTCAAGAAATTAGTACTAACTCTCGAGGTTACACCGCATTCCTTCAATAATTTCAGGATACAAGGACACAATATAATATCTGAAATGGTGTGCCAATTACCAGTTTTAAAACAGTTATAATTAAAAACTAAAATTTAATGTAACCTCGCGATAGTATCTATAAATTCATACAAAAACAATTATCTACTTGAGAACAAATTATACTTTTCCAAATGACTATTAATCACTATAATAACAAGTACTGATAAATTATTAGTTTTAATAGTGAAGTGACTATATTTTTCAAAAAAAAACAATTTGTCTTGATTAGGTTGTTCACGTGCTATTTTTGGCACTTGTCAGTTTTAAAGTAAAGAACCACTTAATTGTCTGTTAGATAGCATCTTTGCATATCGTTGTAAAAGATGGAGGATCACGTTTTGTTTCAAGCTAATTTGACACCTAATACACATGTCGACGATCAACGATAATTGAAAACTAAATATATGTTTTTAAATAGTTACCTCTATAACATTATATTATCATCATGCTACAACACGTGAGTTTTTAAGTGGGTTTTTAAGAAAAAATGGCCGACTACTATATAGTCCAATTCCTAATCTCAAATCGACGGTAGCAAAAAGTTATGACGTTCGAAAATTAGATTATCAAAAGAAAAAAGGGCACATGGAAATAGTGTACCCATAAATTTAACCTTGTACGATGCCTATAGGTCCCTCAAATAGCATAACAATTTTTTTGACATCAATTTTAAGTAATTATCACTAGTATTGTTTATGTAGATGCTATGTTCGCAAATGCCATCGAGGTATATCCGCAACGTGGTCGATTATTCACACCACAAATTGTATAATTGATTGGGCAAATAAATGAAAAACAACCATCTTGGATGCTAATTTGATCAAACGTGATATAACGCGAAGTATTATTTTCAGGTTTAAGTAAATACTGTTTAGTATCGTTAATGAACACTTGTTTTTGACAAATACTTACTAATAAGTACTTAGCGTCTTTTATTTGTAGTACAATTAATCGAAGTACTTAAACAAGTGTTTTATAATTAGTAAAGCTAATGGATTTTCAAGCAATATTTCTTGCAAAAGATATACTGCAACATATCTTGCTTTGTTTTGCTTTATTTTTGCTTTGCTTTTAAGTGGTTCAGCTTTTCTACATATTCATATCCAACGCAATGCGCGGCTATTTTTTATACGAGCGTTTATGTTTGCAAAAACAAAAAGAAGGGGACGTGTTTGTGTCTGCGTGCGTATCATAAATACGTATTCTAGTTAAAAGCATTATTAAGTTAGACCTCTGTACTGAAATCTTAAGTGGGATGAAAGGCTTTAATACTTTAATAAGTATTATTATTTGATCTGTCTGTACTGTAATGATATCTTTGATGAGGCCGTTTCCTAAAATTGGGACATAACAGCCTATATACTGCTATGTTATCATCAGCACTATCATTAATCGTTTTACATTTTTCTCTTCACCAGGTGGTCACAGCACATTCTTCGCACTGCTAAATACCTTCGTCCACATCGTGATGTACTTCTACTACATGGTGTCTGCGATGGGCCCGCGCTACCAGAAGTACATCTGGTGGAAGAAGTACCTTACCGCCTTCCAAATGGTAAGTTGTATTGAACACTCACTTATGATACTTAGAAGGGTTGGTTTTGTCCACAATCTCGAGTCATAGACGAGATAAAATAGAAGAGTGCCATGCCACTTAAATTCATTGACTTATTTGTTTATTTTTATTTGTATATAAACATGGATACTATTTGTGCATCGCGGCAACCAAGTTTTTAATATAAATAATCATAAGGTTGATTTACAGTCTTTCTATGAACAAAAAGGTTTAGTTATAGAGTAATTATGAATATAATGGATTGGAATAGATCTTAGGACACGATAGAAGAAATATGTAGATTGTAGATAAATCCGATTTATTAAAATAAACTTTTGCTCTACCTACAATATCTGTATGATATTTTTTTATCACATCAATATGTTATGATTGGAAAAAAAACGTTTGTCGTGATTTGTATCAGTTTCAATTAAAGCTGTGCGCACACTTATCTGGTCCGTTAAATTAATCCAACATAATAACACAGTCGGAGTATTGACGTGCGCGGAAATTCCCGACATGTTTTTAGCGGTCAACACAACACGACTATGTAAAAAGAGTTTTATTTATAAATTATACTACGACCACTTATTATTACTTACTCGTATGAAAATATTTCCACTACGGTTTTGCACGCGTCATTTAATACTTAAGACTATAATAACTTGCCACAAAAACTGTTTCATCGCGAGTACCGCGACGTGATATACCTTGGAACCTTATCACACTCATACAATACATTATGTCAATGGCAGTTTTAAAGTTTTATAATGTGACAAAGTGTATAATATTTTCTTGAGACTCCATAATAGTGCGAAAACATATTTGTTCACTTGTTTATTAAATTGAAAATTCTCAAGATCATACTTAATTGTAAATTATTTATCCTAAAGGTACTTTACTTCGTTTATTGCATTTAGCAACAATTTTGACCCACAAACAGACGCACGAAGAGTCCATTCGCTCACTCAATGGCCATTTCGTACTGCGCATAGTAAATTGAAATTTTCCATATAACTTGTCTTGAGCAATTTGTTCAAAGAAGCAATACTAGTTTTTGCTGAGCTAGTTTGGATTATCTGTATGAGTTAGTTTTATTGAATCAATTTTGTTTTAAGGCTGTACTTCGCATTTATATGTTCACATTAACCAGCTGAAATTTTAGTCCCTTTACAGAAACCTCAGTTTTGTAAAAAAACATGGACGTCAGATTGTTTTTAATAAAACAGAAAAGAAATATACTTTGGTTTTTTATGGCATGATTCTAGAAAACATTTTAATTGATGGATTGTACACTTTTATTTCCGGTTTTTCTTTGTTCCCATCCGTTCAAATCTAAGAAACTAATAATGATCCATTGTCTTGAACAACTTATGACGCAAACCTAGGGCTGTGTTATAATGTCGAAGTGCTGATTCTGATATTGTTTTTGTTTGAATGATAAACCGGTTATTTGAAATTCTTAACCGGAGCTTAAAATATCATTGCATAAAAACAAATAATTAAACATGTAAAGAATCTTTAGGAGTAATAAAAATATACTGATCTACAAATAATTTCATAGTATCAACTTACAACAATCTTTTGTTCAACAAAACGTATCTTTTGCTCCACAAATCGAATCTTTTGCTCAACAAAACGATTTTTTTGTCGCAGGTCCAATTCGTGCTGATCTTCACCCACCAACTGCAAGTGCTCTTCCGGCCCTCATGCCAGTACCCGCACGTGTTCGTCTACTGGATCGCGATGCACGGATTCCTCTTCCTGTTCCTCTTCACCGACTTCTACAAAGCGAGGTACAACAAGGCCGAAAGGAAACCGAAGAACGTTGGCTTCTGCATGGTGAGTAATGAAACGACTTTTATATCTAACTTTAAAAGTGGGTTGTTTGATCCGCATGTTTGTATATTCGCGATTTTATCTTAAAATTATTGATTCGTTTGTTTAAATTGGATGGGTGGCCTATAGTGCCATTTCCATCCGAGCGCTACCGTGCTTCGGAGAGCACGTTAAATTGTCGGTCCCGGTTGTTTCAATCGTTAGACTTTTTCTAAAAACTCCGACACCAGGGTTGGCCACTAACCTACACGAACCAACTTATTTACTTATAATAGGATTTTCATTATCTAACAAACTTGATATAAACTCTCTTACTCCTTGCTTGAGTTTAGGACTACCAACCCGCAGTAAGCGAGTAGTGATTATTTCACCTAACTGTACTGATATCTGTATAGATTAAAAGGATATTAAGGGGAAAATTCAGATATAAAAGTCATTAGCGCCTGTAAAAAAATTAGGCGCAAAATACAATTGAATAAACCTCTCGCCTATGTATGGCACTATATTATGTAGTTAGGCGTTTACATTCAAGATTACGATGTAACTGATAAACAATGATCTAATAAAAACAGCGTTTTATCGAAACACGAGTGGTTTACAAATATTGAAAATGCTTAAGAATTTGAGTGAATTGTACAATGTACACTTTGAAACCTTTAGGCATGTTTACCGTTACAAGCATTACTTAAGATGAGACAAATATTAAATTAAGTTTATTATTCCATTTTAGGGTTCAATGCAGGTTATGGGAAGGCAAAGTCTTTGAACTTTCAATTCTAAAACATACCGGTTTATGTCCCGATGTTAGCTTCACCTTTCTCGCTGTTATTTATAGTATTATGACGTAAACCTCTTCACAACATCATACCGGTTTCTATATAAAACTAACACATATTTTTTATATCATACAATGTAATAAAATATATAAAAAATATATTAATTAAGGTGCGAATAAAAAAAATTAAAACAGATAATCATCATGGTTCTGCAAAATAATGAAACGGTAATTACGGGTTAAATTACACCTGTTCCTAGTTCCTATTAAAACTCAATATTTTGGTTTACAAAGACTGAAACGTAAATAAGGAACATGGGAATAGAATAACAAATATCTTGTTTAATATAATTAAGAAAATCACGATGAATAGTAATTCCAAGGATATCGTGAGAATTGAATGTATAAATATTAGGTATACGTTGGTCTGGGGCGCTGGTCAGATAACCTCCACGCGGTGCGTCCTGGGCAACGTGAACCCGCGAGTCTCAGCGCCTTTGTGGTGACTCGCGGGTTGACGGCCAATAATCAGACAGGGTGGGACAGGGTAATACTACATTCACTTTACACACCTTCACAATACACACCACATTCAAAGCACTACAGTATACACACACAGTAACACTTTAACTCACACACACGAAGCTGTGGATCAGCCAAAGCTGTGGATCAGCCCCAAAAAAATAATGATAGAAGCGAATTGTGATACTTTTCCACGGGTGGGTCCCGCGCATCGCGGGGAATCCCACACGGTGGCTTCGGCTACCGTCTGCCCCATCGTAATACGTGGGGGGCAACAATCGCCTAAGTCTGGGGAGGGGGGGATGGAGAAAGAGTCCGAGAAGACCGGTGTGTTGTTTAAGGTGCCCGCGACGGGCGGAGATTTTCACGCGGCGTCGGTTCCGACCGTTGGATTGGAGAGAGAAAAGTTGATGGAGCTGAATAGCGCCCCAAGTAAGAATACGCGCAGTAGACGTGGCTCTAAAATAACGCATACACGCAATGAATGGGCTTCGTCGGCGATATACAAGGAGGCTAGCGCGAGCAACAGCGTGCTGGAGTCGGATTCGACGACGTCGGTCTGCTCTAGCCGTCCAGCTGCAAGACGAACACTCGCGCGTAAGCGATACAGAGGGGAAGACAGCTCTGACAGCGGTTCGGAAGTTCTCCGCAACATTAAAAGGGACTCAAAAAGGGGTCGAGGCAGACCTACTACCCACGGAAAATACATCGGAGCTAAGGTAAGAGCGAAACCAAAGCAAACTTCCGACTCAGAGAAAGAGTCTCACCAAAAAGAGAAAGAGGTGCGCCTAGCTGAGAAAAAATCAGAGACAACAAGGCTGGAAGAAGAGCCGATAGACTCAATACAAAATCTAATGGTAAAAAGTATTGGAGTTATTGAAAATGTTGTAGAAGGTTTGTCCGAGCTCGAAGGCCCACTAAAACGCGCCGTAAAAGAGGCGGCACGAGCAATGGCACGCGCTACGGAAATCCTTGTTCATAGATCGTCTACGGAGGAAAAAAGAAACACTCGCCTCCAAGCGGAGATCTTCGAAATTCGTAAAGAATTTCAAGAACTCCGATCAGAAATGAGAAAAACACCCACTGCACAAGGCGACGCTTCTACATCGAGCCTCATAGATCCTGCCTTAGATATTACTGCAGTGGCGCGTAACCTAATGAGCGAGGTGGGCTCCATTGTCCAGGCACGATTGCGAGCTTTAGAAGAGCGGTCGCATCGACCACCAATAACAGGGGACAAAGCAGTCTTGACCACTAAGGAGCGGCCTTCACAGACTCCAAAGCCAACGTCAAAGGTATCAGTGGCAACGGCAGGCACTAGTGCAGAAAAGGCCGCTAAGAAGGCAAAAAACAGAGGAAAGGGCAAAAAACCAACTTGTCCCCCGGTGGTTGACCTGCAGCCAGTCCCTGCACCTGGCCCCAACTCAGATAATGCAACTCTCGCTCCGACTACTTGGTCCACAGTAGTAAAAGGGAAAAACGGCAGACTCGGTACAACCCCTGGTCAAGCTTCACTGCCTACAAAAAATCCGATGAAGAAAACCAAGGCTAAGAAGCTGCGTCCACCAAAAACTGCTGCGGTCACTATCACACTCCGCCCAGAGGCCATAGAAAGAGGGCTTTCATACTCACAAGTGATAGAGGAGGCGGAGGCCAAGATTAGTCTGGCCGAACTCGACATCGCATCGGTACGATACCGTAAGGCCGCTACCGGTGCCACCATGGTCGAGGTTACTGGCGAAGGGCGAGAAGAAAAGGCAGACAACCTCGCTGGACAGCTCAAGGAGGTGCTTGGAGCCCACCAAGGGGTTAGCATTGCAAGACCGACCCTCACAGTTGATCTTAAAGTGTCTGGTCTTGGACCCTCAATGAAACCACATGACGTAGCAAAGGAGATTGCGTGCAGGGGCGGATGTCTAACAGAGTCCGTAAGGGTTGGGGAAATCCGACCAGGCCCCAAAGGCGCGGGCACAGCATTTGTCAAATGTCCCATCGCTGTAGCTAAAAAGGTAG
This sequence comes from Cyclophora albipunctata, assembly GCA_963082685.1. Taxonomy (NCBI): domain Eukaryota; kingdom Metazoa; phylum Arthropoda; class Insecta; order Lepidoptera; family Geometridae; genus Cyclophora; species Cyclophora albipunctata. Next base: position 7,371,450 of record OY720116.1, on the reverse strand, counting down.
TAGCGGAGACGGCAAAAATACCTCTCCGTATAGGTTGGGGCGAGGTCCAAGTAAAGGTTCTTAAAGAGAGGCCAAAAAAATGCTTCCGATGCTTGATGCCGGGACACATAGGTGCTAAGTGTAAGGCTGAAATTGATAGGAGCCAAAACTGCTTCCGATGTGGTAGGGCAGGGCACAAAGCCAAGGAGTGCTCGGCCCCACCGCATTGTCCTGCTTGTGCAGAAGCAGGGAAACGAGCAAACCACCTGTCCGGGAGCACGGCATGTGCCAAGTCGCAAAGCTACAAACAACGCAGCGCGGCAACGACAATCGCAGGAGCAGAGTCACAGAATCACAAGCCCCGCCAAAACCGACCATTGGAGGAATCTGCAGAAACCAATAATGGATAGTAACCAATATCGGTTTCTGCAGGCAAACATTAACCACTGCGCCCGGGCGCAGGATCTGCTTCTCCAAAGCCTGGCAGAAAGGTTAATTAATGTGTCAGTAGTGGCTGAACCGTATAGGATTCCACCACGAAGTGACTGGGCCGGCGACATTGATGGAATAGTTGCCATAACGACGCAGTCACCCTCAGCTACTTACCCTCTCAGGGAAATCAAAAAGGGCCATGGCTGGGTTGCAGCAACTGTGGACGAAATTGTCGTCATAGGGGTTTACTTCTCCCCGAACAGGCTCCTCCGTGACTTTGAACGATATATCGTGGAAGTAGGGGAGATTATTGTCCGTAGCCACCCTCGACAGGTGATCATCATGGGAGACCTTAACGCCAAGAATTCAGCATGGGGGTCAGCAAGAACAGACGCCAAAGGGAGGGCTCTGCTCGAGTGGGTGGTAGAGTACGGCTTAATAGTTCTAAATCGCGGAACGGCTCACACTTGTGTCCGGCACAATGGGGGGTCGGTGGTTGACGTGTCATTCGCCACCCCCTCTCTGGCACGCAGAGTCAGTGGCTGGGAGGTCTTGACGGATGTCGAGACACTATCGGACCACAGATATATTAGGTTCAACATCTTACCCTCTGCAGAGCCCCCCACCAGCAGTACCACGCAAGGCCTTCAAAATGTTTTACCTCGCTGGATTATCAAGCGATTGGATAAAGAGGCACTCAAGGTAGCGGCGCTAATAGCCGCATGGAATCCAGAGCCAACAGTGCACGACAGCGTAGACACGGACGCAGAGCTATTATGCAGTATTATGACCCAAATATGCGACGCCGCCATGCCAAGAGCGAAAGCCCAACCACCTCGTCGGCAGGTTTACTGGTGGTCGACGGAAATTGCAGAGCTCAGACGCACCTGCCACCGACGACGTCGCATGTTTCAGAGATGGAGGAGAAGAGCACACCGGGAATCCGACACTGGAGACGCTTTGTACAGCTCCTACAGAGAAGCGGTAAAAGTCCTGCGGATGGCTATTTCTAACGCCAAGGCAGCAGCCTGGCAGGAACTGTTAGACTCCATTGAAAGAGACCCGTGGGGTAGACCATATCTGATGGCAAGGCAAAAACTGCGCCCATGGGCGCCACCTTTGACTAGCACCTTACAGCCGCACATCCTATCAAGGGTCGTAGACGGTCTGTTCCCCGACGTGACAGGGCATACCTTTGTCCCTCCTGCGATGCCACCGCCTTCGCAGCCAACTGACCAGGAAGTGCCAGAAATCACTGCAGGAGAGCTATCGGACGCAGTACAAAAACTGAAAGGCAAAAACACAGCTCCCGGTCCAGACGGAATCCCGGGAAAAGTGTGGGTTCTGGCTATGGAGATCCTCGAGCGCCGTGTGAGACGCCTATTTGATCGGTGTCTAAGAGAAGGTCGCTTCCCGCGTCAATGGAAAAGAGGTCGATTAGTACTGATCCGCAAAGAAGGGCGCCCAGAAGACGAGCCAGCAGGTTACCGGCCCATTGTGTTACTGGATGAAGCGGGAAAGCTATTAGAGCGCATCATAGCTGCTCGCCTCATCAATCACTTAGAGACGGAAGGCCCCGACTTAGCCGACTGCCAGTTCGGATTCCGGAAAGGACGTTCTACGGTGGATGCCATAGCTTACCTCCGTGGTCTCTGGAGGGAAGCGATTGCCAGCGGAGAAGTTTTAATTGCAGTGTCTCTAGACATATTAAATGCATTTAACACCCTGCCGTGGGCAACTATCCTTGAGGCGCTAATTTACCACCGTGTCCCACCGTACCTCTGCGCCCTCATCAAAGATTATCTCTCTGAGAGAGAGATCCTATTTCTAGGACGTGATGGCTGGCAGCTGCGCAATATGACCTGCGGGGTTCCTCAGGGGTCCGTCCTAGGGCCCTTGCTATGGAACCTTGGGTATAACTGGGTGCTCAGAATGGTGGAGGTTCTTCTGGGCATAATCATCATCTGCTATGCCGATGACACTCTAGTGCTAGTCAGGGGGCGGGACTACAGAAGCGCCGCCTTGCTAGCTACAGCGGCGGTGGCAGCAGTCATCGAAAGAATACGGAGGCTAGGACTCAAGGTAGCTCTCCACAAATCTGAGGCTATTTGCTTTTACGGACCCCGTCAAGCACCGCCCGCTAGAGCACAGATTGTGGTGAGTGGAACATCAATTGCTGTTGGTCGTAAACTTAAGTACCTTGGGCTAGTGATCGACAGCAAATGGTCTTTCGGAGACCATCTTCGTGGGCTAACTCCGAAACTAGTGGGTACGGCGGCTTCCCTTAGCCGCTTACTGCCGAACCTCGGAGGTGGAGACGACACTTGCCGTAAACTATACACGGGGATAGTGAAGGCTATGGCCCTGTACGGTGCACCGATATGGGCTGAGACCGCGCCAGTCCGCCACCTCGCACTGCTGCGGAAACCTCAGCGAATGATGGCGATCCGTATCAGCCGAGGCTACCGCACCATATCATTCGAGGTAGCTAGCGTCCTCGCCAGGTCCCTCCCGTGGGACTTAGAAGCTGAGATTCTACGCTCAGTCTACTGGCGTCGAGCAGACGAAAAAGCCCAGGGTAACCGCCCAGCCCTCCTCGAAATCGCGCATTGGCGAACGGAGGCCCGCGAAGCCGCACTCCTAACATGGAGCACACGACTGGAGACAAGCGTAGCCGGAGGCGAGCCGGGATCCCGCTTGCGCTTCCTAGAAGCGGTTCAGCCCATTCTGAAAGAATGGGTAGAACGGAGACACGGGCTCCTATCGTATAGGCTGACGCAGGTCCTCTCGGGACATGGTTGTTTCGGGAGGTACCTGCATCGAGTAGCCAGAAGGGAGCCCACCCCTCAGTGCCACCACTGTGACTGCGCCGAGGACACGGCGCAGCACCTACTCCAGGTGTGCTCAGGGGCAGCCGGCCTGCGAGCCGAGTTGGTCGCGGTGGTAGGAGAGGACCTCTCCTTGCCGGCCGTCTTGGCCAAGATGGTCGGCGACGAGCAGTCCTGGGAGGCGGTCTCTTCCTTCGCGGAGCAGGCCATCCTTGAAAGAGAAGTCGCAGAACGGGCTAGGGAGACAAATCCTCTTGCTCTCCCGCTCCGCCAAGCACGAAGAAGGCACCGGGGTCGCCTCTAGACCCCGATGTATTCACCGCCAGGGCCTCGGGGGTAAGATGTGGGAAGTCTGACTCCTTCCTCGCAGTAAGAGATGGATGTCACTTACTGTGAGCGAGGCCCTACGAAGGTAGGCGGCGTGCTAAGTGTTCCAAGCACGCCGCCTGAGAGAGATGGGGGTAGGTGCTGTTGCACTCCCTTTCCTCCGAGGCGTGCTCGTCAACGCGAGCTGTCGGCGCGACTGGAGAAGCGGAGGAATGCCGCAAGGTAGCCCCGCGACTCTTGTCAGTGAGCCGCTGACGATGGAACACAGTAGGAGTTTTAGTGGGTATTTCCCGGCCCGTTTATCGCGTCGGGACGAGTCCCACATACCCCGGTCGTTTCCCCGAACTGCCGGGGATGCATAAACGCATTTCTCCTACTAAAAAAAAAAAAAAAAAAAAAAAAAAAAAAGGTATACGTTGGTCTGGCTGTGAGAATATAATGCGATACGGAAAATCATTGATATCATAATACTTTACATAAATAATAGTATATCATAGTTGCTTATAATATGTACTATGTAGCAGCGCCCTACGTTTCCTTGGTGATTTGTTTACTGTAGGAATTTTGGGATAAAAAGTATACTATGGTGTAATCCTCCTAATATTATAAACGCGAAAATTTGGATAGATATATGTTTGATACTCTTTCACTCAAAAACTGAATGGATTTAAGTCAGTCAAATCAACCCAGTCTGGGTGTCAATTATATATTCTTATAAAGTATTTGTGTATGTATATGTAGTAGTACCAGTTAATTAGATTCCATAACACAAGCTTAGAGCTTACTTTGGGTCTAATTAACCGTGTGTGAATTTGTCCGGGTATATTTATTTATTTATTTATTTATTTGGATGAATATTTACAGTTACTATACATCAGAATAACATATGGGATGCATTTTGTCCCGATATTCCAGCGGGAACGGGCACAACGCGGGTGAAACCGCGGGGCGTGACTAGTGTAGGTTATAAACTTACTGTGGTCATTTGATTTAGTTTTTCATTCGTTTGAAACCTCGAAGAGATATCAATGTTTTGCAAACAAAGTTTTGTTTTCATATTAGTAAGAGTAGCTTAGTCTTGCTTATTGCATCAATGAAATCAATACTGTGAAACGATTGCAATAATTCGTGTTTTGCGTCTGTTTTATATCCATATAAATGCCAAATCAATTTAAGTTTACACGCCTCGCCTATATCACAACAACAATTAGTTTTTATCAAATTATACATAAACGATCGTTCTAAAAAAGAGACGAACATACGTACATTCAGACATAAATAAAAGATTTATAGATAAATACGTAAAGAGATAAAAACATATCGTTTGAGTCTGGCAGTCGGCTTGAAAGAAAAATTGTGTAAATTAGTACCCGACCCTGGGGTCGTTTCTGTAATCTGCTATATGAAAGTCCGATGGTGAACGATCGTATACCTATCAAGGACCGAATATATATCGATGTTCTCGTATCGACTGAATAATCGATATTCTGGTTTCTTACAAAGTTCTTTGATCCTTGTCCAGGTCAATGCACTATTATGTGTTATTTGACAACACCCCGTTATTAGCATTTCTTTTTGAAAATATACATTAATTTTGACAAGAAATGTTTGACGTATACTTTAATTTTCAATGTTTACATGACTAGCAGCGCCCCGCGTTGTGCCCGTTCCCGTGGGATTTCCGGGATAAAATGTATGGCATGTGTTATTCTGATGGATAACCTATATTACTGTAAAGTTTCATCCAAATCCGTTCAGTAGTTTTTGCGTCAAAGAGCAACAAACATACATCTATACATACGAGTACACCCATCCTCACAAACTTTCGCCTTTATAATATTAAGTAGGATTCAACGGATTTGATAATATCCGTTATATTAAGGATAATTTATAAATAAATATCCTATGGCTGTACAATGTAACATATTACAATGATCAGAATAAAGTATGTACAACTGCGAATTCCGGAATATTCGCTAATGATTCTGTTTGCTTTACAATTTGACGCGAACGTCCGTGCTTATATGTCGATTTACGTCACGTTCAAGTTCGGTGTTGTGTTTGCTCTCTTCGATTATATCTTGTTTATTAACATTTTCTGTCCAGACGTAAGAGGTACATGTGATCAGAAAAATGGAGTTGGTTGTTCACTCTAAGCTACGTATGACGGACCTAAAGCGCTCTATACTTATATCATAATACTAGCAGCGCCCCGCGGTTTTACCCGCGTTGTAACCGTTCCCGTGGGTATTTCGGGTTTAAAAATAGCCTTATAACCTTCCCGTTGAATGTGGCTATCTATTACAAAAAGAATTATTCAAATCGGACTGATAATTTCTGAGATTACCTCAAACATACAAACAAACAAACTTACAAATTTTATCTCTTTATAATAATATAGTATAGATTAATATAAATGTCAAAGTTAGTAAAATGTCCAATGATGTTTCAATAGGGTAGTACAACCTTTCAAGGGTACCTAGTAGATTCAAATTCTCTTGGGGATACGGTTTGAATCACATTATATTATATTCAGTTTGGTGTGTTGTTAATCTTGACTTAGAATGCCTTTTACATCGAATTTAAATATTACAGGGGTAATCTATAGATAAAATATATAATAGTCTACCCCAATATCTTGTCTATACCCTGACTTTTACTAAACCTCGTATCACTTTGTTACAGGCGGTGATGGATGAAAGCAGCTCATTGAACGGAAAGAACGGTTACAAGCAAGAGGAGTCGGAAGTACCGAACTCGTACGCTTCCTCCGGAGCGGACGCGTTCGTCCGGCGGCGCGCGGTGTCTTAGTGTTCCGACGCGAGTGAGTCAACGACACACTGAGTCCCCCTCGGACCAACATCCCCTCCCGCCTCTTTGTAAAAACTACATATTCTAAAAAATGCACAAAGTCACCGGATCCCCCAGATCGCCTATATTGCCTTGTAATTTTTTTTAAGTACAAAATGTAGGTCTTTAGAACTCTATGGATTGTTGATTAATTAAATTAAAATGTATCGTTATATTTGTATCGCGGTTTGTATTTTAATCTTAGTCCATCAGAATCTTAGTTCGGTTGTTCGAATTGTGTGAAATGCGATTGTAGGTGAACGTGCGATGGGCATTTTGTATTATGTACATATTTTTTATTATAAATCTTAGTTTATGGATACATGTAATTAGGTGTGAAGGTTAACGGATTTTTTGTAAATATAATTTTACTTCAAAGTTGCTAAAGTCAAGTAACGTTACCAATAATGTTAATTACATGTCCAGTGTTTGTACTACATTTCGACGGCCGCCGAGTCCCCTCGCGGCTTCTTTATCTTCCACGAAGCATTTTATATTCACTTTGTATCAGTATTGTATGAACAAACTTGAAATCTGACCTGATGTAGCTTACAATAATTGTTTATATAGATTATTATTATATATGAAACTATTTTGTAATAAGGACAAAGTAATTGAGGTGTTATCTTAAAGAGCTCCAATATGTTTTTGTATTGAATGTGTTGTTGAATGTTGTCGGCCGCGGTCGGCCGAGTGCACGTCTGGATCAAATGGCTGAGTTATGTATTATATTTACTTTGTATCATGTTCTAAGTATGCTTTAAATGTTGTGTAAGGGTGCACACACAATGCTGCGAATCGACGTTGAATAATTCAATGTCATGTACTGTGGCAAAAAAAAAACTCCTTTGGAATCCTTCCTTATACGATGTGAATAGATTTCGAATCGGAGCTAATAATATAATAAATATCGGCCACGAATCGCTACGATATCGTACAGCAAGACGTTGCTTGCTCTACGATGTGTTTCGATTCGTTATTAGTCGCGACGTATCGTACGATGTCGCTTCGCAGTGTTGTGTTCCCTACGTTAAGTGGCGGTAGCTTGGAGACAAACAGTCTGCTCAACTAATTGCTACGATTTCACTCTTTTGCAACTTTATTATTTATTATTTGAATAAAGGATTTTACAATTATCATCGTCTTTTTATTGCAGTGTCCTTTAATTTTCCTTACCATTGAGGTCTTACTACGAACCAATTAAAGATAAGTACCTAATTACTTAATTATACAATAGATTTTATAGACGGATTTCTTTGTAGAAATGTATCATTTGCAAGGCACTTATCTACTGGGAAATACCCTACGGAAACTACGAGCATTATTTGATGTTTCAATAAAGGAAAGTATTTATGTACGTAAGTTATTGACAATTGTATACAATTCTTGATACTCTTGGATTACGACTATCGTTCAGAATTGGCGATCAATCAACAACTTGTTGACTAAACTTGTTTGCATGTCAATAAAAGTATTAGCCTGGTATGTCCCACTGCAAGTGAAGGCCTTCTTCTTCTTCGTGTCGATGGCACAAAAATTAACTTTTTAAATGAGCCCGCTCCAGTGCTTCGCTGCCCCTACGCCCTTGTCATTGGCGCACATGAGGTCACTCAATGTGCAGCTTTCAGGGTTCGAGGGGCAGGTCAGAACGTGCTGCATGGTCTGTTCGGGCGCCCCGCAGTCGCACTGGGTCTTAGTCTGACACGGGTCTATCATGCCCCACTTCCCCAGGTTAGATCTGCAGCGACCAACTTGGGTTCTTAGCCTGTTTAGTGTTTTCCACACTGACCACGGTAAACTATGACCAGCGGGAAGGGTTTCAGCAGGGTCTAAGAAGTGTGGCGGTGGATAATTGCGATTCTAATAAATTTAAAACTAGAATATATAGTACCATTATATTACTCATCAGTCATCACTACTCTTAGCGGTAAGTAGCCCAAAGTTATATATATATATACTTACAATGTTACAACAGTTAGCCTTTTAAAATGTATGTAAGTATTCAGTTAAACCCTTGTCATATTCAAACAACTTATAATAATTACGTACTGCAGGAATATCAATGAGAATTTTACAAACTTTATAGTCAATTAGCAAAGACGTTATACTAGTATAACATTCTAATTGTCAAAGACGTTATACTAATGAAAAATGAAATACGTTATACTCGTACAAGCATAACGTCTTTATCAATTAGAATGTTCTTAAGTTACATCCTGGCAAAGTACTAAACCACTCAACATTCTCAACGGCTGACTGTACATCTAATTCAAAGAAAAACTCAATTTATTAGAAGAAAAATCACTCCATACTGAGCAAAACTGACGTAACTATATTAGTTACAAGTACCTAGTTATTACATGAAGTCATTATTACCCATTGTTTTCGATGACGCTACGATTATCGTTCTTTAGATTTCATATTTGGAAAGTTATTTCTGCTAGGAGATGATGTGTAAATCGGGTTTCCTTTTAACTTACCTACCTAATTGTTTGAAAAATCTTTTGAACTAGGCCCCATGGCTTATTAGAGTACAGAGAGGAGAAATACCCAAAGAACAGTAGATGAGTTATCGTATTATGTAAACAACTTCCGGGAAGGTAATCTAGGTATTTTATGTATGTACCACGTCTTTTATTATGTCAAAATACACATTTTCATTATTTACTTTACCTAATCTGTCATGTAATAAATAAAATTAATTAGGTTCTATCGCAGTCGATTAACAAAAACAAGGGCTACGAATATTTACAGGAACTTAGATGTTGGTCGTTAAACATTATTTGAACATATGTAAAATCTACTAAATATCTATACTAATATTATAAAGCTGAAGAGTTTGTTTTGTTTGTTTGTTTGTTTGTTTGTTTAAACGCGCTAATCTCAGAAACTACTGAACCGATTTGAATAATTCTTTCACTGTTAGATAGTCTATTTATCGAGGAAGGCTATAGGCTACTTTTTATCCCGGATTTCCTACGGGAACGGGCACAACGCGGGTAAAACCGCGGGGCGCTGCTAGTGTACCTATAATCGTTGCTCGATTCTACCTCAAAAAATTCAGGCGTCGAAATTCCGAGTTCTAAATATAAAACGAAACTACGTGAATACATAATAACTTTAGTGAGTGTTTCGTTACAAAAACTAATTCCCCACTTTGAGTCGTCAAAGAATCTTCTAGAAACACACCACACTCGATTCCGACATCCAAGTTGAATCCAGCAACAAAGTTTCTTCGTACGGTTTCCAACAGTTTACCTTCGACGGTCAACACTAAATATGCGTAAGTCTATGTAAACTACATTAATACTTTAGCTAGAAGTATAATAAAAGACATCCAAGGACACCCCTTGAGGTAAACGGCCGGCGTTACTCAATAAGTGTACTAATTTGCAATAATTTTGGTACCTACATAGACTTTACTAGACTCTTGCAATATACAAATTCCATGACTGAATTGGTTTAGGTCTGATTTAGACCTATTACTTAACCGAAGCATCTAGAATAACCAATGGGTACCATTCACTATACGGTCCTCGCTTCCATAGGTCAAAGCCTTTTTATTGAAGCCCGAAATTCTTACGGAAATTAAGGCAACACGGTCAAAACTGCATAACTAATGCGCGAGGCGCTACTAGTTATCTAGGTAATTACTGCAAATGGGATGGATAGACTCATATTGTTCGATGTTACAAGATCTCATAATCTTCGTGAAGATTCAATTACTTTGTCCATGAACTGGAGTTTTCCGGATACATGATAAATTATCACAGACCATTCAATCTTGAGAAGTATCCAAAAATAAATAAAGGAAGATTTTATTTGGCAATATGTAGGTAATGTAAAAGTCAAGGTAAAGGGCTCATTACGTGTTGATTATTGATTCAAAAATATTGTGAAGGAACACTAATTAAAAAGCATTCCATAGAGCAGAAGGTTATTTCTTACTTTGCTTTTAATTCCATGGCTTGGTTACGTTTAATAAAAAATGGATCCGGGGTCAAAAACACCAATAATTCATATACCATTCGACTTTTCATTGAGCTATCAGAAAAACTAATGGGAAAATTTTACAAAAGTGTTTTTTTTACCACAACATGACTATTATAATGTAATCATCCTATTACGTCGTTACAATAGCGGAGCCAAGTATGACCAAACTGGCTATGGGTAAAAAGGGTGTCTATTAACTAAATAAATATGACAAAAGTATTTAAAAATAGAATGTTTGTTAGATAATATCTAAAAAACATTATATTTGTGATGACATGCAAAAGACACCAAATGTGCTAAGTTGTTAAAATCAAAGAGATATTAGGACATCCGGTATAATCTAAGTTATTATCAAGTGCCTACAGTCTATAGGCACTTGACATGACAAAAGTTTAATAGTCTAGGCCCTAGACTATTAAACTTTTGTCATTGGTAAGACATTAAGCAGCGCCCCGCGGTTTTATCCACGTTGTGCTCGTTCCCGTGGGAATTTCGGGAATTTTATACGTATAAACCTTTCTCTTGAATCACTCTATCTATTAATGAAATGCATCAAAATCCGTTACGTAATTTTAAAGATCTAAGCATACATAGGGACAGACCGACAGCGGAAAGCGACTTTGTTTTATACTATGTAGTTATAAGTAGTACCTACATACATGCTTTATAACCCAACTAGTACCTTCACGCGTGTGTATAACGCGGGTAAAACCCGGTTCCTGTGGAAATTTCGGGATGAGAAAAAGCCGTTGAATGTGACAATCCATTATAAAGAGAATTATTCAAATCGGATTGGTAGATAGCGAGAATAGCGCTTTAAAGCAAACTAAATCAGACTCTCCCAGCTTAATTATATTTTAGTACAGATTAGTGCCAACTCTACACTTTAGTACATTCATATATGTTTCCATACCTAGTTAGTTAGTAATGTGATTGTAGAAAAACACGATATTCATGGTTTCTTAGGCGGACACTATTTTAGCTAACGTAGTTTCAATTCAAAATATCCATGATTATGTTTCGTCACGTTTTACAAAGGTTAAGGTATATACCTAACACAGATCACAAAAACTGTATATAAGTAATATATGTATAAAACGTCTATCGACAGTATCAATTAGTAGGCTTGGTTTTCAATCGAGAAAACTGGTCTGTGAGTCTGTGCTCACCACTCCAACAGATGGTATTTAGGTACAGTCAACGTCATATATATGTTTGCACTTTTTAGGAGTAAACATATTTATGTCGTCAGTTGTACCTACTTCTATCATTTTGAAAATCGATCCTATTCACAACTCCATGTGTGATGTGACATTGATCAGACTAACCCAACCAGGCAGGACTAGTTACTTAAACTACTTATAAATTCACATTCTTAGGATTGCCAACTCTGATTCCAATATTGATGAAATTTTATCTCATGCAGATGTTATGTAATAAATGTTAATGAAATATCGTGTGTAGTAAACCTGTTATTAGGACTAAAAAATCTTTAATTTTATAGTTCTTTTTTACTCAATGGTCGTGTTTCTTTAGACCGCGGGAGACCTTTGTCCTGCTATGTTATTTTATAACACATGCCTTTATTGCGAAAAATCTGACTTGTTAGAGAGGTTTCAATATTTGTTTAAGAAGAAACAAAACCATTTAAAAACCTTTACTAACGTTTTTGTACGTTCACGCAAATTAGTCAGCCCAAGAAAATGTTGAGTTTATTACTGACAAATTATAGTTGAATGTTCTCGTTGACATTTTAGTACTTAGTATAGAAATTTAAATTTGACATAGTTGTAAATATGTTCAACTTTTCAATGTAGATAGACGACCGCATGACGCTCGTTGCTCACACCTAAATGAATAGGTAATTAGACTTTGATTGTCATCATCATCAACGTCACAATTAACACGAATCACTAAGGTGTCCAATGTCCATTCATCCTACAGTTTCTATTACACTATACTATATATATCCCACCGACCTACCGATGCACGAACAATCTTAGTTTTAACACAAGGGTCCGAAAGACATGACTAATCCTGGCACGATCCAAGAAAATATCTGTGACACACACGCACACACACTCACACACAAGCCATTTATTTGAATCGTTGAACTCACCCTCTCCTACTTTAACTCCCACCTAACCTCTGGGAATCAGCAAGGGCTGAAAAACAGCGGTGATTAGGCTGTCTGCACAACACACAGCTGAGCATTTTTTTTAATTAGTTTAAATTTATTTGTTTGTATAAATGTACTTCTTTATCTTGCAATATTTGTTTTACCTACGTCAAATGATTAGTAGCTACGTATTTTTTTGTGTATTACTTTTAATTCCTTCTTAAGTCACCCGCCCTTAGACAAATGGTAAACGTTTACACCTCCCTCAATTGTAACCGCTGTCTCAATCCAAACGTAGATCTCACGTGGTCATGACACATGACATACCTTTAGATCCAAAACGGATATAATATGAGACGATTCTGACTTATCCAGAGGCTAACACAGGAACTAGCGACTTTGTTTTGTTGCACAACATCCTCGAACATAATTTATCTAATACCACATCAAAACAGAGAAGTCAAAAGTAGGTATTAGATAAGATAGTAAATAATAGACCTATTATTTATTCTACTATTCAACTAGCATTACCCCGCGGTTTCCGTGTCCGATTCGTAATGTGTCCGTCCCTGGGGGAATTTCTGGATGAAAATAACCTTTCCGTTGAATGTGACTATACAACACTTTTGTTTTCAAATCAGATTGCCAGTTTCTGAAATTAGCGCCTTCAAATAAACAAAAATCTAACTCTCCACCTTTAATATATTAGTAACAGATTTACTACATCATATTAAATTTCTCTGTTGGTTTTAGTTATATTAAGTTAAAACAGCTGCGCCCACTAATATAGAACTGAATCACACAGGGCGATGACGCAAATCGGATTGTAATAACCAGATTTTTTATCATTTAAATGTGAGAGTTAATGGTCGATGGTCATAGCTTTAAAGGGTAATATCTGGGTATTACTAGTAATATGATTTGTGATTAGATGTTTATAATATTAAACCAATGCTTTTGCGGTTTGTAGAACCTTCATTTTTCTCATCTATACTTATATCATAAAGAGGTTAAATTTGTGAGTTTGTTTGTTTGTATGTCCGCTAATTTCGGGAATTACCAGCCCGATTTGATTTATTCTTTTTGCAATGGATAGACACATTCAACGGAAATCAAATCAAAATCAAAAAATTCCAAAATTCTCACGGGAATGGGCACAACGCGGGTTAAACCGCGGGGTGGTGCTAGTAATTCATAAACAGGTAGGTACCTACTTGGCCGTAACAAAACTGCTCATTAATTAATTTTACAACATAAATACTGTCTGTATACAAAAATTAGTGCTTATGTCAGTTTTATTCAGAACATTTAATACCATTTTTATTTTAAGTTTAAGTGTTTTAAGAAAACCAATAGAGACATTCGGATGACCCCTAAACACGGCAATATAAATTAACTAAATGACTATAATTGATTAAAAAAAATATTTTACGCTTATAATTTTAGATAGACTTAGCTATAGTTTAAACGGTGTAATCTCATTGAGAAGCCACATATAAAATCATAAATATTGAGCAAGTATTTACTTAGTTAGGTGCCCAAATATCCGCCCACCGTCATTCGATATTTTAATTAACAATCTGCTTAAATAATTCTGTCCTTCTCTTTTAATAAACGGGTGAAAGAAAAAGAAATACGCAACAAAATCAAATCAAATTGAGGTCGCATATTTAGAGCAATAATTTAGATTAGCATAACCCCAAGCCTATTCTAATGTAATGCCTACTTAGTTGCTTGTTTTATTGCAAAATTTATTTCAACTAATTAATTTTAAAATCGTAAATTAATTTTAACTAACTAGGTAGTTACTGAATATTAATATTATGTTTACTAGGTATGTAACCAATATAAGGTTTGTTGTATTCATTGTTTAATATTAAGACGTAAGACAGACTTTAACATCTTAAAAGGTCATAAAAATGAAGTCTCTGGTTACAAATATAATGGAAATGTCAACAGGAAGCGAGTATTTCAGCAAAAATCCAGCAGAATGTTTAGACGTCTGGGTGCCGTTTATATATTCTTATAAAGTATATATAAATACATAAAAAAATTAAGAAATTTACATATAAGTACATGCAAGATTTATATTTTTACAATTTTTATCTTTTATGTATATTAGTATCAGTTGGCCAATAACCTATTCCAACTTACTTATTAGTATCAGTTAGATTCAGTAATAAAAACAAAGAGCTTAGTTTAGTTCTAATTAGCTGTGTGTGAATTATTCTGGTGTATTTATTTATTTAATACTTTATATAACTAATGCTCTGGAGTAACTATGGTCTAACTCGATAGTGTTAGGAACTGTAAAAACTTCAAATGTCGAGACTCGAAGAAGGAAGGTTTTTTACTCAATCATGCCTTGAATATTTCATAGCATTAGACTAGTTTTTATTACTTCAAAATTATTGCAAAGATGGGTTGGTTACTAAGATGGATTGGCAGATTTCTTTGATAAGGATCCTCTGTAATTTATCTAAGTACTCTCACATGCGCGTTCATATGGAGGGAGCAGGGAAACGCTGTAGCATTCGAAAAAATCGAATTTGGCGATCTGGACAATTCTGGACAAAATACTATTGAAGTGTGACTTAATTCTCCAAAACCCCTCTTAGACAAAGCTATAGCCACACTTGTGTCTTCTCATACGTAACATATCGTAAAGTATGCGAGTACGCTACGCATGAACCCGGTACCTAGATCACTTAGCCCTGACTTTGTCACTGATGTTTGGTAGGTGCTTCAACTTGACATTCTAATGTTAGTCAAACATCGGAGCACTTTAACGTTACTGGCAATGGACAATTTCGACCTTTGAACAAGTAATGCAAATACTGATCCACAAATATTTGCTAAACTATTATTACATACGTATGTACTAATATCGTCATCATATTAATTCCTGGCCAGGTTAAACAAAACAAAAACAGTGAGTACGTATTTACTGGATAAATACACATTTCGAAATTAGTTCTCGAAATTACAATTTTCAGGTAAAAAATGATCGCTTACTTAAGTAAGTAGGTACTATATTTATTTGTGCACTTGCATATAAGTACCTACTTTGCTTGTCATGTCATCTATACCATGTGTTTAGGTATCTACTGCATTACAAATAGGTAAATTAACATTGGATGAAGGAGGTGATCTTCAAAACTATAAACTATCCTTCCGGTTCAAAAACTTTAAATAGAATAAACTTTCATGGACGAATGAAACTTCGTTTTATCTCAATGTTATAACTAGCCGATAAAACCGTTTTTTATCACGACAAAAAGGAAAGTCACAGCAAATCATAACAAGAAAATAACTATAACTAAATATGGAAACTGATTTTATATTTTAAAAATATCTAACAAAATTCAATTAACTCTAAACAAACAATAATGTTAACAAATTATTAATTGATTACCGTGTCTATTCGGTCAGGTAAACGATAATATTATTACTGACTCATAAAAATGCTATAAATAATCTTAACAAAAAACTGTTATGTTCATGTTACATTAATCATTGCAAAAAAATAACACGAAGCTATTTTTAAATCATTCATTATGTATAAGACCATACAAAGTTTTTATGAATATTATCGACCGGACCTCATTTTGCTTTGGCAATAAAAGTTTCCGTCAGAAAATTACTGATATTTTAACCACGGCCTTACAACTGTTACTATTTACCTATCTACAATATTAGATATTAACTCATGTATTCTAAATTGTTTGTTTAAAAATGAATGTTAAATTTTAAAAAATATTATTTGTTATTTTAAATACTTATGTAATTTTAAAATTGGTATTATTTAATTTTAAAATGTATTTCTTATTTTATTAGTTATTAATCATTTTATATTACTATTAATTCTTGAGTTAATTTTAAGTTTTTATTTTAGTTTGCAGTGTCCTAACAAAGTGTGATGTATTTAGGTACGTTATGGCAAATAAATAAATTTGAATTTGAATTAAATAATATTCAAGTTTTTATTCTATTAGCCGTAAAAATGTTACATTTATTAAATAAAAATGTGTTAACGTAATCTGCTACCTAAAATAGCCGATAGAGATATAATAATAATAATTCTGCAGTGGGATCTCGTATTATATGTTACTTAATTCTATAAACAAAACTTAGAATCTCTCGAAATACAAGTACGTGCTAATGCAAGTCGGTCAAGAAAGTGGTCTACCACTTTTGACAAAAGTTTCTGCGAGATGTAACGATCGCTAAGGTTGACTTTTCTATGCACAATTATGTTATGACGTTTAAAATTGACCTTGTTGTTTCATGACGTTCAAATGAATCTCAACCGTAGGGTGGTAGACCACATATTTGGCTGACCGTACAAGTAAGCGTTGATGTCTTTTGTTTGAATAAATGTAAACGTAACAACCACTTCGAAAGTTTCCTCAAAAGAACGTAAAATGTATCTTTAGAACATAACAATTATATTTAAACGTTTCCTTCATTAATTGCCGAAAATAAAACAAGTGTAAATTTATAAAGAAATACAACCGTTCGGACAAGGCCCAAGTGATTGTAGTACTTGTACTCAAAGTACTGATTCAAGGAAGAAGGAACTATAAAAATTACAAAATAACTGTAACTAACACTACAGTGCGAAAAATGGCAAAACTACAATAAATACAATGATGATCTAAACGTTTCCTAGTATCGTAATATCTGTTGGAACATCAATTGGATAATGGGTACTTAATTGTTTTAGATTTGGGAAGTTTGCCTTGTGTCGCAAGGTCCATACTCTTTGTCACGACCTCTCTCGCCCTCGTAATTTATATTTTGACCTCCTGTTGTTTGCTATTGCTTGCATTGCTCGTACTACCTATGTGTCAAGTCAACGCCCTCATCACGTCGCATGCCATCGAAACTGTTTGACCACCGCAAGATCCGAACAAACATCGGAAATGTATTTATTTATCTAAAGATTTGCCTACAAATAAATATTTGATTAGAACACGCGTGCTGTATTATAATTTACATCACGGTGTTGTAAATAAACTCGTTCAGCCAGTCTCCTTCCCTTCCTTAGAGAGCGATTAGAAGCAATTGTGAACAAAATTGATTTGCGTATTATTGTAATTAGTTGTCTTAATGGTACAGTCATTGAGGGCGCAATTGTATAAAAATGAACAAGAAAATTGTGTTCTAATGATTCAGAAGGACAGACCTGACCGGAATAATAAATCAAGAATTACGTTTGTTGGGTGCTTACCAGAGCATTATAAAGGTGCAAAATGTTTACGAGGCAGATTTATTTTAAGGACTTTAAATATAGTATGTGAAACAGGTTGTAAATGTGAACGGCTGGAATTATTCCGATGGGATCCATTTACGTCATCACGATCAACTTTTATATTTATACTTTTCATCTTTTAAGGGTTCCGTGGCCAATCACTCAATCTATACTGTATTACGTTCTTTCGTTAGTCTACCGTGCACAAGATGGTATCTTTCACGTCGTAGATTTGTGATTTTAAACTAAGACTCTACGTTAATTTTAGGGTACTATGTAGCTTAGAAAACTCCCAGCCATATTGCTAGCTATAATATTGCCATATTGCTAATCATACTAGCATAACTACTCTTTGCTTTGGTATGTGTGATCTGCGGCTGACCTCATAGGGTGTTGGCCTACAGGTGTTGGCATTATAATAAATGTATTACATTCCATGAAACAAAAGTAAACTAAATTATTATAATACTAGCAGCGCCCCGCGATTTTACCCGCGTTGTGCCCGTTCCCGTGGGAATTTCGGGAATTTTTTTACATAAAAACCTTCCTCTTGAATCACTCTACCTATTACAAAAAACCGCATCAAAATCCGTTGCGTAATTTTAAAGATTTAAGCATACAGACAGACAAACAGACAGACACGAAAAAGAGACGACTTTATTTTATACTATGTAGTGATGTTTACACATTGACTATATGTTTATAGGACGGAACCCTCTCGCCACGCGTCCTACTCGCACTTTTCGTATTTTTTCGTAGGTATAAAAACAAGTGGGATTCCCCAAACCTTACTGCGTCAAGACTTGGGTTGCTTTATAAATAGATCTGATCGGATAATTGACATGTTGCTTATAAAAAATACTAATAAGTATAATTATTATTAGAGAAGCATAAAAAAAGATAACCAATCGAAATTGCGAGTCTTTTGTACTTGTGTATGGCTTTTTTGCAATATGTACCTATAAATAAGTATCTACCTAATAATTTATGTAGGTATGTATCAAGGCTAATGATATTTATGCATACCTACTTAATTATGTAGGTATATCTTAAATTAATGTATGCATCGTTAATATATCATTAACAGATTTTAAATCGGATTAATAAGCGTTCAAAGGTAAACAGATTTTCGTTTAGATTTGCCTGTTGTCATATCTGCATCGATATTTACAATCGAAGTCCAACAACTGTAAATAGCTTTATCTAAAATGCTATACCCCTGGTACGTGTGATTCCAGAGCTGGACTCAGTAGATTAGGTTATAAGGATATTAAGTAGGGGGGGATTAAGTCCCTTAACCCCCCGATCCACTGTTACTTATAAGTGGGGTAGATTAAATAGTTTTTAATTCTATTTTTTTTTAAATAAAAAAAACGGTAAGAAATTAAACACTTGAACAGTTATAACAGACTGGATTCTATTTTTGGCAATATAGTTGTAAATGACAAATTAAAATCGGACAGGAGAACACACGAAAATTAAAAGGTAAACCTATGCATATATGTAAGTGGATTTTTTGGTATATAATTGAATGAAATGAGAATAATATCATTAATTTTATTATTAAGTTCGTCACCAATTGATTCACCTCACTGCACCGATAGCTTTAAGACCGAGATCCCTGCAATGGAATTCACAACCCGTTACTCAGTCGGTACTCTACTTTTACTTTACCTTTTTACTTGTCAATTCAAGATCTCACGAAACCATAAATTATATTATATCTTAGGAATGAAACTGCACAATAAGCGTAGAACGTAAGCGACTTAGTTTGTAGCCAGTGCCACGGTGTGACTAGATATATAAAATTAGGAAAAAAAGAACATTGAACATTACTTCTTACACCATAATTTTGGTTACTTATAAAAAACCGGCCAAGTGCTAGCCGGACTCGCGCATGTACCGTCCCGTACAATTATGTATCTGTAAAAAACTGCATAATCTTTTTAATGGGAGGTGGTTCCCATTAAATACTGAATTATATACTCGTACATTTGAGCAATATAAATACATTTTCAGTGAACATTTCAACTGTCTAGCTATTATGATTAATGAGATACAGCCTGTTGTCAGACAGGATGGACGGATGGAAGGACTGACGGACGGCGGTGTCTCAATAATATGGTCTTGTTTTTAACCTTTGGATATGAAACCCTGAAATCACTAGCTGCAAGTACCCCCGCACCGTAACCCCATTAATTTCAGAAACTATCCATCCAATTTAAATAATTATTGGAACGAAGTTCCTTATCGCGCGTTGCGAAAGGGGGCTAGACGGAAAAAATGCTAACGACATTTTTTAGGCCAGAGAGGGACAGACAGAGAAACTTGCGCGAGTGAGACAGACAGAGAAACTTGCGCACGCTAGAAAAAGACAGACAGAGAAACATACGAGAAACACTCTCTCTCTCTCTCGTATAGAAAGCAAGCTAGATATTTTCGTTTCGTCTTTCTATTTCGCATTGAACAGTGTGGTGTCGCGACGATTATTTTTGTTGATAATAAATAAACTTCGTTCCATCCGGGTGTCCCTTGGCACCTCTCAAGTTTGTTTTACTAATGGATGACCACATTCAACGGAAATGTTATAAACTACTTTTCATCCCAAAATTCCTACAGGAATCGACACCGCGAGTAAAACCGCGGGGCGTTGCTAGCATAGCAATGGACTACAAAATGATCATACGAGTATTTAATACGTGTTGTTCAGGTTGATTTCACCCAATAAATGATATTAATTTACGATCAGTTAATTAAATAAGCACACAATGGATAACACGCGTGGTCTGATCCCTATACATACAGACGGCTGAATAAACAATTATGTAGGCATTTAATTTTCAGCATACGTTGTAAGACTTATTATTAATGTTATCCTTTTAATTATAATCGAAACTCACGTTTTAGGACATTTATGTGGATATTAAGTACGCGAAACAACGAATATTAATGAATTATGAGAAAATATTGTGAAGTTTCTACGTACAGGTTAATGCATCGTGTACTACTTTACGTTCCCATATTGTATTTTACTAACGGTCGGTTGTTTTAAACGGCTAGTTATCGTAACATACTTTCGTTAAAAATATCATGACTACGTACGCTGTTAAATGGCTCGTATGTTAATACAAAGTGTTGTTTCATAACTTAAACTAGCAGCGCCCCGCGGTTTTACCCGCGTTGTGCCCGTTCCCGTGGGAATTTCGGGAATTTTATACACATAAACCTTCCTCTTGAATCACTCTATCTATAAAAAAGCCGCGTCAAAATCCGTTGCGGAGTTTTAAAGATCTAAGCATACATAGGGACAGACAGACAGACAGCAGAAAACGACTTTGTTTTATACTATGTAGTGATGATCGTCTGTTAAAGTTATTCCGGCTGCCAGTAGAAAGCCACGATTTTTAATTGTCTTTCGTCCGTTGAGACTTACATATACATACATTTCGTGTTAACGTTTCTAGCACATTTCTAATAAGTAAATGATAATACGAGTAGTTATATTGTTTAATACTCTTTATTAAGAGCATGCTATTTCGCATAACTTTTAAAAGCACGTGAGTGTAATCTCTAACCGTGCCGTATTGTCATTAATTTTACTTCTTAATACCCATTTAATAAATACTTACTATCTTAACTATTAGACATGCATTTCCTAAAGTGCATGTCATTTTATGACTTAACAGAAAATTATTTACACGTTCTACAATACAATATAATAATATGGCGAAGTATTACTCAGTTTATTTTTAACTACATAGTAGCACCCCGCGTTTTACCCGCGTTATGCTTTTTCCCGTAAGAAACTCGGGATAAAAATGGGCTATCAAAATTAAAATTACGATTAAAATAAGCTATATCTTTCACGTTGAATTGGGCTATCTATTAGAAAAAGAATTATTCGAATCGGACAGGTAATTCCCGAGATTAGCCCGAACATATAAACAAACAAAATTAAAAAATTGTACCACTTTATACTCGTAGTATTAGTATAGATAAACCAATATATACAAAAATATTTTCAGAACATGTTTCGGGTTTTGAAACGATCAACAGTCAACCACTAGATAAGAATGGTCATTTGGTACAACTCCTGAATTTCAGATTCCTGAATTTCCTGAACGTTTACCTGAATTTATGTTCAATTCATTACATGGAATTAGACTTGTCTGTAGCCTATCTGCAATCGTATATGTCCTATTAATACTATTGTAGGTTTGTGTTGTTTGTAGACAGAGAGGTAGTTTTGTAACTCAAAATCTAATCTCAAATGTCACATTACAGACAAATGCTCCTGGTGAGGGGAGCACCAGTTTAGTGAGCAACAGCCTTTGCCCTATTGTGAGATTATCTTCTTATATATAAAATTCTCGTGTCACAAAGTTGTTTACCATAGCTCCTCTTCAATTCTATATGCATATTCAGTAGGTCTCAGAATCGGCTACTATCTATTTTAATACCCTTAAATTTAAAGGGTGGTCCATCCCTTAATTTTATATGTACAACTCAGTAAAATAAATATAAGCCGAAGACCTTTGTCCTATAGTGGGATTACGATTTTATAAATATACCAGCACTTCAAGTAGTTTAACTTCAAACACCTTTTTGTTGATACAATTGTAATGGCCTCGGCATTTTTAAAACCGATTTGAGGGCTACAATCATTGACGCACTATGAGTAGTCTGGTATTCAGCCTGTGGTTTCCGTGTAGTAGCCGGGTAGCCACAAGTTATTATGTTCTTGAAGTTTATATACCTAAGTATGTAAATACAAGTTGTTATTTACGTATCCACTAGTTCAAATAAGCATTTCAATAAATAAGTACTTAATAGTGTACGAAACATTTCAATGACGTCCAAATTACAGTAAAAACCAGGTTATTTTTGTTAAACACTGAGTGGAAATTTTATAACCTTTCGTACAAAAACTAAGTCTGTTCATCCGTTTGTGCGCAAAAATGCCATACGTTACTTATGCATTTACACTTTAATCTTTGGGGTTTGCCATTGTCTATATATTTAGAACTTCAATGAACGACGACGATTCGCCATAATATATATTTTTTAAATGCATAAATATATAGTTTAAGTGCTAGTGTTAATTTTTTTGTTTTATTTATTAAATCACCAGTCGTGTCATTCGCTTCAACTGTGCGCCACCGTTTTCAACTAACTCGTTTTACGTTCTACTCGTATATCTATCTATATTCTTCAACTATGCTCTTGTTAGGTAGATATATATTTATTTTCATTGGAAATAATAATAATCGGTACAAAACTTTTAGAGTTAACTACCTTGTTACCTACGTCCATTTACTCTTAACTACCTCGTCTCGGGTTTCTCAGAGTGGATTCCCATAAAACCATGCGATAAAAATATCCTAATGTGAATACAGGTTAGTTACCAACTTAAGCTAACATTGAGTAATTTTACAAGCTGCAAGCTTACCCTGTCCAACAGCGTTAAACATAATCTATTTTCTAATTATTTCTGTATTTTTTTTCCAAATCTTCAATCCTAATCTATCCATACGTTCTAGCTTAGCGTAACAAACATCCCTAAATAACTTTCCCTGTTATTAGGGTTCCGTACCCAAAGGGTAAAAACGGGACCCTATTACTCAGACTTCTCTGTCCGTCCGTCCGTCCGTCCGTCTGTCACCAGGCTGTATCTCAAGAACGGTGATAGTTAGACAGTTGACATTTTCACAGATGATGTATTTTTATTGCCGCTATAACAACAAATAAAACAAAACAAATATTCAAGGGCAACAAAACAAATAAACAATCATTCCCATACAACAAACATGATTTTTGCCGTTTTTTAAAGTACGGAACCCTCCGTGCGCGAGTGCGACTCGCACTGGGCCGGTTTTTTATTATTTTAATTTCATAAGTTAGGATATGCAAGCGACGCTCAGGTCATGCCTAGTAACATGATTACAATTAATTACAATAGTATATTGCAGTTGTTAGTTGGACATGTTCAGTCAGAAGTTCACACTTTATAATATCGTGGTATAAAATTAAACATATTTACACATACTAGTTCCTGTGTATACAATGTTGGTTTAAGTGCAGGAAAATACTGGAAAAATTATGCTATTTAAATTATTTAAAAACTATTATAGCTGTATATCATATTATAATGGTTTTGCTTGTGATTCCTAAATTAGTTAGGTATTGCCAAATTTGTTTTTGATTAATTTTTACCTGTTATGGAATTTACCCTATTTTTTTAATAAAACCAGTTATTTTAGAATGATACCAAGATTAAAAAACACGGAAGAATGTGAAGGAAAGTTTTTTCCCACTGTGATTCATTTTTGACATTTTATTTTATTACTACATTTTCCTTTGCGTGGGCGCGGCGGCTTGAGGACCGAAATTGCCCGTCGCGTGCGGTTTCATACAATAGTACAATATAAAAGAGAATCGTCGCGTGCGCCCGTCGCGTGCTCCCACCGCATGCGCCCGTGACGGTTCACGTTTGTATCAAACCGCGACGGGCGCACGCTTAACGCAGTCTTGGCCTTAAACCTCCGTCCGTAGGAACCTTAGTTTTATTACTACTAGTATTGGAAATTTTCCTGTGACTCATTTTAAATCCTGTTCAAGTTGAACCTTATCCTCAGGATATGAACTATTTAATCGACTTAAAAATCAGTATTTCCCCGTGTATTTATATCTCGTTCGAAATAACAAATTAAATCGTTATAAAATGTGAGAATTACTTATATGACTTGCTTGTAAAATCCACATTTCGGATCATATTCTGTGAAGTATTTTTGGGAACACAAACTAATAGATCATAATATGCAAAATTATAGCTTACATAGCCGACTCTCGCCTTGTAAACAGGCAAAACTTAAATCTAAACGATGCTTGATTATAGATATTTTATCTCAAAATCGCCCCTGAGCCATTCTTGCTAGGTAATTGTATTACATGCACACACATTGTCTCAGTGTGCACTGTGCATAATTGTCCGCGTCAAATTCCTGTCAAAATTGTCTGAAGTAGCGACAGCATGGTAAGTCTGAGTAAATAGAGAAAATTCATTCGATGATTATTCGTAGTGAGGTATGCCAAATGAATATAACCAATGATCTTGCCGACGGTACTGATAGTTACGCACACAAAGACGCGTGTCTATTCTCTTTACAACTACAAGTATGGTTTTAGATACACTCGTGAAATTTAAAAACAACTGGTCCAAATTTGGCCTACATATCTTACTTATTATTTTATACCCTATTAATAAGTCCCAGTTTACACTACTCTACATTAACCCCAATCTCCAAGGTAAGTTACTAGTCTCATTTATTGTCTATGATTAAAATAATATAATGATTAGAAATATAACTTATTGCAATAATGAATACTGCACGTGGAACAAAATGTCAACGTTCTCTCATGAATGCAGATCCATTATTATTATGATAAATCGACTGCGATACTAATTCATACAGTAGATACAACTTTATTATCATAGTAGGTACCAACATGATTACACAACGGTTAATTAGTACTATACAATGTATTTGCGCGTACTAAACACCTCACCTCTGAGACAAGTAATCAAGGATCGTTATCTACGAGTATACTATATTATAAAGCTACAAAGTTTGTTTGTTTGAACGCGCTAATCTCAGGAACTACTTCTTTAAAAAATTCTTTTTGTGATGGATAGCCACATTCAACGGTATGTTTATAGGCTATTTTTCATCCCGAAATTCCCACGGGAACAGGCACAACGCGGGTAAAACCGCGGGGCGCTGCTAGTCTTTAATAATACGAGTATAATAAAACTAAGTGTGTTTTTTTTTTCACAAGTTATTATGTTCTTGAAGTTTATATACCTAAGTATGTAAATACAAGTTGTTATTTACGTATCCACTAGTTCAAATAAGCATTTCAATAAATAAGTACTTAATAGTGTACGAAACATTTCAATGACGTCCAAATTACAGTAAAAACCAGGTTATTTTTGTTAAACACTGAGTGGAAATTTTATAACCTTTCGTACAAAAACTAAGTCTGTTCATCCGTTTGTGCGCAAAAATGCCATACGTTACTTATGCATTTACACTTTAATCTTTGGGGTTTGCCATTGTCTATATATTTAGAACTTCAATGAACGACGACGATTCGCCATAATATATATTTTTTAAATGCATAAATATATAGTTTAAGTGCTAGTGTTAATTTTTTTGTTTTATTTATTAAATCACCAGTCGTGTCATTCGCTTCAACTGTGCGCCACCGTTTTCAACTAACTCGTTTTACGTTCTACTCGTATATCTATCTATATTCTTCAACTATGCTCTTGTTAGGTAGATATATATTTATTTTCATTGGAAATAATAATAATCGGTACAAAACTTTTAGAGTTAACTACCTTGTTACCTACGTCCATTTACTCTTAACTACCTCGTCTCGGGTTTCTCAGAGTGGATTCCCATAAAACCATGCGATAAAAATATCCTAATGTGAATACAGGTTAGTTACCAACTTAAGCTAACATTGAGTAATTTTACAAGCTGCAAGCTTACCCTGTCCAACAGCGTTAAACATAATCTATTTTCTAATTATTTCTGTATTTTTTTTCCAAATCTTCAATCCTAATCTATCCATACGTTCTAGCTTAGCGTAACAAACATCCCTAAATAACTTTCCCTGTTATTAGGGTTCCGTACCCAAAGGGTAAAAACGGGACCCTATTACTCAGACTTCTCTGTCCGTCCGTCCGTCCGTCCGTCTGTCACCAGGCTGTATCTCAAGAACGGTGATAGTTAGACAGTTGACATTTTCACAGATGATGTATTTTTATTGCCGCTATAACAACAAATAAAACAAAACAAATATTCAAGGGCAACAAAACAAATAAACAATCATTCCCATACAACAAACATGATTTTTGCCGTTTTTTAAAGTACGGAACCCTCCGTGCGCGAGTGCGACTCGCACTGGGCCGGTTTTTTATTATTTTAATTTCATAAGTTAGGATATGCAAGCGACGCTCAGGTCATGCCTAGTAACATGATTACAATTAATTACAATAGTATATTGCAGTTGTTAGTTGGACATGTTCAGTCAGAAGTTCACACTTTATAATATCGTGGTATAAAATTAAACATATTTACACATACTAGTTCCTGTGTATACAATGTTGGTTTAAGTGCAGGAAAATACTGGAAAAATTATGCTATTTAAATTATTTAAAAACTATTATAGCTGTATATCATATTATAATGGTTTTGCTTGTGATTCCTAAATTAGTTAGGTATTGCCAAATTTGTTTTTGATTAATTTTTACCTGTTATGGAATTTACCCTATTTTTTTAATAAAACCAGTTATTTTAGAATGATACCAAGATTAAAAAACACGGAAGAATGTGAAGGAAAGTTTTTTCCCACTGTGATTCATTTTTGACATTTTATTTTATTACTACATTTTCCTTTGCGTGGGCGCGGCGGCTTGAGGACCGAAATTGCCCGTCGCGTGCGGTTTCATACAATAGTACAATATAAAAGAGAATCGTCGCGTGCGCCCGTCGCGTGCTCCCACCGCATGCGCCCGTGACGGTTCACGTTTGTATCAAACCGCGACGGGCGCACGCTTAACGCAGTCTTGGCCTTAAACCTCCGTCCGTAGGAACCTTAGTTTTATTACTACTAGTATTGGAAATTTTCCTGTGACTCATTTTAAATCCTGTTCAAGTTGAACCTTATCCTCAGGATATGAACTATTTAATCGACTTAAAAATCAGTATTTCCCCGTGTATTTATATCTCGTTCGAAATAACAAATTAAATCGTTATAAAATGTGAGAATTACTTATATGACTTGCTTGTAAAATCCACATTTCGGATCATATTCTGTGAAGTATTTTTGGGAACACAAACTAATAGATCATAATATGCAAAATTATAGCTTACATAGCCGACTCTCGCCTTGTAAACAGGCAAAACTTAAATCTAAACGATGCTTGATTATAGATATTTTATCTCAAAATCGCCCCTGAGCCATTCTTGCTAGGTAATTGTATTACATGCACACACATTGTCTCAGTGTGCACTGTGCATAATTGTCCGCGTCAAATTCCTGTCAAAATTGTCTGAAGTAGCGACAGCATGGTAAGTCTGAGTAAATAGAGAAAATTCATTCGATGATTATTCGTAGTGAGGTATGCCAAATGAATATAACCAATGATCTTGCCGACGGTACTGATAGTTACGCACACAAAGACGCGTGTCTATTCTCTTTACAACTACAAGTATGGTTTTAGATACACTCGTGAAATTTAAAAACAACTGGTCCAAATTTGGCCTACATATCTTACTTATTATTTTATACCCTATTAATAAGTCCCAGTTTACACTACTCTACATTAACCCCAATCTCCAAGGTAAGTTACTAGTCTCATTTATTGTCTATGATTAAAATAATATAATGATTAGAAATATAACTTATTGCAATAATGAATACTGCACGTGGAACAAAATGTCAACGTTCTCTCATGAATGCAGATCCATTATTATTATGATAAATCGACTGCGATACTAATTCATACAGTAGATACAACTTTATTATCATAGTAGGTACCAACATGATTACACAACGGTTAATTAGTACTATACAATGTATTTGCGCGTACTAAACACCTCACCTCTGAGACAAGTAATCAAGGATCGTTATCTACGAGTATACTAATATTATAAAGCTACAAAGTTTGTTTGTTTGAACGCGCTAATCTCAGGAACTACTGGTCCGATTTGAAAAATTCTTTTAGTGATGGATAGCCTCATTCAACGGTATGGTTATAGGCTATTTTTCATCCCGAAATTCCTACGGGAACAGGCACAACGCGGGTAAAACCGCGGGGCGCTGCTAGTCTTTAATAATACGAGTATAATAAAACTAAGTGTGTTTTTTTTGTTTGAACGCGCTAATCTCAAGAACTACCAATCCGATTTGAATAATTCTTTTTGGAATTTATAGATACACTAGCAGCGCCCCGCGGTTTTACCCGCGTTGTGCCTGTTCCCGTAGGAATTTCGGGAATTTTTTTACATAAAAACCTTCCTCTTGAATCACTCTACCTATTACAAAAAACCGCATCAAAATCCGTTGCGTAATTTTAAAGATTTAAGCATACAGACAAACAGACAAACAGACACGAAACAGAGACGACTTTATTTTATAATATGTAGTGATTCAACAGGAAGGTAATGAGCTATTTTTGATCCCGAAATTCCCACGAAAACAGGCATAACAAGGCATTCTTAAGCGCTGTTAGTCAGGAATAAATTATGGTGTTTGTACTTAGCCACTATAGTTCAGACAGTTTTGAGTCTGACTAGATCGACGTGAACAAAACTATCTTTAGTCAGAATAAAAACAGACAGCTTTCATTACAAACTATTAAGAAGTGGAGAAGAGTTTAGGTACCAGACGTCTTGTGTCTAGTCATCATCCATTTCGAGTAGTGTAATGACTAAAGGTCTTAGCCCACTTATACGACGCCGCTCCAACACCGCCCTGAACTAAGGCGACTGCAGCTAGCTGGCACCCAGCAGTCCACGCGGCGATAGCTCTAGCAGGCACCCAGCGGGCGACGCGGCGACAGCTAGCACGTTATTTGAATTATATTATTGTTGCCGGGTGGGAGCGGAGAGATAAGTGGGCTAAAACCTTTACACTGGTGTCGGAGTTTTTAGACCACCTAAAGGCCTCCGACATGGTCTGACAATTGAAACAACCGGGACCGACAATTTAACGTGTCCTCCGTAGTGCTTCGGAGGGCACGTTAAGCACATGCTCGTCTTTGTAAGTACAATTGCAACACAATGGAAATTAAATAATAATATTTTCTAATTAATTGACTAAGCGTGGTAATTAGGAAAATAAAAAAAATTCGCATAATTAATCCAATCAAGTGAAATTGAGCTTTTGTTATTTTATGTATTCATTGTAATCGTTTTTGTGTAAACAATTTGAACCTTGTTAGGTAAGGTCTTATGTTTACATAATATAAAAAATGACATATATACCTACTCTATACATATATGTTACACTAGCTGTGCCCCGCGGTTTCACCCGCATTTATTGCGTAACTTCTTATTCAACGATAAGCAGTAACCTTTACGACACTAAATTAAAATCCAAAGTCAAATAAATCAGCCGATTGATTTTTATTTCTACGCAAAGGTAGATAGATATACAGATATGGTGTATCCATGAAATAAAGAAGACGCAGTACTTTGCTCTTCCGTGGATGTACCAGTCCAACAAAGCTAGTTTTCCAATGCTTCGCATGCACTGACAAGTGCAAGGGCATATTGTTTTTTTTCTATGCTTTTTTTATAGTTCGAATTTCAACTCGGAAATTACACTACATATTTGTGGTTCTGATAGAAAAAAGGTTCTAATACCATTCCAATATTTGAAATATTCCCTAACATAAACACAGACACATATTTGACGGTTAAGGTATATATAATTTAATATATCGTTAACGATTTAATGTAACAGCATTTTGCATATTAGTAAGTGCGAACATTAGTAATAACCTGTTAAACCGGACCTGTTGTCTGACGCAAATCTTTGTTGTTCGTTTTTGTAATGCACGTGACAAAAAAACATTTTGTTTACCTTCATTTGATCATCGGAAATGGTAGGACGTATTAGCAGATACGTAAAGCTGGATACAAAAGAAGTAAATAAATTGAAGCTTCCGTTATTTCCAAATATCAATTTACATTTTCTGTACAGTCCACTATAGACAAAATGTCGTTAGACAGAACGAACGAACACTTGAGACAAAACGTCTAACAGATGTTTTATCCGTCTGATGATCTTAAAAATTTTAACTGACTTCTATTGTTAGACTGACAAAAGATCAAAAATACTCACCGGTTGAATTCGGGTAAAATAAATAGTACACTTAGTTAATGGATAAGGTTACCAATTAGTATCACCTAGTACTCTTCGCCATCGTAGAGTAATATGCAAGGAAATACTAGTGCAAATACCTACAACAACACTACTACTTATTGAGAGGTATTATCTGTCATTAAATCGAATTCAGTTGAGTCACTGTCACGAATCAATCATCAATCAATATTTAGAAGCGGATTTATCTATCTTTCTTCTACAAATATCAAATGACGACATTCCCTAGTAGGCAACGTCAGTCTAATCCTAAAATTGTATGTGCTAAATAATGTATTGTACAAAAATATTTGAGTGCATTTCTTTGAAAAAAAAATTTAAGTTCCTACTTACATATTAAGTTGCTGAGTCATCCCTTGCGTGCATATCTATCTATATACATATCTATACTTCACTACATAGTCACTACATAGTATAAAATAAAGTCGTCTCTTTTTCGTGTCTGTCTGTCTGTTTGTCTGTCTGTATGCTTAAATCTTTAAAATTACGCAACGGATTTTGATGCGGTTTTTTGTAATAGGTAGAGTGATTCAAGAGGAAGGTTTTTATGTAAAAAAAATCCCGAAATTCCCACGGGAACGGGCACAACGCGGGTAAAACCGCGGGGCGCTGCTAGTAATATTATAAAGAGGTTAAGTTTCTAACATTGTTTATTTGTAAGGGCTAATCTCAGGAATTACCAGTCAGATTTGAATAATTATTTTTGTTATGGCTAGTCTCGTTCAACGGGAAGGTTATAGGCTAATTTTCCTTCCTAAAATCCCAAGGGATCGGTCACAACGCGGGTAAAACCGTGGAGCTCTGCTTGTTGATTATACATTTAGGTATACCTAATGCAAGGGCTTACTTCTACTCTTACTTATTATACTCGTATTTAATCGTTCGGCGAAGCGCCGCAGTAGTGCGTACTACGCGCGCACTGATGGTCTTTTGTTTTTTGACGATGAAACGCAAGTAGCATGAACTGAAAGCGCTTAATTTGATAGAGCTTCTAGAGCCAAGTATTTCCTAGTTTTTTCTATTGTAGATACATTGTAAGTTTTTGAAAAAAAAAAACGAAAATTGTTTTATTTTGTTGCTTTTTATGTATTAAAAAAACTAAAATTGGTATTTTTAATTGGCAAATCATTTTAGAGGTCATATAGTTTATTATTTTTGCATGACTCTCTAAAAAATAAGGCCCCTTGGCGAGTTAATAATTTTGTTTATATAGAATTGATTTTATTTGATGAGTAAACAATGAATTGAAATATTTTTTTCGATCGAAATAACGTCTTCAAATCGGTTTGAAACCTTTTTTCAAATCGGTTCATATACGACGGAGATATCAGGTAACAAACATACAAAAAAAGGAGAAATAATATTCAGTCGAATTGAAGCTCGTCCGGTTTTCGAAGAAAACAAAAGCGGACCGAATTTTTAAATATTTTAATTCAAATAAAGATAGTAGAACCCTTAGAAGAACCCTAGAAGGATGGCTTATTCATCTTCTCTTCTCTTCTTCATCGAGTGGATGGTCAACCTGACCAATCCTGGTGTCAGAGTTATTGAGCCGCCAAAGGCCTCTGACATGGCTCATGTAACGACTA
This sequence comes from Cyclophora albipunctata, assembly GCA_963082685.1. Lineage (NCBI taxonomy): Eukaryota > Metazoa > Arthropoda > Insecta > Lepidoptera > Geometridae > Cyclophora > Cyclophora albipunctata. Next base: position 7,339,122 of record OY720116.1, on the reverse strand, counting down.
CTATCCGTAGAAAGTAACCGGGACCGACGGCTTAACGTGCCCTCCGAAGCACAGATTCATCTACTTAATACTACTTAATAATATTAAGGTCCACATATTCTCACTTCAGTACAAATGCAAAAATAAATAAATTTAATAGCCTTTAAAGTTAGAAAAGGATACAAATCATTTGAAGACGCTAACGCCCACAATCACCTTGTTCTCCCGTTTCGGTTAATGTCATTATTATTCTTTTAATGTCAATATTATTATCTGTAAGTAATATACGTCATCTGCTCATGATAAAGCCTATCCAATAAGAGTTAGGGTCTGAAACCAGCGTTCTACTGAGACCAAAGCATTAGCAATGCTACATTATTTTTTAGCTTTAAGTAAAAATTTATTTTTGTTATTTCTTGTGGCAATTAATTTTAATTAATGTTATAATAAGCCATTGTTAATTGAATATTTACATTTTAAATAAAATACAAATTAATTACTATTATTGTAAAGTTCAATAACTTTCTATATATGTTTTTTGATCCGCTTCTTACTTCGGTCAAACATTTTACAATAAAACGAATTTTCATTCAAAGTTATATCGAGCAAATGATATTAGCGAAACGAGGAATCGACCATTTGATACTTGGTGAATTGTGTTCGGGAAAGTGAGGTTTCATGTGATTAAGCATTAGGTACTTATAAGTATGTTCTGGAGCAATAGTAGTCATTCTTCTATAACTTACAACCTAGGATCATGTCTATGGAATCCACATATGTACTCTCGCCTGTATATAGAGACTAGCAGCGCCCCGCGGTTATCAGTCAGTCAGTTGTTATCGTGCGTTGATTATCAGTCAGTCAGTCAGTCATGACTTTGAATTTTATAAACATGTCAATTGCATCCTCAGTAGACATTTAATAAGTGATGTTGAATAAATGTCAATATATGAAAAATTACTAAAATGACTTACCCGTAACTTTATAATCTTATTGGTAGCTCAGGTCTGACCTAGGGTGGGTCAATGTCGGCTTCTACATTCCAAGTACTCCTTGTACTTAATTTTAAAATTAATTATTAAATTCAATTCAATTAATTCTTGTACCACATTAACTTAATTTGTTTTAACTAGTTTTGTTTATCTGTAATGTGTATACTTACTTATCGCGGACTCGGCGGTCAGTTAAAGACAAATGCAAATTTAAATAAAATGTGATAAATTGATATCTGTACTCCACAGAATGTTGATATCGGCATGAGATTATAAACTTGTCTTGTCCATGGTTCTATTCATATCATAACGTACCACACCGGTGAGTAGGTATTTCTGAAAAATAAACTTAAATAGGTTAATTTTCATCTTTTCTTTCTAAACATGGTTTATCGAAATAAGAAAACACTCGTCTACTCCTAATTCATAAAACTATCATCTTTGACAAATTACAAATTATTTATTGATCAATTTTTTTTACTTAATACAAAGTAAGAGACGTAATCTACTTATTTATTTATTTAGGACAGCCAGTAAAAGTTACACTATACACATACTATACTATACTTATCACAAAATTAAAATATAAATATGCACTTTTTTTAGGCGCCACAGCGTGCTTATCTTATTAAAAATACTTATAAACTAGAAAAAAATAACTTATTTATGACAAACAAGCATACAAACATTTGAGTGCTAACTAAGGTAAAAAGAGACAAAAAAACAAGTACAAATAAATATTACTCCAGTATAACATCAATAAGTATAGGCTAAGGACTTAATTCATAAATGCAAATGGTTTGTCCCTTTCCGACATACGCTCTTAGCCAAAGAGCGAAATAGACAAAACACTTTAAAACAAGTGTTCAAGTTTTAAATATCGTTTATGAATATGGGGGTAAGTATTCAAATATATTATATCTCAGAAGATTTAGATCATTAGTTTAAATAACAACTTAGAATTAATTTTACTGGTATTATGGAGCGTTTGTGATACATTCCAATCCAACAGATTCATTGGATTAGCGATCCGGAGGTTCCGGGTTCGATTCCCGGTGGGGATATCTCACAAAAATCTCTTTGTGAGACTTTCCTCAGTTTGGTTAGGGCATTGCAGGCTGAATCACCTGATTGCTCGAAAAGTAAGATGATTCCGTGCTTCGGAGGGCACGTTAAGCCGTCGGTCCCGGTTACTTTCTACGGATAGTAGTCGTTACATGAGCCATGTCAGAGGCCTTTGGCGGCTCAATAACTCTGACACCAGGATTGGTCAGGTTGGCCATCCACTCGATGAAGAAGAAGAAGATTGGATTAGCAAAAATGAAGTGTGACTAATTAACTCTATTAATTTATGATCGGGTTATCAATTAAAAATCTTTGTAAAAATATATACATATTTTTATTGACTATGCTTGACCAATTATATATAAATATATTTTATTAATTAATCAAGGAAAAACAGCTGTAGAACACAAACAAGCAGACAAACATTTGAGTGCTAGCTAACTAAGGTTTAAACAAATGTTATGGGCGTCTAAGTTAATGACATTGCATGTTGTCATACCTACAGTACATAGTACTACGTCAGAAAAGGGCATCGAACGTTAAACATAGTCAAGTAAATAAAGAAGCAATATTTTATTATTTTCCTCCGCATTGAGTTGATGGTTTACTTATTTCAAATCACGTATACCTTTCTCACAGTTTGTGTCGAGTTTGAACAATGAGTTATCCCGGCTGATTTGATCAGCACAAGCCCGTGGGCACAGTGGCATGTGAGAGCGCTTACTGTGTCGGGGGTTGAGGGTTCGATTCCTACCCGAAGTGGATGTTTGCAGACATAGTTATTGGCGACGACGTCTGGGTGACAGTTATATAAGTATTCTTATAAAGTACCTATGTGTGTATGTGTATGTAGCAGTGTCAGATAGTTCATAACACCCATACGTTCGTCGCCAACCACTATTTCGGTACATATATGTAGTTGACCTCGGGACAAAAATAAAAAATATGGTGCGCTTTTAGTAATAAATATCGTTAACTAAAATATATATACTTAATATCGTTGTTATCTAAAAGTACAATAAATTTTTAAAATTTAATAAAAAAAACACTTATTAAACTAAGGACAATTTTATCTTTTCATCTAGTACATAATTATTTATGCAAAACATTTTTTAATTTAATTACATTTATTTGATAAATATATACTTAAGGACAAGGTAACAGAATGCTAAACAAGTATACTTTAGGCTAAACATTATACGCAAATGATATACTCGCTTATTAACGATTATTAAATCTAGTTCGACCTCAGATTATTGTTACAAATGAATACTAATTTGAATCAATAATTAATTTTCAAGTCATTAATTATTTCACTTTTAATGCTTGTTTACATAGTACAAGCGAGAGCGGGCGCGGGCGCGATTGTCGAAGCTGGTGCCGCAAAGGACGGCGTCCAGTGATAAAAAGAATAAAACATTACTGTCAAAGCTAGTGTTGCCCAGTGTTGCTTTTTCGTAAAAATATCTGAGCATTTCGCTTATGTTTTAATGTCAAACCATAATTGCCTAATTCACCCACGTCAAATATAGAGACGTAATCAATCCGCCACCGCCCTCGCGTCTCCTATGAACAAGCACCATGTCTACGCAAACTAATTGTTGTAGAATATATTCTACAATTGAATTCAAGTTCATTAGGGCATTAAAATATATGTATACTATTACACTTACTATTGTTTCATTGATTGTTGGGTTACTTGGGTCACATTCACAAAATTTGGGTATCAATGACCGATACCAATAACATGTAGCTTCTTCTAGCTATATCAGATACCAGATTAAGTTTTGTCATTGTTTCTAGATATAAATAAATGTCAAATTTTGGTGGATTAAAGAACATATATTTTGATATTTATTAACCTACCTACATGAAGAGTATTTTATATATTTTGTGTATGTTATTTTGAATGAAATACAGTCTTTCATTTAAGATAAGTGCAAATTGAGTGAGCTTTTAGGGCCGACACTGCGTTAAGCCGTGCGTACGCCGCGGTTTCATAGAAAAGTGAACCGTCGCGGGCGCCCGCGGCTTTAACAGAAAGACGTATCATTACAAATACTTTTTAATCTTAAATTAAGTGAACAAAGTTCTCAAGATAATAATTCTGATCTATGCATAAGATGCGTATGCTAAGTCAGAATTATTATCACGATATTAATTCCACCGAAGGATTTCCGATCTAAAACGCAATTTTGAGTTACACAATTTCAAACGGTGCACGGTGATGGGTCGAGTATTGCGAAAATATTCTCATGGTAAAGAATGATCCTGATCAAACCTAAGGGCCAAATTACCGTTTCTATCTCGAACTACGGTCAACTGAACTCTGATTTAGTTTTAGAAATACGATTAAATTAAGTTGATCGACTTCAGTTGTTGTAGGCTTAATCAAAACTGGAGTAAAGGTAAAAAAAAGTGTAAGCCTGTAATGTCCCACTTTGGGCATAGGTCAGTTTTTGACGTTGCATGTAGATATAGAGAAGTTTGTCAAAAAAGTAGAGATATAACGAAGATAAAACCGTTGTCTTCTATTAAGACCGTTTTGAACAGGGTCCGTTGTATACGGACCCTGTTCAAGACATACCTGAATGTACCGTTGACATATCTCTCACAAAATTAGGAGCTTGGCATTACATTTATAAGGAGTATAACTTTTCCGAGGAGAATAATGTTATTAAGGCTTAGTAACATCTTTTAAAAGATGCAGGGGTCCTCAATATAATTGATTAAGTATGTATGTTTCCCAATACTGAATTTCTTATAATAAATCAAACAAACAATTTAGATAGGTTCTCTTATGAAATTATTGAGGAAGAATGAGATAAATTGATTTTCTTTTAATATTAAAATATTTGTTATTAGAAAAAAGTAACAGCAAACCAGATAATTCAAACTTATACCAAAAACCATCAAATAACTATTATTTCAGTTGGATGAACACATTTCTATTGAAATTACTTTTATTGAATATTAATTTATTTTTATAAAAGGTAGATATTTCGTGTATAATATATTCGCCACACTTGTATAAAGTCAATTAATTAAAGATATAATCTAACCTAATAATGAATATTCTGTTTTTGATCTGAACGCTACTAAATTAATTTCGGGGTTCCTTGGTGATCCGGCAAATCTTTAAGTAGGTATAATATTTTTATAGGAAGGTAGACTATAACTTTATACTCCTTTCTTCATGAACTCCAAATACTAAACTTAGTTTTTGACAGTGAATATAACAAAATGGAAGCTTAATACCACTATATTCATAAACGCACTAAAACTAAAACAGGATTTTAGCGTGTTTTGTCTCATTTGCTCTTTGGAAAATAGCGTAGGTGTCGGAAAGGGACAACCCATTTAATAGCTAAAATATTTTTGTTTTGTTGTTAGTATTTATTTGTGTATGAATTTAAAATATAAAACTCTGTTTCCACGACTGAAATACTACTATTACTACGAATCTGTCAAATCACAACTAGAGTATAGAAGTCAAGTCACGGAACCCTCGATCTAAAATGCCTTTGACCTCTTTATTCGAAGTTAAGTAAATTTCAAACGGTCGCAAGGTTGTTAAGGAAATCAGAGATGATTGAACCTTGTAAACGAATTAACTTATAATAACTACTCTTTTGAAAGGAGAGAGAATAATATAGAAGACCTTAGAAACTAGAACAGAAATAACTTTGGTCATCTAAGACCCTGAATCTTCAATCACAACAGTTCTTATCTAGCTTGTTCGATGAGAATAAAAGCCGTGACAAAATTGTCTGTTTGAATTGAAACTACGTTGATCAAGTGTATCCGCACTTCAGTATTATTTTAAATTTTTATCTGACGTTTCGGCTCCTTTACAAGAACCGTGGTCAACAGAAGACTGAAACCAGTAAATTTTTTGTGTCCATCAGTCACAAATGTCAAGGGTTGGTTGCTTCAGCTAACGCTTACGCACCAGTTAACGTTATCACAAAATGGCAGTCTCAACAGACGTAGGAAAATGAAAATTGGTGGCTTTCTACTAACTTGAATAGACTGTTGTAAAAGTTATGGAACAACGCTTTGTATTTAACAGACATCAGCGTATAAAATCGTGAACTTTTAACGAACGTACATTACGATAACCAACCGTTTTAAACAATCCACCCTGAGACTTCTTCAGATAGACTGCTGTAATTCTATAACTGTCTGGACTATAGTGTGGTCGGTCTCTGAATTTCTAGAAAAAGATTAATAGTAGATAAGAACTTCAAATATAAAACATAAAATATTGGTATTTAGGTAAGGTGGTACGTCAGTATTCGTTACGTTAGCATAAAGTAAGTATACCTTATTACATGTGTCAATGTTAGTACCACAATTGATAGCTTCATGATTTTACATCACAACACAAATAATGGGAACTACATTCTATTTTTAACGTGAGTTTATATGTTGACTAATGCGGACAATTTTCTAGCTGAAGACGATTCTTTCTAAAGAGAAAAAAGGTTTAGTGATTTTCCATGCTAACCTCTTCACTGCACCCTTGTATTCAATGATAGAAGAATAATTTTTGGTTGCAAAGTCATCATGGTTTGAATGTAAACTCTCTTAAGTAAAATTAGAATATACAGCTGTAGTAGGTGATAGGTCTTGCTCGTCGACCTTTCAAAAGATAGTCTAGTTTCTGTATTTTCCCTAAAACAAGGCTTTTTTAGGCTCAAGTTCCCAGTTTACTTATACTCTATTTTTTTTGGATTGGCACAAAATGTGAACCAATGTCGTCAATTTGCCAGCCGAAGACGATTGCTCCTGAAGAGGAAAAAGGTTTAGTAATTTTATTTAATTCTTACCCTATCTCTAAACCTTTTTTTTTCTCTTCAGAAGCAATCGTCTTCGGCTGGAAAATTGACGACATTTAACCACATTTTGTGCCAATCCAAAAAAAAATAGATTATACTTATACTATGCGTAGCCAACTTGATGTCAGAAACCGCTGAACTTTGATTTTGCCGACCAACACGTCCATTCGTCGTCGGCGTGGCATCCCCGTTACTATTAAATATTTCATCAATCATGAATTGCACGATAGTATAGAACATAATGTAGTCTCGGTTCGGAATATAACGGTGAGATACAGTTGTCAAGTTTAAAAAAAGAAAAGACGTGTGGCACTCGGGGACTGCCGCGGTAAAGTTATTGCATAGTTATTTTTTGTATCACTAGATGGCGTTAGTGTGGAGCGTGAGGTTTTTTCACGTGAGGTTTTTTCATTACGGAATTTCTGGATTCGGTCCCCGCGCTCAAGGCCCGCGATAGAAGCTATGCAATAGCTTAATAATACGTATCTGTTAATCTCCTAAAAAGTTATCACCTTATTCATAACAGTTCTTTAACTAAGAAACTGTTATAAAGTGTTTTGTCTCTTTGGTGGTTCGGAAAATAGCGTACGTTGGAAAGGGACACACCATTTGATACCTAAAATGCTGCTAATAAACGTTTATGAAAAAGGCCCTTAGTAGATTCACCAACATTAGCATAATCAATATTATGTTGTATAAGAATCACGAAATAATGTTATTTAAATCTTAAACCAACATTTGTTATTTTGTTATTTATTGATGATGATATCATGTTATTTATTTATTTTTAATTATACGCACTGCCAGAAAGTTCATTGTTTCATGAAAATAAAATTACAGGGCCTGAGCTAATGTTCAATTCTTTCTGGAAAAATCGTGAGTCGTCGTCGCATTCGCCCCACTGCTGCACTGTGGCACCTTCATATGTCTTCATAGCATAGATCCTGTAGTTAAAGTTCCTACCGGGTAAACTATTTGTACCTCTAATATGCCATACAAGTGACAAACAAGTAATTAGATCAATTATTCTCATATAAATCTTATCTAAATTACGTAAGATTCTCGAAGCTGACGCCTCTGATTAACTACATGTATACGTACTGCATACGCACGCCTAACTGTATAGTAGTGTTGTAAATTAGTCATTTTATTAACCTGCACTATTGTTATGTTCAGACCGATTTATAATCAATTAATATTTGACGTAAGTAAACAAATCGATGTTACCGCATCATATCGGGTGTCCGGAACTGAATAAAATGAGTCTAATTACTTGGACTCATCTTTAGGTACTTTGTTATACTATTCTGAAAAACAATGGAACGGTGCAACAGGCAGACACACCTACACTAAATACAGAGACATCGATGTCAAAATTACAATACCCTCTTTGGTGTCGGGGGTAAATAAAGAAGAAAACATACTCTGAAAGATATTGTGTTTTTAACATAGAGCCATTTTAAAAGTTGCGTTCTGAAATAGTGACAGTTGGTTTGACTTGTTGCATTTACACTTTGCCTTAATTAACTAGACAGCTGGCAGCTAGTAAACTCGCTCAATGGCTATGAACGCATTAACTTACTTACACACTTACTTAACTTACTTACATACGTGTCGAATTTCGAAGCTTACTTTAATTAAAAGTTTGTCAAAAATCGTAAATTAATTATCAAGATACTATTGACGAGTAAAGGAATCCAAACAACTTTTACCCTGATCCGGTATAAGGATCATCTAATTATAATAAATAAACACAATTTTATGTTAAAATCGTATCACAGTCTCGTGGAGACAACGGTTAATAAAGAATCTTGTATATTATACCTACAATTTAATTCAAATACTTTTGAGCACCTTGGCAAACACGTGTTTCCTTTTATATATAAAATTTTACGGCGAACTTATTATTTCAAACGAGTCGAAGTTAGGAACATCTACTTTTTATCTTCACTACATAATAAAGTCGTCTCTTTTTCGTGTCTGTCACACTGTTTGTCTGTCTGTATGCTTAAATCTTTAAAATTACGCAACGGATTTTGATGCGGTTTTTTGTAATAGGTAGAGTGATTCAAGAGGAAGGTTTTTATGTAAAAAAATTCCCGAAATTCCCACGGGAACGGGCACAACGCGGGTAAAACCGCGGGGCGCTGCTAGTATTCAATAATACAATTTTATGTTAAACGTTTAGAAAGGTTTTTAATAATTTATTTGATTGATGTCGCAATACATTTCAACGAACAAAAGTATTGTATGTGTAGATTTATACCAATCTATTTGTGAACGGATTTTTAACGTATTTTTGCCTGATTCGCGTCGTGAAACTCTTGTTAGAGAGAAATAGAAACGATCGGCCTTTGCCTGACAATGGGACACTTGAGGCTAATATAATAAATAGTAATATTTAGAAAAGTGTTTCGCAGCTTCGTAGAATCATTTGTGGCAATAAACATTGACGTTAGTAGGTACCATGGGCGATATTTGACATGACATGGGCGATGAAAGAATTAATCCAAAAATAAACATGAACTTTTTTACTGTCAATGAATTTTAATAAAATCTATCCATATAGTTATTATAGTCTATATATAGTCTATCTAAACTAATATAACTGTAGTTAAGTAACTAATATAACTGTCTGTACTTATGTTTGTAAGCTGTAGACTATTTCCTAATCTGATTGCTGGTTTCTGAGATGAGAATGTTCAAACAAACATAAAAACACACAATTAAACTCTTCTTAATTAATATGCAAAACGATGACAATACTTAAAGAAGTAAAACAAGAATAAATAAACGTAGATTTTGCGACTCTACGTAGGTATATCACTACATAGTATAAAATAAAGTCGTCTCTGTTTCATGTCTGTTTGTCTGTTTGTCTGTATGCTTAAATCTTTAAAATTACGCAACGGATTTTGATGCGGTTTTCTGTAATAGGTAGAGTGATTCAAGAGGAAGGTTTTTATGTAAAAAAAATCCCGAAATTTCCACGGTAACGGGCACAACGCGGGTAAAACCGCGGGGCGCTGCTAGTGAATAATAAACAAAAGATAAATTAAATACCTAGTACCTATTTCCATGTAAAGTTGTACCCACCGATCATGTTTGAAAAGGGAGCGTGGAAAATATTTTTTGAATACTAAGGAGGCACTACTTTCGTTTCCTTGAAGGTTAAAATCATGTTATTTTGTTATATTTTTTAATTTAAACCGACTGGCCTTGTTGTATCGATGATTGTTAAAAGACAATTACTAATAAGTCTCCGTAGTTCCTTGTAAATAAATTATGAAATACTGCAATTATCAATGTTTTTAAATAGATGGATAGATAAAATATCTCTGAGAATGTTTTTTATGTACCTTAGCTGTTTGTTTTCTCTTCTAAACCTACCTCCTAAACTTTGTCTTCAGGGCTTCTTTCATAGATATGCTTAAAAAATTAAATGTCATACTTATATCATTCACTTGTTAAGGCCGTCGTTCTGAAGTATAAACAACAAACAGTATTATTTTCAAACAATGTTTCATAATATATAGAGGTTAGAAATCAAATACTATCTAAGAAAACCAATTTTTTTTTACCTTTAAACCAAATTGATTCTCTTGGTAAAATAATATCGTGATATGATTTTACTAAGAGAGTCAATTTGGTCATGACCCAGACTGACCCACAGGCACCTACTAAGTATAAGCTTTACACATGAAATATAACAATTTCCGAGTCCGAAGTTGAATTTTCAATTTTTATAGAGTAGGTGTGAAATTGCTAGTTTGTGACGACACTAGCACACCATTGATTATTGAGTCTATGACGACACCGATACACTAATGAAGATCAAATAATCCCTGATACGATGTAGTTATGTTGATTTGAGGAGTCAAGTTTAAGGCGCATGTAGTGCGATGTGATAAAAGCGCGTGGGGGCATCGCGCGGCGACAGTAGACAAGCTACCTGCATCGCGCGCGCAGGCCCGTGTCGCGAATCTTACGCACTCCGCGTTCCCCCCTTACGTTACCTCGTCGCTAGTGAATGTGCCCCTACCCAGGACTTACCTCAGGGAACTACACCACGCAACAACACACCAGGTAACCTAACAAACATACAACAACATATCAAAATGAAATTAGTTTCACTTTTTCTCAATTAACAGGAATTTATCATGTATCAGTGCGATAGAATAGACCGCGAATTCTCACGTTTTATACGTGACATTAAGTTAATAGTCGACGGTATATTATATCTCTCGGTATTTTATCTGATTTTTACCTTTATATTGTAAAATAGGATCATTGATTGTCTGCAGTGTGTAATTTATAAGGACAACAATGCTTAATAATATTGGCAAGGTCCAGTTGAGTATTGTTTATCAGAAGTCTCACGAGAACTAAAGTAACATCATCTTGTGACGACATCCCCGGTACTATCGAGTATAATGAGACCGTACCGCGGTGTGCTCATCGTCACACATACTAGAGCTCACCTCTCTGCGTGAAGCGCTAATCAACCTCTTTAGTCATAGTTTACGACACGGGAACTGAACAAGGGTCAACAGAGACAATTTGTGACATGCATCCACATAACTAGCACGAAACAAAGTTCATCGCAATGCTCCGACTTCTGACAGACAGGTTACCTTTCGAGCCGATGTCGTAATGATAAGGACGAACGTAATGTTAACACACATTATCAATACGTAACGAGTTTACACCGACAACTATAAATAAAAACAGATTATTTGCGAACAAAAATTTATAAGGTTAAATTGTGAGTGGAATAGTGGTGATGCGATGAACGCAACAGTGTACTAAGAAAGGAGCTCGGTTTTGAAGCCAAGGATCTACCAAGGCGTTCTGGTGGCGTTAGTATTCTTCGCGCGTTTGACGCAAAGCAGCCGCGTGACGTAAGGTCGCCCGCTGGCCACTGACATGAGATTACAAGTCCCGCACTCGCCTAGCGGGACATCAAGGACACGCCGAAATACTAACACACACGAAAATTCTAAGAAAAATTTACATTAGTCCATACAATACAGTCCATAAAATATTCACGGATCTATAAGAAACTCTACTTGCTTTCACATCAAACAATCTTGCTAAATAATTTGTTACTAAAAACACTTCAATCAATTTTATTCCCAGAAATCAACCACGTTATTGCTAATGTATGCACGTATAAGGTAGATACGAAGTACTTTATTTAATCATTTATTTAATTGTTTGCACAAGATTAAACATATATCATAACTACGACAAGTATTAAATACATATCAAACATATTTAACGCTGAGTCATATTTCTACCAGCCTTCTGTTAGTTGCTTCTGTTAGTTAGAAATAGTTCGAGGTTTAAATGTACTTGTTTTTATACATATGTAATTAATTAATTAGTTAAAATTACATTAAAATAAACATACGATTAACCTTTGGGTTTTGTTCTTCACCTGCTCATGACACGAGACGTATTTGAATCTCTAACTTAAACCATATTAACATGTTTATGAATCAACTAAAATTTTCCATTACTTAGGCATTGAACAACCTGTTATATTATATATAAATAGGCAATAATTAATGGGTAGGTACTTAATAATATAACGATATCTGTTTACTCAGTCATGTATGTAAATCACAAAAAAAGCAGTAAAAAATATCGGTTGTAGATCCTTGAAACCTAGTTGTAATGATTAATGAATTCGATAGTTATAATAAGTATGTATCTAAATGATACTCCACTTGTTTTCAAATAAAAATAACTCATACATATATAACCTAGAGACTACGCTGGTAAAAGTAAAAGAAAAATAGGACCTTGTCATTAGATATTTAGTAAAAGATTTCACAAACTGTCTGTTAAATTCCATAAAGTTTACGCATTTTAATTATAAAGTTGTAATGCAATCCGAAAATTATATGCGAATTTAGCAACAATGTGGGTTAGATTTAATATGTTGCGTAAACTAAACTTGGAGTCAATCCGATAGAATATATATTTTTAGCGAAAGACTGTTTGCTTTTGTAAGCTATCTATGAATGCAGACAAAATTATTGCTTTTCTCATTCAAATTCCTCTAAGTAGACAGTTTTTTTAACAACCTGTATTACTGAAATGTTTTATTTAAAAGTGGCATGACATGATTCTCTCATAAACTCACTTGTTTCTTCAAGTCAGAGAATTTAAGGCGGCCTTTAAACTTCGATTCTGCGATGGCCATAACCTAACGAAGTTTTGTATAGGCGGTGAAAATACTTATGAAACAAATAGGTTAATATACTACCAACAACACAAAAATGGTATAAGTCTAGTAAAAATACCGAAAATAAAAATATATTAACTCATTGAAAGTATAGAATTTACATACAAAAACTATTAATAAAAATTAATAATAAAATTCAGTAAGGTTTATCATATGTCGTCTGCGGAAAGTTTAGGCAGTTTTCAGTTGTATGAAAAAACCTACAATATAAAAACGTTCACGGATCCTTATGTGAGTTCTATTGATATATATTTTAACTAATTAGGTAAAGTTGAACTACTGATGACCTTTTAATTAAGTTAAGTTAGTAAGCAACAATATTCAATTGTAAAATAGGCTTTGTATTACGTAAAATTTAGTAAAGTACGTCATTATTTTAATAACCAATAAATAAATAAAGAATGAAATACGAGTATCGATATAAGTAAAACTATGAATAATATTTTAATATGCAGATTGTTATTGTGGTTGTGTTTCGTCTTACGTGGATGGTAACGTGAATATTTTAAAAATGTTGCCAATATTCAGAATGGGTTTTATAGTTTTATCAAAGTTTTGAAAAGTTTTATCACGAATTATATTCATTCGACTTCAAAATTTAATGATACCTAGTAAAGGCGGGTCACTAGTCAATTAATAATAGTTGTTATTGATGTTTGATTACAATAATAATCATCTCGTGTGGATACCTACATGCATGATTGCTTCAGATTTCAAGGTTGATCTACAAAAAGTGCAAAGCTACCTACGTCACTATTATAAGTATCAGTGGAATTAAACCTGATTGGTTATTTTCTTGTGCGTCACACTTCTTAGAGTGTACTCTTTTGGAGTTTTTATTCGTCTTAATATTAGCTACATAATAATAATTGCAATAGCTAGTTTTTGTTTTGATTAAACTAAATTATATATTTTTTACCATTTTGGATGATTTTTTGGGAGCTCTATAATTTGATGTTCGCACGTCGTTTAGTTTGACTTGGGTATTGTTTTGTTAATTATGCATTATGAGTTTAGTTTCTTTTTAAAACTTTTTTACAAATATCTTATCAGTGATCATAAATTAAGTTAAAAGCGGTGTCGTAAAATATGATACGAGTTTTTTCATTCCATCTTTATATCCGGATATTCAATTTTTTACAAGTCACATTTAGTTCTTGTAAAAACAACATGGCCGATTTTCCCTTCAAAGACAATTCCTTCTGTAGAGGAAAAAGGTCACCATCAGATGTAGGCCCAGCCCAAATTACGTCCATCACTAGACATACCTAGTGTATTTATGATTTAAAAACAATATGTAAGTACTTAAAGCGTAAAAATGTTTTAATAATATTAAAAGCCAAATATGTATGGATATAGATTACGCAAGATTTGTGTTACCCATAATTATTATTTGTACTGTATGTGTTATTAACATAAGCTTGGTAATGGTCATATACTATTATGCCTTGGAAATTGAATAGTCAAATATATTTAATGGACGCGACCTGACTGACTAATTCGGAAATTTGTATTATATCCACTTCAAGTTAAATAATCGTTGAATCTTCACTTCCGCAGCTCTTTTCTCAAGAAACACTTCAAAGATATCTGCATAATGTGATTACGAATATGATTAGTGCCCCACTAATAAAACAAACAAGGTTACTACAGAACACAGGCAATAGAGTCTGTTTTATCTTTGACAAAAGTAAAATGCTATATTTGTAACAATGAGGTTACTGATTATATTAGCTGCATATAAACGACAGATTCTAGATTCAAATCCTTATACAGAACATAGATTGCTTTAATTACAAACAACACTATTAATTAAAAGAAGCGTCTCTACCTAATACGTTAAGTTAAACTTAGTAGAGAGCGTATAGAAGCGATCTCAACAAGTGATTCCTACCTACGACAAAACTGAACCGAGAATACGTAGTCCAGTAGATACAATAGTAAAGAGGTACCTAAGCATATGTTGTCGAGGAGGCTAACGGCTAATGTATGCATTGTTTGGGTGACAAGGCGACATCCGAGGCAAGCCCTCAGAGGCTAGTGTTGGGTGCAGGGTGGCACGTCGGCGGCGACCTCGCACGGTGCTCCCGCGCCTGCAAATGTTTACATTTACACCGGCGATGTCCACTGGCCACGGACCGTCGATTAGTTGCAAAATTATCGCACTAGAATTGAGTTCAGGGTCGCTATGTCGCCTCCGGGTGTTGCGCAAACGCATCGCCGCGCGCATTTCACCGATCAACGTATCTCTTGTTTTATTAAATCTCACCTGTTATTAGACCCATACCACGGTCTGTACACAGCTTAAATGTGTGAAACAATGTAACAATGTGAATTCTGCGAAATCGAATTTTAAAAAATTAATTACTTAGGGTTTTTTTCCTGAACACCATTTTTGTTAATATTTATTTATTTTGAAAAATACCTATAAAATACGAGTAACTAAATATTTAAAAAAATAAATACTTATATGAAATAGTTTTGTTTCCTTAATAAAATTGATTGTTAATAAACCTAAAAATAGCTACGATAAATGCATGTTAAATTTTATTTAAAATTAACTATTATCTAGAAGGAAATTTAAATATTAGATAAACTAGCTGTTTCGTATCCAAATGGATGGCGCTAGTGTGACCATTTTGTAGATTGCGCTTGCGTTATTTCCCAGATTAAGTGGGGCCTCTTTATTAATTTAATATATACTAGCAGCGCCCCGCGGTTCTACCCGCGTTGTGCCAGTTCCCGTGGGAATTTCGGGAATTTTTTTACATAAAAACCTTCCTCTTGAATCACTCTACCTATTACAAAAAACCGCATCAAAATCCGTTGCGTAATTTTAAAGATTTAAGCATACAGACAAACAAACAGACAAAAATAGCGACTTTGTTTTATACTATGTAGTGATACGAGTATAATACCGAAAAGCCAACAGAGTTTTTTGAGAGAGCACAACGAAGTTTGTGCGTCAAGGTTTATTAGTTTGACACATGTCAACACGTGTAAGTAGCGGGCTAGTTTAAAAGATTTCGCTCGCAGCCAGTAAACTAGCTCAGTTTAACGTCTTACTTTTCATCCCAAGTCACTCACCTTGGTGCAAATAACTAATTTGACGTAGTGAAGTAGTTATATTGTAAATATAATGGCAGTGTTGCAACCACAAGTTATTATGAACGTACAAACACATAATTGAGTATGTTTTGGTTGAAATAAAATTGTTATTTACATCAAGCGCAATAAAATTTCGCAAGAAATACTGACTAGGTACTTTATTTTGTCATTTTTGTGAAATCAATTGTTGATTAGATATGATTAGTGTCCCTTCAGGTCAGCGGAAGAAAACATACCTAGTTCATTTTAATTTTCAAAGCGTTTATAGAAGTTATTTACTTTACGTTTTCAATTACATTTCTATAAAACCTACTTCCTAAAATAACAGGTATTTATTTAATATTAACAGGTATTTATTTAAAAATATGAAATTAAAAATATTTTTTTTAATAACTCCATTCCTTAAAATTATATACATTGTACAAAATTGCAAAGAATGTGAAAAATCTCATTGTATTTTTTTTTACTGATACTCGTAGTTCAGACACTCAGAAATATGACTTGAATATTTAGAAGTAAAAATTTTAGCATACCTACCTATTGTTTACAAATATTTTCAGATATGTGTTTAACTTACTATTAAATTGTTTTAATTGTACACCTCATTAATAACTGTGTATTATAAACATTTTAGCTATCAAATGGTTTGTCACTTTCTGACATACGCAATTTTCCGAAGAGCAAAAGAGACAAAACACAGTGTAACAGTGTTTTAGTTATACCTCGTAAACAGTCAAATATGTTTATATTTATTTAATTTATATAGCTGAATACACTGAGCAATAATCCGTCGGTCCCGGTTACTTTCTACGGGTAGTAGTCGTTACTTGAGCCATGTCAGAGGCCTTTGGCGGCTCAATAACTCTGACGCCAGGATTGGTCAGGTGGATGGTCAACCTGACCAATCCTGACTCGCTAAAGAAGACTGAGCAATCATTTATATTAATGTGATTGATATTATTTTATGAATGTGAAAGGGGGCTAACATTACGAGTACTCTACTATTCTACAAATGTTATACTCGTACATAGTTTACATACGTTTGATGCTATATGCCTAATTAACATTAGAAAGGGCTTCAGCTTACGCTCACACACCAGTGAACGTTAACAAAAAATTTCAGTCTAAACAGACGTAAGAAAATGAAAAATCGTGGCTATCTCCTGGCGGCCCGAATAACTCTGACAAACTGTCATTTAAGTTATGATACAAGAATTTGTATTTAACAGTGTACGTAGTCATGAACTCTTTAACGACCGTATATTACGATAGCTAACCGTTTGAAACAACCCACCCTTAATAATAGAGTTGACAGGTAGAGTTTGAACTCTATCGCCCGTAATCAGAGACGTAAATGCTTCCTTAGTAGAGATTAAATGAGAGATTTTGACATGAAATGTATGAAAAATTAACGTCCATCAAAGTTAGGTGTCGATTTAATAGATGCAGTTTGGTATCTGAGTGCGGTGGTATGAATATTAACCCTATGTGTTCGAAAGATCTATATTCCTCTGTTTCTGACATTCGGTCGGGTGTACTAATAATATGACGTTGCGTTCTATACAAGTATTATAGCATTGCACTGTGACGCTAACATGCATCGGCGCGTAGAATTACGCTACGGATGTTTTCATTGTTCAACGCGCTACGCAATCGATATACGTAGCAGAGGAATTCAGCTTACAGTTCCTACACTTCAGCGACAGAGTTACCAACGTTAGTTCATCAGATTATAATATACAGGTTGACTTTTTTAAACCGTACAGTATGGGCTTGAAATCATTAGACATACTAAGATCTTTTCTGTATATAGTATAGTGAGAATAAAAACTGTTTAAATATTTTTTTTGAAAATACGCTTGCATCGCCTGGTAATTGAATCGGGTACAATGCGAAAAAATATCACCCAGAACTTTTAGTGTGCCAATGGATTAGGCCAATCATCACGACTATTTCTTGCCAAAAAACATACATGATAAAATGAAAGGTTCAATAAATAAAGTTATATATTTTAAAAATTCTAGATTTATTTTTATTTCACACAATTTTTCGAAAGTAAAAATTGATTCAATTCTCATCTTTGAAATAGGTGGCATGTTTCCTAAGAAAGAATCTCTTGTAGTTTCAGACTTGCCCATACAAACCGTTTTAAAAGCACCACCCTGTATATGTACTAATTTTATTTATTAATAAAATATAAAAGAGTGTGATTCGTAAGTACTATCATTATAAGAATTAAGTAACGAATGCCTTATTTATACGTTAGTAATTGTAGCAACCTTCAATTGTTTCCTAAACATTTACAGTCAATTAAAATATAATCGCGTCATTGATTAAGTATTATCTGGCTAACTGATCAGTTAAGACACAGGAAATAAAGGGCCATTGAGAATAAGTCATTCTTCTATCTTCTTCATCGAGTGGATGGCCAACCTGACCAATCCTGGTGTCAGAGATATTGAGCCGCCAAAGGCCTCTGAAATGGCGTCTGACCTGATCCTCTGACATGGCATAAGTCATTCAATTAATTAAAACATGTTTAAAAAAGTACTCAAAAACGACCTACCTCCTTTAACTAGGTAAATCATGTTTAATTTAGAAAACTAGTTCAGTAATCGAGTACATAAGTGAATTACATAACAATAAATATTCAAATTCACACGGTTTTCATTGAGTTAAAAACCTTGGAACCATTTTGTCGAATATATTCACGCGTTTGCAACTTTTATTGATGACCTATCGCCCAAAGGAGAAGATTGTCAAGGGCACGTTAAATTGGTTGTCAAATTATTAGTTTGTTTAATAACAGTCGTAAACGATACTTTGTTACGTAACTACATATTACCTTTGTAATGAATAGGCACCTTGTTCTTTTATTATATAGTTATTATTTAACAAGTATAAGAGACAAAAAACCTCATAAAACTAGTAAACTATTCACATAGAATTAGCTAGCAGCGCCCCGCGGATTTACCCGCGTTCCCTTGGGAATTTCGGGATTTTTTATATTTAAATAAACCTTCCTCTTCAATCACTCTATCTATTTAAAAAAACCGCGTCTAAATCTGTGCGGCAGTATTTGAGTTTATCGCAAACAGACAGACAGACGCGGCCGGGGACTTTGTTTTAAAAATATGTAGCGAAATAATAGTAATAGGTTTGTTATAAACTACCTTCTTTAAATACTCTACCACAGACATTTCGAAGGATTTCTGACGAATCATAATATTCTGAGGACCTTTGAATTGAGGAAGTTATACAAAGTGTGAGCTCCATAAAATTGTGTGGGATTAATCCTTATACAACGATGACACATAAACAAACAATTCCTTAAGACCGTTAAATAAGGCCTTTACTAATAAGTATTCAATAAACCTTCAACTTCATCTAATTGACATGATAATTTGTTCCATTTCATGTTTAAAACAGAAACGTGATAAAAGAAACCGTTTTAATAATTGACCTTATAATTTCAACCTCCTTTGATATTCAGAAAAAAGCAAGGTCCTGTTATGTCAATAATTTATTATTGTTTTATTGATTAACAGATGAATAATGTATTTTTTTACTATATTTGTTAGTTAACTTATTCAGACATTTAAATTCATGCAAGACAATCATTTCCGCCATTCATCTTTTTGGAGGATTACCTAGTGCAATTTGAAACAACTGGATAGGTAGGTATTAGGTACTTTAATTGGCATTAAAAAAATCCTAGTAGAGATCATTATGATCTCTTTTAGGTTCTATGGTACTTTCCTTGCATCTATTTCGAAGAGATATTTGTCTTAAGGTGTAATTTAGATTAAGTTTAGGCTATGATTCGGTGAATTCTAAAGTAAAATTTGGAAGAGAATATTATAGAACGCGAGAATCAGCTCGCACAATACACTCAATGTAAACTACGCTAAGTTCCATAGTTTTTATTTTATTTTTATTTAGTTGTCACCAACGATGGTCTTACAATTTTGAGATTTTTACTTGTTGGAAATAACCTATATCTAACCAATATCTACTCCAACAAAGACTCCACCGGTATAAAAAATGTTTGCCTTATAATTAGCATTAATCTTTTATGAGCTGTTTCGTGATAATTCAATCAGTATCTACAGTGATTTCATTGTTAATGGCCTAGAATGGAAATAATAAGGTCAAATGGGGTTGTTTAACTTCAAAACGAAAGGAAGTTTGTAGGTAATTTTAATGTCGTTTGTGGAATATGTTGGTTAACTTGTACTTGTATATCTATCTTATATCTTCTGATTTTCACAGCTCCCAAAAGTCCTAGATATGCTTAAATAAATCCTCTTTTTATGTATCTGTATGTTGTTTGATGACAAAATTCAATTAAAAACAATCTGTAATCTACAAATTGCTGCACATTTCTGTATTTCTGTAGAGTATATTCAACATAGAATCTCGTATACAATGTTGAGTTAACTTTTTACTTGATTTCAAATAACAAGAAAAATATTTAATAAAAGATAAAATAAATAAGACGCCTCTATGTCTAGACAGGTGCAGTTAAAAAGAGAGAAATAATAAACTTCATCAAGTGGATAAATGTTTTTATTACGTATGTATTTATGGATATTTGTCAATGATTTTGGTTATCGAGAGACGTTGCAACGCTCACATTATTTTATTATCTGAATGAGGGCGCGAACGCCGCTGACCTTGTGTTTTGAGCTCGCACAATATGCACTACTTTACCAAAATGTCCGGCATTATTTAAATCCAAAAACATTTCCTTTAGTTTTTGTGAAACCAGTTATTTTTAATAACAGGAAATATGAACGTTTAGGTAAATAACCGCGAGTACCACTGAAACAAATAACGTAGGTATTTAATTACAATTTAAAGTTATTTTTTAAAAATCAAATGTATGATGTTATTGCTTTAAGTAAAGCTAACTTATTCGTCTGAAGACATATGGAGGCAGGAGTGCATTTTCTTAGATATTGAATTATGACATTTCGTTATGTTTTAATTTTGGGTTTTTTGCCGTTATTGATTTTAATGTTTCAAGAAGTTGAACGTTTATAACTTATACTTTAAGTTCTAATTTTAATGGAAATCAAATAGCTAACTTAATAAGTATAAACATTCCGTTTCTATGGGCAGGAATTCATAACATTTTTTAGCCAGAAAACATCGCCATTTTACGGTAGAAAAGTGGCTTGAGTGACTCAATATAGTAACATTATTCTTCCTTAATCTTTGGTATGTTTAATTAAAGTAGATACTTATTAATGTACAGTGGAGCGTCGATTATCCGAACGTCGCTCAACCGAACGACCGCTTATCCGAACGTAGTAACGCGCGGGTCAATGCCCCCACCGATGAAGATCCCGGGTACCAAATTATGCAGGATAGCGAAATTTTAGACCTCATGACTAATAAGGCTGACGCCACCACTAGCACCACATCGACTGCAAGTTCAGATAATGAAGATGAAAACATAGTTAGTGCTTCTGAAGCGTTTACTTTCTTAGATATTGCCTTGCGCTGGTTTGAAACACAGGCCGAGAGCGACCAGTATCAAATAGGTATCTGTTCTCAAAAAAGTACGTGATCTAGCCGCGCTCGTAAGCGGGTAGGCTTGCTTCGGCACACGAAGATTCAAGATTTTTTTAAGCGTTAATTGTAATTAGTACAGACTAGTTTTACGACAAGATTGTCTTTTGTTTATTTCCTATTTGTCATTAAAGATATTCATAAATATAAATAACTAGCAGCGCCCCGCGGTTTTACCCGCGTTGTGCCCGTTCCCGTAGGAAATCCGGGATAAAATGTAGCCTATAGCCTTCCTCGATAAATAGACTATCTAACAGTGAAAGAATTATTCAAATCGGTTCAGTAGTTTCTGAGATTAGCGCGTTTAAACAAACAAACAAACAAAACAAACTCTTCAGCTTTATAATATTAGTATAGATATGGTTTTCATTTACATACCTGTACGTAAATTTGTATGGCTAAATCAATATATGTACATTATTTATTTATTTTATTATTTATGTACACAAAAATCAATAGTTACATAAATGTAGTTCGATTATCCGAAAATACCGGTTTTCCGAACACCCACGTCCCCCAATTAGTTCGGATAATCGACGCTCTACTGTAATTAGTTTGTGCCGGTAGTCGTGTCTCCGTAAATTTGTACAGTTGGCATTAAATATTGTATGCTTAGCACGATTCGCGTTCGAAGAGTAGTAACAAGACGTAAGATAAGTATTTATAACATGGTAAATATAACATTATACAGACCTATTATTTACCTTAATAAAATACCTAAGTAATTAATTTTTATTAGTTAGTAGATTTAATTCACGTGTGTAATAAAATTGGAATAGTACCTTACCTAACCTAAAGTATATAATCACTAACTTATCATACCGAAATAAATAACGATACAGTTCATAACATTATGATCAAGTTGTTATACCTAATTTACTCTTATAATAGCTTCTTCAAACTATTTAAAACTAGCTATCATGTTTGCTGTACTTCCATTGTCCAGTAGCTTGACATTCGCTTTGTTTGCTTCTGACAATTCTGTATAACACACATTGTCGAATTTCACAATTTGGTCACAGCTCGCCGTAATCGCTCTCAATATAAAGTGTCGTTTTTTTTACTCTTGTGATTCGACTCGAACAACAAAAATGTGATCGAGTTTTATCTTTCAACTCGGTTCTATTTTTAAATTTGTCACTTCCCTGTTTTTAAAGGAAAACATTAACAACAACAATCCGATCTTGATTGTTGTTGGCGAATTTAACTTTCGAATGTTTATATTTTTTAAATTAAATTGTTTCTGGTAAGGTTGATAAATTAATTATGATTAATACAAGGGATTCCTACTTCATTAATCCTATAATAACATTATTTGTTATGTTCTGTCTATCGTAATATTTATTGTATTACGGTTACTTTCACGCATGGAGCGGTAATGCTGCCGTGGTCGATACGATCCATTGAAAGTTATTTCAATAGCAAAAAACTATTTTCATTGTCCGTAGCGTGCAAGTATGCGAAGCGTCGCAATGTCAATGCCAAACATTCGACCACATTGTAACAAACGATGTGTGTACAACACCGACAATATTTTCATGAGAATGACCTATTTTTTTTTAAATATGACCTGTCGAAGGAGTTCGTTTACCTGTAGATTAGTCAACAACTAGAATTATTATAACTTTTTTACATTATCTTAGATCTTGATAACTGGCTGCTGATGATTAACATTGAAAATGTTTGTGTTAACTAGCTACCTATTCATAATATAAAAAAACCTGATTCCAAAAATGAAGACAACAATTCATACTCGTTCTCCTTTTATCACTACATAGTATAAAACAAAATCCCGGCCGCGGCTGTCTGTGTGTCTGTTCGCGATAAACTCAAATACTACAGCACGGACTTTCACGCGGTTTTCACCAATCGATAGAATGATTCTTCCGGAAGGTTTATGTGTATAAAAATACCCGAAATTCCCACGGGAACGGGCACAACGCGGGTAAAACTGCGGGGCGCTGCTACAGATTTACTATCTAAAGAGCTAAAGTTCATAGTAAGTTTCCCATGTGACCTAAACTAGTGTGGTGATAGCTCAACACGATGTGTAGTCTACAGCACCGTGCATACATTAGGCAGTAGGTCAAGTGCACGACAACACACGATACCTATCAAAATTAGCCCGCAATTTGTAAGGCAACCACGAACAGTAGTAGCCATGAGCCACTGTTGCCTAAGAACCATCTAAATAATACATTAAACTAACGCGTTCTTCACATTTAGAGTCGTTTTGTACGAGGAAACTTGTAGCTTAGCGTTTGGGGTAGGCGTGGGTGAAACTTAATGTAAGTAGCGGGCTATGGTGGAGGTTGCAGAAATTATGGTAGAGCTTCATTCGTAAACAGTATTTGTCAGCAATGTCCCACAGCAGGGCAACCGGCAAAGACATCTCATCTCATTGCAGATTCTTCCGATTAGGTATAATTTTATTTTAGAGATTTAAATTGGAACATTTTTTGAAGTTTTTAAAAATTTTTGAGTAGTTCCTATATCTATATAACTCAGAAACGATTCATGTTTCAATACGTTGACATTTAAATAGGAAGGAACGTAAGTTAAGTACCTATAATCGCACTACGCTATGTCATTTTAAAATAGAATCATCGAACTTAATGATATAATTATTTATAATATACTTAGGTAATTCACTCTTGTTTTTATCTATTATTTTATAAAAGTCATCTTGTACATTAAAAACTTTGCTTGTCATTTGTACTTTGAAGTTGATTGTTAATAGTTAAAATAAACATTTTCCTAAATAGTTATATACCTTTACGTTTGAGACCTAATTACTTAGCGGTTAAAGCGTCGTCTAAGTGATATAAATCAATACTTAACCTAATAAAATAAACCTGAAGGGTTCATAAGTTTGGACACGCTTTGCTGTCAAACCACTTGATGCATTTGAAAAATGAATTCTCCACAACTCACATAGAATAGGATAGAATATGTATACCTTAACTAACTGTGCCCTGCGGTTTCACCCGCATTTTTGCCTCACTGCTTACCGTTTAAAACTTACCTGGATTACGACAAAAATTTCAAGACCAAAGCCAAATCGGCACGGCCGTTCTCGAGTTTTAAGCAGACTAACGAACAGCAATTCATTTTTATTTATTATATATATATATATCCAAACATGGCAACTACGCATTACGTCCGATATCCTTCACATTCTGAGGCGTTGTTTCACCGTCTGTTTGAGTACAGTTAATAAAATTTGTTTTCATTATATTAGCGCTAACAGATCCTACGTTTGTTCAACAATTAACTCTGCCTCACCTTGCGCGGTTATGGCGAATGCCTTGTTGCGATAATCCAAACAACCTTACACGAGAAATAGAGCTAAAAATTAACAAATTATATTTCACTACACAACCTTCAAATGATATTTAAATACAGATATTAATTAATAATAAAACTAATAAGTTGTTGCGCCAAAACAGGTTTTAATTATTGTTCAGCATTGATACAGCTTATGTGTACATCTGGACATTATGTTACAAATTGGTAAGAATCCAACATTTTACTAAACTTTATTAATTAAACACTAGGAAGTAAAATCCTTTATTGATCTTTTTTCTCTGCATAAATAAAATATTAGTAATTTTCATACTATAGTAAGTATTTTTCCATTCGAAGTACATTCTAAATTTCAGTTGTCTTTGTTATACATATTTAAAATAAACAACTAAATCTCTTTTAAGTATTTGCTTCAGAATAAAATGTTGTATTTTAATAAGCACTCATAAATCTAGGTACAAAGGTTAGTTGTATGCTAGTAATCATTTCCCTATTATTTTGCTCTGAATCTTTTGTCTGCTCAAAGGACGTCGTCTGAATGTTAATATCGGTCGGACTTCCCCACTTTGTTTTATCTTCTTATTTCCTTTTTACTGAGTAATATTACGCTATTGTTCTATTAGCTTTACGTCGGTAATTATCCGGAAATCTAGTTGCTAAATCAGATGACACGACCGCGTTGATGTCTTTTGTTGCGCAAATTATTACGTTCCTACAGGACACTTGATTAGTAATTATAATTATGTTGAAAGCAATAGTAATTGATGTTTCACTGCCGCATCAGAGAAGTCCATTTAATCGATACTTAACTAATTGACATAATTTCTCATACATTACATGTCAAAATCACTATTAAATCTCTACTAAGGAAACATTTGACGCTCCCTCATAAATGTGAGAACTTAGATATAGTTTTACAGAGAGAGAATACTTTTGTTTCTATTAGACAGTCTTACTAATAAATCCGCCATTCTCGGTGTAGTTATTCTTCGCGAAATAATATAAAATTAATGTATAACAATATGTGTGAAGACAAATTATAAAATTATACTAAGTATACTCTGAACATCTCAAAGTTATCATATCACTTTACGAGTCTCATCCTTAGTTATAACTATATGTTTGACAACTGTATGTTAACCAGAAAGATAAGACTATGAATTATAACATGTTTGAATAAAAACTTAGTATAATAAAGGTCTCTTACTAGAAAAAGTGCGAGTTACATTTGCAAAATACCAATGAGATAATTTTGACAGTTTCGTGCTAAAACAATCGTTTAAACAATGAACAAAAAACATTTACGGAGTTATTGTGCTAAAATATAATGTCAATTGTAGAATTAATAATATCTAATTACATAGAATAACACAACA
Source organism: Cyclophora albipunctata (assembly GCA_963082685.1). Taxonomy (NCBI): domain Eukaryota; kingdom Metazoa; phylum Arthropoda; class Insecta; order Lepidoptera; family Geometridae; genus Cyclophora; species Cyclophora albipunctata. The sequence continues at coordinate 7,312,625 of OY720116.1, read as the reverse complement.
CTTAAGTTCATTGAGCGATGCGAGAACTTTGAACTTTTTGGTGCCTATAATTATAGAAAAACTTGTTTTTCCAAATTGTATGTGGGTGTCTAGTATGATCAACCAGAGACAAGTTTTTCACAGAACAAAACGTATTATTTTTATTCAAAATTAAAATACTGATATTATAATTAAATACGTCAAATGCTTCTTTAATAGATATTTAATTAGTTTAATGTATGAAAAATTACGTCAACAATTAGTTAAGTGTGGATAATTCCAAACGTTTCTGAGTACGGCAATAAGAACCTTAGTTCCATTATATTAGTGAGCAATACGGTTATTGAAGGTTTAGATCGGTCTTACAATTCAAGACATGGATTGATCTGCTCTTCAAATAGAAATGCCACTGTTGGTCTCCCATCCAAGCAGTTACCGACCGTTGCTTAACCAGTACGATGACCAGTACTAACAGCAGAGCCCCGTGGTTATACCCGCGTTGTGCCCGGTTCCGTGGGAATTTCGGGATTTTTTATATTTATAAACCTTCCTCTTGAATCACTATCACTCTGTCTAATTAAAAAAACCGCATCAAAATCCGTTGCGTAGTTTTAAAGATCTAAGCATACATACATAGAGACAGACAGATAGCTGAAAGCGACTTTGTTTTATACTATGAAGTGATGTAGTGATTATACTCGTATGTTCCTATAACTTCGAGTATAATGAAAATATATTGCTGATGTCTAGTATCTAACTCAAGACCCGCGTTTGCGCTCCGTTTTCTAGTCGATTTCTTAAATCAATATATTACCATGGTTTCATGTAAACATGATGTCACCAACTTGCTAACTATATAGGTAAACTATTAAATGGTCTTAGAACTACCTATACTTTATGGGCTGTTGGTTTTCTTTGTCGTTGATGATTTGTTTAATATGTACTTAATACAGACAATAGGTACCTAGGTACTGACATGTACGTGGAGGTAGGCGGTACCTATCGAAGTAATTACGCACTTGAACGTAGTGTGTGTAAGTCAAGAATGTAAATACAATTATAATTCCATGTACGTCTATTCCCACGCAGACTCTTGACAATAGCCTGCAAAATAAACACACCACAACACCCTTTAATTCGCTTAGAATGTGTGCATTGTCTAACATTCACCATTAAGTTCACAAAACGACTGTTACCGAAACTATACAACAATCCAGACTGTTTCACTAGTTTTCAACATGCTATGGAAACTTTTATATCTCTATTAATTTTGTATTCATCTAGTGGTGAAACCTCGATGATATATAAGCAAAGTGCCTTATGTAAACATAGGCAACGATTTGGCGGTCCAAATATGATTGCAAAATTAACTTGTCGCGATGTTCTAAATTTAAAAATTGGTTGATTACTAGAATTTTGTGGACATATGTACGGACGAAAACGGAGAGTTGCATGTGATACGATAGGATACGACACGACACGATACATTAGTATCGGATTGCGCGAACGGTCGCATATTATGATCAATTTAATAGTCGGTATATAGCTATGTGCTAGGTGTTATGTAGATAGTATTGCTCCGGACGAACACATCTAGTAGCTCGCTCGGTTACATAACTATACGTGCAGCAATGGCCTACTTAGCTACAGCCCTGCTGATCTAACCGACCATAAAATTAATTTATATGCCATCAAAATATGGGAAAATCGTTTGTGATTTCATTTTGATTCCTATACAATTATGTTATTAATCACATCAGATAGTTGGCAAGTGATTATGATTTGATACTAGTCTTGAGAAATGGATTTATATTTTTTAAACGCAACCTTATATCTATTAGGTAGGTTCTCTAGATTCCTAATTCAAAAAAATATTGATTTGTTCAAATATGTTAGTATTAAAGTCCGGAAAACGGCAGACATTCTCACCTAAGATATGTGGTTTCGTAATAAACTCTGTTATTATGTCACCGTGCTTGTTTACTAAACATAAAAAATAAATAGTTATTGTTGACATATTGAATGCCAATTATAATAATGAAAGAATAATTAACAATATCATATTATAAATGCGTTCTGTGACGATGAATGTTCCTTGGTACTTGGTCGACTCGGCTGCTTCAACCGTCTAAACCCAATAATAAGCTAATCTCATCTATCGTTAAATTATAAATTTACTACCAGCGCCCCGCGGTTTTATCCGCGTTGTGTCTGTTACCGTGAGAATTTCGGAATGAAAAATAGCCTATAGCCTGCCTCGATAAGTGGACTATCCAACACTGAAAAAAAAATTCAAATCGGGCCCGTAGTTCCTGAGATAAGCGCGTTCAAATAAACAAACAAACAACCTCTGCAGCTAATAATATTAGTATATATATAATTTTGTGTTCTTTCTTTTAAAAAATATTAAATAACATTCACGGTCACGACCTGCACGGTGGTATCACCCATTTTCCTCATATTCTCTGCTAGACAATTTAATGATCGTGTGGCGTCTACATAAAGTAAATCGAGGGCAAATCGCTAGTAAATTAATATTTGTTTTACAATTAATTAGTGAAGAGGATTTATCATTGACATTGATCTCTTAGCTTAGAATATACCTATTACTCGATACCAAAGGTCAACAAATGGACAACAGATTTCGATGACACCTCAACACTTGTGTGTTTAGTGCGTGTTATGTAATAAGTAGTTATGCATAAGTTGTTTTGGTATTTATATAATCGTTCAGAATAGGCCTAGTTATACTTAACTACGATTAATCAAGATTAGATCAGCCAGTGGTGTTAATTAAGGTGTGAAAGCAGATACAATTAATGTTTACTTATAGAGTTGCTTTCGTTTTCGTAACATTAATTTGAAGAAAGAATAGACAATGAACACTCTATAGGTGCCGCGTTTTATTTTATGGTTTGTAGAGCTACGATGCCATAGACAGGTACTGGGTATTTTGGTAGATAGGGACATTATATAAGTTATAGATTCTTTATCCTACTAATATTATGAATGCGAAAGTTTGTGAGGATGGATGTATGTATGGATGGATGTATGGATGTATGTTTGTTGCTCTTTCACGCAAAAACTACTGAATGGATTTAGACGAAACTTTACATTAATATAGGTTACACATCAGAATAACACATGGGAATCATTTTATCCCGAAATTCCCGCGGGAAAGGGTACAACGTGGGTGAAACCGCGGGGCGCAGCTAGTATTAATATAAACAGATATCTATTATGTAAATAAACAAATGAATATATGAACTAGATAAAATATGCTGGCGATTTTAATAGCACACAATCGGCATATCAAATTATCAAATAGCTCGCTCGCTTTCATTGTATTTTGATATGGTTTTTGTTTAAGAATGTCAATTATTGTAAGGTAGGGGTTGGAAGGAAGATAATCACACTTGGAAACATCCGAAGGGCTTTCGTTTTGTTTATTGCAGTATGTCTTGAACTCGCCGATCTTATCTGTGCTATCATCTGATTCACTTTTATCATTAACATATATTTTCTCTGTAATGTTAATATCTGTACTGATCAAGATAGGGCATGTTAACTAAGTAGGTAATCGCTGAATAGTAAAACGTGCATTCTTGCATTTATTTAACGCATTGATAATACTCGTAGCATACCTAACATAAACGCGTGCTTAAAAAACGCACAAAAACTTAGGTGTTATTACGAATTAAGAAGATATTTTATGTAAGTATTTAAGTATTTTAGCTGTCAATGGGTTTGTCCCTTTCCTACATACGCTATTTTCCAAAAGGTAAAACGAGACAAAATACTTTTTAACTGTGTTTTATTTAAAAACGTTTATGAATAAGGCGGTTAGTATTTTTGCTATCAGTGGAGCTATCCATTACAAAAAGTATTTTTCAAATCGGACCAGTAGTTTCTGAGATAAGCGCGTTCAAACGAACAAACAAACTCTGCAGCTTTATAATATTAGTACAGATTTTAACAATGACATGTAACCCCATTAAGTGTTATTGACCACATTTTTAAGTTTATTCAGTTAATAACTTCCTAATTCTGTGTTCTCTTTTGTAAACAAAAAAATACCGATTGCTTTAATACGTAGATATAATATGTATTATACAAATGTACACAGTTGTAAAAATTAACATCTAAAGTGGTTTTTCTTTACAATCAATAATTTAGTAACTTTTAATTGATAAACCCATTAGCTACTTACCTACTAGCCCATTATAGTGCAATGTTGTCATTATTGTTTAGGTTAGGTAGTACTAATCAATATATAACTATAATAACATAGCAGCGCCCCGCGATGTTACCGGTGTTTTGCCCGTTCCCGTGGGAATTCCGGGAATTTTTAAATAAAATAAACCTTCCTCTTGACCACTCATTTAAAAAACCGCGTCAAAATCCGTACAGTACCTAGTATTTGAGTTTATCGCGAACAGACAGACGCGGCCGGGGACCTTGTTTTTTATAATATGTAGTGATGACTGACATTTTTAGTAAAGGTAAAAAATATAACTTGTACATACCTACCTACTAAAAATATCATGTAAGGTACCCTTAGGTTATCTACTGAGATTTCATATTATTATGTAGGTATCTTCTATTTTTGGTTGGAAAATTAGCCATTTTGGTTTGAATTATATCTGTCGTAATAACAAATACCTATATTAAATACACCTAGGTACCAACCTCATAATATTGGTACCTTTAAAAGTAAGTAGGTTATTCGCGATCACGGTCAGAATGAAACTCGATTTACCTACTTTCCTTAATTTTTTTTCTTAAAAGCAAGCAGGTTACCAATATTTCGTGTTATACTTTCTTACTGGCCACCGATGATACGTTTTCTTTTTAAAAGTAGTCCACTAACTTCCCTGACAATTGATAGGCATGTACTTACAGTTAATTTTATATCGATTAAACAGATGTTAGTAATTCACATTCCAATACAATTTTAATAAAATTTAATGCAAGTAAAAATTAACGATAAAAGATTCAATGTAACTTGCTATTATGTACATCATAGTCAGAAATAATAACTTCATGGTTGTCCACACTTTACAATTCTATGATACAATTGAAGGTAAACTAATTATGGTGTCTCATTGTTTTCAGATCTGACTAGAGCATTAATTTCTTCTTTGTCTTTGATATTAATCGTTTCATTTATTGTGGGACTTAATTAGCTTGGGTAACATTGATACAAAAGACCTCTGTAATTAACAGTAAGCTACTTAAATTAGTACCTTACCTAGGCATCAACCTTTAATAATAATAATATACCTACTTATACTGTAGGTATATAACCCGTTCCAATAAGAAGTCTTTGGGTTTTTAAAGTTATAAATATAAAAATAGTTTTATTCCCTACTAAGTACTAGGTGTCAATGGTTTGGTATAAAACCTTTGTCGTCTTAGAGCTTCTTTGAGAAGGCTTAAATAATATCATAATTTGTCTGTGGGTGATAAATCATTGTGATAAGGACGTCGTCTATCAAAAACGTAACGAATCTTATCAGAGGTATCAGCCCATCGCCACAGATTACTAAATAGTTAATCGCTGTTATCACAGTAGGCAGAGCGGAGTCACACCTAAGTGGGTCATTACAAAACGCTTTGAAATGTAGCTAGTCTAGTTGATACTTACCTACCTCTAGACTTAGGTTCTCCTATAGTTTCATGACTTTTTAGGTTTTAGTATCTAGATGTGCAATAACGTTTAACAACTACCTATAGGTACTTATAATTGGATACTTTATAATGAAATGCTACGTAACTACTAAGGTTTAGATCTTTAAAATACCTAGTAATCTTACTTAACCTACTTATCTAGCTCAGAATTAATATTTCTTAAAACAGGAAAAGGTCAACTGTAATAAATAGGTACCTACCTACTTAATTGTGTTCAGTTTATCTTTTTATGATTCGGCCTTCTAATTATGGAAAAGAGTTTGAAATTGATTATGAAGGTATTAAAACTACTAAACTACGGTTATCTTGAAGTTAATATTTAACTAACTTTAAACCTACGAGCTACGAATGACCATCGCGATTCTTAGAAACAATTGAATAACTCCATCCGATAACCGCCTAGACTTGACTCTTTACGTAAACTATGAATTAACTCATAAAATGGTCTTGATTCGTTTGTTACTATTTATTTAAGCTAAGTAAGTGTATGTAGTTACATAATCCAAAAAATAACGTTTATTTATTTATTGTTCACAGGTAGATCCTGGTGGTCTAGAAATTGGCAAACAGACTTCAGAATTCAAATAATTTAGGCAAGGTATGTAAAGTGAAGTGGTAATGACTTAAATTAAATGTCCCACGTTTGTGAACTGGTAGGTATTAGGGACCTAAATAGTTACCTACAGGCTAAGCTCCTATTACCTTAATGTGCCTAAATGGTATTCTACCAAGTTTGTGTCTACCTGACCTTGAGATTAGCAAAGTATTGCCAAACTCTATGTTTTAGATTTTAAATTATTAATCCGTGAATGTGAAGAGGTTACTATCGATTATACTTACCTACACCTACTCAATGATTCAAGCACAGTCATTATTTAAAAATTAGGTGCCCTTGACCTTGACCCCAATAAAAATTCTTGACATATTGAACGGTGTAGTTAGCCCAGCAAATCAAAATACGCTTACATTGCATTTTACATTTATTTCTCGGTCCAAAGATCCATTTAAACCCGAATATGAAACAAAAGGTCAATCAGTTTTATTGTTTTTTTATAACTAGCAATGTTTTGCTCTGTGGTATTTATTTTTCTAATTTTCGAAGTTTTCGGATTGCCAGTTATTTGCCAGCGCCTGCCCCCGCCTTTTTTCCCCCTTCTCTAATGTCTGTGTATCTCGCTCGTATCCTCGTGGAGTAAGCTTGCTAGCTCGCTCGCACTCCCAACTAGCCCAGTTTGTCTTGTCAGTGTGGCGGTGGTGTAGTGTGTAGTCCTGTCAGGCTGTCATTCATCTCATCTGTCAGTCGAGGAAAGTTGGTTGATGGGGTTACGTTACGATAACGTAACGTCTGATAACCTATTTTAGTTTTATCAGTGCAAGTGCTGTGTTTTATTTAGCAATATTGCAATTAATGATTTTAAATATAAATTGAATGCCAAAATGTACTAAAAAGTGTTCGGCCTTTCTTGGATGTGAGAGGTAAATTATACCGCCAGTAATTTGTATCAGAAATCAACTCGTAACTTCTGTCCCTGATTGACTATTTCCTAGTTATATATTTTGTTATAAATGAAAATAATGAATTTATTTCAGAAATCATCATAATGGCGTTAGTTCTACAATATTTAAATGGGATGCACGACTTTATGGACAAATATGGAGGTGAGTTTTAGAAACTATTAGGCTATTTTCATTTAACTTATTAGAATAAAAGAAATTCGCACTTCTAAATTAGAATTCAATATTTTGAATGTCTGCAATATTATATAATTAATCTTTCTTATTAATATTTGGGGCTAAGATAAAAAAGTCACATAATATTTTTATTTTTATAACCATTTCATAGCTATGAAGAACTTTAGTCAAGGCAAGTTACTTTAGTTTAGTTATTTTGTTTTTTTTTTATAGACTAAAAAATATCAATATTGATAAAACTAATTTGAAATAAGAACTACATTTTACTTGTATCATAGACCAATATCTCATAGAATAAACTTTGTATCCAAAATGACAAAAGTGAATGCATGCATTAAAATTAGATATTGTATCACATGTGTGACACGATTAGTTCTGTTCACAAGCTTATACAATTTTAGTTTTCTCTCATCCAAGTATTTATAGATGACCCATAAAAGAGTTATGTTCCTTGATACTCTTAATATTTGTATACTTAGATGAAAGTAAACAATACACAATAGGTAGCTATTTATACAACCAATAGGTTGTTAAATACCAACATGGCATGCAGCCACTTTATGACACAAACCTGTATTATACTAAGAGAATACAAAGCTATTAATGTCAACTATTCCACATATATTTTGCAAACACTAACACATTTTTTAAAATGCTATGCTGTGATATCCACCAATCATATAATACAAGCATTGCAACATAACATATAAATACCCAAGCTGTGTCGCCAGTAATAAAGGCGACTGCATTAAAAAAAAAATTGGTTATGTTACGGATGTAACAATATACTTAATATTATACAATTATTAGTAATGTTTATCTGCAGGCCTCTTAGTATTTTAGAACAGTTATAAAGCTTAGGCAAAAATCTGTAAAACTCCTTGCTTAGCTATTTGCGGGTTAATCATAGGACATTTATTTAGTGTACTTTGATTTAAGTTACCTGACATTATTTTCTTAAATAATTTAACTAATCAAATTACCTATTGAATAAAAAAATACTTATGTATATTTAATTTACGATATTTTTATTACAGATTCGAGGACAAATCCATGGTTCCTAATGAGTTCACCATTACCTACGTTAATGATATGTTTAAGTTATGTTTATCTAGTCAAGGTATGTAAAATTATGTTAAGGATATTATAAAAAAACCTTCATAGAGATGCATGTCATTTCCTCTTGCCCTCTACACAGTAAATGCTACTGAAGGTGACAAGTCATGATATGATAACTACAGCGTTGTGATTGGTGGAATATTTGAAATAAAAACAGTTTCCACCAATCAACATGCAGTATTTTATCATATCATGTCTTGTGGTGGCATTATAAAGGGGCTGCTATATAAATGTGACATTTGTGACATGTTTTAAGGTAAAAAGCTGATCATATATTACATTTATTACAGGTTGCGGGTCCAAAATATATGGAAAATAGAAAACCATATGAATTTAAAAATACTTTAATAATTTATAACTTTTTACAAGTATTATTCAGTACCTGGCTGTTCTATGAGGTAATTATGAATTATTTGTTTAAAATGGAACAACTATATAGTTTAGTATAATTTATAAGTACTTTGTGAACCAATTAATGAATTTATTTCGTATTTAGTATGTGTCTGTATCTCACTTTGTATGAAGGTAAAACTTATGATTATTAATTACTTTTTAACTGTGTGCTATTCAAATTTTGATCTCCGCAAAGATTATAATCTGTAAGTCAAAACAATTTTAATTACTCCGTCAATATAGTGTGCTGCGCAATATTTATTTGGTTAACAAAATAACTGCAATTATTTTTATTTACTTACTACAATATGGGTAATAAATAAATAACTTATTTTAAGATAATTTAATTCTTAATATTCAAGGTTTGTTTTAAAGCACTGAACTTAATATTAACATTATTAAAAAACAGGTAAATAATTCAACACTAAGTTGTTAAACAAATTTCAATCTGAGATTTTATCAATAAAATCTTACATAATATCGATATTGATTTGTCGTTATCTCAGTTCCTTAGAATTTGTTTATTGAACTATGTGTTATACTGGAACATACTACATTAACTTTCTATCAATTAACTTCTTATAACACTAGAAGTAAAATATAATACTGAATGGTTTTCTTGTTGCATACTGTCTAACTTACTGATATGCTTTGATGATGTCAGTTTATGAATGCAGTGTAATTTGAACCTAAAGCAATGTTATTAAGAGTGTTGTTTTAATATGCCAGTGTTTGATGGGCGGCTGGCTGAATCATTACAGCTACCGTTGTCAACCTGTGGACTATTCAGACAGTCCGACGGCTAAAAGAGTAAGTGACTGCCGCAAGGCCGGGCCAATGGTGTCAGATCGACTAACCGCCACTTGTATATAGATATCATTGGATATTTTACAGGAATATATAATGTAAATACTGCTATGCTACTTAGGTTAAGGCAAAATATAATGTAATATAGAATACTAACATAGTTCTAGTTAAGTAACAGTGTAAAGTGCATTTCACGCGCATACATTACTAAATATTAGGGAGTATTAACATTTGCAGTGCTGAGTAGGGAGCGTAGGGATGTTAGGGTGCAGTGTCCCTCCATGATAATGGTTGAAGCTCTAGCTCACGCGTTCCGGTGTCGACGTTGTTTCAGATCGGCGCTGCTGGCTGGTTCACAGGCAGGTATAACTTTCAGTGTCAGCCGGTGGACCACTCGAAAAGTCCGCAAACTATGAGGGTGAATTATTTATTATTATCAACCCCCCCATAACTATCAAAGATTATCCTTTCCGTTCGTGTTCGCTACGATCTCACTATCAACCCTTTTTTTTGTTGTTCGCGGAGTCGGGCCAAACAAAACATAAACTAGTGTTGTGCTCAAAGTTAACATATTGGTAAACGTGCAGTTCCCAAAGTTCATTGCACCGTGAAGGCAAAAATATCCGGATTAGGAACTCGTCTTCTGGTTTCCATGAAGTATAAAAGGCCATAAATTTAAATGAAATGAAGGTTCAAAAAAGAAAAAAAACATTCAGAACCTATATAAATTGAAATGGTCCGAGCAAAGAAAAAAAGATTAATTAAAAATAACATTAATATAAGGAAGTCTTATTTAATTTAAGCATTTGGTATAAAATAAATTACTTTGTGATTTTTTGTTAATTAATCTTTCGCAGTTCAATGTTATGACACATTTAGTCTCAATTGGCTTTGATCTCAAGCCTTGTCAAGGCTGATACTTGATATCGCATCCCAACATTGGGAAATACTTCGCTAGTGTTTTGTTTGCGACCTAGTCTCCGCGGTCTCTATCCATAACATACCTCTTTATGTCAAATGTCACTAATTTGTCACTTAGGCCACGTCACTAAATTTTATTCCACTCTTGTGTGTGTCTTCTTCTGATATATGTACCTAGCTTTCGTATCTCACTGACCGTTTATGTGTTCCATAAACGGTATTTAAAATCTAAATAATATCTAGAAACCAATTAATAAATATTACATGTACCTTTTAATAACTAATAATCTGAAATAATTATGTTATAAGGTAATTAATTGTTTGTTTATGAAAATAGATTTTAGATAGAGTATCGTATATGAGTTATCGCTTGTACCATTCGATCATTGAAATATCATCAATCACAATTCATGCTAGATGCATGTATATCTAATCAAACGACGATATCGTACTATACTTTATACAATTAGTTAGGTTTATAAATAAATTATACTGACTGATCAGTTGTCTCGTCCTAACCGACGTACAATATTCAACAAAATACTAACAGACTTCAATTTAAAAAACAATTCATAGCTACCATAAATTACAGAGTCATACCCAAACATTATCCGAATTAAGAACCTCTAGTCTCTAAGAATCTTTAGTCTGTTTAAATAACTAATTTAATTCAAATTTATGTTATCGTAAAATGATCTTTCTATATTTTTTATTGCTTATTACGTAAATACCTACCTTTCTCCTTTATCATATTGGTATGTTATACCTACGTATTCTGTATAGTTAAATATCGTCTGTTACCAACCTATCATGCGATAACAAATGAATGCCATTATACATCATCAAGTACATTAATTTCCATTAAATTCATGACTTTTATTTACATATTCATTGTAATTTAAATTATTATATTGATTTAATTATTTATTTCTTTTGTGTGTTAAAAATCAAGATTTATAAAAAATAATTGTTTTCGTATTCTTTATTTTTTTGTTAATTATGTTAATCATGTGCAAACATTAATGCATCAACATTATTGCAGCATATTATTTACTATTATTTTATAATTTCAGATGGTACACGCATGTTGGTGGTACTACTTCTCCAAATTCACAGAGTTTTTTGATACCGTAAGTATCTTCAATATTATTCTGAAGGTATAATAAATAATTCTATACCACTTAGGCTTGTAAAGTGTCCTCTAGAAAATAATAACCAAAAGAATTTCTTAATCATATCCATTTAAATTCGCTGAAATGTTGAAAAGAACCTCTTTGGGGCAAACAAAAACTTTATGTATAAAATAAAGACGTGATAGTAACATCATTTATAACTGGAATACGGCTGGACCGATTTTAATGATTATCATTTTTATTTCATTTATCATGTTAAGGGTATTATGAATACGATAATACGTACCTAAGTTAACTGCTCTAACTTCAGTTATAATATTGTGACCTACATAAGTAGTACCTAAATACCGCATAGAACTGGTACTTAAGCCTAATGACTGCATTACAAAGATCTATATCATCTGTTCCCCATCATGAGTAAGCGATAAGATACGAGTAATAAATTATTATTATCAATCTGCACGAACATTGCATTTCTCGACGCGAATTGCAAAATGTAAGATTTGCTGTAAAAAGAGAGGGGTTATAGATTTTAGGTTGGAAAAATCTACAAAGAATGTATACGAGTATGTATGCAATGGACGTAATTTTGCATGCGTCTTTATCTATTTGAACTCTCTATCTGGATAATTCATGATCAAGTTCACCATCAAGTTTACAGCGGACTTGATGCGGCGTCCAGTAAACGGTGTATGGCTATGGATGTGCTTGACCAGTCTACTTACACCGTCAAGTTTACTGGACGCCGCATCAAGTCTACTGCAAACTTTACAAAGAACTTGATCGTATGACCGGCGTAAGTTTAAAGCTGCTGGGTAAAAGCACCTTATTGAAGATATCAGTACAGTTACGAGGAAAAGTATCATCATTCTCAAAGCTAACCACACAATTTTCCATTCCAGTTCTTCTTTGTCCTTCGAAAGAAGTTCGACCACGTATCAACATTGCACGTGATTCACCACGGGGTAATGCCCATGTCTGTCTGGTTCGGAGTCAAGTTCACTCCGGGAGGCCACTCTACCTTCTTCGGATTGTTGAATACGTTCGTGCATATCATTATGTACACATACTATATGTTGTCGGCTATGGGCCCGCAAATGAAGAGGTTCTTATGGTGGAAGAAGTATTTGACTTCATTGCAGATGGTAATTATACTTTTTATGAAAAGATCTATGTAGTTAGATAAATGGGATAATACAAGCGAATGTTTTCAAATACGGTCCCAATTATATTTTATCTAAACTTTGATCTAAAATTCAAGTTTTCCTTATATTTTGTAATTTTGTAAATGTCAAAGATTACACCGTTTTAAAAATAATGGGTCCACCAAATCTGAGAAAATAACGACAGCATGTTCTAACTTGCAGCCTACCGTTGACCAATAGCGCCATCTATTGTGTTCGGGCGGAACTAAACAGCTTGTATAATAACCGTGTTTCCAGATCCAATTCATCGGCATCATGGTGCACGCGTTCCAACTGCTGTTCATCGACTGCGACTACCCGCGCGCGTTCGTCTGGTGGATCGGAATGCACGCTGTCATGTTCTTCTTCCTATTCAAGGAGTTCTACAACCAGTCCTACACCAAGCCTAGGTCGAAGGTGATTATTTTTTATATATGTATTATTGGAATTGGGCTATGGATTTTGTTTTCACTGGAGAAAGGAAGTGCAATTTATTTAGGGTTCTACACTCAAAAGTGATGAGTAAAGCCATCTTTTCTTACTAATATTAAATTTGTAATGTTCTATTTTTTATGATAATTAATTATATTCTTCTTTTAGGTCCGCGCTGTATCGCCAGCACCCGGTGCGACGGATCTATCAGAGCTATCGTCGTTGAAGCAAAAGAAGGACGCTCACTTCACCAACGGCGTCAAAAATGGCTTCAGCAACGGCAACGGCGTAACGCGCGCTCGAACTGTTTTACCGGCCGGCAACTGACCTACACCTTACACCTATATCTACCCTGTACATTTTATTCTACTGTAAATGTATAACTAGATATGTGATCGCATAGCGTTTTAATATAAATATAGATGTAGTGACGTCGCTTGTAGCACCTATTGACCTCCGGCCCTTCCGTCGACGGACATGCTTCGATTCTTCTTCGTTTGTAAATATTTCTCGGAGGCATTCACGTGGACGGCGGCGTACGGAGCCGATTCTTAGATGCTACCACCGAAAATATCGCACTGTTTTTGGTGCCTTGCCATAACTTTTATTCAGGAACAAACCGGTCGGGAACAATGCAATGTGCCGGACTGTCGGTAACGATCGGACAAGACAACTTGCAGTGCTACTTTTGGATTTATTGTAAAACACAGGCATGCTTCGGGCATCTATTATTGTAAAGTATGGTTGATAATTCTAATATTCGTTTAATGCATTCCATTTGACATGAGTTATTGTTGGATGCTTCATTGAAACAAATTGATCATAATGTGAGGTAGAGCGCCGATTATCCGAACGAGCGGTGACCCCTCCAACTACATCCCGCCGGTGTCACGAGCGTAAGAATCATGAGGATATATCACTCACTTTATTGCAATATTTACTACCAAGATTTTTATACAACTTCAAATAGTTTTTTTAATCTAATTTATCGAACAATTGTGATATCGATGCTTCTTATTTTCCCCACTAAAATCGACTTGAAAATGTTCGAAGTCTATTTTGTTCCACCTGTGGGAAAGTTTAGTGGGGGAAAGTGGAATCAGTCCTTTTTAAGTGGGACGCCAAAGTTCTGATAATCAACTCTCTAGCGTATTGTTAATAATTAGTTAAAAAGGGTGACTTTTATCATTGATAGAATAGATTTAATTATATTACGTGGGTTCCTACTTGCGAGGGCAAGTATTGTTGACAATTTAGCATGAAATATACATAAACAGTGAAATATAAACTGCTTAGCAGTTCACGAATCAGATTGTGTACTGCGTACACATTTTCTATATATGGTACAATAATTTTATTCACTGTATATTTATTTTAATTTCAGTATAATGTTCAATTAGATTAAGGTTTATGACACTAATGTGGTTGTGTTTGTTTATTTATTTATTTCGTAATAATTTATCTTTTATTTATGCCAAACGGGTTTTTTTGTAGCAGTAGCTTCGAAGTTCTTCCTTTTGTTTTAGTCTTCCGTTTTGTATTGTACTTACTAAATTATCAAGGTGCTTTTTGTACTCCGAACGCTCTGCTTCCAGCGGCCCACAGCCGCCATCGAAGCTCGCCATTTGTAAATATACACTGTTTAATTAATCAATTGTGAAAATCAATTAATGTACCTATTGTAACTTTTATACAAAATATGCAATTAAATAAGTAAGTATACATAAGAATTTATCTATTGTTTTATTACCCTATGTTATACATATATGTATAAGTAATCTGGTAGGCAAATAAAAATGAACACACTTTGACAACATTTTATTCACAAAAACTACAACAGATCAATTACAAAGATCATAAAAATAGGAACCATACAACAGTTGTATTGTGCAAATAGTGAGATTAAGTACAAAATAAGAGCAGTTAAGTTATTCTTCAAGGTGTTTTAGCACATCTGAAGCCCAGATTTCCAGCAGAACTATCTTCAGTGTTGTGCGATCTGGCTGAACACCGATATCGGTAGCAGTATGAATGATGGCATAGGTACGAACCTCCTTTCTTCACTTTTTCATTGGACTGAAACAAAAGACAGTGGTTTTATTGATAAAACTATAAAGTCCTATACACTATTGATTATGCTGTCCACTGGCTAACCAATGGTCTTATACTTTATTAAGTATGTATAGCATAGCTCTAGTGAAAAGAACCTTTAGATTCATCTAAAGGTTCTTTTCACTAGAGCTATGCTATACATACATTCGATATAAATGGTGGTATCCACCAATCATAATGTATGCAGCACATCATAGCTCATGGAAAGCATCAAATAGCAGATAACACTAGTGTAAGCCTTAACTTTGTTGATGCTTATCTGAACGAAAGTAAACTCTTGAAATACTGAACTATCCAAAAACTAATAACATTTCATTGAAATATATTGTGTTCATTTTTGCAAACAAGCAAAGTTACTTTCACATTTTATTATTCAAACCTTGAGAATATAAAGTCTATTATGAAGATATGTGTTTAATATATTCATGCCTTCTACCAAGCAATGTTGCAATCAATAATATTTTACTGTATTTAATCAGAATACCCACCTAACCTACTTTAAAACGAGTAGGTAATGCAATTTTAATGATAATTTATTACACCCAATATAAAATTGATTTGATTATATTTTGATTCAAACATGATAACGAAATCATATTGCACAAAGATGAATTGTCAGATAATAATGGGTAATAAATGTTGCGAAGTTTGATGGTTTTATTATGTTAATTTATCAAATAAATCACATTCTCTGGCCCTCACACAGATGACAATATTAATATGATTTTGAATAGATTTGGAGATAATTTATTAAAAATAGTCATTAAGCTTGATGTCTAAAAAAATTGTTGCAATATTTTAGATTTTATGACACAGGAAGGGAATCTATCCCATCTATTTTTTAAACCAGTAATGAAAACAAGTTAGTTTTTTGTCATTTATGAAGGCAGGTAGTATCAACAGTGAGCATCAATAAAACAATTAGTTAGATTTTGTATAATGTCTACTAACTTTATCGTCAGACCAAGCATCTTCAGTCCACTCCCACACATTGCCAGCAATATTGTGTAATCCAAAGTCATTCTGAGGATACAAATGTACAGGGTTTGTTCCTATGTAACCATCTTTAGCGGAGTTGTGATGTGGGAATGTTCCTTGCCATATATTTGCCCTGGAACAACAGAATTTGATCTTGTTAACAATTTTATAAATGCTAATGGATTTAAAAAATATATATTAAGTAACTTATTACTTGCTTTATTAACTTTCTAATGTGAAAAAACCCATGTGAGTGTGTTATATATATTATTGATTGATCTGACTGATCATGAGCAAACTTTGGAGAAGTTTACAAAAATAATATACATTATGTTAGATATTGAGAACTACACTCTATTTCTGACACTCACATATACTTTTTGTTTGGAAACAGTTTGTCGCCCCAGGGGTACTTGGTATCCCGATGGCCTCCCCTGCAGGCAGCCTCCCACTCTGCTTCAGTCGGCAGTCGAGCCCCACGCCATTTGCAGAATGCTTGAGCATCTCTCCAAGATACATGTATTACAGGGTGATCCATTGTATCTAAAAAGAAAATATAATTTTAGTGTAGAAATTTTAAACAAGTGATAAATGCCTTTCAAAATATTGTAGATAATGAGTTGAAAAAATAGTAGTTTAGGAGGGTGAATGTATTATAATAAATGTATTGATTTAGATAAACTTTATCTCAGATATTATATACAAAGGTTCTTCTTGTCGTCAACTACAGATTTATTACCTAATAAAGTTTTTTTTTTTATATAGAATATTGCTTAGGGCTTAGAACATTGAAACTAACTGTTTTAGCAGGTTCTGTGTATATATGTAATGTATACCTTCTATATTTGAATCGGGGCCATATGGGTGTTTCCAATTAGCTCCAGACACCATATACCACCATTGTGCTTGAACTACACGGAAGTCCTTCAATTCCTCCTTATAAGTTGTGTTTAAAAACAATCCAAAAACAAAACTATCTCCAAATGTTTCTGCCTCAGTCTTATAGTTAGTTTCTTCTGTAAAATGTGAGAAATCTTTGTTGGACACTTCATATTTATCTAAATAAAAACTTTTTGTATGAACTATTCGTTTGGGTCCTTCTCTATCGCTTTCGATAGCTACATCATCAGTCCCAAATTGATATTCTCCTTCAGGTATCAATATCATTTGGGCTTCAGTACTTCGGTACGGGTTATCTCTTATATCATTAGTTTGAATATTGGTTGGACATTGATCATTGTTCTGAGCATCCTGGGTGTATAAATTAGATCCTTTCTCATGTGTACGTCCTACATTACATCCACAGCTTTCCTCACTAATTCGAAAGTAGAAAATACTAAGGATAATAGCAACCAATAACATTTTTAATATTAGCTTATATCAAATTACTTTCTCTTACTCATAAATAACATTGAAATAATCGTTATTTTGCATTTGCTGGTTTGTAATTATTTATCTAATTGCAGTTAAAACTGGTTAAAAACTGTGGTTATGCTGTGGTTAAAAAGTAAAGTAAACCACAAGAAGACAGAGAAGTAAACAAAATTTATCCAGAGATTATTTGATGACAAATTGATAATGACAATGATAGATATGTGACATTGATTTTCAGTAATTGGAAAGGATACAAATCAATTTTAGGAAAGTCAGTGTCTTTCAAGTTCATATTGGTGTCAGTGTATGTATTGGTTTCATTTAACTGTCAGTGTTAAGTTTGATAGTGACAAACAAAATGCTTCTTCACGTAAATCTCAATATTTATTTTGGTTTGGTTTGTGTTGTGTATATTTAACTAATTGTGAACAAAATAGCATTTAAAATATCTAGCTAGTTAGCCTAGTGTACTAATAATTAACTGTTAAAGCTAAATATTAACAAAATGTTCACATTTACTTTGCGTTCTGTTTGTAGAAACTTTAAGCACATAAAAACATTTACAATAGAGGCTTCTTTTTATTCTACACTCCCTGAAAAAGCTATCAAGCAAGGAAAAGTTGTAAATGTCGCTATTATCGGTGCTCCCAATTCAGGGAAAAGTACATTAATAAATAATATCTTGGAGCGAAAAGTAAGTTTAAAACATAACCTAACTTTTTGATAAATCAGGCTTTGCGCAACAATAAGGCGATAAACGTTAACCTCAGTAATTATCTAATTATAAATAAACCTTCCAGATATGTGCAGCTTCCAACAAAGTGCATACAACTACCAAAATGGCCCGAGCGATGTGTTTTCAAGATGACACTCAAATCATATTCCTAGATACTCCTGGTATGGTGACTGAAAAAGAGCAAAAAAGGTGAGTCTTTATTAGACGTCTCCACTTTAAAAGTAAAAGAAAATCCAATATAAAGAAGGTTAAAGTTCATATCACTTTGAAAATGACCATTACTTTCACTACATTTTTACATAATAAAATAAATCATTATATAGAAAATTATACAAATCCTGCAGCTTACAGCGCCTACAGCACTAAGTTTATATGATCCCTAAGTGTCCCATAGTTCGACAAAGATCTCCCTTTTTCTTGCTAATAAAACAAATAAAATTATTCATTTACATATTCAAATTTTTCAGGTACAAATTACCAGATTCAATGCTGACCTCCTGCTATAAGAGTTTGAGATGTGCAGATGTGGTTGGGGTGGTGCATGATGTGTCCAACAGATATACTCGGGACAGCTTACATCCAGACATAGTGGAGGCGCTCACCTTGTATAGTAGTGTGCCTACGTTTTTAATACTAAACAAGGTGAGATATTTATACTAATCTATATACAAACATGACTCTAGTTGAGATCACCAGCCTGCATTAAGCAAGTGTGGTAATATGCCTTATCCACCTCTGTACTGATATCTTTAGTGTGATGAGAGGACTTTGCCCAGCAGTGTGACAATAGTAAGAAAGAAGTATGCTAGTGTTTTTTTCTACATAATATGTTGAAATACATAGAAAAGTTTTGGAGTATATAGATTAATAGAGGCATTTCATTTAGTAAAGTAAAGTATTATCCTGTAATAATTATATTTCACTGCTGGGAAAAGGCCTTTCATCTAACCAATGATATCAGTACAGTGAGGAAGATAAGACTTAATCACTGCCTAATGCGGCTATTGCCTAATCAAAACTTTCATTATTTTTCATTAATGATTTTTTGTTGCTCACTTCAGGTAGATAAAATAAAACATAAGAAGCAACTGCTAGCCTGTATAAGAAACCTTTGTAATGGTGTGTTGGCTGGTAACATAATACCTGGTACAGATAATAGAAAGAAGTTGGACAAAGGTTACAGTCAATTCTCTGATGTGTTCATTGTATCAGCTCTAAGAGGAGATGGGGTACAGGATATAAAGGTATGTGTGCATACACAAATATAGGTACATATTTTAAAATTAGTAGCGTAGTGCTTGTGACGTAGTCTGACTCAGCAATGTTAACTGATCACGATTGTTAAGCAACATGCAACTCGGCCCCTACTTGGATGGGTAGCCGATTGTGGTATTACTATCTGAGTGGTACCGTGCTTCGGAGGACTCCGGAGTTTCAATCTTCAGACCATGTTAGAGACCTTTAAGTGGTCCAAAAATCCAACACCCAGGTTGACCACTAACCTGCCTGAAGTTACTTTATCTTACTTTAGTGTAACTTTTTCATACTTTTTAAAATCTAGTACTTAAAGCTAAACGTGTCTGAACACCGAAAATTTAGTCGAGTAAGTTAAGTCGTTTTAGTCTATTTTTATCGGTTCGTATTTTAGCTACTAAATTAGCGACTACTATACTAAAATAATACCATAGTGCAAACTAGGCTTTATATGTTATTTCATTTCTAGGAATATCTGCAAAGAAACGCAAAACCATCCAACTTCCAATTCGCTCCAGATGACTTCACTGATCAGAAACCAGAAGAAATAATCACCAATGCAGTGAGAGCGAAATTCCTAGACTTCTTACCGCAAGAGATACCTTACAATTTGACCATAAATATGGAATACTTTGACAGTGAGGAGAGTAAACTAGTCTCTTCGTTAACTGTTGTATGTCCTAATGAAAGATTGGTTAAGTTAATAGCAGGTGCAGGCGGAGGTAGGCTACAACAAATCAGAACAAATGTTAGAGATGAACTTATAGAAACGTTTAAGAAACCCGTCGTTATAGATTTGAATTTAATATCAAGAGAAACGGTGAAAAATGATGATTAGATGTTTCTAGAGCAATATGTACATTTACAGTTATGGTCAGATAATTGGAAACACGATTAGTCTTCTAAAAGAAGAAAGTTCTTCTACTTGGTTAGTCCTGAAGTGAAATAAGGTTGCAATCTAAGGGCCTTGTTAAATAAACGTTTTAGCTATCAAATGGTTTGTCACTTTCTGACATAAGCAATTTTCCGAAGAGCAAAAGAGACAAAACACATTATAATAGTGTTTTAGTTACACCGCGTTTATTATAATAAGGCGGTAAGGGTATAGGAAAATGGGAAAGTCAAGTAAGTTTCTAAATATTTGACCATTACTGTAGTTTGTGTAGACTATAAATAATTAATGTAAGTAGATACCTATTTATGTAACAATTGTATAAGATATAATACAGTTTTTAAATTCCAAACACTCGTTTATTTTATACACAGCAACTTTTTAGTAATGTAGTGTTATCTTCACTACATAGTATAAAATAAAGTCGTCTCTTTTTCGTGTCTGTTTGTCTGTCTGTATGCTTAAGTCTTTAAAATTACGCAACGGATTTTGATGCGGTTTTTTGTAATAGGTAGAGTGATACAAGAGGAAGGTTTTTATGTAAAAAAATCCCGAAATTCCCACGGGAACGGGCACAACGCGGGTAAAACCGCGGGGCGCTGCTAGTTAGATATAAGTAAAACGATAGAGACTGAAACATGTTGAGGAACTCAACAGTAACCTCCGTTCGCACTGTTCACGTTTATAACAAACTAGCAACACCCCGCGGTTTTACCCGCGTTGTACCCGATCCCGCAGGAATTTCAGGATAAAATGTATCCCATCATCCAAATCCAAAAATAAAGTGAAATCAATTGATTAGATGATTCTTTGTGTCGGTTTGTCTGTATAAATATTTAATTATAGAACTAATGTTAATTTTACTCCGTGATCATAATTTTCAATCTTAATTAATATTCGTGCCTACATAACCAATCTAGGTAGATTTAATATCTACCTCAGAAAATAACGGCCCGCTTAGTTTCCAAACTGCCATAATAGTGTTTTAGCGTAAATTATCCAAAGTAGCTATTAATACTTAGACAATGGTTTACGAAACAGTAAGAGACTAGAACTTAACCACACAACTTTGTTAAGACTTGTTTACGAACATTAACAGTTCTAGTTTAAGTGATAGCAGTCCTTAACTTGGATATACATTGCTTACACATTACATTTAAACTGTCTTTGTTCAAGTTGGTTACTGATGATAATTACTCTGCACTTTGTTTTTTCTTGTTTACTCTACAGCCTTCGGTAATGGTAAGACTTAGGGCAAATTGCATAATTACTACTTATTTTATTAGGAAAGGTCTTTTTTTAGGAACCATATCACGGATTTCAGAGATATGAATCACTGCACCAATTTATTTTTTTCATTTCAGAAAAAAAAATTATACACCTAGAATCTAAACAAAACATATCCACATTATTTCCTTAACCTTTCAATTGATCAGCTATTTCTTAGCAAACATTAATTCCGATTCCCGGGCGTAGCAAGCGTATTTTGAAAACAATCTGAATGTTGTTTTCAACGTCCAGAATCGGTGACATAGTCCTAAGGAAAAGTTTTCGTGGCTCTTATGGATTCAGGCTTATTAAAAATAAAAATAAAAGCCACCCTGAATACTGTGAGGTTGTAAATTGTTATTTTTTTAAATATACCCACAAATCAACCCACAGTATTTATTATATCACGTCTTTGCCTATACGTTCGTTGTGCTACCCCCAAACAGTACTAGGTGTAGCACAAAATATTGTTCTTTATTTTGTAGTTTAACATTGGTGCGAGCTATACGTGACACTAAAGTTAGGCACCGTACATAGTGTGTATAATGTAGACCTTTGGAGTGTATAATTGTGTATTCTGTGTTTTGTCCGTTGTTCCACGATTGCGGAAAGGGAAGGGACGTAAGCACTCACATAACTATATCTTTATGGGTTATCCTAAGCCGGGACGACAGGGGTCGGCCCTACCTATTTTTGAAACAAGTAAATTACCCCATTTTAACAGATAGTATGTTCAACAGACCCTTATTTAATAGTTTTATTATATTTAAGGTAATTAAACACGTAGATACACGCTATTTGAGGACTATTAGTGCACACCTATCTATTTATTTAGAAATTTAAGTACCATGTACTTAGGTAGGTACGTAGTTAGGTACTTTTAAGTATGGTTAGTTATGTCATTGAGTTATATGTACTTACGTATACGAGTAGTACATAAACTCAATGAGTTAGGTTAATATTTTCATCATATACCCAGTGTAGACATTTCAGGTAGTTGACAATGTTATGATTAAATGAACTTTTGTCATGATCATCATAAATTTAAGAGCAAGGCTCTTGTCGGTGAGTCCGATGCAGACTTCTCCATCTATTCCTATTCAGTGCAAGTTCTTTCACATCTCTATACGACATGACATACACTTTTTCTTTAATCTGAATCATATATCATTGTATTTAATAGGTTATTCCTATTTTACATTGCGTTAAGTTCCCTTATTTCTCAATATCGACCCACTGCCTATGCCTACAAAGGTTGGATTATTCGAAAGTTAAAAAATCAAAGTTCTACTTCTCCGGATGTGTTAAAATCCTTGAAAAGTAAAGCTTTTAAGCACTCGAGTCACAATTACACTCGTGCGCTTCTAAAAATTCACACCGAGCTTTCGTCCGTGGATTTGGATCGAACAAAAGTTTGAACGGTGTATGTAAATGTGGCTCTCACCTCACTTATTGAAGGCAAATTGTTGGGTGAGTACTTTTATCAACTGTCCCGTATAACTAATTTTCGTGAGACATATCTGTCAAAAATAACGCTTAATGTAAAGCAAGTACATAATAAGAAATTTGTTTTTTTTTTTCATATAAGTACTCGTATTATCATGACTTATAATGATTATGCCTTTTTCCTTATTAAGTAGGTATATAAAGTTTCGTAGATATTAATGATCAAAGCTCCGAAGCTATACTTTGCTACCAAACGAACAAACGTGGTGTAATGTATCTTTAGTTATGTTACGATTTTATTACAATTTCCTTCAAGCTTATACTTATTTATATACATAATTTTGTTATTTTATTCAGTATTCTATCATTATTACATTCAGTCTAGTATACTATCGTACTTTGACTGAGAAACAGTTGTTCTCTAGTACCTAATTGAGTCTGTAGGATTAGTTGAAGCGGAGAAGCGTTTGTATAGAACAGATATATACTCTATAGAGAAACAATTATACCACGACACCTACGTACGAGTATGTAGTAAGTCGGCAACTGCTTAGTTTCTATGCACTTTGTGAGACGAAAATTCGGTCGTATGTGCGACGGCACGTCTGCCAACTTCGTATGTGCTTTAGCGTGTTAAAACGCTTCTTAACTTCCTCTCTCTTACGTGAATATCGTCCTAATAATTAATAACTTAATACCAGCCTACTTAGCCTAGGTGTGTAACTCTCCGAGGATAACTTAAACATACAGCTCGTTGTTTATTCATTGGTGTTTGCATATGGGTTTAATGTAGGTAGATAGGCTTTATACCGACAAGTGGATGTACGTAAATATGGGCTTTGACTTTACTTACTGGATTAAATATAACTTTATTTTAATCAGAGTTAGCCCATACTTTTTGGTATATTATAACTTATTTGGGTAAACTTTTTTTTCGTACTTAAACAAACATGGCTCAGGTTTCAGATCACCAACCCGCATTAGGCAAGCGTAGTGAAAACCCCTCCTCACTGTGAGTCGAAAGCGCTTTGCCCAGCAGTGGGACATTACAGGCAAAAATATTTTTTACTCCTAACTTACACTCTTACCTAGTTAAGGCCCCAAACCTTAGATAGCTTAACGTTAAGAATTAGATCATGCTCTATGTCTTATCATTCTTAACGATACACGTTTTTCTTCAAAAGTTACAATTGAGATACTTTCGCATATGGATGTAGATAAATACCCAATGCCACATTAAGCACTGTAACGTAGGCAAATGATTTCCAAACGTCTACAAAGTAGGTCAGATCATATCAATTTACCCACTCACCTATACCAGGTTCAATTTTCTCAGGAATGACGATTGATATCTGTAGTAATAAATAACTTCCCAACAGAAACATACGAGCTCATTTTCGCCATCACCCGACGATATTTTCACATAATGTGCTCCGACGACCGCTATCTTTAAAGATTTATCTTGATGGTTTGCGGAAGACCTGGCAAAATTCAGAAGTTAGAGCTTTGATGCACGTTACTGTCATAACGGTGGGTAGATGGTAGGTATAATATGGCTGCTATGCGATGGTCCTGCCATTTGAACAGTTGATGCAATAATAAATAAATAATTTTATAAATAAATCATTTAATGAATAAATCATTCAATGAATAAATCATTTAATGAATAAAGCATTTCATAAATAAATCATTTATTTATATAACACTAGCAGCATCCCGCGGTTTTACCCGCGTTGTTTTCCTTTCCGTGGGAATGAATTCGGGATGAAAAATAGCCTATAACCTTCCCGTTGAATGTGGCCATCTATTACAAAAAGAATTATTCAAATCGGACGGATTAGCTCGAACATACGGACGGATTAGCTCGGACCGAGATTAGCTCGAACATATAAACAAACAAACATACAAATTTTAGCTCTTTATAATATTAGTATAGATGACATATATAATTAGACTAAAACTAAGCTCGAGGCTTAATGTGAGTCTAATAATGTACCTCTATGTTCATGTAAGCAGGGATAGGATACTATACTATTTAGGATATTAGCCATGTTATATTATGAACTAGCAGCGACCCGCGGTTTTACCCGCGTTGTACCCGTTCCCGTGGGAATTTCGAGAATTTTTATACATATAAACACTCCTCTTGAATCACTCTACCTATTACAAAAAACCGCATCAAAATCCGTTGCGTAATTTTAAAGATTTAAGCATACAGACAAACAAACAGACAAAAGTAGCGACTTTGTTTTATACTATGTAGTGATGAGTTTATAACCAGTGTACGTGGGATGGTCCTTGGGAACAATAGTTAGTATGTTCGAGTACTTAGTTACTTGATCTTCTATAATATACTTGTACTGGCAGCGCCCTGCTTTATTGGGATTAAAAATAGTCTATAATCTTCTGGTGTAAAAATAGCCTTTCACCTTGTGGCTCTTCATTACAAAGATAATTATGACAATCGGATAGTTTCTGAGATTAGCACGTCGAAACAAACAACAAATCAAACTATTCAGTTTTATTATGCTAGTATAGATATTTTCGCAAGGTTGACCACTTTGGCCACTTGACCACTGGGCCCGCAGAGCACTGAGCCCACGGGCTAAGTTGACTAAGTTTTTTTTTCTTTAGGGGCGACTCGACCCAATGGTCAACCCAGCCCGTTTACTTACCGCCTAAGAGTCAATTCAGCCCGCGGGCGTAGGTACTATTCGGTAGGTTAGGGTTTTTTTTTAATCGACTGAACCTGTGGGCTGAGCAGGCCCTTATCGGTAAATAGTAGTCGTGTGATTAGTGTGGGTCGAGTCACCTATGAAAAAAAACGGAGTGGGTAACTGAACCTGCGGGCTCAGTGCTCTGCGGGCCCAGTTGACCACCAAGCGGATATTTTATGTGTGTACTTATATGGCTTTATAGCTTGCAAACTGATGACCGATTATATTCTTTTTTGAAATGACTCGATCCACAAAATAATGATTCGAGGAAATATTTTCAATCGCGAACCTGAATGTGTGTCCAGTTATAAAATGAAAGAGCTTATTCATTGATAAGCATTTTTCTCCGTAAAGCGTATCAATACCTTTCTATTTTCTTCCAGTCATAGTACTTAGATAGTATAAAGGTTAATCGTCTTATCTATCTACAAGTAATAAAAACTAGGAAATAATATAAAATATAAAAATGCTGCAAAACTCAATATTTACCTCGAGTTTGATTTTAACAAGACCTTATACTTTCCGAGCGACCTAATCCCTGTAATAGGTATGTCTAAGGGTTTTGATTGATAAGGGAAGGGTATCTAAAAGGGAACGTATTATTTTTACAAATTTCATTGGTCCGGAGGTTTGAGCTCGTAACTCGGCCCATAAGCCTTTTTTATTGATTTAAGCCGACTACCAGGGTACCTGTCACTCATATGGACGTGTTCACTGAAATCTCGTGTACAGATTTTTTTCACTCTTGTTATTTCCATTTTTATGTAAACTAGAATTCTAAACCTATATGTAGATGTGCAGCCAAATATTCTAAATGCTAAAAAAGTGGGAATTTTACGTGGCGAACGTTGAAATGGAATTCGAAAAAGCTTAACTTTTAATATATACCTACGTGCGTAAATAGATAAGTAGTCAAGCCACCTATTACTAATATGCACCAGTTCAGCAACTTAGTTTCAAGTGAAAAGTAGTCGCACTTAAGTAGTGAACATTCCTTTGATTCCGTCGGTTAAATGTAAAGTTTTGATAACCCAGAGCAGTCGATCTTTATGTCAGACTCTCAAACTAAGATGCGGAAGGGTATGAGAAAGTTTAAGCATGAGTAAATGGTGTTCAATTTCTTTAACGACCATCATTTTTGTCGGGGCCAGCCATGAATCTTGAAGATAAGAGTTTAATGGAAATAGCAGCTCAAAATGTTCTTCGCATTATGGTCATACGCAAACTATCACAAACGTTACATAAAAGGGTAATTTTGGTAAACATTAACGTCTATTACCAACCGACCAACCACTCTGTCCACCTAGGTGGACGGTTAGTAAGTTTTTTTCTTAACCAACAACCCGCCTAGTTTGTCCAACCTAGTTGGTCGGTTAGAACTATTTTTTCTTAACTGCCAACCTAGTTGGTCGGTTAGAACATTTTTTACTTAACTGCCAACCTAGTTAGAAAAAATAACCCTAACCTACCGAATAGTACAATTTTCTTAAAAAAAAAAATAACCCTAACCTACCGAATAGTACAATTTTCTTAAATAAAAAATAACCCTAACCTACCATATAGTAAGAAAATTGTACTATTCGGTAGGTTAGGGTTATAATTTTTTTTTGTCAGTTGTTTCAGAGTGTCAAAGGGAGAGAAATATAGGTTGGCAGTTAGGAAAAAAATGTTCTAGCCGACTAACTAGGTTGGCAGTTGGGAAAAAAATGTTCTAACCGACCAACTAGGTTGGCAGTTAAGAAAAAATAGTTCTAACCGACCAACTAGGTTGTTGGTTAAGAAAAAAACTTACTAACCGTCCACCTAGGTGGACAGAGTGGTTGGTCGGTTGGTAATAGACGAACATTAACATAGTGTACGTTCGGAGTCGTTTTATAAATTGTAATGAAACGGGATCTAACTGCTGTCGGGAGAGAGCCGATTGTCTAACTAACCAGAAAGTTGTTTCAACATAACTTCACACCCGTCTAAAAAGACTTCCGTTTTGCGAGATTTTCGATTGAAAACTCTTAAGTTTTACTTGTAGATAAGATCTTCTTAATTCTGATTAGATATTCTGCTAACATTATTTTTTTAGTTGATATCTAAATTGAAAAAGGAATTGGAATAAAAATCGAATACTTTCTGTTAAACGAAAGAATCCGAAAAAACACCAACAAACATCTTCAAACGCCTCTAAAATTATTCCAATGTAAACAATGTCGAATCAACACGATGAATTTATCTAAAGGGAAATCTCTACGAAAAGCAAACACGTCTGGAGCAAAGACTAGTGAAGGGGATGAGTGGCTCACTGAGTTAGAAAATGTTAGTTGATTTTTGAATTTCACACTTCAATGCCCCCTTTAACGTGGGGACCCGCGCAACTGTATTTACAAGGTGTTCTTTGATTACACGAACATGACTAAACACTTTATTATCTAAATAAATAAACCTTAATAAGCAATGTACATAGACCTAGGTGTGCAGGTAAAGGTAGATGTCAGCTACCAGTAAATATTTAACACAAATATTCAACGTAAAAGGTAACTTCTTAATTAGGTCTTCAGATTCTGATTGGCTGTTACGAGTCAGGAATATTGATTACAATTCAACAAATTAAGTAGGAACCTATTCAAGAACGTTCAGTACCTACTTACGACAAAGGACTTTCCGAATAGAAATTCTGAAAAATATCCAATCGTTCTACTTTTTCACATAATTTGAAAAGTGATTGAAAAGTTACGCGGCTGGACGGAAATTCATTCAAACTAATTCGGAAAGGAAGAAAAACACTTAGAGACCTGCAGCTCATAAGGAGCCAGTTCAATTTATAAAGGTTCCAAATTCTAATAAAAGTAAACGGAAAAAACTCAAATCTTTCCCATTGCTCCTCATCACTCATTTGCATTGGTCGCCTATCATCGATAGCTACCTATACAATGCACTGAAGTGCCATAATATATACCATAATATTACTGTTCTTTTTAACAACCGACTGCACGACGCGTTGCGTTGCGGGGCCGCATAGCTCGCTCACACGATGCGTTGCGTTGCGGAGCCGCAAAGCTCGCTCACACGACGCGTTGCGTTACGGGCCGCATAGCTCGCTCACACGACGCGTTGCGTTGCGGGACCGCATAACTCGCTCACGGGACGCGTTGCATTGCCATGGGAGCTACTGTGAGTGTACTTATATTAAGGTTATTATTTCAGCATCAAGAAAGAAGAAGGTTTTCAACTTGTAAAAATATGTGTGTAATTTGATAAGTGACTTATAATTAACTTAAAGAAATCTTTATGCTGACTGATTTTTCTCCCTACTAATACAGAAGTTAGAACATAAACATTCCATTTATGTAAGTAAGGAGAAAAGTAAATCTTTAAGTTTAATATTAGAATATATTTTGCACGTAATTCTTATGCGGGACGGTAAAGCGGTTCATAGCACCTGACTTCAACCGGTAATATCCTCAAGATAGGTACTTTAAGTGAAATGATATACGGGTGACGACATAATATAGTGAATTTTAAAGCAACGTCGCAAGATTTATTAGTAATGCTTTCAGGTTGAGTTAACAATAGATCGGTAACAAATCGGCTTGTGCGATAGGTACTAGGTAAACCTAGGGAAGAGGTTTGGTTACTATATATTAGTAGACTAGAGCTCGTAGCATAGTTTGACTTAGCGATGTTAACTCATTCCAATTGTTAAGCCACCTGCAGCTCGGCCCCTACTTGGATGGGTGGCCGATAATTGACAAGCCCGTTGGCACAGTGGCAGTGAGAGCGCTTACTGTGTCGGGGGTTGCGGGTTCGATTCCCGCCCGGAGTCAACAATATGTACAGACATAGTTGTTGGCGACGACGTCTGGGTGTCAATTATATATTCTTATAAAGTATTTGTGTATGTATATGTAGTAGTATCAGTTAATTAGAATCCATAACACAAGCTTAGAGCTTACTTTGGGTCTAATTAACCATGTGTGAATTTGTCCGGGTATATTTATCTATCTGAGCCCCATTTCTATCGTGCTTTGGAGGGCACGTTAAATTGTTGGTCCCGGTTGTTTCGACCTGTAGACCAAGTCGGAGACCTTCAGACGATCTAAAGGCTAGCAGCGCGTTGCGGTTTATCCATGCGTTGTACCCGTGCCCCTAAGAATTTCGGAGTATAAATTAGCCTTCCTCTTGAATCCTTTTATACTCTAGCTAGAAAATGTTCAAAGCCACCTGGTAGTTTCAGAGATTATCGTGTTCAAACAAACAAAAAACAAACTTCTTAATAAATCTACTTTACTGGTTTCTTCTTTCTTCTGGTTCAGTCTTCTGTGTTCTGGTCAGATAAAAATGTAAAATAAAAGCATAGTGTATCCGTAAACGAAGTTATAATTTAAAATCTACCTTAGATATTAATTTAAAGTAACGTTTTAACCTGTAAATTCCCACTACAGGGTAAAGGAATTCCTTCAATGAATGTATCGGTATAGATAAGATATTAATAAACTTAAAATAGAAAACATTACAATTCATTTATTGATTAAAACGCTTTCGAAGTTTGTTGCACATAAAACACCCACTGAAAACTACAAAGAAAAAGTGGTAAATTGAATTGAAGCCAATTTCTGTGGATGACAGGAAACTTTGTTAAATGTTATAACACTGGAATTTATGATTAGAGCGTGAAGGCAGACTTCCAACATGAAAATTCATTAGATAACTACCGCGGTCAGTTACATACTTGTTTTTACGGAGTTTTACTCACTACTCGCGAGGTTCTTGTCTTTTCAAACTTTTACTACGGTTTGGTGTTGTCATTTATAAGATTACTAGCAGCGCCCCGCGGTTTTACCCGCGTTGTGCCCGTTCCCGTGGGAATTTCGGGATTTTTCTACATAAAAACCTTCCTCTTGAATCACTCTACCTATTACAAAAAACCGCATCAAAATCCGTTGCGTAATTTTAAAGATTTAAGCATACAGACAAACAAACAGACAAAAATAGCGACTTTGTTTTATACTATGTAGTGATTGTGTAGGTACTGTAATGTACGGTTTTACTTTTAAAGTTAACGCGCTCTTGTGAGATTATTAAAATATGCACCCTGCGAATAAGAAGTTTACAATTAATAACAATTTGTTCCGTGGTTTAGGTACATATATCAAAATGTATTAGGTCACATATTATAATCAGTTCAATTTTGAACTGTCAGCTCTGATAATTGTTACAAAGTTAAACGTCTTACTGAACTCAATTTAAGAATAATAACTGACCTGGTCTCTAATAGGTCAAGATAGAGGGAAGGGAATCCTTTGCCCTGCAGGGATAAAGGAATTAAGTATCCAAGAACTTCACTAACTTCTACGATTCATAAAGTTGATAAGCTAGAGACCTATGTATCTATAGTTGTATCTCCACTGATTTCTCCAACCAATGTCTTAAATCTTCTCTAAGTGGATTCTCTAGTATTACACAGTGGTACCTACCTCTCTACTTACTTAAAGACTTCAATAACGCTAATGCATTTCTTTTATTTTCACAGTTGAAAGCTTGTTGAAAGTCATCAAGCTCGCACACGACTCATGTTAACAGTAGGTAAGTATACTTATATTTTTATACGACAAAATGGAGTGGTGGTGAGAGGTCCTAAATTTCTCAAACTGACCTTCGTATTTCGTATGTCTGGATAAGTGGGCATATGTAGTACAGGCCATTAGGGCGTTGGGAGCGGTCAAGAGCCCGACTTGACCGCCACCAAAATATCCTAAAGATTGAAGTAGGAATCCCTAAATTGAAGTGAAGTTTTCTCATTAATTTGATTACGTCGATCCCAGGATCCCGACCCGTGTCACAAGTTACTTCATTAGTTACGCAACTTGCTGAAAGTAATCCTGCCGAATTACGTTTTGTTACACAAGAATCACAGAAAATGTTCAACCTGCCTTTTTTAAATTTCAACCTTCTATTTTGATTGTACCGTTACTTTAAAATCTTCCCAAACGTAGTGTAATTTTATGCATGTAAACATTGCGAAAAAAGTCGTTATCCAGTAAAGTAATTACATTAGTTTGCTTCGTTGTTTTTTGTTGAGTAGTGAATAGTAACATTAAGCCATCAATAACAGTTTAGGCGGTTGTATAATATCAACATTAAGCGAATTTGTTGTGATATGCAAACGAGGTGATTCATAAAATTAGAATTTAAAATCAAAGCTCGGTTTCCGAGGTGTTTTTGCGTGGCGGCGGGACACCGCACATAAGTTACGACGAGTATTTATGTGGGAGATGCCACCAACAGCCTCTGATATTTACCACCAAGATCGCGTTTACTGCACTCCCGTATTTGCATTTTACATGTATTATATCCGTCAGAATTATATTGTTTGTAAACAAGAGGAATATTCTGGGTGTTAGGCGATGGCTGTTTTTGTGATCCCTATTTATGTAGGTATGGTCCCGGCCGTCCGTAATGTGCCTGGTGGCCCAACCCATCTGTACGCCCGCACATTAAAATGTTTTACTCCGTACAAGTACCTTCCGACATATTTACAACCCTTGTGTATGAATATGTAGCAGTACCTATTATTTTATGGGCTTTCTACATATTGAGTACATAACAATAATACATTAAAAGGAACATTAAAGCCTGTACCTTATCTATACTAATATTATAAAGCTGAAGAGTTTGTTTTGTTTGTTTGTTTGTTTGTTTGTTTAAACGCGCTAATCTCAGAAACTACTGAACCGATTTGAATAATTCTTTCACTGTTAGATAGTCTATTTATCGAGGAAGGCTATAGGCTACATTTTATCCCGAAATTCCCACGGGAACGGGCACAACGCGGGTAAAACCGCGAGGCGCTGCTAGTATAATATATAGCCACATTCAACGGGAAGCTTATCGGCTATTTTTCATCCCGAAATTCCTACGGGAACGGGCACAGCGCGGGTAAAACCGCGGAGAACGGCTAGTACCTTTATAAGTGCAGTCCCCCCCCGCAACATAATGATGATTTAAATCCTTCTTCTTCATCGAGTGGATGGTCAACCTGACCGATCCTGGTGTCGTTATTGAGCCGCCAAAGGCCTCTGACATGGCTCATGTAACGACTACTATCCGTAGAAAGTAACCGGTAAATACGTAGTAGTATTTAAATCCTAGTACGTATAAATTAACTGAAAGAATAATTAATCATTACTCAGTGATTTAATTCCTTTCTTACCCAATTACTAAACCTCTTTACTCCATAGAATGAAGTAACCAAGAAAAAGCTAAGTATCCTTAGCACCATTCAACACAAACCAATTTTCATTGCATAGCCAACCAATGAGCTCGTATAACTAAAACACCCTGTCGAATCAATTTGGTCACGTCATTCATAGGTATTTTCGGTTTGGATGAATGTGCTAGAGCCTTCAGATGTGCGGAGGCTATTGGAGTATCGCAGATGGAACCAGCGCTTAATTGATCCGGCTGAATGATGGATGTGGATAGGCTTGTGGTGTCCACAGAGATGCACCGGTTAGCACCGGATATTGCCGAATCTAAGATGGCTACGTGTAATATTATTTTTATGGATGGGCTAGGTAAACATAGGTTGTTATGTTTTTATACAAAAATAGGGTTAATAATTAGTACAGTGAACTACAACACTAATATACTTCTACACTAAATATTACAAAAATAAGTTTGCAGTGTTTTGTAATACATTTTATCTACACTAATGTTGTAACATTCTACTTATGATTCCAATACTTGACTTATAATTACTACTGTTATAGCACAGACAACTAAAACACTCAATTTAAGCAATTGCACATGATGTTATAATATCATTATAATTTAACATTATAACATCATTATAACGCGACCAATTAACCTGGCGAGCCTTATGTCAAAATCCTCATACTAGTTGTATAAAATTTTGATATTAGGCTGGCTTTTGAAAATAGTTGGGTTATACGTGAAAACTTCGTCGAAACTACATACACAAAACTCTTTGGTAAGATCTCGCTCGCTCCTGATTGGCCCTACGCGCAGCTGCGCTCTCATTGGTTAGATTTGAATGGCGGCAAGTTCACTGTGACAATACACGTACCTACGCGTGAATTTAATGTTTCGCAATGTGTTTTGTTTTTAAAATTTTGTTTGATTAATTGCATTAAATAGTGAAGATAAAGTAGTGTATGCAACTGCATATAACACGGGTATTAAAACACTCGTTACTATTATGAAACTCGCTGCGCTCGTTTCATAAACTCACACTCGTGTTTTAATACCCTTCTTTATATGACGTTGCATAAACTACTATTATCTACACTAATGTTGTAACATTCTACTTATGTTTCCAATACTTGACTTATAATTACTACTGTTATAGCGCAGACAACAAAACACTCAATTTAAGCAATTTCACATGATGGTATAATATCCAAATCGATACCGTAAAATCTCTTTTTATCATCATTATAACGCGACCAATTAACCTGGCGAGCCTTATGTCAAAATCCTCATACAAGTTGTATAAAATTTTGATATTAGGCTGGCTTTTGAAAACAGTTGGGTTATACGTGAAAACTTCGTCGAAAGTCGAAACTACTAAACTTACATACACAAAACTCTTTGGTAAGATCTTGTGCCCATTAAATAAAAAAAGAACTCGCTCCTGATTGGCCCTGCACGCGCAGCTGCGCTCTCATTGGTTAGATTTTAATGGCGGCAAGTTCACTGTGACAATACACGTACCTACGCGTGAATTTAATGTTTCGCATTGTGTTTTGTTTTTAAAATACAAATTAAAAGTTAAAAATGGATAGCGACGATGATATTTGTACGCCTCCGGATATTCTAGAATTGGCAACAAAAGTAACTCACAATCTTTTGCCAGAAAAATGCCAGAAAAAAAACGACACGGGGGGTGGAAGTCTTCTACTGTGGCTGAAAGCTACATTGATGAGTCTTTAATGAATAAAATTCAAGTCTCAAATACGATCTTGAACAGTATAGAAAACAAGACGAATGAAGTAAATATAAATATTCCGACTCCGTCTACGAGCTTTACTGCTTGCCCCGCGACCGCTACAGCTGCTGGATCAATAATTAACATTAACTTTCAAAATTGTACCATACAAAATTTGAACAATTATTATAAATAAACTATTTTCAGCTTTTACTCTTGTTGTTTGATTAATTGTATTAGTGAAGATAAAGTAGTGTATGCAACTGCATATAACACGGGTATTAAAACACTCGTTACTATTATGAAACTCGCTGCGCTCGTTTCATAAACTCACACTCGTGTTTTAATACCCTTCATTATATGACAGTTACATAAACTACTATAATGTGTTCATCAACTTTTGTAATTGATTGTACCTATGTCAATTTTGGTGTTATATTTTTTAATAATTTGATTTTCTTCTGATATACCTACAAGAACAATATGGTAGCTATGTCAAACTCTTTTAATTATGTACATATAATGTTATGAAAAGAGCTGCTATTGGTTATTCTGCTATTCGAGACATTGAAATAAAAAAAAATGTCATGGAAATCGGTCCTGCCTTTCTTGAGCTATCCAAGATTTTTCAATTTGTTTTTGTAGATGTTTTTTTACTTAGCCCCTTTTGTTTACATGTGATTTGATTAGATATCTATTAATATTAGTAATCTATAACAAGGTTAACGTCTAATCCAACCTATTTGAATAAGTGAAACAGCATTTAAAATAAATTCTATAAAATATTTCATCTCCACTTCTTAGTACACAATTGCACCACGCGTTGGGTCGGTCTAATGTAGGTTATGCAGTTTTATTTTAAACTCTTTGTAAAAACGTGTAATTAGTCTTTTGTATAGGTACATGCGGTGTGTATGTAATTTATAAAATGAGTTAGGTGTCCTTTGTACTGCTAGCTGTAGTTTTCTGAACAAATTTTATATAAAGCAATAGTTACATGTACCTAATCATTGGCTTATAAACTCTGATACAATGCAAGGCGTTTGAAATTAATAAATGAAGAAGGATTAAACTTAACGAGCGAGTCTACCACAAAATAAAATACTTATTTTTATCTCAATATCTAAAGGTTTATTAACAGCTATTTATCTCCAAACATAAAACGCATTGGTTTATTAATGATGAAGAAACTAATTTATTTGGTACTTAAATAGAACCTTGCTAATGTCGCTTGGTCTAGGTTTTTGCTGGTCGTTAATTAAATTTCGAGTAAATTAAGCTTTGTAAAAGAGTTCGTTGGGGTATACTTAATATAGTGTTGTAGTTTGCGTTTTAAGAGCTTAAAGTATTAAATGGAGGGGGCTGCGATGCTCGTGACAAGCGACTTAATTAACTGTGTACGAATATAATAAAGCAGTGTCAAAAAGTTGTAGCCACCCGCTTCACTGCAGCGGGCAAACAAGTACTTAGATCAGTAGGTGCTGCGCTTATTGTTTTAGTTTAAATTTTAATATAAATACTCCACCTCACTACTAACTTATAGCATATTATTATGTAGGTATATATGGAGATTGTTTTCAATTAAGACCTCTTTTCATGATTCATAAACGAGCTTTTTTTAAAAAGCTGTATCAGCTTATATATATTAATTTAATATGTGTGACAATCTATATAATCATAGATAATAGAATGACAAGCCCGTTGGCACAGTGGCAGTGAGAGCGCTTACTGTGTCGGGGGTTGCGGGTTCGATTCCCGCCCGGAGTCAACAATATGTGCAGACATAGTTGTTGGCGATGACGTCTGGGTGTCAATTATATATCCTTATAAAGTATTTATGTATGTATATGTAGTAGTATCAGTTAATTAGATTCCATAACACAAGCTTAGAGCTTACTTTGGGTCTAATTAACCGTGTGTAAATTTGTCCAGTTATATTTACTTATTTACTTATAGAATCGAATAAAGATTGCTGAGCATTTTTGATTAAAATCAACTAACTAATTTGTAATTAAATGAGGACAACCTAACTATACTCTTGCTAGAAAAACTATAAAAGGTTTTTTGCTAGAGAAAAGTAGTTTTTCCTTGTAAATGAATCCTGAAAGCGTTTCGCTCCTGGTACAAAAAGATCGGCCGCTGTTTCTAAACAAACGTGAATTTCATGAAAACATGAGCTCGCAGGGAGGCTGGTCTAGGATAGTCTATAATAAAATTGATTATTCTACAATTTAGTTTGAACGTTCGCCTCAGTACAACGTCTGTGGAATTTAAAATTTCCCCGTGCGCTCCATCGATGATAATCAAACAGCTGGCGGTCTTCACGTTTTGAATATTAATGATCTTAATCTTACCTTCTGTGACTTACCGCGACTACCTAAAATAAGCCTGTAAATATTAAATTTTCACGATAATAAAGTGATGGCCCGAAGTTTTTGAACCTTTGTAAATAATGTCTTGTCTCTCGGTTAAATTAAACAAAATGCCTTCGTCTATCATTCAGGAAAGGGGGTCGTTTTTGATGTTATAAATAAGTTACGTCGTTTGTTACGAGCTGTTTTACTTCTAAATGAAGGTATTTAATAATTGGCATTGTTCATAGAGCGGTGAGTTTTATGGGCTACGAAATTGAGGCTGTAGATATAATTTTCATGTTTTGACGGAAACTGCTTCGTCTTAGATGGTGATATAAAGACGTTTGGGATTGAGTCCCGGCGCGCCACTCGACGTGGTTTAAACCAGTGGAATACCCCATCCTGAACCGCTCTGGCAACTATTATGCCGACATTTTATGGCCATTGCATGACCTAACTAAACCCAACCACTAGGAACTTTAAACTGCCTCAATATTTCTAACGTTCATGGCCTCTTATAACCGTGGTGAATATCATACTTCTGTTACTATTAAATGTAGATATAGGGTAGAGTATATAGCCTACTTGGATTTATTAAAATAAAAAGTAACTTTATGATATGTTCTTTTTGTTTTGCCTATTTCTACTGTTTATTTTTACTTGAATTTATATCAGTCAGTCAATATTAAATTCAACTGTACAGTTAACATTATTCATAAGCGTCTTCATCAATTCTGCTTTTCATAAATCTTTGTTAAGACTTCAAGATTATCTGGGTCATTTACAAAGTATTTCGGTACACGAAAACAACTGGGTACCAGGTAAGAGTACCTGTGAGTAAACCGTTATAATAATGCGCATAAAATTCTCGGAGCGAGCGAAGTTGGCGGTATTACTGCCCTTGAGTTATTCACCGGCACGTAACGCGTTCGTCGCAGCGACTTGCGACTGTCGCAACACGACCGCCAATTTAACATTTCTCTAAGACGATGACAGTTGTCTTGGTAAACTGCATGTACAACTGCGAACATTACGACAATTGGAATACTTGATTGGGTATGCAACGCGCTTAGCACATTACCAGCTTTTATACACCCGCTCGTTCGTTTATCGATGCCATTACGTATGGAACGCAAGCAGAAAACTTGATGTTAAACTTTTGCATTTTAATGTTACTTCAATATAACATCCATAATTGTTAATTATAAAGTTAATGATGATTGATATTGATTACATTTCACTCTTAAATTCAAACTTTTATCATAATTATTGTTAAATTAATTTAATGGCACTGCTTCCCCGTTAACCTTCAAAATTACAGGCGTGATTCATCTTAAAATTGTGAGTTGTTCGGAGATTTCTAAGCAATTTCCGGTGAATATTTAAGCGGTGGGTGAAAATTGAATCAGAGTGGTGAGTTGTTATTAAAATTCGATAGTAAAGTTGGGGGTTGATGAAGCAGTCACGT
Organism: Cyclophora albipunctata; assembly: GCA_963082685.1. Classification (NCBI taxonomy): domain Eukaryota; kingdom Metazoa; phylum Arthropoda; class Insecta; order Lepidoptera; family Geometridae; genus Cyclophora; species Cyclophora albipunctata. Next base: position 7,273,736 of record OY720116.1, on the reverse strand, counting down.
ACACTAATTCCTGGAAATATTAATGTAGTTCACGTGAAGGTGATCTAGAGTCGAGGCACGTTGCGGGCATTCCGCCTTTGAAATCACTTCCCGTTCTCCGCTGAACTCCACTCCGCTGACAGTGACGTATTGTACTCTTCTTTAACATTAATGTAATGGATTTTGTTTCATGTACCGGAAGTCATCCCATATTTTACGATCTGTTTAATTTACCATTAAAGTTTTGCTCGACAGTTATTTATTATTGAAAATGGATGTCTGGACAGAAATAATGCATTGTGGAAACGTTCCTCTAGTTGCGAAAGAACACAATGTATATCATAAATTGCCAATGGAATGATACATTGTTATCAGAACGAAGCGAATCGCGAAATAAAAAAAGTTTGTTATAACTTCTGCTGCATTCTACAAAACACTTACAAATAAACTACTAAAAAATCTTATGATATTTTTAACCGGTCTTGCATTTAAATCTCAGTACCTAACCTTTACGTAAGCTACGTAGGTACGCTACATTATACCTAAAAGCTCATACAATTTTAAAACGTTACTACGCTACGTTAACTTATTTTTTATCGTTAAGTTAAAGCAATTAGTAGGTAGGAGGTGAGTTAACTTTTTAATGATTTATTTTCTACTTAAGCTCTCAGTCGCTCAAAGGTTTGCTGCGAGTAATTACTCTTAGAGTGAGTTGCTTTAAACGGTCGGTTATCGTAACATACGTTCGTTAAAAAGTTCACGATTACATACACTGTTAAATGTCTGTTAAATACAAAGCGTTGTTTCATAACTCAAGGACAGTCTGTTAGGGTCAACACTGCGTTAAGCGTGCGCCCGTCGCTTCACTTTTGTATGACACCGAACGCGACGGTTCACTTTTGTATGAAGCCACACGCGGCGTGCACAGGCCGCGGGCGCCCGCGACGGTTCACTTTTGTATGAAGCCACACGCGGCGTGCACAGGCCGCGGGCGCCCGCGACGGTTCACTTTTGTATGAAGCCACACGCGGCGTGCACAGGCCGCGGGCGCCCGCGACGGTTCACTTTTGTATGGAACCGCGGCGTGCGCACGCTTAAAGCAGTGTCGGCCCTTAAAGTTATTCGAAGAGCCAGTAGAAAGCCATGATTTTTCATTTTCCTACGTCTGTTAAGACCGATAAGTCGTACTAACGTTTACTGGTAACGTGGTAACGTGGAGCTTAAGCCAAAGAAACCCTTAGATAGTGACTTGAAGTACTATACGTCGTTATAATTGTGTCATACCTACTTTTCCAAGAATGGCCACACGTATACACAACGATATACAATGGTTTAATAGAAATTTTACTTTTTTTTTCTGCGTAAATGAGGACACTCATTTCATTAATATACCTAATCGAGAATTCATCGATTATGTATATGGTGACCCAGATACTTATTAAGAAGGAAAAAATGAATTTACACACGGTTAGTTCGATTCAAACTAAGCTCTAAGCTTGGATTATGGAATCTATTTTTATATACTCGTAATACGCCAACAGAAACTAGGTCACTACTTATAAATACAATACGTACCTATAAATAAAGTTATAAACATTAACACAAATAAACTAAGTACGTAATTGCTAAGATACTTTGCATTCAAGAGGCTATTGGCTATGTATTATCCGGGTTCCCAAAGGGATATCATTAACACGGATAAAATCACAAGCCAACGCCTAAGTATTATAAAATGCAAAACACGTTTCCTAACTCTAGCTAGACGGTGTAATAACAGAACGTTTGCCTTAAGATTTTGTGCATCTTTAAAGTACACACCTACTAACTATGTGTAGGTTGTTGTACGTAGAAGGAAGCGCATTAAGACGGTATTAAGTTACGAGCGCTAGGTACAAGCTTTTGTTTGTTTGGGTGGTTGAATCTAGACTAGCATTTTGACTCGTACATTTTTAATTTTAAGGATTTGGACCGAAAACTATTACAGACTCACTGAGTACGAGTCGAATAGGTATCTGATTTCAAAAATATTTCACGTAATATTTTGGATTAAATTCAGGGCAAACACAGATTATTAATTCTGGATTTCCATTGGGATAACTTATATTATTTTCTTCTATCCCCGAATACCTACGGGAACCGGGATTGCTTCAAATATTTTTATCACAAATATTTATAAATAATTCCACTTTTATTCCACGAATCCAATAACATGATCATCGACACAAAACATCGTACAATTATTTAATTGAAACCCAATAGTTTTATTTTCAGCTTTAAATAAACGAATACGTATTTCTATGTGACACAGTACCATCAAACTATGCATGTACTAAGTACAATGTAGGTACCCTGTTTATGCACAACCTTGCAGCACAATGGAATTAGGTACGCTATGCAATGGTGTGGGTACTCGGTATCTGATGCCTACTTGCTTTGAATATCTCAGTTGGTACCTGTTGTTCAAATTCTCTGAAACGTTGATGTTCGTGTGTCTAAATTCAAAACATCGTACCGCGTAGGTGCGCAAGTAGTATCACTACATAGTATAAAATAAAGTCGTCTCTGTTTCGTGTCTGTTTGTCTGTATGCTTAAATCTTTAAAATTACGCAACGGATTTTGATGCGGTTTTTTGTAATAGGTAGAGTGATTCAAGAGGAAGGTTTTTATGTAAAAAAATTCCCGAAATTCCCACGGGAACGGGCACAACGTGGGTAAAACCGAGGGCGCTGCTAGTTATTAATAAAGTTCGAGTCATGTTCGAGTAGGTTAGTGGCCAACCCTGGTTGGAGTTTTTAGATCGCCCAAAGGCCTCCGACATGGTTTAACGATTACAACAACCGGGACTGACAATTACTTAAAATGCCTAGTGCCACGGTTTTTCGGTTTCCATTACGTATAAAAATATCTTATAATTTATTGCACTTCTTCTTCTTCATCGAGTGGATGGCCAACCTGACCAATCCTGGTGTCAGAGTTATAGAGCCGCCAAAGACCTCTGACATGGCTCAAGTAACGACTACTATCCGTAGAAAGTAACCGGGACCGACAGCTTAACGTGCCCTCCGAAGCACGGAATCATCTTACTTTTCGAGCAATCAGGTGATTCAGCCTGCAATGCTCTAACCAAACTGAGGAAAGTCTCACAAAGAGATTTTTGTGAGATATCCCCACCGGGAATCGAACCCGGAACCTCCGGGTCGTGAGCCGGGCGCTCAAACCACAAGACCACGGAGGCTGTTATTTATTGCACTTAGGCCATAATGATACTGCAGTGTTCCTAAACATCTAAAGTCGTTCAGCTATTTTACCTATTAATAAGGTATTATCTAACATTTAATATAAGATTCATTAAATAAATATTCCTTAAAGGTGGTTTTTACTACGTAATTGAAAACAAACAAGCCACTCAAAAAAAATATGGACGTTTAATTTAGGTTTTAGAAATAAAAGTATTGAGTAATGGTTTTCCATTATTTTCTTTTGTTTAAGACAGTAAAGGGTTATCAAATATACATTTTGTTAAATAATAAAAGCTCGTTATTTGAATATTGAAACGATTAAGGTTTCAACATGGCTAGGTTTAAGTGCAAACCATTCCTATTAGGCATAAACGAATAAATATGATAAATATAATCACTTCTTTATTAAAATACGTCTCAAAATAATGTTAACTTCTCTGTTATTGCCGGCAGGGTACGTACCCGAAATATTTTGCATATACACACATGCTTTATGTACTCTAGTGTTTAAGAACACCCAAGGCAATTTGGAAATTTACTCCAACTACAAATATTCCCTCATATACCAGCATGTTATTTAAACTAAACATCTTGTGTGCCAATCGTAAGAGGGTAGAACAAGAGGTAAATCCGTTTTAAACCGCAGCGGGGCCTACTCGCATCCTCATCCGTCACGCGTCGCGTCGACTTAAGCCCTCATCAAATCCAGATTAATTAAACTGAACCGACCACGATTAGAGAGCAGCTACTTAACCATATACTCGTTACATGTATGAGTACAGAGGTTTACTGTTAGCTTCGAGGGTGCAGGCTATTCTTTAAGCCGTAGGATGTACCTATGCATGCATATTATGTCATACCAACCTTCTATGGTTAGTTAGGGTGATGGAGGTGGTTAGGAGAAAACTAAAGATTAAAATTGTAATGTTAAGACAATAAACCGCTATCCTATTTGAATTTGAATTGAAACTAGATAAACTAAAAGCGAGTTGATTCAGCTTACGCTCACACACCAGTTAACGTTAACACAAAATGTCAGTCTCAACAGACGTAATAAATGAAAAATCGTGGCTTTCTACTGGCAGCTCCAATAACTTTAACATACTGCCATTTAGGTTATGAAACAACTCTTTGTATTTAACAGATATTTTACAGTATACATAGCCGTGAACTTTTTAACGAACGTATGTGACGATAGCGAACCGTTTGGATTGACCCACCTTAAGTGTAAGGAAAACTGATAATCAAAAACAATAGAACCGCACGGTCCGAGGAACGATTTAATTACTTTCAGAAGTACCCTTTGCTGTAGATATGGTGTCAAATTTTAAAACAAATGTAGTATGTAAACCCACAGGACGCTGCTAGTTGATGCTTAGGGTTAATATTAATTCTTATGAAGTTAATCCAATTATCTTGTAAAGAGTTCATTCATTCTTTTCATTGTGGGTTTAATCAAATCACTCAGTTCACATGGCTCAAGTTTAATTAAAAGCTTTTGTCAATCATGTAATGTATCTTTTATCTCGATCTATTTTTAAATATTTCATGTTGCTCGATATACAAGGATATTTACATTTAAAATCTCAGATAAATTCTTGCCGAATTATTTAGATGAAAAAGCGTGGTTAATTTTTTTATTATAAAATTACACAACAAGCACATATTTTTGTACTCAATATATCTTTTAATGCTTTAACAGTTTAAAAAATGTTTCCCGTCCTTATTGCCAACAAAGTGAATTGTTAATGGTATTCATGAGATTATGCAAAGTTGCAGCTTAAAGCATTAGCCTAAAGTTAGTCGTAATCTCGCAAAGTTTGTTTTGGGAACTTTATTAAATGAGTATCGTATCAAAAGTTTGAAAAAGAATATATACCAAGAAAGGCGTCGAAAGATTAACAAGTATTTGGGGGAGTGTACGTAACACAATCAAAACTTTTGATGAATTCCTACAAAACTGTCTTTGTTTCCCCTTTCCGTCCAAGTTAAATAATAAAACCCGGACTCCCGTCTACATAAAAAGTTCGTCTCCAAAATATAAATAAAATTCTATATTTTAACATCAGTACTAACTTATTTCTCAGGTAAGTTCTAGCTACATCGACAAAACATAGATGTTATTAGATATTTCAAGTTGTTGTCTAGACTAGTTCTCATGTAATTTTATATCGCTGAGGGTAACAATTTTCAAAATGAACTTGGATCTTAGAAATAACTTTATTGGATGGACGCATTGATACTTTTATATTGAATTTCATTGATGGTTATTCATTGAGTTTATTGGCTTTTATTAACAAAATATATACTAACTTGAGGGTGCAAATAGCATTACATACGTACTACTAACTAATATAATCTCTACTGTTTCCCCCTCTCCTATATTACGAGTATAAATGCGACTGGGTGGTACGGTATTAATAAGTTGAAACAAACTCTTCAACTGCATTTCATCATTCGTATAGAAGAGTTCAATATAATACATAGCAATACGTACAGTTAACTGAACAACTGACGAACATACCAGAAACATGACGTTAAAATCGTTTGATTTATGATGCGTCATGCGCGGTGCAACGCCGAGTATAGCGGAATCACAAACCCGCACAAACCCGGACAAACTCGAACAAACCCGGACAAACCCGCCGAGTTGAACCCTCCATCTTCAAACGTCTAGAGCTACATCCTCGGATCAACGTAAAGAATTTATCGAGACTGTTTATGCGAGGAAAATAACCGAATTCGTCGGCCATATTGGATTCAGTACTACATGAATATGACGTTATTTAAATACGAAGATCAAGGCTTTGGGGTGCCGTCTTTTGCTACGTAATAAGTTTGTTTAAATTATATCAGACGTTGCATGGCATAATTCTGGTAGGTTAGACAAGATAAGGCTGAAATCTTATGATTAGGTTACATTACTGTTATTACGTATGTTAAAGGTAAATACTGAAGTACATTTGCAGGGTAAAACAGTAACCACGCGATTTAGTATTGATTATATCGTAAGTTTATTCATACCGTTTCGTGCTTGAAATGGCTATTGATCCACAAACACATGTACTTGTAGATTCCACCTCACTGATCCTACAATCAAAGCTTATGGAAGATTCCCCATAAAATTTTACGACAAACATTATAGAGCACGAATGAGCTGAATGGTATCTACTGTTACAAGCCATAATATCTGTAATTTGTATTATGAGGTACATCTACCTAGATGCCACCGTGTCATGACTTCATGAGCATGGGTTTGAATAATAATGTGCTTTATAAATGGATCTCAAGTCGCGGTTGTAATAGAATTAGTGGCAGTCTCTAATATCCAGTCGAGTCGTATGAATCGATATTCTAGTTCGATTAAGGTTTTAGAAGCGGTAACGGATTTATCCAGTATAAGTTTCGATTGGAGTTTGCAGTTGCGATAATCTTGGAACTTGTGTGGAGAGCCCTCAATGAAATGTGTTCCATCAGCTGAATAGTGCGCCCGCTGAGTATCCTTCTGCTGAGCAAATTAAACTCCATTGAAGCGCCCGCTCCGACCTTAAGATACTAAATCCTCATTCGATACGTATCACACGCCGGCTGCAAACCCCTCCTCCGAGAATTCAGTAACCGTGTTTACTTTATCAATGAAACATGATCTTAATAAGAGTGCTTTGGGCTATGATAAATATTTTTTGAGGATTCTGTTAATATCGTCACGTCTCCAATTCCTTGGGGAAGCAAAATAAGCTGGAATTATATTTTTTCAGAACAAATCCTTACGGGGTGGTTCAATATGTATCCATTTTCTTATTAAACGGGTGACGGTGTAGGAATGTAGCAGACAAAATAAACCAAATGAAGATGGCTCGGTAAGTGGTAACAAGAATATGGAGTACAGAACAATAATCGAACAGATGTTGGTTCCATTAACGGAGCAAAACAAAACAGAAAATTAATTAAAGGTTAAGTCAGACAAAGAAAAAGCTCGCCCGAATTAACTATAGTGTAGTGAACATTATGAGGGCGGTGTGAATTGAGTTAGTTTGTAGATTCCCGCCACGTTCGTTCGCCTTCATTCTCGCGACTCTAACGGTGCAGATAATAGAGACTTACTGCGCACTTTACTTCACCATACCTAAAGCAATAACTCTCCCCGAGTAGTTTTCACGAGAAAATAAAGGGACAAGATCGCGCCGCAGACGCCCGGCGATTCACACGAAAAAAACTTTCATGACACTCGTTAAGCAACTTTCATAACATATAACGAGGCCCGCGACGGGATAGGGTGAACTATCAGCTCATGAATTAATGAATACTTCTACTTTTTGTTGTGCCGTATTTTATGGTCACCACCTGATTGGTGCGATTTCTCTTGTCCTCTGTAAGTAACGTATTAGATTAACTACGTACACTCGTGCACCAAATCTAAGTTTTCGTATAAAAGGAAATAATCATTATTTCCATACAGTTAGTGAGAGATTAATCTCGCGCTCCGTCGTAGATACGCCATTTCCCCTTCCTCCCTGGAAGTGAGATAACCCGAGTTCGCATTTATATACGGTTTAATTAACTCTAACTTAGATGTGATATGTTATCGAATCTCCTTTTACCTAACTTCCTTAAACCTGTTATTTTAATCTGTAATATTAGTTTTGTAATATTTGATGTTATTTGTTTGATTATTTTTTGAATGAAGTAGTCACCACCATTTTGTTATACTACAACATCGAGACTCCGCTAACACAAACTATGTAATTGTAAGAGTGGTATTTTGTTTCACCAAATAACTAGATATACTTATTTGCGAGCAGCTGTAAGCACTCACAGTAAATTACAAGTTTTATTTCAAAAATTTTAATGTATCTGAAAATATTCTAGATAAGAAAATTGTACCAGCAAAAATGAAATTTTATAAGGATTCCCGGCCGTCCGGCACTCCGGCTGAGTATCTTAACGACTAGCGACAATTCTGAAAAAGCACAGACCAGATCATTAATTCCACGAACGCTACTCCGGCTAGAACAACAAACAAAACGTTAAATGTTTGATATTATTCTTTTCATTTCAAAGCTTTGATCATCAAGTTATTCTCACATATTCTCTTTATTAAACAAGCGGAATTTTAAATTTGGAAACCATTCTATCGTATTAAATGTACCAGGAGTTTGCGTTGAGTAAGTAATGCGCAAGGAACGCTTCATTTCTTGATACGATATCCATCACCAAAACCACTGCTCGGATTGGGCTGTCAATTACGTCACAGCTTCCCCACCCTTAATCTGTCATCTAGACACCAATTAAGGAGAAAACTGCCACCGCAACGAGTGGGTACAATTTGTCTTACACGAAAATAACCTTAGGATGTAATTTGAACAAACTCTACTACATAACAGCGTTTATACAGAGAACGCATTAAAACCTTTGTTCATATTTTTATGGCAACTATAAAAACACGCACACCGAGTCGCAAGATACATTTGTAACTGTCACTGCAAATATAACGTAAATAAAGAGATATGTTACCTTTCCTCAGTCGTTTGGGTACAAGCCAAGTCGGGTTCATAGGAATAGTCTACAAGACTGCTGCTGTAGACATTGCATCACTACACACACATACTGCACAAAAAAGGTTTTATAACAAAATGCAAACTCTCGTACATTTAAAAGGTTGCTAGCTAACGTGACCTGATAGCTACATCTAGCCATGCCCGTTACCTCTTTACCTCATCAAAACAAAGCACTGGGGAAATTCAGTATTCCTATAAAGAACAAGCTACGTTTAAAATTTGTTTTTATAATATTACTCAGAGTAAAATGGTCCTTCATTATACCATTATAATTATTCCAATAAAGACCCTATTCTAATTTAATTACAGCCCATTTTGAATTGGTTTAAGACGAAATATTTTGTGTAAGTCGTGCCATTCATCAACGCCGCGAGTTACCTGCGGGCTGTTTTGAAATTTGCCACAATTAATGTTGGTAAAAGCATTAATATCTCATGAGCGCATTTGTACTTTGCCTTTACTTAATTACCTTAACGCCGAAGTGAATTTTATTAATTAACGTTAATATTTTATTTGAAATATGATTTAATTTTGTTAAAATGTTGGCTGAATATACATCGATACTGATTCATTTGTTTTCAATTCGGTGCCAAAGCCGATGATTTTCATGAACGAAACAAAAGTTACTGGTTGGTTTTGTTTGCTTTTTGACTTAATTAATTCGCTTGTTACCGACAGCAGCGTGCCTGCAATATTGACAGAGAGTACCAGTTTCATATTTATCATGTTAATTAACTCCATTATAATAATTTAATTCAGAGTTATAATTACAGGCATGAAGAAGAAAGCTTCAGCAATTTTTAATTTTTAGCGCGTTCAAACAAACATAAAATCCAACTCTCCAGCTTTATTATTTTGGTATAGATAGATTATTATTTTTTTGTTCTAGTCTACTCATTATTTTTTTGTTCTAGCCTGTTATATACCAACGGGCAATGCCTCTCATTTCACATACGATATCAATTTGTTACCATATTTTTCACTTTTAATGAAATCTACTTATACTTATGAGTGCGTGGCTTTTAAAGTTTCAGGGCGAAGGGCTAAATAAACAGGGCTCAATGCGGTACGAAGTATGTGTCCTCTTATCCCTATTTGTACCTATTTAAAATGCGGAAGTAGCTGTGTCTGTTATGTTTTTACGCCTAACCATAGTGACGATTTGGACGAATTGTGGCATATAGATTAGACTAAACTTTGATTTGATGGATTAAACTATGAAGAAGGAATTCCCAAGTTTTCATGGGGATGGAATGCGAAAGAAACCGTGAGAAACAACTAGATTGCTCATAAAAGAGAGTGCTGTTGAAGTACTAAAATTAATGCATAAATAAAAAATGGTTAAGTCTAAATACCATCTACCTAATGTCATCATCAGTCTTTGTTTTTTACTGGCTAATAAAACTCGGACAACATTTACGAAGACAATGCCATAAAAATTGGCATAAAATCTCGGCGCCGAAAATTTTATATCCAGATACATTACTTTCATAAAACGAGAGGGAATGTTATTGGGCGGACCGTGTTCCCTCAGCCAGTTAACTTGATGAACTTAGAAAATGATTAACATAATCTTTCTTATTAAGTTTATTTAACTTAAGTACAAAGTAATTTGAGTAGTTAAAGTCCAGAATGCCGCACTTTATTCAAACAGCCATTAATGCAAAATTACTGTTTGATTATATTTAACACACCACTTCAATTACGTTTAATAAAAACATTACCGCGAATCCTAAAACAACAGATGTAAACTGTAAACGATCGTTTTTGTATGTAAATTATAAAATCTTTACCTTCCTATTTGTAATATTTTAGTTGTATTCCAACAGGTGCGCGTTTGTTTCTGTTAAATAGATACAAATATAATTAACAATGTCGGATATGTAATCAAACAAAAACATGAGTTGCTTGAGCAATTAGTGATGTGAAAAATACCACGGTTGGTTTCGATGTACCAGAGTTAATTAATACATAAATTAAAAATTGCCTAGATTTTAATATTATCTAAATTCACGACTTTATACACAAACTTCCTTCTAATATTATAAATGCGGAGGTTTGTGAGGATGGATGTATGTAAGTTACTTTTTCATGAAAAAACTGACGGATTTGGATGAAACTTTACCGTAACATAGGTATCAGAATAAGATATGAGATACATTTTATCCCGAAATTCCCGTTGAAACGGGTACAACGCGGGTAATACCGCGGGCGCGGCTAGTACTTTATGAAACTCATCTATAAATTAATATGTTTCTCATCAATATGGTAATATTTAGATCGTTAGCATTCAACCAAACATGCAAATACTAAAAGTATACAAGTATTAGGAACTAAAAAGCCATTCTTTAATTAAGGAACCACTCTTGACTACTTATCGAGAGCCCTTACCTTCCCAATAGTGCGGAAATTGAAAAGCTAATGACAATAATGTATTCCATTTAGGTAAACTTAATAAACTGTGAAGTCACTAAGTACCTTCTACTAGTAGAATCATAAATGTGTTTGTAACTTAAAATTCTTCTTCAAAGAAGTTATTACTTCGTTCACGGTCGACTCGGGAATTGAATCTAGTTCCTTGAATTTGACAGGCAAGTGCAAATTTAATTTCTGAGGGTGGGTAATTTTAAGCAGTTGGTTATCGTAACATACGTTAGTTTATAGTTCACGATTGTTTATGCTATCAAATGTCTATTAAATACAAGGAGTTGTTTCATAACTTAAGTTACAGTCAGTTAAAGTTATTCAGGCGGATAATAGAAAGCTACGATTTTTCATTTTCTAACATCTGTTCAGACTGACATTGTGTGTTAGCGATTAGTGGTGCGTAAACGTAAGCTTAACCAACACGCTCTAATTTTCAAATGTTACTTAAAGATATGTGTTGGATATATAACTTTCAGACTAGTTAGTTTATAACACCCAAGCAGCTGGAAAAGAGAGGAGAGGCCTTTGACTTGCAGTGAGACAATACAGGCCAAAATAAATAAAAACTTTATACTTTACACCTCGGTAGTCCAGTGGCATGTGCGCTCGCCTGCCAAGACTGGGGTCCCGGGTTCGACCTGAAGCGAAAACATGTTTCCTACTTTTCAAACATGGCGCGGGTTTGAGATCACCAACCCACAGTAGGCAAGCGATTTATGCCTAATCCTCGTCACTGTAAGATGAGAGACCTTTGCCCAGCTGTGAGATGTTACATTTTTTGACTAACTTACTTATGTATGTTTGAAGTAGATACTTACAATCCTTCCTAACCCTTTCCTTTTTGTCTCTAAAAGAATATAATAAAGTAAAAATAACTTTGTATGTGACACATAATAAATTGAAATTTCCATTCTGAGCCTGTGATAGATTATAGCTCAGCTTAACCCTCCTCTAGAAAATATAGGCTGATGTCCAACAGTGAAGATATGTGGATTTATCCATTACGTTACATAAGTACATAGGTGCGAGTACATTACTGGGGTACAAAGATTATTGGAAAGATTGCTCCGACTACATTATTAGTTGTTAATTACTGTAACTGCTAAACATTAGATAGGATAGCTTGTATTATGGTGTTGTTGTTACAATATTTTTACATTTGTGTTATAGTGAATTGTCTACCAAAGTAGAAACGTAAAATATTTTTCATAGTTTTCTTCTTTTTCTTAGAACGTAGTTTTTCTGGACATTGGGTAATAAGTAAAATCTGATAATGACCTATTACGGACCCAAGGTAAAAAATGAAACAGGTAAACGTTTCTGAAAGTGTTGGAAAATGAAAAATTATGTTCTAAATTCAAATGAAAAACACAAACAGGCTTAATAAAAAAGTTTGTTCAAATAAAAACAATAAATATTGTTCATGACGTACGGCTTAATTATTGTATTTGCGAAGGTGCTTTTATTCAGAAAACATTTAGACTTCGGAATATCGCTGAATATTTTTGTTTATTCCTTGAACACGGTAAATAACTGTCGGTGCCGGCGGCGCTTGAAAGGAACGCTTCCTTTCAAGTGTCCGGACTATTTCGTGACACAAAGACCTTAATTTATTCTTGAACTCGATTTATTCTTCCCATGTGTTGGGCGCGGGAGGTTAGAGGATGCTCGAGGTTAATATAGGTGTTGTCATCGGATATTGGAGCGACCAAAACCGAGCGATTTATCAGATGTCATGCGGAATTGATTCCGGAGCCACTGAGGTCGTTTACTAACATTATAAGGAGTGGAGTTCGCACGTTCGGATTAAGGAGGTCTCCGGAACTATCCGTCCAGTTCTATTCAGATTCGAACTTTGAAGATCAATATTTCCTCATTGAGAACATCTTCAGTGCAGGCGAACATCATGACAGGCTAAAGTGGCTATTGCCCAGCAGTAAGACATTACAAGCTAATAACGTATTTTTTTATTTTTTATGATTACCTTTTAAAGCCTTTGATAATACCCTACACACTACATAATTATTATCTCGTAGAATAACTGAATAACCGGATGCGAAAACAAGTCCCTAACATCAACGTAACGACATGACATTACAAACAAACAGGTTAAGTTGATATAAAAGACCCGTTGAGAAACGCTTCCTCTTTCAAAACTATGGCAAAAACTCGAGACACTACTTAGTAACGAACTTACGTTAAAACAATGGCTGAAGTAACTAACAGAGAGTATTCTTATGGAACAAAGTTTAAAGAAGGTTCTTACTTTGATTTCATTTAATAATTATATTACTGCCTGGAGTAAATTACATGAGTAACCTTTGCTTTTTATGCGGTTCCTTCGGCTGGTGCCAAATTTGTTTAGGACCCTTTCGTTGGGTCTTATTACTTTAAAACCTAATTGGTAGTGATAAAAAAGGTATGTTTATTAAGTTACTGATGGCGCCTAACAGATTCAACCTCTGTGATAAATTCTCTCGGGAATTTCCACGGAAAAAGATTAACTATGTTTTTTTTTATGAATGACTATCTATCATGCCCAAACATGCAGAGCATATTTCATATCAAACTGATATATAAACTTTACATAACACTGATTGGTTGAATGTTTTTGATTATGTAATGTCATGCGTCTACGCCTCGGTGGTCTAGTGGTATGTGCACCCGCCTGCCAAGACTGAGGTCCCGGGGTCAATTCCCGGGTCGAGCGAAAAACATGTTTCCTACTTTTCAAACATCGCTCAGGTTTGAGATCACCAACCCGCATTAGGCAAGCGTGGTGATTACGCCTTATCCTCCTCACTGTACTGATCTTCAGTGAGATGAGAGGCCTTTGCCCAGCAGTGAGACATTACAGGCTAACACAATTTCATGCGTTTGTTGTTCATTATTTTTTAGATTATTGGCGTGCAGTGTGTATAATCAGGTGGTATTTAAAGTAATTAAGTGCTTAATGTGTGCCACGGGAAGGAAACACAGGCTCGGCCTAATTCAGACGCCAGTACTTGAAATGTAATGTACATTGTACTGGAACTTTAAATGGATGTATAGGTAACAAGTAATATCTATTATGTATATGACGAAAATTTTAAAAAATAGTACTTACGTTCAAAAACAGACAAGAAACATTTAACTCAAGCTCATGACTGTGTTTGGGGGTTAAGAGAGAGATAGAGGATATTAGTCTAGTTATTTCCCAAACAAAATTAAGAGAGTTTAAACAATTAAAAGCACACAACAAGCCTTTGTGATGCAAACTAGCGCCACCCAATACCAAACATAGTATTGTGACACTTTGTCTAAAACGACTCCTTTGAAACGGAGACTTCCTTAACAATTTTCATTTCCCTTCGTAGAAATCCTCATGAACAAAGTTCTCAGCATGCCAATTTTAACTCCTGACTCTATCTAAGTAGGTTTACATCCCGTTCATTCCTTTATTTCTAATCTTATTATGTGAATGTCGAGTATAATATATTCTAATAATGAGTTCCTATTACGGAAAGCGTTAAATGTTTTAACTTGTTACTGATTAGATTCGTGTACGCGTGAATTGTAAAATATATGAGTGTTCCGCCTTTGTATGAATGAGTTATCTACATATTATGTATGCTTGCATACTTGATTTCATGGTTGGAACAGTGGGAATCATGTCACAGTAGGCTAGACACGCTTACTCAGCTGCAACCACCGCCTGGACTTCGGGAGCCGGATGTGGGATGTGGGACTCTCTCACTAAAGGACGTTCATTCACGTCCCTTTTTGGGAGCGAGGTCTCACGGAGGCGGGCGGCGCGTTAGGTGTTCTGAGCGTGCCGCTCGGCAGACGCGATGAGGGGTGATGAGACGCTTTGCCTCTCCCTTCCCCTCCGAGGCGTGCTCACCCATGCGAGCTACTGGCGTGGCTGAAGAAGCGGACATCTTGGTATGCCGAAAGGTAGCCCCGCGACTTCAGCCTAGTTTAGTGGGTATTACCCGACACGATTTTTTGTGCCGGGGTTGAGTCCCACATACCCCGGTTGTTTCCCCAAACAACCGGGGATGCGTAAATGCATTCCCCATCCATAAAAAAAAGAAAAAAGGCTTCAAACTGATATTTTTTCTGCTCCTTCAAATTGTCACTGTAACAGTTGCTTCAATTCTTTGGATTGCAATAACTACTACAAAAAAATCTGTAACAAATTAAGTCCTCAATCCTTCATTGGCTTTATTTCAATAGTTGCCAGCCAGTTAGCTTTGGCGTAATTCTCAGTAGTTTTAAATAAATATACCCAGACAAATTCACTAGACTCAAACTAAGCTGTAAGCTTGTAATATGGAATCTAACTAACTGATACTACCACATATGCATACACAAATACTTTATAAGAATATAATAGACTTCGCGTCGTCGCCAACAACTATGTCTTCACATTTTGTTGATTCCGGGCGGGACTTGAACCCGCTACCCCGACACAGCAAGCGCTCTCACTGCCAATGTGCCAAAAGGCCAAGTTTACTATGAAGTGTTTGGCTCTAGAATAGGCGGTGTCCAGTGCAGTTATAGTTATCCTATACTAATGTCTGGTGCGCTAACATTTTAATAACTACAAGTACCTCAGCAGTGACTTGGTATATGTAGTACAAAGTTATAATGAAGGACTGCGACTCCATAACTTCACAAAAAAGATAATGACACTCAAATAAGTCTGCGATAATTAAATTAAAAGTATGAATTGTGAAGTGTTCGGTCAAACCGAATTATGAACAATGTTTGTTATTTGAAGAGGAAAAGGGAAAGATTTTATTTATCAACAAAATCATCAAGGGCCGTCACCGGTTCGTTTCCTCCGCGCAAAACACCGACCGGTTGAGTTCACTAGCGAAACAACAACGTCCATTTGTAACAAAAAGTCCATTCATCAAACGAGATAACAATGTCACAGCGTTATCAAAACATGACCCGTGAAGCGATCACACTGTTTTGCCACGTGAATACCGCCTACAGCAAAAAGTTAACACAATGGAAAAGTTTCCGTTTTGAAAATAAATCGTTTCATTTATTATAAGCCCTTGTGTACTAGCATATTTTACGGGCCGCTTCAAAACAGGTGCCGGTTTAAATTATTTCACGAGCTGAACTTTCGACGATTAATTTTTATTGAAATAGATTTATATCTGACGGGTTGGCAAAGGTAAATTAATAACTTATGAATCCGAATATCAATTACGCGATTTAGTTGGAACGTAAACAATAACCAAAGTGAAGATCGGATGGTAAATTCAACATTTTCAATATATTATTCTGTTTCAACATTGCTAATGACTGACACTTTTAAAATGAAATTTTATGACGACGATTTGAATGTTGAAACGGACTGATTTTTTCCAGTTTCCAATACTTACTTCATGGAGACCCTCGACGTTTGACCTTTTTATTTTAAATGAACCCCTGTTTGGCTATCTGAAGGCGGAGATTGATTGAGACCTATCAAGGAGCATTATGCGAACCTCCCTAAGGTAAATTGTTTCAGAGAGTTCACCGTTTTAAATTACACTCAGATACTGGCAGATATTCGTTATCCTTATCTCAGGATAATATGAATAATTTAAATGCAATGTATTGAGTGACAAATGGATTAAAAATGGAAGAGTAAATATTTTATAACATTGTGTGCAGCGCAGCGTCAATCTCTTAAAACAATTACCCATACTGAAACAATTGGGAGCCGCGTGTGCGATGTGAAAAGTTTATTGAAACATAGCATAGGAGCGGAGAGCATTTGTCGTGGTTCGACGCAGTATTAAAGCGTTGGGTTTGGGTCGCGTGTGTACTCTATAAATCCGTCTAAGTTCCGAGCGCGGCGGGGGCGGTGGGGGCGACGGGCGAGAGGGTGCATGTGGGGGTAGCAGGAGTGGCAGCGCTGTAACAAGTGCAATACAAAACAATATCCCAGCGTAATTTCCTCAGAGGGGCACGACCTAGGGCTGCGAACACACGGTCGCACATACTACTTCTTTTATTGACACAACGTAGTTTCGGTCCATTTCCCACTGGAAGCTCAATCATTTGTAAAGCTATGGCTTTTTGTGTGATTTGTATGTCCTGTATGTGAAGCTTTGTGTATTGTGGATCATGTATACAAATAGAGACAATTGAATTGTTTGCTTAGTTTTTGTGCCAATCTCTGAAAAAGCTTAGTTTATTCGTTAGCCTCAGCATTATTTTAGTTCACATCGTCGTTTATACCAATATAATAATGCTGAAGCGTTTGTTTTTTGTTTGTTTGAACGCGCCGATCTCTGGAACCACTAGCAAGAAGGATTTGAAAAAAAAGTATGACAGCCACGTTTCCGAGGAAGGCTTTAAGATATTTTTCCATTTTCTACGAGAATGGTAAACAGAGCGGGGCTAGCTACTATTTTAAATAACTAAATATATATTTAGATACAACTAACCCTATATTGAAAAGGAGTTATAATTAATATTATATATAGTTTTACAAAATGAATTTCTCAGTAAATGTAATACAAACGTACTTATGTGTTATTAGAAGGTTATTAGAGTTTCCGGGAATTCTCATCCCTGTTTGAGGTCGCGTTATACATGATCACCAACGGCGTGGAGCCGACCCGCCGACACGAGGCCGTTAAAATTTGCATTAAACTTTTCAAAAATCTTATTCTTGACAGTAAATGGCAACACCAAATGGTTGGTATACATAGCATAGTTTTTAATTAAATTGGGCAAATACCTCCTTTTCCATTCTCTCATAGATGTAAATTATCAAAAAACGTTTTGATGACTTGTGAGTATATTATGTTATTGCAACACTAAATTGTTACAAGATACTCACTAAGGGTCGGTCGTTTCAAACGGTTGGTCATTACATACGTTCGTTAAAAATGACTATGTTTTACGCTGTTAAATATAAAGCGTTGGTTCATAACATAAATAACAGTAAATTATTCACGCGGCCAGTAGTAAGCCACGATTTTTCATTTTCTTACATCTGTTGAGATTGACATTTTGTGTTAACGGTTACTGATGCGTAAGCGTAAGCTGAAACGACCCGCCTTTATTGTTATTTTTAAATAAACTTAATTTTTCTTTTTATCATTCACAATATTTGGCAACACTAAATTGTTTACCCATACATAAATTCATTAAACTATCTTTGTTTATTTGTAAAGTTTGCTTTAGTTTCAAAGATTAATTTTGCTAGCTAGAATACATTTTGTACCAAATTGTGGTATTTTAAGGTTTAATCAAAAGAAGATGGATGTAAATGTTCGTTTGAATGTAAAACTACAATAGGATAGGGTTGAACTAATTTAACTAAATATACTATAAATATCAGTTACTTTAGGGGTAAGTTATATTAGTGAAACGAGCGAGTATATTTCCCAAAAGATTACTATAGCCACATCTAACAGGAGAACTGTTAGTCGACCCTTATCAAATCATATTTTAATTAATCATGTAGCATTATGACTGTAATCTCGGTAGGTTAAATAAATACCCCCAAATTATGTTACTATTACGTAAAGGGGTGACTAGAGGTATTTCGTAATAACTTACACTTATAGAATACATATGTGTTAATTCTCACATATTATATAATGCATAAGTTAAGCTTTAAGTAGGAAAACATGAAAAGAAATGGCATATATTTAGTTACCATTTACCTAAAATTATTACTAAGCTAAATTTGAAACGTAAATCTTAATGCACTACTAACGGAAAACACTTTGACGGTTAAAAAAAGTTGGCATCAAAATATTCGAAAGAACTTTCAAAAAAAGAACAGATTTAAACCCCCGCACAGATCATAAATAAAACTTCCAATCCGATACCTTTTTCTAATCTGAAAAACAGTGCATTTTATCTGTGACAGTGATTTGGCAGTGTGCCAAGTACACGACTGCAATTACCCAAAATTATGCTTAAAAACAAGTTGGGAAGCAATTAGCAGATGTAGGAGGCGATTCGAGGACCACGCTAAACCACTTTACCAACTCCGACACACGAGATTTGTTTCCTGCGTTATTGAAACAGATTTTTCCCATATGAATTACAAATATTTGGAAAGCTTTTGTAATTTGTAAATTTCTAACTTTTTAACATAAATTGAGTAAGGTTTTCAATTCGTCTGTAGGTTTGAAACAATAGTTGAAATGTATACTAATATTATAAAGAGGTAAAGTTACTAAGTTTGTTTGTATGTTCGAGTTAATCTCGGGAATTACCAGTCCGATTTGAATTATTCTTATTGTAATAGATAATAGCTACATTCAACAAGAAGGTTGTAGGCTATTTTTCATCCCGAAATTCCCATGGGAATGGGGCACAACGCGGGTAAAACCGCGGGCGGTGCTAGTGTGCAATATATATCAAACTTACGTAACCAGAATTATTCTTATTAAGTGACACAGTGTTAAAAAAGTTTGTTTTATGTTAAAAGTATATTATTTAAAATACCCCACATAAAAATGGTTATTTAAATAAATAATACCTGCCCTTTATTTCACATTTAGGTTAAACGTAACATCTTATAATGTACGTTTATTTCCCAAGTAGTTCAATACTTATTTAATCAAAGTAAGGTTATGCAGTTTCATCTTTCATTTTACAACTCAAGCAATTTTGCATACCACATCGTAAGCATAATACCGTAATGTGTTTTTTGGCAACAAATCAACTCACACCGAGCGCACTAAGTTGTGAAATTTTTATTTAATCCAGGACTAAATCCTTTCACATTGAAAATTGTTCCCGAGTCCACTTTTCAGCGAAAATATTCATGAATGTTTTTCAACTTTTCAGTGGATAGGATGATTTATGAAACCGAGAAGTTTTACGAGTGTTTAACGTTTAGACTTGCCTAGACTAGGGACTATAGTCCGCCTGTCCGCGAGGGACATTTAGTCCGTCAAAGCAGAACTGTTATATACAAAAAATTAACACAAGACACATGATCCATATTAAATTTAACGAATAATTTATACGAAGGACTACCAAGCCCCCGGAAAAATATTTTTTAATCTTTTGTCTTTCGTCTCTCATCCGAACAGACTTTTCTTTTCTCAATGATTCTACTAATACATTACTTGTTAACTTTGCCTGTTATAGTCCACCACTAAACCGAATTAACCTTTTATTTAATTTTGTAACAAAGATTTATTTCAATTGGCGCCAATCCACCATTTAAATAATTGGAAAAATAAAACACTTGTTTCTCTTACAATAGTAATATACTTAACAATGTTTATTAATAGTCTAGGATCCTTTGTTGCATCAAAGAAGCAATTTATTAGGTCTCTCCGAACACTTCAGAAATTCCTGCAATTATACCTAATGATAGAACAATATCTGAAGTAGAGCATTTGTTGTTTAATAATATTTAATTGGCTTGCCAGTATAACAAATTTAAAAATATACTTATATAATTTACAAGAACCGTATGGTTTTAAATTCCTCAATATTCAAAGGAGTTGTCTATGCATTTACAATTGTTACCACTGTTACGGAAGGGTTGAAATAAAGGGGAAAGTGACAGCTTTGAATTGTGACGGCCTAACTTATCGATTTGAAGAAAAATATATCTGGCAAATATCGCACAAATTCATATTAATACATAATAACCTAAAAAAATACTAATATAAATAAAGTAAGATTTGAATATTTTTTTTTTCTTTTACATATTTTCTTAGGATTTCTTAGGTTTCTTTTTTAGGATAGTTACAAGTTTCATTTAGTTTTTACATGCGAAAACATAATTAATGGTGTTTTAGATTTATACTTTGTTTTTTCCTTAGTTTAAGTTACACTGTTTGTTTTCCAAATAGAATAAAATACAATAAAAATAAAATAATTATTTTTGAAATAGATAGCCTCATTCAACGGAAAGGTTATAGGCCATTTTTATCCCGAAGTTGTTGCTCCAAAATTGTGCCCGTTCCCATGGGAATTTTCGAAATTCGGAACGGGCACAACGCGGGTAAAACCGTGGGGTGTTGCTAGTAAAATTATACCAACGAAACCAAACGTTCGAAATATTAAATGGAACAGAAAACAAATAAGCCCTACTCGTCTACATTTCAGGTTGAATAACCAAACAAAACAACGTCCATCGATTTTAAAATGACATGTTTTGTTCGGTGTCAGTGACCGGATGTCTCAATATGTGGCAGTAAACAGGGCATTAAATATCTATTGTATGCGCTATTAGTGCGTGTAAGTAAATGAAGCGATCGGGGCGTCACCCTAGGGGCAACTGAACTGCGCTCGAGCTTACCCTTGTAAAATCTATAGGAATATAATAATGCTGAAAAGCTTTTATTTGTTTGAACGAACCAAACTCAGAAACTACCCATCCGATCAGAATAATTCTTTTTGTAATGGATAGCCACATTCAACGAGAAGGTTATAGGCTATTTTTCATCCCTAAATTCCTACAGGAACGGGCACAACGCGGCTAAAATCGCAGAGCGCAGTTAGTAAAATAATAAACGTTAACACGACATTTACCCGATTTACCCTCGATTGTTTATCATTTGTTTTGCTCGATACTCACTCATCCGCCACTATAATGGGTGTTGTATTATTTTTTATGATTAGAACTTGATTTCAAGGACCTCTTTGTAGCCAGAGTTTCAACGATTAATATCATAAATATTTAGTGCAAGCATTGTAGTTGCTTTGTTGTTTTTTCAAATAGGTATACTTACAATTTGATTTAGCTGCAAAGAGAAAGTTCGCGTTTGAAATGCACTTAATTTTGTTAGAACTATTTTCGTTGATAGTTATTTATTTAATCTTTTGACTTGTAATTTTGTGTATAAAGGATACATAAGATCCCAACTACAGGTTTTTTTAATCGGAGCGTAAGCACATTAACACTTCAATATGTATAATACATAAATGCTGTAGCGTCAGATAATAAATAGGGGCAACTGTCTGTATGATACATAACCGATTGAAATGAAATTTAGTACAGTAATAGTCTAGAGCTTGAGAAATTACATATGCTACTTTTTATCCCGACATTCCCACGGGAACGGGTATGCTGGGCGTGTAACCGCGGGGAACAGCTAGTATAATAATATTCGTTTTATCTTACTTACCTTATTCCGTCTACTATGATTTGCATTGCATAGCCTATTGACAGGGTGTCGCTGTTCAGTGTCGAATATATTTTCTTTATGTCACTTAGCTCATTCGAGTGTAATAAATCTTTTTGAACGTTTAGTAAAACAAATTAATCACGGTTAGATAAGTGTGTCTGGAAGGGGCATAATGTTAGGTCGGAGGGGCGTGCCTCAAGGGAAACATCCTGTAGCTTCGAGCTACCTATAAAATTTTACGAGCACGCCGTATGAGCCATTATGGGTCTTGTCGATGTCACTTAAGACTGTATGACGTAGTTTGTAAGTGGAATTTAGTTTAAGAATGAGCTTACTTCAAAATATGTATTTGTAAGTGATACGTTCTTGGGATTTTCTACAATAATTTAGGTGGAGTGGTTCAATATGTAAAAAGATTGTATACTAGGTGGACGATATAATATCTCACAAAAAATCTCTTTGTGAGACTGCCCGCAGTTTGGTTAGGGCATTGCAGGCTGTATCACCTGATTGCCCGAAAAGTAAGACGATTCCGTGCTTCGGAGGGCACATTAAACCATCGGTCCCGGTTATTTTCTACGGATAGTAGTCGTTACATGAGCCATGTCAGAGGCCTTTGGCGGCTCAATAACTCTGACACCAGGATTGGTCAGGTTGACCATCCACTCGATGAAGAAGAAGACTAGGTGGACGCTTCATGTACTCGTATGTATCGAAACACTATGTAATTTTGCCCTTCACGATAATATCTTTCTGTCCTTATACCATTCAGTTGAACAAAGTCGTACTTAAATAACTTTTGTAACAAAATGTAGTCCGGATCCAACCCGAACCAGTAAATTGTTAATAACGAAAGGGAAGGAAGTCAAACTTTGATAGATATTGTAAAACAACTTTTAAGTATCTGAATAGAGTCAGATATAATATATTATTACCTGGTCCATAGGAAACTTCGGGGTACCTCTAACCCGAATGTATTCAGTTATCAAGTAATTAGGACGAGCCGGAAAACATTTGTTACTGTTATAGTTCCGTGCCCTTGTTATTTTAAGCTTAACATATTAACAGGTAGTTAATATTATATAACTAAAGCGCAAGACACACATAGTGCGGGTGCCGGACGGGTGCGGGCTGGGTGCGGATCGAATGCTGGTCGTTTGGCGTTTTGTTCTTTGTATGACAGGTGTCACACTGGCCCGCAGCGGTCCCACCCGGACCGCACCCGCATTATGTGTGTCATGCGCTTAACCTCATCTGTATTAAAACCTATTTTAATAGAAATTAACGTATATATTATTGTGTTTCCCTTCGAGAAGTATAATGGCAACAGCACATTTCACACCTTGTCGTTCTGGTAACACGGCCATTCTAACCTAATGTGAACGGGGGCTTAGCCAACCATGCTGTTGGAAGTTTTAAAAATTAAAAGAGATTGAACATGCTCTAAGGATTGAAAAAAGTGACAGACATTAATTTTCCCTTCGGCGGCGCCACGGGAGCCCTTCATACGAACCCAACCAACCCGAACAATCACAGGGGCGAGTCTAAAATGATACTCTCCAGTATATATTCCATCTTAGTATAACCTGCTTGATATTCGTAAAACATAACATTATATGGAACTATGTATGTCACTACAACTTAACTTATTACCTGTCTGTAGCTTCTCTGCAATGAATTCCTGTAGATCTTAATGCAGCGACTACCGTAATACGTGTTTCCTTGTCGTCTATACAGATTCGCTTGAATAGTTACTGCCTCAGGCCAATCAATTGCGAGTAAAGCTAACGAACTCGGAATACAAATCGAATAGTTGGTACCCGAGTACAATATCATGCATGTATGAACACAAACATAATAATACTAGGTTTATGTGTCACGTCAATCCACTCATCAAAGTGGATAACTAATTTTGAACTAATCCTTTCAATATGTACGATGTAACAAACTAATTTAGAAGTTCGATTGCTTAAACTATTTTACTGATACATTCACATCAACTACTATATCAAACCTACTCTTAAACCTAAATAATCCAAAGAGTTAATGAAAAAAACAATACCTAGGAGTTTATTGTGATTTATTAGTGTCTACCGTCACGAAAAATTCAAAAGTCTTAAGTTTTTCTTACGCTAATGTGGTCTAGTGGTATATGCACTCGCCTGCCAAGACTGAGGTCCTGGATTTCGAGCAAAAACATGTTTCCTTCCTTTCAAACATGGCTCGGGTTTGTGATCACTAACCCGCATTTGTCAAGCGTGGTGATTATGCCTAATCCTTCTCACTGTACACTGATATCTTCAGTGAGATGAGAGGCCTTTGCCTAGCAGTGGGACATTACACGCTTATACTTAATGTTTATGACTTCTCTAAAAACATAACTATACTCCTTGCATCGGCAGCAACAAAGGTATGTGTATCCCTGCTGGTTCAAGTGCTCCGATACATAATGGTCATCGTTTGAGGAAATTAGTCTAGCGAGGAACATTCAGCCGACGTTCAAGCGCCAATTATATAAATCCTTTTGTTAACTTACCTTTCTTTAACAATTTAAAAGGTTTACGAGATTTTTAATATATGGAAAATGGTGAAACATTCAAGCACGTATTGCTTTTCGAACGTGGCTTGGGGTTAAATATCATATGCATTTGGCAAGTAAGGGGAGTGTCTAAACCCTGTATGTATTTTCAGGTGGCAGTTATCGCTTCGCATTTTAAGGTTTTACAGACTTACACAAAAATATTTTTATTTATCTGCAGTAGGCAAGCTTGGTACAGTGTTTAGTGAGATGAACTCTTGCCCAGCTTTCGAACATTACAGGCTAAAATTTATCTATCTTTCGCTTCATTTATTAAATGGTGAAATATTCACTGAGAAGAAGATAAGTTCAAATTGAAATACTTAATACGAAACATGATTCCTGGCAAAGTGCCCGAACAGTAATGACAACTTATCTCTTATCACAACACTACAGACATCAATACTTAGCTAGATACGTCTTTTGTCCGTAACATTTCCATACTGTAACTAAACTAAACAAGATTCAAGATTCTTGTGTAACGATCTTGCAGTCGCTTTGAGTTCAAATGGAAATCACTATTTTATTTAATGAACTTCGTAAACAACCCCCATATCTTTCTCATTGCTCTAAGACTTTAAAAGAAATGCTCTTAAATGTTTGCAAACGAAATTAAGTCTTGTTCATTGAAAATAAAACGGACATTTTAAACATTATCAGTTGTTTAAACGTCGGGAACCTTTGGGAAACAATCTAAGGCTCGCTTTAGTTACGCTCAATCGGGGAATTATGTTCCAATGAATTCGGGAGCAAAGCCGTTTGAAGGCGTACCATTGAGTTATTAACACGGATGAGTAATGTTTATTACCTGATTCATTTGGTTCACTAAATACTTGAGGAACGTTATTATCTTATTATCTTGGATATCCTTTATAATTCTTATCCTTATTATACGATATAAAATGTATAAAAGTCAGGTTCAACCTTATTCAAATAAAACATCAAATAATGGAGTAAACATGACGCAATTACAGCATAAAAAGCGCTTGTGCGCTGAATTGCTTGTATTTTCTAAATGTTGAACGAGAAAACTTCCGCATCTCGTGGTCAGGAGTATTTGAATAGTTTTAAAAGCAAATTATTTCAGCTACACGAATAAAATACTTTGAAAATGAACTCCCGTCCTGGAAATGCCGTTCAGTAGCAATTAAAACTTTCTTACTGATCAAACTTTAACAGTCACATCTTGAGAACGACAACTTTTCCTTGAAACTCGGTAAATGTGACTACAGTTACCTCGTGAAATGGCACTTACAGCCAAAATAACTCTTTTTATGAACACATCGCGAGCGAACGTGCTCATCGCGCTTACTCTCGTCCATATAGTTTGATACGCCTGAACAATCTCGGCGTTTACCTTCTGCGTTCCTATTTTAACATTTTGACATTTACCTTTAAAATTACGATATAACTTTGGATGAGTCGATTTGAGTTTGGATTACTTC
Source organism: Cyclophora albipunctata (assembly GCA_963082685.1). NCBI lineage: Eukaryota > Metazoa > Arthropoda > Insecta > Lepidoptera > Geometridae > Cyclophora > Cyclophora albipunctata. Next base: position 7,247,404 of record OY720116.1, on the reverse strand, counting down.
GCTGTTTTATCTATGTGAAAGTATCTTAGAGACGTATATTTTCTTACTTCTTTGTGTTTCCTTTAATAAACTAGACTGTAAGCTAATGTGTAATACACATTAATATTCATAATGTACTAGATGATTAGATTATTATAATAAGTCATGTTAACAAGGGCCCACGCTTGTATTACATATGAGTACATAATATACTGGACCAAACTGGTCTCCACCTACATCTGATTCCCGATTTACGAAATTAAAAAATTCGACATTAAGACATAGTTCTACAAAAGTATACAACGACTGTAAGACGATATTCTTTGTATCATACAATATTTTGTTGGATTATGAGCCACCTGCTTGATCGTGCAATAATGTCATTTTTCAGTGTTGGTTTTCAAACTGTTCCAATTTCGACTATTGTTTTAGATTATCGTGTCAAATGGTAGCCGAAAGCAGTCATTTTTTTAAAAACATTGACTATTATTCATTAACTTATAACTTACTTTTTATAATCAACCGTTTGAAACAACTAAAACTATAACTAAAACACTATTTTGAAATGTTTTGTCTCTTTTGCTCTTTTAAAAATAGCATATGTCGGAAAGGGACAAACCATTTTGATAGCTATAATGCTGTTAATAATTGTTATGATATAAGGCTCTTTAAAAATTTATGTTTTTGTTAAACTATTTAAAATTAAAAGACTAATTTAATCACTCCTTTTGAAAATCCTGAAAAGATTTTGTTGGGTGTATCGCAAGCAATAAGGAGGTGATCACTCACTCCAGACGAACTGAAATCAGTGTAACTGCGGACAGGATGTGGCTCTCGCTGACAGATCGGTTGTCAACGTCACTATACGAGTACTAACGTGCAGTGCAAAATTGTACAGTCTTTTCAACTTAAGTTAGGTATCGAAAATTGCTTTGTACAAAGACTATACGAGTACCTCTATACTTTTTAAACTTATCATATTTATTTCTTACTACTTGTGAGACGAAAGGCCTTTGCCCAGCCGTGGGACATTACAGGCTTATTCTACTACTACTACTAGTACTAGCTGTTACCACCGTTCTACTCGCATTTATTCCGTCAATACTCACCTTTTAAACTTTCCCTGGATTACGAATAAAATCCCAAACTAAAATCGACTAAAAAGCCGTTCTCGAGTTTTAGCGATACTAACGAACCACGATTGATAATTAAAATCAATTCTGGTTAATAAATATTAACTTGATTCAATTCAAGTATTGTGATAAGTGATAAATAACTGATGTATGTCGGTAGATATACTGATATTTGTGTACATAAGTAAAAAAACCAATTCAATTACGACAAATGCTAAAAAAGGCAGCAATATATTTTATCAGAGCCTCGTTGCAAAGTTGGCCCTTTCATTAGTCCAAATCAATCTGGCAGATCGATTTGCCCTCCCCATGACAACGCGAGCTGTTTTCCTTGAAACTTTTTAGATCAATCTAATTAGATAATCTCATTTTTTATCCGACAATTGGATGATGACAGATGGCCCGATGGCCAGGCATGCTGTTTGAAAAGGGTTTTTTTAAAATGAAAATGGACATCTATTTTCGAAGCGTTATACGTTCATATCGTTATACTTTCAATACTTTCGACAATTTTTCATTACTCGTTTATTCGTCGGAAAACCGTAGCCAGTCGCATTGTCATGAATGTATTGTTTGGCTCCGTATTAACGGAGGTGGTTTTGCATAATAATTTAAGCGATAAATTAAATTTCCAAAGATATTAAATATAATTCACTTTACAAAAACCATATCGTATATTTTAATTTGCGATTCCGCGTTAAAAGCTACCAGGTGGCCTGTTTAACATTCACGTTCATTTACCACAAACGTACGAAACATTAAAAGTAAACCAGCTTTATATAATTACATACATAAATTGATATAGATTGCCCGTGGGTTGCGTCTGGTATGAACATTTATGAGTAAACAAGTGTATATCCGAATAAGCTGTTAATTAAACAGTCTGCATGCAATTTGCATCTAGTCAGATTGGAGTCGCGAACTTCTGATTATTTGAATAAGATTTCTCAGAGCAATATTAAGGAAATTATTCGTGCCACGGAGCAGACAGCGAGGCATTGAGCAAACTACCATTTCTATAGTTACCTACCGCCTCGGCAGTATTCGCTGAAGTGTTCTATTGTGCTGGCTGGCAGGGCTTCAATTATAATAAATGCATTTGGATATTTTCATTAGTATCAATAAACTAGTCACTCAAAACCAATATTGGACGATTAATAATTAAGGGGACTCCGACTGGGGTGAAATTAAATATTTTTGTGTCGCAAAGTATTTCTGTAGCAGCGTGTACCTCGTGTCCCTTATAACAATGTACGGGCTATTAAGTTCGTATTGTACGAGTGCACGCGTTCGACGTGTTATGGTGAGGCGTCGGAATAAGGTTGCTATCAAAATATGAGCATGGTATTAGGCTTGCCCCATGTGCCGGCGTGTTGTTTACGAGCGCGACGGCGGCGCGGCCGACACCTCTGACCACTCTCGCCTCAGATAGCTCCTAATAAATATAATCTTACTTAGGGTGACATTGTGTGTTCTTTTTTCACTTAATATTTTTCCTGCTAAAAGTCCCTGGCGGCGATTACATAAACAGGATTCAACCGCGACCTTAATGCGCCTAATAAAGTTTTACGAGGGACCCTTGGCAAAAACGTGAACGTTCCAAGGCGACAATGCTTTTATCTTTTCTGTTTTACTGATTGTTTTGTTCTTTTACAATTAGGCTTAGGGATGAACATTGTGATCAATTTAATAACTCAAATAGCAATTACAGAACGAGAAGCTTCTTGCGATCGAATTACAGAATCCACTTCCGTTTTAGAGTTATGGTTTGTTTCGGTAACACTTTCGAAATGAAATGTTTGTCGAGTGTGCCAGTTTTTCCCTGCAACCCCGATCTATTTTCGAACTAGATGTTAGTAAAAAGTTAACGAAAGTTTTTAATTCGCAAAGTAGTGAACAGAAGAATAGTACAAATAAAGTACCACGCTAGTGACTGATGTTTTGTGAACGTTTTATTTTTTAAACCGGTGCCATCCGTAGCCTTTGGCGTAAAAACAAAACGAACAAGGCTTAGCCTTTGGCACTCTGTGTTATGAATTACTTTAGCTAAAAGGCGTTCTTTATAACTTGCTTGTTTCACATAAGTTTTCGTGTTAAATAATGAATAAAAATGCTTTGATTTAGTAATACATTTTTATAAAATTATGGTCTGAAACCTCCGACATCAGGATTTGTTTAAGTGGGAGTTTTTAGAAATAGGTTTGAGTTAAATAAAATATACATTAATTTCGACTTGGTAGATAATCTCTACCTATATAAGTATTATATTGCAACAGACGCATGAATTATGTTTGTTAAGTCTCAAACAAATTTACTAACACCTTCAAACATTTACATTTAAGATGGTGCAATTTGTAATTACAATAATCCATATTATGATAATTACAACCAACGAAATGCGACTTATAATTGTCCTAAGATCTCGTTATTGAACATCTTAAATATTTGTAAACACAGGTGATTTATGCAAGTACTTGTTTCTAAATGATTAGGGCCTGGAGTCATGGAATTAATGCAATAAATCAATGTCGGGACATGTTTACGAGCTAACAGAGTTAATTCCACAGTGACATGACGTTTATATTCGTGAATAATTGTTGATTGCGTGATGTTCCGCCGTGCTCTCTAATGCAATAAACCTAATTCAATTCCCGTTATAATATTGTCACTGTTAGTTAGCATCGTGTGCATTGAAAATCACGGACGCACTTTATTCAGTGAAGCCGCTATCGGCAGCAATTATTATGAAAATAATGAACAAATATCTGTTCAAATTAAACAAGAACGCATTGTCCGCAATCTATCTATATAATAAAGCTACAGAGTTTGTTTGTTTGAACGCGCTTATCTCAGAAACTACTAATCCAATCATATAATTCTTTTTGAATGGATAGCCACATTCAACGGGAAGGTTATAGGCTATTTTTCATCCTAAAATTTCTAAAGGAACGGGTAAAACCGTGGGGCGCTACTAGTTTATAATAAAAGCAACGCAAACTCAAATAATTACAATAGCCGTTTCAAACTACTGGAGTCTCAGTTGTAATGTAAAGGAAATAACAAAGCGTTATTGTCTAAACAAGAGAAACACGTAAGTGGTAGTTTGAAATCAAGTTTGAAGCTAATTACAAGGGCGGGGTACCGATGTCTTGTGTTGGAAACAGTATTATAGGAATACGGCGCGAACGTATTTTCGTGAAGTTAAACAGTTAGTGGATAATCCCGTTTTCTAGGCGCTTCGTCTAATTCGTTTGTAGGAGTTTACGGAGCCCGCCGTAAGGCTTTCCCGGATCAGGTGGTCTTAAGGACGCGACTTGATCCCCTCAAGGGAGCCGGCGTCACGATTACACCATCCAATGGATTCGCTTTAAAAACTATCCACTCAATGAATATTTATTGCTAGATTAATGGGTATCGGTAATGGCACTAGGAATATTAAGTAAACTTAAGTGTCTTTGCTGGGTATATTAAGAACTAACCCTTATAAGTTATTAGTTTGGGAAAACACGGGTATTGTGATAGGTCTTATTATATCTATAGTTACTAATATAATAAACCTGAAGAGTTAGATGTTTTGTTTGTTTGAAACTACTGATCTGATTTTATAATAAAAAGTCACTTTCAACGGGAAGGTTAAGTTATTTTTCATTTCGTTTAGAACAGGCAAAACGTGGATAAAACGAATTATTTCGATCTGTCACCCTGCTTTGTCCCCTGGAGTGCCAATCGGACAATTTTTTTTTATATATTATTATTATTTTTATATAAGTTCTTAAAAGTAATGCTACCTTTTATTAAAATGACTTATGATTTTAACAATATTTATACCTATATTTAATTCTATGGCGGACAAACATTAATTAAAAAAGGTTTGATCTGTCTCCCTAATACAAATAGGGGGACATCTAAATGTTCTTTTTTCAAACACTTTTCGCTTGTCACCATGTCTGCTGTATTTACATACCGATACCTCTGCATAAAATTCTCTCTTAAATTCGTAATTTAAACGTTTATTTTACACATAAAATAAAACTGTAAAATCAAAATATATTATATTGGCAAGTTGATTGCATAAAAGCTGTTTATGTCATCGGAATCGCTTGTATACGGGCTCTTGACGTTTGAGGTTTACGAGCAGAAAATAAAACACTCGCGTAGAACACTGGTTAATACGTTCAAGTATTTTCGATTCGGTTGTACAGAATTCAATGGCACTAGATACAAGTTTTTATCATTTTGAATGGATTTCGTAGATCAAGTGACAAACATGTAGATATGGTTATGTAGGTAGTTGATAAAGGTAGGTAGTAGGTACCAAACCCTAGTATGTACGAAAATAGGAACATGTTAATTTCTGAAGACTTAAAAAAAACCTTAAATATTTAAAAGCCTACGCAAATAGGGCTGCACCAATTTTAAGAACCACCGCTAGGGAACTGGCTGTCAAATGTAAAAACCGCATCAAAATCAGCCCATCCGTTTGAGAGCTACGATGCTACAGACAGACAGACCCACGCATGGAGACATCGACGTAAATGTTTTACACCCCTCTTTTGCGTTGGGGGTTGAAATGCTATTTATGTGAGTGTGTGTGTAGTACTATACACAGCAGCGTTTTAAACTTTTAACATAAAAAGTGTTCTGTGTTTGCGTAAGTATCCCAAAGATCTTTTGTATTCATATTTTATTAAAAGCATTTCTTAAAACTGAGGCTGTATCTGTATCTCTTAAATGGGTTAACTTAAAACGGGAAGAAAAGGCTTAAAAAGTATTTTACTTGTATTTTACTTACGACACTTCCTGAAACTTCAGCGGCGTCGTGTAGTAGCATTTTCTCAATTTCAGTTTGCAACAAAATCAGTTTATTTTCAAACTGACAAATTGCATTGAAGTAACAAAGTACAATTTTCCTTTAGGAATAACCTGACAAAGTTTGGATGCACACAATAAATAATGAAGGAGTTGGGAGTTGGAAGTCATTTCGGATGGTATGTTAGTGTTTGTGGATGTTTTAAATGAATATCCGTGTTACGTAATCGTTTTACGTGTAGTAATTTAGTTTAGTTAGGGAGGGTGTCCGTGGCCCGCGCAGCACCGGACGTCATTATTTCGCGCACATGCCGAGCCTAACAGCACCCATTACTTTGTGCTGTTGCAAGAAATTCAGGTCTAGACAGTGTAATTAAATTAAGGGTAGAAGGTCATATTCACTCGTAACGTTATCTAAGAGTATTTGAAATTGTAAGTAATTTGTTTACTGACACAAAATACATTAATTTGCTTGTGATAAGACATTATTCAATAACTTGGAACAAAAATAATATGAAGGTTTAAGTCAACGAGCAGTTTTATTTTCAATTACTTACAGTTGAACTTTATCAACAAACAATTGTCCAGTTTTCCCCCCTCCCCATTTTAATAGAAAAACACGTTCATATTGGTTAATTAACAACGATATTTTCGTTTTTCGAATCAAACGAGTCCACATCCGACCGAAGAAATCCAATTACACAAGCCTGATTCCCTCCCGAGAAAACGAATTAAAACCTTTAACATTAAAAACATCGAAAAGGCAGGTGGTGAGAGAGTTGGAATGCACCGTCCCGTTCCAATTACAGAGCGGCAGTCATTATTTCCGGTGCCATGCGATGCCTCCTCCTCGCCTCCTCGCCATACGCTGCCCGGCTGACCTGCCCAAACTCCGACAAACAACCAACTCGCCCAGACCCCCAACACTGACCTAACTCCCCTCAATCACCAACCACTCAACCAAAAACGGTAGCTCAACACAAACTAGCCCGTGCTGTACATTCTTAGCCATCGAATATTGTGAGTAATTCGACGGATTTGTAGGAAATAGCTTTTATCAATTTATGGTCATATTTGGAATCAATTTAAGTTGGGTTAACGTTGTTTACGGTACATTATGCGATACTTTTTGTTGATAGAGTGCTTAACCGTAATAACAGAGCTGAGCCGAACGCAAATGATCACCCATCAGCGTTTTAAGAATGGTTTCTCTCATTAGACTGTGTATGGTGAAATATTTATAATGACGTCATTCTACGTCAAACAAAAGAGTCACAATGCGAGTCACACACGCTATTGTTTATGCTTTTATTGAGTTTGATGCTCATTAAATTTTATTTTTCAAAAAGTCTCCTTAAAATTGTATTACTGAAATAGAATCTCCATTTAAAAAATAAACATTAACCTCTATTTGTTACAGTGCGTGAAAAACAAATAGATCTTTGATTTATACCCGCGTTGGTTATTTACTCCCGTACCGTATTTGTTTTAGGTTTGTTGAAATTACGAAATTCTCTGATCTCTGTTTGACCAATAAGTGTAAAATAGTTGAACTGACACACTTTGCATAGAACTAACATAAAAGTAGATAATTTATTTGTAAGCCTCCCTCATAATTCGTTTCATTTGTTATATAAAAGAAACATGATTATAATTCGTTTTTTAAATAATAGTGAAACCCTACAGCGAAAAATAAAAACAAGTGAAGTGCGAAGAGCGTACAAAGCGAATGTAACAATGACACACGATTTATAAGTAAACGACGCGAACAAGCAATTAACCAAGTTTTATTGTTGCAGAGTTTGTGGGTTTGAGGGTAAATCGGCACCGGTCCGGCTCATTACCCACAAATAGGAAGACATATGGGGATTTTGAATAATCAGTTTGTCAACTTAATTAAAACGTCTGATGAAAAGGGACTAGCCGCAAATTTTAATTTAAGTATGCAGGTTGATTGTCATTTTACAAGGCGGATTCTGCGGCCGTTGTTTAGGACGTGGATGTATTGTTTTCTTTCTTTAAATTAATGGATAAACTCTTTCATAAAGATCGAAGCGCCTGGATCGAAGTACCTCCTGTGATCTGTTACTCAATCGAGAGAGTAATTTCATATTCAATACTTTTTATTTCATTTTACTTTTTATTTTAATACGCCTCGGTGATTAATGTAATTAACGCCTCGGTGGTCTAGTGGTATGTGCACTCGCCTGCCAAGACTGAGGCCCCGGGTTCAATTCCCAGGTCGAGCGAAAACATGTTTCCTACTTTTCAAACATGGCTCGGGTTTGAGATCACCAACCCGCATTAGGCAAGCGTGGTGATTACGCCTGAAACCTCCTCACTGTACTGATATCTTCAGTGAGACGAGAGGCCTTTGCCCAACAAGTGGGACATTACAGGCTAATACTTTTGGTTACTTACATATTTATTTGTAACCTTGCCTTACTGCACTCGCTGTATTGTATGCTGCTATTATATATTGGCAGCGCCCCGCGGTTTTACCCGCGTTGTGCCCGTTCCCGTGGGAATTTCGAAAATTTTTATACTTATAAACCTTCATCTTATATCACTATATCTATTTAAAAAAAACGCGTCAAAATCCGTTGTTTTAAAGATCTAAGCATACATAGGGACAGACAGACAGACAGCGGAAAGTGACTTTGTTTTATACTATGTAGTGATTTAAGAGAGTGATGTTACTTCTTATTGTCATTGGATAACTTTTAGTCTTTATTATCCATAAATTATCTTACTTCTTCTTCTTCGTCATCGAGTGGATGGTCAACCTGATCAATCCTGGTGTCAGAGTTATTGAGCCGCCAAAGGCTTCTGACATGGCTCAAGTAACGACTACTACCCGTAGAAAGTAACCGGGACCGACGGCTTAACGTGCCCTCCGAAGCACGGAATCATCTTACTTTTCGAGCAATCAGGTGATTCAGCCTGTAATGCCCTAACCAAACTGAGGAAAGTTTCACAAAGAGATTTTTGTGAGATATCCCCACCGGGAATCGAACCCGGAACCTCCGGATCGTGAGCCGGGCGCTAAAACCACAAGACCACGGAGGCTGTTATTATCTTACTAATTTCCGTCATAAAACGCGAACTTCAGCAAATGAGTATAGGTTTCAATTACTCAAGTATTAATTATACCCTTATAATACAAAAACAACGTACACGCAACACAATTGACCCGTATCTTTATCGTAAGGGCACTAATTACGTGTAATTAGCGGGTATAGTGTAGTGGCTCAGTAATTTGGGAAGCTTTCGGTCACGGCTCATTATTCCGTCTACGATGGAAGAGTCTCGAGGACCTTTGACACGGGTGGCTCTGTGGTCTACATGACTAGATGAGGCGTAATGAATACCTACATATATCCGTTATTATAGTGCCACTGCTGATTAACGGGGAAGCCATGATACAAGCGAATTGTTTGAAAAAAGAACATTGAACATTAGGGCCGGCGCTCACTGACGGCGTGGCACAGCATGGCACGGCAGGTTGTGTAGTGGCATCCCGCGGCGTGCTGCGGCATCCCGCGGCGTTCCGTGGCATGCCGTGGCATCCTGCTGAAAGCCCAGCCACTCTGGCATCCATCAGTTTTGCTCCGCGCGTATTCACCGAAATGCTGCATAAGTTTCAACCTTATTTCAACTAGCTAGCAATCATAATTCCTCGACCCCAAAGTGACCCATACGTCTCGCGGGATGCAATGGCGCGCCGGGGCATCCCGTGGAATGAAACAGCATTACACGTCATGCCGTTGCATCCTGTGGCGTGTCGCATCATGCCGCAGCATCCTGCGGCACGTCACGGCATCGTGGTATCAAAATAAAGTAACATAATTTCTAAACTCATTGAAATAAGATTCAAAATAACTTAATTAGTATTAAAATCCTTTGCCATGACTCACCGTGCCGTGCCGGCAGTGGGCGCCGGCCCTTAACGGACTGCACAAGTATTCTTATTTTTTCTTAGCGCGTAAGTAACTAAGTTTTATACAAATGACGTTCATTTTAAATAGTGTTCTATTTCGAGCAAAATAAAATAGTAATTTTGAACGCACAGTTTTGGTTTTTAAAACATATTTAGGTAGTAAATAAGTCACGACTGTAAATATTATCAATTTTTAACCGACTTCAAAAAAGAAGGATGCTTTTCAATTCGACCGTATATATGCTTTTTATCATCCTTGATTTTATTAATACAATGGTGAAACCGCAATAAAAAAACAACAGATAATATTTTACCAATCGATTCAGGAAACTAAATTGTCGATTCATCAAAAATGTAAACTCAAAAAAGGCATTGAACTCCGGTTTCACGATATTAAAACCGTTTCAATCGTATACACATATTTGCAAAAAAGCTATTAAAAGCAATATCATAACGCTTTTGAATATCAATTTTGTAATATTAGATGATTGAAAATGTACCTCGGGTTAGAGTGAAACTTACGAGTACATAGAGGAAATATGTATCCTACTAATGTTATAAATGCGAAAGTTTGTGAGGATGAGCGTATGGATGTATGTTTGTTACTCTTTCACGCAAAAACTACTGAACGGATTTGGATGAAACTTTACAGTAATATAGGTTATACATCAGAATAACACATGGGATACATTTTATCCCGAAATTCCTGCTGGAACGGGTACAACGCGGGTATCACCGCGGGGCGCGGCTAGTATATATATATTCACTAGCTGTTCCCCGCGCTTCTACCCGCAGCGTACCCGTTCCCGTGGGAACCTTGGGATAAAAAGTAGCGTATATCCTTTCCCGAGGTCTACTTTATCTCTGTACCAAATTTAATTTAAATCGCTTTAGTAGATAAGGCGTGATTGCGTAACACAGACGGACAGAGTTAGTTTTTCATTTATAATGTTTGTAAGGATCTAATAATATAATTAAATCATAGCAAAGTTTTTTTTTATATCATTCTGAATTTTCAAAATAATCTCCACTATATAAGGGTGTGTTTCAACTAAGAAGACGCAAAGCGGAGCGGAGCTAAAAAAAAAAAAAGCGCCCGGGTCACGATCCGGAGGTTCTTCGATTCCCGGTGGGGATATCTCACAAAAATCTCTTTGTGAGACTGTCCTCAGTTTGGTTAGGGCATTGCAAGCGGAATCACCTGAATGCCCGAAAAGTAAGACGATTCCGTGCTTCGGAGGGCACGTTTAGCCGTCGGCCCCGGTTACTTTTACGGATAGTAGTCGTTACATGAACCATGTCAGAGGCCTTTGGCGGCTCAATAACTCTGACACCAGGATTGGTCAGGTTGACCATCCACTCGATGAAGAAGAAGAAGATAGTAAAGTCCCGCAGCTTTACCCGCGTAGTACCTGATTTCTTGAATATTTGAGGTTGAAAGTCCCTAGCATTTTTTTCAAATTCTACAAAATTAAAAGTGTAATACCAAATTAATTGCCATGACAAGCGTTCACCATTGTTACTCTTATTAATTACTTTTTCTACAGCCTAAATGGATATTATAAGAAAAAGGGCTTGAAATACTTTTACTAAGCTCTAAAGATTACAAAGACCTTGATTTTATAAAACTTTCCTGAGAAATTATAAACCTTGTTCTAAGGACTTTTGTTTTGAATTCTTTATACAAACTTATTCATTACAGACTGTAGTTACAAAATATCTTGACAACAGTTTTGGTCATTAGGTATAACTAGCAGCGCCCCGCGGATTTACCCTTGTTGTGCCTTTTGGGAACTTTTATACTTATTAACCTTCCTCTTGAATCAATATCTATTTAAAAAAACTGCATTAAAATCCGTTGCGTAGTTTTATAGATCTAAGCATACATAGGGACAGACAACTACTTTGTTTTATACTATGTAGATAAAAAGTAATTGTTAGTAGTCATTTTTTCTAGAACTAATAACGTAAAAAATACTGCCACACTTCGAACGTCCATTAAATTGACAATTAACTAACACACATTACACATGTCAAAATCACTAATTAAATAATTATTATCTCTAATAAGGAACATTTGCCGTCTCTCGAGTACGGGTATACGTTACTTCTTTATAAAACTGTAGGATAGTTATTTTTAAACGCGGCCCTGAAACAGACCCTTCAAACTACGCAGTAAGTACTTCGCTCTTCCGTACTTTAAACAAACAAAAAGTAGTTCATAAAACGATGTCAAAAAGTAGTTTTAACCACGCGTTAACAATTACGTATATTCACACCTGGAGCTCGCAGTGACGTCACATTCCCACGTAATTAGTACCCTCTTTCATACTTCTTTTCATGCGAAAGCTTCAAGAGTGGTGTCGAGGCTCTATTTGTGGTTTACAAACAGCCACGGTACATGTTCCGGTGAATTTATCTACATCTGTGTCAGTACATTGGAGACTAGTTAGGTACTTACATACATAATTACATACTCTATGGATAGATGATCAGAGCATTACATTTTAAATTCATATATACTCTATGTATATTGATGATTAGAGATTTAATTAGCTAGATTATAACGCCTATGATAAGGTAGTAGTAGTCCCATTGGTAGTCCCATCGTATGGGCCATTAGCATGAAGTCGATTTTTTTTATTTTACATTAGGATTGTATATCATGTCGTTTGAATACATACTGTATACTAACGGCTATCTTAACCCTGCACCGTAGTTTGATAAAGTTAAGTAATTGTTTAAGGTAAAATTAAAGTCTGAAAAATGTATGATTTACGAAATTAAAACCCTCTGAAGGACAACGGCAAAAACTTATTGAAAATGTTGCATAAGGACGAGGATTAGGCGTACTGAGAATCATTACAATTGCATAATGCATTATTGACGAGTTATTCCATAAAATAAGTAATTGCATTCGAAATACAATGAAAATGTTGCTCCAGTTCCGAACATAAAAGTTAATCGTTAGCCATTATAAAGATGATACTAAAATAAAGAGAAAAAATGTTAAAATGCATGCTCGCTCAGTCCTAATGGGAGCGAAACGAGCATTGACAATTGACAGAACATTATTGAGCAATTAAATTTTAATGGGACAGCATGAGCTCGCGGTGGCCCATTTCTGTTGCAAGCTCTTTCAGTTAACGAAGTCAGAAACGCATAAAGGGGCGCTGAATTTAATGACGGAGGCTTTGGGCCGCGATAGACATGTGCACGGCTAAACACAGGGCACGCTTTGTTCTTTCCACTGCGCTCGTTAAATATTTTAGCTTTAGAACGGCACCGACGCAAACCTCGCGAAACCACCACCAACACTGCCGAGGAAGGATTATACTATATTTTATTATCAAAAATAAAACTTACGACCTTTCTCTGAACGTTCACGGTACGTAAGCTGGTTTTATTTTTGTTACAATACATAGAGAAAAACAAAAAGTATCGTTCTTGGTTCGAATGTTTTTCAATTGGTTAACTAAATACTCGTCAAAATGTTTTGTTTCAGTTCAAATCTTCTTTTTGATTAAGCGAATTTACAAACAAGTTAATAAATTCTATAAAACGAATGAAGGTTTACAAGTGTAACTCTCGCATGTCCAATTATTTGTTCTAATTGTTTGTCGTATAATGTAACTGTGATAAGGAAAGATGATAATGTAATCAGCATTTGGTATCATAAAGTAATATGGTCCATAGAAAAGCACCAATCGAAACGATTGGATCTCTCGGCATTTGTTTCGAAAATGATGGTCCTTCATTGAAATTCTTTAAGCATTTGTTTGGTAATTTCAAATTGTAATTAAAGGCAATGCTGAGGCTAACTCCGAATTTTGCTTGTTTTTATTGGTGTAGTGATTTGCATTTATTGGCTAGGGTAAATAGAATTAATATAAAAAGTAAAGTATTAGCTTCTAATGTCCCACTGCTGGGCAAAGGCCTCTCGTCTTACCAAAGATATCGTACAGTGAGGAGGAAGGCATTATCACCACGCTTGCCTACTGCGGGTTGGTGAACTCACACCCGGGCCATGTTTGAAAAGTAGGAAACATGTTTTTGCTCTTGAGATTTTATCTAATCTACCTCTTTATTCTTAATACCTTCAGTAACATAATAATCACTCAATAACCTTACTTAAAAGAGAATAGTTAATGATCGAAAAAATAATGATAAATTTTATAATAAAACATCGTTAAAAGCAATAATATTATATAATAACTATTGTCTGTGTTAGACTGTAAGCAAACCGTAAATAGGTAAAGTATAGAATGACTAGCAGCGCTCTGCGGTTTTACCCGCGTTGTACCCGTACCCGCTGGAATTTTGGGATAAAATGTATCCCATGTGTTATTCTAATGTATAATCTATATTACTGTTAATTTTCATCCGAATCCGTTTTGCAGTTTTTGCGTGAAGGAATAACACATACATCCCACTAACTTCTTCAATCTCAAACAATATTCACAAACTTTCGCATTTACAATATTAGTAGTATTTTCAATCGTTTGCATGCGTTTGACATATTTTCATAGCTATTAAGAAATCTAGTATACTCTATAATACATTTAACGTAATTGTGTTTGCGTCCAAATAAGTACAAAATGTCTCCAACATGGAAAACGAACTGAAAAAAAGTATTTTTCGTAAGACGAAGGTCGAAGATAATGCGAATGTCAAATGTCCTGACTCATTTCTACAAAATGAGAATTTCATGGTTTCCACTGACGATATCGTTGCCTCCAACGCGATTTGTTTTCAATTATCCATTATTATTTCTACATTTCCCTCAATATGAAGCTTTCATATAAAAATAAATTAATATAATTATATTCAAACACAAATCCTCCTTTAATTAAATTGAACCACGGTATCTCTGCACATTATTATTAGTAGTAATTATGGAATAAAATATTATAAGTTGTTTTTTGATTCGTTAATGAAGTAAAATAATCTGAAAACATAGTAGTGGACGTTTTGGTAAAAATAGATATTTATTTAATTTTCATATTTCGTTTCTAGTTGTAAATCATTTCTCTTTATTTTATATTTGAAATCAAAGTTAAAGTAAATATTTTTAACAAGAGGATCTTATGTACATCTGAACATTTAAATAAAATTTTATTTATTTATTTGTAACATGGACTATACTTTGTTTAAAGAATGTAATGAGCTGACAGTGAGGTATGCGCGCGGTGGGGCGGGCGGCGGCGCTGGGCGGGCGCGGTCTCGGTCACTGCGGCCGCGACGCCGTCCGTGATCTCATTCATACTCCTCAAAGAATGGCCGGCCCTAATGAAACCAACCCAAACGCAAACGAAAGAATTTCATTTAAGACGAATCGGAAAATATTCAGCTGCCGCTAGTTATAAATCATTTGAATGCTAATAAATTCGACTGGCCCAGCCCCAGGTGGGAACGGACTTTCCTCTTCCTCTATCTTTGTTTTCAAGAAAAATTGAATAATATTCTGCTCCTTATTATTAAATTCTTTCATAAAGCCACCGACGGCTTTGGGGATTTTCTTTAATATCGTAATGGAATTTCATTTGTCTTGCGGTTCAACGCTGCCACAATGACGTACACTCATATTTCCATTTAAAGGGAATACGCTTTTACGTTTGTTGTAATTACCTTTGGAACAACAAGTTTTTCATGTCCAAATCACTAAGCAACAACAAATTTAATTTATTTATAGTCATTGTAAGTGCTCATTTCAAATTCATTAAATGTTATAAGAGTATTGCTACTTTTGATGTTAATTAAATTTAAAAACATCAATTAATTGAGCATAATTTTATAATTATTTAAAATTGTAATATTAAGCATAATTTCTAAGACTTCCAAATAAATCAAGATCTTGACCTACGAATTTACGGTGGAGGGCCGTTAACTACTTGCCCACTACAAATAACACTTCTATTCCATATTACCATAATCGTTAAACATAACACATTACTACTTTATTAGCACCTTTTGCTGTGAAATTATGAGAAAATTCAGTATACTTACAACGCGCATACAATGTTGTATTATACACAGTGCACCGATCTCAGTTGATCTCCGGACTTGGCTACGAACGGTCGGCCTACGCCGTAGCGGCTACGAGCTTTGAACTGCTACGATCTACGCTCCCGTAGCGCTACAACCCGCATCTGCAAACAAATATTAGTGCTAACCGACTGCTTTAAAAGTGGTGTAAAAACTTGTGGTTAATAACAAAGTTACTTTTTAGTGTAGTGATTATTGGATTAAAAGTAAGATATTATGTAAGTCATATTTTTTTTAAATTAGATTTTGTGTTAATTATCCTATCTCACTTTATTATGCTGACAAGATATTAAAACATTAAGGGATATGACGGTTGCTAAATATTCATGGGTTATAAAACAGCATTTATGTTACTTTTCACAGCTGGTAATAAACGCAAATTGGTACTAACTTTTGAGTTATGCACATATTTTTCTGGCGGACGGTTATGCGAACAATTGGTTTATTAGTACTTTAAAATTGCATAATAACTTTAAAGATTTTTATGAGTTAAAAACCAGTTTTTGATATTAATAAAATAAGGAGAATACTCCTATTGTAACCCGAGGAGTCTCTAAGACATGACAGTTCAATAAGATACTTGATGTCAAAAGGTTAACGTCCGAACTCGGTAGTCTTACCTTACTTAGATTTACTGGATTGTGTAAAGTTATTCAATTGTTATTTACCCTTTGGTTCACCCTTCTTCAGTCTGTCTCACTCACTCTCACTCTAATCTCAAACTTCTCCATCCTTCTCTAATAGTACCAATAGTCTTTCGATAGGATCCGGTAAAAGCATGGGATTAGTTTATATGCAAGCCGTAAAAAAGGGTTGCTTTAATACATAGAGATATACTAAGACTATTTTATAGTTTATTTCTGACATAATCTCGTCATAATAGTGTTATAGTTATGTGTTTTTTATGTGACATATTATTTTATGTGTGTTTTCGGCGGCACTTTTTTTTTTTTACACAGACTTTTAGCACCATTAACTGTTTTCTTTAATTTCAAGGATACAGAAATCAAGGCAGAACTTTTATTTTTGCTGTAGATCTATCAAACAAACTATATAGATATTTAAAATACTATGTTGTATGTCGAGGTCTCTAAGTATTCCGGAGTAAACATCTTGATAAAGTCGCCGACGAGCACTAGCATGTAACATCAGTGGGCCGAGGGTTTTATTACGATAGTTACATTATATGAGTTTGCACGGAGCGCAAACAACCCGTCTTCGAGCCATCAATCAATGGAGCGATCAATAATGAATATACAATTTTATTGTCCATAAATATACATGAAAGGACAAAACAAATAAGCGTACTAGTGCGGTTTATGGCCGAACCTTTTATACAAGTTTTTTGATGCTTCCCCGCTACAAGCGATGTAACCAATTTTTATATCTCCGGTTTTACGCAACTCAGGTTTATGTTACTCATCAAAGGGTTTACAGTAGACATGAATTCCAATTTTATGTCCTGACTGTAACACCATGATTTGCATCAGAAAGCATGTTTTGACATCGTATTTCATCACCGTCACATGAATATACACGGATATGTATTCATTATGTATAATGTATTAATGTGGACGTACCTGTACCTACAGACTGAAAAGGGAATGTACCTGAGGTCGATATTACACCTCATGTTATTATCATTCTTTCAATTTGAGTAGGTTAGTGGCCAACCCTAGTGTCGGTATTTTTAGACCGCCTAAAGGTCTCCGATATGATCTAACGATTGAAACAACCGGGACCGGCTGATAATGTGATAGTTATAAGTTAGACGGCAATGTCCCACTGCTGGGCAAAGGCTTTTCATCTCACGGAAGATAATAATACAATGAGGAGGATTAGGCGGAAATACGTCGCTTGCCTACTGCTGGTTGATCTCAAACCAGAGCCATGTTTGAGAAGTAAATTGGTAACATATTTCGCTCGCCTCTGAAATTGAACCCAGGACCCTAGTGTTGGTGAATGCATATACCACTAGATCATCGAGGCGTGTTGTGCTGTGCTTACCCTTAATGTTAAAGCACTTTATGTAACTACTCTTTTGTGTAAATAAAGATTTATTATTATTATCATTAAATAACGAATAACATTTCTTGTAGTGCTATTTTTAATAATATACGTAATTACATATGTGTATGTGCTATGTAATTAGCACTATGTGCATATTTTTACTCAATAAGTATTTACAAATAATAAAGTGATAGAGTTGTTCTCCTATTTTAGAAAAAAGCTCCAATAGTTTCAAAGCACATTAACGCAGCTGTCAAAAACTATGATCGATTGTACCAATAGGAAATCACCTTTTATACCACTGCGTGAAATTTCACTGTTCAATTTTATGTTTATAAAAAACATATATACGGTCGTATTGTGAAACCTTTTTTCAAAACCAAATGATGGCCGGTTGAAACCAAATGAGATCTATTCTTCTTCAATCACAATTAATATTGAACAGACAGATTTTGTTTTTACCACATTTTTAAGGAAACAAGTTTAATTGTTTATATACCTGGCGAAAAACGGGTGGACTGATTTGTAACATAGTTAAAACAGCCGCAAGGAAACTAGCTTTGATATTTTTAAAAACCGCACTGAAATTGGTCTATTCAGCCACAAACAGATACACACAAGCAGATATCCACATGACACTTACAGCGCCCTTCTTTCGAGGGTCAAAAACTTAATGGTATGTTATTGACATTGGGGTAATAACATGCCAATTCTTAAAAAAGTCGTCGTCAAATTAGTTTGAAATAATTATGCTACAGTAGTAGTAAACATGTATAAAGATAGATAGTCACTGTAATCGAATCACACTCCTCTTAAACGAAAGTAAAAACGTATAAAAAGTATAAGGTCTGAATATCCAATAACCCAACCTACAAAAGTATCATAAAAAGCTCGTTTCGTATAGTTAGTATTTGCTATTTGTACTAAAGCGTTCACTAACACTACAATAGAGCAATCATTACCTGACAAGATCTCGACAGAGGCCTTTCAATGGGTTTATTTTGATTTCATAGATCGTTCTCTTCTTATTACCTACTATTTTCTAATTTGAGTACGTATTCAACAAGTGCCTTCACTTAATTTATATGAATTGCGTGTAATTTAGTTAATTGACGAAGTTAATTGTCCTTTATAAGTGAAGTGTGATGTTTTTTACAAGTACATGCTTTAATTGTTCGTATATAGCGTTAAAATATATGGTTAGAAAATTTAGAAATAATAATGAATGATGATTGTTCTAAAACAAACAATGGTATTGGAATAATAGTATGTGTTCATTTCAAAGATTTCTTAGATATAATTTTATTAATTCATTGAATTAAAGCAATTTCGCTTAAGTAAATTAACGGGTATAATTAACGAGAATATCTAATCATTAAGCATTTCGTGATAAGGCGATTCACCTATAGTGTATTGGTTTCAAACGTGGTATTGTAAAGGTGTGATTATAGTAATTAGTTCAAAGCAGACAACATGCGTTGACAACTACAATTTGTCGGTCGCGGTTGTTTCAATAGTTAGACCATGTAGAAGACCTTTAGGCGGTCTAAAAACTCAAAACAATTTTTATACATATAAACCTTCCTCTTGAATCACTCTACCTATTACAAAAAACCGCATCAAAATCCGTTGCGTAATTTTAAAGATTTAAGCATACAGACAAACAGACAAACAAACAGACAAAAATAGCGACTTTGTTTTATACTATGTAGTGATTCAAAGTCCTGACTGACTGACTGACTGACTAACTGACTGATAATCAACGCACAGCCTCAACCGCTACACCTAGAAACATGAAATTTGGCAGGAAGGTTCTTCAAATGACGTAAGTGCACACTAAGAAAGGATTTTTGAAAATTCCTACGGGAACGGGCTCAACGCGGGCAAAGCCGCGGGACGCTACTAGTACTTAAATACAATTTATACATTGAATCTTGAAAACTACTATATAGATAGATACTATCCACATACGTGACGATTGACTAACTGTTATAACATCTTTACCACATCTTCTATCTCCAAGCGCAATTGTAGACAAAAAAACAACAAAAGCGCAACTTAATATATTACACTGCTCTACCAAAATTCCCTAAAAAAACACATTATACCACATATCTATAAAGACTATCGTGCGATTATACAATTTCAATGGTAGATATTTTATGGTAAAACGGATACTCATTTCACTAATGTCCCTTTATATTTATTCTGTAACCGAACTAAGTATAGTATTGAGGACAAATGACGGCCTTGGATCGGATATATTACACCATTTCCCTTGAAGTGTGTCTGCCTCTGGGTTGCAAGTTTCCCTAATAAAAATGTGGTTTGTCTACATGGCAACGTTATGTTAGGAAAAGACAAAGAGAATTTGCACTCTAAGTCATCTTATGGCATTTTTTTGTATTCTCTGGCCCCATCGAGCCCATGTCCGCTTCTCAAGTATTTGTATTCTACTTACGTAGCATTTTTACTGTTTCGTGCCCAACCCACAAAGCGAAGGACTTATTTTAAGCGGTTTATTTGCTTAATGAAACAAATGTTTGGCAAAACATATCGGCTAGCTCAACCGATCAAAACCGTACGTTTTTGATTGCTTTTAGTTTAGAGGTTTGATTTATTTCGTCAATTTTGGCTTCATTTTGTATATCCTATTTGACTCAATTCCTAAACTCTTACATCTGTACTGAGACACGTCAAATGCTTCCTTAGTAGTTATTTTATGAGTCATTTTGACAATGAAAAATTACGTCATATTAGTTAAGTGTCAATTTAAGGGACGTCTCTGAGTGTGGCAATTATAAGCAGTATAAAAGACTACGAATCTAAGAGAAAAATCATATTTTAATGAAAGAAAAAGTATTTGGTATTATAATGACTAAGCTTGATTTTGAATTAAAACTTTACGGATACACTTCGCTTTTATTTTATACATTTCCATCTGACACTCTGCCCCTTTACAGGAACCGTGGTCACAGAAGACTGAAAACGCTTAAACTTAAAAAACAAACTAAACTTTAATCAGGCAACCTAAAAAATAATATAATATTGACACCTAAATCGGGAAACCACATTATGATTAACAAATAAACTTATAGATCTTGACGTAGGAGTAAGACAAAAGCTAAAATTAGTTTCCACCGGTTCATAAGTACACAGTTCCCGGTATTTGGTATAGATTTGATGTTATACTTGAATGTAATAAATAAAATATAACTTGTATTATCGCCTTTTTTTCAGAATAATACATTTTCTAAGCAAAGGAATGAAAAACCTTATTTCGATACAAAACAACTCTAGTATAGTATAGCGCCTTTTTATATTAAAACATCTATAACATCTGCCCAGTCTGTCAATGAAAATATTCACATTTTATAATTTGACAAAGTACTACATACTCGTAAATTGCTTAACATATTCGTGGGCTTACTTTACAACTCTACGCGTTAAGACAAATATATCTGTCTCATAATGTTTGTCTATCGTAGTCTTTGTCAACTTTCATTCTTTCAGCATTATATGTATGCATAATAATCCCTTAATTAAATGAACCAACAACTAATTGGAATAATCCTCATACATCGCAGATTAATTTTCAATTATAAGTAAGCTTTAGTAACGATATCAAAACATCATATATAGTAAAGACATGTTAATTTTGTTACTTTAACTTTCAAAATAAATACTATTATGCTATTGTGAAGTGACCCTTAATACGAAGAATATAAAGGTTTGTTTAATTAAAATAACTGACTGTTCTTATTGCTGGACAAAGGTTTTTTAAAGAATGATCAAACGTAACTTCGCTTGGTCAATCTTAATAGAAAAATCCTGAACATCTTTATTTCTGAACAAGTATAAGTACAAGTACTTTATACTAAAATGAAATCCCAAGATTTAAAAATACCGTTAGTAAATTGCGCTGAAATTGTAATCAAATGGGTATAAAGATTACCGCCATTGAGCACGTTGATATTTGCTAAACCTATTCCTTTCCAGTCGCCACTCAAAGTTCTGTACCAAGGCTTTAACAGTATATCAATTTACTGTGAAGTTATCTACATTTCTTACTTATTGTATAGCGCTTTGTGTTTGTTTTGTGAGACAACATTCTAAGATTAGTAGTTTATTGTGAATATTAAGTTTTGTATGTGTGTTTATATACATTTTGCCCCAGAGCAAGTGGCATAAGTTTAGCCAGTTGGTATTTTCAAAGAGCCTCTTTGGAGCCAAAACTGAATAACTTGGTTTGACTTTGACTTTGTTGGTTGACTAATAACGTATGAGAATGTCATGACCAAATGATATTATAAATTTTCATAGTAAAAAGCCTAATAAGACTGCGATTCGACTGCAACTTGCCTACCTGGGCTGGACCTATTAACATCATATATATAAAAATCAATGCCACTTTTCGTTGTAACTGAACTCCTCCTAACCGGCTGGACCGATTTGACTGATTTGTATGCGTTTGGGTGGCACCCTGGATGGTTTAGATTCACACTAGCGACATCTATTGGGTCGCGGGTGGAACCACCGCGCGGAACAGCTAGTAACCTTTATAAATAAAAACTGTTTTCTTTACCTTATGACCAAAAATGTTTATTAATTACCAATTTCATTATAATTTGCATGTTTAAAAACTCTATACCAATAACAATCACATTAATGTTTTGGTTGTTTATCGAATAAATACACCCTTTATTTTATTGAACGGATATATTACATATAATTACTTTAGTTGAACAAAACCGTGGTATCGAATAATTGCGTACGTTGTAATAAATAACAAGTTATTGTTTTGATAACATATACCTACTCATATTATTTTAATACACATTTTGCGCTATTTACAGAACAATGGCCCTAGCCTTGTATTACTATAGTCTATATTAAGGTTTGTTTTCGGTAGCGACGGCAGCAGCACGCAAAAGCAGCTGCCAGTACTGGTTTCTGTGAATCTGCCTGCAGTCGCGGCGTGCTATTGCGGCGTAATTCATAGAAACTAGTAATGCTGCTTGCGGTCGGCTGATAAATAAACTAAAAATCATTACCTAGGATCCAGAAGACCATCGAACTGCATATAACTGTATAGAGTACAGTTATAATTTTCGATGGTCTTCTATATTTCCGTATTGACTAAAAACATATGAATAGCGGAATAACCCCAAAAAACTTAGAGTCTAAAAATATAATGTACAATTCATTTTATTAAACCCCTTGATGTCCCCTACTATGGATCCTCTCTTTATTCGAAAGGACACCCAGTAAAACAAAGCAGCAGTGTTTACAAAGACAAGCCTGAAAAAAAGAATCAGAGCAGTCTTTTGTTTTTTGTATTTCCTCCAGGTTATAGACGGAAAGTACTGAAGACTGAAAACGAAATGATTACCGTAGAGTTTTATTTGTATTGTAGGCACAATAGGTATTACAGAGTGAGAAAAGAACATCATAGATAAAACAACGGATTCAAGTGCATTATTACTATTCCATTAGCTCTCATTATACTGATGTTGTGAGTGGCCTTTATCCTGTTGGATATTACATGTCAATTCTTTTTTTACGTTTTTGTTAGTTACGGAATAGTTTAATGTTAATGTTTACTTTTCAAACATGGCTCGGGTTTGCGATCATCAACCCGCATTAGGCAAGCGTGGTGATTACGCCTAATCCTCCTCACTGTACAGATATCTTCAGTGAGATGAGAGGCCTTTGCCCAGCAGTGGGACATTACAGGCTAATACATACATACATACGGAATAGTAATTATTTTAAATTATATATAGTACTAGCAGCGCCCCGTGGTTTTACCCGCGTTGTGCCCGTTCCCGTAGGAATTTCGGGATGAAAAATAGCCTATAGCCTTTCTCTATAAAACGACTATCCAACACTGGAAGAATTTTTCAAATCGGACCAGTAGTTCCGGAGATTAGCGCGTTCAAACAAACAAACTCTGCAGCTTAATAATATTAGTATAGATACGGGTTTCAATACTAAAACTCATAGAAAGGTCATGAAAAGTAAGTGGTATTATCTAGCATATAATAAAACACAGTCCCACAAGTTGTCTATTTCTATGTACATACTTTATTGATTTTCTCAAAATCTCCTATACAAATTTTCATGTGATTTTTACCAACATACAATTAATTAAATTCAAGAGGGAGGTTTGAGACGTTTTATGCCAAATTCTCACAGTAACAGGTACAATATCGTGGGGCACTGCTAGTTGTATAATATGATATGACATTCGTTTTGCAAAGTGAACTATTGCCTTACAAAATGTCTCAGAAATTACTGAAATGTATCATCGTAGTCGCTCTCTGTGTTTTATACCCCTTAATGGAATAAAATCACTTGACTGTACGTACACAATATTTATGTCTACAACTTTACGCGCAATATTTCAACATCTGTCAGTAACAATAGTTCGGTAGTTTCTGTTATTTCCCTCAATCTCGCGCATTCTGCTCTGATAAGGGAGGTGATAACACATATACCCAATCTTTGTTAGAAAGAAGCAAACTTCCGGCGTTCTCTTATCAGATAATACAAGGAACCTATTTATTTGCTGCTCTTTAAGAGATACCAAGTTTTTTTGTATATTCTTGTGAAATGGTCGGCTCAGATCTGTATGAGCAGTAATAATATAATCATACAAGCCGTGCCCCGCGGTTTTAGCCGCGTTATGTCCGTTAATGTGTGCATTTCGGGATGAAAAAATAGACTATATCCTTCTTCTTGAAATTGGTTATTCAATACAAAAATAATTACTCAAATCGGACCAATAGTTCTCAAAATTAACTCGAACATACACACAAATTACTAATACCTCTTAAAATAAAGTATAGAAAGCATAGATGTACAGCACTAATTCACACATGGTTTGTTAGTCCCAAACTAAACTCTAAGCTTGCATTACGGAATATAACTAACTGATACTACATACCCATACATACACAGACACTGGGTTAGTTGATATATGAGGCAGAACAGAGCCATTCCGTCAAGAGTATCAGAATTACAATGTATTCAGAATATATTTGGTATATAATATGAATGGGCAAGTGGCCCATAGTGAGTTTCCTGCAATATGAAAAAAGATCTACACTATTTAAATAAAAAGGAAGACTTTTCCTGATTAACTAAATGTATGGGCACAACCCCAATAAATCGAGGTAAATAACGTTAGCACTATAAAAGATTCACACTAGCGCCATCTATTGGAGTGATCTATTAGATCGCTGGTGCAACCACCATGCGTAACAGCTAGTAATTTCAAAACAAATTCATAACACCTTAAAAAAAATAAGTAAAAAGAGTTCCGTTATGTAAAAAAACATATCTTTACCTTTATATGACCAATACTATTTTATTAACCCCTTTCTCTTCTACTAAGATTATTATTAAAACACACAAATACGTATGTCACATAGTGCCTAAAATGCTCATATTGTACGATACCATATCAAGTATATTACAGTGACGTGCCTGATTATATCAGAGCCATAATATAAGTACAAACATTTGATACACGAGGTCGGATCCATGTAAATCGTAAACAAGATCTATACTCGTTTTCCCGTTATGTCGCAATGCTATACGAGTATACGCAGTTGATGCCTACTACGCAAAATACGTCTTTATCGATAAGAAAATCAGCTCCAAGAAAAAAGAGTGAACAATCGCTTTGTGATTTATTTAGCAATACATTATGTTGCTGTGCTTTGAGGGTATCGTTCTTGCCTCAATCAAATTTAGAACGAGAATGGTTCTTTTGTACGTGAGTTTATTAAATACTAACCGGTAGTTATCTGCTACCCAGTGTAATTATATTCGTTGCTCAGAAGCAATATTAATTCTTCAGTTCATTACAGACTAGCAACGCTAATCGCGTTATATCTGTTCCTCTGACAATTTCAAAATAAAGTAGCTCAAAGCCTTACCCTTGAAAGTAGCTGCCATAGTACACTTAAAGGATTTTCCAATCTGAATGAAAGTTCTAGAGATTAATAGCTGCACTCAAAGGCCTTTCCATACATTTTCCATACATAGCATGTCAAAATCACTAATTAAATCTCTACTAAGCATTTGACGTTTTTTTTCTTAACCTATATCGTCCCACTATTGGGCAAAGGTCTCTGAAACAAAAAACATCTGTTCCAGTTTACGTATATTAGTATAACTAGCAGCGCCCCGCGGTTTTACCCGCGTTGTGCCCGTTCCCGTGGGAATTTCGGGATAAAATGTAGCCTATAGCCTTCCTCGATAAATAGACTATCTAACAGTGAAAGAATTATTCAAATCGGTTCAGTAGTTTCTGAGATTAGCGCGTTTAAACAAACAAACAAACAAACAAACAAAACAAACTCTTCAGCTTTATAATATTAGTATAGATAGTATCTAAAGATAATACAGAACATGAATAGAAAATATAATATATTTGCAAGTAAACTCCCTTAATGTATTTGAACCTTTAGTTAAAACAATATCAACAATATTACATTTAATCATTAAACAAACTAAAGTGTTTATGGAGCGTTCATGTTTTATTCAAGCAAAACCATTTACTCGTAGAACTGTTTACTTACCGAAGGTGCGCGAATATTAAAGTAGAATCTATAATTATAATATTGTGTTGATGAAGTTATACAGTAGGTGAGTGATTTTGCCAGTATTGCAATGTGTTAAATGGATACTTAACAGCTACTTAATGTTGAATAAGTATTGTAACAGGTCTTTATATACGGTTAGTATTGTCATAAAAGCTAAGAACGCCACAAATAAAACGTAAGGTAATAAAATAAGTAGAGAATGGGAGCTACTTTTCCTTCGGACACCCGTTTTATCTAAGTCCCCTTTCCGCACGTATGTAGGTATTGTCTAGACCCCAAAAGAATGAGAGCAATAAAAATGTTTTCAGGGAATATCTGAATGTGCACTTCTATAACAATTTATATTACTATATCTACTTAGATATATCTTTTATCTAGATAAAACTTTATCCCTGAAGGTATTACATTATTACATACCATATTAAACAAATTTTCACCATTTAATTGGCAGCGCTCGTGGCGTAGTTTGACGAAGTGATGTAATTTCGATTATTAAGCAACATGCAGCTCGGCCTTGGGGATGGGTGGCCGATGGTGACAGCTTACCGTCAGAAGACACGTTAAATTTTTCGGTCCCGGTGGCTATTTGGTTAATAAGTAATATTTATTTTATACTTGACCAGTTTATTACAGACTATCTACGCTATCAGCGGTCCCGGTGGCTTCAATCATCAGATCAGAGAGAGCTTAAGGTGGTCTAAAAACTCCGACACCATGGTTGGCCACTACCCAACATGAGCTTACTTACACCATTTAATATTCTTATTCAACTCTATTTTCGTCCGTTTCGTGAGACTACGAAATAAAAGGAGTAAACAAATAGTTGCATGGAATATTTGTTTAGGAAAGCATGTACGTTATCAATAAACCCTTAACCTAATAACAGTCCCTACTTTAGAGGAATATCCAAGGAAAATACTCCTTTAGGTTCAATAAACGCCTAATAATTTCCTTTCATATCATCCCAATTACGATCTGAAGGAAAACATATTTGCCGGGTGTATTGAATGTATCTCATTAATAAAGGACTTTATACATTTTGATTTGAAACTACGTTTATACACTTCGCTTTTATTTTACACTAGCAGCGCCCCGCGGTTTTACCCGCGTTGTGCCCGTTCCCGTGGGAATTTCGGGATTTTTTTTACATAAAAACCTTCCTCCTAAATCACTCTACCTATTACAAAAAACCGCATCAAAATCCGTTGCGTAATTTTAAAGATTTAAGCATACAGAGACAAACAGACGACAAACAGACACGACTTTATTTTATACTATGTAGTGATTTGTATCTGATGTTTCGGCCCCTTTACAGGAACCGTGGAATCGTCTTCTGTGACCACGGTTCTTGTAAAAGGGCCGAAACGTCAGATAAAAATGTAAAATAAAAGCGAAGTGTATCCGTAAATGTAGTTTCAAGTCAAAATGAATAGTGTTTGCTTAAACTTAAGAAACCACTTTATACAAATGAGTTATATCAAAGGAGATGTGATTATTTTCGGAATAGATTTAACTTTTAGCCCGCAATTTATGTAGGACGGAAGCCTTTAATTTTCTACGTTATCATTTGCAATGGTCGCCTCGGGACTAACCTATCTCTAGTAGGGTAGTTAGGTAAATTGGTAAAACAACTTTTGGCCGGGAGTCATTGAATCGAGCCCGAGTTATTATTCTATTTATAACATTTGCAACAACAACCTCAACTTTATTTACCTTACTTTATCGTAATGGATTACACATTTTTATGTATGAGAAGGCTACATGAAAAAGCTTCGCGTGTGGTTTGTAATTTCACAATTAATTATAACCACATTTTTTTAATTTCAATGCATTTTTATGCCATTTTTCAATGAAAACAATTGTCAACCCGAACCATGCAATCACTGTAAGAAAGCATGAAAATTGTTTGAAATGTTTGTAGAAAAAGGTTGCAATTTTAAACTAATTTACTGTGGGCTTGGATTTTATTACTCTTTGTATTTAGATTGGTTTAGTAAGGGCTCTCTACTAATTGTAAAATTGTATCTCCTTGTTTTCTATTGCTTGACAAAGTCCATTGTAGTCTAAGCAGACTGGCTGACCATGTTACCGTACCAATAATATGACTACCAGCATTAAACGCCAAAAATACATAAAGATTAAATAAAAAGAACTGTTCTGAAGCCACTCGAAAATGTTTGAAAATATAAACTGTTTCAACGATTCCTTCTCGATAATTAATTTGTAATTACTAATTTGTTTTCTTTGATCATTTGAAGTCTCTAATTGAAAAACTATGGAGCTGAAAATTAATTATATTTTCAGTTTGTTAACCGCGTCTCGCGACAGACGCATCTGGCGTAGGCACTTTTGTATTTGTTAGCAATTATTCCACAAACTCATAGAGAAAACAATTTTAAACTTCTCTGTATGGAAGTACTATGAGCAAAGTTTACGATCGCATATTTCAGTTATTATCGCTTGACATAATTCAAAACCTTATATTATGTTTCTTCAAGTATAAGAAATTAGCAGCGCCCCGCAGTTTTACCCGCGTTGTGCCCGTTCCCGTGGGAATTTTGGGAAGAAAAATCTATTACAATAATAATTATTCAAATCAGGCTGGTAATTCCTGAGATTAGCTGGAACATACAAAAAAACTTACAAATTTTGCCTGTTTATATTATTTGTATAACTGTTTGAAATTGGTTTTCTTTCATCTTCCCCGATTGTGATCAACACAATTTATATTTTGGTATAAAGAATATCGTCCATACTTATTGAACTTTTCATTGTTGAAATAAAAACTTGAACTGAGAAGTAAAAAGTAGTAGCACTTTCAATATAAAGTCAATAAGAGTACAATGTTTTCTTCGATTCCGTATAAATCAGAATATAAAACTGTTTTGAAACTTTTGAAGAAATGAAACATTTAAAAGTACGAAACACTCTTAAATAAAACGATAATAATGTTATGCATTTAACTCAATGCTTTTATAGGATTTACACCAACATAAATATTCATAAAAGTTGCTGTGCCCCGCGGTTTCACCCGCAGCGCCCCCGTTCCCGTGGGAATTTTGAGATTTTTATGCCCTATAAACCTCACGGAGCCCGAGACCTTTGAAAATTGAAAATTGATGCAAAACCGTGGAAATCGGTTCGTGCGTTCTGGAGTTATAGCGTCAGGGAGGAAAACCCGACTTATTTTTATATAGTAGAAGAAGAAGATTAGCGATGCATGTTCTTCGTGATTTTAGTTAAGATTATATATTAACTATTTTTTATAATAAGTAGGTAATTTAAAATAATTGAAAACTGAACCATCTCATATAAGTCTTGCGACGGACTTAATTTGTCTGACTTTGACGTAGTAAGACAGTCTTCAGTTTTGAGACTGTTGTTGAATAAAACCTATATACTTAGAAAGCATAGACAATGTAATAAAAAGTTGATGTTCTGTTGTTTTATAAAAAAGAAGAATTGTGTTGTGTTATGTCATTATATATATTAATACGTGTAATATGTCTTGGTTAATAAAGTTAAGTAATATTGCGTAACACTTTATTTTGAACATCCTTTAGGTTATGGGCCCAGACCCGCAATCAGATTAATTACTTGTTCCTGGTTGGAACGAGGCAAGAAGAAGTAAAGGAAAGGAAATACAATGGATTCTGTATTACACAATACACGGACAGGGAGCAATAAAATTGGAAGGCTCCAGAAATTGGAATATATGGCGGTTCCAGACTACGGTTTTGCTGCGAGGTCAGGGCTTGTATGACATAGTAAACGGCACCAAGATAAAACCGGAAAATGATGCCGATCGTACTCGTTGGGAAACGTGCGATGCAAAAGCCCAGACATTGCTGGTAACAAGAATGTCAGAAGATGTCATGATACATATCTTATCATGTGAAACCTCGGCTGAGATGTGGAGAAAGTTACTAAGTGTCTATGAACAAAAATCAGAGACGAGCATTCATATTGTTCAGCAAAGATTCTTTCAGTTTAAATACGAAGAAGGTGCAGAAATGTCTACTTTCTTATCAAAAATACAGGAAATACAGAATCAATTGAAACAGCTCGGTGAAACTATATCGGATAAGCTCGTAATAACGAAAGTTTTGATGTCGTTACCAGATCAATATAGACATTTTATATCCGCTTGGGAATCTGCATCTGACGATAAGCAGACCTATGATAATTTAGTAGCCAGGTTGCTGATAGAAGAGGAAAGGATAAAGGAGAGAAGCGGCGATGAAAGTGCGCAATCATCTTCTGCTGCATTTGTTGCTAAGAAAAACTTTAATAAAAAATTGGTGAAGTGCTACAAATGTAATAAACTAGGACATTTTCAAAGTGAATGTAGAGTTAATCAGAGGGCGAGTTCGAACAATTATCATAATAATAATGACAACAAAGAAGGTCGATTTGAGCGGAGGTGTTATTATTGTAATAAAGTTGGGCATGTCAAAAGTCAATGTCGTTTCAAGAAACAAAAAGAAAACAATGCATTCGTCGTAGAAAGTGCAATCGGCAATAATTTTCACAAAACCCAGTGGCTAGTAGACTCCGGTGCAAGTGAACATATGTGCTGTGACTATAAACTTTTTTCGTCGTATTCGAGTGTTACAAACAAGTTGGTGACTGTTGGTAATGGAACGCAAATTAGTGTGGAAGGATGCGGACAGGTGGCGCTTGAAGTATGGAACGGGAACGAATGGGTTCACACGACCATAGAAAACGTTCTCTATGTTCCTGAACTGAAAATGAACCTTTTATCTGTCAATCGTGTCACGAGTAAAGGTTATGTTTTGATAACAAACCGAAATGGTTGCAAATTTTATAAATGCAATGAAATTGTAGCAGTTGCACAGCGAAGCGGCAATATGTATGTGTTGGACTGTCGTTTTTATACGGATTGCTTAGTTAATGCTGCAAAAGTTATTCACGGAGACTTGCATTCATGGCATGAAAGGTTAGCTCATCAAAACTTACAATATGTGAGAATGGTGCTTAAAAACAACAACATTGAAGTGAAAGACTCGGACTATAAGTGTGAGGGTTGCTTGGAGGGTAAAATACATCGTTTGCCTTTCAGTGCCAGTGAAAATAAAACAAGTAGACCATGCGAATTGATACACGCAGATACGTGCGGACCCATGGAGGTGCCGTCCGTGGGAGGCTCCAGATACTTTGTGATTCTGAAAGATGACTACTCCAACTACAGGTCAGTGTACTTTGTTAAAGGCAAAGATGAAGTGAAGAAGTGCATTGAGAACTTTTTGTACAAGGCCGAAAACGTAACCAAAAACAAGGTACTGACATTTAGAAGTGATAACGGATTAGAGTTCGTGAACAAAGAAGTACAAAATCTGTTTGAGAAACGTGGAATAACTCATCAAACCACGGTGCCATATACACCTGAACAAAATGGCAAGGCAGAGCGAGAAAATCGAACTCTAATAGAATCAGCACGTACTATGTTGTGTGCGGCAGGTCTACCTAAGAAGTTGTGGGCAGAAGCTGTTCATACGGCGGCATATGTACTAAATAGAACAAGCAAGAGCAATGAAACTGGAAAGACCCCATATGAAACATGGACAGGCAAGCAATTTGACATAGCGGCTCTTAAAATCTTTGGAAACCCCGTGTATGTCCATATTCCAAAGGAGAAGAGGAAAAAATGGGATCCTAAAGGAGAGAAAGGAGTAATGGTCGGTTATGGTGAAGATGTCAAGGGATATAGGATATTTTTCCCTAAAAAGAACAGTATTGAAGTGAAAAGAGACGTTGTATTTCTAGAAAGAGGTGAAAATCAGAAGGAGCAGTTAGTCATGCTGGATACTACAATAGAGGAGGAGGAAGACACTAGTTATCCTAAAGACAGAGAGGAGACGGCTGAAGATGGCGAAAAGAGGATGGAGGAAAAGCAATCACAGCCTGAAGAGGAAGAGGAAACCATGAATGTGTCTAGCGATTGTGACAGTATCTACATACCATGTTCCAGCGAAGAAGAATCTAGCAATGATGATAAGGAAGAGGTACCGGCACGTGAGAAGAGTACTCGAACTAGGAAACAGACTTCATTCTACGAGTGCCATCATACCTGTGTCGAGGGAGGTGAACCGAAGACTTACCGAGATGCCATGCAACGGAACGACGCAAGTAAATGGCAAGAAGCAGTTCAGAGAGAATTGGAAACCCTGAAAGAGAATAATACTTGGACTGTTTGTGACGAACCTGTAACTGAAAAGACTGTAAGTAGTAAGTGGGTGTTTAAAATAAAAAATCCTAATAATAATGTACAGTATAAAGCAAGGTTAGTGGCGAGAGGTTTTGAGCAGTGTGATATAATGGACTTATGTGATATATATGCACCAGTAGCTAAATTGTCAACATTCAGGTTATTTGTTTGTATAGCAACTAAGTTAAACTTACCGAT
The DNA here is from genome assembly GCA_963082685.1 of Cyclophora albipunctata. Lineage (NCBI taxonomy): Eukaryota > Metazoa > Arthropoda > Insecta > Lepidoptera > Geometridae > Cyclophora > Cyclophora albipunctata. The sequence continues at coordinate 7,214,446 of OY720116.1, read as the reverse complement.
TATTCAAATGGATGTTACAGGAGCTTTCCTATATGGAGACATTGATGAAAAAGTGTACTTAGAATTGCCAGAAGGTGCATATAGCGGTGATAAAAAGATTGTTAAGTTAAATAAATCACTGTATGGTTTAAAAAAGTCACCAAAATACTGGAATGACAAATTTAATACAGTAATTATAAAACAAGGTTTTGTAAAATCAAAAAGTGATTCTTGTTTGTACATAAAATGTGAGGGCAATGCTCGAACATATGTTTTACTGTATGTCGATGATTTACTAATATTTGGAAATAATGAAAAACAAATATGTGACCTTAAGTCATTATTGAATGATGAATTTAAAATGAAAGACTTGGGCTTAATTTCAAATTTCTTAGGTATTCATGTAAAACAAGATTTAGATTCAGGGATTACTGAATTAAACCAAAAAGAGTATTTGGGAAATGTATTACAGAAATTTGATATGCAAAACTGTAAAGAAATATGTACACCAATGGATCTGAACTTTAATACTAAAATATTAGAAGAAAAAAATGATTCTGTTATTGATAAAAACATTGAAAATAAATGTAGACAAATTATAGGTTGCTTGTCTTATGCTGTATTAGGAACAAGGCCTGATTTGTGTGTTGCTGTGTCAATGTTGAGTAGGTACCAAAATAATGCAAATAATGTTTTATTAACTGCATTAAAGAGAGTGTTGAGATATGTAAAATATACTATTAATTACCAACTTGTTTACAAATGTAATAGCAATTTATTATTGGGATATTGTGATGCTAATTGGGGAGGAGACTTGAAAGATAGAAGGTCGACAACTGGCTATTGTTTTATGTTTGCAAATTGTTTAATTTCATGGTCTTCAAAGAAACAGGCCAGCGTTAGTCTATCTTCTACTGAGTCAGAGTACATAGCAATTAGTATGGCTGCAAGCGAAGCATGTTGGCTAATTAATTTGCTTAAAGATTTCAACTTTGTAAAATTGTGTCCTGTCACAATATTTTGTGATAACCAGAGTGCTATAATGGTAGCGAACACTGAGAGTGTTAAAAGATTAAAACATATTGATATAAGATTTCATTTTATAAAAGACTTGATTAAAAGAGGAAAATTAACTTTAAAGTATATTAAAACTGAAGATCAAACCGCAGATATGTTTACAAAAGCGTTGAATAAAAATTTATTGTCTAGATTTATTAAAAACTGTGGTTTGTATTAATAAGTTAACTTCTTTAAATATAAATTTAAATACCTAGCTGTAAGGGTGTATTACATTGAGAGGGGGTGTTGAGGCAATGTAATAGGTAGATTAGTTTTATGTTATGTTGTTAGATTATTATTACATTGAGGTAGGGTGTTGTTGAATAAAACCTATATACTTAGAAAGCATAGACAATGTAATAAAAAGTTGATGTTCTGTTGTTTTATAAAAAAGAAGAATTGTGTTGTGTTATGTCATTATATATATTAATACGTGTAATATGTCTTGGTTAATAAAGTTAAGTAATATTGCGTAACACTTTATTTTGAACATCCTTTAGAGACATCACGTTTTTTTGTCTAACAGACTGAAGAGTCTATCTGCCTTATTCATAAACGCTCACTACCTAAAACACTGTTAGTGAGTGTTTTGTCTCTTTTGCTCTTTGGAAAATAGCGTATGTCAGAAAGGGACAAACCATTTGATAGCTAAAATGCTGCTAGTAAGCGTTTATGAATATGGCCTTGTCTCTGGTGTAAACTCTTTCCTATGCCTTCATAGACTAGAGGACTGTCTTAGGGTGCCTGTCCATTGATGCGGAGCGCGGCTGCGGACCGGAGAAACTGACAAATATTAACCAATAGAAAAAAAAAGAGTAAGTATTAGCCTGTAATGTCCCACTGCTGGGCAAAGGCCTCTCATCTCACTGAAGTTATCAGTACAGTGAGGAGGATTAGGCATAATCACCCCGCTTGCCAAATGCGGGTTGGTGATCTCAAACTCGAGCCATGTTTGAAAAGTAGGTAACATGTTTTCGCTCGACCCGGGAATTGAACCCGGGACCTCAGTCTTGGCAGGCGAGCGCACATACCACTAGACCACCGAGGCGTTCACCGAGGCAATAGGATTGCATAAATTATCTGACAGGAGCTTAGTCTTGACTATAATGTACTCCAGCTTTAATGTGAATCTGCTAACATTTAAACCTACAAAAATACTTTTAAATCACGACCCCAGCATACGTAGCTTGGTATACGGAAAACCTTTTAAGTATATCGTTTTATTTTGTTGACAAGCGCGTCGAATTGAGTTGCGGGTAACATGTCCAACATTTCTGAAAGTTGGTAAGACGTGTCAAGAAAGTCAAGATACGCGCAGTATGTTCAAGTTGCGTGAACTCGTAATAAAATAAAGTTCCTGTTGACGGCACCTTGTGCGAGTTTACAACGATTACCGCATCGCGGATGTGGTTTCAGCGATCGTTTCACGTCCAATTTTCTTTATTTTAGGTTTTTAAAACTTGTTTTGGTGAGTGGTATGCTAAATCGACTGCTTGTTACGTTAATAATAAATAATATCCACGGACAAATTCAAACACGGCTAATTATACCCAAAGTAAGCTCTAAGCTTGTGTCATGGAATCTAACTCACTGATATACATATGTTTGTAGCTTTAATGTATAACACACCTTGAAACTATTTTAATTACAAACTATTGATGTACTTTGGAGAAAGCCAACAATGAATATGTGTTGAAGTCCATAACAATCAGCTGCTCAATCAGGTGCGCCAATTATTATTATTGATACCTCATATTTTATGATTGAGCATGTACCTTCGTCCTGCGAGATACTTAGGCTTCATTCAGTTTAGGAAATTTACCATAGCGGCTACGGTGGCGCTGAAGAGTGAAGATAGCCCGTATTACATTTATAATAATAGCTTACAAAATATTATACGAGTATCACTCATTCATTCATGGAAATCTAAAAATATCATTCACGGAAATATCCAGAGCCTACAAATAAAAAATGTCCTCCAATATTCATAATTAAACTTGTACAACTTCTTAAAAATCCATTTCATTTCGATATTCGTAGTCATGAATTGGGCCGAAGTACTGCGACCTACGTACTAACATAAAAGTTTATACTCGTTGCTTTTAATCTCAATATTATTCCGAGATTCCCTCGCTCGGTAAGCGGTGGTAATCCGTCGGGCCTGAACCTCGATTGCTAAATGTTACCAAAAGTTTGTTTGTTGTACGTTTCCCCCCCGTTCTTTGAGAAAGATTGCTTTCAAATCTAATACCGACTCGAACCCCAATCTCAAGTTTAAGAAATTATTTTTATTAAAGTACTTACTACATATGGCAAAAGATAAGTATATTTTAAGTATCTGTATGTTCCAATTTAGATAATATATATAGTAAAGTATATTAGCCTGGAATGTCCCACTGCTGGGCAAAACCCTCTCGTCTCACCGGAGATATCAGTAACTTGAGTAGGATTAGGCGTAATCACCATTCTAATACTATTAGATACTATTTAAAAACATTTTTTAAGTAAAAATAAACCTATTGTTATATTATTGGCTTTCATTTCTATAGCTTTCTTATTACAAGAAGGCCACAATAATAAAATAAGAACAAAAAGAAAAATAATATTCATTACAAATTTAAGAAGTAATAATAATTATCTTCCTTTCTTTATTCAAAATGGTTAGAACCAATCCTTAAATTACTGTTCATTATTTAACAAGGAATCAAATTACCTTTAAACCGTAGTCGGTGTTGGGAATATCGGAGGTCGATTTTAGAGACAATCGAAGATTCACTGAAGCGTGAATCGACGAATAAAATGAAGTGTCAAGCGAAACGAAGCATCGGGATCCACTTTGATATTCCACGGGAAGCCATCAAAGTAAAAATTGTATTTCAGAGGTATGGAAGGTAATAACTGTACTGTACTATGAGTTTACGACGAGTAAAATATTAGTACGTACGCTTACATGAATTATTAGTACGTATATGAAATCCTTGCTCAAACGTAAAAACACCTCTATTTGATAAAGACTTTGAAATGCTAGTCGCGGTAGATAAACGTCGTGAATCCATGGTAGGAGCTACCGAACCAGATCAATACTAAGTAATACAATAAATACACAACCCTATCTAAGTTTGAATGTACGACGTAATCTCCGAAACTGCTGAATCGATTACAAACTTATTAAATTACGTTATACAATTTAGATATTACTTGCAAACTACAGGTTTTGGCAGTAAACACGGTTACTACCGCACGCCTAACTTTAACTTTGTGTTGCAATACGAGTGATTGTTATTTGAAATAAGGATTTAATTAAATGATTTGATTTTTGCTTCACAAAATAGGTATTGTGTCAACGTAAAAAATATCAGTCATTTGTATTTTATGGACAAATACGAGGAATTCCGATATTGAAAAACAGCTTCCTTTGATGTCGATTGTGGCTGTGACTTATTTAGACAGGTGAAGTACATGAAACGCCGTTTCTTATAGAACTCTTCAAACATTTATCATTTTCGTTTATACACGAGTATTATAGAAATCGTTTTCTCTTGCGCCAGCGAAATGGTTACCCAGGATAAAGAAAAACGTGGTGTATTTTGATTTATTTTAATCATTTTACGTCTTTGAAGTATCTTTGAATGTTTAATAAGTTTTATTAATATGTATTGAAGGGGAATGTTTAAAGCTTTAGTTAAGTGCGGGGTGGGTGTATTGTCACTACATAGTATAAAACAAAGTCGCTATTTTTGTCTGTTTCTTTGTCTGTATGCTTAAATCTTTAAAATTACGCAACGGATTTTGATGCGGTTTTTTGTAATAGGTAGAGTGATTCAAGAGGAAGGTTTTTATGTAAAAAAATTCCCGAAATTCCCACGGGAACGGGCACAACGCGGGTAAAACCGCGGGGCGCTGCTAGTATCGTATAAACTGGGAGCTAGTGCGGGGCGTCGGTAACGGGGCAATTAGTTAGACAGCTTGCCAAACAAGAGAGCGCTTGTTGCCGGCGGGTGTTTGCGGGGCCCTGCCATGAATCTAGGTGACTTGCATCCAACAAACCACTCGTTTATAACTCAACCACACATTTAATACAAACTTAAAGCCGACGTGACACTTAAGTACGTTATACATCATCGAATAAGAAGGTTACTCTGCGGAAAATGCATAAAGTTAGTTACAGTTCCTCGCTTCAACTAATTCAGATTCTTATTCAACGAAAGCACTATCCGTAAATCTTTGTTATGCCTTTGTTATGTTATGTTATATTTTGAGACGGGAAAGTTTGATATTGAATTGAAAAATGTCCATTGCCATTAACGCAATTAAGTATTCAAATATAAACACAAAAAGTTCGATAACAGGCAAATTTTAATGCCATCGATAGAATAATAAAAACGGACAAAAACAAAAGGGAATTTAATCGCTTCTGAAAAGGAAGGAAAAAGAAATATTTATTGTGGAGGGAATAGATTAGCCACGGCCGGGGTTGAGGCGAGCGACGACGCGACATGGGTTCAGGCGGCCATTATTGAAAGTCAGGGGGCAGCGCGTGAACCTATTACTTCTCTACGCGCTGAAAAAGTGTCGCGCTCCTTGAAACATTGCGCTCAGCGCCGAGCGCTATTCATTGCTCAATGTATTTTATTCCGATCCAATCGATCTTTAGACAACAAAACGCACATTGTGAATGGAGTGTCTCACGAGACGATAAATCACCGAAGTCTACGATACGTTTAATGAAAAGATCTTTCGACTCGCACCCTGTTTTATTGCTATTGAACTCGGCGTTTGTTCGCTTTTCACAGAGGAAACGTAGATATAATTTGTAGAGTACAAGTCCGGGTACCGCGGGCCACGTCCGCTGACGCGCAGATCGCGGGCACGAGCACGTACACTTTGATTTGTACTCCCTCTACTAGGTTTAATCAAAATAAACTAAAAGGTTAATAGCCAAACACGTTTTGTTTAATACCTATTTTATTTTGTAACGAGATCTTTTTCTTTACAGATCGGTCCCATGGTTACTTAAAGATAGAGAAAATGCAGAGTCACGAGGAGTGAGGAAACGTGTTTGTGATAATGATTGTAATGTTTGACGGACGCTGAGATGAAAGGGCGAGTGAGGATGGGGAGCATGACCCGCGAGGCGCGCCCGACATGACGTGTGGGCGCGGGCTGACGGCTACCCCGGGCAACATGGCATCGCGGTTGGCGGCCACGCTACTGTGGCTCACTGGAAGTAAGTGGAAAGTAAAACCTGACGCTACATTCAAGATACCGTGTAAAATTCATGACCCACTTGAATATGAATCCCACCCACGATGATAGGTTTCCACAATATTAAGAGCTACGTTACCTTCAACTAAATAATTGAATATCTGTCCAGACGTTAGGTACTATAAACACATAGCACCGACTAGATAGATAAAGCTGTCCATTGAATACGTCTCTCCGTAATGTAGATTGTAGAATAACTGTACAGAAGTGATGAATTATTAAAATCACTTCGGGCACAATCGAGTTCTCCAATCCAATCCCTTAAGTAAAGCTGATTATTGGAATCCTCCGAAGCGATTCTCGAAAATTCTCTAAAGTGCCAATCTCTCTGGATATGGGAGATTCGTGAAATTATTGGTATGGCGTACGAGCATGCAGGACTCAAGGCCATTCATTTATTAAACAGTGTGAGCCGATGCATGCGGCAGGCGGGGGGCGCGCGGGCGGTGCCGACCTCTTCCCGCTTACGTCACTCTAATATAACTTGCTTGTGGAACTTTTAGTGAATTATTCCCCTCCTTGACGTTTATGGCCAACTAAGAGAAATGTATTTGGAAATTAAGTAACAAGATTACGGCAGCGGTTTTGTTGATGAGACGGGAAGTTCCGCCCCATAAACCTATTTTTTGGAATGAATTTATTACAGAAGGGGTTGAGTCGGGATGTGAGCGGCATTCCTTTTAACTTTTGTTACGGTACGCTATGAATACTCGGAGTTTCCATGGAATGTGACGTGTAGTACATAATAAACAAGCAATTTGGTCATAAACTGTTTTATTTTAAAATTCGAAGCGGGTTTTCGAGGAATAAAAAAGATAATAAAGGTTATTTTTAGGTGTATATTTTTTTATATTAAACCAACAACCAAAACAAGAGTGGCCACAGTTTAAATGAACACTTCAGTAAATCGAAAATTAAGCCCTTGTTTACCACAAAAACGTACGGGTGAGCCCGCGTGGGATGTTCGGTACACAAATACACATTTATTCCCACACAAACAGAGCTAGCAACAAAATGAATTTTGTAAATATTAAACTTGTGCGGAGATGAAATATTATGATGTGTCTGGTGTAAATTGAATTTGGTTTCATTGTAATGAGTCGGCGTCGGTCGGAGCTGGCGTGATCTCCAATTCGATCACGTTCCTTTCTCCTGATTTATGTATTTCGACCACCTTTACTTTAACCAAAGGTCAAAATTTGACTTATGTTCCTCACGAAAACTAATCAACAGACCCGCAGCCAGTACTAAACCACGTACGAAAAATAAAACTACTCTAAGTTCCGTAAATAATGGTTCCTTTTTGTGTTACAATTAATGATCGGAACTCGCGAACTGGGAAATAAATGTGCAGAGCCTTTTCTTACCACTTCAAAGTAACGCCAACAATAGTTTTAAACTCCAATTTGTTTCAGATAAAATGTTATATAATACCCTCAAAGATCTTTTTACAAATAAGTGTACAATGTACTCTGGTATGTAAGGTTACAGTTTAAAGTTCATTGACCCTACCAATAAATAGAGAAGTTACGCTGTAAGTGCTTCGTTCTTTCGTAGACTCTACCATAAACACGCCATTTTCCGTAATAGTTGTCTTTCTAATCAAAATAAATTATCTTGTACTGTTTTAAAACAAATAAAAGCTGATAAAATTACATTATAATACCGGGAAATTATTTTCATAGGCTGTATTTTTCCTTCCTATTCAGAACAACATTATCTTATTTACATAAAAGGAGAGGCCAATTACTTAATTTTGCTTCTTCTTTTTTCCATGTCATTGACTCGTATAACTCAGCTAAGGACTTATTTTCTGGCAAAGAATAGGTATTCCGTTAAAGTAAAAATACAAGGTTCTTACGCCCATAGTACTCAGAGACGTCTTTGCGGTGCTTACCTATATAAGTGGAAAAAAACTGAAGAAGTAAATAAAACTAATTTGTCATTTTGCAATGCGCAATAAAATCAAAGATGCATTATTTTATCTCACTCAATTACATTGAAAGGATGGAATATTGATTAATACAAGATCCAAAACGTGACCTAACTATAACCTCTTTTTTTGAAGTAGGTTAAAAATAAAGCACATCTGTACACTTTGTTCTATACAGAATTGAAAGAGCCATCTTACAATACCTACCTTTAAACTTTTTGAAATCTGTTAAATAATAATAAGCCTTATTCTTAATAATAAGGCTTATCTGAGTACTCTCAATCCTATTTAGTAACGAACTTTACTGTTTCCCAGGTGTGCTAGGGCTGAAAGAGATTCAGCTTAGCGTGCCGGAGGCGGTGGGCGTTGGGTCCAGCGCCACGCTGGGCTGCCGCTGGGCGCTGGAGACTGGCGAGGCGCTGTACACCGTCAAGTGGTACCACGGGGCGCAAGAGTTCTTTAGATTCGTCCCCAAAGAACTACCTAATACGAGAGTCTTCTCGCAGACAGGGATCAGCGTTGATGTAAGTACTAAAGAAATATTTTTTACGTAAACATTTGAGTTAGTGTAGTACAAGTAGGTTAGTGGCCAATCCTGTCCGAGTTTTGACCGCCTAAAGGCCCCAGACATGGCAGGTTTGAAACAACTGGTATGGACGATTTTGTGTCGAAGCATAGTAGCGCTTAGATAGAAATTCTTGTGGCATTTCTATCTAAGCGCTACTATGCTTATATATATTTGGTGTGCGAAAGAGATATCGCATAACAAAACTTAATCTAGCCGAGCATCGAAAGGGACTGGGTCCTTGCCATGTATTGTACATAGGTATTGTCAACGCGAAGGTTTGTGAGGACATTCCTTCACATTTTCCGTGCTATCTGGATGAAATGATGGAATAACTCTAAAAGACAGGCAGTTGGATGATTTAAAAGTGAGAAATCCCATTACTTAACATATCAGTATTATGGTGTGAAAATAAATTATCCAATCAAAGGAACATGATATTCCATTTTACTCCTTTAATATCCAACATAAATAAAAGTTCACCAGTTAATTAACGCGTTATCTTTCAGCGAAGAAAAGAGTTTCTTGTCGTAAAGTAGTTTCCTTGAGAAAGCTACGTTACTAACTATTAAGTAATGAACAACTTAAAGTGCTTAATAAAACGTAACCAGTCGTAGGATGTCGGGGATGGTGTATGACTCTGTTTTATTAGAATTTTATCTTTATCGTCTTATGTTCCATTATCTGCACGGTCGAGTTAATATAACATCTTAATGGTTCGTTAAACTGCCTTCGTAGTTTGAACGTTGAAAAAACTCTCAAGACTGTCGTAGCGGTGGGCACGTTAAACCTTTAGTCGTTGGCACGCCGCCACCGCCCAACTATAACATTGTGCCAAAATAATGCATTAAAAACCCTTTCGTCGCGCAACGAGCACTGAAAGTTTGCATCGAAGAGGCATCGGCTGTAAATCTCGGCCTTCAGTAATGTGTGGCAGCTTAGTCCTTGAAAATCAGGTCAGACGCCATTCGCGTGCGACTGGAATGATTTAGTTTGGTCGTCTTTCAAAGTGGACTGACTTCCCGTAAGATCGATCGATGCTTTTAGCTCAATTTGAGTCGCTACCAGCTGCGTAGCGCGGCGCACCGTCCTCCTAATGGGATTACTCGCCGACTCACATATAAATTACGCATGAGTACATCCCATCCACCTGAAATCAATGATCGACGCTGGCCCGGGGATTTGTTTTTTCTATTTTCAACTTGTTACTTCTCGATATATTTTCTTGGAAAATAACTGGACATATTTCACGAAGCCTACGACAAAACGCTAGAGTTTCTGACTAACTGAAAACAAGAATTTGTGATGTAAGAAAACATTGTGAGTGGATCATTTATTAAAAAGGAATTCTCATAATACGCCTACCGAAGAATAATAAGTCTATTAGGGCTTTTAAAGATGTCTGAGTCGTTCAACTGGGTCAATGGTTGTTTTGTTACGCTCATCCTAAAAGTGCTGAATTGATTCCGTTTGCTTAATGCTGTCGAATGGATATCGAGAGCTTATTCATGAGTACACAGTTCGCAAATACTCGTAGGTATATACCCACTTTTAATTTGAACAATGGTTTTATCCATTCAATTTGTATTTACGGTTACATTACCTTTATACTGCTGTTAAAGTATACTTTAACTTCGACTTTAATCCTGTCGGTACGTACGTAAGTGATATTTACTGTTTTAGTTATAAACAAACCTAAGTCCTAACCATAAATACAGAAGTGACCTGAAACTATCCATTAAGTCAGTAATTTGGGTTCAAGCTCAACCTTAAGCAAGATTTAGTATGTACTTTATTGATCGGTAAACTTGAGCGAATTACTAAATAAGATACTATTCAAGACTTGTTTGAGTTTGCCGAAAACACATTTTCACTGTCAGAGATTAAACAATGTTTAATCCTTTATTCTCTAGACATTTAATTACACGTTACCAGACGTAATTAAAAGTTATGCTCAGATTTCACGCGAGATTTACTACGACAAGTAAAATTGGTTTTGGTGAAGTGACCGGTTTTTCGATTAGTTTAATAAATAAACAACTATCAATACTATAAAGTTTGTATATATAAATCGTCTTATTCATAAACGCTCATTACCTAAATCACTGTTTTCAAATACTTTATCTCTTTTGCTCTTTCGCAAATAGCGTATCTCGGAAAGGGAGAAACCATTTAATAGCTTAAATGCTGTTAATAAGCATTTATTTGTATTTTCAGGCTATCACATATTATCACTACATAGTATAAAACGAAGTCGCTTTCCGCTTTCTGTCTGTCCCTATGTATGTTTAGATCTTTAAAACTACGAAACGGATTTCGATGCAGTTTTTTTAATAGATAGAGTGATTCAAGAGGCAGGTTTACAAGTATAAAAATTCCCGGAATTTCCACGGGAACGGACACAACGCGGGTAAAACCGCGGGGCGCTGCTAGTATTAAATAAATAAATATACCCGGACAAATTCACAGACGGTTAGTTAGACCCAAACTAAGCTTTAAGCCTGTATTATGGAATGTAACTAACTAATACTATTGCATATACATACATACACAAATACTTTATATGAATAAGTGACACCCAGAAGTAGTCGCCAACAACTATGTCTGCACAAATTGTTGACTCTGAAAGGGAATCGAACCCGCAACCCCTGACACAGTAAGCGCTCTCACATGCCACTGTACCAAAGGACTTGTCATTATTAAAGCTGTGTTCACGTCCTATGTGATACACTGTATGAGACATCTGTTTAAATAGCTAGATAATTATCCTATGGATTAATGTTCCCGACATTGACATTTGAACGTCAAGGCTATCATTTAGCTCTGCGACATCTCTGCGATGACACCCATTGACTTCAATTGCAGACATTAATCGGATATACAACGGATACTGTTAATGCGTTCTATGACCAACGGCTAAATATGCATTATTGAAGTTACTAATTACGTATAGAAAGTAATAATTATAGTTTAGTATAATCGAACGTATAAAATTAATTTGCAAATTGGTTGGCAAGCGAAAGAGATATATACAAAATACATTGAGTACTTTCTTCGGTTTTTTAAATGGGTTGAAAAAGGGTTTAATAATAAACTTAACTCTCTATTGACTGTTGTCCCCGTTCCCGTGGGAATTTTGGGATAAAATAATTGCTAATAAATTAACCTTTCTGTTGAATGGCTATCTAATATAGTAAGAGTTATTTAACCGGCACAACGGGAACGGGCCCAACGCGACCTAAACCGCGAGGCGCTGCTAGTATTACCTACCTATAGTACTATTAGAACTATAAGAACTACTTTAGAGCTACTATAAGAACATGCATTAATATCACCGCATGGTACTTAATTTTGGGTGACTATAAGCATTTACCGCTGGTGTTTGCGTACCATTCAAATCCAAAACCGATATGTACTCAGGAAGTAAACTCGCTCTCCCCATGCAGTGATCATTTGATACGAAGCATCTAAACAAATGTAGGACCATTTCCATTGCAGTACTTTTACATAAACTAGTTTTCCAAGAAAACCGTGCAATCTATTGTCGCCAAAAACTGTTTAGCTAGATCGAGTATCTAGAAGTTCAGTTTTCACCGTTCCGTTATTATTTTTATAGTAGTAAAAATATAGTCCCATTAGGGTTGAACGGCAATACAATAGATAAATACTTACAATTCGTTCTCTCGTAGCTATGAAAGGAACGCATTCGCACTACACAAAATCTCTCTCAGTCAAATTAATATAATAATACTTTACCTATTCAATTGCTTACCTTATCTAATATTACTTATTCATAGCTTTAAGAAAATTTTGAACCTGAGCTCTAGTGAAAACTGTAGTTAGGCAAAACTGCGTGAAAGAGCGCACACTAAGGGCTAACACTGCGATATGCGTGCGCCCGTCGCGAGCGCCGCGGTTCACTTTTGTATGAAACCGCACGCGACGGGCGCACGCGACGGTTCACTTTTGTATGAAGCCACACGCGGCGTGCGCACGCTTAACGCAGTGTCGGCCCTTAGACAGAATATCTAACAGACTTTTTTTTGGCCTGTTGCGTTTTCATTAAAGCAGAGCGGAGTGGTGCGGAGCCCGATTAGCCAATCACAGCTCATTGAAATTGTCAAACAACGCATTGGCATTGTTAAATGACATTGACATTGTTACTTGTGAGTATGCTGAGCTCAAGCTATTAGACTGTATGTGTATCGTCATTTCCACCAGGTGTCCCGGTCGGGAGCTCAGCAAGTGGTCCTCCGCGGAGCGACGCGCGGGCTCAGCGGCCGCTACCGCTGCGAGGTTTCCGCCGACGCGCCTTACTTCCACACCGTTTACAAGAGCGCTTACATGAGAATAGTTGGTGAGTAGACATGTAGACTTGTCTATTGGTGTCTCAAAATGTTGAGTGATTTTCTTATACATATAAGGACAGTCGGGGAATGCATGCATGCATTTGCCTTTTTAGTGCCTATGTCAAGAATATTTATATAATTTTCTCGATTTCTTTCTTCACTTATTGTTCAGTAAAATGAGTGAAGCTCCTCAGTATACTGAAGAATCAGTATAAAGAGTCTTTGGAATGTAGACTTTGGAATGGAGCTTGAGGAATGTTGCAATTTCAAGAAAAAGTGGTTTAAACTTGTTCCTGACTGAGTTCAGTGGTATTATTCTTTTAGAATGCTCTACCATTACGTGAAATATTCTGTAAAACAAACTTCTGAATTTACGTAAAATTTTGAAATAGGTTTTCCGGTCTCGTGAACGCACTTCAGTGAAAATCCATACAACAATACACTTCAATTTCCATGAAGTGAACGTAGCTTTAATCGAATAACGCTATGGTCTCAAACAAGATTATAAACTGACTTTTACAAAAATAAATAAAATATATGTACTGAACATTTCCAAATGGATTTAGTGCAAACCTGTAATTCAATTCTAGGTTGTTTGGTCGGAGTGGTGTATCGAAACACCGATATAGAAATTAATCTATTTAATCTGCGCTCCAGTTAAGTGCTCCCGTTTCGTTGGTTTTTCACTTCTTTACAAGTTTTTCATACAAAAACTAACTTAGCCACGCATTGTTTGGACAGCAAGAAAACTTTTTCCAGCGGAAATATTTTTGTGCTCTTGATGTTTAATTTAAAAGTTTTACAATTTAATTCCAACCGCGTTGGGAGCTAAAGGATTTTGCTAATTGTTTTTCTGGGAACTTTATTTTTATGTCGCCAAGTGTTGAATAGTAAATCGAGGTTCGTATGAAATTTTTCAGTTCTTACTTTGTTTTGGTAGAAACTAGCGGTGTCCTGCGAATTTTATGTATCAACTGAGTTATCAAAGGCAGTACTGGAAATATCTGTGTACTGTAACCGCATTTAGTGAAATACACTAAACAGACACCTATTTAAAAATATGCATCTATCAATATAATATCTAAATTGAGTCAAACATAAATAAGATGACAACGATATACTTTAAAACCATTGTTAATGGAATTGAATTGAGTATTAGATAGATAAATCAACATTAAATAAAATCGATTTCTACTCTTTTATGTAAATAACTAAACATAATTTCACATTACACCACAATCTACTTCACAATAGTATCCGAATGCAAACAACGAACTGATAATGGTTATTAAATTATAATTTCTACGTTCCATCCATACAATGGAGGCAATCGAATGTGTTTGAAGAGTAAATAGCTGGATTGAGCTAAAATTTACAGAGTGTTGCGACGCAAATCGTCTGGCGATACATTTTATATCGAACTAGCAGCGCCCCGCGGTTTTACCCGCGTTGTGCTCGTTCCTTTGGGAATTTCGGCACAAAAAATAGCCTGTAACCTTCCCGTTAGCTGTGGCTTTCCATTACAAAAATAATGATTCAAATCGGACTGCACATTCCTGAGATTAGCCCGAACATACAAACAAACAAAATTACAAATTTTACCTCGTTATAAAATTTGTATAAATGAAATAGTCTTACATTATAGACCTGTCTAATGTTATAAAACGTGCTCCACGGTTTTACCCGCGTTGTACCCGTTCCCGCGGGAATTTCGGGAAAAAATTTATCCCATATGTTATTCTGATGCAAACCCTATATTACTGTAAAGTTTTATCCCAATCCGTCGAGTAGTTTTTTCGTGAATGAGTAACAAACATACATACAATATCACAAACTTTCGCATTTATAATATTAGTAGGATAGGACTTACCTAGTAATTATGATGCGAGATGCACAATGCAGAAACACATTTACATAAGCAAGTATTAAGAGTTTTAGTATTAGTTTTACTTTAGCTATTTCTCTACAAACCGATTACTCAGCTTGCTTTGCTTGACGGAGCAAAGCGTACAATATTCATCAAGCAGTATTATTTACCAGTGAATGTATGTACCCGACCGTAAACTGTAAGGTAAATATAAATTCAATTTCCTAAATGTTAACAGGAAATTAAGCTTAGTTTACGATCCTTTGTTAGTAACATTAAATAGATATAGAAACTAGTGGGAAAAAAGCCCGTCTAGCTCAACGAATGTCATAGACGATGACAAGATATGATTCATTCATTCATTTCGAGGTTTTTAGACCGCCTAAAGGCCTCCAACATGGTCTGACGATTGGAACAACCGGGCCCGACTGCTTAACGTGCCCTCCGAAGCACGGTAGCGCTCAGATAGAAATACCACTATCGACCCACCCAAGTATCTCGAGCTGCAACGGTGCTTAACAATCGGCTGAAACCGGTTTGAAACGTTTCAGACTGGTCGCGTCATGTGTGGTCTCTCTACGGAATCTATGGCAGAAACTTAGATGCAACTCAAAAGTAACTGGAAGTTGCAGTTTCGTTGCAGTTTCGTTTCGCCGTGTGTTCTGGGCCTTAGTCAAACTACGCCACGAGTGCTACATACATAAAAGACATGATATAATAAATACTGTGATTGATTGGTTGAATATTTAAAATTCGAGTTATCCGTCAAAGTGCCACCAATCACCACACAGTATTTATTATATCATGTCTCCTCGCCTTCTATGACGTCCGTGCTAGGCGGCCAGGTTACTATTTCATTTGTCCATTGCCTATGGATACGAGATATTTAATTCATTTACATTTTATTCCACCGAGTTTATGTTTATATATTTTACTTTATCGATGGTACATAGAGTTTATGTACCATCAATAAAGCTGAAGATGACATAGTCAACGATTAATTATAACAAAATACTACGGTTTTGCATAACAACAGCTATTTCCTTTATAAGGTTTGTAATTTGTATGTATGGATTAATCTTAAAAACTATTCATCAGAACATTATTATTTTGTTTATGAAATTCCCACGCGAATTAAAGCAACACAAGACAAACCACGGGCGCCGCTAGTACAGTATAAACCTACACTAAATTATTATTTATTGCTTCTGTTTGTATAATTCCAGTCGGGTTTATAATTCCAACCTACCAAACGTATAATAGCTGTAGGTACAGTCGACTGCAAAAGTTTAGACTAGAAGAGTTTTGTAATATTAAAAGTGTTCATTCAATATCACAAAACTCTTCAACACACTTAAGTTTATTGAGGTATTCAATGTGTTCATGAAATTTTGTAGTTGAGTGTACCTATAGCTACGTATACTTCTAACTATGCCCTAAGGTAACTGTGCTCGTCAGTTTGCTATGCTTAATACTCTTCGCTGTCCTTCTTATAATCCCTAGACGAAAATCAGGATAGGTAATATAATCTCCCCGCTGTAAATCTTAACAACCGCCAATCATCATATAAATCTGTATTCTGAACAATCCCAGGGTTCCGTGTAAACCGAAATCGTAAATCAGAACTATTGTTAAGCAATAAATGTGAGAATCGAACCCGAGGCATGTTTGATTAAGGTTTATCTCGGTTAATTTACGGTTATTGAACCGCTGTTTTGCGGTCTGAAGGAACTTTTGTGGGTGTATGAATAATTATTAAATATTGTACGTTACGAATATCTAGATTATTCTAAGTCTCAAATATATTACCTAACCTGAAAACTAATTTATTAGTTAACTAAGTAAGGCAATTAACTACCTGTCTTGTTACTTAATTTACACGCACTAATTGTACGCACTCGTATTTCGTCTGGCTAGATTGAACATTTATTTAAATAATTAAACAATTTCAAATATTCTCTTCAATGATGGAATTTAGTCGGAAATCTTCAAAACATCTCGAATTTGATACCAATATAATGATGATGTTTAAAGTATTATAAATTGAGGGTGAGAGCTAGTTTGTGTATTTCAAGTCAAGTCAAGTTTCAAGTCAAATATTTTATTCAGTTTTGGCCCCATAGAGGCTCTTTTGAACGTACCACCCATTCGGAAGAACATCAGCAGAGAAGAATGGGCAAGAAACTCTGCTGGTTATTTTTTTAAATCAAGGTATAATACAATTTAATACTTATAAGTAAGATTACATGTCAAAATCAGGTTGTGTTGCTGGTGCAGGAATTTGACTCCAGACATATTTGTCCTCAATGTAATCAGTAACGCTATAGTATGCTTTAGTCAATAAAACGTCTTTAACGTACGATTTGAATTTACCTTCACTAAGCCCAGTATTAAAAATCAGGAACAATTTAATGGTTATTCGTCGGAAATCTTCATCTCGAATTTTGATACTTATTATTATAATGCTCATGTAAGAAGGAATGAATTAGGGATGAGAGGTAGTTTATGTTTTAAAAATTAGAATAGAAACCAAAAAGATGAATTTAATTATTATTTCAATATAGTACCGTGTTAAATATTACCTTCTTCCTCTTCTTCTTCTTATATATTACCAATAGATAAACAAAAAAGTTTTTCCTGAATGCTTCAAAAACTGTCGATAATTTGTCATCAAGATCTTGTAAAAAGTATATTTTCCTTGAAACTTTCTTGATGACTTTTTGTTAAAAGAAAGCAAAAAATAAATAAATATAGGAATGACTCTTTCGCTGTCGATTTTTAACTCAAATGCATTCCTCTGTGACTAACAGACAGTTAAAGGATGTTACTGTCGAAAACCCCGTCAGTTGGACCACGATTAAAGTCACAGTTTTGGAAACTAGCCATTACATCTTACCAAGATAACATTAAAGAGAAAGACACGTTAAAATGAAACTGCAAACACAAGTCGCAAGATGCTGCACTTTAATTTGCATAAATAAATATTTTAACTTTACATTCCAAAATATTTTAACTTTACATTCCAATTTGGGTACCAGTTCTTTGGTTAAAATTTAAGAAGCTACTTTAGTGAAATCTAACGAATTAAATAAACAATATAGTGCCACAAGACTACCGAATAAAACGAGGTGCTGTAGAACTCCCTGCGTTCCCATTAACTAGAATTGGCAAAAAGCGACAGAACAGGAATGTAAACACTTAAAACTTCGCTCGCGAGTTTCACCGCTTGTTGTAATAGAGGGCGCTTCTGGCAAACAAAAGCATGCCGAGTTTTAGTTCACCCGCCATTTTGTCTGTTCGGCATTTTAACTGCTTTCTGCTAAATTCGTGGTGAAAATAGAACAGTGTATGAAGATGAATATGGAACGTCGATCCGAGCTCGCGCTGGCTGACGTTGTTCGGAAACTATTTGACCGACGTCCTTTACTCCACGTCTGACCTATCTCTATTTCATATTGAAATGCAGTCGAACAATATTTTCGTTTAATTTTAAACTTGGTTCTTGTACAGTACATACAGTAGAAGTTTTACACCGACACTTTGAGTCGAGGCAATTTAATTAGAATGAGAGAGACAGATGTTGCGTAAATCACCTAGCACAATGCACACAACACTGCCGGCTAGATATAGTGGGGTTTAGGTAAATTGTGCCATTAAAGACTGTGTAGCATGAAGGCAATAGAAGCACTTAGACACAATGGCTTGTTTCTGCTACAGGCGGAAATTGTGATGTTACTCTAGATTTACTTACAGTTACTTTGTTTCCATTTTAGTGCCAAGTAATATTTTTATTTTATGAATAAATCTTGGTTTATATTTTCTTGGAAACGTCATTGTCAGTTGCTTTTATATTGTTATTTGTGTTTTGTTTAATATCCCTAACCTACATTGTTTCATAATTAAACTGTGGTCATTATTTGAAAGGGCAAGAAACAAAGGCTAGCTGATGATATAGTCGACCGCTTTGGTGCTCATGTTCGTTAGAGTAATAGGATGCCCGATGGTCGGTCCCGTCCGCGGCGCTGGTTGGCCCATTAGGAATTAGCAATAGTTTGCCAGCGGTGTTCAATAGAACCACTGCACCCTGAGCTTGCGCTAACTACGAATAGCTATAAGCTCTAAAGCACGCGGTATGCTTCAACTAATAAGCTTAAAACTTGAATGCAGAAATCCTAGTTCAATAAACGCGAAAGTTTATGACGATGTGTGGATGTATGTTTGTAGATCTTTCGCTGTAGAATATCATCACGAATTTGTATACATTTTAACTCGCAGTTGTTCTGTAAATCTGAAATATATTATTATAGATAATTATATTACTTATACCTAGCTATAAAAATAAGTATTGGATATTTTATTTACATAGGGTACATTCATCCCGATCTATGTAAATATGTTCGGTATTTTTACAAAACGAAAACTGTTACAACACGGGTACAATTGCGGGACATCGCAAGCTGCATTAATAAATTATTACGTATCGTAATTGTCTCATAAAACTGTCAACTGCTGAACGAACATACGTAATTCCGTGCTTGAATGTAAATAAGGTACTTTACTGCATTACAATGATTCAATGAGATATAATTGATTTACGTGGAGCAATTCACACGAGCCGATACGATGCGGAAATTCGATTTTGAATACCGATATTTTTCTCTGTCCGGAATCAGTGAGTAATGAACGTGTCATATTGCTAAGGGTGTAAGGGATGGTTATGTAATGGAAAATTGGCGATAATCGCCTTGAATGGAGCAACTTGGGGTGATAGCGTCTTTGTCCCTCTGGAGAGATGATTTACATCTTTATTGGTTGGGTTATCCTAATTGTAACAGCAGTATTAATACGCGTCTAAGACTTTTGTTGCAGATAAACTTTTATAAGGTTTAATAATATTACTTATATATACTGTTAGAACCTAGATTAAATCTGCTTTTAGAACAAACCAGAACTTGCTCGCACCCTCACCACTTTTTAAAGGAACTCCTACTTATAGCAATTAGAACCTTACTGACACACTCAAAGACGTCCATAAAATCGAAACTTAACTCATTACCACTGACCTCTACTATATGGACTGGCTGTTACCATACAAATGACAGCTAATTTTGCGTGGCAATTTGAAGCGCCCCTACGAGTTTCCCGAGAACTAATTCTGACGTTCACTGCAAGCAAATATGGGTACCACATGGGTACACAGGTGGTACACAGTCGACATAAGACATAACTAATTTTAGTTCCATGGAGATTCATATCTGCCTACAGTGGCCTACAGCGCCAAAATGGCGACACTCAAATAGGCACAAAATTATTATGACTGCAGCCAGTCCACTGATCTCTACTATATGGACTGGCTGCAGTCATAATAATTTTGACATAGATATATAGTCTACATAGATATATAGTATATTTATATTTTACATATATTTTACATAGATATATAATCTTTTATAACCCAGAGACTACTTATTATCGCGAAACTTCTTTGGAAAAGGCAATATTGCGGGTAAAGCCAAAAGACGCTCTTAATAAATATTATATACTAGTTACCTGAAAAGAGCACATGAGTGTTTCGTCAACGGACATCATCCCGACGGCGTTGTCTATATGGACTGGCTGCAGTCATAATAATTTTTTGCCTATTTGAGTGTCGCCATTTTGGCGCTGTAGGCCACTGTAGGCAGATACGAATCTCCATAGAACTAAAATTAGTTATGTCTTAAGTCGACTGTGTACCCATATTTGCAGTGAACGTCAGAATTAGTTCTCGGGAAACTCGTAGGGGCGCTTCAAATTGCCACACAAAATTAGCTGTCATTTGTATGGTAACAGCCAGTCCATATAGTAGAGGTCAGTGAGCCAGTCCATATAGTAGAGGTCAGTGCTCATTACGTATTTTTTTATACATTACATGTCAAAATCAGTCTCATGCATGACATCTCTACAAAGGAAGCATTTGACGTCTCTGAGTACGGGCGTTAATTACTACCAAATAAATAAAAGTGATAAAAATATTTCATGTCAAAAACCAGTCTAAAACAGTAACCAAACTACTTTTCTAACACCATTTATCTCGAAAATTTTCCTGTTCAGAATTGCCAGAGTCTGGCCCTATGGTGCGAGCGCAGAAGAGTTGGTACTCAGTTGGAGACATGCTGAGGGCCAACTGTTCGTCACTGCCGGCAGACCCGCCGGCTAACCTGACGTGGCTGCTCAACGGGCAGGAGGTAGGTAACATAAATCACAAAATCAACATGAAAATTTGATTGGCAACTTCGTAGCATAGTCTTGACTTTGCTACGCCTGAAATTTTGCTCTCTCAGGCACGTAGTTAACTTCTTAACAAAATCTCGAGTCCGTAGCCTACTTTGTAGCAAAATTTGGGCTTTGTAGCCAACCTTGTAGCATGGTCAAATTTTGAACGTTATCTACGGAGCAAAATCTCGGGACCGTAGCCAAATTTGTAGTGACATTTTGAGTTCGTTCCCAACTTTGTTACATGGTTTTTTTAAATTTCTAGAACTTCGTATCAAACTATGGTGTCCGTATCCAACTTCGTAGGATGATCAATCAACACCGCTAGGCTTTGGATTGAAGTAAATTAACTAATGACACGCAAACAGAACCTCCATCAATTCGATTTGCTTTAGTATGTCAAACTGCACAATAATATTAGAGCGCTCATTCAAAAACGATTTGCTAATGCAAATGTACCAACACTAAATGTTATTCGCTTCTGCATTAGTCGATCTGCTCGTACTACAAAATGCTTATACCACTCGGAGCTTTGGGGTACCTTTCGATCTCAGCTTTGCTATGTAAAGTTTGTGTGTGCTACATTTGATAACATTAATTAATACTGTGATTTATAATTAGTGTATTTTGACAACCAGTTACACTGTTTTTATGACTACAAAAGGTTCGTTACCAGTAAAAGCATTGATTTTATTTTCTCATTCTTAACTTCAAATAAACTGATATAAGCCATACCGTTTTGTACTTACCTCTCTCTTCATATTGTGATCCAGGTAAAAGGACTAGACATTCCAATCCACGAGGTGTCATACCCGGAAAAAAAGCCTGTGATAAGCGACACGTCGCTCGAAGATGCAAATAGAATTATATTCAGTCCGTGGGACGCAATCTCTGGGTACGAGGAACCGGTGACCGACAACGTAATAGACATTCCAGGGAATATTGCCGGCATACTGGCCATTCCCAACGGTGATAGCAATCGGAAAAACAAGGAGACCACCCGCCTTCCGAGACTAGAGCAAATAGCAAATAAATTGAACATTAGTACTGAAGAGGACAAATCCAATAAATCATCCTCGTTCAGCCAACTTGTTATGAGAGTGCAGTCCGTGCATTTTCGGAAAGTAAGTATTTTTATTATTAAGAGACGGTAGCTGATGTTATTTAAAAAAGCTCGTATAGTTTTTCGCATGTAAAAGGCCCTTATTTAAATTTTACGCACAGTACCGGGAAAAATCTTTATCCGCGCCAGATTCAGTTTTGGGAAGCGTTAACTCTGCTTCAGTGTCGATGTGTCGATTGTAGTCAGGTGTCAGTAGTGTAAAAAAATAACATAGATTTTGTACGCTGTACTGGGTAAAAATTTACACGTATACTTAATGGTGATTTCCTAAATCGGAGATGAATCATTATAAGCACCTACAGATGATACATGGCTCTTACATGGTATACATGGCTCTTGCTAAATTATCATATCAGGTAAGTATCGTGTTTGGGTCTAAAGACACTCATATTGCGGGTGCAGGCCGGATACAGGCCGCGTGCGGGTCACGTGACGTTCTATTCCTTGTATTTGTATGAACACTGGCCCGCTGCGGGCCCGCAACCGGCCCGCACCACGCATGTGTCTTGCGCTTTACACTCCTCGTACATTGAGAATGTACATACAAACATACTTGTTTACCTGTTTACATATATGTATATGAGCGTCCATACAAAATATTATCTAATTGACTATCGTTTACAGAACGTTTAGAGTAAGTTATTAATTGCAGCCTAACCTGTATATCTACCATTCCCTATACTGTAATATTAACATGGTTTTATAAGCTAAATTCCCAAAACTGTGTGGTTGACAAGAGCAATAAATACTTTAGTATATTTTGTTTACAAACGTAAATTTAATTACGTGTTAACATCGCTTATCGAACATCATTCAATGTTATTTAATTAAGCCTTTGTTTAACTTTGCACAATAACCAATGTACATTTAATTCATAGTTGGAAATACATAATGTACGAACATGTAAAGCTTATTAGTTTAATATGTGTTATGTAGAACGTTTTACTCTAGTGGCAAAGGGCTTGCTTATGTTTCAACACACCGAATATCTTATAATAATAAACATGGCGGGTTACCGTATTTCTTTTGTTTTCCGACAAATTATTATTATTGTTTGACAAAGGTCAAATGTTCGGTTCAATTTGTAACTTAAGAACAAAGGAAAAATTTTGGAATGTGACATATTCTAAAAGAACCACTAAGGAAAGCAAAAACTTTCTCGGAAACCCGAGGCGTATTAAGTAGTTTATTATATTTGAGGGAAAATATATCCTTTTATTGCTCAAACTTTAACCTCAGACTAACAGGCAAAATAAGTTTTAAAGGAGGCTACATAAAACGTGAAGCTTTACTTAAATTGCTGATGTAATAAGAGTAACTAAGATTTATGATGTAGGTATGACATATATCCCTCGCTTCACCAGACTAGAGTTGTGTAATGTTCACATTTGTCCAATACTTTTCGTGACGTTGGCCCAATATGTACAGGGTGGCTTTTTTAAATCGGTCGGTAAGAACAAGTCTGAAACTACAAGATATTTTCTTAGGAACCATGTCACTGACTTTAGAGATAAAAAGAAACGGATTAAATTTTCATTTCAGTAAAATTTACTTTTACAAATATGTTTCATAAAGTTTAAATAAAACATATAACGATATTTCTTTAACATTTCATTAAATTAGCTGTTTCTTAGCAAAAAATGATCGTTATAATTAACCTTGTCTATTGGCACAGTAAAAATACAGGGTGTTATTTATTCACATTTTACCCGGTTCGATTCCCGGGCGTACTAACCGTTTATTCAAAAATTCAAAAAAATCGTTTTTATTTTCACTAAAATCCACGAGACGGTTCCAAAGGTTCCAATCTTCATATCTCTTATAATTTCAGACTTGCTGCACCATTTTATAAAAGCCCTCTGTATAGCAGACATAACAGTTTATTATAAAACAATTTTGATGTATTTTACCCAGGGTCGTCTGAATGTGACGTGCGTGGCTCGCGTTCTCTCAGTATGGTCGAGCAGTGGGGTGCTCATATTGGATGAAGAGCGACCTCAAATAGCGCCCGTTATGGGCAGTCGAGACTCCAACTCAGGTAAAGAGTTAAGTACTGTCCCAGATATCTGTCATTTGAGATATATAAATCTCTCGTGTAGACATACTTGCAAGTCTGTAGTAGTATAAATTCGACCTCGATATTACAGTTACTAAAGTGAAGAATATCTAATGATTCTATTGATTAATTTCCCCAGTTTCAAAGTTATTAATATGCTTCTGCGTTTACAATCATTGTTTTGACAAACACATTTTTTTAGCCACCCAAATACTCGTATGCTGAAACCCTGAAGTTATATTCTAAAATGCACTAACAAAAAAGCAACCCGACCTTAATATTCAAATGACGCTCATTAGAATTAGATTACGATCCATAATATTACAACACCGAAGCAATTAAATCGATGCCATTAATCAATCTATATCCACCAAAATTGTGCTCTAAAACCATTTGAATATTCATCAAATCCGTTCGCGTAATTCTAAATAATTCCCACAAGCCAATACCGTGTTACCACTTCTAAAAACTTGATTCTGCGTTCTGTATTTGAGCGTAACTAATACGTAGCACGAACGAAATCCAATATGCGAGTGGGTCTCACGAAAACGGTGTTATCTAAACGAGTTTTGTACATTGAGGATGTGGAACTCGCAACACCAACACTCTGCTGGCAAACAGAAGCAATCGTTAGATCATGCGGCTGAATATTCATTTCGCGTCTTCGATACTAGCTGCGTTGATGCACAATCGCGATTGCTAATTCTGTTTAAGTGCCTTCACAGTTCCATTATAGACACCTCTCGGAACATAATTGGAGCTCTCGCGAACAATTTTCTGCATTATTTTAATATCATTTGAAACAGATCACGAACTAGATCACATTTTCAAGTAGATTCACGCTTTATTTATTTCAGTTAATACTGGAAAATTCTTTGATATATTCTGAGCACAACTGGGAACGTGATTTTTAGGAAATTACAAAAATATGATACAATTTCGGTAAACCAGAAACCTATTTTCGATACAAGCTCTGCACTCGCGATATGACATACAACCGATGATGGAACATTTTTCTTTTTATTCACAATTCTTTCACGAACGCCACACATTTTATCAAATTCAATTTTATCTTCACAGTTTAACCAAAATATACAGAATTTACGTAGAAACCATAACTATTGTTCACTACCAAACATAACAGATATCTAGTTACATCTAAAACGAACTATTAAAATACAAGCTTAACGAAGTAATGACTTAGAAATTACTTCGTTTTGGATATGTATGTCTTATGTAGTTAGTCATACCTACCTGCGAGTATGTTATAGTATTCCTACATCTATTCTTACTTTCCGTATTGTGGTGATATCGTGTAAGGACGCGACACGGTTTCCGACGGATAACTTCAGTCGATAGCATATTGCTGATTCGTCTTTGTTTCAGGAGAACGATCGGTGAGCGTCGCCGTCGTGACTCTCCTCAATTGTTTGCTGTACACACACTGGTAAGGCTCCTGTTCACATTGAATCCGGTAGATATTTGAATCGAAATCGTACGTATAAATGTCTTAATGTACGAGTATTATAATTTTATAATATGCTACAATTGTTTTATAAGAGTGGATGGAACGTCCAATTGAATAACTGTTTAACTTTAATTTTATAAATATCTTTATTTAGATTTGGCTAGTTACAAGCAGCGAGTACAAGAGTTCGACGAGCAGACGCTAGCGAGCGTGTAACTTGACATTCGTTCTATAGAACTCAGTGGGTCGGAACTTGTTAACTCGCTCAATCTATATTGCGTCTCAAAATTTTTATCCACAAAATGCGAGTATGATATTATCCCTTGCGCTTGAGTTTGAAGATTTTTTGAATATTAAACACCCAAACTACTTTATAGTTTTAACAAATATATGTAGGTACTAAAACCTTACAAATAAAGTATATAATATACGTACATAACCTAGAAATTCTCAGAAAAGCAATTGCAACGTTTATAAAATTGTAACGTGACTGACTATAACAGCTTGAGCCTAAATTTTGTTCTTATTTTGAATATAAAACCTACGTTTTGGGTTTTGGTTTGAAACTCTTTTATAATATTTCTCTAGAGATAAACTTGCGAATCTATCTCGTTTCTATTTTTTCAGCATAGTTGGCATTTTGAGTCAATAGGCAATTTAAATGCAAGTTGTACATCAAGTGTCTCTCAAGTTGTACATCGAGTCAACAATTTGTAATGCTCTGTCTAGTCTAGTAAATTGAATTATGTTTTGTGCTTACAGTCCTGCTTTTATTAAAAATAAAATGGGTTATAAATAATTCATCACATTTCTTAATAAATATTTTACTTACCTAATTTTATATGGACTTTAAGTCCCGGCGTTATTTTCACGATTGCACTTAGATTCAAAATATCAAAAGTCATAAATGACTCCACTCTGCTCGCAATGTAAACTAAGCTCTAGGAGCCATATTAATATACGCGTATTAAGAACATTTTAGCTATCAAATGGTTTGTCACTTTCTGACACACGCAATTTTCCGAAGAGCAAAAGAGACAAAACACATTATAATAGTGTTATACATACATCGCGTTTATTAATAAGGCAGTGAGCGCTTACTTTTCTGCTAGATCTATGCTATCTTATATTCATTTTTCCATACGAGAGAGTTAAAATTCAAAAGTTCAGCGATGGGGTAAGAATGGAATGAGATCACTAAACCTTTTTCCTCTTCAGAAGGAATTTTGTTTGGCTAGAAAATCGACTAAGTTAGCCTTCATTTTAACGCTCAAAAAATAGAGTGTACGTTTGATATGATTTGCCAATATCGAATATAGCATAGCATAGCTCTGATGAAAAGGCTTTCGTTCTTCGAATGGGTCAATATACGTCTCTTTGTTTTACAGGTCAATACGATGATCAGAGAGCTGAAAGAGTCAAACAAAACTAAATAACGAACTTGTAATTTTCTCATCTAATGTCAGTGTTAGACAAAAGTTTAGTGATTGAAAATAAACTATGCAGGTAAATGAATTTCGTCAGAGTGTAGTGAATTTTGTACATGTAAATATTGGTTTTAATTATAGATTAATATAAAATAAGTGAAATAAATAGTGATGTTTTGCTTCACGGAAATTATGTACGTAATTGTTAATTCAATATGATTAATATAAAATAAAGGGAATCCCAGTTTTATAAAAATATATTAACGTTTTTATTTCGTCATGTCAATTACGTTACACGGTAGCAGAGTGGATACGAATAATGTAATGTCAAGTAAAATTCTGCCTCTTGTACAAAATCTACAGGAACTATGATTAAGGTAAATAACTAACTATGTCTTCATTTGTAATGTCTCACTGCTGGGAAAAGGCCTCATCACACTAAATATACATATGACTACAGCGAGGATATTAGGCGTAATCAACACGCGTAGCGCTCGTGGCGTAGTTAGACGATGTGAGCTCATTACGATTGTTAAGCAACGTGCAGCTCGGCCCGTACTTGGATGGGTGGCCAATAGTGGCATATCTATCTGAGCGCTTCCGTGCTTCAGAGGGCACGTTAAACTGTCGGTCCCGGTTGTCTCAATCGTTAGACCAGGTCGGAGGCCTTTGGGCGGTCTAAAAACTCCTATTCGAACTTCATTTTTACCAAGCTTCCTATTACGGGTGATTTAGGTAACTGAAAATATTAGCAGGTATTTTGTAAAGGCAATTCAATAGATTTTCCCAAAATCTTCCAGACACGTTTACAAAGCCTCAATTTTACCACAATTCAGAAAATTAGGTCTCCTATAGGCTCATATATATTTTTACCGGTAATTTGTTTCATTTTTACTTGAAAAAGCTGTGTATTGAAAAAACCCTTTTTAGTGAATAGATAGTTGTAGATTTATTATGTCTAGACATGTGGTTCAAATCAATTTCGAATAATTAATTATTTTTGTATCGAATAACTACATTTAAGGGGAAGGTCAAAAGTTTTATTTTTGTCCCGAAGTTCTCACGGGAACAGGCACAACGCGGGTAAAACCGCGGGGCGGCGTTACTCGTACTAATATTATAAATGCGAAAGTTTGTGAGGATGGTTGTATGTATGTTTGTTTGTTACACTTTCACGCAAAAACTGCTGAACGGAATTGGATGAAACTTTACAGTAATATTAGGTTATACATCAGAATAACACATGGGTACCTTTTATCCCGAAATTCCCGCGGGAACGGGTACAACGCGGATAAAACCGAAGGCGGCGTTAGAACTTATTATAACTTAACTGAGTACAACTTTTTATAAGTAGGACTGTGAGAGTAAGTAATAAGAGTTTTCTTCCAAGACCCGCCAGGAATCCCGCACGCTCGCCAACTTCTGTCCATTCAGAATGTATTGGGGTCAACACGAGACCAATCTTAATGCTTAAATATCAAAATAATAAAATACCACATCTTCAAATAGAGCACAATCCTAGTAATTAGTACTATGTACGAGTATTCTAATATTTAATGTATAATGTGTGTATGCGGGTAATAGACCTGAATATTGTGATTTTTGTGTTTTTGTTTGTTTGTTTGTTCACACGCGCTACTCTCCGTATATACAGTCGAACCTGATCATTTTAAGAACGCCATTTGCGAAAGGACATTATGGGCTTCTTTTATCCCAAAATTCCCATGGTTACAACTCGCGGGGTGCTGTTTGGGTATTATAGACGCCAAAATTATGAGAATATGTCATTCATTTGCAAAACGTAAAATCTAGGTGCTGTGTTGGTGAAACTTTGTCATTGTAGTAATATTATAAGTTAGTTTTTTCCCGTTTCGACGGGAACAACAAACGATACTAAAACAACACATGTATTGATCAAAAATATGTTACATATATTAGTGATTGATGGTCCAAACTAGGTTAGCTTTCAACAAAGGAAGTTAAACCTTTTAAAACACCTGGCTTTGTCATTTAAACGATCTTTATGTGACTGTAACCATTTCAAGAGTTATGAATAGACGTAATCAATAATCGTATTGTTACCAATACGATTATTTTAATCGGCAGTTAATCGTTACCGATTAACTGCTTTCTATTCATAACGAAGCGTAAGTTACTTTGAGTACAAAATATATACATCCCAGACGGAAAACGATGAACTACACTCTGAAACTCACACATATATGCGCATTCCACGAATTTCTAATGGAATCAGAGTAATGCTATTGGAGTTTTACTAGGAAAACGTTTAAGCACGCCTTTTTGTATGTGTGTGTGTGTTTTTTTGTTGCACGGCGTTGTACGCCTCTTCTGAGTGTATTTTGTTTATAAGGTTATTAGCCTTTTAACATTTACTAACGATTGGTGCAAATGATAAATAAATAAATATACCTGGACAAATACACACACTGTTAATTAGACCCAAAGTAAGCTCTAAGCTTGTGTTATGGAATCTAATTAACTGATACTATTACATATACATACACAAATACTTTATAAGAATATATAATTGACACCCAGACGTCGTCGCCAACAACTATGTCTGCACATATTGTTGACTCCGGGCGGGAATCGAACCCGGAACCCCCGACACAGTAAGCGCTCTCACTGCCACTGCGCCAACGGGCTTGTCTCTAAATGATAACTTCTTTATCACGTAGATGATGTCCGTACTTCTCTATCTCGCTTCTTACCATTGATCTTTGTCTTAGAAATGTAAATACATACTATGTAGATGTTAAGATGTTCGATCAATTTTAAAGTAAAAAGTCTTGGAGGAAAATATAATTGAATTAAGTTCCTTTTAGCAGAGCCTAAAAAAAGGCAAGCATTTATTCGAATTCTGAAGAATATTATTAGAATTCTAAAGAATTTATTTCGAATACTTCTCGTTTCAATAGAAAAATTACGAACATCACTTGTCGCTCTCCAAGTGTTATCCTAATCCTAATCCTAATCCTAACTAATAACTAATAACTAATATAACTAATTAAACTAATTTAACTAATTAACTAATTAACTAATTTAACTAATTTAACTAATATTTAACTAATTAACTATAACTATTAACTATTTAACTATTTAACTATATTTAACTATTAACTATTAACTATATAACTATAACTATTAACTATATTAACTATTATTAACTATTAACTATTATAATTATTAATTATTTAATTATAATATTATAAATGCGAAAGTAACTCTGTCTGTCTGTCTGTCTGTTAAGCTTTCACGCCAAAACTACTGAACCGATTTGAATGAAATTTGGTACACAGTTAGTCCAGAGCCTGAGAAAGGACATAGGCTACTTTTTATCGCAAAATTTCTGCGGGAACGGGTACAACGCGGGTGAAACCGCGGGGCGCTGCTAGTCTAAAAATAATTTAAAATCATTGAAACCCGGACCAGGTTTAACAGAAATATCACTACATAAAACAAAGTCGTTTTCCGCTGGCCCTATGTATGCTTAGATCTTTAAAACTACGCAACGGATTTTGATGTTTTATAAATAGATATAGTGATTCAAGATGAAGGTTTAAGTGTATAGAAAATCCTGAAATTTCCACGGGTTCGGGTACAATTTGGGTAAAATCGCGGGGCGCTGCTAGTATCATAATACAAGTATCATACGACTATATCACTTGATTTCATCTACCCGTAATACGAGAAATAGTCGATTCAACTTCCTCCAAAACCACTCATAACAAATGTTACAAAGTTAATTCATAAATCGTACTCCCGCTTTTGTTACTCGCAAGATCACACTCGAAAAGCAAATGCAGCGAGAAAACGTGGATTATTGCCAGATATAATAATATTATACGTCGCATTATAAGGTTGTTTGGAGCGCACATACAACCTTATTGCTGGAACTCGTGCCTCCGCATAAAAACCTTATTTAAGTATTGCGGTTAATGTTTGCATTATTATGCCTTTAAATCTTTTGAGATTTAATTTAAGAACAGTGAGCGGTAAGTAAAAAGTGAGTAAAAGTGTAAAAAGTGAGTAAAAATAATAAATGAGTAAAAGTGCGCGGTTAAGAAGTTTAACAGTAAAATTAAGCAATATCGTTAGACGTAATCCTCACTATAGTTATACTCCGTAAAAAGTTGGTAAGTCAATATTTGTTGGGCGCGAAATGTCTAGGTTTACTGAAGTGTCCTAGACATTTCTCTGGATAACTTTTTATTGGTAATAAGATAAGGTAAGTAAGTATGAGTCTTTAACTTACTTTAATAACTGTGACATACTCTAACTCAAAGACGATAACACTTACAATCCCTACTAATATTATAAATGTGAATGTAAGTTTGTTTGTTACGCTTTCACGCCAAAACTACTGAACCGATTTGAATGAAATTTGGTACACAGTTAGTCCAGAGTCTGAGAAAGGACCTAGGCTACTTTTTGTCCCCAAATTCCCGCGGGAACGGGTACAAAGCGGGTGAAACCGTGGGGTGCGGCTATTATTTGTATATGTCACTGTTACTGTTAGTCTATATCATCTCATTGTTGGGCAAAAGCCTCCCCCCATGCCCATCACTCTTCTCAATATATTTATATGTAGGTAAATGTTTATACTTCTAAGTGTAGTTATACTCATTACACTTTTTGGATGACTAGTAGGACGGTATGCCCTCTCTTTCGATTATCTTTGTGCGAATTTGGCATCAGTGCAGCGGTGGATATAATGGATGGTGTTATAACTCTTTTAAAAGCCAAACGTGTTTCCTACTTTCAAACATGGCTCGAGTTTAAGATCATCAACCCGCATTAGGCAAGCGTAGTGATTACGCCTAATCCTCCTCATTGTACTGATATCTTCAGTGAGATGAGAGGCCTTTGCTCAGCAGTGGTACATTACAGGCTAATACTTTACTTTACTTTTAAAAGACGTACAGGTGTGCAAATTTGAAATTATTCAAATCATGGTTGGAGCATTGCCTTTCTTATTTTAAGCTACTACTGAGGTGAAGAGCAAGATACACATAGTGCGGCTGCGGATCGGTTGCGGGTCGCATGACGTTGAACTCCTTGTATTTGTATGAAAAGTGTCACCCTGGCCCGCACCCGGCTGCGCGTAAATGCACGTTATATAATGTGCCCGTTCCCACTTGTTGGCTAATTGGACCCGGATTTTAATCAAATGTCCTAGTGACAAAACATTTTGTATGACGCTGTCGTCGGACCCTGATTTTATTTCAGCCGTCCTAGAGTAATAGCAATAGTGCCGTCATTCGATTTAAATCCGGATCAATATCCGATAAGTGAGAACGTGCTCTAGGCTTGTTGATTACTAATTGCCACGCCGCCAAATTAACAATAAACACGAACAAATTAAAGCTTTGTTGCATCCATGCAATAACAGCGTCTATTGAAGTAAAATATGCTAATGTGAATCTAGACGACGCGATGTTGCTCCGAGCCTACACTTTAGCGCCCATGTTTGTGTGTGGAATCACAGATATACTGCTGCTTTATGGAAGGGAGTCATAGGATTTCACATTACAAGGCCTGTCCCATCCTATTCCCTAATAATATTATAAATGCGAAAGTTTGTTAGGATGCATGTATGTATTTCACGAAAATCCTTTTTTACGAATTTGGATGAAACTTTACAGTATTATAGGTTATACATCAAAATAACACATGGGATACATTTTATCCCGAAATTCCCGTGGGAATGGGTACAACGCGCGTAACACCGCGGAGCGTGGCTAGTATGTTATAAATGTGACAGTTTGTGAGTATGAATCTGTGAATAGATAAGCGGATACGGGTATATGGATGTTTGGGTATATATTCCTCTTTCCAAAAATTACCAATTTAATCTTAATGGAAATTGGCACAGAGATATATTTGAGTCTGGAATAACTCATAGGCCACTAACATGGGTCTTTTATTCTTAATTCTCACGTAATGGGAATAACTTGTGTGAAACTGCGGTCGCTGTATAGTTAGTATCAAGTGTGCCTCACCGGGGGGGCTCGAGGAGAATGAGGCACTGGACAAGGAACCTGTTAACAATATACACTTCGCTTTAGGGCCGAAACTGCGTTAAGCGTGCGCCCGTCGCGTGCGCCTGTCGCGTGCGCCCGTCGCGTGCGCCCATCGCGTGCGCCCGTCACGTCCGCCCGTCGCGTGCGCCCGTCGCGTGCGCCCGTCGCGTGCGCCCGTCGCGTGCGCCCGTCACGTGCGCCTGCTGCGTGCGTCCGCCGCATGTGCCCGCGGCGATTCACTTTTGTATGAAACCGCGCCGGGCGCACGCTTAACGCAGTTTCGGCCCTTACATTTTAACAATTAAATTCTGACAGGCCGTTGCACATGAATCGTGGTTCTAGAAAACTGGAACCGTGACTACAATATTGAAATATGATCTGAATAATTCATTTCTTTCAGGTACAATTGAAGAACACTTAAGTAAAATTGAAGAAAGTACCTGTTCAAGCTCTAATAACTCCTATTTTCCTTAAAACTCCTTTAAAACACATTTACTTAGTAGTTTCCCGGTTAATACGATTAATCTAAAGAAACAACGTGAAAGAACCAAAAATGTATAAATGTTTTTTTTTTTGCTTTAGAATAATATAACATTTTTTTGCTTTAGAATAATATAATAGCACCTATTATACTTAATAAAATATACCTAATTTATCATGTTGCTACAAAGCTAATATTTACACATTACAAAAATACAGTTTTATTTATTTTCATAAAAGTAAACGAAACGAATAAAATCGTACATTGAGTAGGCATTCAATTATTTCTCGGAAAGGACAAAAACTTTTCGCCAGAAATACTTTTACAAGGCTTTTCACAAAATCAAAGACTTTGAAACGAATGTCCCTTCCAGTGATATTACTATCTTTGAAGCTATTTCGGTAACAAATACGTACCTCAATTCTCAATCAACGTCCACTTGTATAGTGGGGCTTCGCTTAAGTATGGTTTGTGCGAACAATATGGTTAAGCCAGACTAGAGCAATGCACGAGGAACTAATCCACAGGGCAGCTGGAGCAAGAACAGGGATCAATGAAGGTTCAATGATTAAGATGATGAATAAATTAGGTATTTTTGTTATCTTGGTTGTAATGTATAGAATAATAAATAAATATACTCCGGACCAATTCACACGCGGTTATTTACACCTCTTAACTCAGTTCTAATCTTATGAAATTTAACTAACTGATACTACTACTTATACAAACTCACATATTTTATAAGCATATATAATTGACACGCAGACGTCGTCGCCAACAACCATGTCTGCGCATATTGGTGACTCCGGGCAGGAATCGATTTTTTTGTGAAAAGCATAAAATATAGGTTAATTTAACACAACAATTATCAGTACTAGCTTCATGCTCAAGATGAACATTACATAGTTTGAAATTCAATTGTCAATAAGCGTATTAGAATAAATAGATTCAGTACAAAAAAAAACAAGAAATACGAGTATAGTTCAATCCAACATATTAAATATACCTTCAAAACAACAAAACTCTCCATTATTATCACGGTTCTCTTTTCGAAGCAGCTATATCTGCTAATTACAAAACATATTACCATGTATATTAGGTACAATAACGTGTTAAACGTTAATACTTTAACAATATAACAGAATGTTTCATAAAAAGTACTTTACAGATAATAATAAAACCAAAAGCATCATGTACACTTCTCTTTACTTCGCTATATGAACAGGGAAAACATCTTACAAGACTTGTTTCTTAAAGTGTTTTGTAAAGCGATGACACCTCCATACGAAGCAACGTTTGATAGAATGTCGTTTAACATATTTATATAAAAAAAATATTTATATTCTAATCTAAACTTTGAACAAAGGTATGAGTAAGTTAATAAGTAAGTTTCGAGTAGGTTAGTGGCCTTCTCTTATGTCTGCAGCTTTTAGACCGCCTTAAGACCTCCGACGTGGTCTAATGATTGAAATAACCGTGACCGATAATGTAACGTGCCCTCCGAAGCACTGTTCAGATAGAAACGCCACTATCGGCCACCTATCCAAGTAATGGCCGTGGTACACGTTGCTTATCAATCGCATTGAGGTAACATCGCGAAGTCAAACTACGCCACGAGCAGCTACTAGCTATGGGTGTAAGTATTACATGATTATTTAAAGTATCTTTTAATTTAGTTATTATTGGCCTGGTGCTGGGGTGCATAGGTTTGTAGTCTTGTAGTGCGCTGATCTTCATTTGTTTTTCATTTTTCAAAAAATATGCAGGTTAACTTAAAGTGGTATATTGATACTGCCCTCTACCTAACTAGACCATGCTTGCAGTTAAGTGCAATACACATAGTGCTGGTACGGCCGGTTGCGGGCCCGGGATAGTTCAAAGTGCTAGTTAGTGTGAAACCTTTCGTACAAATATATACAAGGAATACAAATTTACGTAACCGTCAGCCGGCCCGTATATGCAACGTTACATTATATAAGTGCGCATTATATTTTTGATCTCTGTAATTTCTATATTACTTAAATACCTTTGTACTGTGTAAGCTATTATATTTACCAGGAAAGGAATTGAAATTGCTGCTCGTTCGTCTGTCGTTAAGAATCACGTTCCTTCTCAGAAAAGGTTAAAGGTTATAATTTTAATTGTGGAGTTTCAATTTCGTCAGTGTCATAATTAAGATTGTAAATTCTAGGTAGATTTTACGTTAATTTGGAGTAGGTAGATGTTTTAGGGTAAAACTAATTATTTAATACAAAATTATGTAAATACTAGCCGCGCCCCGCGGTGTTACTCACGTTGTACCCGTTCACGCCGGAATTTCGGGATAAAATGTATCCCATGTGTTAATCTGATGTATAACCTATAGGTATTACCAGTAAATGCTTCGCTCTTCGGTGGGTATTACTGTAAATTCCATCCAAAACGATCCAGTAGTTTATTCGTGAAAGGGTAACAAATATAAATTACATCCATCCTCTAAAACTTTCGCATTTATAATATAAGTAGAATAGGATAGGAACGACTTTTGAGATCCCACTTGAGAGCGAATGCATCTCGTAAACGTACTTCAGGAATCTATTCCAGGATACAAAGAGTTTTCCGCGTATTTCTTTTCATGTGCCTAATTTTCTTGCACATAAAGGTACAAATAGTATTTACACCGATACAACTGGTCGTAAGTAAGTAACAGTAGGTTAGTGGCCAACCCTGGTGTCGGGGTTTTTAGACCGCCTCAAGGCCTCAATATACTCGGACGATTGAAACAACTGAGACTGACAATTTAACGTGCCCTCCGAAGCACGGTAGCGCTCAGATAGAAATGCCACTATCGGCCACCCATCTAAGTAGAGGTTGAGCTGCGCGTTGCTTAACAATCGCAATGAGCTCACATTGCTAAGTCTAACTACGCCATGAGCGGGTTCCGCACCGCTCAACTCCACTCCACTCCGCTCCGTTACGCTCCTCTCGGCTCCGGTTTTATGGAAACGCACCCTAATGATTGGTCTTATGTTTACGCGATAAAATTTTGTAATTATGACAATTCTTACAAATATGAGTACGGTGGAGACGAGACTGCCTGTCGAAATCTGTTTATGGCTATCTCAATTTTTACGAATTAAGTCTATTTTTTCATTTTTGAGAAGGAATTACATGAGTTAGCCGCCTCGTCTCTCAGAGTTGTAATTTGGGCTTTCAATCGCTTATACAAACCGTCGTACAGCCAAATTGGTCTACCACCAACTTACTTGACTTTACTTCTTTTTTATTATACTTTCGTTGAATATAATTCTACAGTGTACATACTTTAGTCTAAATAGATTAACTTGCGGCCAAAGAACTTAACAAAATTAACTAATTCAATTATTCATCTTTTGTATAACTGCGGGAAACGCGACAAGAAAACCTTGTCTGACACCCACGCAAAGTTAAAGTTCATAGAAATAGAATAAATTGTGTGAATGAGTACAGAATTAATAATTAAAAGACGTTTTTAACTCCACGACGCCTTAAGCGGCTTTTTGACAAGACTTTCGTATCTGAGGAATCGTAACTTCCAAAAGGGTGAACGTTGAATTTTTATGTTCTAACTGGCTGTGCCCCGCGGTTTGACCCGCAGCGCCCCTTTCCCGTGGGAATTTAGAGATTTGTATTACTTATCTATACATATAATAAAATTGTAGAAAAGTGCTGTCTGTACATTGAAAATAAAAATAAAAAAAATAGCAGGGGTTATTGTTATGTCGATGTCGAACCCAAAAATGTAATCAACTTTTTTTTTGTCTGTTTGTCTGTTTGTCTGTTCACGCTAATCTCAGAAACGGCTGATCCGAGTTGGATGCGGTTTTCACGAATATATTGTGGTATGCTTCAGTTATGCTTTAGTGTTTGTTTCATGTCAATCGGTTCATAAATAAAAAAGTTATGTCAAATTAAAGAATCACGTCGAACACTATTCTATGCTTATACATAGGCACCATTAATCTCCGCAACTATTTGACGGATTTGGTTGAAATTTTGTACCGACATATTTTAGAGCCTGGCGCAACATTAAGACTACTTTTTACCGCGGGAAAACATCCGTTTCCCATGGGAATCGGTAGTTTATTGTTTTTTTAACGCCTGTTCCGGTCAACGAACGACGTCGATCATTGTTACTAGATAGGTAAATTACAATCATTAATAGAATATGTTATAGCTACTTATTACCTTGGAATTGACTGGATTACCATGGGAAAAAAATTAAAAGGGCTCATCTAAATTCTTTCTACTTAAGTTAGTTTAGGCTGATATCATAAACTATAAGAATAATTTACCGAGGGAAATCATAGTACTCCCATGGGAATGAAAAAACATTGTTCTTTTACGGCTGAAGGTAGTTTGTAAGCTGTTGAATTTTAAGAATAATATCGAACAGATTCCTTCCAGTTTCCCGTGGGTCTGAGATGTTATCCCGCGGTAAAAAGTAACATAAGTGTTGTTATTTCCAAGCCTAAACTAACTGTTTGCCAAATTTCATCCATATCCGTTCAGTAGTTTTTGCGAGAAAGACTAACAAATATGCGTCTATACAAAGTTTCGCGTTTATATTATTAGTAAGAGTTAATTCTATTATGAATAACTACTTTTTTTCTCTGTTAGTAGAATTTACTGAAACTTTATAATAATTTTAATTTAATAATTAATTAATAATAAATATCTTTTAATAATAAATATCTTTATAGAGAAGTTAAATAAAAATTATCGGTTTAGGAATCGCGGTTCAGCTTAGGATGGACGTTTGTCGGTTGCATACGACGACTGCGCGCGCGGGTATATAAAGCGCGCCGAGAACCGCGCCGCGCCATTCCAAATCAGCTGTAAAGTAAAGTAAAGTAGGTTTTTTAGCTACCCAAAATGACTGTGATTATGATCCAAAATAAAAATAAGTATATATTTAAAAAAAAAACGCTGCTCATAGTCACTATTCCACGCGAACGAAGTCGCGGGCACAGCTAGTCTTATATAAAAACCTGGTCCTGACAATAAGGAACACATAAAAAAGAATCACCCAATTTGGTGCGGTCGTTCTGAAGTGATGCGCGTACATACATTTCGGCGATTCATATAGATTAACAAAAGGGACTGGGCTAGACACATCTGCAGAACGAAGAGATGTGGGTCACAACAGCCACTGAGTGGCAGCCAGGTGAAGGGTCGATCTCGACGCATACCAAACCAACTGGAGGGAATTGGCCCTGGACCGGGATGCATAAATGGAAGGGGGAGAGGCCTTTGCCCAGCACTGGGACAAAAATGGCTGATAATAATAATTTATATACCATTATATAAACGGTAAGTTCAAATTAAAATGTAAGTATTTTATTTCAATTGATGGACGCTTAAAAGTACTTCTTTGTTCATAACCTGTCACGGTAGCTTAAAGGTATCTTTTCAGTAACGATCACAGGCAGCAGGCAGCAACGGTCAACCGCAAGTAGCATTTAAATAACCAACAAGTACGAAACTTTAGCTCAATGCATCGCCGCCAAATAATAAACCAAGGCTGAACTATACCACCCTTTTCGCGTCAAGTTATGAAAGAAGGAATAAACACTTTTTTCGTTGACGTAGGTAGTCAAAATATTGCCTGGAAAAGGTAGCTATTAGCGATAATGGAGCCCATTTGA
Source organism: Cyclophora albipunctata (assembly GCA_963082685.1). NCBI lineage: Eukaryota > Metazoa > Arthropoda > Insecta > Lepidoptera > Geometridae > Cyclophora > Cyclophora albipunctata. The sequence continues at coordinate 7,174,909 of OY720116.1, read as the reverse complement.
CATGTTCTTTTTGATTATGTGATATTTTTTTAAACACAGTTTTTAAGTATTTTGTCTCTTGGGAAAAAAAGAGTGAATGTTGGAAAGAGACAAACCACTGGATAGCAAAAATGCTGTTAATAAGTAAGGCCCTTAATCTATCTATCTTCCGTATTTCGAAATATATATCACAGAATATTTCAAACGACACATTTGGCTAGTTAAATGGTGAAATATGCGAGCGTTTCGAATACGTATCGCTATGAACGGACCGAAAAATTGGGTTATTGAATAGGTTAAACATGCACCGATATTTAGAACATTTTTCGCTCGAAAACGATGATAGAATTATCCTCGGTCAAAGCGATATAAGTTCATATTTGAAAGTAGCTCCCAATCTTATATTATATATATATATATATATATAAAACTCAAAGTGGTTAGTGAGGGATCAACGCACAGCCCAAACTACTGGACGGATCGAGCTGAAATTTGGCATGCAGGTAGATGCTATGACGTAAGCATCCGCTAAGAAAGGATTTTTTGAAATTCCACCCCGAAGAGGGTAAATTAGGGGTTGAAAGATTTATAATATTTGTTTAATTTTTTAAAGGATTTGCTTCAAATCTTGCATGTAGGTACTTTATTTAACGTAGATAAGGATTGCAAAAGGAATTTTGGAAATTCCACCCCTATCTATCTATATATATATAAAACTCAAAGTGGTTAGTGAGGGATCAACGCACAGCCCAAACTACTGGACGGATCGAGCTGAAATTTGGCATGCAGGTAGATGCTATGACGTAAGCATCTGCTAGCTAAGAAAGGATTTCTTGAAATTCCACCCCTAAGAGAGTAAATTAGGGGTTGAAAGTTTTACAATTTTTTAAAATTCTTTAATGGATTTGCTTCAAATTTTGCATATAGGTTCTTTATTTAATGTAGATAAAGATTACAAAAGGAATTTTGGAAATTCCACCCCTAAGAGCGTAAAATAGGGGATGATCGCTTATATGCAACTTTTTATTCCTTTGATGTATTGGCTTCAAATTTTGCATGTAGGTTATTTATACAAAGAAAATAACCACTAATTAAAAAAGTTTCGGAAAATCTACCCCTAATAAGGTAATTTAGGGGTTGAAAGTTTGTATGACTTTTTAAATTCCTTTAATGTATTTGCTTCAAATTTTACATGTAGGTTCTTTATTTAACGTAGTTAAAGATTACAGAAGGAATTTTGGAAATTCCACCCCGAAGAGGGTAAATTAGGGGTTGAAAGATTTATAATATTTGTTTAATTTTTTAAAGGATTTGCTTCAAATCTTGCATGTAGGTTCTTTATTTAACGTAGATAAGGGTTGCAAAAGGAATTTTGGAAATTCCACCCCTAAGAGCGTAAATTAGGGGATGATCGCTTACATGCAACTTTTTATTTCTTTGATGTATTTGCTTCAAATTTTGCATGTAGGTTCTCTATATAACAAAAGTAACTACCAGCGAAAAACATTTTGGAAAATCCACCCCTAAAACGTTATTTTAGGGGTAGACAGTTTGTTCTATGACTTTTTTTATTCCTTTGATGCATTTGCTTAAAATATTACATGTAAGTAAGTTTTTTATTTATCGTAGATAAGGATTACTAAAAGGAATTCTAAAAACCCCTAAGAGGGTAAACTAGCGGTATAAATTTTTGTATGGAGTTGGAAGTAGGTTCTAGCAAATCCGTACATAAACGACGCAGCCCCACCGAGTTTGGGCTCATTTGATTCATTTTGACGAGTACTTTGATACTATATGGTAACCAGGGTCTGGTGATGGAACCGGAAGGTGGCCATAGGAACTCCGTAATTAAAAGTCGAAGCCCTATCGAGTTTCGGCTCATTTGATTCATCATATGTACTTTGAAAACATTTTGAGATAAAAATATCTACTAAAGAGTTATTTATTGTTATTTAAATGAAATAAAGTTAAAAACAGAAATGGCGCTAATAAAAATAAAGTTATCAATACTTTAAACTTCAAAGGCCCTATCCAACGGTGTATCACACGTCACTATTGAGGGGTGGGCCTAGACTCCATACTACTTTTCCCATGGCGACTACGGTTTCACTCACGCAGTAGTAGATATTACCAAGAATTCCAATAGATAGTGCAGCTATTTAAGGACCAGCCACATAGCAAACGTTCAGCGGGCACGGGCAGGTCTAACTTTAATAGAAATACAGTCGATAAAAATAGGCTATCTAACAGTGAAAGAATGATTCAAATCGGTCTATTAGTTTCTGAGATCAGCGCGGCCAAACAAACAAACAATAATCTCTTTAGCTTTTTAATATTCATATATAGATATAATTATATGTATATAGATATTATAGTATTTAATATATTTATATGTATTTAGAAATTAATATAATATAGACTTTGTTTCAAACGTTATAAATCGTTTCTATCTATATATTATATAAAATTCTAAGTCCTGACTGACTGATAATCAACGCACAGCCTCAACCGCTACATCTAGAAGCATGAAATTTGGCAGGAAGGTTCTTCAAGTGAAGTAAGTGCACATTAAGAAAGGATTTTCGAAAATTCTACCCCCAAGGGGATAAAATGGGGGATGAAAATTTGTATGAAACTTTGTCAGTTTTAAACCGATCGGGCTGAGACTTTGCATGCATATAGCTGCTATGAAGTAGGCATCCCCTAAGAAAGGATTTTGATAAATTCTACCCCCAAGGGGATAAAATACGGGATGAAAGTTTGTATGAAACTTTGTCAATTTTAAACCGATCGGGCTGAGATTTTGCATGCATATAGCTACTATGACGTAGGCATCTCTTAAGAAAGGATTTTGATAAATTCTACCCCCAAGGGGATAAAATAGGGGATGAAAATTTGTATGAAACTTTGTCAATTTTAAACCGATCGGGCTGAGATTTTGCATGCATATAGCTACTATGACGTAAGCATCCTTTAAGAAAGGATTTTGATAAATTCTACCCTCAAGGGGATAAAATAGGGGATGAAAGTTTGTATGAAACTTTGTCAATTTTAAACCGATCGGGCTGAGATTTTGCATGCATATAGCTACTATGACGTAAGCATCTTTTAAGAAAGGATTTTAATAAATTCTACCCTCAAGGGGATAAAATAGGGGATGAAAGTTTGTATGAAACTTTGTCAATTTTAAACCGATCGGGCTGAGACTTTGCATACATGTAGCTACTATGACGTAGGCATCCCCTAAGAAAGGATTGTGATAAATTCTACCCCCAAGGGGATAAAATACGGGATGAAAGTTTGTATGAAACTTTGTCAATTTTAAACCGATCGGGCTGAGATTTTGCATGCATATAGCTACTATGACGTAGGCATCCCCTAAGAAAGGATTTTGATAAATTCTACCCCTAAGGGAATAAAATTGGGGATGAAATTTTGTATAAATCTTCTTAGATTTTCGACTGATTGAACTGAACTGAACCAATCTTTAATAGATTGGAGCTACTATGATGACGACGTCCGCATAAATATAATTTTGATAAATTCAGCCCCCAGATAAAATGAGAGATGATGGAAGATGTAAATGTATTAGTTTGAACCTGTCATTACCTAATCAATTCATATAATACATTGTAAATGGTGGCTGTCTGTACATAGAAGATATATAAGGAAATAAAAGGGGCTTTATGAACCCAAAACAATGATTTTTTGTCTGTTTGTTTGTTTGTTTGTCTGTACGTTTGTGCGCGCTAATCTCAGAAAAGGCATAACCGAATTGAATACGGATTTCACCAATGCGTTGTGATTTGCTGGGATTAAAATTTAGTCTTTGTTTCGTTTTAATCGGTTCATAAATAAAAAAGTTATATCAATCTAAAGAATCGCATCAGAGGTGGCTATGATGCGGAGGTGGGTGTGTGCTACAATGCGGAGGTGGGAGTATGCTACGATGCGGAGGTGGGAGTATGCTACGATGTGGAGGTGGGAGTGTGCTACGATGCGGATGTGGGAGTATGCTACGATGTGGAGGTGGGAGTGTGTTACGATGCGGAGGTGGGAGTTTGCAACGATGCGGAGATTGCTACGATAAACAAATGTTTTAAACGATCTATAACGAAACTTAATGCGGCAAACTAAATTCCACGCGAGCGAAGCCGCGGGCAAAAGCTAGTAAAATATAAATGGTGGATGGAAATTGAAATATTAGTACCTCTGTAAACTTTTATTACAAAACCAAGTGATATGTAAAACACCTCTTAGTGATATTGCTATCGCAAATATTTGTTATGATGTATGTGTAAGTGAGTGTTGTAAGTATGTAGTCTATTTCTTTCATCCTCAAGACGATTAGATTACCTGAATATTTTCGGTTAAAAAGATCATATCTCTTTCTGGAAGAACGCATCACATACAAAAAACCGACTGGAACATTGAACGAGGGGTAACCGGAGGGTATTAGGGCTAGTAATTCATACAGGTAAAGGTACTTAGGCAATACAAAACTTATGAAAACCCGTCCCTAAGGATGTAAAGCATCCAACCGAACCGAGATCCCACAAATTTCGTAAAAGGTGTAGGCTGTTTCTCACCAAGGACGTGCCTATTTACCGAGATATCCGAACGCCAACCAAACATAAAATTGATCCTTAAATCCATTTGGATATACAAAATTACTTACATAGTAATTCTCGCTCACTTTTTGAACATATAGAGAAATTGCGATCGAATGGAACGTTCCATTTGAAGATTTTGATGACAAACATGACTCATCAGTTGTCTTCTTGTCTCGTAATATCTGTCTCATATTGTCTACGTGTCAAATTTCGTTATTTTTAACGGATTTCTACAAACCTGGAGTTTTTCTTTGCGTGTGTTTTTTACCTCATCTCTTCGTCATTTGGAATGGTAGGTATTATGAACTGCAATCGTTAACGTAACGTCAACTAACTTAACGTTAAATCGTTACATGATAGGGTATAGTTTCAGAATGGTTTTTAATGGATCTCCAAAAAGTAAACATAGTTACAATTGAAGCTATAATGATATGATAATAATGATGTCTACGCTTTCAAACTTTCAAATACAAGAACTTTTCCATTACGGTTCCCACTCTTCAGTACAAAGAGAATATTAAGTAGGTATGTCTGTCTATATCAGTTTTTTCTTTTGCTTTTCATACGTTTTCAAACCTTGTAAAAAAAAGTAATGGTGTTCGGTCGAACAAACGTCGCAAATATTTCTGTGGTATTTTCCTATTATTTAACTTTCAAATGACAGCTTATCAGAAGATTCTATAATAATGATTACGTATTAAAATTATTAAGCAATATTGTCGGACTGAACTTTATAATTGTACTAACTGACCCGGCAAACATGGTTACGCCATACAAAAATTAAGGGGTTGACTACCCTTAACATTAAGGGGGATGAATTCTCAAACCTACCCGATATGCACACAAAATTTCATGAGAATCAATCAAGCCGTTTCAGAGGAGTTTAACTACAAACACCGCGACACGAGAATTTCATAATTATATTAGATTAAATACTTTGCGATCGAAAATTGAATAATTTCATTGTTCAATAAAAACAACAAACGATTTCAAATCCTTTATTACATCATTAGTTCAGTCTACAATAAATGAAACCACACATCCAATTAAGATAATAAAAACACCAACTAAAGGTAACAGGAGCCGAGTTATCTGCAGTACTCATTCCACTGTGCAAGTGTTAGAACGGCAAACACGATAACATTAATGAATTTGGGTTCGGTTGGCTTTCATTTCCTAAGTCTGTCGGCGAGTTGTGTTGCTCGGGATTACGGATATCGGCCCTACTCTTCCAACTAACCAATGTATTTGTTCTTTCTCTTTCATTCTCTGGGCAATTCTAGCCAATTCTGACTTCTGCCTGCCAATATTCGATTAGAAAATCTTGATTTATATGACTCGTGATTCGTTTGCTTTAAATATTCCTCTTTACCATAACTAATTGGTCCGCTTTCGAGGAAGGAATTCTTATTCCAAGATACCGTCAAAGAAGAAAAATGCTACAAAATTAAAATTATAAAATAGAATCAAACTAAACAAAAGCTATGCTCCGCAAATTAAAGTCTATTTCTAGTTAAAACGTCAACATTCGTTGGAATTTTAATTTATAAACATTTCCAACAGGATTCTTTTACGATAATGTAGACGATAAGTCAGACATAAATGATTAGGAGGCACTACAAAAATGACGTTTATTGTGAAAAATACTACATCTCTGAGAAAATTTGTTATACTCGTAGCTTGTGCGCACTGCTTTGATCTGAACGCTAGATGACACACACAATACATAGACAAGTCTTTTTCAATTAGGTAAGTAAATTCGTGTAGATTAGTATCCAACCCTGGTTGGCCAGTTGTATTCTGGGTCGAAGTTGTGTACTTGCGTAGTTGTGCCTTCGTTGGCTTGTCTCAAAACCAAGCACAATCTGTCCTCTTCTATCACGAGACAGGTAATTACTAAAACAAATAAATTATTCGAGTCCCTTAGCCATTCAGCGCACACGTTGATACTCACAAACCTATCTGTGAGTAAAACGAACCTCTGAACATAATTGCCTTGGAAATAATAGATACTTCTTCAGCTTTAGCTGTTCTCTTTAAGGCGAAAGTTAATATAACAAACTGATTCTGAAAGCTTTTGTATTTTAGATATATTTGTTCTACAATTGACAAGTATTATTTGTAATACAAAATAAATATGAAACGAAATTGGATTTAACCTACGCAACTTCACAAACAAACCAAGATAAATCTTATTTATTTTGATAATATTAAAGTCAACTTAAAATATAAGCTTAACTTACTATCAAATCAATAAATAATTAGTAACTCATCGTTTTAAAGCTGTCAATAAACCGTGAATACTTTTACTAGTTATCTACATTACGCACAAAGCAATAGCAACATAATTATTATTAGTAGGTTACCTACTTAAGCGTCGAGGCACTAGCTTTTAGTCAATCCAATAATCCAAATTGATCGGCGGTCGCACAGGCCTTAACCGAAATGTTCAATATTCATCAAATGCTGATTCCAGTGGACAATAAACTTGTTTTATGAAATGATATTATAATAAGGCTTCGCATTGTACTTGATTGAAGTGCGGTCTGCGAATGATGTCAGCTTCTTTGGGCTCACTCGTAATTAACTTTGCTTTGGTTAGTGTTACGAGCTTTGTACTGTACGCTATGCGGGCGTTATCTCGTCTCAATGTTGCTTTTGTACACTGTAATTAAATTAAAGGTTAAACTTGGTCTGTTAAATAGTTTTATTTTTGTAAAATGAGGAAAGTGAATGGATATAACTCTGTATCAATCTCTGCTCGTGCTTCAGTACACATCTCCTGTTTTATATCTTTTTTACTTATTACAATAAAGATTGCTCCAATTCCTAGATGATTTGCTCAACTATCGAGATCAATAAAGTAAGGAGCCGAAACAGTAATCCCGCCCCCATTAGACCCCAGATCAAGGGATGAAGATCGTACCCAAAGATACTAGCATCTATCCTTTTAATAAAAGGTTAAAGAAATAAATGCAATTATTCACTGAAACCGTGTTAAACTCGAAACCAAAAGCTAATCTGATTAACTTTGCTCAAAACTTTATAATTAATGATCCACTAATCTCTTAAGACTGACATGAGGGTGGAAGTTTGTGCGCTTGTTAAATCTGTGTTTTAAGACTTTAAAACCATTACTCTTATTATCTTGGAATCTCAGGTTAGCCGGAGCCTGATTCAAATACAACCAGTATCAAACCGAGTTAGTCCGGGCAGGGTACAAAATTGATATCTCGACCCTTTAATAAACGGAGGAAACTCGATATTTTCTGAAGATATGGATGTTAATTTAGGTAGGGTGTAAGTGTAACGGAACTGTGTCCGTCGATAGCTATCGAAACTACTGGAATAGAACGGGGACATCTTGTGAGCTAGTTGGACGTTCGGCAGGTGAGCAGACTGAGGCAGGCGACGGTAATGCGACGCGCAAGTGAGAGAAGAGGGCGTGCTGTGAACTGAGCAAAATGGAAATCTTTGAAAAGATAATTAGATTAAGAATAGGTATAATCATAATATAGCAATCTATTGATTTTTATGTACAACTGCTGTACATTCCATTTTTCTTACGAGAGGTAAAATGTAGACAAATGTCGCTTTTCTAACGAAAGACTACCTTCTGCAAAGAAAAATATAAACTAATTTCAATCCATTCTTACCCATCACTGAACCCTTCCCTTTAATAGAAAATGCCTTTGGTTGAAAAATCAGTCTTATTTTAATTTAAAATCTCGCAAAACATTAAAAATAGAATATAAACAATTAAGAAGCAGGTAGGTACTTGAACTGAATAATTTTCGCATTTCAAAACGTCACTTCATTCGAATTTCAAAGTTAAAGGAGGTCTGTATGTACCAAGAACTGTCAAGAACATTCCATAAACAATAAAGCCCAATAAGAGATGTTCAATTAAATGACGTCACCGATTCCCTTTTGTCTTGTGGCATGCGTCATCCACGTGCAGTTCCCAAGTGTTTGAGATAACAACTGCGCGGAGACAAGAGCCCTCGCAACTTTGCGTTCACAACTTTCCCCACAAATGCACCTCACCCAGTGTTGTCTTTGGACGAGTCGAGAGCTATCTACGTCTTACTTAACCTTTGAGGATTTTGATGCTAATATTCTGTTGCTCGCTTCATGAGAATGCAAAAGACAGCTGTGATAAGTTTCCATGAATTCGGTACAAAAGTAAAGAATTTGTATAAATATGAAGACATATAGATAAAAACACAATGGTGTTTTACGGCTGCGTAACGTAAAGGGGAAGTGCAATTTCGCTAAATATTTAGCTATGTAAAAAATAAATGCTTATTGAATGAAAAGGAAAAGGATTAATGCCAATTTTTATTTTTTTAAAACGTGCCTGGCGCAAAATAATTCACCGAACATTTCCAGTCATCGTTGAATATGTCCTAAAAAGGCATGTAAATCAAATTCAATATAAAGGTGGTATGTTCCGTAATTCGAGGACACTGAACGTTACCAACCAATAATAAGTTCACCGCCAGTGCAGCGGGAAGTTTAGGAATCATTCGAGGATTCCTTCGTGATAGTTGCAGCACTCGACATTCGAGCACGTATTCTGAAGCGGTGTAGTTTTGGAGTCGAGATAACAGCTGGAACGACTTGCCCGGCAGCAAGAGGAGAGCGCCCCTTCAACACTCTCGAGGAAGTCTCGACGTCACTGCGAGTGCCTCCAATTGTCTGCACTCACAATTTCACTCTACAAACTCACAGAATACGAGTTACCATCTAAACATTTGACGTAGCTGATATCACGTTGAAACCTAACGAGAATTAAAAACATTTTTACTAAAAGCCGACTATGAGCGCATGTATGAATTGAAAATGTTATTATCAGGCGTATGTTAGTCATCGCACTGACATGCACGTTAATTAAAAGTAAATGTTTCACTTGTTTTTTTTGTATTGCACTGAAAAAGTACAGTATTATTAAGATCATTCTACTTTAACAAATGAAATAAATTTTAAATAGTACAAAGTTTTCAAGTAATATTGCTTTCTGAGTCTTGAATAAATAAAATGTGTAATTAATAATTAATGACCATTAAGGCACTAAAGCGCCGTTAGCTGGTAATAAAGTTTAATTAAAACCATGATTATTACAGTTGAGAATTTCTGAACAGTAAATTTCTATAATTATGTCTACTTGAAATAGTTTTCGTTTGAATGGGTGTGTTACATTGACGTGGCTGAGTCGACTTCTCGTTAGGGAGCCACTTCAAAGCCGTTCAAAGGGCAACGTTCAGGACTCGGGCACTCATCCACAGACAGACCCTTTATTGTTCTTTACTTATATCTACCTGTCACTACTCTGACTTGCGTAAGCCTTTGACCTCAGGCTTATCACATACATGTATTTAAATTATAATCCTAGTAATATGTATTATACAAGTAGTCAAGAATAGTTTATGAAGCAATATTAACTTGTCATAGGCATTGAGTTATACATATGTACTAAAGTACATAATATAACTCAATGGTTATAGGTACCTTAATAACTTTAGTTTCATATAATCTATGTAAATGTATTAAAATCAATCTAGTAGTTGTAGCTGAATCCCCTTAGTTATTTAATTCTTAAATTCATTAAATGAGCAGCTATTTTAAGTTTTTTCACACAGTAGTCGTACTTTACGAAAATTCAATGATGTAAGGCACATCATTTATCATACATACGTTTGTATCTATTTGTATCATGTATAGTTTCACCTGAGCGAGCTTCAAACTCTTTATCATACAGTGTAAATAAACATTTGTTTTTCACGTGGAGTGTATCTACGGGAAGTAAGGGTCGGGAACCCGAAGAGACTCGTTTAGATAAACCCGTTTTCGTATACTCGAGCCGATTTCACACGCTCAGCGCACACAGAACCATTTTCAAACGATACTGACAATAGACATATTCATCGCTCGTCGCCCGAACTAAATGTACCCTTACTTCACTGATATTGATGTATCAGTGTAGTTAGGGTAGATTTAGTTCTTTGAGTATCAGACTCATAATAAAATAGTATACTCGTATACTTTACTTTTAATATTTAAATAACCTCCAGGTCAGTTTAAATATTAAACTAACAATCTTGTACAGAGAAAATTTAACTTTAAAACTAAAATTAATTCTCTTGTCTGCGAATAGACTCTAAAATAACATTTCAATATCTTTGAGTGTTATTAGCTTTTGGTAACGTCGGTACTTGCGAGTGTGCTAATACATCCACGTAATATGAGAGAGCTGTTATCATTCAGTATACTCGTTAAGTCGCTCCGTACAATGCTAACTTAGGATCTCGATTTGAATATTAAATTATTGATATGTACCCGGACACTCAACCTCGCGGAATATCAACATTCGAAGTCCAATATCAGCGTCTTCAAGGCTCAATAACGTTTTACATTCAGTCGTGGAGAGCGGTAAGTGTGCCAATACGCGGCTCGAGATAAGGAATGTAACCGACAATCGCGTCGTCTCAGGACCATTCTAGGTAATACTAGCAGCGCCCCGCGGTTTTACCCGCATTGTGCCTGTTCCCGTGGGAATTTCGGGATTTTTTAAACATATAAACTTTCTGGGAGAATCATACTGTCGATTGGTGAAAACAGCGTGAAAATCCGTGGAGTAATATTTGAGTTTATCGCGAACAGACAGACAGACGCGGACTTTGTTTTATACTATGTAGTGATAGTGATTCAAGGGTTGTATGATATTCATACCGGCCGGCGCGTGGCCGCCGAGTTCACGCTCGCTTTCCACCGAATTATTCAACAGTAATAATGTCTATACTTCATTAAATTATTCATTGGGAAACTGTCGATTGCAATGTGCGATTTTCAAGCTCATTAGTTAATATGAGAAATGTACGTTCACTTTTTTTTTTAAGATAAAAACAGACAAATTGATTAATGCCTTAGGAGAGTTAAAATGTGGACTAATATTTTCCAGCCGTAGACTATTCCTATTGAATAGAAAATAGAGTTAGTGATTTCAATCCATTCTTCCACTATTACTCCTATCTTCAATGATAGAAGTCTTTGGTCGACTATGGTCGAAAAATCAATCATAATAGAAATTTTATTCTGGTAAGAATAAATAGAATGTAGGGTGTTTATTGGTCAAGTTTTCGTTTTTATTTTGTATTTTACTATTTAAAACGAATACTGCATAACATTGTAGATTTTATATTTCGTGTCATCGTTTTATTAGCTTTTGAACCCTGAGTGGCTCGAAAGGCGAAAGGAAGTCATAAATATCTTGCGCGTCCCTGACTTCTCCCAAACATTGCTGGTTGCACCTCGTACAAACACCGCACATAACCAACATCACTATATATTTTTCATTGTGAAAAATATGCTTAAAAAATGTCATTAATTTATTCATTTTGAATAGGTCAGTGGTCCACTCTGTTCTCGGAGGTTTTGCCTGCCTTAAGGCTTCCGACATGGACTAACGATTGAAACAACTGGGGCCGACTTTTTAACGTGGCCTCCGAAGCACGGTGAACTAGAAATGACATAAACTATGGTATTTGTTGTAGTACAAAAACTTATATGATATTATATTATATTGAATATATTACCTGATATTAAAATTACCCTAAGGCGCCTGTTAATGAAGATATGTCATTCCAGTAAAATTTTAGTCATATTAAAGTATTTAATACCAAAATGATAACAAAGAATAGTTAGAGATAAAACAATGCTTTGTCAACGATTAATTTACTACCACTGTAAAACCGCGCCATCCCGTCGCTTAAAATAAACAAAAAAGTACAAAATCCCACCGACTCACACGTGCTCAATTTGTAAACAAGTTATTTATGACATTAGAGGTTACCAAAACGAAAATATTACGCGAATATTTTTTCAATGAGAAGCTAAAATTGAAATTATTTCCCGTGACGGGAAGGAAGTAAGAACGAAAATGGAGTCACTTAAAGAGAGCGTCGAAAGAATAATGAGTCGAGACCGCAGGGCGACCTGTGTTCCCGCGGAGATTATTTCAACTTATTTGTCTCTGAATGAACGATCCGAAGCCACATTTAAGCCTAATTCGCATTTTTATTTTCTTCCCCTTAGAAAAGTGAATTATAGCCGTAGCAATTTCAATTACATTCTAACTAAATGTAGGTACATACACGCCATTACATCAGTGAGGTTTCACTTTATTAAAATCACTCCACAGACTGATTTGCCATCTTCAGTGCTGTCGTATTGAAATCTAAAATCTCGTACATTTACATAAAGCTAATAAGATATTCTCAGTAAATGTAATGTCTAATGAAATATGGATTTATATTCGACGAGGGAGTAGAAAATAACATTATTAAGTGTAGAAAAATGGTATTGTCAGACGTTTACATTCAAGGTTCAGTGATCTTACATCAGGGGACTGTTTACTAATCGCGTGTAATTTGAATAAGTGGAGCAGGTAATCTGAATTCGAATGTTCTAGATTTAAAGGTATTATCATAGAGTAGGGTTTGGTATTATCTCAATTTTCCTGGAGAAGACTAATGGAGGTGTTTGCATTTCCACAGTCCTTGTTGTGTGAAACACTTACCTTGGACATATTTTAGCGAACCACAGCAATTTGTCACCTGACCCGGACTCGAACCCCTAAGTTAGTAGTGAAGTAACGACTTAATGCCAGCACCAACATTTTTCAAGATAAACTACTGTGGTATTTTACTAAAGTCTTGGTAAACATTGTTTATATCAAAGCGTTTCTTCCAACTAAAAGCATTATCGGGAAACAATGCGCTTCTTAACACTTAACAAAACAAATAAAGACTTCAAATAGTAAAGCCAAAAGGACATTAGGAGGAAAAATGTTGCCGCAATATAGTAATTGAGGTGCATTTATCCGGCAATTGGCCGCGTCTCCTGCGTTTCCGTTCGTTAGCCCGCTCGGAAATGTTCCGTAAAATTGTTGCGATTCACACAGAGTCGTTTCTCTATGTAAAGCGAGTGACGGAGAAGTAAGCCGGGTACCCGGCTGCCTGGCTCCCGACGTCATTGTTCATGCATTCGATATAGACGGGACTTTTGCCGTTATCACGCTATCGCCAAATAGTACACGCCAAATAGGTCGATGTTTGCCTCCAATTCTAGATGTTGCACAGCGGAACTGGCTTCGTTAACGTACGATAACATTCGCAAAACCCCAGTATTTTTCCATTAAATTTTCCATATGATTGCATCGTTTGAATACTGTTCATTATGTTTATTGTGTTGTATTTGAATAAACTTCCCTCGTAACCCTCGATGATCGTTTATATTCTGCGCTATACCTTTCATAACTGGTGGCATTATGTTATGGATTTCGTTCCGTCTCCTCGCATGACCATCTCAAGGTTGCCTCGAGGGGGTTTAGCGACGTTACGGTCTTGATTACCGTGCATTGTAACTTGTATGTGAAAAGCCGTATCTTTTACCTTCTTATATACGTAAGTACTAATGACTTCTTTTTCATCTTTTCACAAAATCTGTGTCAGTGTAAAACGTTTAAAACACTTTAAATTAAACCTAAAAGCTGGAACCCAAACGCCAACTTGTCAACACGACACAAGATTGGGTTAATGGTCGACCGAATCCGTATATTTAATGAATATAGCAAATTGTCGCGTTGAAAAGTAACGGGTCAAACAGATGTTCCTGTTTAATTAAAAGTTTGCGCCACTCGTTATCCCTTCTACATTATTGAATACCCCTATGTTAACACTCGGAAGTTGTCGGTAAACTTTAGGATTGCTTCGCATTTGCAGATAATTCCCACAATTATCGATAGGCTACCTGTATTGAGAGCGGGTTGGGTTACAGCGTTTAATTAACAATTGTCCGTGAAGATCGGAGCAGCCGCTTGGAGAAGCTCGCCTGGAATTCATCAACCACCGGTGAATGTCTGCGTCAGTTTAGACGACCCGCTATTACTACGTATAACAATTACGAAAGGACGCGGTATCCTTGTTACACACGGACAACTTTACGAACGACTGCGATTCCTTCGTTGTGGTCAGGTCACACGACCTTATTTGAATACACATAGTGGATACCTACAGCCTACGTGAAGTTAAACTGTTTGTTGTTTTAAGAAAAAGTTAGGTCAATGTTGCAACGGATTTCGGTTGAAAATAATAATTGTAGGATACACACTGGGGTGTTTCGCAAAGATGCACCGCACCTATTGTCGTTCAAACGGAATGAGAGTTCGTGAGAGTCGGATGCAGCGAGCGTGTCTGAATATTATATTGTAAACTGTTGTAGCGCTGCAACGCTGGATTTCATGCGGGCATAGGATTCGCTAGAATAACACTTCAAGAGTTTATTATACGAAATATGAATTTGAGCTCCAGCTGTACCTGCGATGGTTATTCACGAACGTTTCTGTTCACGCTTAAGTAATATACGAGTACTTTTGAACAGCTCACTTCAGCATAAAGAGATTAAAAACTGAAATGAAGGTCTGACCTGGTGTGAACCTGCTCTACACTTCTATTTAACATGGCTATACAAATGTAATTGTAATATATAGTACTAGCAGTCCCGGCCCCGTGGTAATGTCGTGGTGAAAAATATTCTTTAACCTTCTCATTGAATTTGGCTATCCATTACAAAAATAATTATAAAAATCGGACTGGTAATTTCCGAGATTATCTAGAACATACAAATAGACAAATAAAATTATAAATTTTACCTCTATATAATATTAGTACTTATAGTATAGGTTAAAACAAAAATGAAATAAACTTTTTGATTGATAATATAAATTATAATTATAAAAACAAACAAAATTCCAAATAATTTGCTGAACCAAGGATTAACATTCAATTAAGAAAACAAAACTTATTAATATAAATTCATAATTTGGTAGCACGGTGCAGAAATTCCATTTAACTTGATATACTCGTACCAAGTCACGAACAATATATACCTATATGCAATGTTCGGTGTTCCAATGCCCATTGTTTCACCAGATTTAGCTGAGAGCAGCCTGAGATTATAAATTGAAGGATTTAGACGCTGTAGGCTGTCATTAAAAACTTTTATGAGTTTTCTTCGACTTGTCCCGTATTTCCACCAGACTGAAGTCCGAATTTTAATGACTTATCGGTACGAAGGATGTTTCTTTATCAGATCTTTGTAAACTGATTGTAACAATTTCTTAAGAACGCCAAAGTATTACCAAATTCAATTTGGGAAACTAATTTGACTTATGATTTAAACCAAATCACGGATAGATATCTATCCTTCCTTCGTATTTGGGTATAACTTAAACTATTAAATGTTTCCGCTCTGGAAACCAGCAATCGTGGAAATCCACGTAACAAATATTAATTTACATGTAAACACACTAATGTCAGCCGTATCTTTGTCCCGAATCCTAGTATCAGCATTAATACCGTAAATCCCCGAATCGAGAAGGTTATCTATTACCTTTCTGCTGTTATGAAACGAAATAAAATCTACGACACATAAATCCTTCGCATTAATCTGTCAATTAATATTTTGTTTGCTATTCATACACCGTTTTCAGTGCGGTCGGGGCCGAAAGCATCATATATTTTATTGGAAAGCCGGCAACGAATTAAGAGCAATTCACATCGGCCGATTTTCTGTCGTCGAACTCTGTACGTGCCACGACAATCCAATTAATAAGCAAACCTTTCGTATTCACAGTGAATATCAAATGTTTGCACGACACCCAATTGGTCGTTCAAATAAAATATTCATATAATAACATAGTCAGCCATGATTGCAGTACATGCAGATATTTCATAAATGTTTCCCGATAGCCGCCCTCGGACCGCGCAAATGGAAATGCCGAAATATTTTTATGTTATTTAAAGAGTGTTTTGGAATTTAACATTTAGTCTTTTCTACTTTAAATGTTCATTCGGTTTTTATTACACAGCCCAATTTTATAAAATGATTTTGTCCTTTATTCAAATTGATTCCAGGATATGTTAATAAACGAACCAGCATACATTTTAACATTTTATATTTTCATACGGGTTTTGTAACCAAAAATATTTGGTAAACATATTTAATTTTATAACTAAATTTAATATTTAACTTGTACCTTCAAAACATAGTTCGGTTAATGTACTGGCATTACTCTCTTACATTATACCTTAGAAAATAGTTTACGTAACATTCAAATCTATTTCAGGAACTCATCCATATTTTTTATTCATATCCAACAATTTAGTCCCCGTCTAGATTTGACACCGTAATGTATAATGTACATCAGCGCGGTAACCAGTGATTCTAGACCTTCATAAGCTGGTAAAAATGTTGTAATGACAATGATATCGAGGGATCTTTTTGCGTTGGTTTTGCGAGGAAATAACAGATTGCTCAGTTGCGGTTGTCTTGATTTCCCACAAGATTACCTCAATGAGGGTAAGGAGTCAACCACAGGTCTCCGCGTTCCTTACTTTGTAATTCACCTCGCACCATGGCTTCCAGAAACCGACATTACAGAGACTATTTTATTTCTATTATTACGATATATTATGTTAGCAATTTAGTTTATTGTAATTCATATTTCATTGTATAACTTGGTCTATTTTTATTTCTTGTTTTATTATGATACGGAAATGCAAGGAAGTTTATCGAGGTATTTGTTGTTCATATTATTGTAGTTTTATGGAATGTGTGAGGTAGCTTAAGCACACTGCATATTTTAAAAAGAAAATAAGCTTAGCTACAAAAAGTTAAAACGATTTTATAAAGATACTAGCAGCGCCCCTCGGTTTTACCCCCGTTGTGCCCGTTCCCGTAGGAATTTCGAGATGAAAAATAGCTTAAAGCCTTCGTTGATAAGTGGACTATCCAACACTATTAGAATTTTTTAAATCGGACTAGTATTTCTTGAGATTTGCGCGTTCAAACAAACTAACTCTGCAGATTTATTATAAGTATAGAAATTTTACACTGTCACCAACATATAATGATGGTTCAAACGGACGCTAATAGTATAACCACTTTAAAAGAAAGAATAACTACAAACAATATTTGTTCGTTTCTATTGTATCCTACTAATATTATAAATGCGAAAGTTTGTATGTATGGATGTATGGATGTATGGATGTATGGATGTTTGTTACTCTTTCACGCAAAAACTACTGAACGGATTTGGATGAAACTCTACAGTAATGTAGGTTATACATCAGAATAACACATGGGATATATTTTATCCCGAAATTCCCGCGGGAACGGGAACAAAGCGGGTAACACCGCGGGGCGCGGCTAGTCTTATCATATATTGTAGTGTTCCAACGACGGCCACTTACCACGTTAGTGTTCGATATATGTCCGTGTTGGCAGTATCGATACATTGCAATACAACCGTTGAACCAGAAATATAATAGGAAACCATCATACTTTGTGTGTCAGTTTTATCTTAAGCATTATTTTAGACTAGCCGCGCCCCGCGGTGTTACCCGCGTTGTATCGGTTCCCGTGGGAATTTCGGGATAAAATTTATCCTATGTGTTAGTCCGATGTATAACCTATGTATATTACTGTAAAGTTTCATCCAAATCCGTCCAGTAGTTTTTTCGTGAAAGAGCAACAAACATCCATACATCCATATATACATCCATCCTCACAAACTTTCGCATTTATAAAATTAAGTAGGAAAGGAATAACATTAGTAGGATGTAGACATAGTGTAAACTTGCTTTTGGGTATACGTAACTAGTGGTGGTTCTACCCGCGATCCAATAGATGGCGCTAGTGTGAAAATGTTGTAGATCGCGTTTACGTTATATTCCTAGATTTGGTATAGTCGCAACCAAACATTTTGTTGCGCAGAAAAAAATCTTCGCCTTCATACAATTAGTATAGATACGTTCACCGAAAATGAATAGAACGGACATTTCCTTTAAAGTAACATATTCAACAATAACTGAGTTTAGTTAACTGAGCACGTTTTAATTGTCCATATGCATATTACGGAACTGCTAACAATTAAATTGTACAACTCATTTTATGCTACGTACAAGTGCTACGCTTTGCTACGGGCTACACATACTACGCAGCGCTACGAACGCTACGAACAAACATGTTACATGACGACACTACGGTATATTATTTTTTTATCTCCGACTCAAGAAGTGAGTTAACATATTTAAATTTAAGTTTTAAAAAGTATAGTTTGTTCGTCAATACCTAGTCATGGCATATATAAAAGAAAGTCGTGTTAGTTACACCATATATTATAACACGAGAAGGGCTGGACCGATTTTAATGATTATTTTCTTATTTTGTTTATCATGGTCAGAGATAGGGTAACAAGTGATAAAATCCGAAATTCTTACGGGAACGGGTGTGCTGCGGGTGAAACCCCGGGACTCAGTTAGTAGACACCTAAAAAACTATATCAGACTTTTCTTAACAAAACTTTACCTACCAACTGACGCCAAAACATATCAAAACCAAGATTGGTATGAAAAGCAAAGTAACCGTTACTCCATTGTAACGTTATTTAGGATGATGAGCTTCTGGTTCTGAGATCACATTGTGGTGGTTCTTGTAACGGTCTGTTGCGGGTCAGACTTCGCGTTATGAAGGACTTTATTCATTGGCTATTGTACCGTAACGTTGTGTGATAGTATCGTTGTAATCTCACGTTGTTATGCTACGGTTGATGTGATTGGTGGATAATACCGTCGCTGTGTCACGTGGCCATGGCTTGTTTAATATGATTGGTGCATACTAAACGTTGTATAACATAGCTCTGAAGAAACTTCTTCTTGAAATAATTAAAAATGTCAAGTCAAAAAAAAATATTTTAGCTAGATATACAGGTTTGCATGGCGGTGGTATACAATTTTATCTAATATATAAAATTCTCGTGTCGCGGTATTTGTAGTTAAACTCCTCCGAAACGGCTTGACCGATTCTCATGAAATTTTGTGTGCATATCGGGTAGGTCTAAGAATCGGACATCTATTTTTCATCCCCCTAAATGTAAAGGGTAGTCCACCCCAATTTTTATATGGCAAAACAAAGTTTGCTGGGTCAGCTAGTTGTCTATAAAATCGATTGCCAATACCGGCTGATTAAAAAAAATCACCTGTATATCACAATATTTGTATGAAGACTCTCCAACACAAATTAATTACCAGTTACTTGTATTTACCTTAAAGTAAATTGTCTTAAACTAATTTAACGGGGTTTGAAAGTTCAATGATTTATTATTCAAACTCTATAATATTAATTATATGAAGCATTCCATATTTTGTTACAAATTATAAACCTTCATTAATCAGAACTAAAATTAAGGTTACCCAAAAATCAGGGCGCTGTTGAATTTTTCTATATTGTTTTATTAAACAATTTTGTTAACGTTTCATCAGAGGTAAATCTTTTTTTAAGGATTCTATAAAAATAACACCAACTTTCTTAAATCTGACGATCGATGATTTTTACAGCAAAGCAAATAAACATCCGAATTGGTATGTTACTCAACGATACAAGACAAACGTAATGAAAGCAACCAGAACAGCGTACACAGAAATACGCCAAGGTCCAGAATAATAACTAAAAACATTCCTCGAATATAAGTAAGTACTTTATTTAATACTCCAGTAAAATTGTAAGACTATAGTTACACTAGAGAACTGTAACGGAGTTAAGCACTAGTAAAGTGGTACAAGAGGAAAAAAGCCACGTAAAATCTCACTTAATATTCTTGCCCACTTTCAGCTAATAGTATATGTTTCCCTCCGCAACGCATGTGAACACACAGCCTTATATGAAACTCGGTGTACCGAAGTTATGAAGATTGATCGAGATTCACTCACAAGATTTATTCAGATACGTGAAAGTATTTTATACTTCAATATAATTTTTTTCATCGGTTACACGTTGTAATTTATCACGTTGAAAAATTATTGTACTCGACTGTGCCTTGACAACTGAAAAATTCTGAGCGATGTTTTGAAAATCGATTACTTTTGGTACAATTTTTAAAAGTTATTACTGTTTTGTGTACAGGTGGCACAAAGTGGCCACAGGTGCATCAGAACGATTAAGATATATATATTTAATACTAGCACGGCTTACCAATTATAAAATAACAGGAAATAAGTATAAATATATGTGAAATACAATTATTTTCGACAGAATTGAACAAGAACAAGTGACCCAAATAGTTACCGTTCAACACAAGAAAGGAAATCTAAAAAGCTAATACTTCCACAATGCGCTTGTATTTTACAATTCAAGATTTTTCAAACAGAAGCTTAACATTTGTGGAAACGATTCTATAAATATTTAAAATCTCCATCCCTATTGGGTATTGCTTTTACATGATTCTGCACCTTTTTCTTCACAGCTTTTGTTCGCATATTCATTACACATTTGGTTAATTGTTGAAAAACGTACACTTTGCATTCGATTGTTCAAACAATTCTCATTCATTACAATTCTAACCTATTCGACAAGTTATGAATTTACGCAAACAAGGACGTAGTTTTCAAAGAACTCAAAGAAACATACAAAGTTATAAAAAAGCGAACGAAAAATTCAACCAACAAAAACTGCACCGATCCGAAGCAGGAAACACAAAGCTACTAATGAAAAATTCATTACCGATCCTTACTCAAACGGAAAAATAAAAACAAAACTTCCCAACTAAAATCTGTACTCCACTTTTCCCAATTGTGGTTTCTAACTTGAAAAACGTTAATTACTTACCGATATAACTTAGTTTGTTCATTTCCCAGTTCGCTTCCACGTTAATTAAGGAAATACAAACTAAAACAGGAATAACGCGTCAAAACCGAACTGTTAGATACATTTAAAACAAACGGAACCGTCAAGTTGTACCGGAGTGAAGAACGGTTCAAAGAGTGGTGAACGTTTCGTTTATTTAACGTCGTTAGTGGGTGTAGTAGAACCTGGCGCAGGGAAGCGGTGCATGTAGCTAGGTGTAGCGCGTTAATGTACACCGAGCTGCACTGAATAACTTTAAGCACTCTCCGCCGGTTGTCGCTACAAGTCTCGCCAACTTTTTAATTGGCCAGCCTTACAGATTGAAAAAAGTCAAGAGCCCTTCAGACTTAATTAAATTTACTCTACAACGGAACAAAATAGATCCACTTTTATTTAATGTTGCCGTATTTTAAAATGGACACAAAGGTAATTAGAGGAACTTCTCTGAATCTAGCTTTGGGGTACAATTGTTATCAATTACAGTTAATGCTTTTGATGTTCAATGACGTCGTGTTCTTAATATTGACTTGTTTGATATTTATTCAAGCTTGCGTTTCCTAGTTACTTTATAATTAAATAAATAAACGGGCAATATTTAAAGGGTAATATTTTTGTTTGACATAAGACAGGTTTTATTTCACGTCATTTCCCTGTAACAATTTTTCGTATTGATTGAGTTTACAAGCTGAGATTTAGCGACTTAATTTAAGGGTTAATATTGTTCTCTCTTCAATATAATACTCGTTAGATACCTACCACTACACGTGCACAACAAACTTTTCTTTTGTATTCCATCTCCTGACTTGTAAACTCGATCTATAAATCCGTCAGAATCTGCGGAATGCAATTCAGACTACACAATGAGTAGCGTTATAACTATAACCAATAGGTGAGGCGAGATAATTCATATACCTACATAATATCTACCTATCTGTAGTTAATCTAACATTGTTTAAATGCGTAGGCTGCAAATCAAATTGTAATTTAATTACTAAATTGATTGAAATTAGGTTTGACAAGCATTGGTGGGCATGATTAACTTAGAGCTAATGATGTTTCCGATTTATTGTACAGCTGCATTAGGACTGCTTTACCGACGTACATACGAGTATATAACTTGTTTCTGTGACTTCATTTATATTTTTACCGTTTGTCAAGTAACTTACCAAGTAAATATAACTAACCGCTGATACTTCAAGAGCACATAAACCTCCTTACAAATGCTTTTCATTATGAGGTTTTCGTATGAGCAAAGAATGCACAAATCGTTCCTTAAACACAAGGGGCCTTAAACTTATTAATAAACGCGTATTAAGAACGTTTTAGCTATCAAATGGTTTGTCACTTTCTGACATACGCAATTTTCCGAAGAGCAAAAGAGACAAAACACAGTGTAACAGTATTTTACACCACATTTATTTATACGACCGATGATATATATCACTTGACAGTTGACAGAGAGAGAAGAAAAAATACACCGACTATAACCCCAAACGGTGTGAAAAGCAACAAAATAATACTGTAAGTATGAAATATCACATTATTATGGCCTATCTCAGAATGTATCTGCTCTTGAGGGAAACATTAACATAAACACTTGAGCATTATACTAAGAACGAGAAACTTGGTTGCAAAAATTCTTGAATATTCTATCCAGTCCGATTTAAAGTAACCGAAGCATTCTCCTTCAACAGAGCGTAAATATTAAACTTGTTTCAGGAACCTTATCAGAGTTCAAGAAGGAAATGTTGAACCTTTTAATTTATTTTTATAATTTTGAATAGAAACCGTTGGAATTTTGAGTTAAGTTGTGATTGCGCATAATACACCAATTCGTGATTCAATTGTTTTAGATATCCGGCGACGATAGAAACGAATAATAGAGATGAATAAGATTGATGAGTTCTACTTGTACTCGTAAATTCCATATTGAACCATCTTACACTTCTTTACTTCCTGTATTTAACGCTGTCCACTTTTCGTGTAAAATAACTGCTACTTTTATATCATGTTTACTTTCGTTTATTTTGCGGTCCTAAAACTTCAAAATAATGAAGAACTTACTCACAGAATTTGTATTCATTTATCCATTATAGATCGCATCGATACAAGTAAGGCTCACGTCCATCAACGCCCACATTGATAAGTTTACAAGTTTCAATATTCGTGTATGGCCCGCCTCTGGATTAGGCGAGCAGATTTTAATAACAAAGCTAGAATACGGCAGCTCCGGTATCCAATATTAATTATTTCGAAGTTATAGGGCGTGTTGAGCCTTCATACACTGAAGCTTCAGGCCCCTGAACCGGTTTCATCCACGTCAATACTTCCAGTTCAAGTCAACCTTGTATTTTGCACCATACACTTTAGTCAAAAGCACCGATTCTTCGATTTACATATATATTTATATACAAGTCGATGTTACTGGTATCCAAAGCATATTTATTAATGCACTCCACAAAGATTGGCTTATAAAAGTGAAAGTAACGCAAAATAAACACAGCATTAAGGTACCAACTACCACTTTCGATATTGCATGAAAAGCTGTTAAGTCGGGTGAAATGCAATAAAATCCGAAACACTTCTTTAAGAGTCAGTTCTGAAGAAATACTGAGTAACAAGGCCCTCACAATAGCGTGATTATACGATAGAACTGTACGTGCACCGCTCAAGCGGTTGCATAAAATGTATTCCTCGAGCCACCAACAAAGACAACCCTTTTATTCTTTTCTGTCGTCAGCGGTGGCGGCGGTTGTAATTCTCGTCTTTTAACAAATGGAAGACATTATCACTGTCTGGCTTTTGTATAAATTCGTAGAATGAAAGTTAGGAAAAAAGTTAAAGCGCTTACGTTGCTCCGGCAATTCATACGTAACGGATACCTATTTTAAAGCAGCAAAAAGTTAGCGCGTGCACTGATATGTGCGCAGTGGGCGCCCGGGGGAACTTTCCATGATAAAATGCTGGGTATTATTATGCAAATATTTTTCTTGTTAATGTAAAAAATAGTGGGTCGGTCGTGTGAAGTTCCTGTTTTTGCTGCGTGGCGTGATTGAGCGAGTGCCGTCGGGAGAGCCGGCGTCGAGTGGGGGATGCTCTATCGACATCTCGGCCTCGTGCGCCGTTCAATCACGCCCTCTTCGTCAGTCACCGGCCCCACTACACAACACTCCGACCACCTAATAGTTCCACTCTCCTATTATACTTACACTATTCATACGCTACTTCATTACAACGATATCATTCACTTAATTAAAGCCTTGTAAATTACACTAGAGAGGGTCTAATTGGTTTTCAAGATGAAGTTGCTTTAACGAATGCGTGTATTTCGAATACATTACGTACAAGTAACAAGAACATTTACTGTAAAATTTACATTTTCTTAAGTAATATGTAACCCGAAAACAATAATAATTTAACAAATAGTCCGAAACTTAGTTGTAACATCCTCATATCGTACATTAATCTGTGTACTATTATATCAGTTAACATAACTCCGGCAAGTTTCATTAAAGTATTCCGGTATCCGATAAGCAACCGTTGCCGAGTATCCGCTCTGTTCAATTATAACAAAGAGTAAAAGTTATAACAAAGGGAATGGCTCTGTAAGTTTCGACGTCCCTTTGCACCCTTATTTATCGCTTCCCCTGTGATTAACATACCTGAAAACGCTGACCTAACAACCAATAGATACACGAGCAGATTAACTTCTCTTAGAAATCTCGTATTTTTTGTCGTTTTTTTTGTAATAGTTTGGGTGACGAGACGATGGCGATTTACGAGAGAGATTTTCAATTGTTCCTCTAGTTTAATAGTAGTCAAATGAATATGTAAACAATAAAAACATCCACACTTTGGAAATACAACTAAATTGATATTATTTACTACATATAGCTGATAACTCCCGTGAGTGAGGTTATAAAATCAGTAACCATAGTATCATATATTTTTTTCAGCAGTACATTACTTAAATTTATTTATTTATTTAAGGACAACCAGTGAAACATCAAAGTTACAAATCAAACTTACGACTAAATTAATGTATTTGATGCACTTTGTATAGGTCACACAACACGCATAAATTAAATTAGATATTAACTACCATAATAATTATCGTCTTAAAAATCATTAATTTGTCTAACCGCAATATTTAAAATCGTAGTGAGATATCTTTTCAAAATAGAAAACACGCACCTTTCAAATCAACACATTTTAAGTCCGTGTACAGACCATAAACAAGAACAAAGATTAGCTAATACGTTGTAATACGAACCAACCTTAACTGTAAACATAAAATTTTATGTTTTACCCACTCTTATCATGAAAAAACTGATGCAAAGAGGTATGTGGTTGTAAAAATAAAGTATTACTGTAAATTATGAATATATGCTTTTGAGGAAGGGATAAAATATTACGTCTACGAAGATAACCGTGTTGAATTGTTGTTATTAAGGGGCGCTAGTCATTTTCATAGAATGTGAAGGGTTCACAGCTTGAGTAAAATTGTAGTACTTTATATTTGATTTAACTATTTGTAACAAATTGACTTTTTGCATGGTGTTTTATAGAAAGTTAATGGAGTTTATTAACCTTATATGGTATTTTTATTTAACATTTGTAAAGTCACAGCGTATACGTAATCATTTTTAGGGTTCCGTACCCAAAGGGTAAAAACGGGACCCTATTACTGACACTTCGGTGTCCGTCCGTTCGTCTGTCACCAGGCTGTATCTCAAGAACGATGATAGCTAAACAGTTGAAAATTTCACAGATGATGTATTTCTATTGCCGCTATAGCAACAAATAAAATAATACTAAAATTAAAATAATACAAATTTTCAAGGGGGGCTCCCATACAACAAACGTGTTATTTTGCCGTTTTTTAAAGTACGGAACCCTCCGTGCGCGAGTCCGACTCGCACTACACCGGTTTCCATCGGTTATTAACACGTTATTAGGCATTATTTGAAATACATATGTCAAGTTGTATTGAACTTACTGGCTCGTTATTACGCTCGATACAATTACATGAGACACTGTTTACAGTGGAATCTTACTAACCATAATGAAAGTTTATCTTACAATATTAATTATAGACTATAAATAGCTTTCTTATCTTCGGGCTATGCCAGTTGATCAACAGACCCAGTTTATTTAGTTTCTTAATTACACTTAGCAGTTGGTAGTTTCCGCGGTTCGATATAACTTACTATCTGTTGCAATATTATACAAAAGTTATATTACTTATAACGTGACCAAGCCACACGGAGTCCTGACAATTGGTTTGCTACGTGCTACAGGTACTACGGTGGTCTACGAGTGCTACGAGACTCAAGATGCTACGACGGTCTACGATTTGCTACGATGTGTATTGGAAAGCAGAAATATAACTTTTGAAAAAAAAAGGGCGACTTTAAAGTATGTCACGACCACATGTGTACGCAGGTTTAGGAAATCTGCTTCTCGTTGACTGACTGATTATACGAGTACGTTCAACGCAATGAACCGCCCTAAGTTCCAAACCGTGTTGGAATCTTTACGTACCTAGAATTTAAGATATCTTTGAGATAATGAAATGATTATGAAACGTGTCTAAAACAACATATCAATGACAAAAGACGCCAATAACGGATTACAGTTATTACTGTAGCGCTTGTGGCATAGTTTGACTAAACGATTTTAGGGCATTGCGATTGTTAATCAAAGTGCAGCTCAACCCATACTTGAATGGGTGACTGATAGTGGCATTCTGTCTGCGCTGCCGTACTTCAGAGGGCACGGTAAATTGTCGGTCCCAGTTTTTTTAATCGTTAGACCATGTCGGAGGCCTTTAGGCGGTCTAAAAACTCCGACACCAGGGTTGGCCAATAACCCACTCGAACGTTTACTTACTGACTAAGAAATGGCTCAAATAGCTTGTAATAGGAATAATATTTACCTATTGGTTAATGCCACACGAAAGCTTTTATCGCAAAGCCCTCAGGATGAATTTCCTTTGTTAAGGTATTAAAACTATAAGCTTTTTTACCACATATCCGGTTATTGCTAAAGTTCCCCCATAGAACGGTAACCGGTTCGGTGCTAATACATTTAACTGCTCCCATAAAATGTGTAATTACACCATTTGGAACATAACTTCTTAACCCCTGTTTGCGAGTTAGAAAAACATATTGCAATTTATTACAAGGGTTAGGTTTATGTTCATTGATTTCAGTACAAATGAAGAATAACCCTACTCCCCACGATAGGCGTTAATAATAAACGTCAATTTTGCAAATAGCTAAAGCACAAGACACTCATAGTGCGGGCCAGGTGCGGGTCGGTTGTGGGTCATGTGACAATGTATTCCTTGTATTTGCTTGAAAGGTTACAGTAGCCCGTTGCGAACCCGCTACGGACACTATGTGTGCCTTACGCTTAAGTTAATAAGGCCTTTGCCACACTTGACGGATAAATTACAAATAGCGGGCACACTACGCGGAAGATTGGTCGTTTCTTCGCAGCGTAAATTATATACAATTATATGTATTGGCGTTCCGTCGCGGAAGATCCGTCAAGTGTGGCAAAGGCGTAAGATTATTTTTTCCTGAGAATTTAACCCAAAACCTCGATTTCAGCGTTCATACGTATATTTACACTGTTGAAGGGCAGATCATTAGTCTCTACATAAGCTCTTTGATCCACGATTATTCTACACTTGTTTATGTGCAGTTACGCAGTTGTGCAGTTACGCACGTTCACGTGCGTAACTGACGCCCCCACTAACTAAGACTTACTAAGACTTACGCCCTGACTAAACTAAGACTTACGCCTTGACACACAATTCTATACACTCTTTGAATGTGTCTTCTCACGGCAATAAGTTGATGTCTGCGAGTACAGTCGACGTATCGCCGCGGCGTCGTCTCGTGTCCTCACAACGGTAATTGGCGCTCTCACAGCGGTGGTGGACGAAGCGATTCCTTCACAAGTTATCGCAGACGATTCGATTGGATGAATTCCAATGCGAGTCGCACGCTCAATACATTAGCGGAATAATCGCTCGTTCGCGGAGACTAACCGACGACAGAAAAGCGAGTCCGTGGCGTCAAAGAAACAGTGTCTTGAGCATCTTATATGTTATCATTCGTATTGATTATAATTATCATTATCGATTCACTAACAACCTATTCCTAATTTATAACATGATGTATTTGATCCGCGGTTACTGATTACAGCGTTTGATCTACTTACTTTGATGTATCTAATTGGATTAATCTAATCAGATTATATCAAAATTGTATGTACGAATTAAGGCACCTGCGTAATGAAATTAACGTATAGCTACTATTATCGCTCTATACATTCTAGTATGAAATTAGATTTATATCCAATATTTTAAAGTTTTAGTGAAGTGAGGAATAAAATCGGCACAAGCACGATCGTGAAGACTGTTTACTCGCTTGAGTCCACAGCTTGAGTCGTCGATCAATGTCCATCAATTGCTTGCGACATCGCGGAGATCGGTGATTTGTCAGTTTTTCAAATATATGTCAAATAGAATCCTCCTAAAGGCCGATATGATGAGGTAAAGTTTGCAATACTTTACCTCATCATGTCGGCCTTTAAGCTTTAGGTTTTAATAGTAAACTTAGTATCCAGGTGTTAATTCACTGTACAGCAATTATTTGTTAGTTACTAACCCAGTAAAGTCTCATATGTTACAACAATTTAATACAATTGATATGTTTTCATGACATGTAGTCCCATGTCAGCAATAAACTCCTGCTGAAACGGTAACTCGTTTAACTTCAACTCTAACTTCCACATTATGAATTTTAGTTCCAAATTATAAACATACCCGTGGAACAGTTTGCGGGAAGATTTAATACAATTTTGTGTTTTGACTAGTTTCCGGTTCGCATTCGCTTGTTTTATTGTTATCTTGTTATGCGTTTGAAATTTTGTAGGTCGAAATCACTCAAATCGATGGAACGTTACTCTTTAAATATATTTAAACTAGCAGCGGTCCGCGGCTTTACACGCGTTGTGCCCGTATCCGAGTGAATTTCAGGATGGAAAATAGCCTATAAACTTCTCGTTGAATGTGGCTATCAAGTACAAAAAGAATTATTCAAATAGGACTGGTAATTCCCGGCATTAGCTCGAAAATAAAAACAAACAAACAAACAAACTTACAAATTTAACCTCTTAGTAATATTAGTATAGATTAGGAACCAAATACGGACTTCTAAAGGTCTCTCGGTAGCGACCGCAGCAGGAGGCAGCAACTGACCGCAAGCACCATGACAGGTTTCAATGAATCTCTATGAAACTTCGATTGCGGCGATACTGCTGCCTGCAGTCGGCAGTAGTTGCTCACTGCTACCGAAAACAGACCTCGATGTTGTAAAGTTCTATTTGAACTTACCATGTACTCCATACTTGAAGTTACTGAGTTGATACAGCTTACAAAGACAATTAATGATAGATCACTGTATCTAAAGTAATAATAGCCCGAAGGCTGACTTCTATATTTAGCCCAAAACTGGGTAACATTTCCTGGGTATTTCACATAGAATTTGGTCTTTATTTTTTTTATTTTCGAATTAATTTGAATGGGGTTAAGGAAACAGGGTAAATGTGTTTTCTCTTGATGAGATTGTTTGACGATACGTGTGCAAATGTTTACTAAGTCAGTAGCAGTAGTTTTTATTGGTAGTATATGAGGTAAATATATAATCAAAGAATAACTTCCACCATTTTTGTGTCCAAAAATGTTTCAAAGCTTCAGGTTACATTGCTTTTTACAAAATGTTTATTAGTCACCTATTCCAGAGCTTTTATAGGAATATTTCTAAATGAAACCCTCTGGCCAGCATCCGATTGAGATTTAATTTGGTGAACACGTTCGGTTTGCATGACAATGCACGGTTATAAAATAATTATTTTATACTTGTTTTTACAAAATAGGACATATTTTTAATATTGACTTCTTTTTTTATTAAAATTCTGCTCCCTTGTTAAGTTGAAGTTCCATATTGTAGTTTCAAGTCTTCATAAACGTTTTAATTCAATTCTTGCTTGAGTTTTATTATATATATCATTAGATAGTTTTTTTTACATAACCTCGTTGACTGCTGGACAGATTTCATAGTTGAGCGCTAAAAATAGATATTATTTATATGTGCTGTTCCCGTGGGAAGTTCCGGATTTTTTATACATATAAACTATATACTCTTGAATCACTCCATCTATTTTAAAAAACCGCGTCAAAATCCGTAGTATTTGAGTTTATCGTGAACAGACAGACAGAAGCGGCCAGAGACTTTGTTTTATAATATGTAGTGATATTTCAGGACTGAACTAGCCCTTAAACCTTTCATTACATTTGGCATTTATCTACTTGACGAAGGTATGAAGTATCTTTCCTAAAATATTTCTTGAAATGTAGTTTATTTGGCGTCACTATTTATTTATACTTAAAACACACAATTTACTGTGTGTGGTAGTGTGGTATAGTGCTTCTCAAAAGGGATGACAAATACTATTTTATTCATAATTATTTTCAAATAATTCATAAAAAAATACGTGCTCATACACATTTTCAGTCAAATATAACTTTTCGACCAAGAACTTTAACATGTTTCATTTATTGTTACTGTTAGTCTGTATTATCCCATTGTTGGGCAAAGGCCTCCCCATTTCCCATTCTCGCCAGTCTTCTCGATTTGAAGCCACTAGTTGCCAGTCTTGTAGGGGTCAGTTTGTCACCGCTTATGTCATTTTGTTAATAAAAAAAATTGCAAATCCGTCTATATTTGACGGAGTTATGCCCGAACAAAAAAAAACAAAAAAAATCCAAACATCCGAATTGAGAACCTCCTCCTTGTTCTGGAAGTCGGTTAAAAAATACACTTAATAGTAAACAAAATAAACAAACAGACAAAGACTTCACTAACATTACCTATACAGATCACACACCATACCCACAGTATCAAATAACCATTCCCTCATACAAACATATAAATACGTGACAATAATCTATGTCAGACCCATCAAAGGACATTGTTACATCGTTACATTCATGTTTATTACCCATAAACGCATTTCATACCCACAATTGCCTCGAAATCTTTGTCTTTGCTGGAGTAAATGTTACGGGTCCCGTGGCATAGATACCTAACGCGACGCAGCCATGGGGGTCGGACACAAAACATTAGTTGGGACAAAACGAGCGTCAGAACCCACATTATTCTTAAGAAACTCCTTCCTCTTTAGCTACTTCACGAGGCCTTTGTCCTCTATATTTATGTGAGTTTGTAAGAGGTAACTTTCTGAATATATTTAAATATCTAAGTAAATGCTGGGTAAATAAATGTAGGTAAGTGACGTTTATATCGAAACTATGATTATTATGTGTCAGCGACTACATTTGCTTCGCTTTAATATTTTTGGTTTCAGTAGTCATACCTACTAATATAATAAATATGAAGAGTTTTATTTTTATTTGTTTGAACTCGCTCATCTCAGAAATTACTACTTAATCCAATTTGAATAATTATTTTTGTAATGGATAGCCGTATTCAACGGTTAACGGCTAAGGTTATAGGCTATTTTTCGTTCCCATAGGAATAGGCACAAATCGAGAAAAACCGCGGGGCGCTGATAGTTTCTTGACAAAAATATAGAATAAAGAGTCGCGACGAGTCTATGTACAGTCTGTCGAATTAAAAACCATGCTATACCCTTAACCACGCGAAGCAATGATTTGACAGTTCATCCGTTAAAAGTACTTCAATACCTACCAACTTTCAACCAGCTCTTACTAGTGTTTGTAATATATTGTCTGAAGAAGGAAATTAGTTTCCTAATTAGTTATCCTTTAGAAATCTGAAACTTGGATCGACGAACATCTAGGTCATATTGAAATATAGAGCGATAGACTCCTGGTGGAATATAATAATATAATAACTCCTGGTGGCTTTGTTGTTCATCAACAATATAATAAATATGTAAAGCGGAAGACTCACATAGTGCGGGTGCGGGTTGGGTGCGGGCCGGTTGCGGATTGCGTGACGTTGTATTCCTTGTATTTTTATGAAAGGTGTCACACAGACCTGTGGGCCCTTTGTGGGCCTGCGGGCCCTTTGCGGGCCTGCGGGCCCTTTTCGGGCCTGTATATAAGGCCTTTCATATAAGGAATACAACGTCACGCAACCCGCACCTGCGCGCACCCGCACTATGGGTGTCTTGCGCTTTACTTACTTGTCTAATAAACTGACAATATTCTGCACGCCCTATAATAATTTTACACACAAATTAAGGGTGATTTGTTTGTGCTTGAATGTAAAAAATCCCTCTCCTCATTTTTGTTGCCTTTGATTTGCATATTTACCACAAAGAGTTAATAAATTAATTCTGAAAATCCTTGAAAGGCTAGCTAGGGTTAAATCGTTAG
Source organism: Cyclophora albipunctata (assembly GCA_963082685.1). NCBI lineage: Eukaryota > Metazoa > Arthropoda > Insecta > Lepidoptera > Geometridae > Cyclophora > Cyclophora albipunctata. The sequence continues at coordinate 7,142,134 of OY720116.1, read as the reverse complement.
GTGTTGCTAGAATATTTATACAACTTACATGTAACATATGTTTAACAAAACGTATATCCGATGAAGTGTAAAAAATTATCACATTAATAAAACGAATCATTCCGCTAAACAACGAATATACAACGTCAAAATGAGATTCAGTACACCAAACCCGCGCCGATTCCTTTGCAACAAAAACATTCAAAAAATACACACATTAGAGCAAAAAATCTCATCTGATCCTACTGTAGTTGACTTGTGTGTTATTCTAAGGCGCGTCTTGACAAAGGCCATGTCAAAATAAACCCCGGGCGGAACGGATATTGATGAACGAAGACCGCCCGGCCAGCCTCAGATCACAAACATTTATAGATAAACAAATGTATGGAGAATCCTATCGTATCTATGTATAGATACTACGTATAAATATACTGTATATGAATTGTGCTGCCCCGTTGTATATGGGGTATGCGTCCGACGAATTGTAAAAACATCAAACGGGTTTATGGGCTTGTGATTTAGATTTTTTTTCCATGTGGACATTTATGAATTTATTTTTCGTTTTATAATGTACATTTTAGTATACCATTTTAATATATCTATGACAAAGTTTAATTTAGGTGACGATCGGTACAGTTTTTTGAATGATATTCGGCGAAAAGTGTGTGGCGAAGCTAAAATAATCATAGTTAATTGAATAAACTTTTACTTCGAGTATAAAGCTTGTTAATTATTTTGAGCATAAAGCTATTCATTAAATGAGAAACGACTAATAAAATATGTGAATAATGGTTTGAATCGGCAGGTAACTTATATCTTACATATGTATTACAGAAAATACATAGTACTTAGATCCGAGGAGTATTCAAATCATTTCAGATGTTTCTCATAATGAGGTACATTTGCTACGTTGCGACCGACACAATGATGTCTTGTGTCATACAAGATGATCGATGGAAACAAATTTGCCATTTTAAAAAACGTGAATTTCTATACACCTAAAACTAATTTTGGGTTTCAACCCCGTAACGGGTAATGTAGAAACAAAAAGTAGCAAAAACTACAATCGCCCGTAAAGTTCCTGTGAAAGGTCAAATCACGAACCCCCTACCCTCGGGGGTCATTTACCCGTTTTTTTCCTTCTTTAACCACGTTGTTATGTAATTTAGTGGTAGAGAAAAACCATGAACGACCCCTTGAACTATTTTGGGGAAACTATCTAACAAACATGAGAGAAAAATACACAGAATTATATTTGGCTATTTCGTTTTTGGTTTTTAGAAGTTGGGTCGGATAACCTAAAGATATAGCTACTTAATAGGCTACATATCAAGCTTTCTATCTAACCTGGTAAACTATCAGTTTCGTCACTAATTCTTTTAAAGGTAAGGTTAAATTAAAACTGTAGAAAAAACAAAATTGATGGGAACAGTTCAAAGAATTCGATGAACGCACCTATAAAAACATGTATACCTAAAAACATACTATATAAGTTAAGGTACCTCTCCAATGTACTTTTATATAATGTCTACAGTTAAAAGTCTCATATAAAATTATATGCTTTCAACAAAATTATGAATTTTACTTCGCCTGTCCAATTCCACCCAAATTAAATTAATTGAAATAAAACGATGAAGTAGGCTGTTACATTCGTTTTGATGCGCATCTCGACAGTAAAACGAGACGGCGACGCCTGCAAGCAGTGTTACTTTTACTGCCCACTTACTTATTTTTGTCAGATTAAATTATTCTTATCAAAAATTAAAGTAATTTGAACCTTCTTTGTTAACGAGCTGGTTTTGAAAAAAAGCCGACAACATAGGCAGAGTAGCTATCTACAAAATATAGGTTATACTTTTGTCTTTTGTTTCTTTTGAATAACTTCTATAATTGACATAATGTATTGTCTACTATAGAGTTAAAATTCGAACTATCATTTTTGAACCAAAGATAACTTCGTACATTGAGAAGGGTTCAGTGATTGGGTAAGAATGGAATGAAAACACTGGACCTTATTCCTCTTCAGAAGAAATCGTTATCAGCTGGATTAGTCCACATTTTAACACTCGTAAGGAAAAATATAGTTTAGAAAGTTGTGCACAACACCTAATTATCATCCTCTTAGCGGTGCTAAGTTTAAGGACTGACTTCATTTTTCAAAACTCTAGATTGCTTACGGTACAAAAGATAAATCGGTTCTTGAAATGGATACAGGTCAGATTTTGCAATATCCTACTAAAAAATTCATAGCATGAACTAATTCTTGTAGCGAGTTGAAAAACTTTTGTTGTGACTTGTTAAACTTTTGTTCGATAAGTCTTAGGAAAACTTATAGATACTTGAGCTGCGAGAAAAGTAACCAAGTATTTTATAGGATTATTTTCATTTTTCATATAGAAATATCTATCTACCTACAAAAATTCACCAACCAAAACAATTTATTTATCGGTCCCAAGGAAGCATTTTACAAATAACTCCCTCATTCACGTTCTATTGAACTCGCCAGCTTGCAAACTCACTCAATCTAAACGACACCATAGATTAATAGGTAGGTACTTACATTATAAGTAGGTACTTAGGAGAAACAGGGGTGTTGCGTAAATGTTGACTAGTTAATTGAAAATCGAAGATTAATGAGGTCAGATGATGGAAGTGTTGGTATTTCAGGATCTGATGGCGTGATGGCGTCATGTTCTCGCACGCTCCCGTCTGTCACTCTCGTGTCATGGGACAAATTGCCAGCTAGTAATTGGCGCGGCTGTCGCGATGCAAAGCCTCCGAATTGGATTATATTACGTACATTTATAGTGAAAAATTGCTTTGCGGTAAATTCCTATTAATGTCACACGTATTTTGAAATGTACTTTGCGATCGTTGTCCTCTATCGTGGCCCGTTGACGTTAATTAACGTGAAAGAGTATCGTTATTACAACGAATGAAGGACACACGTATGCCCCAATCACTCTCCTGCGTTCGTCAAACGTGATCGCCCAACTTCTTTTAATTGAAACTTCGCTTTCGGTTTACTTCGCTAAATGTTCCTCGTTTTCACATTTTAATGCGATCTACTACCCTATTCCTTACACGACAAGGGTTCTAGCGGAAACCGCATGTTGCATGCTGCGAATGATTTAGTCTAACTGCATCTTATGGTATCAATCCTGTATGCAGAAGGTAAATCTTCTTCATATTTACAGAGCAAAGAAAGAAAACAAATATATAAATAAGTAAAAAAAATAAAAGGACATAGATACGTTTAAATAAGACGAAAAATCGTTAGTAGGAACTTAAGTAAGATGTATGTACCCAAAAATCGGGGGAGGTAAATTTAACACATGTCGGTACCTCTCAAACGTACGTAGGTACGAAACGAATTGAAGAAATTGAAACCACATTGGGAATGTGCAGCCAGCAGCTGTTCTCCAAGTGTTTCGGCCATATTATGTAGAAGTGAACGGAGTAAGCCGTACTTTGTTACAAATCCGGGACTTGGGTTGGATTTGCCGGTGTCCGTTTTGTGCTTGTTATTCCAACGCTTGCCAGACCGAGAGAACAGCTTAAGTTCAGATCTCACACGCGCCTGGAATCCGAACAAACTGAATCGAAATCATAAAAACATGATAAATAGAGAACGCACTTTAAGCAATCCTACTTAAGATCGTCTTACTATATTTTCGCAAAATATTCGCGGCGTTAAGCTTTCGTTTCTTCGTTTCTACTTCCATGATTTCTCTGCGAATACGATACCTTCTTACTCCAATTCTTTTAAATAAGTATGAAAATAGTTAAATATCCCAGTGAGCGTCGCGTAGCTCACGGTATCTTTTCACTCTTAACCTTTCTTTGCCTTTGAGATGCTTAAATTAGGATCTTGTGCCGTCTACCGGAACTTAACCGGCTTTGCTAAACTTTCAGCCGAATGCCAAAGCAGCGTTGTGTTACATGCTTACCTACGCAGAAGATGTTTAAGTAGATAATAGGTGATGGGTGTGTACAGTTCTGATTTCTTTAATAGTATGTGAATTAAGCATGCTAACAATTTTCCAATTTCAAAATGTTACAAAGTGCCTAAATTCTTGGGCTGCTAATAAGCTTGCCGCCTGTAAATTAGATGGATATGTCGTGTTCTATTTTCTAATTTTGAAACATCACTCCATTTAGTATTAGTTAAAGCAAAAAAGTTTCTAAACAGATATCTACTTATTTACATGTAGCTAAGTAGATAACAAATTTGGTCAGCCAGCATTACAATTAAAATTTACATAACCGTAGATAGTTAGAGTGAATTTTAATGAAAGGAAACCATTAACATTAACGCCTTATGAGCTTCAACTTTGCAACTCCCCAATTGTATACACAAGTGGGAGGGCCATTAATAGTGGAAACTAAAGGTGCGAAACAAAGTTCAATGAATAGGTATTGATAAAACTATAACGAGGTACAAAACTATAACTAACACAAGCAACTAGTGTAAATAATGGATACAATAGAACCAGGAACACCTGAATAGCGACAACTCTATTCTCTACAGTAACAACAGTCCCCAAATCTGCGGTGGCATCAACTAGTATCAACTGGTAAGCCAATTAAAAGTTACCAAAGACCACAGTTGGAATTATGCCAAAATGCTTCGCTAATATATTGCACTTTGAGATAACAATATGTTAACACAATTTCTTTAGATTAATGTGCCAAGCCAATATTCCCATGACAATTTTTGTACCATGTTTCTATATTTCCTTTGTTGGAATATTTATTAGTGTGGTGCTTTCTGAGTCACAGTCAGTGAGATGTAAGTAACAAGTTTAGTTGAAGGAAATCGTGTGGGAGGAGCGTAACTGACAAGTATAACGTAACTGTATCAATAGTATGGTACAAGTTAGTACATTTGAATTAATTAAGTTTTACACGTGCCTCATTATAAGTTTGTTAACCCATATTATTTAAGTAGATACCTAGATTAAAATCTGTCTGGCCTAATATGAAAATAAGCACCTACAGTTTTGCGTTTTATAATACTACTCACCCATGTATGGAACTTCAGTAGAGACCCAATGAAAATTACCTAACGGTGTGTAGATATATAAGGAGAAGTATACAAGTTAGCTAGCTGAGGAATTGGAAACATCATATCGGACACAGTGTCCCAATTTAATGACACTTTTTAATTTTAATATATTTTCACTGACACTGTAACCCTGTGCTGTAACCGAATAAAATGTGTCTGAGTCATCACATGTTACGTATTGCTTGCTAGATACATAGATCTGGATAAATTATATAACTAAATAATTAAACAGTTGAATCAACCTTGTATCGATATTTAAAAAGGGACTACCTCATATTTATGTCGGAAATGCTCATTTCGAGTACAAGTTGAACTAATTCCAGTCATGCAGGAGTGGACATCAGCTAATGACATCCCTTGACGGTCGTTAGGCGGGTTCCTCGTTTTATTTTTTCCCTTGAGCGATTTAGTCAGCGAGTTTTCTTTTACAACGTTTTTACTGAACAAGTGAAAAATTCGTCACCAAAATGCTTCAAGGAAATTTAGAGTTACAAATTACGAGGCTAAATGAAGACCAATTACTGGGACATGGAATGTTTGACGGAAATAGGAGGTTGTAATGTTTTTGTTTGTTAGAGTTGGATATAACAGTGACGACAAACCACAAAATTAATGAACAAAAAGGAATCTTTATGAATTAGGTATAATGTAAGTAGGTAGGTGCATTAAGTTGCCGTAATAAGGTTTGACCTAAAAGCTTGTGTTACCGAAAAGAGGTTGAACCAAAGTAACAAATGAATGAGCTAATATTTCATCGATAGAAGTAACGACATCGCGACAGTTTAAATTTGTAACGCTCGCACTGACGAAATTAGTTCGATGCGATTGTTAAGCAACGTGCAGCTCGGCCCCGACTTGGATTGGTGGCCGATACAGGAATTTATATCTAAGCGCTATCGTGCATTGGAGGACACGTTAAGCCGCCAGTCCCGGTTGTTTTATTCGTTAGACCATGTCGGTAGTTTTAAGGTGGTTAACTCCGACACCAGGGTTGGCCACTAACCTACTCAAAATGAAATGAATAAGTTCAAATTTCTTAATTCCTACGGAATAGGTAAAAGCGGCCAAACACTCTTAAAAATGCAGGATGCAATTCTAAATTAACCTTCATAAATCTTTAAAGAGAGTAATACTATAAGTGTAAAAGCAAGTAGACATCTAAATTAGTTTGGTAATCATTAGATATCATATCAGTAGTTAGGTACCTATAGGTATAATATGTTCTTAATACTCCTAATACCTAATACCTCCACTCCTAATACCTAATACCAAGCTTACTTAAGTAGGTAATTAAGTTTAGGTATGTTGGTAGACCGATTGTTCGCTAATTATGATGAGCAGTTAAGCAAACAGGCTTCCCAGATGCCAAAGGACGTGTTCTATTGAATATCTAATGATGAAATCACAAACCTGGAGGTATTAAATTAAGTTCTCTAACTTACTTAATGGAGTTAGTGTAATTGGGCTTAACTAAAATTCTTAGGCAAAAACTGGTAAACCCTTTACCAACCCCCAAACATAAAAAATCTGATTATTTAACATATTTTTACCTAACTATTCCCATTGTAGTATGGTAGCGCCATCTACACACATTTTGTGAAACAGTCTGGAACTATTGATGAAAATCAGAACCAAGTAACACTACGAGATTCATGTTTCAGAGAGAAAAATAAGGTTGCCTTTGGAGTTACAAGAAGCGCCACCTATCCCATACTTTTTGTAAACGAAACGAATGAAGCCAATGAGCCGAATGAGCTATAAAATTAGCGATTTTTATCCTTTTATTTTGACTGCAATGAAGCAATAATTAATGAAGGGTCATTATTGTTTTTTATTGGCGACAAATGAAGAAGTGTGAAACACTATGCTAACATTTTCAATTTAATGTTTTAAATAAAGTATTTGGTAATATTTTCCTGGAATATATTGTTATCAAAGGAAGCCTCCCAAACTTCAACTTTTATGTTTTATGTTCTTTCTGCTTCAGTACCTATAGTACAAAAAAAAATACGCGTTAAAATATATCAACATAAGTTACTAGAAATATCTAGGTTAATTACAAAATCTACAATATCATAGCCACAGTGTTTGGCAGACCACATCAATAACTAAGTACCATTATAAACTTATGTAACCAATTCATATTTATGATGTAATAACTTGCATAACTGTCCACATTGTCTTGTTAGTCTTATATAACTGATGATTCATATCAATTTAAATACTAGACATGATATTTCATTACTACTTTGTTATGTAAAAAAACCTGTTTATGTTTGTTATACAAAACACAATTGTTTTAAATAGTATAGTATGTACTATTGCTGTAGTGTTTTGTAGGATAGTTAAATAGTAGTAAATACTTATGCATAAATGTATTAAAGTATATTGTTGAGGTAAATAACAAGATTACACATCATATGTATATATTTAATGGCTTAAAGTAATTAACTTCAATGAAAAATGTTTAAATATTATGTTTTGAGAAAGATATATAAAGTAGAAGGTACTAAGCACCTTTATAACAAGAAGTAGAAAAAACTACAGACAAACATTGTAATAGATGTTACATGTAATAAAAAATAATTAAATTATATAAATCTATTTTTGTTCCTCAGTTACTTCTGTTGCATTACTTTTGAATTTCTTTGCTTGTGTCCCTCCGGTGTCATTTGCAGACTCATCCTTACATATTTCATTTAAGTTATACTTCTTATACATAAAGTAGTTGTCGACAATACTTAGTAAACAAATTCCTTTGATTATTTCAACAATAATACATAGTCTAGGGTTTTTTAAGTCAGCTTTGTTGTTCCCATTTTTCAAGACAATCAGATCAGCAAGTTCCTTAATCACCAGCTCGCGGGAGACTGTGTTGTTGAATCTTTTGTTAAAGATTACGGCAAATGTTGATGATTCTTTTAGGAAATATTTATCAAATAATTTTCCAGCAGATTCCATTATATCTGGTAAGTTTGCTTTGCATGTCGCCATTATGGGCAGTAGGCGGAGGACATGTCTAGTTTTCTGAAGCCTCGTAGTGTATAAGTCCTTAATAATAGCCGCGGTGATCTCTTCCGGACTAGGTAGATTAGTCTTGACAAATATGCAGTTAGAAGCCCCAGTTTCCACCACTTGGAATCTCTTATGCCGTAAAGATTTTTGGGAGTTGTTTTTCATTGTCTCCACCTCCTTTTGAAGCATATCTCCGATGTCAGCCTCTTCATCAGACTCACTTTCCGACTTGTTTTCATGACCAACTTGTGCCGCTTCTGGCTTTGCAGACTCGACTTCCAAGTCAGGATAAAGGACTCCAGCATACTCATTTAACAAATTGTACACTTCTTTCACACAATCCTTTTCTCTGAAGTTACACGTGCAGAAGAATCCTCGAAAGCCGGGTTCCAAAAAGTATTTGTTCCTCCTTTTGCGAAAGTAAAACTTTTTCTTCTTACGATTATCGCCCATTTTTATTCCAGATATATTTACTTTTCACGCCCCTGATGCACGGTAAAATTGTAAGGGCGCGGTGTGATATAACTCAATAACAAGGTGTTACGTATTCCTTTGAAATTCATCAACACACACCACAAGAAAATCAAACCCACATCAAACCAACCAACAAATCCACCAAAATCCACCGTTCAGTCAGACAGACGGTCACACATGTTTATTTGTCACTGACAGTTTTTGACATTTGACATATTTTTACAGATACATATTTTTTGAAGTGTTTTAAATGATTACCATGGACTTAGCAAATATTCATTTTCAGTTTTTTTTTCAATTTTAGTTCGGTGCGGAATGCAAAAATAAAATATCTAAATTCGCTCGCTGGGTAACTCAGCGGCACTGAATGTGCTCGATATCTTTCATGGTTCAATAAAAATATGAAACTACTTAGGCCAGCGCCACCCATAATTGGAACACCGTTACAAGCTGAAGCTTCTACAAAGAGGAACTGGACTAGGGTTGCAAAATTACGTAATTTTACCGAAAACGCTCGTAAAATACGAATAAATTACCGTAAATTACGGTAAAATTGGTAAAGCTAACCACCACAGAAGCAAATAGAACAAAAGAAAAAGCTGCCAAAGTCAACGTCACGCTTTGCGTAGGATGTTGCCGATTAGTGCAGTTTGCAATAACATTTTGCGTTGTTGCCGTTCCGTAATAGGTAGACGAAGCATACAGCAAGCCGGCCGGCGCGGCGGGATGCCACGAAATCAAGCCAAAGTTTGGGATTATTTCCAAATTTTACATGAACATAATAAAATAAAACATGTGGTGTGTCTATTTTGTAATACGGAGTACAAAAATGCTAATGCTACTCGGATGACGGAACATTTTAACAAATGTAAAAAGTGTGTCTGTGTAAGTAAACACTTGTTTCCTGGTCTGTGGTAAACACCATGGGTAAACAAACACTACTGCAAACTGCACCCCTCGTCCGTCTGTCTGTGTGACGTTGACTTTGACAGCTTTTTCTTTCGTTCTATTTGCTTCTGTGGTGGTTAGGTTTACCAATTTTACCGTAATTTACCGTAATTTATTCGTATTTTACCTAAAATATGGTATTTTACGTAAGTTTACGAAAGTAATATTACCGCTTTACAACCGTAAACTGGACTAAGCAATGTGCACTGTGATTTTCAACCAGGTCCTGACGTTATCATGGTGGGCGGGGCCTAAGTTAGTATGCTATCAGCGTTCGTCAGGTGCACATGTGACGAGACTCGCATTATAAGTGTTTATTGCGTTTATAACAAGAAAAGGATGAAGTGTTGTGTTTTACTATGTCAAAGTTACTCAGACAGACGTTCTGATAATATGGATGGCATCACATTTCATGTGTAAGTAATTTTATACGTAATACATATAAAAGTTCAAGAACATTCTCAGCTTTCAGCGTTAAAATTCTACTACTTGACACTAGATGGCGACACATTTGGGAAGAAAATATATAAGTTTACGTATAATTTTGCAGTATTATATTGTAATAATAATACGTAAATACTAAAAACTGTTATACACTTAGTCCTAAATACCTTTTAGTAGCTAAAACAGTACTTTTATAGCTTTTATTATTGTAATACTTAGTAATGGACACCGCCATCTATCGTCATCTAGAATAACTATTTTAAACGTCACAAATATCCAGGGCCGTATTCAGAATTAAATTATTTTACCAACTAATTTAAGTAATTTTAATTATTTTTATATGTTCGTTTTAGATTTCCATCCGACGATAATTTAAAACAGCAATGGATTACAAAACTTAATAGACCGGATTGGACACCAACAAAATACACAAAGATTTGTTCTTGCCATTTCAATGATGCGGACTTTATAATGACAAAAAAAGGCCTTAAAAAATTAAAGAAGGGCACTTTACCTAGTTTAAAACTGGATTTATCGGTTTGTTTGGATGTTATTTGCTTAACCGAGTTCTAATTATTTTGGAAAAATAACTAGTTTTCATATTATTTTTTATATTACAGCTTAAAACAAAATTACCAGAGCCTGTAAAACCATCTGTAGACCCTACCACAAGTGATTTAAATGAATTTCTGATATTAAATGATTCGCCTAGACAAAAGAAGCTTAAGCAAGAAATAGAACATCTTCGATATAAAGAAAAAAAATCTGGATTAAAAATCAGAAGACTACAAATGAAAGTTTTGCGTTTGCAAAAGAAGGTAATTACTTATCTAATGCCACTACTTTTACTTTACATACCACCAAAGATTGTTTTCCAAATCATGACTTACCTTCATTTTCTCTTCTGTTTCAGGTTCGAAATTTAACTGAAGTAATTAAAGAGTTAAGAAAACGATAAAAACGCAATGATTTAATACAAGGTGTAAAATATTTGGGGTTTGATAACAATTATATATCTATCTTATTAGGTATCTATCTATATATCTATCTTATTAGGTGATTATTGTGACGTAAACGAAGAAGCTTAATTTTTCGTTAAAGGTTGCAATGTAAGTGCCTATGACGCATTCGAAGCGCCCAATCCTAGGTAGTTCCGCCACAGGTTCCCGCTATATTTTGTCAATTGGGCTTTTGAAAAAAAAAATTGATTTTTTTTATGTATTTTAAAACTTTATCTATACTTAAAATAAAATCTATACATATAATAAAATTGTAGAAAAGTGCTGTCTGTACATAAAATTGTAGAAAAGTGCTGTCTGTACATTGAAAATAAAAATAAAAAAAATAGCAGGGGTTATTGTTATGTCGATGTCGAACCCAAAAATGTAATCAACTTTTTTTTTGTCTGTTTGTCTGTTTGTCTGTTCACGCTAATCTCAGAAACGGCTGATCCGAGTTGGATGCGGTTTTCACGAATATATTGTGGTATGCTTCAGTTATGCTTTAGTGTTTGTTTCATGTCAATCGGTTCATAAATAATAGGGATGGGCAAATGGAAAAAAAATATCGATAAATATCGTATCGATATTTTTCAAATATATCGATATATATCACCCAAGAAATATCGATATTTCGATATATCGATATTTTTTGCCCAATTTGCAATTATTTATAAAAATTGCCTAAATTATCGAAATTTTATAGCAAATACACATCTGGCTGTTTCAAACATAAGTTTTATTATTAAAAAAAATAAAATCGAATTGCTTGACATAAAAAAAGAAACAAAAAAATACTGCATATTTTCTAAATTTAAGAAATCGGATTGGTCAAAATCATGATGTGACGCATGAGCAGACAGCAGAGCTTTAAAAATATATCGATTTTGATATCTGAAAATAAATATCGAAAATTGATATATCGCGGAAAAAAATATCGCTAATTAGTATCGATATTTTTCTGAAAAAATATCGATATTTTGATATATCGATATTTTTTACCCATCCCTAATAAATAAAAAAGTTATGTCAAATTAAAGAATCACGTCGAACACTATTCTATGCTTATACATAGGCACCATTAATCTCCGCAACTATTTGACGGATTTGGTTGAACTTTTGTACCGACATATTTTAGAGCCTGGCGCAACATAAAGACTACTTTTTACCGCGGGAAAACATCCGTTTCCCATGGGAATCGGTAGTTTATTGTTTTTTTAACGCCTGTTCCGGTCAACGAACGACGTCGATCATTGTTACTAGATAGGTAAATTACAATCATTAATAGAATATGTTATAGCTACTTATTACCTTGGAATTGACTGGATTACCATGGGAAAAAATTAAAAGGGCTCATCTAAATTCTTTCTACTTAAGTTAGTTTAGGCTGATATCATAAACTATAAGAATAATTTACCGAGGGAAATCATAGTACTCCCATGGGAATGAAAAAACATTGTTCTTTTACGGCTGAAGGTAGTTTGTAAGCTGTTGAATTTCTATACATATAATAAAATTGTAGAAAAGTGCTGTCTGTACATTGAAAATAAAAATAAAAAAAATAGCAGGGGTTATTGTTATGTCGATGTCGAACCCAAAAATGTAATCAACTTTTTTTTTGTCTGCTTGTCTGTTTGTCTGTTCACGCTAATCTCAGAAACGGCTGATCCGAGTTGGATGCGGTTTTCACGAATATATTGTGGTATGCTTCAGTTATGCTTTAGTGTTTTAAAGAATCACGTCGAACACTATTCTATGCTTATAGCTGAGGCTTATACATAGGCACCATTAATCTCCGCAACTATTTGACGGATTTGGTTGAAATTTTGTACCGACATATTTTAGAGCCTGGCGCAACATAAAGACTACTTTTTACCGCGGGAAAACATCCGTTTCCCATGGGAATCGGTAGTTTATTGTTTTTTTAACGCCTGTTCCGGTCAACGAACGACGTCGATCATTGTTACTAGATAGGTAAATTACAATCATTAATAGAATAGGTATGTTCGAGAAAGACTAACAAATATGCGTCTATACAAAGTTTCGCGTTTATATTATTAGTAAGAGTTAATTCTATTATGAATAACTACTTTTTTTCTCTGTTAGTAGAATTTACTGAAACTTTATAATAATTTTAATTTAATAATTAATTAATAATAAATATCTTTTAATAAAAAATATCTTTATAGAGAAGTTAAATAAAAATTATCGGTTTAGGAATCGCGGTTCAGCTTAGTTAGGATGGACGTTTGTCGGTTGCATACGACGACTGCGCGCGCGGGTATATAAAGCGCGCCGAGAACCGCGCCGCGCCATTCCAAATCAGCTGTAAAGTAAAGTAAAGTAGGTTTTTTAGCTACCCAAAATGACTGTGATTATGATCCAAAATAAAAATAAGTATATATTTTAAAAAAAACGCTGCTCATAGTCACTATTCCACGCGAACGAAGTCGCGGGCACAGCTAGTTATTAATAAAATTGATATTTAATGCAAAAAACTTAAAAAAAATATTTTTTCAATTAATTATAAACAATTAAAAATTGAATAAAAATCACGTGACTATAAACGCGCCATAATTGGTCACCGTGGTTGTGACGTGATAATGTATAGCTATTTAACCATAAGTACGTACAGCGTTTACGGCTATTACACGTGTAACCGAATGGGGCTATACATTATGACGTCACACCGCGCTCGGGTTTGTTCGGGAGTTGTCCGAGTGTTTTCGTTTTCGGTACTGGATTCAAAAATCAATTTTTATTTTGAAATAACTTTTGAATTATTGCGAAAAAAATAAAATAAAAATAGTTTTGTTATAAAACTAATATATAATCTTTCCATTTATCACAAAAATTTTTTTTTTTTCAAAAGCCCAATTATGCAATTCAATAACATTGTATTTACTGCCACTCAATCCCCATCCCATCTATCTATTACTTACTTACCACAGTACATGATAGTACACATTAGTGTACTATGTTATTACTGCCTTCGTTCGAGGAGAGGAACCGACTTCAATGATTTAAAATAATCTACGCCTTCTATTTTGCTAAGCTACAAAAAAAGCTGTTGCTAAGCTACAATAAAACATCAGTATTTTTATAAAAATCAAATCTATTTACAATGATTCAGTTTGTGGGGAGCTCTACTGGCAAATTTTAAGCCAATAGAGCTCCCCTATTTCGCGGGATTGCAATTGGTTTCGATGGGGGACGCCGAGCTGGGGTAGGCGGCGGCGCCGAAGTAGATTGTTGAGGCAGGGATTCCGTTTCTGCCAGCTTAGATGGCAAAGACAAAGATGGCGGCATAGATACGAGATTTGATGCAGAAGTTATTTGCACAGGAGTTGATGGTGCTTGGGTGGATTCCGGTACTGGGTCGGAATCCAGTGATGTCTGCATTTGATGTCTAGAAATTACAGAATAGGTACTGTTACTGTAACATGCTGTATTAATTTCCTTGATTTTTATTAGATTAAAAAATAATTTAATTATAAGATTAACATACACCAACAAACAATTCATTACATTTATATTATTAAAAGGATTCATAACAAAACATTTTATTTACCCAAGACGGGAAGGGAATGTTTTAATCCAAGTTAAGCCAATTTAATCCAATACCATACAGCCATAGAATAAAGAGCAACAAATTCATACAAGAAAGGAAATATATTGCCACCATACTAGGTACTTACAGTTACTTTATATATAGACAAAACGCATTATAACAGTTTTTTAGATATAGAGTATTTTATAAATAAGGTGATAAGTACCTAGAGAATAAAATAGCTAGGTAATCTACAATTCCTTTGCCCCATGCTATACTTACATTGAGTATACATAGCCCAGACAGCAGATCCAAAGGTTAACCAACTTAATATACCATTGTCTTTGTTTCACTGGTCTTCCCAAGAGTGGCTCGGTCTCCCTGAGGTAAAATAAAGAGCTTTTGTGTACGAATCTAAGAGGATCTAATAGGTACTGGGGAAGCATGTACCATCTTGCCCCTAGAAGTACATACCCATATTGAAGATTGATTAATGTTTTAAACAAAACGAACATGCCTCAGTATAGCATAGATATTTCTGCAGCACAGGCTGCCAATGTATATAAACATATATCCAAGCCAGCTCATACAATATTTTGCATTTCTTGACAGTAATATAATAAAAGAAGAATTTTAATAAGTTGAAAGTACTGTCGGCATTTAAATAATGTAAATAAATAAGTATTTCCTAGAAAAAGTACACTCACGAATGTTCTGCCATTCGGGAAACACAATCTTAATATCGAGCCGGTAGATGGCAAAGGAAATTCTTGTGTTTGATATCCTTTCGGCAGAGAGTATTATATTCCTTGCCTTTGAGTTTCCTGTTGCTTATTTACAGATAGGCGGTCGAAGCCCTTGGTCGAAGTCCGAACGAAGCGACGTTATATAATTATTTTTAAATTTGATTTCAAAAGTCAAACAACTTTTTTTCGTTTGACGTTTGTTCACTGTCAAATCATAACATAAAATCATAAATCAGCATCACAGTTCCACAGATCACCTCAGTTACTAACATAGAGCTAAACTAAAAAGATTAGTGACATTTTAAAATTTTAAAGGAATGAGTAATTTAGGGAGGTAACTTTTGCTTTTTAGGGTTCCGTACCCAAGGTAAATCGGGAGTCATCTAATTTAACAAAGTGCAAAAGCGCACATTTTAATCAATTCGTTCAGTTGAATATCATTTATTTGCACAAATGCATTGTTTGTAGTTCCTGGTAGGTATGGCTGCTGATCATGCGGTTCTATGCGGCAAGGCAGCCCATCAACTTTTAATGAAGGTGAAGTTTTTTCATACGAAAATGAAATTTTTATTTATTTTAATTTTATTTTATTTATTAGGTGACACAACAAATTACAATAAAAAATTAAATTGTAAAAGAAAATAGCAAGGTTTGACAAGTTAAATGGTTTTTCAAACTTATCTAATTAAAATCCTTATAAATAATCCAGTCGGGGCAGACATTTAAATAGAAAAAATTCCGGGGAGCGATTTTTTCCCAACCACCCCCCGACGTTTAAAAAAAAATCGCTCCCCGGATTTTTTTCTATTTCAGGCTAGTTTTATGTCTACCCCGCTTCGATCAGCAATACACAATGTTGATCGAAGCTACCCCGACTGAACTAAAATATATGTTTTTTTTTAAAGTGTCACACCATACGATGTTGTGAAGTTTTACGGTACCTACTATTTATCCCTAAGATTACACAGGAACGGGTACAGGTTAAACCGCAACCAGCAGTTCTTTATACTTTATTTAGTTCTAAATTATAGATTTTGTGAAATTAAATTGCAATTAGGTATATTAATAATCGTTTAACATTTTACTATTTAACAATATTATTTATTGAATAATATCTAAAAATATTTATAAGAATTAAGAGTTAATTGCATTGAATATAAAATAACATAATGCTATATACAATGTTAATAAAACATAATTTATAATGTAATTTACATTACTTTTTCTACTTTTTGTAAAGTCAAAAAGTAGTTAACATAAAAACTAAATTGATACCTTATTCATTAACCAACATATGCCTATTTAAGGTACATAATACAAATACTATTTTAAAATACTTTCTGGTGTCGGTAATTTGAAAAAATATGTAGCAGCGATTATTTCGCGGGAAACTTGCAATAAGTAGTCTTCATAACTGTTGGCAAATTAGCGACCACTGGGTTTTTCGATTTTGGACACACTGTGATACTGAAAAAGAATAAAACACATTTAGTATTAGCACAAAATCAACCCGCCGTAGGCAAGTGTGGTGGTTACGCCTAATCCTCTTCGCCTATTGATTATCTTCGGTGAGGTGAGAGGCCTTTACCCAGCAGTGGGGCTACAGGCTAATACTTTTTTATTATTTCCGTACGGAACGGACACAAAGCAGGTAATCAGCACTATAAGTGCCTAATTCATAAACGTTTATTAACAGCATTTTATCGGGTCCATATTGGCTCAACTAAAGTTCTTTACCCGAAATTGTTCTTCCTAACGATTTGTAATCCGAATGATCACTCTTCCTAAAATTTTTCATCCTAAAGTTTTCATTCATACTATTTGTAGTGCTACCGGCGATGTTCATAACACTCATGTTTCCGAAAATTGTAATTAATAATATCATTAATGTAAATATATTTAAACTCCTACTGTTTTTTATCATAACGCTTTAAAGGAAAAGGTTTGTTTTTAAACTATTTCTTGTGATTACAAAACGGTTCCCTATCCATTTGCATAAAAACTTTAGACATAATATAACATGGCATAATTTTGTTGTAGCGCTCGCCGGCCGCTGCCGCGGCACCGCTCGCTTCGCTCGCTCGGCTCGCGCGTAGTTGGTCACAGTTCTAACCTAACCTAACCTATAAAAAGAAATCTAAACAAAAAAGATATGACTTTGAATAATAGTATAAAAGAAACATGAGTGTTATGAACATCGCCGGTAGCACTACAAATAGTATGAATGAAAACTTTAGGATGAAAAATTTTAGGAAGAGTGATCATTCGGATTATGAACATTAGAGACAAAGTAGTTAGGAATTGTGATTGTTAGGATGAAAAATGTTAGGAAGAACATTTTCGGATTTCCAATTATCGGAGTTGAAAATTTAGGTGAACTTTGGCGCACCCCATTTTATCAAATGGTTTGTCCCTTTCCGACATACGGTATTTGGCAAAAAGCGAAAGAGACAAAACACTATATAACACGTTTTAATTATAAATCCTTTATGAATACGGTGATAAGTATTTAATATCAAACTTACTCTGTATTATATTCAATGGACGACAGTTTCAGATATTCTACGAATATACTGGGTGATTTGAGTAAGCGCCACGTGATCGGGTTGAACAGATTGGTCTCATATTTCCACTCGACGACCACGGAGACGGGGGGATGGCCGGTATCTTTCACGGCCACTATCTTCTTCTCAATATCGCCTGGCTTGTAGAATTTTCTGGAAAAAGTAAAAACGTGTTTTTAAGATATGTGGGAAGGTATTTTTCAATGGGGAATGAACGAAGTTATGAAGATATGGTAAATTTAGTGTACCTATTCCAATAGTGCTATTAGTGAGCCACATTTAACATTTGGATAATTAGATATTATCATCGCTATATTGCGTTGCTTCGGTACGGTAAGTGCGTTAGCAACATAGCATCGTAGCAAAGATAGAAATAGCTCTTTTGTTTAGCAGAAGGCAATTTAAGTTGAATTGGAGTCACTCATACAGAGATATTCATATGCACTGACTACTTTCTTATCTTATACTTACATTATAATATCAGTTGATGACGTAATTAGGGAAAAACATTGGACAGAAATATAAATACAATCACAAAAGTTTATTAAACATTACTTCACGTACGAAGCGATTATCATTTTAAAACGTTTTCACCACAAAGATAAGAAATAACGTTTGAGATATTTATAATTATTGTTATTTATATAAAACTAGCAGCGCCCCGCGGTTTTACCCGCGTTGTGCCCGTTCCCGTAGGAAATCCGGGATAAAATGTAGCCTATAGCCTTCCTCGATAAATAGACTATCTAACAGTGAAAGAATTATTCAAATCGGTTCAGTAGTTTCTGAGATTAGCGCGTTTAAACAAACAAACAAACAAACAAACAAACAAAACAAACTCTTCAGCTTTATAATATTAGTATAGATTACTACACGTACGAAGCGATTATCATTTTAAAACGTTTTCACCACAAAGATAAGAAATAACGTTTGAGATATTTATAAATATTTTTATTTATATAAAATACCGGCACGTAGTAGCTATTTGACCTATATAATCTTAGGTTTCTTATTTTTTTCAAGAATCATAATATTTATGTACGTGCAGTAAGTAATTTATTGAATGAATTGCGATTTTTTTACATCCTTGTTATTCAAATAATAAAATGTACTATACCCACTGAACTAATGGACTTATAGGAGTAATTTGATGGTTATAGGATCGGATCGTAAGATAAAGCTTAGTTTTTAGATATATGTAACGTTTGATTAGTATAAGCTTCATTACTGTACTTTTTAATTGGAGTAAGTATGTAGTCTATAATATAAAAATGAATCGCTGAATCTGTTGCTAAGCGTATAACTTCAGAACGACTGCACCAAATTGGATGATTCTTTTTTTAATGTGTTCTTTATTGTCAGGACAAGGTTTTTATATGAGAAAAATAAGGAATAAACATCTCAAAATTCCCACGGGAACGGGGGCGCTGCGGGTGAAACCGCGGGGCACAGCTAGTTTTTTATAAAATTAACTGATTATTTTCATGGTATACATACATTTCGACCCAGTGGGATATTTTGTGCTCAACATCAAAGCATCTCATAGGGTTTATTTAAGAGAAAATTAAAGAAATAGTTGACTCACTGTTCCTCGTCCAGTAAATTGTGCGAGCTCTTATTGTTGTACCGGTCGATTAGAGTCATGGATAGTTTCCCCGGCTCGGGCCCGTGCACTATGCTCTCGGTGGAATTTGACACTTTGAGTATCACTTCGTAATGCACCCCTGTGGAAAGAAATATGTCAAAGTTAGTGGAGTGGCGTCGGCGTCGATTGAAGATTTAACCATTAAAATTGTTAAATTCTTGTTTAAAACTCCTTGTAAGCTTACTATAAGAAAACGATGAGTATTGTAACTATGTCTATGTCTATTTTGGAAATAAATAATTTATTATAGTGGTGTATATCGATTGATTGGTAACTAATCTATACCGGCATTGATCTAAACCGTCGATCACCATTCGATCGATTGGTGATCGAACTTAAATGCTTTTACAATATTGGAGGATTCAAAACCCTAATATAGTAAAGCTGACCCTTTTTTTAATTTTATTTTTTAGTTTGATGAACGCCCTAACCTCAGAAACTACCAATCCGATTTAAATCATTCTTTTTGTAAAGGATAACCACATTCAAAGGGAAATTTAAAGGTTAATTTTCATCCTAAAATTCCCACGGGAACGGGCATAACGCAGGGAGCTGCGATCACGGTATTTTTGTACTATAGTTATCTACTCTCTTACTTTGTATTTTCCATATAATGTACATATATTCGTTAATTAAACAAATACTCACTACAGAACGGAGCGTTACTGCCAGTAATCGCGTACAGCGCGATATTCGAATTGGTATCAACAAGACCTCCATCTTGCAGTCTCTTGTATATCCCGTACGAGTGGTATCCCATGGGAATGCAGTAGTGTTTGTTGTCACACGTCTTACAGTTGCCGTCGAGGAATGACTGGAAAGATAGAAGTAAGATTATTAATTAAGATGTAAGATTGAACTGTACGGGTTTTGGCTTGCGTAAGGTTCAGTAGATTTGTTTATTTATTTAATAGAGATCAACTTTCCATGAAATGGCTCGCCTAAGGTAGAATTTATTTATTTAATGACCTTAACTCTACATGAAATTAAAATATCCTTTAGGAAAAGATAAAACCAATCCTATTTTTGCAGTAGTCAAGTCACTCCGGTTTACTACAAAATCATCCAAAAACGGTATTCTTCTTGAAACTTTAGGGATCTAATGTTTATCTGCGTAGAATTGTATACTTTACAACTAAAGTAATGTCTTAATACTTGTTTCAAAACAGTCCAGTAATTATTGGCATCAAAATGGTAACTCAATCTTTTTATTTTTTACAGACTACCCTTAAGGCGCGTACAGACATCGCGAGGCGTGCGACGCGAATGGCTCGTCTCGCATGGCTCAACCTGAGGCCTACGACGGTACATTTATACGTGCGTCCCGAACGACACATGCTCAAGCTGAGCAAGCAAACCACCACGCACGGTGTTCGTCAGTAGACCTCCATGACGCATGAGCGCTCCACACAAACAACACCTGTCCGTCCACATGCAGCACACGCCTCGTACTGAGGTGGCGTTCGCAACGATCGTATGACGCGAATGCTCACTGTGAGCACACACGTCCACACAGCCCGAGGCATGCGAGACGAACCATTTGCGTCGCACGCTTCGCGATGTCTGTACGCGCCTTAAGATTCATTCAAAATTAGCTTTGGTAACAAAAGTACATCAATAATTTACAGAACACAACTAACCTGATAAGATTCGCACTGTATACCCATAAATGGACAAGAAGGGTTGATGCTCTCCGAAAAGTAGAGGTAACTCCTCTCATGATTACAACCGACCGATTTCACGACCATTTGGTACATTTCGTTGTCGTTCTTGTTCATAGAGTCGGTCTTCTTACAACCTGGTTGGGTTGAGCCGCCGTTCGGGTAGAAGTCCACGTGGCCAATAGGTTCTGATATGCCGAAACCTGGAAATAAAGTTTAAATGTTAGGTATTTCTTTGTAGGGTATTTTTTTGAATGATTTAAAAATTGATAATAAAGGTTGCGATCAAACTTTCTTGTAATCAAACTTAATTAGTAAATAATGTACAGTCAACTACAGAAGTTGGTGAACACTTTCAATATAACAAAATACTTAAATGCTTTTACAAAATACTTAAATACTTAAAGATGCCATTAATAAGTGTTTTGTAATATTGAATGTGTTCAACTTTTGTAGTTGACTGTATAAACTGCAACAAGAAGTGAAAAAAAACAAGCTTGTTGACAGTATGTCATAATAATCAGTTAAGCGTTATTAATGTTGTTATAGTGGCTTTACTAACGGTAATTCTAACGAGTAGACTCATTAATTTCAGGATAATTTCAATACATTTCAGAGGTTCTTAAAATACTAAAGAAAGTGTTATTTACCTGAAAAGTACAGCGGCAAAGCATTGCTATGTATAATGTCTACGTATTTGGCGTCAGATCTATCGAGGCGTACGATAGTTACCGTATCGGTGAAGTACGGTGCAGCGGGATCCAACCCGGTGATTCTACCGAGTTTTAGGTTGAATTTCTGTAAGCAAATTAAAAACAATTATAAATGATGTACGTTAGTGGCCAACCCTAGTAACGGAATTTAAGATCGCTTAAAGGCCTCCGACATGGTCTATCGATGGAAATAACCGGGACCGACTATTTTACGTGCCTTCCGAAGCACGGTAGCCCATCAGATAGAAATGCCACCCAAGTAGGGCCCGAACTGCACGTTGCTTAACCGTCTTAACGCGTCGTCTATGAATGCGGATTACATTATTATAACCCTATTATGCGCAGTTTAAAAACTATATTAAGCTGCGTTTTAACTTGGTTTTATTACAGCTCTGACTGAGTAAACGTAAACAAATAAGTAAGTGAAACCGTGGCTCAATACGAGCCATAAGTTTTTAAAGCTTCGTATATTATACTAGCTGTGCCCCGCGGTTTCACCCGCAGCGCCCCCGTTCCCGTGGGAATTTTGAGATTTTTATTCCTTATTTTTCTTATATAAAAACCTTGTCCTGACAATAAGGAACACATTTAAAAAAGAGTCATCCAATTTGGTGCAGTCGTTCTGAAGTTATGCGCTTAGCAACAGATTCAGCGATTCTTTTTATATTATAGATTACGTATAAAGAGGTATTTGTAAGTTTGTTTGTATGTTACAGCTAATCTCGGGATTTACTAGCCCGATTTGAATAATTCTTTTTGCAATGGATAGCCACATTCAGCAGGAAGGTTATAGGCTTTTTCATTCCGAAATTCCCACAGTAACGGACACAACGCGGGTAAAACCGCGGGGCGCTGCTTGTATTATATAAGACAAATTATTATTTACCTTCTGCAACGCATGTCCACAATAACCGCCCAAATGTGCACCGAGCGAATGACCGATGAAGTGAAAGTTATCCAGATTTGATAACCCCAACACAGTCTAAAATACAAACAATATTTGAATTTAACTTGTTTCCAAAGACAGGTTATCTACTAACTAGTATTTAATTTACTAAAATTTATACATAGGACATTTTTTTAACAGTAAACGTATATACATAAAAGTTGATAAGGTAATTTGTAAAAATCGATTAATTAAAATCTTCTATGTATATATACTACTCAGACTTTTACTTTAATCTGAACTTTAAATTCGGGCTCAAAAGTTAGCCTAACATATAGACAAAAAGTAGCCGTTTTTTATCTTAACTTCCAATGGGAAATGTCACAAGTACATAAGTGTCATAAGTACTGACATAGTTTTTGTTATAACCTTACATAGATATTATGAATGAGATGCGCGGCCATGACTCCAATGAGCCTGATGTTTGCCACCGCCTGTCCGTACGGCGGCTGGGAGGCTCCGCGCCAGTCCACCACTATCACCGTAGCGTCTTGATTGCCTTCCAGGTTTAATAGGGCATTCGTCATGTCTTGGATCTGAAAACATTATAAGTCGATACTAATTGAGAGTCAGATTTAATTTTTTGTTTGTTTGAACGCTCTAAATTCAGAAACTCCCAATCCGATTTTAATAATTCTTTTTGTAATGGATAGCCACATTCAACGGAAAGGTTATAGGCTATTTTTCATCCCGAAATTCCCACGGGAACGGGCACAACGGGGGTAAAACCGCGGGGCGCAGCTAGTAGTCTATAAGTATAAATAAACTATAGACTATAATAAAGCTGAAGAGCTTAATTTTCTGTGTTTTTCTGTGTGAACGCCTGGCATAGCTCTGATGAAAAGGCATCCTTAAGTTTAACATTTTAACTCTTGAAATATTGATAATAATAAGAGATAGGAAGTGAAATTAACAATAATGACCTCATAGGATAAAGATACCGAAATAAAACGCAATAATTATATCAATTAAAATTAATATAACTGTACACCAACAATTAATACCTTCAGTAATCAACATCAATCAACTGTGTTTGTTTATTGTTTACAACAAATGTTCAAGAGTGTTTATCTTATATGTAAACAATTTTCTAGGAAGCTTCTGGTAAGCTGCATAGTAGGTCAAACGTTTGGACTTTATGTCCACGGTTATTAAAGTACGACTCGCGTGGATGTAAACAATATTGTAGCATTTTAGTTTATAAATAAATGTATTGCAAAAAATAAAATGTCGAGGTGAAGGTATAGTGAGTTTATTTCATTCCGTTCATCAATTCTATCATTATAATATTTTTCCTCTTTAATTGAATTAATAAAACATATTAGTTTTCTTTTTAGAACTCAAGAAAAAATACTGAAGAATAGAGAAGTGAGAAGATAGATTGTTAAGCATTTCTGCCCACAGTTGGGCATAGTTCAATGAAGTTTCTTTGTTTATTAACAGACTGTCAAAGACAACATTATTTAGGCGCAGTGCTATCTCTAATAAGAAAAAGTATTATAAATACCCAAGGTTTGTTGCCGCTTTCCAAGAATCCGTGCGATATAAAGTAGAAAGGCCCTCTGGGATTAATGTTTGCATTTTGCACCACCAGTGCACTGTTCGGCAGCAGGTTTAGTTGATTGTTTCTGTTTCTTCTTGTAAATGCTCCAAATCTAAGGATAATATCGATAGGTAAGTCAATTACAACAAAATATTGATACTTTACTGATTACTTGGTACATAATTTTAATTATATAAAAAAATATGTCAATTATATGTCCGATGGGACATTAGAAGATAATACTATTTCAAGGTAGCGCTCAGTTAATGAAATAAAAATAAAACCCAATCCTATTCATAGTTCACTTCTACTATATAAATTGTTTAAAGTTCAAAGTCTATTCAGATAAGAAGTGCAGTTACTTTAAATAGTTGAAACAATACACGTCATATGCAGTTGTTTGTTATGTCTGTCTATTCATTGATGTCACGGACGAGCCCCCAACTCTTATCAACACATACATACATATTATGTACGTATAAACAAGATAACAACACGGATCTTGAAGAAACCTACACTCGTTATAGGATGTTTACAGTCGAGATAATAAGGAAGATAATTGGTTTATTTTAATTGGATTAAATCATTCATTAGATAATTATGTATTATTTATATAAAAGGTGTATCTTATCGTTCATTGATGTATATCTTTTTAGAACCGGCCTGGAGGCTGGAACGAGGAGCATAAGGTATAGTAAAGCATAAGTTGACGAAGTAATTCAATTATACAATAAAAAATGTTCTCTCCGATTCAGTCTGTCTGAATGGACTCTTAAAGGTTCGCCAACTATCTCCAAAGACCAACCATTTTCAACGAGATTCGGTATTTTCACTAACATTAAAACTGTGATATGTATTAAAACTATTATTAGATACTTACCTATCAAAGTTCACATAGAAACACGCATTGGGTTCAAAGCAGACATGATAAAAAATATTTTTATACTGTTTCTGTGAGTTCGTTTGTATATAGCAAATATCTCATACTAATAAAGGAAAATGTAACTAATTATATGCAGAAGATAGAAAAGAGATACGTTAGATACGTTACTTTTACATTATATTCAATGAAGAAGTTACTGTTTGTGTTTGTAAACCCTAGTGCATTGGCGGTAGTTAAGAAAGGACCTATTTTAAGTAGGTAGTTTTGACTTCAGTTCTAACTGACCGGATAAAAATCCGTATTGTGTGTATAATCTGATCTTAAGGTAAGCTCGAGCCGGGCCGACTGACCCAAAGTAAATTGAGGCGATATTTCCGTGTATGTGTACGAATCCGATCAGACTAAATTGTATCAGTTCCACCTGATCCCATCGACATCGAGGCTACCTGGTCTACCTTGTTGATTGCAGTCTAATGTTGTTGAAGGCTTTTGCCGACAACTGTCCAGTGTCAACCGTTGCAATGGCAATCTACTGCCGTTGCCTTTGCCTTAACGTCTTTGCCATTATGAGTTGTTAGTATACACGAAGACTGATTATGAACTATTTAGTAATTAAAACTACTCACTTTACTCCCATTTC
The DNA here is from genome assembly GCA_963082685.1 of Cyclophora albipunctata. Taxonomy (NCBI): domain Eukaryota; kingdom Metazoa; phylum Arthropoda; class Insecta; order Lepidoptera; family Geometridae; genus Cyclophora; species Cyclophora albipunctata. The sequence goes on along the minus strand of OY720116.1, from coordinate 7,116,317 downwards.
TCTAGGTGTAGCCGGGAAATAGTTTTCAGGCCGATGTTCAGTCCAAGGGTAACCTTTGGTGAAGCATCCGTAGCCATCGTAGCACCTTTCCAATTCTATGTCATCTGAAATGTGTGAAAATTGTTAAGCAGGGACAACAATATTGTGTGCGAAGCATCAAAGAGCGATGTGGAAATTCTACTATCGGCCACCCATACAAGTGTGGCACGAGAGGCACGTAACTTAACAATCGCGATGAGTTTCCATCGCTTACTCAATCTACGCCACGAGCGCTAAGAATCGATGTTTGGGTAGATTTGGATGAAATTGGTACACAATGTATAAACAAGAAAACACACATTTTTTATATTAAAATCCCACAGGAATGGATAAAATGCGAATGAACCTGCAGGGCACTGCCAGTATTTTATAATAACAAAACACATTGGGATGAATGTATTATTCGTATCATGTTACCTACATCCGTAGTATCAACAACGATTAAAATTGGCAGTTATTTTTATGGGAAAAAAAAATAGCGACTGTAATATGTATCTATGATCTAATAAAGAATAATAATAAATGTGTATTGTGGATTATAAAGTTATTTAACATGTATGAAACCTTTATATTTTTGAAGTAGGTATTCAAGTACATATTGTTTTTAATTGACCGGATACAGTTCATGAAATAGGTATATCTTTACACATACATAATTAATATAGAGAAGTAGTTAAGATAAGATAAGATCAGTTACATATGTACAATACAGGTAAATTGTATACATATATTTCTATTTGATGACTAATACATAGCAACAATTGTATACAGTTGTTGACTTGAAGTAAGTTCATAAAGACTGTTTTTTTTAGCTTAGAAAATCACTAATTAAAACTTAACTAAAGAATTAATAACATAATTATCTAATTACACTACACTCACCAGTAAATCCGCCCGGGTAGTTAGTAACATGCGTCGAATTCTGCTTATCCAGCAAAACCATAATCGTGTGAAGCATCAACGTAGCACTTGTTTTATTCATTTTGAAAACACTTTATCAAAACCAAAAATATATTAAAAAACTTGTTCTAAACTTCCGTCTTTCTATGTTAAACCGGCAAAAAGCACGTGCCAACACCCAATTAAATAAACGTTATCATTAAAGTGATTGACCCTTCCAACGTATACACCCGTCCCGCTAAAAGTCTACAGACAAAATGATAGGTTTATACCGTGTGTCCGTTTTATATAGATTGTTCAATGCATTCGTAACAGACTCTGGTCAATTGTTCGCAGACATACCGGGATACAGATAAGAGAGGTTACATACGTTATCAACAAGTTATTTGTTAAAAAATGATTGACGCACATAGTCTCGACTGGACGATTGTGAATATAATTACACAACGTCGGTACAGTTCTGTGGGATTTTGATGGTAGGTGTGCTTTCAAAGGATTGTTAAACTTTTTGCTTTGCCGTAGGCAGGTTACATTATAATAATACAAAGATAAATACAAAAAAAGAGATGACAGCATGTAACTATTATGAAAATAATTACTCATTTATCGGTCATCAATAAAAAGTGATAAAAGTCATTAAAGCTCTAGAAACCCGAAATTAACAAAGCAACTAAGAAACTGAATAATTTTGAATTTACAAACCTAAGCGTCGAAATTTTAATGTTATCATATATTTTGGAGTTTATATTTTTTATTTTAGTTAAGAGTTATCAGCCGGGATACTAAAAACCGCCAACTAAAATGCCAAGCACTGTACTTTCTCTTAACTGCGATAGCTTTTATCTGAAGGTAAATTGTCTATAATAATAATTTGATTTGCATAACGCATCCGGGATTAATGTATTAGTATCAGCAGAAACCCATCATGACTAATGGGTACGAATTCAAAGCATTATAATGAAGTTGAACGTTTTATGTTTTATTGCTTTGAATATTTCCTTAACACATTTATTGTTGGCAACCCGCTTCGAATATTCTGTTACATACTCCTCAGGCCACAGGCAATATTTGGTAACCCTCGTTGCGGGTTCATAAAAAATGTAAGTGGCATCCGTGTGTCACGTTCAAAATTTGTGACAGTTTTGAATGTGTTAATGGAAAATTCATTCCTAAAGTGTAACCGATGGACGCTGCTAGTAAATGTATTTATTTGATGCGTATGTATTTTTTTATTATGAATATACAGTAAGAGCTCATGTGAACTCTAGTTGATGACGCGATATCGCCACATTGTATTCAATTTACGCAATATTTTTGTTGCTAATTCGACAAATATTTATTAAAATCTTACTACGTTACAGATAAGTAAATTGACCTATCAAACACTTTCCATGTTGTTTCAGATTCTTTTGTGACATTATCATTTGTGTCACATATAACTTTTTGGTCAGACATAATGACGAATGACGTTAAAATTCTTGGTATTTTTCATGATATAAAATTACCTTCTTGTTGCTAGCACTGTCAGTTAAAAATGCCTTTAAATAGGTAATTACTACTTTGTTTTTGCTATAGATTGTACATATTTTAACGAGGAGGAGATAAAAGTATAACAAACACAATTCGGACTTTGAATCCATAATCCCGATAATAACACAGTTAATAACTCAAAAATAAAGTAAACATGCCAATTTATTAACTGTCTGACATTCGATTTAAGGGCGATAACATTCAATAACAAACATAAAGAAAAATTATTAATTTTCAAACGCATTAGGTACCGCGACTGATTTTCTAACTTAACTCTGGTTTGATATCACCAATTTGTCATCTACTATACTAGTACTTCTAATATGATTGGTTGATACCAAAAGTAATTTTATAAATGCGTATTTTCAGTAATACCAAGATATTTAAATCATGACTTGATTTTATCTCGATGTACTTCTATCCAGTGGGAGCATTTGTACTGAATGTACAAAGATAAGAATAAATCTATTGTTTATTTATAGGACACGTGACATAGCTATATAATGCGCAGTACCAATTTATTAAAGAGGTCAAAAGACAAATAGAATTGCACGTACCAATCTATTAATATATCAACTCGGTATTAACGCAGACTAGTATTTATATTTACGCGTTTCAGGAAATATTTACTTAAAACATTAAAAATTGCATATTTGAATAAATTCAGTCTTGAAATTTATTTCAATTCTTTTAGGGACAAGTAAACACAATAAGAAGTCACAAAAAATAATAATCTCATGCAAAAACATTATTCTAATAATTAAGCTATTACACAAATCATCCTATAAAGCGGTCCAAAATAATGGAGCAAAAAATAGTCATTATCATTAACTATCTAGCTTCACATAATAAATGCATATAAAATTCATAATAATTATTGTCTAACAAAATAAACCTTAAAATTAACTATAAACTGTTAAAGCCGGCTTGGATAACTCAGATAATTTCAATTAGTACCTTAATATGTTTAAAAAACATGACCATTCATAATCTTATTTAAGCTGTGTGTCCACTCTATTGCAATCGAAGCTATTGATACTGCGCACTTCGCTTTTTTAAGCGGAATTTCTTAGTATAATTCATAATCGGCGATTTAAAAAGATTACACGAAATCACTATCGTGTAGAGAAGGCATCGCTTAAGACGCCGATACGCTCTCAGCTTGTTGGTTATTCAGCCACGTATAAGGATATTCGCGTGGTCTATTAAAGAATTAATGATTGGCGATCGTGTGAATGTCTATCATCATGCGAACATAATAACGATGAACATACGAGTACCATCATTAGCATAAGTAAATAGGATGATATTTGACATATTTCCACAGAAATTCAAACATGACACTTGCAGTGGACACTTAGCTTTAATCTACACTTTTATGACACAATTGATACGAACGTCATTTGTTTATTAAACACTATTACTTAAGTACTAAATCAAATTAAGCAGTGTTACAAGTGAGCCTAAGTGTTGACTTTCCGTGTTTTATTCTTAGACGGCGTCGATGAAAAGTTACAGTTAAAAGTCATATCGTCGGTAAAAATTTCTGACATTGACATCGCATCAGTTTTATTAGATTGTATCAAAAACCTGTCGAATTCATCCGAATTCTCTTTATCATCTAACTTAGCTTGAGAGAAATGGAAACTGGTAAACTTTTTCTGAGTTTCTGAGTTGTAAAATTGCGTATCTGTCGTAGTTTCGTCTTTGAAACCGCTGTCAACTCTCATCCAATTACTATTAGATATTTCTTTCAAAGCAGTCTTATGGCTCGCCTTAGAGACGTCAGTAACAGTTAACTCCGAAGGTTTTATGGCACTCTCGTAATAACTAGAAGCATTCGCATAAAAGGTGTTCTCATTAAACCCGCTGTCGACTCTTTTGAAACTAGTCGATACATCGTCACCAATTTTCGTTGCATTACTATTGAAATGAGATACATTGTCAGTCAAAAAATTGAGATCAACGGTGTTAAAGTCTATGTTTTTATCTTCTAAACTGAGAGGGTTTTCGGAAGTGTCTAAGCTGTTGTCAAGTGATATTTCCATGGGACTTAATGGTAGGGCTATACGAATTTTACTAATTTCATGTGTTTTTGTGATTTTTCCTTTGCCTTTGATAGGTGTATTGTCTATGTCGACGGTGTGCAGTTTTGTCGATGATTGTATTTGTGTTAAGGTGATTTTGGAAGACTCTAGTTTGCTAATGTGTTGGATGCTGGATTCTTCGACTATTGACCATGATGGCTCCTTGTTGAGTGTCGGACTCGATTCAGAGTCAGCTGAAATATTGGTACAAACAAAATTATAAAAATGTATACCTAATAAAGTTAAGTAAACGAAAGTAATAGAAAAATCCCAAATCGCAGCACAGAAAAGGTCTGTCACTAAAGATATCGGGATTAATGGTATGCAAATCAAAATCAAAAAATTTATGTAGGTGGAAAAAACCTGAGTGCCGAATAAACACTTTGAAAAAAACATCAAAGGATTTAAATAAATCTTCTATGGGACCGAAACAAAACTCGTGCAAAACAGATGTACGATATAACTGTATGCACTATACATAAAGATTTCAATTTAGTAACCCAATATTTCTTGGTAACCAATTGAAAATAACAATAGTTTGTGTCTTATAATTTACTAACTAGCCATTAAGAAAAAAAACATCCTTAATTTAGATATTAAAAGATTGTAAGATCTAAATCTTATGGAAATAATTATAATGATAGGTAAGTATGTGTTTATATATTTACCTTGCGAATGATCATGTATCGACCCGTCAATGCTCATATCCATACTAAAGTCCAATTTCTGAACCGACCGACTTCTATGCAAACTGGACATGCTAAGACTTCTCTTTTCCGAAATGGACCCCTTTCTACTTTTCGGTGGGGATTCCTTTAATGATGCACTTCGTTTCAGTACTATCTTGTTTGGTGTTAACTGGCATAAGCATGGTTCTTTCTTATTGCTTCCACTAGAGTAAGCGCAGCTCAGACAAGTCGCCATTGCTTCGGCTTCGGGGGATGTGAAGTTGTTTTTCTGAAAATATTGACAATATTAATTAGTAGCTAGTCAAGATTCTACTGTAACGCAAATGTGTTCACCTCACTAGTAGTTTTGTACAAAATAAATCATTCACTTTTTGCTTTATAGGTGTTTTATCTTGTAGGTATAATATACATGTCTTAGTGCAACTAGGTTCGCGGTAAAAGTTGTCTATGAGGTATCGCCAGCATAAAATTAATTAAGTCAAATGCGCATATACAATGATCCAAAAAGTGTCAATATGTAGTTACGCATACAAAGGCGCGTATCAAATACATTACATCTTACAATTATGGCTCAGGGGCACTTGTGAGACGAACCAACTAAAACAGTAATATACATCAAATCACTGTAAGAATTATGATTTGAAACTGTAAACAACAATTTATTTTTTTTTTATCAATAACAACCAGCGATCTTACCTCTTCATCACTAGACGCGGTTTTAGTCACCGGTGATATAGACGCAGATGCCAATGAACATGAGGTCACCGACCCCTGTTCATTTCTCTTGGGCGTCCTGAACTCAATGGGACTGAAGCAAGGCTCCCCAAAGTCCACCACGTCAAGTATTTTGTTCCGGATACATTGCTTCGCGTTCGAAGCACCCTTCTTTAACGGAGTACCGAATGTACGCCTCATACCTTTTTTAACTATACCTTGGCACTGAAAATTTAAATAAATAATTGTAAGTTTTTTATAGGTATTTCCTTGAATTTAATTATCATGGTTTGGGATCAAAATCAAATTTGCTTTCATTTCCATTCGACCTTTCGGGATCATTTGCGCTCCTCTTTAAACGTAACCATGATCTTGAATGACTTGTAATAATCTTCGCTGTCCGTCCGTCCGTCCGTCTGTCACCAGGCTGTATCTCAAGAACTGTGATAGCTATTTATCATTGATAAATCTCAAGAACATGATAAATAGCTATCACCATTCTTGAGATACAGCCTGGTGACAGACAGACGGACGGACGGACGGACGGACGGACGGACGGACGGACGGACGGACGGACGGACAGCGAAGTCTCAGTAATAGGGTCCCGATTTACCCTTAGGTACGGAACCCTAAAAATTATCAAGCTGAGGTAAGGAGTTGGTCAATCACGTATTAAAAATGAAGATATCAATTCCCTACCATAGGTACATCGTGATTTTTAATATACGAATCCAAAAGCACGGCAGCTACGGCTGATCGCAACATACAGTGCGCAGTGGCAGTCGTCCAATCACAGCGCGGCTAGCAGCAATCGCGAGCAGTGATTGGACTCATCATGACACCAAGTATAGATATACATAGGATACTAGCAGCACCCCGCAGTTTTACTCGTATTGTGCCTGTTGTCACGGGATCTTGGGATAAACTATTACCTATATTATAATACACTCCTAAACCTTCCTTTAGAATTTGACTATCCAACAAAATCAAAGCTGGCTGTTAGTTCCAGAGATAAGCGAAACAAAAAACATCAAACTCTTCTTACCAAGTCTGGACTAAACACCACTGGAGTGTGAGCTTCATAGCTTGATGGTGGCCGGGGCTCCACATGTATTTCATCGTCTGTCTGTTCAGAATCATAATGTTCAATATCACTATGCTCTTCAAAGAACAACTTCCTTCTGAGGGAACCGTTAGCTGTGATCTCATAGTCACCTGATATGTCTTGATCCTGAAAACACAACATAATTTTTTGTAGAACCCTTACTTCTTATTTGGACTTTTAAGGCTAAACTGCTGAATAAATTTTTATGTAAATTAATTTACTATAGAAAAGGTTGGAGACTTGAAAGTACCATAAAGATCGTGAGCTGTTTCAGAGACTGAGCCAGTGAAAAAAATTTGTTAGTTTAAAGTTTAACTTTTTTTTATATGCCAACACATAAAGTTAATATAAAGTCATTATTGTAACAAAAATCATTTTGTTGGGGCAAATTTAAAATTTGCAATCTGTTGTACGGTCACAAGCTTTAATTTGGAACCCATTTCCATTAAATGTTGTTAGAATGTTCATGATGCAATAAGGTCGAAACTTTAGTTTGATAGAAACATTATTGATGGTTAACAATATGACATTGATATTGCAATAAAATATTAGCTCTAAATAGCGTAAGTTTGCTACACGATATTCAACCTTAGGTGGGTCCCAAATTAAACACGATATTCAAACTTAGATGGGTCCCAAATTATACACAATATTCAACCTTAGGTGGGTCCCAAATTAAAACTCGTGACTGTACAGAATTTTATAGAAACTCTAACATTATTTACCTGTGTAAATGTACAGAATGGTTGTAGCACCTTCTCTAATTCTGGGGGCAATTCTGGAGGCAGAGTGAGTACCGTCTGAGCTGAAACTAAGTATTTGATTCTGTTAAGTTGGCAGTCTGTCTAAGTAATAATACTATTATGACATAATAATAACATGAATAAATAATTGAAGATAAATGTCTGTGACTATTTTTAGACATGAAACTTTGTTATGGATGACCTTTTTGATATTCATTTTTAAAAAACCCACCAGACAAATTTGGATATAATTGAACAGTAATAGATTATGTTAATGAAAATTACACACAGGATAATTAGATCTACAGGGTATAATCCTGAATTTTTACACGGAAAAAATAATGGTGCTAACAACAGGCATACATAAAGAATGTTTTATGAATAAAATATTAAAAAATATTACCATCTCTAGTAGTTATAGTTTGTTCCTTAACAAAGCTAGATAGCTGAATGCTGTTGTCACAGGAAACTCGAAATAGAGGCTCCACTTTCTTAGAACTTTCCATAGGACTTGGCATGACCATTTCTTGAGAGAAAAATCTGAAAGTGGTAGATATTGAATTTAGAATTAGCGCACATGTTGAGAAACGCGCGCCGCATCTGTAGGGGACACATTTATAGACTTTTTTTTAAATATTAGCTGTTTCACATTGTATGGTTCAATCATCAATCAACGGTTCAATATTTCATTAGTTCAATAGTTCAATATTTGGCTCACTGTTTGACTTTCCAGACAACTTCCATTAGCCTTTATTCTCACATAGTAAGATGTCTTACTGCCATTATAAACGCGAATTTTGTGAGTATAGACTCTTTTTATTGGATGTTTGTAACTCTTTGTGCAAACATTAATTACTGACTGGATTTGATATTTAACACTTTAGACTGAAATTGCTCAGGCATGTCTAGATCCAGAAATTCTCACAGGAATGAAGGTCCCATAGGTGGAGCTGAGAGGAATAGTTAGTTATTATTATAAATAATGCGAAAGTAAATCTGTAGGTGTTTAATGTCAGTTACACTTTCACACCCAAACTACTGGACCAATGTTGATGAAATTTAGTGGTCAGAGTGTAGCATAGGGTGTGCAGTATTATAAAGGCGATCGGGACTTAGAAAATTTTCGTCAAAAATAACTTTTTTATTATAAATTTAATTATTTTGATTGTTTTGTATAGAATTCGATAAAATAAGACGTTTTTGCTTTATAACACTGCACACCCTTTGCTACACTCCAACCAATTCAGTATAGATACAATTGGACCTGCAGGATAAACAATGGACCTATCCATTGTTTATACTTTTTGTTCCAAAATTCGAGTTCAGTAACGAATAAAACCGTGTAAATCGCTAGAAAGGATTAGTTAGATCATTTTCATTATAAATAAAGATGCAAATTCTATTAGTTATTTACTTTTCTGTGGCTTCTTCTGCGATCCTCTCGAGCGCAGGGTCCGGAGAGGGCTCGAACTGACTGTTGCACGCGACGATGTCCGCAGGCACCAGCGTACAGGCCTGGTCTATATCCCAACGGAACGTACCAGTACTCTTCTTCTTGTATATCTTGCACATACCCGGGCTAATTATAGTAACATAAAAAATAAACCCCAATTTGTTCCACGAATTTCAATACATAAACAGAAAAGATCATTAACACAATGTACATTTTGAAAATACGTAATACACTTTACGAATATCTTACCTGCATATTGGCTTGTGAAGTCTATCAATCAACGCTTTATCAAAAGGATTTCTTACTTTTCTACTGGATGAGGGAGGTGTTGATTTATTTACAAAGTTAGGATTATCATTTTTATCACCCATTATTTCAAAAGTAACGTTGATTTTTGTAGTTTACAAATCGTGACATTATCACGGGTCCACAGCACAATGACCTCGTCCGACCGACGACCTCCCATCCGCCATTCATTCAATCATTTTCATTCGGTTCGTTATTCAACCACAGATAATTCAAAGAAAAGAAAAGTTGCTACAAAATCGGCAAACGACACGCAAACGACTATTTTCGACAAAGGTGTCGCCCAAATACTAAAGTTCGAATTTATTTTTTGACCAATTCCCACAGCTTTTAGTCTGGAATCTAACTTACTGATGCTAATACAATACTAAACTTACATCATTACTTTATATGAATAATAATAGATACGCAGTTATCACCACAACTACTATGTCTGCAAGTATTTTTAATTCCGGGAGGGAATCGAACCCGCAATCCCCGACTCAGAAAACGTTCTTACATGCCACTGTGCCAACGGGCTAGTCAAATAAAATTAAAAAACCGGCCAAGTGCGAGTAGGATTCGCGCACGAAGGGTGTTGTACCTACTATTAAGTATGGGAGCTGGGATTTCCCCTTAACTAATTTTTTTATTTACATTACCTAATTTTTTATTTTTAATGTAATCATATCTATACTAATATTCTAAAGCTGAAGAGTTTGTTTTGTTTGTTTGTTTGTTTGTTTGTTTGTTTAAACGCGCTAATCTCAGAAACTACTGAACCGATTTGAATAATTCTTTCACTGTTAGATAGTCTATTTATCGAGGAAGGCTATAGGCTACATTTTATCCCGGATTTCTTACGGGAACGGGCACAACGCGGGTAAAACCGCGGGGCGCTGCTAGTAACTAAATATTCGGTGACCGTTATAAGTATCGAGCAAGAAACGGTAAAAAAAAATTTTGTATGGGAGCCTCCCTTGAAAATTTGTTTTATTTTATTTTTTAGTTTACCCCTTGGCCGCGGCAATACATCATCTGTGAAAATTTTATATTTTTAATAAATAGCTATTACCGTTCTTGAGATACAGCCTGGTGACAGACGGGTTCCGTACCCAACCCTAATTGGCACTGACCGCTATTTTAAACTGTGCCTTTATACGGTTGCTTTTTTATCGTAGACAGAGGATAGGATACTTTTCTCTATCTACGTTTTTTATACACACTGGACTGGCTGTTACCATACAAATGACAGCTAATTTTGTGTGGCAATTTGAAGCGCCCCTGCGACTGTCCCGAGAACTAATTTTGACGTTCACTGCAAGCAACTGCAAGCAAATAGTACCCTTCCCTTAATTGCTTGCAGTGAACGTCAAAATTAATTTAAGTCGACTGTCATAGGACAAATTTTATTTCCATGGACTTTCGTATCTGTATCTACAGAAAAGAGTGCTAATTGGGAAAGTATTTAGAAACTAGTAACCACAGACTACAAAACAAGCTAGTAACATAACTGTTTATCAGTCAAAGTCATATTTGAAGTTGAGAGATAGTTCTTGCGACATTGACATAGTAAGTAATGTCATTATTCCACCATTTTGTCTTAACTGATCTGTCATATTCAATTTTAAATTTCGCTCCTTGCTTGGATTCTTTCGAAAAATATTTTTTAAATTCTCAAAAAAATATTGTACCTAACAAGATCTACAGTCTATGAAGAATTCTTATCAGTTTCAAATTAAAGTTTTTACGGATTAATACGATATTTAGGATATGAAGTTTATTGTAACATTGTGTTAAAGTAATAAAACCTAAGAATAAAATAAAGAAAACCGAATTGTCAAATCTTTGCAGGGGTACTTATTATATTTCTTCTTCAACTCGTAATTCGATACACTATGGCACAAAACTTAAGCTACGAGCCTATGGACATTGATTTAAGTTCTCATTCAAATTATGACATGGACATATCATTTGAAGAATCACTGACAAAGTTTAAAAGAATTAAAAATGAAATCAATGAGCTGAATTCTTACCGACCTGAGTCCTTACCGATCATTCCAACTCCTTTGCGAACGCCAACTCCAACACCAGTACCTACATCGATACCTGAATTGCCGCCGCAACCAGAACCCACAGTTATAAAGAAATATCATTTGAATATGAAGAAACAAACCACTAAGTCTGCATCCTATACTAAAATATGTCTATTATCAATCGTCCTAGGTATTATATCAATTCTATACAGTATTTTACATAACATACAATGCATTGATGATCTGGATCTTGATATTCTACAGAATAATCTTACCATAAAGCTTTTTGGACAAAATAAAGCTTTGAATCAGTTGATTCACGCACTAAATGCTGATGAGAAGCATAAAGTCTTATTTATCTATGGTGGCACTGGTGTTGGTAAGACATACACCTCTTCTATATTGCTGGAGCAGACCAAAGACTACTATAATGTTAACCACTACACAATGCCCAGTTTCGGAGAGATAATTACAAGTAATATAATGCTTGATATTTACATCTGCAAGAACTCACTCATCATAGTTGATGACCTGACCCTAAATGATAAGGGCATAGATGTACTCATAAACAATCTAATAACAAAAACTAAGAACATGAATAAAAATGTAACTGTGATACTTATTTATAACTGCCAAAACTCAGGCTCTGACATCAAATGTGACAAGTCATTCTCTAAGAAACTCTTGCAAGAATTCAAACAAGTTGATGCTTATAAAAAAGCAATAAAGTACAACTCTTTGAATAAAGAACATCTAAGAAAATGCATTGAAAGTGAATTGAAGATAGAACTGACTAAATCTAAATTTGAAAAAATTGAGAAGTATTTTGATGTGATCACTGACGGATGTAAAGGAGTCCACAACAAGATGAAACTCCTTGAAATGACTGCTGTGTAAGGTATGCTTCTACAGTAGATTAATATCATTTTTATTAGTCATATTTATGTAATATTTTTATAATAAATTGTTAGTACATCAATTTAGTGTTTTAATGTGTAGATGATATAATGTAGATTAGCTTAGTACTTAGTAGTAGATAGATTAGATTAAAAATTAATAACAAGGCATAAGTCAATGACGTTTCCCAGTTTACAAGCTGCTGTGCCGCGTGCCTTTTTGATTCCAAGTGTGGTGACACTGTAGTATGCAACGGTGGTGTATAGCAATTAGGAACCACTGGCTGAAGTCATAATTTCAAACAGTTTCACTTAAAAACTGTAGTATCGCCTGCAGCAACACTTCTGTTGTACTTTGTTGTCTTTGTACAGTCCATCTCCCTTTTACCTTAAGTCATTAGTTATACAACAGTACAGGAGTTTGTTACATATTAGTTAGTTAGTGTAGTAAGAAGGGTTTAAGGAATATATGAATTAGATCAAAAGAACTTTATTTTAGAGAATTTTACATGATAATCGGCAATGCAGAGGTCCAAGAAATTATGTTGAATACAATAATATACTGACATTGTTTAATACACCTACACTTCCACAAATGGAAATTATACTACTATAAACTTAGCTCATCATTAATAAAGAGAAAAATCTAAATGATTGTGGTGCATTTAAATTACAAAATACTTTGGTAGGTAATAAAATTCTACAAAAACATACAAAATAATCTCAACCACATTATCTAGGTATAAGGGTGCATTATACAACAAAACAATTTGGCTAACACAGTTTACATTACTCACTCAACGAGGAACACCCTACAGTGAATTTAATTAAACATTATAATCTGTTAATAGACTTAAAAAGTAACAATGCAACATTCAGTTATAACTTTGTATGAAAAAATTTCATAAAGCAATTTATTTACTAGCTGACCTATTAAAGTTTTTTATATAATATGAAAATTACCAGCATATTTAAAGTACATAATAGGTATATTCATAAATTTTATTATATAATATTTAGTATATGGGGAAAACAACAGAAGATCTACAATGTTAGGTACATTAGGCATATAAAATAGTTAATATATTGCACTGCACCCTTAACTTCATATATAATATAAACTGTGAAACCATTTGATATAATTTATTTACTTTACAGTTACAAGCAGTAAATCCTATGGGTGATCTATTACTTACACAAAGTTACATATAATAAGAATGTTCTAGAACTCTGATCAAATGGTTTCACAGTAACAAATGGTTAAGTACATCCTTTAATTTTAAATTATTAAGGTTTTAATATAATTTAGATGTAGTCCAAACTTCTTGGTCGTTCTGAATATAGCACATGACTGTGCAAGCAGCGAAGTAATTAAAAAAATAAACTGCGCCATATGACACTTAGTTTAGGAGACCAAGAAGTTTGAACCATAAAGTATTTGTTAAAGACATTATAAACAATTAGCATCCAATAGAAAAAGTCGAGAAATATTATTTAAAAGCTCTCCTAAATGTTGAAGCCAGTGAGATAATACATGCAAACAGTTAAAATGTGCACTATATTACACAATTCATGGAGAGCAGTAAATTTTTTAAAGAGAGACGAAATTGAATGAGAAACCTTTGATATGGCCTGTGGTCTGTTATGTAGGTCAGTTGTAACCGCAGGAAGACACGACACACGACATGAACACCTAAATTATTTACTGTCTTTGTGAACTTTGAAACATCTGGAGGGATATCTCGTACTTTTGTGCTTTATTTCAAATCAGTGCTGTACTCGATATAGGCGTAACTATGTACCCACTATAAACCATAGACAAATAATAGTCTATTTAAACGGGAACTTACGTACGACGGAGGCTACTGTAGAACCGTCGTCGTACGTAAGTTCCCGTTTAAATAAATAATAATGACATTAACGTACGTTTCAATTAATAGTAAAATAATAGTCTAGCCCAGGGTTTTTGGTGAAGGACCATTCATATTTAGTCACGATCAGATATCAGGGGATATGTCCCCTTAATTACCCTAGTTACGCCGCAATCTAGCTATTTTTGCAAATATTTCATTGATACGAATATGAATATCAAAACTATGATAATTTGGGATGCTAGTTATCTTAAGGAGATCGAGAAGACCCTTTTAGCTCTATCCTAGGGAAACGAGCCTATGAGTTATTCAGAATAGGGTCTGAAAGTTCAGTCTAGATAGTTAAGTACGTACCGGAGATGCAATCATCTCTGTAAGTGTCTGTGGCCTACCATAGCCAAGTCAGCATTTTTGGCTTACCTTAGCAACGTAGGTAGGTAGGAGATAACTCATCTTTCTTTGGTTTAGACATCATTTGATGATGGTTGCACAATGCACATGCATATTGCTTCTTAACTATAAAATAATAAGCCTGATTTATTTGTACTTAAACTCTGATGGCTCTTTAAAATCTTTAAAATAAGCATGTAACAAATCATTGGACTGGGCGCAGTAGTTCAATATCGCCTACAAGCCAGTGAATGGAGCCCCAACATAAATATAACGACGTGGGAGAGCATCCAAGTTAAATAAATAGTTAAGTGTCAACAAACTCTAAATATTTCCAAAGTAAATACTAGCAACGTATCGTAATGGTAACTTCAAACATGCAATGTGCAAAACCAATTACTATGTATGTACACAATGTATTATTTTATGTAGGTAAGTATACATATAATTTTCAAAATTAATTTTTAAATGTTGATTAAATACTAAATATGCGTAGGTAACAATAAAGACTAGAATACATTTTTAGTTTTACAGTTATTGGCACTAAAATCAATGGCACAAACCTATGTACTCTGGATATAGGTACTTAGTGAAAATACCACAAAAATTTACTAAAATATGGTATAAAAGATATTATACCTATTATGCATTGCATTGAATAGTTTTGTAAGTAGGTACAATTCAATTATTTTCTGATGTTTTCGTAATATTAAAATTAACTTTTGCTAACTATACTAAAATTATGTTACAAAATTGTAAAAAACACGGTTAAATGTCATCATTTTATATCTAAATATATTTCTAATAAATACTGAATTAACTGCGGACGTACAGTTAGTGTTGATCCAATAGTTAAAGCACATTTCAAACGTGAAACTGTGCAATAATCACTTCACATAAATACAATACTTAATATCACGGTTGTCAAAGCTCCTTCAACATCACATTGTAAGTACTAGACCACTCTCTTGCACAGTTATCACTTTAAAATACTAACCTAACCACTCAGTTACACAAAGTTTCAATCAGGTACAAACCAATTCAGCAAAGAATAATATTTCAATGAGGTTATCACCTAATCACATTTGTATATAGTGGCAATGATACCCGAATATATTTAACAAGACAAGTAACGAGACAGAAAGCAATACGCACAATACAACAATGTTAAAGTTAAAATCTAAAAATTGACAAAATTGATATAATTCACTTAAAATTATAAAATGTTAGAAGGAACTGCGCTAAGTTAGGTATTTACGAACAATCTAATAAAAAGTAACGCAAAATAATTTGTTGTAAACTAGTTAATTACAAGATTCATTTAAATACTCCTAACACATAGTGCCAATAACTGCATGGTTTATTAGTTACTTAATCTTACTAGCTAGGTATTTGATAACAAATAGAACACCATTTTAAGCACGACAAAACATTCATAGTTAAAAATGTAGAGAGACTTACCGAGAAACGTGCTAATAATTCTAAATCTTGAAATATTTGCTGATTAGTTACTTACAACGTAGATTCAGTTTCAGATCTGTTGTTAGATATGAGATTTTTATGTAACAGCAACACCGTGCTTCGAATTCGTTGACAATATTCGATTGATTGTGGCCGAGATCAGAATTTTGTACATTCTACTAAAACTAGCGCAAAGCATATGGATATTTTAACTGTATCACATTTTAGCCACGTAGTTATGCCTTTTGCTTTATAAAGTTATCGAATTATTAAACGGACAAGAATTTAATTAATATTCAAATTGCTTATACTGGTGTAGATAACATTTACCTATAAGTAAGTTTTTTAACTTATTTTTTGGGATTACAAAGAATTCTAATAAAATTCGTGTAATTTAGCAGAATTTGATAGTAAATTTTACATGCTTTACGTCAATTACGATTATGGTTTATGGTCTTTATCTAAGATCTTGGGATTCGAAACAATTCTGCTGCATGTTAGTTTTAGACCATGTTTGTGACGTTGTTGAAGAGAAGAAGATGGGCAGTCTAGTTAGGAGCGGTGAAAGTGTATTGCTGTCCACTTGTTGTGGCGCTTGTGCCATATGCGGGTCTCCTGTGACTGGTGAGTGGACCGCCGCCCCTCGGCGTCCACGCTCTGTGTCACGCACACGTACGCTATCACCGCCACGTCCTCTCCGAGCAGGTGCACTCTCGGATTTAAAATAGTAGTGTTGGTTTTTACATGTGTCGGAGTGTTGTCTATAAAGAACTTATGGAATTCTACTCCTTCAACTAGATTTCCTAAAGCCTCTGGATCAAATGCAGTCACGTTAGGATCACATAATTTGGAATATGTTTCGTAATCGCCGTTGTAGATAGCATCTATCAGCAATTCCGTTACTTTGATAACCTCCGCCCTTCGCAAAGAAGCATTGCTATCTCCTCGGGCTTTCCCAAAGGAATCCGCCTTTGTTAAGGCTTCTTCGTCATGTTCTTTAGAGATTACAGTGCATGCTCTGTCCACGCCCTTCTTATCCTTGTCCAAGTCATCGTCTTCCAGCGTAGTACTGCTGTCGGTGGATTCTTTTACCTGCGATCCATCGCTTTTTTTGTTTACCATAGACTTACCCGAGAAATTTCGGGTAGCGAGCATAGTAGTCAATATAGCGCCTTTCAACTTGCGGCGAGCATTGAATTTCTTCAAGCAGTCTACGGTCTCTTGCCTGTGCATAACAGACGCAACACGTTCGCGGTGGCAGATCCATGGGTGCTTCAAGGCTTCCGAAGCAGTAATTCTCTTGCTTGGATTAACCGTCAACATTTGATTAATGAGGCTCTTTGCTTCCGGAGTGACAGTATCCCACTCGGGTGAAGGATAATCATAAGCACCAGCTTTGATTTGTCCATAAAGTCGATGTTGATCTTCATCCCAAAAAGGCGGATAACCAACAAGTAAAATATAGAGAATAACACCACAGGCCCAGATATCGACTGGCTTGCCATATGGTTCCTTTTTAAGTACCTCGGGCGATAAATACCCTGGAGTTCCGGCAAATCCAAACCAAGCTTGTTGGTCCCCTTGCACTTCTATAGCTAAGCCGAAATCTGCCAGTTTCACTGCAGCTCCTTTAGCCTTGCTGGCTAGTAAAAGATTTTCGGGCTTCAAGTCCCTATGTACGACACCATTGTGATGACAGTGATGCACTGATTCCAGAATTTGCTGTATACAGTGAGAGGCGTCGGCTTCAGAATAGAATTCTCTGGCTACGATGTCCTCGAACAATTCACCGCCAGTGACCAAATCGAAGACGAGGTAATGGAAATGTTCCTCTTGAATCGAGTCGTGTAGCCTCACGATGTTGGGGTGTTGGAGTTTTCGACAAATTCGGGCTTCTCTTTCCAGCTTCTGGAAATCCCTTGCGGACAGTTTCTTAGTGTTGATAATTTTGGCAGCAAATTCATATCCAGTTGATTTCTGGACAGCTCTTCTTACAATTGAAAATGCACCTTTTCCTAATTCTTCTTTTAAGTCGTAATTGTCCGAAAAACGCGTACTAACACTCTCACGGTTGGGATTATTTGCCATTGTGAACACAGTACTTACTTGAGTCTTAGAACAGAAAACTTACTGCACTTAACTTTGAGCACGAACCTTCACTTTTGATAGCAAACTGTAACAAATGAAAGTATCGATTATTGATTGACTCTGACATTCGTACTAGAAAACAAACTTAGCATACCTATCTAATGTTCTAATTTACCGTTACTATATTTTTATCACCCGCATTTAATTCAATTAAAATTTAATTTAATAAGATTAGACGAACGTATACCTATATATGCAGTTTTGTTTTAATATTTCATTTACTGACATTCAAAAATAATTTATATTTTATGTAGATTAAAGTAACCAGCATCGGGTATTTTGCAATAGTCTACAAGGGTATTTCAAAATATCTCGAGTATTTAATATCCTCTATTTTATGCAAAGAAATAAATGGAAATTAAAGATATTATATACACGCTATCATAATGTTGAATAGATTGTGTTTATGTAACTAAAATGCATACAATTCCTAGGTTATATTAATATATTTTTGTCAATATTTTCTTTTGGAAATTTACGTTTTTATATGATTATTTATTTTTGTGCATGGCGCTTACAATTTACTCCTGAATCTATTTGTACTCACGAAATAGTCAGAAAATAGATATTGTCAAAGAGCGGACGAATTTCATCCGAATGGGACTCGACGACACTATTTCGGTCACTCAAACTAAATTGAAGTTGTGCATGCTTAATATAAAACGCGTAGATGCCTAGACAATAGTAATCGTTGTCACAAACATAGACTGCTAATATTAACACTACGGTACCGGGATGACATTTAGTTTGCGCAAAATAATCGATACACCATTGTCTCAACACATTCACCAAAATCTCGAGGACATTATGATCCATTTAAATTCAGACATTTGCGGTGTACAACTAACCAATAATTCTCACGAATAAAAGTTTAAAACGTCAGTTAAAAATAACACTGATATTAAATTATAGTGTAATAAAATGATCATTGCGCGACTTTTCACGATATTCTTGGCATTAGTACTTGAACAAATGGCTCGCGATGTATTTTTAATAGCAACAATTGAAATCGTTCCATATTTGCCCGAATATAATCTCGTAATATACCGTGAAAAATAATTTATTTACCTATTATGTGCCCATTTTACACAATATCAAACGAGATGAAGATCAAAAACGAAGGGCCTAGCCCTGCACCACACTCTCCTTCTGCTCCGGACACGAGCTTCGGGGTCAAATTCATAGACGTTTCTGTGTTGCCATTCCGCAAACTCGCATCTATTTAAACACCAACCAACATAAATGACCTTAGATACGAATAATTATTGTACAGCAACTACATCTCGATTTATAACACGTATTACAATCGTTATAAGCATGAATTTTGTACGTTTTCTATATATTTTTGTCAATTATAGTTAAATATTTTTTACTCGTGTAAATACTGGCGGACGTTTACAAAATCGATACATCTGCGCAGCGCTAAACGGGAGAGATACTAATTTTATGACGCCTGGCGCCATCTACCGAAGTTTGGGTGAAGCACAACATTTCGTTCAGAAAGTCGTTCATGGTAACATAACATAATAATATTTTGTAGGATTGGAATGAGGCTCCTAATAAATTATGCTGAAAATATATTTGATCATACAATAAGTATTATGTTGCAGATGTTATTAAAAAGGTTTATAGAAATACGAGTAGGTAATGAATAGTGAGCTTACTGATAGGTTTTGCTTGTAATTTTTATTCTACTATACTTTAAGCTTTTTTTTATAATGATTCAATACTTATAAATATAAATAGAGGTACATAACTTATCTACTAGTTGCTGGAGAAAACATTGTCTAGATAACTATATATACAATAACGGTGTCATTAAATACTGTTAAGTTTCCTTTTCTTTGGTTAGGATATTATTATATTCGTGCCGAACAACTGTTTTTCTAGCAATAGGTAGTCCTTGGGTGTTAGTAATTTATTTATTCTGTGATACTGATAACGTTTGGTTCGATATTTTTTTCGAAAGTATTAGGTCATGCGGATAGGATTTATTATTAAAATGTACATAAATCGTAGTGTGCTGTCCAACTATAATCTGAGCTATGGTTATGTGTTTTTGACAATTTATTATTATATCTAACAATTAAAGCTCGGCTCTTCTACAAGTGCGTCACGTATATACTTAGAAAGGCGTAGATGCATGAATAGGTCTCGTTTGATCACTATCTTGTATAATGCTGAGCAGACGATGGTGTCTTGTCTAAATTAAGCCAAAATTAGATTTCATTGTCACCCCAAAATTACAACTGTTCACTCAAGCCTTCAACCATCAATTTCATTCCTCCAAGGGAATACCATAAAATACTGAATCAGCCCTGTTTTTTCTAAACAAAAGGTTAAATGCCAATATGGGTTTAACTTCAAAGTGACGGAATTTTCTACGCTCCAATTTTACCCCGGTAGGGGTCGAATCCTTTATTTTCTGCTTACGTCATAAGAGTATCTAGGGATATTTATTATTCATGCCCTAGATTCGATTCATCAATAACGTAATGCACCGATGAAATAGTTGATTAAGGGATGATTCCTTCCATCTCGAGTGCTTTAATTTTAGATGGCGGGGTTATCACGCCAATATTTTTATGATAGTTTTGGTATTTGGGCGAATGGTTTGAAATGTTGATTATGTTATAAAAAATGGATAACAAATAGAATCAAAGTAGAATTCTGGTCCTTGCTAAAATTATAAAATGTTTAATTAAGGCCATGGACCCTTAAGTCTGCTTCTTTTGTATAACTATCGGGGCTAATAATGACAATGGTTACCAGCAACCGGTAATAAAATAACGGCGACGCGGTGCGAGATGAAAGACCCCTGAGAACGGCCAACTCTACTACTGATTCACAAAAATGAAAACTGGTTCGCATCTTCGCAAGTGCAGGGGGAATAAACAGGGGCTTTGGTAGCGGGCCCTTCCAAAATTTGCCGGTGCACAATGCACCCTCCGTACCATCCCCACGCAAGCACTCTTATTATTACGCGACTCCGGTTCCTGTCCCCCATATTGTTCATATTATTTTGGTATTCGACTGACGCGTCGCGAAGTTTTCGTAGCTCTGTGAAGTTTAAAAACTTTAGACAAAATAACTAAGAAGGATAAATTGCGAAAGCAACCAGGTGAATCGATACCTTTGAAAATTGAATTGTTTTATCCGAGAAGTTGTGCAAAAGTATTCGCTACTCGATTGGCCACAGCTTCGATTCTGTCATCTAATATTTGCATCGAAGGGAAGTATTAAGGTTTCGAACATTGTGGTCGTCTCAAGTTGCTTTTCTCATGAGTGGACGTGCGTGTAAATTAATAACTTGAGAATAATTATTGACATTATGTGCGGTAGAATCGGTGGATAGACCGCGCGCTTCGTGCAGCGCTCTCCTGACTTTGCGAGTGAACGAGTACTATATCGATCGTGGACTCTTTGAAATCCGTGAATTCGTTCTGTGTTCGGTGATCGCTTCAATTTGGCGGGAGCCCGATCAGACAAAGCTTAATTTGTATGAAGCGGTTGTGGTGAGTTCGTGAACTTCATTTAATTTTAACCGTTTGTCTAATTTACTTTACAACTTTCTGGAACTGCTTATCTATCGGGTACAGAGTACCTATAGCTACTATTATTTGAATTTGTTTGTGCTAATTAGATTTGTGTCCGTATTAGAAATTAAGTTACCGCTTAGGAAGAAATATCGTGAAGGAACATCGACAAAAGCCCAAATTTGTGTATAGAACCTCGCATAAAGAGAACTCTACATGTAGATTAAAAAAGACCCCTAAATCTTGCTCCCGTGTCAATGACCTCTTAGCGTCAAATTGCTGACCCTTCGTAATGTACCCTCCTGATTCTTTGCGAAAGTAACGGCAAAATAAATATAATTATGGTAAGGTATAGTTCATATTGCAAAACCTTTTACGTAACTTTATGTTGGAAATGAGTTGCTTTAAGTTTTCAGTACGAAATCTTTGGTTTTATTTTGTATTAATTTACTCACTTGCAAAATAAAGCTTTGTAAGTTTGGGTGTTGCCATAGTTGTGTGTGTGTCTGTGGCATTTTACATCCTAAGCATTTTGAAGTAGTTTGTGTATTTTTATATTAGTTTGTGAAGGTTTGAGGCCAATCCTGGTGTGTTATTTTAAAGACCGTCTTTGACGTGACCTAACAATGATATAATAGGCAATTGTTAGCTAAAAGCTTCTATAGACCACGTATATAACTAAGAAAGTGACATTTGATGCTGTAATTCAAACATAAAATTCTACCATTTACAGTCCTGAATATTGGCGAGCAATAAAATGGACAGCTACTACTGAACTGAATGTATGTACATGTTTTTGTTTAGCCTTTTATTACCCCTATGCGAGGACGGTCCGTGCGATAACGCTGACACAAATACAGCTAACACGGCTACTTTCGGCTAACCAAATTGTCCCATATTATGCAATAATGTCCGTACAAAAATTCAACGTGAACGTAAAATGCTAAAATTCCCGCATAAAACTTAAGATTATAATCAACCTAAATGAATGGTACTATAAACAAAGCTCTAGTTAATTTATGCAGCCTAGTTAGTGCAAGTTGGCCGTTATATTTTAGACATAATAACCCTTGCTTGAACTTAACGTGTAAAATTAAAAAGTTGGAGAAAGATCTTAGATATGCATGAGTACATGAGTACATTGCTCCGTTAGTTTCAGTATTTTAAATTTAGTTAACATCCGGCGGTTCCTTACAGAAATATCCTACTAATATTAAAAATGCGAAAGTTTACAAGGACTACATCGGAATAACTCGTGGGATACATTCCGTAGTTCTCACGGGAACGGGTACGACGCGGGTAAGAACGCGAGGCAGTACTAGTGTGTAATAAAATATACTGTATTACTATTGCCTTATTTCTATGCCAAATCTACGGCCATGAATTCTTTTGAAAATATTCGAATACATGTTTACCTCCAATGTCACACAAAGACGCCCTTTCCGACCTAATATGATATTACTTTGCCATCTCCATATTTGTACAATCAATCATTTTGTCAATATATTTACCGAATAAATTGATTCGGTAGTATTATGTCAACGCATAATAGATTTAGATTTTGCTGAGTTGATGGTAAACTTAAATAATATCGGACCAACTGTCCTGATTTCGTTTTCCGTCGAAGTGAGGTTGATCGCAATATTTACAATACGCAAACAATCTCCCAGAGCGCCTCACTTTCCGAGTTTACAATAATGATTGAATCTTATTTTCTGTTTAGACTAACTGTATTTCAGAAAATATATTTAAACATGTATATCTTCATTTTAAGCTTATAAAGGTCGAAGTTTACTTACATATTAAAGTAGTAGTAGTATTAGCCGGTAATGTCCCACTGCTGGGATGTGTCTGGAAGATGTCAGCACGATGAGGGATAGGATAATATCAAAATATCCATAGAATTGGTCATGACTAAAATAGGAAAAATAAAAATGAAAGATAAAACTGCTCAACTATAAATATGGCGAACCGCATCTGATATTTCCCTTAAATATGAGTCAATATTAAATTATCCTCCTGATACTGTCCCTGTAGGTGTAAAACGTGAGCCGGGGATGCCACGTGATGCCACGTAACGTGTCCGGGATGCCACGTTCAATGTGTGCGTTGCTGACGTCACATCCGCCACCACAGGGTAGAACGATTTACAAGTTTACTTTATGAGATGCAGTAGCAGTTTTTCTTTTTTATGCGACAACATAGAATATAAATGTTATTTAAAATGCATTTCTGTCTTGTTAAAGTTGTTTTGTTTTCAAGTGGAGCTTTTTAAGCTCTAACCCAATTTTTAAATCTCGTTGTCATTTCATAGATGTCATGTTTTTGTTTTGTGTTATTTGCAATGTGGTTGCGGTAACCGGAGTCTGTCGAGCATTAAAAAGAGATCACGAACCCGGTAAATTAAATTTGTCTTCTTCTGTTTCAAGTATCGTAGATAGAAATGTTCCAGCGGTCACAACATTCAGCATTTGAATCCAATTTATGCCAGTCCAGTCTTCCAGACAGTAGTTGATTTGTAGGAAAAACCTTAGACTTATTTTTCTTCTACAGATGTTTATTTCGTAGTGTAGTAGTGTATTTTTCCATAGGGTTGTTGTCACTTTTTCCTTTGGTACCCGTAGGAAATAGTAAATCTAGTGTACTTAATAATATTTCTATAGCATAATTTCACAAGACAACGTTTTTAGGACCAATAAAAACAAAGATAACAAATGTCTTAAGCACTTCATCAAAGATTATATGCTTTATAAGCTCTATAATGATATGCTAGATAATATTTTATTACTCGGTTATAACCACAATAAAAGACAAAGACATTGTAAAGATTTTGGATTCGAAATATTCTATTTGTCAAGTTGGAAACTGTCTCCAACCCCAAATGCTATCAATCAAAATTCTTCCTACCGTTTTAACGTGAACGGGCAACAAAAAACAAAAATCCATGCATCTGACCATCCGCCCAAACTTATTTATAATGTTTGTAGAATATTCTGCCATAATGTGAAGATAACACGTGGTCATAACTGCCTCCATCTTCTAGGCTAGTTAACAACATGATATACGATGTTGCCGCTTCAGACTCGATATAAATGCTAATTCTCAGTCAAGATTGCAACTAAGATCTTTGGTACATCATCCCTATAACCAATAACGTGCTAAGAGCAAATTGTATCGATAATATCTTCAAAGGGATGTTGAAGTGCTTTTTGATGTTATGAAGATGAAAAAGTTATTTAAATTTTCGTTGCAGTTAATATTGTGGTAGCGTAAAAACATTGGTTCAGTATGTAGATTTAGTTATTCTGCATCCTGTGCCTTCGCGTAACGTAATTCTCTACCGACTCAACTAAAAAGAAGGTTTCGTCTTTTCAGCCCAATTCCGTTGTATTTTTAAAACATTTTCTACTTTCTACCTGCACTAACTATAACAAGATTCCGATTTTTTCCGAATGAACCCTCTTATTGGTCCCATATATCAAAGTCGATTCTTAACCATGTCATTTATCTATCTGTGGTCCATTAACTTGTAATTCAACGTTATTGTCAATTGAATTTACATTGTATGCGATTTCTAGTTATCACAAGTTATTCGATATCGTATTGGTGTCTGAAATAGGCACAGCTGTAGAGAGGGAGGTTGGTCGACACCGGACACCATCGCGGCTCCGGTTACACGCAATCCTTTGCTGATTTATCACACGCTAGGGAACTAAATAACTTATATGAAATACTCATTATTACCTAACATAAATAATTCTATGTTAACACGCTTGAGATTTCGTTATAAACAATCCTTGCTTTTCGTTAATTGGCAAATTGGCAATGACACTATTTTAAAAGATTTTATTTCATGCCCGCAATTGCCGATTCAACATGGGCGTTCTACAAAACTATATTGCAACTTAATTCCTACGGATATTCTGTAAATTTACAGTGATGGTAATAGAGATGAAAGTTGAAACTTTTCTACACGATCGCAATGTAAATGGCGTTCTATGAATGTGTTTGGTCGCATATCGAACATCCAGCAAAGCTTCGCTCGCAGCTTTGTGGCTCTGCCGGCGAGGCACGGTTCCTAACAGATTTATGTTTGAATTATTCATCCCTTGTTTCAATGGTCCTGTGATTCGAACCAATATTTCTTTTTGAATATTCGCCTGAAATCCGCTTTAACGCGATGGATGTCATGCTGTTAGTTTAAATATTGACGTGGTGTGGCATCTGATTTGGACTAACGAAATCTATTATAAATTGTGAAAGCTCTGTCTATTTCTAGAATATTTAAACCTTGAACTACTTTTTGTACTTCCTCAATCCCTATCTATAATGATCGTTAACTTATAATTACAGACACAATCTATCGTGACTGACTATAATTGACACGACAATTTCTATTACTTCATGGTAATTTGTCGATATTACCCATGATTATGAAAATCGCAGTAGTATTGTTTTTTTATCATATAGTTATTAAAGCAAATGGATCATTTTGTACCTTAGGTTATTGGCATAGTGGCTTATCCTGGTGTCGGATTTTATGGACCTTAAATGTATCGGAAATTTTCTGACATAACTATACTTGGATAGAACTTGGTCTAATAATTTAACCTGTTCCCTAAGAAATTCCGGGATATAAGGTCATCGTGGTCATTCCCTTTAGTGAAACCGCATGAAAATCCATACAGTAGCTTATCAGTTTATCGCAAACATAAGTACATTTTAGACAACGCCACAGGCTACTATTGTACTGTCTTATAGGGATTACCTATCACAAAGTAATAATTTAAAGGATACAACGTTTATTGTCAAACATCCGACTAATATAAGTCACTAATTTATGAAAGGTAGAAAAATGGTCCGTAACACTTGTTCGGTACCTGCTCACAATGTTGTTTGAGTTAAAATATTTACTGAAGAATTTCATTTTACCGAAGGGCGCTCTCCGCTGATCGTTTGATGTTTCCTTTCTGAACGATACCTGACATTTTCAGACTAATGTTAATCGTTGTAAAATCATAAATGACCTAATTTCGCTCGCTTTATTCACATTAATGAGTTATGATGGAGAATCAAAAAAGGTTTTTTGTCAAAACAGATTTACGTAGCATCAAGAACTAAACTAATGTGATATGTTCCAAAAAAGCCATTACCATGAAAGGTTTTGTTTTGTTTGATATAACTGAATTTAGCGTCAATCCCGGCTCGGTGATACTTAAATCCCCTTGACGACGGCTAACGTCAGGGCACGTCGGAAATTCAGTCCGGGGATTTTCTATCCAAGTCAAGCCGTTGTTATTATGTACTTATTTTACTTATAAATTGGATTTTTCCAACATTTTCATTGTCAACAAGCGAAACGATTTTGTATGCTGACTGTGTCGTTAGAAATGGGGATGCTGTAAATACATAAACTCGCTCTAGAATTTTGTACTTACTTCATTATAAGTAGAACTAGTACTAATAACGAATCCCTGAACATTCACATTCACATACTTGTTATAAATCCCTTCAATATTATAACAGAAGATATGATATTAGCATTAGTCTGAGGTTCTGAATCTGAATATTCATGAGGCACTTAATTAAGAATTACATTTATTGTTATCGTATACGAGTACGTCCAATGCGAGATAACGATGCGATCCTTGTTGATTGCGTAATAAAACGTTAGTAAACGGACGATTAATGGATAAGAACTCAATTTACTTTCTTATACCTTGTATGGCTATAGGCACACATAAATATTTTCTACTTTACTTCCAATCAAAAGTATTTGGAAATATAAAACAGATCAAAATTTAAGCCGCAACAGCAATCAAATATTTTTTGCAACCAGAATCTTACTAGAACACTTATAATATCACAAGTTCACAACCACGCGGTAAAATAGTGTTAAAATGCTTCAAGCTTTTTCGCTATAGAATAAATAAACATGCCAAACAAAGAGGGTCGTGATGTGAAATTCGCAGTGGCGGGCGTGCGTGTCTTATCTGTCTTCGTATGAAGACTTTTACCTCAGTAGCTACCCCTTCATCGGGTTGACGGTTAGGTGTTTTTATATTATTTAGAATACCCGGCATAGCGTGTATATGTGTATTCACGGGTTATGCTAATGAGGTACTAAACCTTTTTACGTTGGAATGGTAACAATCAAGTCGGGGATGTGAAAATAAATTGCGTATACAGTAGACGAGTTCGATGTAAACGAGTTTATTGTCTCGAGGAAAATCTGAAATGATAAATGGGATTTATTTTATGAGGGGAAATGGACAGCTAGCGCAAAGTCTAGATTTAGCTTTCGACCCTAACGTTACTTGGGACTTTGATATTGTCTAGCTAGAACATAACATAACATAATGTAGTTTTAGATAGTTGTATATTGTGAATAGTTCAGCGTTTCTTACTAAAATAAATGAAAGCTGTTTAATATAAATTTTAACTGAATAAAAACCCGAATAGGGGCGATAAGTATGCTGAAAACATGTTTGCATGTGAATTTATAATTCTAACTCCCCTGCACTAAACTAACAACAACACCAAACGATAACGTAACGTTGAATTTAGAATATAAAATATTATTATTCACATAAAAGTCAGCAAATAGCTACGAGAGAAACTACTACAAGAATATTCACTTAGATCCACATACTTACTGCTAATGTTCAAATGTTACATTTAGCAGTCTCGGCCAGGGCAGTGCGGTGTCGTTGCCCTTGGAGACTTATGTAGGTAGGTATTATGTGAAAAACCGTAAGTCGCTTTATGAAGTGGATGGGTGTGATCGAAGGGTCGTAGACCGCCTGTCGCCTAATGCCCTCTCCCCTTGCGATCTCGTTCGCATATTGACGACCACTAAAACTCAACTATGGCTCTTTCACAAACAACCCTCTGCATACGTACTTATTCTGATCATAATTTAAGCTTCTCTCGTCAGGGTTCGATCAATACCGGACTGTAGGTAATGCTAACAAATCGATGTAACGTGCCCGCACTCGGTAAACATAAACAACTTTCAATTAAGCAAGGCGCTTTAACTTACGCTTATTTGAACTCTAATGAATTTGAAACCGAAACCGAAACCGAAACCGAAACCTAGGTAAAATGTCTCTTTATTACTTTTACTGTAAGTAACCAAATTTAGTAATAAATTACTGTCGTCTAATATTGAGAAACGGTATATTTTTGTGGTTGAAATTGAATTCATTGATTTTCTGTACCAAGAGATTATCATTTATTTTATACGTGAGACCATTAGTAATTAAGGTGTCCGCGCCCTAAGTAATGAAATATTTTCACGTACTATACGCATTGCGCACACTTCTTACAATATCTTACAAAAATCTGGTTACATATAATACGGCCATATTATTTCAAGCAATAAAACAAAACAATCCAATCATGCAAGCAAAGCTCCCCTAGCTGAATGTATGATAAGTACATACTCGTAGTTATGTATGAATAAACAGCGCTCTAGGCACTCAGAAAATATTTTCGCTACAAAATATGTCAACAACAATTGTTTGGTTTAGTACAACAACCTAATAAAGTGGTCCGATGTTTTATTCAATATCATTTTTGTAATGAAAAGTATCGCTAGATACCTGTCTTCAGAGCCCCGTAAAGTTCGACATCAAAATACGAGTATTGTTCCTCTTTGAAAGGAGTTGGAATCAGTTGTACTGAAGAAATTGTATCGTGTACGGTATCGTGTTACTCGGTCGTATCATGATTTCATTTTCTCTAGATAAGTACACAGCTACGTTTGTTTGTGGAAGTTTTCATGTAATAAGTTTCACAGCAGGGGTTAGCACGAATTGAGGACTCGAGAGGCGGGGCGTAGGTCGATAAAAGTTATTTAATAACAAGAAACACCCAGCTTTAGGTATGTGAAGATGCGGCTAGCAAGCGTGATCCGACTCCATATTGGAGTTATCATTCGAGAGGCTCCCGTCTCGTCAGCCTTTGTTCTCCACTCGGTTCGGCGGTTGTCCTGCAAGGGCATTCAACGGAATGCATGCAGCACACTGTATTAAACAATTGCGGGAACTGCTTTCCGATCTATTTATTCTATATATTTTTATACCACCCCAAGATCATATAAACTGTACCCAATTACCAAAACATCAAACTCACTTGAAAATACATAGATGGAGCTCAAGGCCCAAGACTAAATCGTATTTTTTGAGCCAATCGAGTTTCAGTAAGTGGTTATAGCTATTATTCACGCTTCTGCCCAACCCAATTCCCGGAATGTAATTGAGCCTTTAAAACAAATTTATTTTCTCGTTTGATTCGAAATAGAAATAATTTCTGAAGTGTTTATGTTAGGTAACATTAACTATGTAAGAATTTCATCGGAAATTATCATTAATACACAAGGGAACGTTGAAGTTTGGTCTCTAATTAGCCATTTAAGTTGATGCCATTCACAATCTTAGAAAATACTTTCTTTGCAGAGACTTCATTTGGATTCCCAAGGTATTGTTTGAGATATCGGACTTTCAAGTTTTCTTAGTCGCGAGCAGATCTGGTTAATAAAATTAATGCTTTTGGTGCTATACAAGCGGGATGAAGATCTCTTAAAATTACATTGTTGTCTTTAAACGTTGTATAATAAAATATCGGAATAAGTATAAAATAATATGATCACAGTTGGGCTTATCTCATAAAGCGTTCCGGTATAAAATCTGAATTCAGATAGATAATATGAAGTTAACCAAAAGTTAACTAATTGTGTTAAACCCAGCTTTGTACGGTTATTGTTCTATCTGCTATACGCTACCCCGTGCTCGGTTTTAGTGCATTTCGTTGAGATAACATTGTTATGTTTTGTTTTGAAATGGATTTTTGTTCAAGAACATTTACCTTCTGAACACCTTAATTAAATAATACTTAATCACTACATAGTAAGTCGCTTTCCGTTGTCTGTCTGTCTGTCCCTATGTATGCTTAGATCTTTAAAACTACGCAACGGATTTTGATGCGGTTTTTTTAAATATATAAAGTGATTCAAGAGGAAGGTTTATATGTATAAACATAAAAAATAAAACCGCGGGGCGCTGCTAGTTAAATTATAATTTATAAACACTATGAAAAAACGAGCACATGTTTTCTTTTAAAATAAAGTATAATGAAATAATATACATATTTTTAAGCATTGTTGATTCGGTAACAAAATATATCAGTGGCCCTTTTTATAAATAAACGCGAGCCCTGTTCTTTCGTTTCGTTACCACAAAAGACGACGATGTCAAGTTTGTTAATGGACTAGCAAAACCACATCAAAAATTAAATTAACTTTGAAATTTGCTCGGCACCGTTTTATGAAGATAAATAAATAACAACAGAATGAGATGGCAAGTGTCTACTAACCTTAAATATTAGCCGACACTCCCTTCATAATTATTCATCGTTGATAGGAATTTTAGAAGTGTGGAAAACATTTTCTTATTTTTATGTCAAAAGAGGTTAATGCAAACCTCACAAATATTTCACATATTTTGCTCCAAGTAAGACTACGCTATATTTTTTCACAAAAATCAACGGACTATCCGACTTTGTGGTAAAAGTCCTCGGTCCGAAACATAAACGTCATTTGGATATTTTTATGTGGTTGAGAACTGACAGGTTTCTCGTGGAAGTGGGTCATTAATTGTACAATCAGCTAAAGGCAAACCGTAGTAAGCTACGAGCGTCGTCGAACATTAGTGGACATAAATTATTGGAATCTTGCCACTTCAAGAAAGATGTCTGAGAAACTTATTATGAAAGCAACTTCAAGTAAACATTGTGCATCTGTTTCAATGCGACAAGAGCGAGGCCTTGCCGCTGCCTGGTACCACTGTTTGCATTAAAGCTATTTTACTTCTATTAGTGCTAATTTAACTTAATAGAACCGAGTTGAATGTCAGTCTAGGCCGCGAATCTAGGTCAATGGCAACCCTGACAAGAATAGAACGGCCGTTTTAGGGGTGGATGGGATCTATTGTTGCCGCTGCGACTAGCGAGATGAACTGGCGGATTCCTGTGTACATTCCCGTCTATTTGTGATGATTGAACCTTATTGAGCCTTTCAATATCGCATGTCATCCCGTCGGCAGAAATGGTTCGACGTATAGCATAAATTAATTTAAATTGTTGGCGGGTTCATGTAGCTACCTATACAGCCGGATGTAGAGCTACTACTGCGCCTAAACATACTTATTATCAAGAGGAAGGAAATACATTTTGCCTTTTTTTGTGTATTCTATAAGACTGAGTAATGTGAGTGAAGGAATGAAGCGTCCTGAGGGTAAGCTAAATTGTCCCGAAACCCGCGAGGAATTTAATGAGAAGAAAAATACGAGGCGAGGGAATATACGAAATTCGTTTCCAGAGTTCATTTTTAATAGTATTACGTTCATAAATGCTCATGCAACACATGCTCATGTCCTATTAAGGTTGGATTTCACCGTTGAATGTAAACGCGATTAATTGATGTATAAACACGTTTAAGCTCTTAACTGAGTTTAGTTCGCAATATTACATTTCACCAGCATGAACAAAACGCAATTAACGCTAAACTCGTTTAAAATCCTGAACGCCCGATATTGGCGGTTTAACGTCTCTAAACGTGTTTAAGAACTGTCAATGTCGTTGCATTTCTTTTGTATACGTTTTGGAGAATACTGACAACATGGACTGACAATAATTTTGCGCACATCAACAATGGAAAGAGCATTAGCACTAGCCTTCGAAGATAGTAGTGATGATGAGGACCTATTTTTTCGTCGTCCAAGGTGGATTCGTGTCAGAGAAGAATGTTTTGATACTCTTGATGACAAAGACTTCGTTACAAGATTTCGTCTCACAAAACCAACTGTTCTGTCGGTATTGGAGTCTATTGAAGATAAAATCGAGTTTCCTTCAAACATGTAAGCATCAACACATATGTTTACTCATGTAACAATGCGTTCTGTATCAGATACTTACGTAAGTAAGGTTATTAATGGTATTACTAGTTAATTCGATGTTCACATTGATTTCAGAAACAATAGCGTGTCTCCTATTAATCAGTTGCTTTGTGCTCTGCGTTTCTACGCAACTGGGTGTTACCAAATGACTGCTGCCGATTTATGTGGATTTATACTTCTACAGCACATAGAATTGTGCACAGAGTCAGTGCTGCCATTGCTTCACTTCGACCGCAGCACATTTACTTTCCTGAGTTACCTAACGAGATCCAACAGACACAAGTTGAATTTTATAAGAGAGCTCGATTTCCTTATGTTATAGGTGCAATAGACTGCACTCATGTGAAGTTCATCAAATCACCTGGTTAGTTTAAGATTATTTACCTATTTGTTGGTAGATTAATATGTATTATTATGTCAAACCCCAATAACATTTTGGTAACATGTAGTACTTACTATACTTCTATTACAGGCGGGGAAAGCCCAGAGATCTTTCGTAACAGAAAACACTATTTTTCACTCAACATTCAGGCAATCTGCAATGCCAAATTGGAATTCACTGACATAGTTGCTTGATGGCCAGGAAGTACACATGACTCATACATTTTCAACAATTGTTATAGAAGAGCCATGTTTGAACAGGGCCAATATGGAAATGCAGTGCTTGTAGGCGATGCAGGGTATGCATGTAATAGGTACATGATGACTCCTTTGGAACAATGCAATAATGATCCTGAAAACTTATATAATGAATCTCAAATAAGAACAAGGAATTGTATAGAAAGATTGTTTGGTGTCTGGAAAAAAAGATTCCCAGCAATGGCTGTTGGTTTAGGAGTTACAGTAGAGCATTCTTTTCCAATAATCATCGCCACAGCAATCTTGCACAATATTGCAAGAAGAAGTGGGGAAAGTATGCCTCCTAATGATAACCAAATAATAAATTCAGCTTCATGGGATGCTCTATTAGCCTTGGGTAATATTAATAATGGAAATATACAACGAGCACAAAGAATAAACCCGAATTACAGAAGGCGCAGTGAGATAGTGACCAACTATTTTGCTAGGTAAGTTTACTCAAACTACCTACCTCCCTGATTGATTATACTTACACCCTCCTAGATTCCAACCCCCACATTTTATCCTATTGTGCCTTAATGGGATATTATAAAAACTCTATAAATAAATGCTTTTGTAAAATCATTTTAAGTAGTTGTAATACTATCAGTCAGTTAGTTCAGTGCTATGAGGAAATCATATTTTATTGGGATAGTCAGACATGGCCATACGTCAGATTATAATAATGACTATCTCAGATT
Organism: Cyclophora albipunctata; assembly: GCA_963082685.1. NCBI lineage: Eukaryota > Metazoa > Arthropoda > Insecta > Lepidoptera > Geometridae > Cyclophora > Cyclophora albipunctata. The sequence goes on along the minus strand of OY720116.1, from coordinate 7,082,160 downwards.
GATTCACCAAACACTTCAGTAACTTTTATAGTTAAAAAGCTGATCAATATTATTTTTTCAGATTATCAAGATGAAGTCTATTAACATGGAATATAGAGTACTTATTAAATGATAATTATATATTATCACATCAATCAACTTGATAAATTCAATGTTATCAATAAATGGACTATAAATTAATGACCTCATTTTTTTTTTTATAATTAAGGAAATACTTAAAATGAAATAAATGCTTTTATGTATACAAACTCTTTTATTTCTTAGAAAGTTCTAAATCTAAAATTTTTAATTTTATTTCTTCCTGCCTGGTTTTTAGGCGCTCCTGTTTCAAAATTTCTTTTTCCTTCTCCTCCTGGAGTCTTAAAATTCTCATTTTCACTTCATGCTCCTCTGTAGCCTGGGTGTTGGCCAAAGATAAGGTCGCGATCCTATGAGCCGATAAATTCTCATCGCGCCTCAGCGTTGGCCTCCTGCGACTTGTTGATGGAGCACGGTGTTGGACTCTGCAAAGTGATTTAAAATTCCTGTTCTTATGAATGTGAATCAAATCGCGATGCAAATGTTTGTGAGGACAGATGGATATTGGTTTCTGTCATATGTTGAGTACAACACACAGACTACTTCTTATCATCATTTTCATGTAGATGAAAAGGTGGGGCAAAGCTAGTAGATAATTCCATTAAAAATAATTTCTTACTGGGGTGTTGGGACTGGGTAGTCTGAACTAGGGAGAGGAGTTGCAGACGCTGGCTGTTGCTCCTCTTGCACTGCATCCTCGAATTCCACCTGCCTTGGGCTCAGGGCTCTTAAGTTGGAATTTATTGTATTCCTCAGCATTGTGGGAGTGTATTCGGCCCAGTCCTGCAAATAGAAATCTTAATCAAAATTTTACAATTATTTTTATTTCTAACTGTACTTTGTGAACTGTTCCGTAAGGGCTGTTGAGTGTTCCTGGATGGTTTAAGTTAGATCTGGACTTTAACCCGACCTGGGGCCCAAAGCAAACCACTAGTATATTTATAGCACAACTTTATAAAATCTATATAAATAAAAATTTATTCTCTCACCAAGTTTAGGTAGGTACTTACAGTAGTCACAGTGGTCACAAGTTCTGTAGCTTGCAGGTTTTCAATGACTGCATCTGAAAAACCAAAAATATTAATATGCTTGCCAAATTAAATTTTAAATTCAAGTTAGTTCAGATAAATGCCACAAATGCAAGTAAACAAGTGATTTTTAGTGAAATTTTTAATTCAGACTCTTTTATAGAACAAATACATGCAGGAGATTTATATCTCAAGCTGTAAGAATAATACATACCACTCATCACTATCACTGACTGAGAAGTCCCAGCCATTGCTTCATCAGTGTTACTGGAGGCTGAAAGAACAACTTTAATTAGCATGTTTTTAATCATTGTACCTACTATACAAACACAACACACTTTTGGAAAATATAATTAAATCTGTAATGCTGTTGATGTGTTTAAAGTGAATTGAATTGAAGTAATAACAGGTTATTTAAATCTAAGCTGTAGGAGAGCCTAGTTCTGTAATCTATGTATTTACATAAAACTCACCAATATTTGTACCATCGGAGTCATAAATGTTGGTGAACCCTGATACCCTGGTTTGAATTAGGTCGATCACACGATCAATAGCAGGGTCTTCATTGGGCTTTTTTGGTGGTCCTCCTCCTAAGTATAAAAGTAAATATTGATCATTTCAAATATTTCATACATGCAATATGGAGAGTATTAACAAAAATACATACAATATATAATCTGGACTAACCTGTAGCTATAAAACTTTGATTTTGTCGGGTTAACTCCTGCTTTGCTTTTTTTTTCAAATTTTCCCAACAATTCTTTAGTACAATCGGCTCTCGTGGATGGATGCTGGATGTGGCGTTGAATGTTTCAGCAAGTTTTCGCCACTCCTCTGCCTTCTGACGCATGCTGACAGCATCCGTTCTTTTGGACTCCACAACGTCGAAATGTTTTTCCACCAGGGAAATAAGCGTCAATTTTTCGCTGGCGCCAAAAGTTGGGTCTCTTTTTCTTTTCGCGCCAATGTTCGGCATAACTTCGCCCTTCCTTTTCGACATAGTTATATGCCGCAAGGGTACCAAAAGTCCAGTAAACAATGCCAAGGTAAATAGATCGCGCACGAAATCGAGTCCAGTATGCAAAGCCAAGTAAAACAGTCTGTTGTGAATTCGGAGTCCAGGAAACACGCAATAGTTGTAAAATTACAGGAAAATCACTCGAAAATACCACAAGCACACTCACGAAACTCGACGACAAGACGAGGAGAAACGGAATGAATATTTGAATAATATAATAAACTGTCATATCCTAATGGCGGATAACCACAGAGTGCAACACTCCCGCCGCGGGAGTGTTGCACTCTGTGGTTATTGTCTATGATTTTATGTAAATCTGTGGTAAATGTTCGTTTACGTAAACACGATCAAAATTTAACTCCAAAAAGCCGGTGAAATCGGTTTGACTATAAACGAGATTTTACTCGATATATAAACGCGTTTACATATAAACGAGTTTAGTTAAACGCGTTTTTAGATACTAACGGTGAAATCCAACCTAAGTTTCTGTTACAGAAACGAAAAATATTTTATTTAAAGTAATGTTTATTCCTATGTTATGCTTGAAGCAAGAATACCGTATAAATGGGTACCTAACAGCATTTAGGGTAGGTACTATGTATTAGGAGTTTTATGTTTGCGCAAAGTCGGCAATGTTCATGGCAAACACCCGTTTGTACGGCTAAGGGGTGCGGTGCGTCTAAAATGTAGCTGGTCAAATTAAAACGGGAATGCATGAACCTCACATACTTGCCTTTTGGGAATTTTAGCCTGAAACCCAATTATGTGTGTAGTGTACGCACTTATTAATAATTTATAAAGTGCTTAATAATTAATGTATAAAAATAATAATGAAGTATGGTACTGTATTTTATTATTATTCAACAATTCAAGAAATAATTCATAATGTGACAATATTCCGCTCAGTCAATACTTGTATAATTCCAATACCCTTATTATTATAATATTAATAATTATTTAATTCCAATTCAACCTCAGTTATCAGTGTTAAGTTCTTAACCAAATCTAAGAGTAGAATAAATATAAATGCAGAACATTCCGTAATTTAATAAAACAAATAACGTCAATCTAATGAAAGCTTCAACACTACAAAGAAAATGAAAACAGACGAGCAACAAACACCATTCCGTCTTATTAGCTTCAATTTGCGTCCTGCATTTGTCTTCTATGCTTTACTTCTGAAAAACGTGCCTTGAACATATTTTCTTCGGAAGGTTTCAGTTTATTAGGGAAAGTTGAGCTATAGCAAGCTATGAGCAAGTTCGCAAGTTTGGAACCCTTCGTATAATAAATATATTGATAGAATAGAAAACAATTAAATTCATTAAATTCTTGTGTTATAAATTAAATATCCCCTATTCTTCGCAAAATTATAAACAAATTTGTAAGAAATTCCATTTCCTCCCATTATCGATCAGACGTAACATTGCTGATATATCCCTGCTACTGACCATATAACCAATAACAAAATTGACTGTCCGGATCTTTTGTCGAAATTACCATTTAGTATACCTAAGTACTCTTCCAGGCGATATTGTCCCTTGCAAGTCATGAATGTGAATACAAATTACCGACAAAATTCATTTATTTAAAATTAAAGTAAAATTTTTAACAATCACTGTAAAAAAATTGAGTTAGATAATATATTTTCAAGTAGTTTATATGCGACAAAAAGACTTCTAAGCTGTGACTTATAGTAATTATTATGTTTGTTAACTTACTTTATTTAGTGGCATCTTATTAGCTTAGCTTTGATTTTATTTTATTTTTACTCGTGGGCGTCTATAATTGGCTTAAGTGTATTGTGTAATGTTCCATATTATGTTATCTATCAAGCTGTTGATGCTCCAAAATATTAATAAAAAAAAAATATATATAGAAAAATATATATTATATTTGATTGCCCAATGTATTATGGATACTTAGGTACCTCTTAAGTACATATAACAAACTTCCAACGTTATATGTTGTCGTGAAGAAATGGCTTGTAGCAGACGATCTGCCAATCTACATTACTATTATTACAATGTAGTAGATCACAAACAAGAGTCAATAGGGAGATAGCAACGCGTATTCATCATGTTATGTTTGAGTGATGCTCGTGTTTTATAACTAGTAAGTGTGGCGCGATGTGACGGAGCCAAGGACGTCTTCAAAGGATTCAGTACCTACATTTTCACATTTTCTCTTGCAGTAAATAAACTGGCTTCTGACTGTTCTGGCATATTTAATTTTTCGCCCGAATAATGCTGGCATGTTGAAACATAATTAGAATGTTTTCATTTATCCACTTTCATTTATTCTCCGAATGTTTTGAGCAAAAACTTTTTTTACGAACATTTAAAATAAACTTTAGGGTAGATACGGTAATATCAATATTAATGTTCCCCTTTTATTAAAATTGCGATTTCCGAAAACCTTTCATTAGTATGTCGTTGGATCGATGAGCACATCGCAAAGGTTTATTTCGATCATTTCTGTGTTTTGATTTCATGTTTTAAAAGGTCGTTCGGATAAACGGCAATTATAAAAGTTTAACTAGCAAAGTTAAATAAATGGCTCTGGTCGACTTCGATTTATAGGCAAAGGAAACTCTTTTATAGTTTTACTTTAGTCTGTGCACGTGCTCCGTAGCGTAGGTGTTGTGTTTTTATTGCGTCATTCAATCAATGTTAATCCCTATCTATTGTGTCTATCGATAATGAAATTACGTTTTATCATTTGGACACGAACATTCCTAATTATTTTGATGTCGACAGAATATAATAACATTATGTCGTTCAGGTGGTGTGAGTGCTCGCTGAGCCTGCGTGAAATTGTTGATGTCGACCTATAGGCACGGTATGTGTTCAAAACATGTACAAAATTTGTATCAAGGTCGTTTCAGCCGTTTCCCCGTGAAATGGTTCCAAACAAACAAACGCACGTTCTCGTTTTTGCGATTTTAATATCGGTATGGATTTTTTGTTTGCTATAAAATCAAGCTTTATCAACAACAGTTTCATTGTAAGAGGAACATCAAAATAATGAATCAACTTATTAGTACTTTTAATTATAGTAGAAGGTAGCGTAGAGGCACGGTAGAGGTATCTGACGTCGTAAAGTTTTGTACTCATCAAATAAATGTTCCAACTCCGACCAAAGTTGCCCGTTCAAAATGTTTTCTCTATTTAACATAGTTATATTTAGTTATCGCCTATTTAGCTCGCTGCTAGAAATTGAGTCATAAATGTACTACCTACAGAGTGTTTCATAACCAAAACTTTGCCAGCAGCCCCTTCTCAAACGTGTCACGTGCAGAATCGGCCGGCTAGTTGCAGGGACCTGATGATTATATAAATACTAGTCACGTTGGTGTATGTTTGTTCCAATTAATAAACTAATTTGTATCCACGTACACAAGTTCTTTGGATAAAACAATGAAATATTGAAGGAATAATGAGGCTCTATATACTTCTGGATTAATGATGTGTTGCTAGGTTTAGCATAACCTTTTCCTCCTCCTGTGTGAAATCTCCTTGATCTTGTTGATCCGTTATTGCGTTAAAGGATTTCCAATAAATACACCTTCCAAGTAATACAAGAAGGAAATTTTTGACAAGCACGTGAAGCAATCTTGGAAAATTACTCGCGTATTTTTTTTCGATTAAGCTAGAACATTGTGATATAATACAATGCCTGTTGCCCTTTAGAAATCTAATCAAGCTCGATATTAATGGAATTCGATCTTTGATTGTCTTTATAAAGAGGGTATTTATTACAGCAAAGCAATCAATTCTATTTTCTATCTAGTTGGTCTGTCGGATATGTTGTTCAATATTATGAATTGGGTCATTGGAGAATTTTCGTGAAATAGGACGGGCAAGAGCGCTGTCCAGGTGTGAAAGTTTAACGACATTAAATATTTACAAATTGCCAGTGCCCGACTGGGATTTCGGACACGTCCGCCCTATTTCCTCGTTCAATTGTTCTTTGATACCTATTTATTTAACAATTGTTAATTAACATTCAGTCCCTAGAGACCTAAATTTGGAGCAAGTTATAATACGCCCGCCGTTTTCTATTTGGTATTAAGTATAATTGAAATAAGTAAATTGCGTTACAGCTCCTTGGAGGAAATGGAGGGAGGATTCAGATACCAAGTACGTAATAATGGAGTGTCTCCTTGTTCCAAGTCTTTTCAAAGACTTTTTCATCTGAAAAAAAAATCTTACCAATAAAATATTAAATTCAGTACACTCGCACAATATTTCACGATTATCAATCTCGTAAAACCAAGTTTCTTCATAAACAAACATGTTGTAGAAAAATTACCTAAATATTTTCTTTTAGGGCAAAAACCCAGACATTTTCAATTACTTGCCTTTATAAAGGTAACATCGTTACGTTAACTTAGTCAACTGTAGTTACTATTAAGATAAAGTTTACCGGTAGGTACAAGAGCTACGTACTTAGTGAAGTCCGAATCGTAAGCTCGATCAAGAGTAAAAGTACCTAACGTACTTTTATAAGCTCAAGTTTCGCAATCCATTCCCAACGTATAAGTAAACCCTCTGTCGGCAAATTGAAGGTATATCGAGATTTTATATTGAGCTTTCATAAGTACGCAGGAGAACTTTGTTGATTCGACGATTCGTAAATATTTTCTTTCTTATTGTGTTTAGTCAATATTATTTGCTTGTGCTTAGTATTTTTTTTCTGTTTTCACTTCAGACTTCTTTGGTAAACACGCTTTTTCAAAAGTCTAGTATTTTCCTCTGTTAGTTTATAAACAATATTATGAAGGATTTATCCTACTAGCAGAATGAAATAGAAATATATTTTAACGATTTAAGATACAATGATGCCTCACGTAAGTTTTAATTAAAAGTTGTAGGTACCTAATTGTTCCTTCAGTGCGAGCGGCTGGTCAAATTTCAAACGAATTGATGGTCAACAATCGACAACTTAATTGCTTTGCGTTCTCGGATTTCACTTGGTTTGACAATTTTAATTAAAAACTTGTTAATTACGCACCATTATGTTCGACATCAATGAGCAAAGCATTTAGTACGAGCCCCAATGCAAAATAGTTCGTCTAGTATGAAAAGTAGTGCAAAGCGTAAAATATATAGAGTATATATTGGTAAAATAATTAAGAATGTTTAATAAAAAGTAAACCACAAGTTAATGAATATTTTAAAGTTTATTTTAACTTAACTGAAATTCTTTAATGACATAACTTTACATTAAAAAAAAAAAAAAATATCCTAAATAACAAAAAGCAAAAGTATTCGTCTACCCTTGTTACTGACGCAAAATAGTTCGTCTACATGTCTTCACCACTTAGTTGTGTCGCCTTTGCTCTCAATAACAGCTTTAATGCGAAGAGGCATGGTTGCAACCAACACTTCACACTCCTCAGGCGTTATGGACTCCCAAACTGCCAGTAGTTTAGCCTTTAAGTCGCTCTTTGATCTTGATGGATTTTTACGGAGAACTTTTTTCATTTTCCACCATAGGGTTTCAATTGGCGACAAGTCCGGGCTGTTAGATGGCCATTCGATTGTAGGGATGCTTTTTGCCAATAGCCACATCTTTGTTGTCTTTGCAGTATGGCATGAAGCACCATCCTGTTGAAAAATGAATGAATCTTGATGTTTGAGAGCGGGAATTGAAGGCAGTAAACTCTCTTCCAAAAGGTTTTGATACCTCACAGCAGTGATAGAACCATCCACAAACTGCATACAACCAACACCTTGTGCAGACATGCAGCCCCATATCATTAGAGAAGCCGGAAACTTCACTTTTCGTTTGAGACAATCAGTATGAAATGCCTCATTTTTGTTCCGAATCACTTTTTTCCTTTCATCACCGACTGTCACTTCAAATTTTGACTCGTCACTCCAGATTATACTACGCCACTGATCGGAAGTCCAATTTAAATGATCACGAGCAAATTTCAACCTCTTTTTCTTTTGTACAGCAGTCAACAGTGGTTTCTCTTTAGCGGTGTAAAATCCGTAACCCATTCTTTTAAGGACTCTTTTGCATGTATTGTATCGACTGAGACGTCTTTGTGAATCATGTCCCTCCATTGCACCGTGAGCTCTCCAGCTCGAGCACGACGATTATTTTTGATAATTTTCTTCAGAACTCTGTTTTCTGCAGCACTTGTGATGCGTGGTCGACCAGTTTTCTTCAAACAAGAAGTCGTTTTATTCTTTTTATAGTGTTGAATAATAGACTGAACTGTAGATCTGGGAAGTATCAAGTCTTTAGATATTTGGTAACTTGATTTGCCAGCTTCGACCCCACAAATTATTCGCTTTCGCAGTTCTTCACACACGGGTTTGCCACGACCCATTGTTATTTGAAAATTAATGAAAATTACTGAAATTTTCTGAATTTATACTCTCTCATGTGACAAATGGCACAGAATTACTTTAAAAATTTTAAATTATGGAACATCATGGTACAAAGAAGGAATAATTTTATTTAACTCAACGATAGACGAACTCTTTTGCATCAATTAACAATTAGACGAACTATTTTGCTTGTAAGTTCTTCGAATTTAAAACAGAATATCTATAAATTGAAATAGCCAAAATAGTTTATTAGTACATAATTTTAAAAGGGCATAAGTAACGCGACATGTGATGGTAGAACAGCTTAATCTTTTTATATGTATAGACAAAAAATGAAGTTAGAAAAAATCTCACAGTAAAAAAATTCAGACTAGACGAACTATTTTGCATTGGGGCTCGTAATGTAATTTTATTAATAAAATCATTATACAATATGGTATGATTGATGATTATTTTGATTATGTATAATTTGACGAGAGGAAAGAAGCCTCTTTTGGAAGACATGTGATTGAAATGAAAGCTCAAATATTTGTAGACGAAAGCAATCACAATGAAATTCAATAACGAACATTTTGTTAAAGTTTGTTTGTAATCAAATACGCAAATAATAATTTATGCTTCGCTATACCCTTGGGCGTTGCGGAATTCCAGTAAATTATGAAGTCTACACAAAATTAATTAATTTCAAATAAAACTTAATGAAACATAAACATAAGTTATCCAACTTGTTTCACGATGATACTGAATCTGCTTTGCTTAGTTGAATTGGTTTGATGTAGTTTTGAACAAAGTTCCAAAAAGTAGGGAAGTGCCCAATTCTTGTGTATTTCTTCCCTCATATTCATAGAGGCTCTATAACTAAAGTACTGTTAAAAGTGTTATGTCTCTTTTGCTCTTCGGGAAATAGCATATGTCGGAAATGGTACCATTCGATAGCTAAAATATTGTTAATAACCGTTTATGAATGTTTAAAATTATTGTTTGGTCCAATAATTTCTGTAAAATGTACTATGGTGTGCTGTCAAAATTAAAAATAACCGATTTCAAATAAGGTGTATTTGTTATGAAAATCTAGTTTGAAGGCGGAAGACACCATGTTTAAACATCATAAAATACGCAAAAGGTTTGTCATAATTTTCACAATGGTTCAAAAATGTTGACAGGATCAAACACCAACATATAATAACAACATTAGTATCACTAGTCTACGTAATAACACTTAATAATCATTTTAAAAAATAAGTAAATGTTTGAATATTTTCCTCGTAATAGTAAAAGTTGTTACTAGAGTAGGTGGTACCTTGAAGATTTTTTAAATAAATAGCTACTTTACTACCATAGTACTAGACCAGATATCGTTTCGTGACTGCCTGAATAATTGTCAACCCTGGCCTTGAGGAAATGAAACATTTTTCCGTGCAATTTTACACGACAGACAAAATATATGAAAGCTTATTCCGAGCGAAATGAAAAACTGTCAGCTTTTTCAGCTTTTATTAATTTGATCATCAGTTGAGGAACTAGAAACTTGGTATTTGTAAAAAAAATACGAAAAAATTTTTTGTTCAAGATAAAAATGAGAATGTATAAAGATCACGATATAATCTTATAGTAATTTATTATGAATTAATTTCGGAAATAGCGCGCATATCGACCTAGAAATCGGAGCACTTTGTATTTGTTTACAAAGTATGTATGTGTCGAGACGTTGTTCGCGTTAAAAAACGTGCGAATTTTATAAAAGTAACCTTAGTTTATTAATTTTGCACGTAAATGTATGTATTCGTTATCAAGAATCTTTTTCTCCTTACTGTAATGAAATTTTATACCTATATTCGGATCACATTATATTTGATTAATAAGAAATGTTCTTCCTCTAATTACTTGTCAAACATCTATTTATATTCCACATCTGTCCTTATTCCTATTATCAATATGTCTGTCATTCCTATAAATACCTACGTAACCAAAACCTCCGCAAGCACCTATTCATTTAAATTAACTTCGACATCTGCTATATTGTAATTTTCATCTCAAAATGAAATGACGTCATTGTGATAGCGATCCAGATCGATACATAGGAATATGATTCTGTTCCCGGAATGCTTCAGGGCATTACGGCCTGAACATTAATTAATCAAAATTGTCGGCCTTGTATGTCAGTTCTGTTGGAAGAATCTGCCTACAATTCTAGAAAAAATAACATTTGATACATTGGTTAGTCGATGAGATTAAATCAAAGCAAAGAGCAACAGGATTACATGAAATATATCCATCCAACCCTACATTTAATAGACCACTTAATAATTTACGATTCAATTTCATGTAAAATTGCCTATAGTTAAATGCTGCCATCACATCAGTCATAATTTCTGAACACAAATGAGGTATTTTGGTTTCTTTTATGACAGTTTAAATGTTTGTGTTTATAAAGTCCTCTATCTATTGGAAGGTATTATGGAAAGACAAACTGCTCTTTCTCAATTTAATGTTCCTTTTGTTGGGATAATCCTTCGGGGTCAAGATTAAGACATATTATGCTACCTTTTATCTCGGCCATGGAAAATGGAGACGGATTTACTTAAAGTAGCCAAAATTTTTATTTATTTGGAAGGTCATTAATAAATTCAAGTAATAAATAATTTGCCGGCGTCAAGTCAAATAGCTATGAAAAGGTTGTAAAAGCCTTAATACAATAAAACTTTGTCATGGTGCAAAATGGAGGCCATTTTGTCAGTCAATTCAAGGTTCGACCTGAGAGTAATACTTATTACGTACCTACCTCAGTGATTTATTATTTACTTACTTTCTGTGGACTTTTATGTTAGTAAAAGAATATACTTTTGAACAGATCTCCTGAAGCGGCGCTATTATGAAAGCTTAAATTGCTGTGAAGTCGCGAACCGTGAAGCAAAAAGTTTCAGTTAAATAGAGCGCTACGTTTTCCTTTGCACTTCAATATCTAGTCAGCGGAGTAGCACAGAAGTGAAGGCAGTCTTCTTTGTAATTCTCTAAATTGAAGGCTTTTGTGAGATCGTATCGAATTATTTTTTAAATCTATTCTTTTTAAAACCTGTTGTGTTTAAATTTACGTACCAAGTTAAGCACCATTTTTTCTTTTGTTAAGGCATACCAAAAAAGTTGAAATATCCATTCGTACCTTAATAATGCCTGGATGCTCAACTTTCCCACAAAATCCAATATCCAATATACAAATACTTAAAAACTTTCACGAAATAAAGTCGGCTTTCTCGAACCTCACAAACTCACAATATCTATTGAAGGTTGGCATACCCAAGATCGGGTAACCTTCGTGTCATAGTTGGAAACATCTGCTTGTGATGTATATGAAGTTGTACTCATTTTCACCGAGTTAAATAATGAAATGCAGAACATGAACTAAGTTATGTATATCATCTGGAAAGTTTTGGTGCCAAGAGATTGAATTATGAACCCTCCATGTTTCGCTGTATATCGTGTATTATTTATATATTCGTTTCAGTCGGTTACTTTATTGGGTCACATGGCTCGTCGCAGTGGCCATAACGCGTACAAGTCTATAAGGGCGGGTTTCACACGTCCACCATTACACTTCAATAATGTTGACGCTCTTTATACTGTCCCATTATTCCAGCTTATGTTCCGCCGTACATTTTGCGACTTTCCAGACCAAAATAGATGCTATTATTTACTGTTTGTATGGCATGTTTATGAGAGATCAATAAATAGTTATCTGGATATCTAGTTCAAGTCTTGAAATAGCGTTTTATTTTCGTGACTGGCATTTGGACGCCTATCTAACGAATAATTAAATACATAGATCTGAGTGGAAACCATCTGGACATTTATTTAAGGCACCTACGATTAGGATCGATAGAGACGATTTAGAGAAAATTAACAGTTTTGTATTTGCTGACGTCACGTATCCTAATGTTATATTTTTGGTAGTTACTTTAAATATTATTTGAGAGGGTGTTGCTTGCTATTACATAGTTTACAATTAATTTATTGTAAGGAAGGAGATGTAGGAGGAAGCCAAATAAAACAATAACTGATCCAGCGGCCAAGTTATTGTGGGCAAGATATTGTGCGCATAATCCATACGAAAGCAGAGAACAACGAACGATTTCGGTTCGATTGGCATACTACCTAGTTCCATAACAATGTTGAATTATAAAGCATTCCCTACCACAGTGTAACATCAAATATATTTTAGTTGCTTGATAATATCGTTCCATAAATTCTCAACGGTAATTTACCTGCCGTCTAAATTAAAGTACCTGGTAGATTAACAAATGTAAATCTTGGTTTCTTGGTGCAAATTAAAATTAAGTGGGAACATTTGGCTGTAGGTAGGGAATGGCGAGTCAAGCAGGTGTTCAATTGGAGTGGCTTACCGCTTTGTGTCCGCAGGTCGCAGGCAGTCGGCGCGGCGGTGTTTGCCCCGGCGGCGCGTCAAGCTGCCGCCTCGACCCACCCTGTCAACACAGATAACGTCTACTAGCTCCCTAAAACTGGGCTCCGCACACAATACCCTCCTTTGTCAAACATACCATTCACTAACCGCCTTACAATTTAATCAACTGTTGTTTAATAAGCCAACCGTTTTACTAATTATCAGTTTCAACTGAATTATTGTGGCGTTTTGTTACCTCGTCAATTGTCTAAGTTACGAATATACTATTTGGATATTGGATTTATATTTCATTTATGATATTTATGTTATTGCAAGGAAAATCTTTATTATTATTTCACTGAAAATGGCTTGGATAGCGTCAGAGCAGAAGTGTGCGGAAAATAAAAAATGTTAGTACACAAAATTATGTTGTGTCGTATACTGTAATGGCCTATATAGAATGTGTTTATTACAAACTTTGTGCGTACACTGTACCCTGTCCTTTCTTCCATTAAGAAGTTATCCCAGAAATTTGGAGAATGTTCAAGTTTCAACCCGTACTTCCGAACTAATGTTACAATTAACATTTTTATCAAACAATTTGTGAAGTAACATTGATTCATCTCCGAATACAGTTAGTTCAGTTCAGAGGTCATTGAGCTGCACATGATACTTTGTTTCGAATTGTCTAAGCCAACAAATATTGGAGCGAGAAGTGGAAAATAAAAGGTATTTAGTAAGGAGTCATTGTTCTCTGCTTTGTCCCTGCTCTCAGTAGATACACCTACTCTCCACCTACCTACTTACTTACTCATCGACGTTCTACAAAGAGTTCTTAAGAGCCGGATTCCTCTTTTGTTTAGATCTTCGCAAGTAGGCGCGCCCACCTACGTTCATTTGAAATTAGTTTGATCAAAAATCGTACCCGTTAGCAACACTATTGATGCTGTGTACTTAGCAAGTATTACTTACTGTTGATGAAACCCTAATCAATGCAAACTTTGCAAACCTTTATTGTTTTTCGTTTAACATTGGGCTTCTTCGGAACACAACTTTGAATTTATATTAATTGGAGAAGTTAGATGGTTGAGATAGGGAAGCTTTCTTGAAATCGATGAATTTTGCATAAGTCAAATGAATTTCGAATTCATTATTTTGAACTTGTAAATTCAGCCGTGGTTTGAGAGGACTTTGAGACTTTGAGTACCTATATCGGAGTGATTGACGGAAGATTGATAGAAGTTTTACAGCTCTCTAACCCAACGTACCTATAGATAGGTGATGTATCTATCGTGCAGTGGTTACATGTGTGGCGAGGCAAAGCAAGCGCGACTGTGACCGCAGTCCGCAACCAATGGGGGTGCTGTTTATATCTTGTTTCGTGGAACAAACAATTTCCGTTAGGCTGGATATTCATAGTTAACGGGCGGCACGTGACGCTTCGTTTGCAATGTGTACCATGTTCTCTGTAGACTATCTATATTATAACATTATTTTTTACATATACTTATTATTATTTAATATGATATGTTTAAAACCAAACCGAAATATTTTTAAAGGAAAAGCGAATGTGATTAAAACTGAGAATTCACTTAACGGACTTGTACTGACTTAATTTTCACAAACATTCTTTTTCGTATGTATTTAAATAGTTTTGATCACTTATTTCCAATGATTAGCCATTGCAGTGTCACTCATACTCATTCCTCATTCCTATACAATCTAACCAATATAATTATTACCCAACCTATACTCCTAATTCTCATGTCTCCAATGTTTGCTACATATTATATCAATACGGGAACAATTAATAATGACGTACAAAATCAAACATAATTGACGTCAGAAGCAGGGAATGTATATTGATTCCAATTAATATTTGATCAAGTTGTTTTGTTCGTTCCTGAATAAGCAATTAACCTTCCCAACTCGTAACCACGTTAATACTTTTCAAAGGTTCTGAGAAAAGAAAAGGGACAAATTTAAAATTCATACTTAAGTAAAGCGGGAGGCCTACTTTTATCGGCTGAGATATCGCTTGTATTAAATAGCTATTCCGTCATTCAAGAGCCGTGGTGACCTATTTCCAAGTTATTCAATGGTTATTCTTCACGTACTTCAACATAGATTGCTGACTAACCGATATTGTGTAGGTGCAGAATTGTAAGGGCACACAAAATCGATGTACGTACTACCGGTGTACCTTTCTTCTCTGCTCGTCTATTACATCAGTTAACGCTTCATTTTATTGTCGTCGGTAGACTGAAGGTAAACATCCCTGCGGAACGTTAAAATGAGTTCTTAAGGGTTTCTATACAATTAAACGACGTCAATAAAGTAGAGTACTGCCTTTTTATTGGTGCTATTACTTATCTATGTAGATGTTTGGGTGTTTTACGCAGATTTTAATTTGAATTCTGTTATTATGGCTTCGCAAAGTTTGTTCCGTATCGCAACTCATTTTTACCTTGGCCCGAAATATAAATGGACCCGTTTATTATGATTAGAGTAAGAAAGCAAATTTGAGATGAAGTATATAACTACTACCTCGCCACTAAGTACTAACTTAGTTACTTAGGTACCTAAAGAAGGTAGGTAGGACCTACTATAATTTATAGGTTAAATTAAACCTCTTCTTACTAAATACATAATAAACATATAAGTATACAATGAAACCAGCAGGGGAGTTAACAATATAAACTAAGCAAACACTTTGTTATAAGTTCAACATTACGTTGAACATTTTCTATTGATAACGGTACAACTCCGGTAGAAGCAACAAGATCTCCCGTATCGAATGACAAAGCTGGCGCCTGCCGACCCCTTTACAACAACCACCGCTTTTATAGAGCATTTATTTAACAACCAATTGAAATATAATTTTAAAAGATGAGAGATATCGGATTCAATTTTCATAACTTTACGTTACTAAGTACCTATCTGAAGGTTATCTATTCTGTTGCTTCGTTTGATATCGTTGCTTTGATGCCAATGAATGCAGCATAGCATAGCTCTGGTTGGTGGTATCGCTGTGTACCTATAGTCTAGGTCTGATGGTATGGTACCCTAATATTATTTCAGAAGGCCACCTTTTGGTCTATGCCCGTTGTCCCTGTACACCACGACCCCGTCTGGGTACAGCCGTATTTTAATTCAATATTTAAAATTAGTTCCCTTTGTCGCCGTAATTTGTAGGTAGAGTTCGGTTCTGGTGTGGTCACAGTTCTAACCTACTCCAGCCATTACTAGTCAATTGACTATGGTTAATTGACTATGGTTGTGACCAATTGGTCACAACCATCAGGATGCAGGGACTACGGGAAGTAATTTTATTAAATATTTAATTAAAATACCGCTGTCCCTGTGGACGGGGATATGGTGTACGGGGACAACGAGTATGCACTTCTTCTTCATCGAGTGGATGGTCCAATAATTTTGTATTATTTATCAACACTGTTCCTACTTACTAAGAGTTATCTTCTATGAGTGTAGAGACCTATGACCTACAGTGGGCCATTACCTATGGGTTGTATATTATTCTCAATTATACAAATTGATATAGGCAATCTAAAGTGAACATCCAAGTACCTAACCAGTAGATAAGAAGGTAAAATCCCACTGCCAGGGAAAACCTCTCGCTCAATGAAATATCAGTGCAGTGTTACGGATTAGTCGTAATCACCGCGAAAGCAACATCGAATATTAAAGTAATATTAGAGAGATATTTCCACGGTATTCTAAGTTGCTAAGTATAAATGAAAATGACTTATACGCCGTGAAAAGTAACATCTTAAGCCTCAGACGAACGTTGGTAATCTATTTCTTGGGAAGTAGGTATCGTCAAACTTTTCCGGATAAAGTAAGTAATCTGTATTTTGTGAAAATCGGCTCATTGAAATTTAATGTTTTCTTTGAACGTCGTAATGAAATAGCTGTCTATTACGGTAAATTATATCTGCATAAAATTATATTTGGTTATGTTGACGAAGAGTTTGTTTAAATTGAAATAGTGCGGTTTTGTTTTGCTTTTGAGATGAAGCCGTAATCTAAGATAGGCCCTGTCCACATCTCCACGTCACGGCGTCGTCTTCAACGTTGAACTGTGCGGTAACGTGGCACGTCGTGCAACGTATCGTAGTGGGATGGCGGGCGCGTCACGTCGACCCAAGTGGCTCGATTCATTTGAGTTGTATGAGTACTAACGTACTAGAAGTCACTTCAAAATGCATGTCGACGTACAATATTGCTGCGTATCGTGACGTCCATTTCTACGTTACGTTAAAGTAAATTTGCACGTCACGTCAACGTACTGTGCCGCGTTACCGCTCCGTTCCACGTTTTCAACGTCGCGCGTAGTGACGTGGATTGTGGACAGGCCCCAAGATTGCTAGGTCTTAACACTCGTCCAGGTAGGTTCGATAGCTAATTTTTGTTTATTTCTAGTCTTTATAAGTAGGTATCTTAGAAACAAAGACGAGCAGCAAAATGTTTTCGAAAACATCTTCAAGAATATTTTTCGGTACCCTCCAAGATACTTAAACATAGATAAGTAAGCACCTACATCCTATTTACCGAAGGCAAACTTTTGGAACAAAGTTCCTAACATTTTTTATTAACGAAGTTACCTAGGTACTTGGAATTAATAAAGTCTTTGGAACTAATTTTCTTGTTTCTATAGATGTATAGGCTCTTTTATTTGTGTAAGGATTATCATTAAGGTAGAAAGGTTAGGTATTTTTATACCAAGGTGTACCTAGAGAGTTTGTTAGAATCACAAATAGGTGCCTACAACCACACTACAACTAACGAACGCTATTATTATTTTAGCTTCATCGATCAGTTATTTAGAATCTTAAAACGATACATCATATAAAAACCATTTCAGAGCAAATGGGGTGATGCTTATATTCAAAGGTAAATTGTAGGCCTATTACGTGTAGCATGCAAGCAAATGATAGGTGCTTACCTAGTTTATAGAGTACGTACATACTTTCTAAGTGTCTATCTAATGTGCATTGTAAATACGAGACCATCTCTAGAGCATAGAAGGAGCGAGTGTAGACCTTTGTTGGAGGAAGTATCCCCTTACAGCCTTTGTGCCTGAACGACGGGATGCGCCCGTGTAATTGTCCAGGCGCCGTCACGCGTAACTCATCCATGCTTTAAATATCTATCCCTGGAGAGGCAGCATCAGTAACTACATCGCATCCCACTACACACAGTAGCTCGCGAGTGCTCATTGTAATACATTTTAATAAGCAAGGGGTGATAAATAAAGGGCCGGCTCGCAACTTGAGTGAGTGATCATAACCTTGTTGTAAATTATTTAGTTGCTATCTCACTTATAATTTATAAAGTACGGTACATAAGACTTGCTTTTTGTTCGGAGGTAGGTAGGTGGGTACTTACTTACATTACATTACAGTACCTACTTATAGGGAATAGGACTTATTTATTTTGCTGCTGTGCTGATATTAATTATATAGGGAATGGTATTTATATTAACTGATATTTTCAGTAAGCTGAGAGGCCTTTACCCAGTAATGGGACAACTTCCCACGCTAAACTGTTCGCAGTCCTGGATAGAAACGCAAAATTAAAAATGTTAAAAGCACTTGGTCCCAGAAACACGTCATCTGATAAAAAAATTAGCTGCCTAGTGCCAATAATCAATAACTTGTAGGTACTTACAGTTAATCAAAGCCGTAATGATTGTTACTGGTGCACTGCTTGTCGCCGACTCGAAGATCCAACACTACAGGATCAGACCCATCGCTGACGAAACAAATACTAGGCTATGGTCTTTTCTCTCGGGAAATCCGACCGCTCCGGTCAACGCTAGGTATTTCAATTAACGTAATTTCATTGACATTTTATACCTGGTGTTACACAACCGTATTGTTATTTTCCTTTGCCTTTTGTGTTGGGGTAACGTGTTCGTAACTTCGTGTCACGAGGTGGTTGAGAATGTGTCATTATTTTTAGAAAATTGGATGGTTTCAAAGTTTGTACTGTCATTGGTGTACATATAAAACATCAGATCTGAACTGGGTTTATATGGATTCTGACTTTTATGCTTATATTTTTTAACAGACTTGGAAACTGTTCTCAATTCTTGTTTTATTTTTCCCAGTAGACTTTCTCGTTAGATTGTATAAAGCTGAAAGGGTTGGAAGGGATAGTAAGACTGTCTATAGAAAGCAGGATAACCCTGAATATATATAGAGAGGCGAAGGCAGCGTCTTCCGAGACCAGATCACGTATAATAACTCACTTAACCGTTTTAGAGCGCGCCTTCTAAGTGTGAATAAAATTGAACTAAACAACCCTACTTTTCTTCTGCTTGTACCTCTTTTACATCTAAAATGTTCATGAATAATCAATTTCAACTTGGTTCTACATTGCCCTTCAGTTTAAAAATTCAACACGGGAGCTAAATTGATTAAAAGATTTTTAATGCAAAACGTGGGTATGTTCAAGTTCAATTATATCATAAACTACCCTCCTTTGGTTATAACGTTTCAATTTATTTCAACAGTTGCTACAGAAATTAGAGTTTTATTATAGTGGTACATACTTGGTAATTATCATATTTTTTATTGCCTTGGTTAGTTGATACAAATTGTGCCTAAGTACTCCATTAGATAAGTATACCTAGGCACGGGTTTCTACCTAGGCAGTCTATGAATATTTAATAATGTAAGAAAATTCATTAATTTCTTAGAAAATGAAATATTCTTATCAAAAATAATTACCATAAATTAAGAATCAATTTAAAGAGTTGAACTTACGGCTTTCAATTTGAAGCTACAATCAATAGAAGTTTATTCGCCGCCATTGAAACGAGAGATCATTAGCGATTGTCAGAAGTAGAAAGATAATAAAAATGCCCTATTTCCGTTAGGTAATCGTGTTAGTTACACGTGAACCAATTATTTTCATATTTAGCAGTATGTGTTGAAATGGAGGGAGGGGCGCGGCGGCGCGTACGGGGTGGTCGGCGATCGATAGCGTGTACCGGACAGGTACTACCCTGCGAGTCACTCGCGGCACCACACGTAAATAATGAAAATCACCTCCACCCCGAGCTGAGGACATCCCTGTCGAATGTCAAACTATAATATAAGAAACCGCACGTGACAGCTGCCGAGTTTCTTATGAAAATTCTAGGAACGCGCGTGGATATTTCCTTAGAAAACGTTTATTGTAATTGCTAGCATTGTTGCGAAGGGCCTTGTAGGTATTTGTATACATGATTGGGTAACCAATTGCTGTTGGTATAACTTGTTCGATATTTATACGGCTTTAATTAGAAGTATGTCTAGTAATAAGAAGGTGTACTTAATACGAGTAGTTTAAAGGTTCCTTAGTATTTTAGTTAATTGGGTATGTAATTAAATTACTTTGTAAATACTTGCTCAAGTAATTGATATTAGGCTCGAAAGGATTATGTCATGTGTTTCTGTTCGTATAATTCCCTGACATGCCCCTATTCTATAGGGACTTGTTAACCGTTGTCTACTTAAAAATAATGAAACGTTTCTCCTTATCTCTACAATTTATTTAGAGTTTTGGTACCTACAACGTAACTAAAGACATTCAGAAACTGAGTAAAGTTTAAAAAAATATGTTCTTATAGTGATCGATATTAAAAACAAGGAAGGCTGACTCCACTACCATGTGGGCCATGTAGTTAAAAAGAGAGAGAGAGAGACTAACTAGAGAGAGTTACCAACATTTAAAAACGAAAAAACAGTCAACGTTATGGCCAGTTCACATTATTCCAGTCCAGCAATCCAATCCAGTACTGGAATGCTACTGGAATAATGTGAACCGACACTCCAGTGAGCATTCCAGTCCAGTGACTGGAGAGACCGTCAACTTTTCATTCCAGCTCACCTAATCCAGCGCCACTGGAATAGTGTAGACAGCCATTCCAGTTGCAATCCAGTGCTAGATTGAACGTTGAACAGTGAATACGAGTCAATTGTTTTGGGGACCAATCCAGCTACTCTTAAAAGACTGGAACAATGTAAACGATATGCTCCAGTCCAGCACTGGACTGGATTAGCTCGCTGGATCACTGGACTGGAATAATGTGAACCGGCCATAAGGTTTAAATAGCAATTTAATGAGTAATCTCTCAGAATATTCCTTTTGAAACTCAGATTATGTCCTACAGTAAACATGGATTATACGCCTTGTATGGTCGGCCGGCAAACCCACGCAATTTGCGGGTAGTTATGAGGTTTCCAGTCCACTCTAGAAATCGTTTATCTCAACGATTTCCTACCGACACACTTTGGGGTGGTTACGGAACAATAATAGTAGTTTATGCAACTGTCATATAAGGAAGGGTATTAAAACACGAGTGTGAGTTTATGAAACGAGCGCAGCGAGTTTCATAATAGTAACGAGTGTTTTAATACCCGTGTTATATGCAGTTGCATACACTACTTTATCTTCACTAATGCAATTAATCAAACAACAAGAGTAAAAGCTGACAATAGTTTTTCACGCGTACGTGTATTGTCACAGTGAACTTGCCGCCATTAAAATCTAACCAATGAGAGCGCAGCTGCGCGTAGGGCCAATCAGTAGCGAGCGAGATCTTACCAAAGAGTTTTGTGTATGTAATTTTAGTAGTTTCGACGAAGTTTTCACGTATAACCCAACTGTTTTCAAAAGCCAGCCTAATATCAAAATTTTATACAACTAGTATGAGGATTTTGACATAAGGCTCGCCAGGTTAATTGGTCGCGTTATAATGATGTTATAATGAGATTTTACGATATCGATGTGGATATTATAACATCATGTGCAATTGCTTAAATTGAGTGTTTAGTTGTCTGCGCTATAACAGTAGTAATTATAAGTCAAGTATTGGAAACATAAGTAGAATGTTACAACATTAGTGTAGATAAAACATGTTTACGTACTTGACTTGCGTGTGTCTACGCATTTAGATACAAACAATACAGATAGATGCCTTTACCACGAATAGATCATTCACCGTTTCTGGTAGTAGCTAGATAGATACAGAAGGAAATAATACAGAACTTCGACAGACCTCGTTGACATGCATATTTAATCTAAGGACTGTATTCAAAGTGTATGAGTGAGAATTTGAATGGCTTTGAATTTGTAGAGCTTAGTTAAGAAAGACTACAACTCATTATATCTAGTCGTAGTTTTATCCTAGGGCAGGGAAAGGCAATTGTGACTATGAAAAATGAGTTACCATCCAACGTTTAAAAGCGGGATCACATCTCCATCCTAAAACACCGATAACTGTACGCTCTTATACTCTTATACCTTGTTAGGCACGAAACCTTTATGTCCGGATTAACAGCTATAAAACAGAAATGGGACATTCCTAATTTGGTACACATAAGGTGATGTTAGTTAAATGAAGTGAAATGTACTTACGTCGCCGAACGGGCAGGCTAATAGGATTAGCTAAATTTGTACAGCACTGCTAATTTATTTGGGTAGAACCTGCTTTGGCACTTAGCTTATACAACCTACTTTTGGCTATATTTTATACATATAGTTACCTAATCTACTCATAACTTCAATGAGCAAGAGTATCCTTTGCATTGGGCCATAAAATGTTACTATTATAACTTTTACTTATTTTCTTCAGTTGCCTGTTTTACACAACATAGGTAGCTCTTACCAGCATTTTAGGTATCAAATGGATTGTCCCTTTCCGACAGACGCTATTTTCCAAGGAGCAAAAGGAACAATATACATTACTTATAACAATGTTTTCCTTATAGTGTTTATCAATAAGGCGGTCAGTCTTTAGGTTTCCGTAAGATCTTAGACTGCTTACTTAACACCTCCTTCCCGAAGCCTTAATCAATCAACCCCTAGAATACAAAAAGGCTATAGAGAATTACATAAATTCCGTTGTCTTAGTGAAGGATTAAATATCTAACTAGCAAGGACCGGGAATATATCAAGCAGCCCGATCGCCTCAAAGATAAGAACAGCTCTGTTTTGTTACAGTTATCGATCCTCTGACACTAAAATAACAATGTTATAGGAAACGTTCGTTTTGTTTGGGTCTTTAGCCTTCTGAGAAAAAGTTAAACACTGTTCAATAGTGCTACTTAGTGATCGGCAAATATAGGTAGCTGTTTAAGTAGGTGTTATGTACCGTCACGCGATAGTCGTTGTACCGACCTATAGGTGTGTTGGTTTGATAGTAATGTTTTTATTTTAAAACAACTGGTCGGACTTATATGAAGGTTTACGTTCAGTTTATATTCTGAATTAACATTAAACAATGTTAATTGATATTTCAATAGCAACGGCTACAAAAGTGGTCACGAAATAACCTAGCTGAGTGTATCAATTAACTGTTTAGTTATATCTTCGCTAAAAGCCTGGTCTATTAAACTCTTCCCCAAATGGAAAGTAAACAAAAATTCTTATAACAGCCCGAGTAGCTACAACAAGGGACAGATTTTAATATTCTTCCTCCGATAAAACCTTCGAATTTATGCTAAAATTAATGTTGATATTATCTAAGAATTCCGTTCTTATCTAATTAAGTGAGGGGTAGGAATTTGTTTGATATTAAAGGTGGCTATAATCTTTATATCGTTCGGATCATACTTCCTTTATCCACTTGAGATAAGTACCTACCTATCTATATATTCGTATGAGTATGTTGGCACAGTTAAGCAATAGTTACTGTGGTTGATTATGGAGGTACAGAAATAAGTAGTATAATGAATATACATCGAGTTAGATGTCTGCCTGTCCTTCTATTTAACAATATTTAAGAACTTAAATTATCTGTTTTCAGGTCTCCATAGATAATTATATCAAAATCAGTCCAAAGATGTAGCTGTGACAGAAGCTAAAATACCTACTCGTGTATGATAAATATATCTACAAGTACCTACCTACATTTAAATTTATATTATCGATGTGGGCGCAAATTTTATGGATTGTATTTTGAATTAGCCATGCTTTTACGGTTATACAGAGAATCTGTCGCGGACAGGTTTATTTATGAACACTGTACGTACATATCTACCTATTTATATCTACGTTACAGTTACTAACGTTATACCTATGTACATACCTAGTTGCTATCAGGAAAATTAAATGAAACAATTCCAGGGGACATAAATATCGGAAGGGCTGGTCCTGGTATTGGTACCTTAGGGATTCGCAATTGTTAAGTTAGATGTAGCTACAGCCTTATAGGAATTATTTAACCTATGTTGGTAGACACTATTTACCTAAGTATATCTAAACTTTCATATTTAAAAGTGTATTTATGTATGCGTAATGCGCTTCATATAAAATATATAAAACGTCTTTGGGGCTAAACTTCTAATAATCCTATGTCAGATGACATTGTTCATTTTAAAGTCAAGTAAAGTAGGTAGTCTGTAATGTTCCTCCGCTGGGCAAAGGCATCTCATGTCACCGAAGATATCTGTACAGTTATAGTAATAACGATAACATTATAATGATTAAGTTATTTTATATTAACCAAAAACTTGAATAACGTAAAATTCTATGCTTACTTACAGATGCAGTAAATTCTTCAAATCTAGACGATCAAGATATCTTCACAATGGGAGTTTCTGAAGTTTGGAACAAGTACTGAAGATCAGAACTACAAGAACTTCCGTGGACTATTTGCTACACATCATTGATCCATAATTTGACTACTGCATTCGAGTGCGTGGGTAGAGTTTGTCGGTTCTCTAGCACCATTCGAATTCAGTGCTTGAATGTGGATGCTCTGCGTTCTTCGATATAATGAACTCGTGTTTACTACAAGAAACTACTTGCTTCTTTCTTTCAAAGTCGCTTGCCGCTGTCTGCCTGTCTGTCTCTATGTATGCTTAGATCTTTAAAACTACGCAACGGATTTTGACGCGGTTTTTTTAGTATATAGAATAATTCAAGAGGAAGGTTTATATGTATAAAAATTCACGATATTCCCATGAAAACGGGCAAAACGCGGGTAAAAACATATAGAACTCAACATTTGAATAACGTATTTAGTTCCTCTATATTATAAGAAGACTTGCTTTGTCTTGAACTTTAATTTAAATAACATTTGAATAAATTATGTACTTACCTAATTTATGTTGATTGTAAGTTAACTATTTAAAAGTAACCCATTTTTCTGTAAATAAAATAGATTAAAATGTAGGAAATAATTACCTTAAGTTTTTATTTAAATCCTTACAGATGTTAATTAGGTAATAGCAATAGTTTCTATACATTCCTATTATTAGAATTAATAATTCTAAAATAACAAAAGTATTTTAAATAATTCAAGTACCTATGTTTTATTTTTAACGCCTCGGTGTTCTAACGGAATATGTATTTGCCTGCCAAGACCGGCGTCTCGGGTTCAATTCCTGGGTCGAGTGGAACATATTTCAAACATGCTACATTACAGGACATTACAGGCTAATACTTTACTTTCAAATTTATTCATATCATTAGCATATTTTCAATTAACTAAGTAATAGGCTTATTTCTTTAGATAAAATAATTTTAGGAGGAGTAAAAGTTATTTTCCATGAGGCCAATGCTTAGGGGGGGGGGGGGGGGGCGCTATTGATCGGTAATTTTGAAAAATAGGATTACTAAGTCTTCTTCTTCTTCATCGAGTGGAACCAATCCAATCCTAGTTTTATTAGATGTTACTAAGTTGTATTAGATACTGTATCAAGTATAATTTAATGTTTCACTAGCCACGCCCCGCGGTTTTACCCGCGTTGTACCCGTTCCCGCAGGAATTTCTGGATATAATGTATCCCATGTGTTATTCTGATGTATAATCTATATTAGTGTAAAATTCAATCCAAATCCGTCAAGTAGTTTTTTCGTGAAAGTGTAACAAACATAGGTACATGCATCCATCCTCACAACGTTTCGGATTTATAATATTGGTTTTTAGAGCATAAAAAGAGCTATTCTCGACCTGCGATTTCGTACGGTCTACGATGTACCTGAATCCACAATACATGGCGCTAGAACGCACTATCGTTCGGTACTTTGCCTGTTTGGACCCGTAGTACAGTTTTCTAGCTAGGAAGATTTTTTTCGCTCTCAGATACTGTAAGAGGTAACGACTGATAAGTCCTACTAATGTGATGCGAAAGTTTGTGAGAATGTATGTATGTGTATTTGTTTGATGATTAATATACGTTATAGTCTAAGATACGAGCCTATATCGACCTTCGCCGAGCTGATAATAGAACGACACATATTTTATCATGAATTTAGTATATTAGAAAACATATTAAAAATGGGTTTGCTAAAAAAATCCAGGGCAGACTATTTTTAATTATTTTTCAAAAAATGATTTTAAATTAAATGTTGCAACATCAGGATAATTAACACTAAATTCATGATAAAATATGTTTCGTTCTATTATCAGCTCGGTGAAGGTCGATATAGGCTCGGATCTTCTACTATTATACATAAAAATAACACATGGGATACATTTTATCCCGAAATTCTTGCGGGAACGGGTACAACGCTATACCCCAAACAGTAGTGTCCTCGTTTAAGTTTTAATGGTAACGTGTATGTAATGTGTAATGCGAGTAGGTAAGAGTCACTATTTGTATGCCTATACCTAGTCATGTTCTATTTTTATTTCCCCTTTTTATGATAGTCATGATTGATTGTTTCTAACAATATTATTAAAAAATGATTAAGTATAAAAATAAATAAAATTCCAAGTATGTTACACGTTTGACCTACTGGCCGTTTATTTCATAATTCCAATTGAAGGAACAAAGTTGAAAGATAACCAATTCAGGCGATTTAAATTAATAATAACACTTAAAATTAAATACTTTATAAGGAACATTAGACACAGAACATAAAAATATACAACTCAACTCGATACTAAAACGAAATACTACGAAATAATACACCTATTTACAAACTTATCGTAACTTATTCTATTAGTGAATTGTGCAAAAGCTCTCACAATGAGGTAATAACTTACAGTGTAACTGGTGACTACTAATTGACTATAAATAATAAGACGTACAAACAATCATTACCCAAAACCTATGGTGAATGTCATGGATGTGTCAATGGGACGATACTGGCACCAACTGTACCCGTGGTATAAAAAATAATAGCTTTTTCTGTTAAACAAGTGGGAATTGTCGGCACTCGAGCGCAGCGGAGTGCCTCGTAAAATGGGGCAGTAAACGAACCTCGGGCGGTTAATCGACATTATATTACAACACCGCTCCTAGAGATTATCTTCGTCTGGTCTTTAGCTTTCTCTGTGTCTGTTATTTTTGATGATTGGATTTTGGTCCACGTTTCGCCGAGCGCTTTGCTGAAATGGTCGTCAACGTTTTTTGTGGAGGTTATTTTTTCTGTTTCTTTTAATCTTGAGTTTTGGATTTGTCGCCAGGTGTCGCCGAGGGCTTTGGCGAAGTGGTCGTCGACGGATACGCTGGCGTCGTCGACTTCCATCGCGATGATTTTGGCTGGTTTTGGTTCGTCTTGTTTGAATTGTATGGGGCTGCTGGCGCGGTCCTCGGTGTTGGGTTTGACTCCGGGCTGCGCGTCGTTCTTCTTGAATAAGTTCATGTAGTCGTCGCCGAGCGACCGTCGGAAGTGCTCGTCGATCACTGGGTCGCACATTGACATTGAACCTGAGAAAAACCCATGTTTCGTTTAGTTTTTGTTTTATAATCGCCTGCATAGGAAAGTCAACAGTCCTGCCATCTTACTTTACTTTGAAAATCTTAGTTACTCGGTAAATTGACCGTATTTCCCTGCTATTTTAAATGAAAGTTATGATCTACGGACATGTAATCCAAATTTGAATTGGATGCGTCATTCAGATATAGAAATAGAGAGTTCAGATGCAGAAAAGAGCAAGGGGGCTCCGTATAGAATTGAGTTAGCAGGTAAGGTTTGGCTCACGAGGCAGTTCTTATAAACATTATTGCGTTTGTGTAATGTACTCAATACAAGAGTTTCTCCGAATACTAACCGGGCGGTGTATCATTAGTCTTGATAACTGAAGGTCTGTTGTAGGGCGGCGGCGCGGGGCGCGCGCGGAGACGCATGTCGATGGGGGCTTCGTGCCGGCCCGGGTACTCCGGGGGCGGGCCTGGAACAACGCAAAGGAATGGTCAGTTGAGTCTTTAGATCACTAAATTCAACTTAATGAAAAGGCTAAGCTTCTGAGGCAGGTGAATAGTAATCAGTTGGGTGTGGGTTGGGTTAAGTTTTAACCTAGTGGGTAAAACTAGGTTTTAGATACAACTAGGTTTAACTTATTAGGTAGAATAAAAAGGGTAGGCTCTTAGACTAGTCATCAGTTAGGTATAACTAGATTTAACACATTCCCTGCCACTCATTTTTTGGTAAGTTTCAACAGAATCTTTAGCGTGAATATCACCTATTTGCTGACAAGACCGAGAAACTTAAAGTAGCTATTGCCGAGAAGAAAGTTGGCTTTGAATGAAGACGATCTTTTCAAAGGAAGGTCATCAAGAGTGAAACTTCAGTGAGGGAGAGGTCTTACCCCTTCATCATATTCTTATATCACTATGTAATTACCTAATTCCCATAATTCCTTACATAACATACGTACTCCGGAGAATGATAAACAAACATAGCAATAATAATACAGGAAAATAACCCACAGTATTAGAAGACTTCACAAACAAGCACCTAATGATAAACATTTTGTTTTCCTCCGCTATACAATATCTTCATTAACATTGTGGTAAATAAACAACATTTTTGTATCCCACGTACCGTATTGGCAATAGCTAATGTTACGCGGCCTTGCATTATTTGAATATCATTAAAATATCGTTTTATCACACGCAAAGAATTTCATTACATTCTGATCGTAATTAATTTACGTATCTTCGGCATATTTGAATACAACTCAGGCACCCAAGTAATGCAGAACGTAGGTATCAAAAATACGTTGTAACAACGTTTGCTACGCTTGGAAATACTTTTATTTCGGTAAAGGAATTTATATTCGCATATTTTAAGGCGGTTATTTGTATAATTAGTGTGGCGTTTACTTAATATTCTTTTGATAACGAAAATGTATTAAAGTGTTTTGATTTTCATACCTAACTACGTTTTAAAGGTGTTTGCAGTAATAACGAATTTTAAAGAGAGATAAATCTATAAATATCTAAAAGTTTACCAGATCAAGATCGCTAAGAAACATCGCAAGGAAACAGGCGTTGAAATGAAAAAAACCGCATCGAAATCGATCCATCCGTTTCAGACCTAATACGGTATCACACACATACTCACACACAAACATCAACATTAAACATATAACTCTCTTTTGCGTCGGGGGGTTAAAAACTGACAAGGTAAAGTAAAGGCAAGGAAGCCTGTCAGTTTCTAAACTTTACAAAGTTTTTTCTTATTCCCATTAAAAATAATGTAGGCATATTCATTAAGTAGGTATTTTGGAGTTAAAGAAACCGGAGTCTTATATTAGAACTGCCATAGTTAAGAGCCTTTAAAATAAAGTCGAAAACGACCTTAAAATTATGTTTATGCTAGCTTGCTGCTACATTTGACCCTAATAAAACATATATTTCAAAATGATTTGGGGCCCAAATGAAGTCCAGAGGCACTTCTTCCTAACGATCTTCGATAGATACTTGGATGTAGCTGACTGTGATTTTTCTATCTAAGCACTGCTTTGCTTCGGTGGCCAGGTAAAATTGTCAGTCTGGCTGTTCGGACCATATCGGAGGCCTTTGGGCGGCTTAAAAACTACCAGGGTACCTATTATAAACCAGGGTTGGCCACTAACCAGCGTACTTTACTTGAACTTGCTTTACTAAAGAGTTTGATTCAATATACTTACTGTTCTAAATGAAACGGGTTCGTATAATTATAACATGTAATAATATGTAACGTATTTATTATCGCGTGATGACTCAACGTTGAAACGTCGGGTACCTACGTATTTTAATAAATATACGTTATATATTCTAACGCGATACAGACCCGGTTCATTTAGTATAATGAGTGCAAATCGTGTTAGTTTAAAAAGTTTGTCAATATACTTACGTTTCCCATTGATAGCTAGGTTAGTGGGCGTGTCTTCGGTTTCGTCCGAGAGCTCCCCGTCGCTGTGGGGCTGCGCACGCGTCACCGACGTGACGCTGCGACGTTCGTTAAACGACTGCGACCGAAGGGCCATTTTGCCGTTCTCCCTGAAATATTTACATTAATATTGTTAAATTTGAGAAATTTTTGTGTTTTGACAAACAAAATCCGTCGGCAGAAACTTTAAGGGCAGAGGGGTCAAATAGATGACATGACAATTACATATTTTATGTATATTTAGTTACATGTTTAGGAAAGAAAATCGCTAATGTTTTAGGATGCTACAAACAAACATTTAATACACCATTACATACACGTGGTAATTAAAACCACCCCATATTTGCACCATAGGATAAAACTAGACGATGTACTAGACTTCAATTCTACATTCAACATCTAAATCTTTACTAATCTAATAAAGAACAAAATTAATTCC
This sequence comes from Cyclophora albipunctata, assembly GCA_963082685.1. Lineage (NCBI taxonomy): Eukaryota > Metazoa > Arthropoda > Insecta > Lepidoptera > Geometridae > Cyclophora > Cyclophora albipunctata. The sequence goes on along the minus strand of OY720116.1, from coordinate 7,051,730 downwards.
TGTACAACAAAATGTATGGCCGCGATCCTACCCGAATTTCAATAATTCCTTTTGCAATAGATAGCCACACTGAACTGGAAGGTCATGGGCTCTTTTTCATCCCGAAATTCCCACGGGAACGGGCACAATGCGGGTAAAACCGCGGGGTGCTGCTTGTGTACAATAAAGCTACAACCCACCTCGGTCTATAGTCCGGGACCCGGGTCCGTCGCTCCCGCCTCCATTTCCCGGTGAGCTCTTTGGGCTGTCGCGGCGCCTCGGGCGAGACTGTGCGGTCCCCTTCCGACTCCCCACTGGACGCCGTGCTGGGTGTCTCTGTAAAAATAAGTTACGTTATAGAAATATACGTTATTTTCCAAAGCAAATCGACTCTAAAGTAGATTGTGATAAGAACAATAAGGATTCTTGTTCTTATCACAATCAATAAGGAACTTCATTCTATTTCATAGTGAATGTTGAGATTAATTTATTATATTAGCTATTTTCTAAAACGCCAAAACGTCGGAGGTTATTACAAGTATTGTCAGTAAATGTCTTTCCCAGTAGACTCTAACTAAAAACAATAAACCCTACGCTGTGCTACGCATCCTTTGCATCAGAATGGAAGCATACGCAAAATCAGATAATTATTGAATTCCGAATAGCAACTTCACGTATAATGATCGTACTTCAATAGAAATATAAATTGCGGGTGAGGAGGTTTTGCATTCCGATGCACTAGATGCAACTCAAGTCTACTAAGTAGGTAAAATAATCTGAAAACTTTAAAGGAAAACTGTATAAAGACCATCTAGGCTTTCAGGCTGTTTCCAATTAGCATTTGAGAATGATAAACAATTTGTATTTCATTAGTAACTTATAAAAAACTAAAAATGTGTTTGAAGCATCGGTTACTAAGTAGTTTAGGTTAGGTAAAGTATTTTGGCACAATTTGGTCACGAGTATCTAGATACTTCACCTATGAACCTCATCATGAAAAACAAGAGGACTGTTGCGTCGATGTTAAACAAACTAATATTATTTTCTTAACCATTAAACTAGAAGTCATTCACTGCAAACACTTTTATCACATTTCATTGAAATCATGCACCTTTATTGATTTATGGGTAGCGCGATAAAACTTAACTGTCAAAAATTAGCACTTAATAAAATTATAAAGTGGTACTTTTAGCATCGCATGCGCAAATGCGTGTAGTTGGAACAAATTGAGACTCAAATATGAAGTTAATGGTAATTGTTTAAAAAATTTGAAGAATTAGAAACGTGGTTAGGAAAGAATAGTATAACTATTAGATACAAGAACAGTTAAATCGTAAATTTTCATGGAAATAAGGAAGATCATTATCCTTATTTCCATGAGACCTTCACCTTCATGAAGAAAGATATATATCTTAGATAATTGAGAACCATGTCTAATATACACACTGGCTACTTTCGACGAAATGGTCCAAGATCCTAATGACGAAAGGACGTTTAATTTGCAAGACCTAAATATACATCAATTTTCTAAACCACTATTAATCATTTTCAAAGTACTTCCAATAGTTGTTCCTGGCAACTACCTTTTTCCAAAGGAGCTATCCACGGCTGCCACAACGGCACATTGAACTTGGGTGACTGCGGCGGCTCCATCGAATGCAAGTGAAGCTCGTTCAACGAAGTCCGAGCAAGAAGTAGCAGGAAATGCGGTATTTCCATCATCACAACACAAACACTTAACACTTATGATGTCACTACACCATGACAAGAAATAAGACCAGTGTACACTCGAACTTCCTCAAAGTTTTAGCGAAACTTGCAAAGTCCTATAGACGACTTATAGGCGTCCCGGCACAGGTAACACTGAAGGCCGACTGAATAAAAAATGAACTGGAAGAGATTACATTGGAATAAATAAATGAGATGAACAAAAAACAAAACCCAAAAAGGAAAAAGAGCAGCACGCTCATCCACGCGGCCGGACGTTGCGGCGCTTCCTTCGAGCTCGCATCCACAGGATGTTACTGGATCAACAGGTTTGACCGCCTCCGGCGCACTCTCGGACCCTCAGATTCCTGACCAATTAAGTGTGTGTTCATTGATGAAAATAACTTTAATCACAACCACTCCGCCATACTGCAGCCTCCTAATGTTATCAATGCACTAAAGCCTTTTGGTACTACAGAATGTTACACAAATCCAATAAACTGTAGTCAATCATTGACATCAAAGTGCCAACAATAAATGAGATTAAAATGATTGACATCTCTATTTCAATACGATTGGGACAAAAGAAATGATGACATCATCAACATAAGTGTTTAAGGCCCAAAATACTTATTGTTTTGTAATTGTGATCAGTGACCTTAATATTTGAATATGATAATCAAAGTCGTTGAACAACACGTTTCGGTTTAAACCGCGATAAGTAAATAAAATTTTGGGTACTGACTGTTTAGTAAAACCATATTAAGATCAAAACCGGAGACTGATTGCAGTTTGTCAGATCAGACATCATCATTATAGTTCGAATGATCTCTTTTAAAAAATAACTGAAGCGAGAGATTCTTCGATAGAATTTAAAAAGAAGCCGAGTCACCAGAAACATGAAAATATTAATAACGACCGGAACCAGTAAGTAATAGTTTTCTTAATAAATACCTAATGGATAATAATTATTTCACCTCGAAGATAACATCCTGTATCGTAAACACATCAACCTGTTCGGTCCATTCATGAAAGTGCGTGAGCGCAGGGCGCGGGGATTAACGAACCCCCCGCGTCTGTCGCGTCCTTCCACTCACAACCTTCTTAACCAACCGCAAGCTGGAAAACAATCCCTAACCTTCAACACTTAAGGCTCCTATTACAATGCACCAAAGCCTCCCATTAATTTAAATCTGATACAGCGGAAACTAAGTTCAAAATCTTTGTGTTAGAACCTTCATTTGTTTGTGCAGTAATGTTAGATTCGAACAGAGTTTGTATCCTTGGAAGGTTGTGTTTTATTTTGACGCGGTGAGGCGAGCGGGAGGGGTAAGAAGATGTGAGAAATTGCCGAGATCTCTGTAGGACCGTGTAGGCATTAACTTTTTATTGTCTATTAGAAGAGGCAAAGGGACCGACAGGTAGAGTTTGGCGCCGCTACTTTAATTAAGTCTGGAGGATTTGCCGAATAGAAACGAAATGAGAAATTAATAACGAGATTAATTGCTTTCGGGAAACGCGGTGCCGGCGGTTACATTTAACAATAGTTTACGGTAGCCTTTGGGGTGGAATTTAAGACAAAATGCTTTGATAATGTATGGGACGGCAAGTCAATATAAAAATAATATAAAGAAGAGTCTTCTGTGACCACGGTTCCTGTAAAGGGGCCGAAACGTCAGATAAAAATGTAAAATAAAAGCAAAGTGTAGGTATCTGTAAACGTAATTTCAATTCAAAATGAGTAGTGATCGGTTAAACTTAAGAAATCAGTAATATGAAGAAATTCGATCAGGTTACATTACAGTTCAAAATTGTAACCACAGGATTAGATACTAAGTACAAGATGTGGTAGAAACTACGTAGCTACCCACAGCTCGAAATTAGTGAGGTACTACATTATAATTAGTGTAACTATGCCTCATACAATAAACTCTTGTTTGTACTTGGGAACAAAACAAACACATATAAACATCTCCATTTAAGCGACTAAATAAAGTAACATTCATGAAAGACCTAGAAATTGGGTCCCAGGTGTGGATATAATTCAGACCCTCACGGAAAGAAAACGGTCCGTTCAATATCCTGTAATAAATACGTAAATAATAAGGTGTCACTGTGTATTGTAGTTCGGGAGCATTCAGCAGTGACATAAGATTATTTCCCGTTTTTCTTTTATTTTTGTTCGAGCCCATTCAACCGGATCGCTTGTATTGTAGTGAAGGGGACATGTTCTATTTTCGTACGCCTTTACCGTGATCGGTCCGTAATGAAACTATCGTTGCCTTTCTTTGGAACCTCTATAAAATTCTTTTTAGGGAATAAGTGGGAATGATACAATATTCGTAGCGTTATGAGGGATGAGTCTCTTGGGCTATAAAGTTGATGTATTTTTATTTGCAGGCTTAGGATTTTTGTTGGAATATATATCTACTATTTTTCTTCTTATCGAGTCAATATGGTTATTTTAACAATATGGTTTTTTCATATCTACTATAAAAAAGTAACATATTGTTATCGTCTTTGATTGATATTAGGAGAATTCTTTAAAGTTTTTGAAATCTTTCTTTAAAACACTTATTTTTGCATTCATAAAATAGTCAGATCGGTACCTACATTGCTGCCTGCTGCCTGTTGCAAGCTCATATGATTCTTATTTTTATCGAAGTAAAGTGTCCCAAAGTTTAATTAATGCCAACAAAATGTTTCAAAAGTCTGTTTTCCTATTAGACCAATTTGTTACTTTTCAGAAAAGCGTATAAGTACTTTTAATAACTTAATCTATCCTCCAACCACAAATCCATAGTGCCTACCTAACAACACGAACACGTATTAAATCCTTACATGTTCTTAGAAACATCAAACGGGATTCAATTCGAATGAAACGGAAATCAAAAATCATTCCATCAAACAGAAATTTAGGGTACTAACTACATCCGAAAGGGTGATTTCGAGTGAAATTGTAAGAGCGGGGTATTTGGCACGCATGCGCGGAAGCCATGCCTTCAGGCTAGCCACATCCTTTCGGTAGCACCCTTCCCTCTAGGGATGTTTATTTGCACGACTATTGATTATTTTAAAGTCGGCAGCCAACAACTTTACGTTTTTTCGCTCCCGAACTTAATTAAAAGAACTGTGTTGCGAGACGAGTGGAATTTTAAGGAGGATGAAACTAGGACTGGTTTTGAAATTAGGTTCTTAATTATATCCCTTCATAAGGGTACTTTATCCCCTATTAGAAAATTAGTAACAAAGCGCTGCTAGACAGATATACTCAACTGAAGTCTATAAAATTGAATCATTAATCTTATAATGAAATCAATGAAGGCATGCCAATGCAGTTATTTTGACAGCTCGCGTGAAGTTGCATGACTAGCGTTGTGTATGGTGTCACACGAAAACACGACCAAAAAAACTACCAATAGTCGTTATGTTGGATTGCACAAGTTTTTCTACAATATTTGCATGTGCATTGTGCACGATTTGCGATACGAATACCAAATTGAAATCTATGAATAACTTTATTACTGAATTCGAATGTGGAACGAACAGTAAATAGTAACGTAAAATTTAACAGTTTTTGTTGGAAGAGTAGGTACCTAAAGTAAATAAATGGTCCAGATTTTTATGTATTCGTAGATATTTAATTTATACAGAAAGTAACTATGCATTGATTACACTGCACTGCTACCTATATAGTGTCATAGAATACCTTGGAAAGGAATCAGATGAGTGAAAATATCCACCTCATAGGTACAAAGGCGTGTGAAATAATTTAAATAATTTCCACGCCACTAATAGTTACATACAAATTGATATTAATAGTCAATTTAAAAACCTGTCTCTTAATCTATGATTTCGATGACCCCTAATAACATACACTTAACTACCAAATACATGAAGTAAGTAGGTAAATTATCTTTATAAACTTGTCGAATAAAACTATTAAGGTACCACAAACTCATCGGAACTACATATCAAAACTTAATAACGTCCGTAGGAGGTGATTATTCAAATTTAAATTACTAATAAATATTCAAATTGATTATCGGTTGCGTGACGCCCGGTAGCTGCGTATCTTAGGGCAATGCATTTGAAATACAACTTTTATTTTTATTTTTATACCTTTTGGTTGGTTCTCGCTGCAAACTGCGGTATTAAATTAGGATGGCGGAGTAACGCGCGCGAACCCCGAAGGAACATTTATAAGCACGAATGAGGTTGCCACTGGTTCCAAGCCTGTTCAAAATTACTCGAAATATTATTATCAACATATGGGTATGTTTAGACTGAAGGCATTGAGATCACGTAAACATATAACATCTGGTTATGGACGAGAGTTTTGATAAATGATTCGTACTGAGTTGAAGTTTACTCCTATAAGTTATAACTAAGATTTATAAATTCTGATTAATTTGCAATATGCAGTTTTTTTCGTTCTTTCAATGACTACATAATAATTATTATTTAGTCATTGAAAGAACGAAGATTCTTCATAAAATAAGTGAACACGGATGAAATACGAGCAACTTACCTTAGACCTTCTACGACTTCTTAATCTTAAGCCAAGGATACAATTACAATGGCATTATTATACTTATACACGTTGCAGGTAACAAAACACCCAAAAGATTCAATCAAAGCTGTTACTAAAACAAATAAGGCCGAGAACATAATAACGTGTTTATTAACAGTATTGATTGTTCGTCGTATGAAGATGTGTAGAACGATTGTTTACATAACAAAGGAAGGCGGATGTTTGAAGCGAAAGTGCGGGAAGCGACCAACAACGACCAAACATTCCGCATTCCAACACTCAGCCTTACTGGCGGTTGGACGTAAGAACTATCGGTTCATATGAATTTATTAGATTGTTTCTGTTTAATTGAAGTAGGTAATTCATAAACTGTCAACAGGAAATATACATTAAAAGTGTTTGGTAAAATTAATAATAAACAACTTACTACGTTCGACATTACAATTTAAGAAAATTGGATAAGCAGAATAATTATTATGTGTAAAAAGAGTCCTTAAATTATTAACTTACATTTCGAAGTTGTGTGTCTCTGCCTAGAGATAGATACTCGTTAGTCGTTACCTAGGTACTTAGTACTATAGTAAATAAACGAAATAACTAACTTACATTTAAAAAACGTGTTAAAATACACAAGTCCAAAAAACTTCTTAGATAAGAGTTTTAGCTAGAGTTCAACTAATAAGTAGCGCCTAGCGCCCTCTGTCGACTCAAGTTGAAAACAACCCAAGGGACTCTCAGCCAGTTCAAATGAGTTCGTATTTAGTTAAGGAAGTACTCGCCAATTTCAGTAGAGGGAAGCACTGAGCTTCGGAATAAAAAATGTCCTTGTGAAGGGTAGAGCTCCGAAGTCGGATAAAGTGTACATATGCTGGTTATTAGATTACGAAGATTGATAATTGTATATTATAGCTTTATGTAGCTATATTCTGATTTCAGTAAACACAAGGTTTCATTATATATTGTCAGTTTAATAAGTCTGCTTTTGGCTATGTAGATAGTATCTGAAAAGTCTAATATCTATCTGTTAAAAGTGTAAAATATCTGCCTTGATAAAATTTGATATCAGTAGACTTCAGTGATTTCAGTTAGTACTCTACCATTTCCTATGGTAGAGTCCTTGGATAGAGCAATGTAAATAAGCTTTTCATCCAAAGATTAACAGAAGAGATAGACATTATTACCATTCATCATGAAAAGCCCCTCTTACGTTCTACCTCTGAACTCTACAGCAACAACTTTACAAATCGAACCCCTCATCCAACACACAAGTAGAAATTCTAAATCTATCCCGTTTTAAAAAGGCGTAACGAGTAGCAACTGTTCCAAATACCTTGGCCAGTTTATTTTATCTCCATTATTAACTCAAGAGTGTAGTTTGTTGAACGGATGGTACAGTTGTTAATGGTTATGAATGATGTTCCGCGCCACCCCTCGGAGGCAGACCATGACCGATCCGTATCGTTGCGCTTACTTGCATAATGAATTACCGCCCATGACCTTACTATACTCTACACGGAAAACTTGGTTTTTTGTACGTCTTTGAAAACTAATATGGTGCTGGTTTAGGTTTTGTTGTATTTAAGACGACGTGAGTGCAGCGCTTAGCTGCTACGGAGGGGGTGGATGCGGGGCCTGCGGTCCGACCGCGAGCGATCTCCCGCTCGCGCGTAGTTTGCGCGCTAAGTTTGAATATGTCACTCATTGAGATGCCACAGTGTAGTGACTACAGTAAAAAAAGCCCATCAAGCAAAACTAATCGTAGATATTACGATGGTTAGTATTATATTGTAGGTAGCCTTGGGAAAAATAACTAAAAAGAGATAAAAGGTTTAAAAAAAATATCGGTCTTATCACTGGGTTGGGTGAAATCATTTTTATTGTCTAATATTACGAGCAGAAATATTTTTAAGTGTTTGAATTTCCAGGTTGGTTCGACCTAAAAATATATTTCAATAAGTTAGTATAAAATAATCGTAAAAATACCAAAATAAAATGTGCATGCCACCGAGTTCATAAGCCACGTCTTAGGAGACAAGTCTTGTCCTATACTCGGAATTTTAATTCGATTCCAGATTTGACATTAGCTACTGTCATTTTGTGAAATAATGATACCACATATAATAGTGTAGTGATGTGATGAAGAGGAAAAAATGAGTAGGCTAGATATGTTAATTGACAATATCACAGACACATTTATAATAAATGTTACAGAAAGTGACAGCGATAGCGATGACGGCGACAATTTATAAAATAAATTATTACCATTATACATCTATCTGTTTTATTTGTCATGTTCCTTCATGATCACATTTTTTTATTTATTTCACACACAATTATAAAAGAAAAGTCTAAGATCGTTAATTAATCGTCAAATCTAAATTATCGGTTCAGAAATATTTAATTTCCTGATATACTTAGTTTACGAGAGTAAAATTATAAGCGAGAAGAATCGATCGAGAAATATTCCATTTCCATATCGAATAATTTCGCAACGTCACTATTTAGTACTTGTCATAATGTTGCAACACTGAAATTGTCAAATCTGGAATCGAATTAAAATTCCGAGTACTTATAGGTATCCCCACTACCAACATTGCAGCTGTATAGTTGTTCTGCTAATATTCTTATACTGTGACACAACATATTTTTTTGTTTTTTTTTCAAAGCAATAATCTACTAAATCTATAATAGTCCGGTCAATTTATACATTCGATGTTACATAAAGTTCCAACAAGCTGTAAATCAGGAAAATTGTTCAAAACATAATTATAAACAATGTCTAAAAGCTCCCTATCATTCCCGTGTATGGATTTTATTTTATTCAAGGTCAAGGGTAAAAAAAAGAGTTTATCGCGATTTTCAGCAAAACGGTAAGTTTTATCATAAAAGTACCTGAAAAAATAAAAAAGCTTATAAAATTCTCTATAACTTTAATTCTATCCACTTATTACATATTCCCAACCGTTATTGAACTACACGCTCTAGAAATGTAAAATTAAGGACCTCGGGCAGGTAACTATGGAGCCTGCCCCAATGCTCAACAGTGACATGACCTACCGAGGTCCTTAATTTTTACATTTCTGGAGCTTGTAGTTCAATAACGGTTGGGAATATGGAAAAAGTGGATAGAATTAAAGTTATAGAGAATTTTATAAGCTTTTTTATTTTCTCAGGTACTTTAAGAGAAAACTTACCGTTTTGCTGAAAATCGCGAAAAACTATTTTTTTTACCTTTGGACCTTGAATAAAAAAAATTCCATACACGGAAATGATGGGGAACTTTTAGACATTGTTTATAATTATGTTTTGAACAATTTTCCTGATTTTCAGCTTGTTGGGACTTTATGTAACATCACTCTAAATTTTTGGTTTAAATTGACCGGATTATAATTCAGACAGTTCTTATTTATATTAAAACCTCATTTTCACGCAACCGTCATAGTTCAAATTTATTACTGCGAAAAAAGTTTTAAATTTTGCATCTCCGCGCTCCAGCAAATATTTGGCATAGGTCCGTCCTCCACAAGCGCTTGAGCGCGACTGATCACGCCCCGCGTCACCCGCAACACGGCAAATTCTCTATTTTTTTAGGTATTTTGAAATTGTGTTTAAGAATGAAATGAAAGGTTACAAAAAAATACCTAATGCCCTAGCTCATGCTACGACCTATATTATAGTTGTTTTTCTTTGGGAAAAATCTGTTTATTTTAGCCATAAAATTATTTTTAAATTAATAAAAGAGGCAACTTTGTGATTTTTTTCTATCGAGGGAAATTAATCTAATCGTGTACTGAAATACCTTTGCCACTAGAATATATCCTCAACTTTAATATAATAGTTTTTTTGAATCAAAATTGTGACAATTTATATGAAAATAGTTGGATGGAAAAACCGCGTTTTGCGAGTTGCTGAACTCACGTCACCTTAAGAAGATACGATTGGGCATGCGAGCATGTTTCAGTATTTAGTTAGGTTCCAAATATAAGAGACTAGCGGCGCCCCGCGGTTTAACCCGCTTTTTACCCGTTCCCACGGTAAACTCGGGATAAAAGTCTATAAATAAATAGCCTACCTTCCTCTTGAATGTAGGGTCTGACAATTGAAACAATTGGGACCGACTGCTTAACGTGCTTTCTGAAGCTCGGTAGCGCTCAGATAGAACTGCCACTATCGGCCATCCATCCATTAGAGGCCGAGCTGCACGGTGCTTAGCAATAGCAATAGGTTGACTAGCTATCCAATACAAACATAATTATTCCAATCAGAGGAGTAGTTGCTGAGATTAGAGCATTCAAACAAATAAATAACAAATTCTTCAACTTTATTATAAAGTGAAAAGTAAAGTGTAAGGTTGTAATGTCCCACTGTTGGGCAAAAGCCTCTCATCTCACTGAAGATATCAGTACTTTATTATATCAGTATAAATTCAGTGAGCATCGGTGCAGCATTCTCTACTCTACCTATCAGTATATATTGCACTTAACAAAAAACGCTAAATTAGATTCAGACTATAGCAGAGGGGAATAGCGATATGTCTGTGTTTGTATAGTAGAAATGTATGAATTAGTTGAATAAATGCAACATCACTGAAAAAGTAGTAACGTAAAGTATTAGCCTGTAATGTCCCACTGCTGGGCAAAGACCTCTCATCTCACTGAAGATATACAGTGAAGAGGATACATCACTTGATTGATATTTTATTTTGATATTAGGCCAAGTAAAATACAAAGCCGAATTAAGATAGGAGCATGTTCGGCGGTGACTTGTGAGGTGCGTGTGTCATTCCAAAGAGACTCTATCATAAAAGAACTCTAAATACGAAATGTATTAATTAGTTGAATAAATGAAACATAACCTGAAAAAGAAGTAAAGTAAAGTATTGTCCTGTAATGTCCAACTGCTGGGCAAAGACCTCTCATCTCACTGAAGATATACAGTGAAGAGGATACATCACTTGATTGATATTTTATTTTGATATTAGGCCAAGTAAAATACAAAGCCGAATTAAGATAGGAGCATGTTCGTCGGTGACTTGTGAGGTGCGTGTGTCATTCCAAAGTGACTCTATCATAAAATAACTCTAAATACGTTCGGAATGCACGTACATACCTTACTTAGTTCAAATCGGTGTGAATAACGATTAGTTGGCCCTAAATACGGTAAGTATGTAACCAAACAATGTAATTTATAATGCTGAGTATCTACTGCCTTCCTATATCGTTGCGTTACGTATGGATGTTTGTAGTGTTACATAATATACCATACCTTCACGTACGTTTGTTTGTACGTGGTTGCCCTGACATGCTTTGATGAATAGAATCGCAAAGGAGATCCCTTATGTGGATGGTAACTTGGTTTAGAGTCTGTGCAATCAATAGTCTAGCTAGATAGTCTTTAGACTGTCATATGGTCTATGAAAACTGAAGGATCGCACACTAAAGTCAAAGTCAAATAATTATATTACTATACCGCCCCGCGGTTTTACTCGTGTTATGCCCGTTCCCATGAGAATTTCTGTATGAAAAACCTATATATATTTATATATATAACCTTCCTATTGAATTTGGCTATCAATTTTAAAAAGAACTAGCAGCGCCCCGCGGTTTTACCTGCGTTGTGCCCGTTCCCGTGGGAATTTCGGGAATTTTTTACATTTTTACATAAAAACCTTCCTCTTGAATCACTCTACCTATTACAAAAAACCGCATCAAAATCCGTTGCGTAATTTTAAAGATTTAAGCATACAGACAGACAAACAGACAGACACGAAAAAGAGACGACTTTATTTTATACTATGTAGTGATGATTATTCAAATCGAATTGGTAGTTTCTGAAAAAAGAGCGTTCTAACAAACAGAAAATCTGCTTTAAAGTATACTGCTATAGCAGTATAGTCTATACTGCTACTTTAAGGCACATTTTTTGTTATAGTCTATCTATACTATAGTGTATAGATTGTAGAGTGTAAGGTAAGGTCGTTACGATTAAAAACTACTGATAAACATGAGGCAAGACTTAAAAGACTATTTCATTGTCAAAGAGTTTTCTGATCTTTAACTAAAGAATAATACAGACCGACATCTGTGGTAAAACTGACTAAAGATGGACTTGGAACAAGCAAGCTTAATTAGGTAATGTTTGGACTTGTCTGCAATAGTCCTAAGTGAAAAGAATACAGATTAATAACAGCAGATATTTCTAACACATTCCGTTCATTAATCTCAACTTTCTACGATTTGTAAGCTTTGGGTGGGTATTTAAAATGACGTGTCCACATTGCATCACCTGAGCGAGCCTGGATTCCATGCATGTTTAGTCTGACTACTGGCTAGTATAGGTACCTAGTGAGCGTTTATTGAGAACTTTATCCTACATATTTACAGACAGATATTGTTGAACAGTTGTGTGAACGTGTTTGTGACTTTTTCGCTAAAATGGTTGCTCGTATTGAAGTGAAAATTGTAACAAATAGGGTAGGTAGATTGATTATCCCAAAATTCTATATTCTTAGGTTCAAAACGAGTGCAACCAGGGCTGTGGTAGGCTGGTTTAGCACAAAGGATCCCAGTGGGTTGGTGTACCTTTAGGTTTAAGCTCCTAATGACAACAACCGCTTACAATAACTTTCTTTCTAGGTACAGGTAAGTACAACAAGGATATAAACGCAAGTAGCTAGTATTGTTTAATTGTTTATACACAGTACGAAACAAACTTAATTTAAACTTCAAACATTCCCGGGTGTAAAACATACAGTCACAGTAAGTACTTCTGTGTTCATAACGCGTCGGAGGTCAAGTGAAAAATCGAACGCCTTCGCAGGCTATTAACATTCTTAACTTATTAATAAATAGTGGATGATGTGTGTCTGAAGGCATGTAGCAGGATTGCGGAATGATTTGAAAGCGAATATTTTACGTCATCGTCGGTCGCTTTTTAAAGATTTTATTGTAATACGAAACGAGTATACTTATTTTTGGAATTTGCAGAATTCATACTTAAATTAGGTACTTAATTTACAAATGATCTTCAAAAATTGACGGTCACACATTTTAAAGGGTATTTTAATCTTAAAAATGAGACGATAATTAGATGACAGTGATATAACACGATTTGTCCAGATTAGACTGCTTCGGTCATTATATGCAAAAGGTTAAAAGAATTAGGTCGCTTCGTTAATAATTCATAATGTAATAGAAACAATATCTAAGTAAGTATATTGATTAGATATACAAATTGAAGACGATGCAGACTGCCACACGCAACTGCAAACTGCAGGCGAACTGTATGATTGTCTATAGACTGCAGTCAAACAAGTTTTATATTTTGTGCTGCAGTGTCGCCACGCTTGAAATCAATTTCAATTATAGATTAATTTCGATAATTTTGATTTATAGAAATTAGTGCAGTCTGCAGCTGAAATGTTATCTGCAGTCCGTCTTAAAATTTTTAGGTAGCAAACGCCCTAATATAAAAAGTAGTCAAACAAATGTTCTTGCGCGCCCTACTGAATAGATAAGTAAGTATGTTCACTAGTATTTCACGAGTTGGTGTGTAGTTGTAAAACGATTTCAACATTGTAAAGGTCCGTTAAATTTTATATCATTTTATCCTTGATCTAGAATGTGGCTTCACCTTAACGTGTGTACACATTTGTTATCAGTAGCGGCAAGTTTGAATACTTCGTTGTACGCGCAGACCGCATTAACATCAGTGAATTCGAATATTTACTAAGCAATCGATCCACAAGGTAAACCTAAGTTGCTCAGTAGGTACGTACATCTGGCCTAGTTTAATATTTTTCCCTAATCACTGACGTCACCGCACGAAATATGTGAGTTGTTACAAAACAATGCGGTTAAATTGTTAGATTTGTTAGTTTTCACTGACATTTAAACACGTTATTTAGAATCCAGAATGGAGGAATGCGTTTACGTTACATGCTACAGAATGTTACCAATAAAATCATAAATGTAACATTTTGTGGAAATATTGCTTATTGCTATTTCCCGCTGAACTGAAAGTGTTGAAAATGTTTGATGGTTATGGATGAAAATGTCCCAGAGCTAGTTAGTAATGAGGATGAACATATAGGAAAAACTTTGTAATAAAGTTTCTATGACACAGGTCCGATGATAAAGCTACGAAGATGAAGTCACAACCACTGTAAATTCTCATATATTCCTGTAGGAATATCTCACAGATAAACGTGTACTTAGTAACGAATCCTACTATCCTACTAATATGATAAATGCGAAAGTTTGTGAGGATGGATGTATGGATGTATGTTTGTTGCTCTTTCACGCAAAAACTACTGAATGGATTTGGATGGAGCTTTACAGTAATATACCTAGGTTAAACATATAATAATACATAGGATACATTTTATTCCGAAATTCCCGCGGGAACGGGTACAACGTGGGTGAAACCGCGGGGCGCGGCTAGTGCTCTATATATTTATTGGTATAGAATCACACAAATAACTGTTGATAACAAAATGACTACGCAGGAAATCATAACAATCATAATATACGTCTTTAGGTTTGTCATGTAAGTATTACTTACTAACATTGGTATTTTAAGTACCTAGAAAATTATATTGGTAGAGATAGTATGGTGTTATCGGTTAAAGAAAATTCAATATACCTTACATGATTTGTAATCTTTGTGTAAACCTATTTGAAGCTGCCCGGCCCGGCATATAGGGTACTGGTGAAAATAAACATTGTTTGCTATTTTACGAGTATATCTCTACAATATTTAAGTTAGTTTTTAACCGACTTCAAAAACCGAAGGAGGAGGTTCTCAATTCGGTGGGTATTTTGTGGGCTGTCACCGACTCCAAAAATAACAATACTAGTATATAATTAACAATTATTACTACCTTAGTAGTACTCATATTATGATTATAGAGTTATTTTTTGCTTTTTAGTTTTGAAGTCGGTTTTTTTAAACGTAGTTTTTTTAATTTTATGTTTTATCATCCTAATCTATTTAAATAAATTTCAAACATCGCATGTTTCCTAAATTTAAACATGGCCCCGCGTTAGACAAGCTTGGTGATTACACCTAATTCCCCTCACTGTACTGATATCTACGGTGAAATGAGAGACTTTTACCCAGCAGTGGGACATTACAGACTAATCTATCATAATTATATTCACTAAAACACAAATGTGAACAATACCTAAAATTGGCCTAAAAGACGCTGCAAAACCCATAGTTTCGCCATTCTTATTACTATTATACCACTAAATGTAAACATCTGTACTACGAATGCTGTTTTTACCTGTATAAAAATGTTGTCTAATTATTTATCAGGTTGTTATATCATTGAAACAATACCGACGGCCCGAATAGCTGGAATAGCTGCACTCTCGCTCCGCTGCCAACGAAATGGAATCCGTTGGCCATTAGAAATTCTACTACATGATGACTTCATTGGTATCGGGATGCTCCGGCGCGTGCCGCCACCCCACCAGGCGGTGACATGCGCAGGCGCACGCATTCGTTGTCACTTCACTGAGGAATGTCAGCTTTCAAATTTTAGTCATAGTCACATTTACCCACTGCATAAACGTGGTCAGTTATTACTTTATTACAAACGTATAAATGATGCACCTACAGCTACAGTACAGTTAGATGACATATTATCTGTCATCCATGACCTCGACAGCTTATGACCGACCCAAATACGAAGAGTTATGATCCCTTTAATCGGATACATTAGGCATTTCAGAGGATGACAATGGATATAAACATTGTTCGGTAAGCGTTAACTGTAGTCCGCAACGCAACCTACATTCAGCATTCTTTTCGAAACCGTAACACGCCGCCTCTGCGTTCCGGATATACTCGTACATACTACACGCTCAAGCCACATTCACTCCAACACCATTCGCAATAAAAACCATTTCAATTCGATACTATTGATAAAATGCCAAGAATTGCATTCTAGAGAGCTGTAATATGACTATGATCTAGCAATGTGCGATTGATATGATAAAGTTTATTATCATGACAAGGATTCTACATATGTGGTGTATGTATAGCCAGGTGGGAAATGTTTGTTGATAATATCTTTCCATAATACCTTAGAGGCGAAAGTAATTGTCACCGGACTACGACAAACGTTTTTTAAGAGAGTACCTCAAGCGTGTTCAGGGCAAATTCCTGAACGCTTTCTCTGGCATAGCGTAAAGGCACGTAAAGGCAAGCGAGTGCGGCGGCGGCGGTCAGCGAGTCGCGGCGGTCAGCGAGTCGGGCTGGTCTGCGCCGGCGCAGCATCAACGAAAGTGAGCGCGTCGCGGCGCGCCGAGCCGCGTGCGGCCTGTCATCACGTTGCATAATTAACCACCACCAGACCACAGCATTGTTTGTAAACAACACCACATCAAGTAATCATATACTTACAGGATCGCGTGATAATTTAACAGATTTAAGTCACATATCGATAAAAAATCGAAAGAATTTAAATTTCACAATTTCGTCATGACATTCCATTGTTACACGTAAACGTATTAATCGACGTTATCTCTGCTGGCCGCTTTATTGTAGCTATTGATTGATATTGGAGAGATTGCGCTGGCTTTTAATTAAGGTACCAGGAGTAAGTACCGGTCATTTGATCAGCAGTAAAAGCGATGCAAGCGGAGGCCTGTGCGCTTCTTTTGTACTTGCCGACGATAGAACTTGATACTTTAAGTACGTACTACTATAAGTTATTCAGGCGTAAAGCTAGCTTCACACATGCTGCACCGTGTATCTAATAGATGATATTACTATATAATCTCATTCCTCATATGCTAAGGAAACCTTAAAAGTGTGCATTGCTACTAGTCTGGTATGCGGTTATATAGCTTCGCTCTATCCATTGAGGGTGTGTTAGAAGCCGGATCAGCTGCCATCTTGTGGGTCGGCGAAAATGCGGGACGCATTTCACAGCCAACGAGATCAGATTTACGAATTACTATAAATTATTCTCATATGTATGATAATATGAGAAACCGCTATGTTTATACAATGATACCATTTTATAAATAGTAAAATCTTAATGTAAAGCAAAAAACTACTTTACTCAGAGATAATTATGAAGTTATTCTCTTTAAGTTATTGGGGTTGTTGAGCCATTGTTATGTTACCACTATATTCAGAGTATAAACTATCCTTAATATAATTGTGACGTTTCTCTCCGTAAAATAATATTATTCATTCCTAATTTTATACAGAATATTAATGATATAATGAGGATAATATAAGCCCCCGAACTTTTACTATAACTATATTTGCTATCCGGGGTAAAATTTATTATTGGCCTTATCATTGAGCTATATTTTGTGTTACGCTTTTGATTACCTGAATAAGTATATACTAACATTACCTATATAGAGGTAAAATTTATGAGTTTGTTTGTTTGTTTGTTTGTATGTTCTGTATCTCGGGAACCACCAGGTCAGACTCGAATAATTCTTTTTGTAATGGATAGCCACATTCAACGGGAAGGTTAAGGGCTATTTTGTATCCTGAAATTCCCACGGGAACAAGCATAACGCGGGTAAACCGCGGGGCGCTGCTAGTAAATAAATTAGATAAGTTGTTGTTGTTGAGGTGCGTACTAAATGGAGTATTAATAAATGTGATCTAATTGCTATATGCGATTGTAAATCGGAGACACTCGAGCTAATTATTGTTATCTTTGTAGAGTAAATAAACATTGTTGAGTAAATTTATTTGTAACTAACAGCGCCCCGCGGTTTTACCCGCGTTGTACCCGTTCCCGTGGAATTTCGAAATAAGAAATAACCTTTCTCTTGAATATAGCTATCCTTTAAAAAAAGAATTATTCAAATCGGATTGGTAGTTTTTGAGATTAGCGCCTTCGAACAAACTACAAAACGAAAAATCTAACTTTTCAGCTTTATTAGGTACTAGCAGCGCCCCGCGGTTTTACCCGCATTGTGCCCGTTCCCGTAGGAAATCCGGGATAAAATGTAGCCTATAGCCTTCCTCGATAAATAGACTATCTAACAGTGAAAGAATTATTCAAATCGGTTCAGTAGTTTCTGAGATTAGCGCGTTTAAACAAACAAACAAACAAACAAACAAAACAAACTCTTCAGCTTTATAATATTAGTATAGATTTTAGTTTTGAGAGATATGGTCATTTAATGGAGCAAGTCGACCTATACATAATGCTGAATAGTCTCTGGACTTTGTCATATTAAACCTTTCAGTGGATTGAAGGCTTTTCAATTTCTACTTAATGACAATGAGATTTTTTTATAATTTGTCTAGTTGCGCCCCGCGGTGTTACCCGCGTTGTACAACGCGGGTAAAATCGCGGGGCGTTGCTAGTAAGTATTATAATGTCTACTAGCAATGGTTTTTTTAATAACTTCAAATTTTTTGAAACATAATATATTTCTAGAGGTTCGTTTAGATTAAAAAAAATAGGCGGTCCAGCGAATTTAATAGAACATCTCGGTTCGCAGCTAGTAAACTAGTTTATACAACGTTTGATCCATTTCGAAGCGAAAACTATCCACATGAAAGCAGTAAGACTTGTGAGCAACTTTTTTGCACTTCAAGTCAAAATCAATAGTCTGCGCGTCCACTCATCGCTGATCGTACAATGAATTCTAGCACACTGTATGGCATCGATTTAAGAGCAAAATGTAGAATGCGCTTTTAAAACTAGTGTCGCCTACACGGAATAGTCTAGTGAGAGAACGACTTTAGAGAACATTAATAAAGGTCTTGTTTATTTCTTTATTTAAAAAATATTAGTATTTAGTTACCTCGTGTATGCTATGAGGTAACCAAAAGCTTACTAATATTTTTATCAATTAGTTTTATCAAAGCTACCCAACATTCTAAGAGATATTTTTAAGACTGCATATAAGAGAAGTAAACATCATTTCGCATCAGAAGAAGAGATACTAGCAATTTTAGCAATATCTGTTTAGCAAATACTGGGAGTGGAAATACCAATCTAGTCGGGACTTATTCGCGAATTAAATATTTAAATTCTTACTTCAAAAAAAGTTTAAAAAAAAATCGTTTAAATTAGTGTTTACATTATGTTCATATCGTAATAGTTTGAATAGTGTAAAAACTTAGGGAATTCCTAAACCCGGACGTTTCTCGATCGCGCTAAAAACAAACGGTCTGCAAAACGAAACGCGTGACGGTCACATTCCGACGGTCACCGAGGAAGCCAACCTCGATCAATGAAGCCTTTATGAAACCAGTCGACAAACAATGCCTCCCTTTCAGATACAATACAATCGCAACGTTTTTGTATGCCCTCTCTACCGCGATTTAGAAAACACTGTATCTCCCACTATTGTATAAAGATTTTTATTGTCACAGTAAAACTATATAGGTAGTTAGGTACCAAGACTTAGTAAACCTATTTGACATGGCGCTTAATAAATTATCAAACAATACTAAGTAGTTATGTCTGCCCTTTACTTGTGGTATGTCCTCTTATGGTTTGTGGAAGAATTGAATATTTTTATTGAAAAATTCTTTAAAAGAAAAGCAAGCGACTGTCTGCTGGATGTCTATTGAACAATGTCAGTTGGAATCTGGAATGCGACCCGCCTACAAGGCCGCGTGCCATCTCAACTATAGGTACTTACCTACCTACCATTATAATATTGTATCCATATTAATAGCGCTATGTTATTCATTTACTTATTTATAAATACATATTCCTACGCCATTATCACATCCTGGTGCCGTTTAATAATATAAAGAAAATATATGATTACAGTCGCGTTTTTAAATTCTATTGTTTTAATAAATTACTTTTTAATCACATGGTAAATAAAATGATTGTTCGTCGGTACTTACGTTTTAGAAACAATGACAATTGTGGAGTGAAATCATTGGATTAAAAAAACTCGTAACGACAAAAAATACAAATTGTTTATCTAGAGTAGGTAGAGGAATTAACGAATACCTACTTACAAGGTTGTAACTACACTTAGGGCGGCTTGCACAAGACGTTTTAAGTACTATCAAATAGTACTATCAAATAGTAACTAAAAATATGTTCGTTTTAAAAAGTGTTCTATTTCGTGCAATATAAAACACAATTTCGCACCCGGCCCGCGACCGCACTATACCTATGTGTTTCTTGTACTTAAGATAAGCTGACTTTACCAATATTACTTGTTTCTTCGTTATAATTTTGTCGACGCTCGTGGGTTTAGGTGAATAGAGTAATTAATTGATAAGTAGTATAGATGTTTGCCAAATTAATCCAGCTTCGCCAGCTGGTTCACCTCGAGTAGGGAAACCCCAAGCTGTTGGCCAAGCTGGATTAATTTGGCAAACATTAAGATGAACACAACGTGTTAAAACATTAAAGCAGTATAGAACTTACCAAAGCCGTCGGAATCACTGGCAGGGTACGCTGGGCATGGTTGTACCATCGTGGCAGCTCGAGACAGCACGTCCAATGCCGATTCCACCTTCTCCATATCTGACCTGGTGAGAGCAGTTGAGTTAGAGGCGATGTTTTAGAGAAAATAGTTGCGAGAGGTAAGGTGATAAATTAATTGTATCTTATATCGTCTATCATCAACGAGATTCATGTTAAAATCAGGTAAAAGAATCTAGCAAGAAGTGGAGGTGGTAGGAATAGTAATTAAATTAACATTATGAATCGAAACTCAACAGTGTATCGTCAAAAACAATGACCGAGTATAAAGTTTATGGGTATGTACCTATATTTTTTTAAAGTCTCACTCATTTAATGGCTTACATGCAACAAACTTGTTATATTTGCATTTCATTACTTTTTTTTCGTGTCGATTGCTTGATAAGTGTTCTAATGGACAGCTAATAGTACACCATTAAACAAAAAACACGGTTAGGAATGCTAAGCAAATCTTTTAAGTGATACAAAATTAATACTTTCAGGAAAAGTTTATATTTAGACATCTAAACCAGTACAGGAATCCTAAAAATCCATGTCTGGCATCGTGAAAATATTTGCGTTTCGTATTAAAATATCGCAGACTAAAATTCATGCTGGCGAATACCAAAGTGGCGGAAATTGTTCGCGATAATACGGCTAGACGTTGGACAGACGAGCGGCAAGTTGTACGAACAGCACGTAAATAAGTGAGGAGTCAGATGATCAAACAAAGAGTTGTGAAACGTGGCAATCGACCGCATACCTCGACTCCGGGAACGAAGCCAATGGACCACTGGCGGCTGGTCGGCCTCTGCCAGACAATATACTCGCGAAAATATCATGTTTTCATACCACTCCGCTTCATGCATCACCAATATAAAACAAGCAAAAGCCTGCATAATATAATTCCCAACATTTTTCTCCAAAGGAATGTGTTTATACATTGTCCAAGACATTTGCCCGGGACGAGATAGTTTTAATAACCAATATGTCGAAAGGAAATACTACAAATTGCTGGGTGTTTGGATTGGTAACCTCTAAGCAACTTTGTTTTACGAGGAGATTTTACGAGTAGGAGATATTTTGCGGTTACTCAGTCATTTTGATGGAGAATTGGAAATCTACATCTCGGTTTAAATTGAAGATAGTGTTTCACCAGATGTGGTAAACAACATCCATGAGAGTTATTAGGATATCCTGTTGAATAACAAGGCAACCGACTTCTAGTAGATAGCAAGTAGACATGCTTGCCTAGTAATAGCGGATTTAAACCTTGGCAGCATCGAAGGGTCACATTTGTATTCGTTAGTACACATTTATAGCAATTCAGTAGCTGTGATACTGAGTAATGTTGACCTTATTCAGTCATCGAATTTCCGTAATAGAATATTGATAACCAAGCTTATCAATTATGTCAATGATCCTTATTTATACCGTTGATTTGCCTTTTCATAGGTACATAGGTATTTATTAGTACATATTTACAAATGGCAGATATGCTTAGGCGAGGTCTACATACCGCGCGAAATTATCTCGTGACAGAGATGCCAATCAAAACAAATAACAGAATGGTAACGGCCCGAATACCTATCCGCGTAGTTTTACAAAAGATTTATTTAAAGATAAACCACATTTAATTAATGATAGTAACAATGTGAGCGATAATCGCATTCCATTCATGCCGGGAATGTTTTATGAATACAGCAGATGTAGTTAACTAAATTAATATAATGGACGTGAAATTCCTAATGGAGAACTATAACGACATTACTTTCAAAAGTCACACGAGATTCACGTTATGTCTGTTTATTCTCACGCGAGATGCAGAGGTGTGGAAAAAGGGAATGGTAAACAAACGGTGTAGGTAGAGAGACAGTGATGAGGTGGCTTCGTTAATGATGAGGAATTTGGTACCCACAATAGAATTTTTCTATCCGGAGGCGTAGTCACGAGTATAAGGTATGCAGGGCTCTATACATCATTCGTCCAAGTCGGATGGTCACGAGTCCATTCAACGGAACATTGGGACTCATAATGGTATTTGACACGTAAATTCCATTTCGAATTTGACGATGGAGGCGGATGTTTGATTTAAAATGAGGACGTGCGAACATTGTCGTTAATGGGTAGGTATCTAAATCAGATCCGTACGATACATCATACACTGTACAGTGAGCTGCAATAATATGTATACACTGTGCATAATAAAGTTTCATTTAATACTACTATAGTACACTATATCATTCGTTTATGAATACAACTCTGTTATTTTATTGGTCGAACGTCGAACAATGTATAAAAGTAAATTAATTACTACCTATAATTTTGAATAATTAAATTTATAATGTATAATATGAAAAAAGTCTAATGTGTTTTAAATGAAGTTAAAAAGTACATTTACGACGTCAATTATATATTCTTATAAATAAAGTATTTGTGTATGCATATGTAGTAAGTATCAGTAAGTTTAGAGCTTAGTTTGGGTTTAATTATGTGGTGAATTTGTCCGGATATATTTATTTATTATTTACCTATACATATTGGTGCAACTGACTGTACCTATAGTACTTCGATATAGTAGGTACTGTAATGTTATTAACTGATGCAAAATGATTAGTGTGTTTACGTTACACGCGTGCACTCGATATCCTTGATGAACATATTAGGTATGTGACATTGTACGTAGTGAAGAATAAAAGTTTTAACCAGTTTTAAAATAAGAAGATGGAACTTATATCTGTTTTAATCGTATAAATATTGCATAGAGATCAAGTATGTAATATCCTACTAATACCTATTATAAATGGAAAGTTAGTAAGGATGGATGTATGTATGTATTATAGATATGTTTGTTACTCTTTCACGAAAAAACTACAAACGGATTTGGACGAAACTTTACAGTAATATAGGTTATACATCAGAATAAGACATGGGATACATTTTATTCTGAAACTCCCATGGAAACGAGTACAACGCGGGTGAAATCGCGAGGCGCGGCTTGTTAAAAATAAATTAAGTTGATTACTCATTTGTTTTTGTTTACGCCGATATTGAATAAGTAAGTAGAATTATCAACAAAAATGTTACCAATGTACCGGTTTGCCTATTTATGTTTAGACTAACATACCATCGACAAGCAATTTGTGAGTTACAGAGTAAATTGAAGCAAGGGAGCAATTCTAATGATCCCTACAACACCTGCTAGACATCTGCTTGCCGAGACGTGTAAACATAAAGGGATCAATCAAAAATTGAAGCACGTGAAACCATGGCATGAAACGCTTAGCATTATTTTACTGCATCAATCAGTTATTAATCTGCGTAATTAACAGTAACATTTGAAAAATAAGTATCTACTTACTTACATATAAATATTTTTCGTTACTCAATTCGTACATGAACAAGCACTTATTTGATGGATTCCTCAATTAAACAGAGGCACATAACCTATATTGTTATCACCTGGTAATTTCTAAACGAAAACCACATGGTGATGGAACCTTGACATTCCAAACGTTAAAAATAATACTCTATTTCAGTTAAATTGTGTATGTTTCGAATTAGACTTTATTAGTGAGAGGTTAAGTTGTATTTTGAGGTGGTGGAGAGAGCCCGCATTTAGGGTGTGGGGTATTTTACGACGGGTGCCACCCCTGCTGTGTCCGCGCACGTGGCCGGGACGAGGGGAGCCAGGCAGATGTTTCACCGCCATTGCCGAATTTCTATCCAACCGCTTTCCATAACCCCATACAAAATTATAAACCAGTCACGAAGTTCGTGAGACTACATGTTAAATGTTTTTTGGTAAATTATTTAGATGTCTTTCCAAGAAAGTTAAGACATAAATTGGATCCAGTTTTTAAAATATCGATTGGGTCAATATTGTGAACGTAGCTGTAGGTCTTTTCAAGAGCAAGTCTTATCTTATCAACTTTGTGCGGATTTAAACTTGCCTTTTTAAGTTTTTTGCAACATATGTTATGTATTGTATTCGTCGAATGTATAACAGTTACTTCCGTATAAGTAGGTATATCTATCAACATACATTCGGACCTACTGACGTAAGTACGTGAAATGTATCAATCGAATTTGTATGTATTAAAAAACTAGGTCCATATTTTAGCATACTATCGTGAGACAGAATTCACGAAAACAAAGTTTATTTTAAAATTATGTTATCATGCAACTTGCATGTCACAAGTAACACAGAAGCCTTTCAATTTGAATAATTTAGGAGCGTTCGAATTTATTTCTGAAACATAGAGCCTAAGGCTAGGGTTCTTTTGGTTAAATGTTGAATCAGGGTCAGTACGCCAACTCAAATGTATAAGGATTCACGCGGGGTCACTCGTGTTGGCTAATCGTGCAAGGTTTTATCGGCGTTATCGCAACGTATGGCCAACAAAACGTCGGTATGTGCCTGCGCTGGTACGAGCGGTCGCATTCCTCTCTATTATGTTCGCGAGATTCCATGATCTGTAGTGATACTTCGCTCGCGTAGCGGCGAAATTTTTTGCGTCGCGCGCTCTCAAATCAAACCGGTAACAAGTCATTACATTACAGAATTTGTACCCTGTATTGAACAGAGTATCTACCTACGTACTGGTGAGCGATGGCAGCTGAAGTCATTGCCTTGTGCCTTGATATATTTAAGAATATGACATGACTGAGTAGGTTGTTTACCTACGGAATAACAATTATAAAGTTTTAATATCCAATGGATGTTTAGGATGGTTCAGACATTTGGTGATCTATAGGTACTTGTTTACAAGTGTTATTTTTTGAATATTTGGATATTAACTTATCCAAATATTGAACTGAGTGGTATCAAACTGACTTAGATGTTGGAAAACACATAAAACTATCACTAATCAGCTAAAATCGTAGTTAATAGCAGGGCCGTAATATAAAGTAACAATAAATGATAAGACTACTGATTTTACACAGTACTATTTACCTATTACCGAGCATTATTAAAGTTATAAGATTTCTTCGAATAGGTACAAACTGTAATATAATGTATGAAACACAAATAATGTTATTTAGTAACGAGGCAGGTAGGCAAGTCAATAATTATTAAGGTATGTACTTACAATGTGATGTTTTCTCACGATGTCCCACAATGCGACGCGATAAGTTATTATTTCTCACAATAAAAATAGTTTGCGATAATAAAGTAATATTCGTAGTCAATTTCCTTGAGTTAAATATTGTCCTGTTTAACTAAATTCTTCTAAACAACGTTAGGTACGAAACCGGCGAACAACAAAAATCGATAGTAAATTATCGGAATTGCAAAAACTTCTTACAGTCGTCCGAACAGCACAACACGCTACCGATTACTTGAACGCAAAAAAAATTACTGACTTGTGCCGTTTAATAATCATTGTTCGTACTACACTAATGTATTTATTTGTTGTTAATTCATAAAATCCAACTATCGCGCCACGACTCTGTTGACGAAATAGTCGCGTTTGACATTTGAGCCGAGCCCACAGCTATCGGAATGCAAGGAATGCTAAATATTTGTAGTGCTGCCATCTGTGTGAAGGAATCTCAAACTTCCATAGAGGCGGCACATCGGAGTGCGGCAAATTTGTACTCGACTGTACGGTTTTCCTTTTCTACTCGCTTCTAACCTTAGTTTATTGTTACTTTAGCGAAATTTAGATATCATAATCCTTACTTGGGTGATAAAGTTTGGTTATTTGCGTGTTATTTTATATGTGTGTATAAATGAAAGTAGCGCGTTGAGGTTGGGTTTGCGAATTCATTGGAATGCGAGCGAAGTCTGCATTGATACGTCAGAGCGCAGGCGTAGTGGGTACAGGGTTATCGACACACCGACCAAACCGCTCCGGGCCCGCGGCGGGCAGGTCGGCACAGCGCAGCGGCTGCGTGCCATACCGCCGCGGTTCGATACCCACATACTCTTTGCTCGGTCATAACATCGCACGACCATCTAGGAATGCTTTGAATTATTTATATAATTAATAATTATTGCATTAAAATACCAGCACGGTAGAAATTGCTGATGCCTAACTTGACTAAAGAATAACTGAATTATTTACATTAGTTTGACCTTGTTATGGCAGAATTGAATCCCTACTATCAATATTGTGGAGTTATTTGGAAAATTTAGTAAAATTATAGGTTATAAGGTTGTTATTTGATTTACATCTAAAACAGATAATAATATATATCTGAAGAACATTAGGAAAATTACATCTTCAAACATAGGTAGCGTTCGAAGTCTCCATAGTTTTAATTAGGTCCAAGCCACTGTTTATATTTTATTAATTATTAATTATTAGTTAATAGGCAGCAAGTTAATTACCTACATATAAATACTTTTTTCGTCACTTAAAACTTAATTTATGGTACCTATATTTGTTGTTCTCCATTAACATTATTATTTCACAGAACTAGAACGTAGAGGTTATTTTTTGTCTATGAATTTAATAAAGTTAATTACCAAAAGAAAACTCAGAAGATCGTGACACAATATTTTATTTTATTCTAACACATCTCGTAAATCTCATTTATAAATCAACGCATACCGAACATAAAGAAGCGACATAGATTACACAACATTACTAGATATTTATTATACTTTAAGAATAGTTTGGTACAGTCAACAAACCGCAAATGTGACCACATTACTGATTATCTAAACCTATTCAGTGTTACTAACATAGCTCTTTGGATAGATTCATTGTTAACATAACATACAGCTTTTTTCTAATCACAAGTTTTAAAAATTTAAACACAAGTTATATAAGACATGACGTTTTGGAAAACGAGTATAATAGGGCGTAATATAATGTATACAAAATAATTGGAAGGTAGGCACTTATGGGTATATTTATATTAAAATATAATGGAATGTAAACATAGTTTAATACGATAGTAAAACCTTGTAATTAGAAAAATTGCTTACGACTAATTTTTACATTAACATCACCGACCAATATACCTAGTACTTATGCTTCATACGAACATCCGTTTGGGCATGGCGGGTGCCTACGACGTTACATCTACACTTTATAATTACATATCCATTATTTACTTGGTTCTTGTGTTCTTTAAGGACCTTATTTTTAATATATTATGTAATTTCTATAAGACAATACCAGTGAATTAGATTAGTACACATACTTAATTTAAAACATCAAATGATGTTATAAGACAAGTTTAGCTAACTTAGGTTTAAAGTTATGGATTTTAGTTATTAAAAGTTTTCATTGTTGCAAAGATAGTATGTTTTTGAAAACTATATAGGTTTGGTTAGATTCTAGTTTAATTGGTTTTCCGCTAGGAGCGCTGATCGTTTTAAATTTGTAAATAGAATCATTTCATATTTTGAAGTATAGTCTTTGACTTTCACCGAAAATATATAAGGTTTTTATTTATATATACTTTCCTCTTAGAAGTGAAATAGGAATTTCTTAAACGTTTTGTTTAGGTTATAAAATATAATTTAAGTGTATAAGAATAGATATCAAAATAAAATATAATGAATATTTTTAGGTTTTAACTCTTAGAGCAAGGAACGGTGCCAATATCTTAGTTATCATTTAAAAGCCTAACATCTTACATTTATTCTGGTACAATAATACTTTTAAAACTTCTGGGGACGGCTTGACGAGTCAAACAAATTATAAATTTAAAGGGTGATTTGGGTTATTCTTAGAAAATTTTTAACTTAATGAAATAACTACCTACATAAGTAATTACTTATGTACTTAGTAAAGAAATATATATATATATAGTAAACAGACTTAAAACTCTACATATGTTCTAGAAAAGCATTTTTTCTGAGTGGCATAAACACTACCTATAACTTTTTAAATATTTGGAAGGTTAGCGTGCCTACATAAGATCATATAATAATTAACTGAGCTTAAAAAGGGAACAAGTATATATATATATTTATTCAAGAATAACCCTGTTACATAATAAAATAATATACGAATCGAGTCTTAAACACCATACTAAATGCAGAAGGAAGATAAACAATTTAGTCTTTAGAAAGAAGAACTAATACACATATCATTATTACTTATTATATGAATTTGAATTAAATATATATATTCACTTCCATATTTGAAGACAAATTCATATAAAAAAGTAATCAAGATACTAAGTAACGTAACATAAAAATGAGCATAACCTATCATCTTAAACATATATTTTTTAAATAAATGCATATGAAATTACAATGGAATTAGATAGCTACATTACATAGAATTGAGTTCTTTCTATATTACGAATGTAATCTACGACAATAATGCTAAATAATTACTAAATAACTAACATATATGTTGTCTGGTTGACTCTTCTTGTTAATGGAATACACCTATCTTATTTCTATTGTAGAAGTGAACATTTGGCTACTATGGAACATAATCTAAGCTGATTTTAAACATACATGTTTCTCTATTTCCCACTACATAAAATGGCATTTAAATTGCGACATATATGCTAATCTAAAACTGCAATAACTATGTTATTTTTATTCATATCCATTCAAAAACATTGATGACACTAAACAATTATAAGATTTATCACTAAATATTAAATTAATGTGACATTTAATATGATTTAAGTCACGAAATCTCATTTTTTTTAATTAACATACATTAATAAAAAATTGTAATAAGCAAATCATAAGACCATTCATATTATAATAATATAATAAGTATCTATGTTTTCATAAATATATTTTACATATAAAATCGTGTACAATTCATAGAAATAAATACAATAAATTCTTATAATACAATATATATATATACATGTTATAATATATATGTTACTGTTTGTATAATTTTGGCGCCATTACGTGCTGTAAAAGATTAAAGGTGCTTCTTTAGAAAAAACAATGGGAAAAAATAAAAGTTGTGATAAATCTACAAGGGAAGTAATAATAAAACTTCGCCGGAAGAATTGGTCTTATAAAAAGATAGCCGACCATCTGCAATGTTCAAAAACTATGGTTTTCCACGCTGTAAAGCATTTTGCTACGTATCAAACTACTTCGAATGTTCCACGTGTACCTAAACAGAGAAAAACAACTCCTCGAGATGACCGAAACATCGTTCGTATGGCAAAACAAAATCCTTTTAAAGGGTCCAATGAGCTTAGAAAAGAATATTTTGGTGAAAACAACCCTTCAGCAATCTCAGCACGCACTATTCGAAGACGTTTGGTAGAAGAAAAATTGCACGGTAGGATAGCAAGAAAGGTACCCATGTTAAAACTTTGCCACAGGCAAGCCCGGCTTGCATTTGCGAGAAAGTATGAAAACTGGACTGTGCAACAGTGGAAAATGTACTTTTTTCTGACGAGACGAAAATAAACAGAGTATGTTCTGATGGAAAACGATATGTACGACGTCCCCCGAATACAGCATTCGACCCAAAGTACACGAAAGTTACATTAAAGCACGGTGGTGGAAATGTGAAAATTTGGGGTTGCTTTTCTGGACATGGTGTAGGACCTGTAAACTAGATAGAAGGTAACATGGATCAGTTCCAATACAAAAATATACTGGAAGAAACAATGTTACCATACGCTGAAGACGTTCTACCGGTCATTTGGACATTCCAGCATGACAATGATCCAAAGCACACTGCACGCACCGTAAAGGAATTTCTTACAGCGCAATTAGTTTCTGTCTTAGACTGGCCTGCTAACAGTCCAGATCTAAACCCAATAGAGAATCTGTGGTTTGAAGTAAAGAAAAAGGTTTCAAATACAAAGTGTGGAAATTTAAGAGAGCTGTATGACGTTTTTTTAGAAGAATGGAACTCTATTTCTCTTGCGAAATGTCAAAAATTAATAGAGTCAATGCCTCGCCGGTGTAAAGCTGTAATTAAAAGCCGTGGATATGCTATTAACTATTAATTTTAGTTAAATATTTATTAAATTTCTTTTTATGTTTCCTGTGCTACATAATATTGTGATTTTTTAAATCTAAGTGTCATACAAAACAATTCCCGAGCAGTTAAATAAATCGTTCTTAATTATTTGTCCAGTTTCAGTACTATTTGAATGTGTTACTTTGATAAAATCAATAAAATGTGCAAAAAATAGTTAGCGATTTCATACTTTATTCTTAACTCAGGTTGCTCTATTAATGTGACTATTATATAACATAACTAGTTGCTTCTCAGAAAGTACACATCTCTGTGTATGATACGATTTAAATAAAAAACTTCTAGAACTTCAAATCGTTCTTAATTATATGACCACAACTGTATGTTCATATATGAATAATTATGATCTTAATTCGGGTCTCAGTATATAAATTTATATGTTAATTCATGTTAATTTGATTGCTAACATATATCAGACACCCTTGTCTTACAATAAAATACTTTAATTGATGTATATAGCTAATTAATATTAAAGCAAACGTTCTTAGAACATAATATATTTTATTTATATATATATATGTAACAAGAAATTAATACATTATATACAATATACAAAAATGATATGTCATAGTATTAGTACATAATCTCTTTTTAATGTGGACTTTGTGTTATTTAACTTTATTTGATAATTAATTAATTATTTCACTTTAAATTGTCGTGTGCTTGTTAAATAATAAGCTTATACTCCAATAAAGTCAATAATATTTTATTAATAAATCATAAATGTACTCTATATTTCGATTATGCTCTTTACATAAATATATATCCGTTCTATTCGAACGAGAATATATATCCAATAATAGGCCGTTACAACTCGTAAACCGAACACATCTCGAAAATTAAACATATTAATTTGCAAATAAATGTTGCATCCAAATTTTATATAACACAATACATGCTAGGTAATATATATTGTTATTAATTGAAACTAAAATACTGGACATAGGCCAGTTTTTAACACCAAATATTTCTTTAAGAAGCCTTCTCATTATCACTTCATTCCATTTCCATTTTTCACATTTCCTACCTACTCTAATACTTTTATCTTCCCAAAATCTAATCCAAAACACCGACTAAGCAAAACAGCATGTGAGATACCAAATCGGGCTACTTTTTGGCAAATACCAGACATTTTTGTCAAATACGGATATAATTTTGTAAAATACAGATTTTTTTAATTATCAGAACGTATAACAAATTATATTTGCCTGCTCAGTTCACCACAACGTTACCAAAACGTGTTGAGGTAAGCTCAACGTAATCTCGTACTTAATTTAGTTCCATATTCAAAAATGAATGTATCAGTTCACAGGCATTTGTTTGATTTGGCACCAAACAATATATGTTTGATTTGGAATCAAACAAATGCCTCTATAAAAAAAGTTGTTTGACGAATAATAAAGGGCGGTTTCTTGAGAGTAATGGTCGTCTGTTTGTTTGTGGTTCTTGTGGTAATTCAGTTCTTTGTGGCGCGATACAGGACTCTAGTCTCAAAGGGCGACGGGATGAACAAGCGCCGCAACGCCTACAAGACAAACGTCTAACACCTAACGGTCTCCGCCACCACCACATTCCCTCGCTTTCGTAACTGTGTTTATCGTAACCATCTCCCTCTTCATAACTTCTCTCATACCTATCACTTTTTTCGTAACAATTCGATTTATCGAAACCACAGGCTGACTTACTATAAACCATCCTTGACTTATCGTAACCACTGGCTGACTTATCGTAACCACTATTTGACTTATCATAACCACAGGGTGACTTATCGTAACAATTTGCTTTATCATACCTACTATCGCTACTCTTTTCGTACCTAAATTCGTTACCCTTATCGAATCCACTGTTTCCTTTGTCGTACCCAATTTTATCGTAACTAGCACTTGCGCTGGCCGTTTCGCCTTTATCGAAGTAGCTCCTTTGGTCAAAGTCGTTTTCGTAATAGTAATTTTTATCGTACCTGACTAGTTCATGTTTTTCGTAGCGTTTGTACGCCGATAGCTTGTTTCCATAACGTTCGTGGGTCCGTTTGGTGAAGTCTGCGGTTGCATCGTAGACGCTCGGATCGAAGTCCGGAGATAAGTATCGTTGTTTCGACCATACTTTGTCGGACCAAGTGGATGTTTCGCTGTCGCAAGGCGTTACGGGCGCGCTGCGTATCATTTTCGGTTCGTAGTAATAGTTGTCGTCGGTTGGGGATCCTCGTTTCTGAAATAAGAAGTCGTGAATGTTAACCATAGAGTATTGAATGAGTTGAAGAGGAGAGCATTGACCTATATAGTTTACGAAGAGTAAAACTTGGGGGAGCCAAACCCAGACGAAAATTAAATGCATCCTATGTATTATTCCGATGTATAATCTATATTACTGTAAAGTTTCATCCAAATCCGTTCAGTAGTTTTTGCGCGAAATAGTAACAAACATACATCCATACATCCATCCTCACAAACTTTCGCATTTATAATATTAGTAGGACGTTAAGATCTATGCTTGCATGGTATTTACGCTGCTTGGAATGCCCATGTAAGCCACAGCAGCCGGGGCGTATCGTCGTCCTCGGGTCCGGCTGCCGGCGTATTCGCTGCAGCGCGAAGTTGAAACTTTCAAATATTTTTATTCAGTTTTGGCTCCAACGAGGGTCTTTTGAACGTAGTTAAATATAACTAGATACTGACTTCCAAATCAAAGTTTGGCGGCTTGCAGCGTCACACTTCCTGCAGGAACTTGATGGGGCAGACGCCGTGGCGGTGGTCGCCGGCGCGGATCATCACCATGCCGTCCACCTCGTCGCCCGTCTGGATCACGATCTGGTCGCGCAGCAGCATCAGCCCGTTGTCGCCGTCCGACACCTGCCCACACGAGATACGCTATTAGGAATATAATATAAGAATAGAGGTTACGTTAACAACAATATCTATAATATAAAAATGAATCGCTGAATCTGTTGCTAAGTACATAACTTCAGAACGACTGCACTAAATTGGATGATTCTTTTTTTCATGCGCTCCTTATTGTCAGGACAAGGTTTTTATTATAAGAAAAATAAGGAATAAAAATCTCAAAATTCCCACGGGGACAGGGGCGCTGCGGGTGAAACCGCGGGGCACAGCTAGTCACTACATAGTATAAAACAAAGTCGCTATTTTTGTCTGTTTGTTTGTCTGTATGCTTAAATCTTTAAAATTACGCAACGGATTTTGATGCGGTTTTTTGTAATAGGTAGAGTGATTCAAGAGGAAGGTTTTTATGTAAAAAAAATTCCCGAAATTCCCACGGGAACGGGCACAACGCGGGTAAAACCGCGGGGCGCTGCTAGTATAATATAAAAATGAATCGCTGAATGTGTTGCTAATCGCAAATCTCAGAAACTACCAATCCGATTCGAATAATTATTTTTGTAATGGATAGCCACATTCAACGGGAAGGTTATATAGGCTACTTTTCATCCCGAAATTCCCACGCAAACGGACAAAACGTGGGTAAAGCCACGGGGCCGTGTTAGTATAATGATTATGAACAAAAACTTACACTTACTTGCAAATTATGCGTCACTTGTAAAGGCCGCTCTCCGGCCTGAAGTTTAGTGCAGTACTTGGACGGGAAGTATCCGATCTTGCCGAGGCATTTTCCCTTCCACCAATCAGGGTCCGACGTGTCAATTACTGTCACTTTGTATCCGGCCTTTAGGTCAAGTTCGTCGGCGTGACGGGATTTGAAGTTGTATAGAATCACGTACAAGTTTGTTGGAAGAAGTCGCTGATGCTTCTGAAATTGGTTTGAAGATTGTATTGTTAGTAAATGTTGTACTGTTACTGTTTGTTTTACACGATCGGAGAAAAAGGAACTTCTGGTGCATTTACACAAGAGCTACTGCTCATCATTGCAAACTCCGGACCCCACCCGTCCTTGGTGTAAACATAACGCTATCATATTAACTAAAGCCTTAATAATGTTTTTACTAATCGATCAGGGTTCAAGTTCGTTAATTAATGCCTAATTAAGAATTCACGCTGTAATAGTATCACCAAGAAATTACCATTCCTGAAATTAGCACCAAAAGAATTCGTTCACAATGAAAGAATTAGAATAAATCCGTAAAGAATTTAGCTCAGTATTTCACGTTAACTAAAACAAAGCCTTCAATGAGCTTAAGAATGGCGGTTTAATTATATCGGCGACAAATTGCGAGAAATTGGGAATTCTTTAAAGAAATTCAATCCGTAGGACGAAAGAAGGGCGAAAGCAATCAAGTATGGTTCAAAAGACAGCTCACGACGTCGCGCCGGATCGGTTTAACAATTTATATAAATTTTCCGCAACACACTGTTTTATTTTACGCCTTTTAAGCTTTGATACAAAGTCATTGAATTGGGTTTTGCACATCAAAACATAACCGAATAATGTTATATAACCTAAGGTACAAGTCATGAATACAACATTCTTATATAATTTGATGATATGATCATTATAAAGAGTGTTCTTAGCTTTGGACTGCGGATAATATCGTTAGGCAGGAAATTTCCTATGAAATCGTTTTCGTGTTTTTGAGAAAGGGAAGGCATCATTTCACCTATCACTACCTAAAATAAGGAGAAATAGACGTATTCATTACCTACAGAATTACAATTTATATCAAATTTAAGAATTGAGAATAGGTTTTAAAACTTACACTTCCTTGCTTCACGGGCGACGGGCAAGGGCTGGCGCTGTTCGAAGACAGGCTCTTATCTGGTTCGTCAGGAAGCTCTACGCTGCTCATCCTACCTCCACGGGCGCTGAGCAGCCTCCGGCTATGCACTGGCGATGAGGGCGCTGAATAATAATAGACAATTAAAAATAGAAAAACAAAAATGGCGTCAAGTAAGTTTGCGCGGGAAACAATCACAACTAAAATTTCATGTAAAATATGGAAGTCTAACTGAATGAAGATTTGGCAACATGTTATTAGATCTTAGTAGATTCCATGCGGAGAGAAAAAATGAAGCGTTATTAATTAAGCCCATGTCACTGAGGAAAAACGTATTTTTCTGAGTTTCTATTGAATGAAAATTTTTCACGTGCAAACTTACTTGACACCAGCTCTAATAAAATAAACAGAAGTTTAGGTTAAAAGAAAGACATGCTTGTTAGTATATCTGAACACCATAATAAAGACTTCTTTCTACAAGAGTTGTACGTGACGTGGTAAGAAGTATAAGGTTACTCATATTTTGGCTATAGTTAAGTAAACAGAACACATTTATTCGTTGAATAAATTATTATTTAACGAGGTACGTTATTTTATGTATTCTTCAATATTTTCTTTGTACATCTCTGGTAGCAACAAGCAGAAAACTCAACGAACTGTTTCTTAACTTTGAAACCCTTTAAAAAAAACAAAGTGTTTTGTTTCTTTCAAGAAAATGTAAGATGTTTTTCAACTTTCCCAACTGTTTTGTAACTTTCATCGAGTTAGGTAACGTTAATTATGAGGCAGTTAAATGTTTAGAATAATTTACAATTAAGTAACGCAAAAAAACTTGAAAAAATCATAAGAAATACCATCAAGAATAGAATATTATAATCACTACATATGTTATAACATGTCATAGTGATTATAATATTCTCTTTGGTTCAGACGTTACCGAACAAGGTTAAGATCAGTTCATTGATTTTATCAAAATTTAATAGTTACTTTATACACATATTGGTTTAGGATTTGGACGTCTACACATATTATAACAAAGTCCACAAGGTCGAACTAATCATTACATAGTATAAAACAAAGTCGCGTCTGTTTGTCGTTTGTCTGTTTGTCTGTATGCTTAAATCTTTAAAATTACGCAACGGATTTTGATGCGGTTTTTTGTAATAGGTAGAGTGATATTCAAGAGGAAGGTTTTTATGTAAAAAAATTCCCGAAATTCCCACGGGAACGGGCACAACGCGGGTAAAACCGCGGGGCGCTGCTAGTGTATTATAAACACAATCACACGTAATACAAATATGTTTGTTTTTGATAGTCATGCAATTAATAATGGTAATAACTTTGAAAACAATATGGCATTGAACCTAAGAATATCTTTTTAAAAATTCGTGTCTGAAACACACGAATTCACAGCTGAATTGGGTATGTGGGTAAGCCGACTCAACTGACTCAAGAATATCTAGAGGCAGTATTGAGCAGCCTCAGATTGAGGCAAACAGCCTACAATAAATACTAAATATACAGCGTGTCGCGGTGTGCCTCAGGTTGAGGCAGCGTTTCCACTAGCGCGGTCTCGGGCCGAGGCAGCCGCTCGACATGAGGCTGCCTTACTAGATAACCGGCTATTTCAAAATATATCTATGTTTTCAAATACATTGCCTTCTCTGATATTACGTAGGCAATCTAATGTACATTAGGATTTTTTTTTCCGTGTTTAGTGATCATTTTCGTTGGTATTGATAACTTTTCACTTTCGTAGTGGCATTACCTTAAGCCATTAGTACAATAATGATGTTGTATCGTTATAATATAGACGTTCCCAAATCGAAATCCAAATGGAATAGTTAGTATATTTACACATTATAAACACGTAAACATAAAACAATAACATAGATAGATAAGTACTCTGATTAATATCGGATAATGTACCAGTAATCGATACAACCACTCTTATAGAATACAATATAATAGGGCTTCTATACAAACAATAGATTATCCTGTTTTATCTTGGAAAATAAATTAATATAGGTTGATAGAAATGTTGGCTAGAAAAATAGGATCGTTTTCTGGTACAACTCATTAGTTGTAGATAAACAAATCAACATACATGATCGTGTATAGTTATGAATGTTGTGCCTATTAACTCTATGTAAGCCATGCCTCATGCAAGCAGCCCTGAAGGTACCTAAAAAGAAGAACACATAAATAAAATAATAAAACAGCATGCGAACCAAATCTACGCATGAAACATTCAACAACACGTAGATTCAGATTGATGTGGTTAATTTTCAATGAATTTTTATGTCACATTTTGTTGATGATCGAACGATTGAAGGCCTCAGAAATTCGCTGTCATAAAATGAATCCGTGAACTTTATGAATAATACATTAATCCACCGTCGAACGACGTCGAAAACACACCACATAAGGAGGCTAGAGTTGAAAATAATAAGAAGTATAGAATACTTCACTAGACACACAACACAAGCTAAGGCATGGAAGGGGAAGTCGGCGAACACCGATATCACTCGACAACACGGCTCCACATTCATCACTGGAGTCCAAACAACTTTAAGACCTCGCCCAAACATCGTTAGAGATAAAAATGGCGCATAAAAGTTACGCTCTTGGTAAAAATAAGCTTCGTATACACAAGTAGCATCTTGTCAACAGTAGAAGCAACTTTAGCGACCGCTAAATCGCTTGTCGCTGAGCGGGTGTGTCAACTGCACATGTTATTATTGGACGTGGACAAACATTTGACGATAGTTGCCTCTGTCGCTAACAAAGTGCTACTTGTGTTTACGAAGTCTTCTGACAAATGTTAGGTTATGGATGATAAGCGAGAGGGTGTATGTTATTTGGACCCGCGGTGTTAGTTACTCGTACATAGCACGCGGCTGCCCTGGGAAGGTGGCTGTCCAGGTCGTCGACGAAGTTCGCCGCATTCGGGCGAGTCCAGCGACAAACTCTTCATCCTAAGGTTCAACTTTTGTCGTCTCGGAGAATGCGGCGCTACAAAATTACGCAGTATGAGCATTGAATACTTACCTCAAACCAACTTATTCTAGGATGAGCAATTTAGTTGAGCAACTTGAGTTTGATGAGTAACATTGAATTATAATTGAAATATTGAGCAACTTGTAACAATGAGCAATGTTCAAAAATTTTGCAAGTAGTCTTTGTATGACGCCAAGAAAATCTCGGTCGCTTTAACAATGAATCAATTTGAATACTAAACGTTGTTTGTATTGAGTTAATATGATTCGTTAGTAGTTATTTTAGTACTATGAGTGATTTATAAGCTTTACTAGAACATGATTTTCCAATAAGTTAAATTATAATTTAAACTTGGTCTTAATG
Organism: Cyclophora albipunctata; assembly: GCA_963082685.1. Taxonomy (NCBI): domain Eukaryota; kingdom Metazoa; phylum Arthropoda; class Insecta; order Lepidoptera; family Geometridae; genus Cyclophora; species Cyclophora albipunctata. Next base: position 7,013,094 of record OY720116.1, on the reverse strand, counting down.
GCTATGTAAGTATACAATCTACAAGAATTTTCACAATATTCAACATGGCTTTTATAAGGAATTTCTATTGTAAGTATAAAACAGATGTTGAATATTGCGTAAATGGTATTTATTAGCAAATGCGGTAGGTCAAGCCATCTATCGTATGTAACAAATGTAAGTAAAATGTGCATAAGCTGTGCAAATAAATAGAAGTATGAAAAACGGAATGCTCAAATAGGAAGAAATGGAAGATCTAAGTGATAACGAGCTAAGTGAAAGTTTCACTGAAACGCTTCAGTGACTAGATCTAATGCAGGTCATCAGCAGTACCGAGGTAATAGTGAGAGAAAAGTGGCATCTCTTAGTCTCATATACAGAGACGCAATGCGGAAACATCTACAGGGGTTCGTATTAAAGGTACCAGGTAAAGGACTGGCGCGGTCTGCCTGTCTCAACATTTGGGCACTCTTGGAATTCTTCATCGAACCTGTTAGGACAAGTAAACAGGAACGAGTCTGTATTAATTACAACACTAATACTGCTAAAGGCCAAAGGGACCCCTGCAAATAAAACGAGTAGGCCGTTAAGAAAGCAAGCGGAATGCCAGTATGTGTTCTGTTTCTCGTTGTTCTGAAGAGAGTTAATGTGAGGTGACGAGTGCGGTCTAACTCGCGCGTGTCCCGACGTGACGTCAGTGATAGAAGCCAAGTTTCAGTCATGAAGTTTTTGTAAGTGCAAGTTAGATAATAATAGCGTCTCGTGTACTGCGCCGCAACATTTGTCGATCAATAAACGCATGCAATCACCAGCACTCTGCACAAGCCATGCACCACTTACATCCACGCACTCGCCGGTACTCGTCCGAATTAAAGTGAAATAAGGTGCTCAAACAACCAGAATTAGGCAAATTGATTACTTTTAAAAATTTATTGATAACAGTAACATTTATGTACATATCACAGTACGCGGACGCGGGGCGCTTCGGGGGTCAAACAAATTGCCGCGAGAGGGAAACAAACGGATGGCGCGAAGAGCCGGCTCCGGCCTAATGCGGTACTATCTAGGATCGTTCCTCGCTATTCATTTCTTGCGGACGCTCGCTGACGACTTGAGAATCGAAGGAGGGGGATCTCCGTTTTCATTAACGAAACATAGAGGCTGCCCGAAAGGTCGCGTCGTAGTCTCCTCTGATTCTGCAAAAACAATACGCGGACAAAACAAATAAATCATAGTAAATAAAAACAAACACAGACACACACTCAAATAAAAATGAACTTAACATACATAAAACAAATGAATCGGATCGTCTCGGCGGTCGAATGCGAACCTACTACAATTGGACCTAGGCAGAGGACAGGGGTCAAGCATCTAGGGTGAGCCGAGCGTCGACTAGGTAAACTCCTAAACAACTAAACTAACACAGCTCAACTAAACATAAACGAACATAAAACACAAATTAAACGAGGCACCGTAACGGGACAACGAAAGCTGTGATCTGAGAGAGTAGAGACGCGTACTTTCCGGCAGGGAAATGGACCGGTGTTGAGGCGAGGAGCGGCGCGAGCGCGAGCCCCACGCCGACAGACTCTTGACGCCGGCGAACAGCCGCCGGCGCACGCCCGACTCCCGCGCACCTACGACAAGCACCCACTACAACGTGCACTAGCGACCGCCGCACCTGAGCAGCTGGCGGCGGCGGGCGCCACGCCCAGCGCGCCGCCGCCCGCCCCCGCGCCGCCGCCGCCCGCCTCCGCCGCGCACGCCGACACGCGCACCACCACCCCGCCCCCCGGCTTCGCGATCTCGTTGGCCCGCTTCAGGACTTGGTACGTCTGATCCACCTCCTCCTCTGAGTATCGAAATCACAGTCAGCATCTCGCCTCCGCTCCGACCTCCCCTACTACACTCGGTTAATGCGCAACTAATGTCTGGTGTTAGTCGACTGTTTCTGTACAGTGGCCGGGGATCGAATTAGTGTTATGCTCGGCTTTCGGAAACGTGCAAGGGTCACTCCGGGTTGCCTGATACCGTACCCTCGCCGCCGCTATCGAAACCATCATCGAAGCCCTTAAACGAGATCTTGGTGAGTCTCTGGCCGGGCAGCCAACCGTCCTCCACCCCTGGACAAGTTCAACTTTAGCTTCCACTGTGTTTGTTTGTTTGTGTTGTATGTATGTCGTCGTGATCATGAACAGTGTTCTTTGCAAGCTCGATGAAAGCTGTGTCATTTCGAGTGTCCTCTTTAATTAGCATTCTGGAATTAAGCTCGAACAGACTTCCTTAAATAAGTCTAATATAAACAGTTACATCTTGAAACTTAATTAACTTACCATCACGTCTGTTGGCATTATTTATTTTGATAAAAATATAATGTTGGATTAGATACACCTATACGTTTTATTGAACTACGTAATATATAATGGGAACATCTTCCTAATTTATAACCAATGTGTCCCACAGAAGGGCAAAGGTCTACAATTTTAGTGTAATATCTTAAATCTAGACATCCTATCACAGACTCCCGTTATTCATACAAATATTTCAAGCACATTGTCATCCTGATTCCTTACTTTCTAATCAACTGTACTTAAGATTAGGACTTACTTTCGTCATCAAAGGCAGCTTCCTGAATGCGGTGGGACTCTATTTCGGAGGTGCTCTTCTGTCGCCGCAGGAGCCGTGACTTTGTTTGACATTTCCCGACTTGAGGCATGCAGTCGGTGTGAACGTTCATCTTGCAGAGACGGCAACGGAGGCCTTGACGAGTGTGTCCTGATTAAACAAAATAAAGGTTCAAAATGGTGTTCTGGGTACTTTTTGACTGGTAAAATGTCTTCTATTGTAGCTAAAAGAGTAAGTAAGTTCGAGGCAATCCTGGTGTCAGGTGTTTGAGAGCGCCTAAAGGACTGCAATAGGCTAACGATTGCACCACCGGACTACCAGGGCCTACAATAAAGTAGTCAATGATGATATCGCCACGCTTAGTCATCACTGTTGCGCAAATGTCTATTATACATATTATAAAGCAAAGTCCTCACAAACTGTCGGTCTGTATCTATACTAATATTATAAAGCTGAAGAGTTTGTTTTGTTTGTTTGTTTGTTTAAACGCGCTAATCTCAGAAACTACTGAACCGATTTGAATAATTCTTTCACTGTTAGATAGTCTATTTATCGAGGAAGGCTATAGGCTACATTTTATCCCGAAATTCCCACGGGAACGGGCACAACGCGGGTAAAACCGCGGGGCGCTGCTAGTGTTGTATATAATTGATTTTCTCGAAAACTACTCAACGGATTTCATGCGGTTTTCATTAACATACGATTCACGATGAAGTTTTGTGACTACTTTTCATGCTGAAATTCCCATAGGAATGGGTACAACGCTGGTCAAACCCCGGGGCGTTGCTAGTATTTCCTAATTATGTTAGTACAGTCAACTCTCGTTAATTCCAACCTGCGATAATTAGAACCTCTCTATAATTCAAAGTTATCACGAGTTCCCTACAAAATCTCTATATTTCGAACTAAATCAATACATTTTTATGCACTTGGTAATTCGAACGAAAAAATCGTTGATAAATAATAAAACGACGCGTTAATTCGAACTCATGGGCGTCCAACACTCGACAATTCAAAGTTGCAGAGAGAAAGAGCGACAAGTTCAAACTTGTTACATCAAGTTCAAACTTGTATATTATAAAACAACGCGTTAATTCGAACTCATCGTCGTCCACACAAATTTCGAACCATTTGATATTTCAAACATTCGATAATTCGTAATATTTTAAGAGTCCCTCAAGTTTCGAATTAACGAGAGTCGACTGTATATGTACGGTGAGTTGGAAAAACTACATCTAAATCGGTTCAAAGTTCTTGTGCACGGACTTGACGTACATCACTACATAGTATAAAATAAAGTCGTCACTTTTTCGTGTCTGTCTGTTTGTCTGTATGCTTAAATCTTTAAAATTACGCAACGGATTTTGATGCGGTTTTTTGTAATAGGTAGAGTGATTCAAGAGGAAGGTTTTTATGTAAAAAAAATCCCGAAATTCCCACGGGAACGGGCACAACGCGGGTAAAACCGCGGGGCGCTGCTAGTAGAATATAATACAAAAATATCACAGAATTCACATTAGCAGATGATACGAAAATCTTCGGTAAGGAAGTGACAAAAACATTAAGTAGGTATCTAATAATATTTGAACTAGTTGGTATAGAAACGTATTTGAAGTAATAGTTCCATACACTTTTAATATGGTTTCACATAAGCTGAGATTTCGCGATTTTCTATTTATGGACCAGCTATAAAAGATTCGTATTTCCCAGTAGAAACCTTTAAATTAGTGACAAAAAACATACAAAGTTACTTTTATTTGACTGAATGTGATAAAATATATGAATGATAAGATGGAAGAAAAATATATTTGTCATAATATTCTACCTATTCCTTAGTAGTTTTGAATGAATGGAATCTTAAATCAAAAGTTGGACTTGATCTGAGCAGGCTTCTACTCGTACACTATTGATCAGTACTTATATTTTTTCAATAAGTAAACTACTATCCTCAAAGTACTGATATCTTCAAAGAGATAAAAGGCCTTTTAGCCAACAGAAGTTCATAACAGGCTAATATTTTATTTTACTTTTGCTGATATCATCTTTAAAACTATCTATCTTTAGGCAAGCGTGGTGATTACGCCTAATCCTCCCCACTGTACTGATATCTTCAGTGAGATGAGAGGCTTTTGTCCAACAGCGGGACATTAGTCTAATACTTTTTCCATATAAAAGTTATAAGGCAAATAAACACACACAACATTATACTTATTCTCCAAGACAGTCCTTGAGATAACTCCGAGATACATTGCGATACGCTAATATTATACGTGACTGGAACCGCAAACATTTTCTATTAAATCACAGACATAACACAACATGTGACAAACTTATTCTGCTGAGAGATATCACTGCAATGTGGTGTTAGTGTACGTAAAATGTATTTTTGTTTCTTTTCCTACTAATATGGCGTGGCATAGTTTGACTAAACGATGGTAAAGTAAAGGTAAAGTAGTAGCCTGTAATGTCCCACTGCTCGGCAAAAGCCTCTCATCTCACTGATGATATCAGTACAGTGAGGAGGATTAGGCGTAATCACCACGCTTGCCTAACGATGATAATTTATCGTAAATGTTTAGCAAAGATCAGCTTGGACCCTACGGATGGGGGCCGGTAGGGGATTTTGATGGCTTTTTATGATCGCTACTGTGATTCGTGAGGGTTAAATTGTCGGCCCCGATTGTTTCATTCGTCAGACCATACTTCAATATAGAACGGCGTAAAAGCATTCATACTGGCTTTTATACAGATAAACTTTCACTGACTTCTAACAATAAACTGCACTGCACCACAGTGCACATACCTCGTTCAATCACAATTACAGAACGAACATTCAAGTTCTAATCTCATGCATCATCGAATCAAATCTGTCGGTCCCAATATCAAATGGCAAGTTTGATACATTATCAATCAAAGTTGGGCGCTCCAAGTAAGTAAGCTAAGCAGTCACTGACCCAGAAGTGAGGGACTTTGCATGTTATCGGAATTCGGAGGTTAACAACATCGAACAAAAGGCTTTAGACGCCACGCCGCGCCCGGCGGTGCCTAATTTCGTAGCGTTCACCCTAAACACGCTACATAGTCATTATAAATTATCAGAATCACCCCATAATTTAAATGTTAATTAACGTGAAAATAGTTGTTAAACAAAAGTTTTAAAAATCCTACACGCCAAGAATTCTTGAATAGGCTGACTGTATCGCGCATTTAAATCTAATAGGCGCAGAAATTCATTATATTGTTTTAGTACAAACGTGTTAAGTTTTATTCAAATTAGTAGCCCAATAGAAGTTAGTGAGCTGCATTGAGTTATACTTATGTAGGTACTAACGTTAAGTACATATAACTCAATGGTGAGCTGTGCAAGTTCTACACAAACTTTGCTAAGTCATAATTTCCAAGAATTTGATGAAAGCACACCGCTTTTGTTTGTTAAATGACCTTGGCCATGACTGTCGTGAAATCAATTGAAATCGCTCAATAAACATGGCTGAGTCACCTTACCAGCTAACGTGCCTGAACACAGATTTACATTTTGAATGGGTTATATCAGACACTGATTGTGCACTACGCGTTTTATGAGCCAGCTTATATTTGATTCAAACGAAAATGTCGCGACCAACTACGGCAAAATTATGAGCATTTTCTTTGTCACATTATATGAAACAGAATGCTAAAATAATTGAATCTTTTTTTGTTCGGAAAATGTAAATAATAAATGAATGTCGACATACCTCTAAGCACTTGTGAGCAAACGTCGCACGGCGTAATTTTCTTGTAGGTGTATTCTTGAAAGTTATGGGCATCGGAATCTCCGCCGCTTCGCATAGCGTCCCGGGCAGCGCCATTCCTCCTAAAATACAAACCACATTTTTAAAACATATGTCCGCTATGCCGCACTCAAACCTACTCCCCTTAAAGTATCATTTTTGTAAATGTGAGTGAGAACTAAAAATTGTCTTATTCGAATAGAAGCAACATAAATACAGAAATGCGATCGTAGCTGCATAATTGACAATTTTTAGCTCGGGAGCAATCAATGTGTTTGAAGCAAATCGTAACGTAGAGTGGGTCATTTATCACGACGATTCTCTATATGCTGTCACAAATGTCATAGATATTGATCGATGTTACCCAAGGTCAAGGGGAGATAGTAGAAGCCGGGAGGTAGACCGTAATCATCCGAGTCGCTATCACACTTAATGACTCGTGAGGTAACGGCTTCTATTACCTTGACGATTCTACCAAACATCACCGTCTCTAGATTTTGAATAGGGTAATATATAAACAACAAAGCGACATTATTGAGGGCTCTGCTGAAAGCTTACAATCCAAGTTCAATTCGAAAGCAGGCTGTTTCAGGGGTGTGATTTGCTACATTTCACGAAGGCTGGTGTAATTTAGCGGGTAAACGTAAATGGAACATGCTCAGGGGTAGTTCTAGCTACGTGTGGAAAGAGGGAGTTCAAGTACTCGGGTATGTAGTCAAGGATAGTAAACACATTCAGGCTCCAACATAGGTTTACACCTACGGGGCACAGTTACCTCATCGCCATAACCGTCGACACCGCGTGGTACATTTGATTTTTTCTGATTCGTTGCAAAAAGAGAGAAACAACAAGATGAACATAACGAGTTAAATGTGACAAATAAAATCGATGATGTGCACAAAACCAGTGATGTGTCAACACTCAGATTCGGACAACTTGCAAGGATTCGCCCGCACGAGTATTGAGGTCATCACCGGTTACTGTCAGTAAACGCACAAGTTATCCAATTATTTCACCAAATCGTGTCTACCGATGTCTCCAGACATAACGCGTGTCAATAATTGGATTTCTTGTAGCGGAAAAGCAAAATGTTTAGGTACGATTTTATAAAATGACAGTATTTCTAAGTGATTAATCAAACGAATGTCAATACCTGCTATGTTGTGGGAAAATCGTTCAATCGTGTAAATGACATTTTAATTAACAAGTTGGACTGTTATAACGATAAATAATGGCTGTAAATAACAATAAATACGTTGTTTGTTTGTTTGTTAATCATGTGTGGGACTTCCTGTCGAGTAAATCTCATAATTAATAACTTCCTGTGATATTGTCGAGTAAATCTCATAATTAATAAATGTTATCTCTTTCAAGTGTCGTTATTTTCCTTAAGTATATCTAATATGTTCTGCTACATTAAGACACTGTGAAGTAGAATATCCTTTTATCTTCCTAGGAACATTAAAGCAAATCGACGTCTATGCTATAAATGTGAGATGATAGGAACAGGTCAGCAATTTTATTCATATGAATGGGCTGAATATGAATGCTCCGCCAACACCATTATCTGAGCTTAGACGCCCGTATCCATGTCAGTAACATTAACTAATGTATTGAAGTAAATACATAAAATAACACTGCGCTTGAACTAAGTAGGCAAATTTATTACGGTTTAATGTGTCATTAGTGGTCTCGTAAATAACATAATAGTTGCCACCAGAGACGTTTGAGAGCGTTCGCGCCGTAAATCTCTACGGAGCTCTAGACGATCGGATTGATTCCCGAATTTAGGTCATGTCAGGTATCACTAGAACTATCATCTATATCCATCTATATAAATAAAAATGAATTGTTGTTCGTTAGCCTGCTTAAAACTCGAGAACGGCTGAACCGATTTGGCTAATTTTGGTCTTGAAATATTCATGAAAGTCCAAGGAAGGTTTAAAAGGTAAGCAGTGACGGAATAAATACGGATGAAACCGCAGGGCACAGCTAGTTAGTTATATTTATTTCCCAATATTTAGACCTAATATAATTTATTATCATCTGATTTGTTTTAAAGCTTTTAAGAGGAACGGGATTGTCCATTACAAATAGTAAGTAAAAAGTAATTAGCCTGTAATGTCCCACTACTGGGCAAAGACCTCTCATCTCACTGAAGATATCAGTACAGTGAGGAGGATATTACAAATAATTGTTGAATTTATAGTAAGCTTACAATGGCGCGCAAAGGTTCTAAAATATCTATAGGTATGATACACAATGAATGACAAAAATTGCTGTAGTCATCAATACGTTTTGTGAGTGCCACTGTAGATATCGATTTAGGGTGCTGTAGTACTAAACCTAAATACAAAAATTGTCTTTAATTTCTTGTAGTAGGTAAGTTAAAGTATTATCCTGTAATATCCCACGGTCAAAGGCCTCTCATCTCACTGAAGATAACACTACAGTGAGGAGGGTTAGTTACCTAACCCGTTATAGTATACAGTAGTGGGAAAAATATTTCAAAGTTATTACATTATACATAACACGATTCCAACACTGAGAAAGTATAAAAATAAAACGGGCGAAGTTTGAAGAGCTCTCGCTTTTGTATCGAGCTAACATTGGGGCTGTAACTTTTGTATGCACCTCGTTATCTTGCGCTTCGTTATTTGCACACTCGTATTATGCTATTTCTTTATGTATTATCCAGCCAGTTAGGCCTCTTTGAACTTTGATCTTTGTGTATTCTACTAATTGCCTGTCCACTTTTAAAGTAACGTCATTTTCCAGTACAAGGAAGCCGTATCATAAACTTAAATGTATAATCTAGTTTGTTAAGCATGTAATGCTCTTACATAATGCTCCGTGTGACTTGTTTCGAATTAATTGTAGTTCAGGGTTTTATTAATTTGTGCATTATGCGATGTTAGTCAATGCAATTTAGGATAAGAAAATCTTCAAAATATGTTCATAAACAATAAAGTCACATTCTGAATGTGACTTTTTTGTTTATGAAGAAATTCTTTGAAGATAAATGAAAAGGCAAGACTCCAGCTCAGAAATCTCTAGTAAAACTACTTTTGGTACTGAACCGAATACCCTGACATCGGGTTCTTCATTAATATATGCTACATTTCCAATGAACACAGCAGCGAACAAACATAAAGGTCCTCTGGAAGGCATGTGCATGTTACTTTGAATACAATAGAGGACCGCTTAGTTCGTCCGTTCGTTCTAGATTAACATCTTGCTTGTTCAATTATGGTGAACACGACCTTGTTTAAGTGAAATATTGACGGCGGGCCCAAGCCCGAAGTTCGGCACTGGAGTTAAACCGACATTTATGACGTGACACAAATTGGATCCGATGATAACTTCAGTATAGGTTATTTCTTGAACTTGTTAAACAGTAATAAGGACTTTATGGCGATGTTTCGGAAGTCTTGAAGAAATAACGAAATGATTTTGATTGAAGGAATCATTTCCTGTAATGTCATGTAACTTTAAAAGGCTTGCTTTGAAATATCTCTAAAACCAAAGAGGAGGATTTAAAGCGATTATACCTAAATCAACATTCCAATGTTTTGATTCAATCAGTTTCCATTAAGCTATTTTCTCACCTATACAGTGCACTGTAATTAAAATTGCAATTTGTACGGCTCCAATTTCAATCTAGCGCGTGCCGGTTCAAACTGTTTTACCCCAGAGATAATGCATTATAAATGTCGGACCAGCCTGAAGTTCATCTCAGCCCACCTACTAATCAAGTTTCCTATCTAACTAGAACAGAAATACCTACACCCTCGTCTATCAATTTCATGTCATTTTAGGTCAAATCATTTAAAATGACTGAAATTTCACCAAATTCAGCAGTCACGGAAGGCCTTTTAATTAAGTAGGTACAGTTGTTACGCAATAAATTATTATGTAGCAGTTAGTTATTTAATGGAAGTTAATTGGCACACAAATTTACATTCACAAATCGTATGCGTGTCAAATTTAAGTGTAGAAGTGGACAAACAAATTAGTGGGTGTGTAGTAAGTGAAGTGTAAAGGGGTAAGTCTTACTTGTCAGGAGGCGCGGCGTGCGGTGGGGGAGCGCTGGGCGGCTTGAGGCTCCTGAAAGCTTTGAGCCACTTATTCTTCATGCTACCAGCCGATGATGATGAAAGCTTTCGGTCTACGGCCGCCCCACCGCTGTCCGCTTTCGCCGCGAATAGCTCCCTCTGACAAAACAAATCTTTCGTTAAAGGCATATCGGCAATGTTTCAGCAAGCGTTTTAATATAGCAGGTAACACACCTTTATCTTACCAAACGGGTAGCCAAATAGTGACTAACAAAATTACGCCTTTCCGACGGCAACAAGATCACCGTACTCCATAGTAATGGATCAAGAACTTGCGTAATTACAAACATCTAATATACTCTACAAAGTAACTAGGCGTAGGCAATAATCTATTAGACAGAAAAGCCATGGTTACAACTTTAATAAGGCTTCGTCGTATCCCTCAATGTTATCAAAAGATAATTAATATCCTATAGACTCTGATACGACAAATTGTTTACGAAAAATAATAAGTACGATCAAAAATCCCACTTATTCACCAAGGCAACACCGTTCTTGTCTAATTAGTTGGCAATCCAACGCCGGCAACTATGAACAACAAAATAACGACCGAGAAATAAACGTCGACTGCGTAAATAAACCCTTATCATTATTCTGATTGAAGTTCTTTCCAGTTGATAAGCGCTGTAGGAAGTACTACAGTGAGACGTAGTTAAAGCCTATGAATTAAGTGTTGACCCTTCAGAGTTGAGAATGGTGTCAAGCAAATTTGAATAGTACCTAATTTGCATGCCTTTCAACATTGAAGCCTTTTTCAACTTTCAAAAAACTTTGTGAAAAACATTCAGTTGACGTCGAAATGTTAAATTGGGATAATGAGAGAACCGAAAAATTCAACAAACACAATGAAGAAGTAAATAAGTTCTGGCGAAGGTAAAAGTTTCCAGTTACCTTTTTCGTACTTTTGTAATAAACAGGTGGGGTGGAGACATAATCAAGCTACCTTGGACAAATGGAATCAGCTTTTTCTATTTTCCCTACGTGCATAGCAATCTAACAAGCAGAAACCCTAGTTCATTGAGGTAAGTAGGCACGTACAGAAAAATATAATATGAAAGCTACTTAGTAAAAAAAAATTATAAATTTAAGTACCTTTACGTTGGACGTAAAATCAATCAAGTCAAGAAACACGAAACGATTCTAAGAACACGCATGGGGCCTAAGTAAGTACTTATTGAGGAAGGAAGTATTTTTATTCCTTTACCAATAAACCAGCATGGATTTATTATGGCAATTATTCTCAAAAAAATTGTTGACTACCTTTATAACAATTTACCTGACTACGAATTAATACCTTTGTCTAGCGAGGATGGTTCATCGCAATTTTTGTTTATTCATGTGTGAAGCATGTTCGTTCATATCATGGGATCGTTCATATCAGAAATTAGTGACCTAGATCCTTCGACAGGGTTCTCATCCGTAAACGATAATATCTTTTACATAACAAAAAGTCTAATAGGACATACGCATAAATACCTAACATGAAATTCTCCAGGCAGAATAAGTAAGCGTCACTTACACAAGTTTATTATTCAATCAATCAGGTAGAACCCATTTCCCCGTGGAGTGTAGATTGTTATTCATAGGCCCTACAGCCCTTTGACTTTGAAAAGACCCAACACCTGAAGGGTCACGCCATTTTCATCAAGCCTTGGTGCGTCCGCGGTTTCAGGCAATCGCGTGTACCTCTCTATTCCGAACTAGTTTTTTGATAACATTTTTATTCTTTGTTGGAACGAGGCTGGAATTACCTAACGCAAATTGCTTTTGAATATTCAACTGCAGATAACTGGGTTGTTAAGATTCTTGTCAAGACCAAATAAAAGCTGGTCATAAAGAATTCTTATCGTGGATCACCGCGGATGGACTAAGCGACTAACGTTGAAAAGGATTACTATCTACTGTACTGGCTAACCTTTTTCCTTTCTTAACGTCGCCTCTGAACTATTTTTCATGGGCTTACTGAAGATAAGGCTACTTAAACACGTGAATAAAATTTCAAGTAGAGATGATTTACCGAATTTCTTTTGTTTCGAAAAATGTTCACATAATTGAGAAGCTGTAAGTTTTTATACTTTATCTTAGTAAAGTGCATAGCACTGTAGTTCATTATTCAAAGTAACAAATTAGCGAAATACAGAAAATCTTAAAACTTTTTAAATCGTTGGGATTATGAGACTGGAATCTTTCAATTGAATTAGTCTCCGCTAAAATTAATTAAAAATTGGACTTTGCAATGACTGCGAGAGAAAGCTTGATATTTTATTCCGAAGTAGTTTAATCTTTTAACGAAGTAAGGATATAGGTATCTATCCTGTCTTATAATAATGAAAATGTATTATACATACCTATTAGAGATTTTATGTCAACACAACATACTTATCTAAACACACATCAAAATCGAATAAAATAACTATATTGACAGTAAAAAATACGTAACAAGCTATTCGATACTAAACTATATTTATAGGAATCAAATAAAATTGGTCACGGAACACACATTATCTAGTAATTAAACTTACATCGTTAAAATAAACTTGCTCCAACCGTTGTCGCGATTTGTTAGCTTTGCTATATTCCGGAAGACTTGATTGCCGGCGCATTCTCATTCTTTGTTCCCTCTCCATCGTCATAAGATCAGACTTCTGCGAGAGAACTAGGTAGTGTAAACGGTGTACTATATCCATTGTAATTTATTTAAAATCCGTTTAAAAATATATTAGTAAATTATAAAAACACTATAAAACAATAAAGCTACATTATAAAGTTTAGGGGTTCGGAAAATGCCGGGGGTGCCCGATTTATTGAGTAGCGTGTCAAGTGATCCGTTTGTGAGTACGGGCGGGCGGTTACTGAGTCGGGGCGTCTCGGATGTAGCGTGGCTGTCGGGCCTCGTCGCTAGGCAACCGTCGGCAAACAACAAGCAATCGGAACTGAGAAGACGGAACAACTGCAATTCCTGCATTGCTTCGTCTGTACGCAAGTGTACATCCTCTTTGAGGGAGGACTGAACGGATGTGTAATTTGCCGATTTCACTTTGAGAAATTCAAAGGGAAACAACAAGCGGTGTTTTTGATTTGATTTTAAGATTAGTCTTTTTTAAACTTGCATGATTTGAACACATAGTTTAAACGTACTCCCACGGGTTTTTTCGTGTTAGAAAGTTAATAAAGCAAGTAATAACTTACTTTTTATTTCCCGACGTTTCATTGCACCTCTCGTGAGAGTTCACCCGCGACCACGAGAGGTGCAATCCCCTCGAAACTATGATTTTAAGATTGTTTAGGAATAAAGATTAGTATATATGAACATTTCTATGTAGCCCGCCATAAAAACGATGTTAATAACATAGCACCAAAATATGTTTTAAAATACTGGTTCATTGTCGTCACATACTTTTTTGAACATATTAAAGCAAGACGTAAGCGAGTCTTGGTGATAAAATAAATACCAAATAGATAATTTAAAGTTATTTATTTTAAGGCTTACTTCGGAGACTTAAAAATCTCCCTTAAAAGTTATATATTAAAAATATATTTGTCAATATTTTGGACAATAAATATAAAGAAACCACCACTTTTGAGCGTACAACAATCGCAAGAACAATAAAACTGTAAATATTTGAATACTTAATAAATAACGTTGATAAAAGTTAAATTGATCAGTTAGTTTGTGCTACCACTTACAACAAATAACAGTGGAATCACAGAAGACTTGGCGATAATGTACAATACAATGCCAAGATTAAGAAAACGACAAAGCTTACAATACATCTAGGAGGATACACTATTATTATAGAGAGGTAAAGTTTGTAATTTGGTGATTAAGCAAGTTTGGGTGTGGAAAGCAATCTTCGAACCCATGTCAAATATGCACCATAGACTTTAAAATGCCACTCATCCTACATATTTGGCATTCACCAATTAATATTGATTTTTTGAGGAAATTACCCAGATTGCCTAACTTTATAATTTAGTAACCTGAAGCGAGCACACCGTGGGTTGTGGATTGTGTACAATAGTGATAGTATTATTTAAGAAGGTACAACAGTAATAACAAAAATATGTTCTTATTTTACCTTAATTATGTACTTCTAGGTACCAGTATACAGTAACTATGTGAATGTAAGATATTGGATAATTGTAAAAATTGTATACCAAATTGCAGTGTTTTTATTCCTTTAGAACAAAACATAAATTGATCATTATACTCGTATTACGATATCAAAAATATTTTAGTTATACTATAATAATGCAAACATACAGTTTTCGCAATAATCCATTGATATTAATACATACTTCTTAATTTCTTATACTTATATTAATGAACACCCCATTAAAACTGACAAATACACACTTTATTGAGTAGTACCAATTATGTTTGCCAATCCATTATAAATAACATATAAAATAAAGCAATATCAATCAATAAAAACACGCAAGCTTTTTGCTTTATCAAATAACAAACAGTCCCCATATATTATTACCTTATGATGATTTAAGGCAAAATATATTTAACAATACACAGTGCTTTATTTTCATGAATAGGAAATCTTATATGTAATTAGAGATACAGAAAACTGTCTCAGGAATCATCAAAACCTTTTGTATATTAAGAAATTGTGTACATCTGTTCGAGTTGAATGCAGACGAGATTGGGGTGCGAGTCGAGAGACATTGTCCACATTGTATTTGTAAGAAAGGTGTTACCATCGTCACGCAAGCAGCACCCGCACTATGTGTCTTGCGCGTTACCAACTTACACTATTATGTGTAACAAATGTTGGTTTGGTACTTTCGAAGCAAATTGCTTGCGATAGACAATACTTTTAAATTTTGAAGAATAGAATCCTAAAAACCACTGTATATTATTAAAGTAAAGAAAACTACACACATAATTGTTAGTTACTCATGTGTAAATAACATCACATCACTTGATTTTATATTATTGCTATATTATGTAATAATTAATATTGTGCAATTGAAAAGTGTTCTTAAAGTGTCAAGTGAAATAAACCTTTGTCTAAAGTATAACATCTTGATATTATCCTAAAATTTATTAAAATATATTATTGGTAACAGTTTCAAATTGCATTATGTAAAACATTAGGTGTAAATAGATCTTAGAATGGTCCTCATTAAATTTTACCAAAACTATTCAATGAAAATGTATTATGCTTGACTTTAACTAAAACTTATAATAATGATGTACTTAACTTACAATTTAACTAATGATGCAACAGTTATTTTATTTCTTTCAAATAAAAAAAATGTACATTTCATGGTTGAAATGTCAAAATGGTGACAACATAATTTAAATTAGCACTAATAAAATTAAGAATATACCAAACAGTGATTTCATATGAACCATATATTAACTATGTTAAGTTTCTGATATTTTAGATTTACCATTAAGTTTACCAAGTTGTCCGAGCATTAAGACGGTGTTTATTAAGTTCTCTGAGTAAATTCGTTGGTTAGTTTCCATCCTCCTCAATTTTTGAACAACATATTTGGAGAAGAATTCTAGTTCATTTTCCCGGGATCCTACATCAGTGTTATCATAGCTTCGTTTGCGTTTAGTACCTTTAAGGCTGGTCTGTGTGACAGAATTCTTAGATTTTCTACCATTTGATTCATTGCTGTTAGTACTGTGATTGCTATTAACAAATGCCTCATTTAAATCAGCACCAAGGTCATTTGCTTCTTCCTCATTGAGTTGTATTGTCAAGTCATCTGGGACGGTCACCATGGGTACTTGGTTTTCCATGAACAATGGGGATGGGAGGAAAGACACCCTTTTCCGAACCTTAACAGACTGTTGCTTTGGCTTAGACTGGCTAATCTCGTGCGGAATCCCCACTGTGTGTCTGCGGTTAGACTTTGTTTTGTCAGCATCTATGTTTTGCACCCGAACACCAGTGGTTTTGTTACTCCAGAAATTAACCTTTATTCTAGCCTTAGGTTTAACTTTTGTGTCTGACTTTGGCTTACTTTTATTCAGTACCGTAGGGAATTTGTACCGAATATTGTCATCATCCAAAGGATCCTTTTTCGCTTTCGGTGATTTAACATTGTTCAAATATTGGGTATTAATTTTATATCGGATGGTGTCATCATCAGATTGATAACCATTTCTTTTCGACTTCTCTAATGCAGGGGTTTTCATTTTGTATAAAGTTTACTTAAGTATTCCCACTAAAATTGACCTGAAATTTCGAAAATATCGTGTTTATATTCAAAAATAGGGACTTATTAATGCTCAGGGATGAAAAATTGTTTTAAAACATTAGTATTCATTGGATTCCCGCCCATTTACTTATTTACAAAATATAAACATTGGTATTGTTTGTGGGCCCAAATATTAAGTTTTTACTCGATAACAATATTATGAAGATCAACTAATACTACAGCATTTATTTGATATACTTTCGCAAAGAATAAAAACTAGGAACGTACACCCAATTGTAATACGATAAATTAAGAGGTTATGTGACATCACAAATAGAATGAAACAAAACAAAACTATTTTCAGCTAGTAAATTACAATAAACTAGCATGAATTATTCTAATTATACATTTACCGCATTAACTATAAAGTAAAACCACTAATAAGCTTTATTCAACAACAAATCTGTGATGATTATAACTAGTCATTTTACTGTTAACTGTTACATAACCACTAGGGAAAATGCATTAAAAACTTACCTCGTAGCACATATAAATAATTCACAATATTATCTTTAGTCCACAATCACATAATCTAAACTAATTTATCAAATTACTAACTAAAATCATACGCACAAACCAAACTAGAACTCTTGATGACGCAAACTTAGTTCAGAAATATTCCGTTCGCGCGTAACGCTAACGAAGCTGGCAGGGCAGCGCTGCTCGGGCGGGAAAATATATTCGAAAGTCAAAGTCATTGCCAAGTTTCATTCTGTCATTCATAATAAAGGAAACAGATTATAACCTGAAGCTTTTACTGAAGACCTTTTCGGTAAACGTTGTTTTTTTTACAATTGATTTTGTATTTTTAATTAAATCGATTAAATTATTAAATACCTACTAGTTTTTTAAGACCTCTAAAATAAATAGGATTTATTCCCTATTTCAATACATATTATGTTTTGTTTAGTTGTATATTTATTAATAACACATGAATTTATAAAAAAAATTGTGTATAAAAATAAAATTATTGCCTACGCCTTAGATGTCATAAGTTTAATTTAGCTGAGTAGGTACCTAGGTAGGTAGGTCTCACGATATTGATACATTGGTAGGTACCTAATTGTATGTTTAATTACCAACTCTGATGAGTTAGGAAGTACATACTTTAAAAAAAAAAAAACGTAGTTATGTCACAAAACAAGTCCCTTTATTAAAATAATTTTCTTTCGAAATTATAGGAATCACCTAAATTTATATCACATACCTATCAATAATTCAATGTACTATGTAAACAGTAGCTATAGTAGATACTCATATAAGTACTGTACTGATCTATTTAAAGGCACTAAGTACCTTCTCAATTTACCTTCTAGGTAATATCTAGGCTAGGTTTCATGTTGGCTACAATATGGATTTATCCACCAAGGTAAAATTATAATATGTGTTTAGGCACGTAATTAATTGTACAACTACGTAACGTACCTAAGCTAAATATGAATAATATCATTTTTAATGAATGAAAACCTATTTATTAAGCTAAGAAATATATATAAAGTACTTAAACATTCAGGGTAAATAAACTCACCATATGATTTTTCATCGATATCCAGCCCATTTTCGCACGAAACTTAATTTTGCGTGTATTTTCCGTTTTTGACGAATATATTCTGTTATAATATCGATAAGATAGTAATTTTTGATATTAGTGTAGATATTATTATGTAGATTGGATGATAACGCGAGACGCGAAAGGTAGGTTATGTTAGCCTACGAGATCTTTCCCCAGACTGAGTGGGATGCTGTGCGCAATGCGGCAACGAATAGACGAAAACCATTAGGTTTTATGTCATATAATTTAGTGCTAGGGTAAACCTATATTTATTTTTTATGTAACTGAAAATATTTGTTGTTCTATCTAGATATTAAGTTATTAATTCAAATATAACAGCATGTCTTTGTTACTTAAGTTTCCACTTGCGATACAAGTATTAAAATGTAATGTCACACTATCTCAATCGAGTAGCATTTTATTTGTGTAGTTAGCAACATAGATTTAATTTTTTTTAAACTTTGATAAAAACATTGTCCGAAAATTATTAGTAAAGGTGGTTAAATAAAATGTTATTCTACGAGAATTCTACATTCAAAATTCCCGCGCTATCCGGTGATATCGATCCTCCTTTCATTCATTGTGTTGAACACCTACGCAAAACGCATGCGTGGGTTTCTAGGCGTGCGCAAAAAGATTTCTCATTTTCAAAGAAAGTTCATCATGTTTCTATTTACAAAACACATTCATCTTCATTCTGTCAAAGATGGGTCTTTCATTTTACAACCCACTCGACCTCAAATGAGGCCTTGGATAAATTGCTAACTTGAATAATTATGTATTCTGAAAATGTACGTTGTAAGATATTATGGAGTGTTTCGTCTATGTAGTTAAAATAAATAAAAAAAAATCCGTGCGTGTAGACACTTAATTTATGTACTTACTTAAAAGTTTTTTATTTTATTTTAAGTAGGTAGGTACCAATTAGCTACTTACTTACCTGCTACTTATCAAGTAGCATCATATTTGTTTATCTTATGAATTTAGCTCGACTTCAATATTACTTTTAATTGTTTTGAGCTGATACAAAGTTCCTAATGACAGTTTGTGTCTTTTCTGCCCGCAATAGCTTCGAATTACGACAGGGTTGTTTGTAGTTTTATTAAACACACTGTTGATGCCTTTTCTTTATTTCTAACTTCGGAAATTTTCATTCGGATTCCAAAAAAAAACAAATCAAAACAAAGCCACTACTGAAATGAACGTGATGATAGTAGTATTATACAATTCCTAATGCAAAAAACGGACGACTGCGCTAGGTCCACGGAATTCCGTATGCGGACAATGAATTCGGAAATTGAATTCGGATTCTGTACGTTTGCGGTCAGGCTAAATCATGATTTACTTACATTTATTGCTTACAAGGCTTTTGCGTTTTGGGCCTTTAAATCATTTCTTTGATTTTGGTTAATTAAATACTTACTAACTTAAAACGAGTCATATATTTATGACCTACCTGAGCTCTCACTGCGGCTAGATGTAGCTGAGCTGTTCTGTAGTCATACTTCTTGATAGATATGTCCTCCTGGTACAAAAAATAAAAGTATGTAGGAAGGTACTAAAACTGAAATATTTTATTTTTATTCTTCTTTACAAATTTCTAACCAGTAGCGGCATCTAGCGAATAACTTTGGAAATTTCAAACTTTTCCAGCTTGGCGCTAGCTAGAGGAAAACTTGTGAAAAAAATTGTGGAGCGAACGTTGTTTTAGTTTTACAACCCGCTCAAAGATGTCGCTATTAGTAGTTTATCTCGAGGACTTTATACTCTTTAATTAAAAAAGTTTTTATAAGAATCTAGGATCGTTACCTTTAAAATTTTAATAATAATTTTGAATACATTACCTGAATTTCATTGACTTTGTTGTACATACATCCCTCTAGACTTCGGCACTGCACCCGGGCTAATCCATCCAAGTTGTCCTGTAGATAATAAAATAGTTTATTTACGTCTTTGATAAGTTTCTATACATCGAGAGGTGTTTTAAGATAACCAAGTAATGCCGACACTCCTAATGACAGTAATGACAAATGAAATAGTTTTTATTAAGTCTTTTTAATTAATTTCAACCAGTTTTATGTGAGTATATTCGTAGGAAAGTACTCGAAAAATATTAAAGTACCAGGGAGTCTAATGAAGGGATCCGAAAAAATTACTGATATTAAAGGTCAAGGCCTGATTTTTATAAATTTCTATGCGTTTATTATGATGTATTTTCTCAAACCTGCAGTTGCTTGATCTGTATTTCCAGGTCTAGAGCATCTTTCCTGAGCTGCTCGTAGCTGAGTCTCGCTTGCCCTCCTCCCATCCTGTCAAGCAACATCTCACCGCGAAGAACTGGCGGCATACTCTCCTGTCCAATCATACAAGTATAGGTAACGTATCCTATAGAATCCAAGGTCTGCTTGCCTACCTTTGAAATTATTTATAAGTATACGAAAAAGATAACACGTCCATAATGTTTAACTTAAATGACTGGCACTAGAATTTTTGGAACGAAGTTCCATAACGCGCGGTTCGAAAGGGGGCTAGACGGAAAAAATGGTAACGACATTTTTTAAGCCAGAGAGGGACAGACAGAGAAACTTGCGCACGGCAGAGAGAGACAGACAGAGAAACATGCGCGCCGCGCATGTTTCTCGGTCTGTCTCTCTCTGACATGCGCAAGTTTCTCTGTCTGTCTCTCTCTTATAGAAAGCAAGCTAGATATTTTCGTTTCGTCTTTCTATTTCGCATTGAACAGTGTGGTTTCGCGACGATTATTTTTGTTGATAATAAATAAACTTCGTTCCATCCGGGTGTCCCTTGACACCTCTCAAGTTTTTTTATGAGTATACAATAAACCTAAAGTTATCGCCATCGAAATCGGTGGAGTAGGTGGAATTACTACAGCTGGACTTATATTATTGTGACCTAAGTAGGTAACCTATACCCAAATCAACACTAAACGTAGGTCTACCCATTAAGTGCTTGTACAATACGTACATGGGTACATACACTCGTACAGTTTTTATGCCGTTTATATACCCATGTATGTATTTGTAGTTTTTAAATCCTCTCTACTTATCTACTTATTTTAATGATGTAATGATGCTTTTCTATAAGGGATTATTCCATAACATTCCGTGTACTTACATATCTAATAAATCCTTCTGGTAAACAAAATATTTTTCATTGAATGAAAAAGGATTGGCCCTCCAAAAAGGCGAAAGGCCTATTTTTTGTAAACGGATCACAAGATTAGATTCACACAAAAGATAAAATGATGCTTATTGATATGTTTCAACAAGATTTATATTTGGCAGATCGGATAATAGGAGCATACGTACAAAGTGCGACGACCTTACCTTTCCATTGTGAAGGGAACATATTCAAATGTATATCTCGAGAAGGTACTGAGAGGGTCAGATTAAATTCGAGCGGTATGTACTTACGTACTCCTACGGACGGTCCTAGTAAATTGATCTTCGGCAATCTACGATAGAAGATCTAGCTTTGTCATTGTATCAGTATTTCCAACCATCACAACATTTGTATGGAAACAATGTCGAAACTTGATATTCTGCTCTTAAATTGCTGGTAGAGATCAATTATTGGAACCGGCTTGATGGCCATTACTTGAGGTAGAAAGGTTTCTGCTCGTGGTGTGAACATAATAACCGTGTGTGAATTTTGTATTATAAATAAATAAATAAATAAATATACCTGGACAAATTCACACACGGTTAATTAGACCCAAAGTAAGCTCTAAGCTTGTGTTATGGAATCTAATTAACTGATATTACTACATATACATACACAAATACTTTATAATAATATATAATTGACATCCAGACGTCGTCGCCAACAACTATGTCTGCACATATTGTTGACTCCGGGCGGGAATCGAATCCGCAACCCCCGACACAGTAAGCGCTCTCACTGCCACTGTGCCAACGGGCTTGTCAAAACTGTCAAAATATTATACATATTTATAATATAGGTGTAAGACTTAAACATAAAGTGCATTATCCATAAACGCTTATTAGCAGCATTTTTGGTCAGGTTGACCATCCACTCGATGAAGAAGAAGAAGCAGCATTTTATGCTTAACTTGTAAATTCCTCACCGCTGGAACATCCAAAGGTGGATCCTCAGGTTCCGGCGGGTAGGGAGGTAAGAAGGCCCGTTTTGGCGACCTCATCGGAGGTTGCGCGGTTAACAGCGCCCGCGCCAAATGAGCAAGATCAGCTGTGCTTGACACTGCCCGCGCCTGCGCACAAAGCGACTCGTATCTGCGGAGTTGGCTGTTGCACTGTGGACAAAATATATATTTAAGTTTAATTGGACTCACAGACTTCATCAGACTTTTATAAAGGTTTTAAAAGGGTTTAAATAGGGTAGTTTCAAATTTAAATATCTTTATAATATCAGATCATTACAATCATTTATAGTATAGTGGCCAACCCTGGTGACTTTAGGCCGTCTTAAGACTTCCGGCATGGTCTATGTTATGGGCTAATATAGTCGTCTATTTACCTACTAATTTAATATTCAAGATAAAAACCATACTATTTTCAGTGAGCAAGAGGCTCTTGCCAGCGATATTGGTAAGAATATATTTCAAAGCAATAAACATTTAAGATTACTTAGTTCCATTGTAAGTAGGTACTCATTTAGTTCGTAGTTTATTTGGAATCAATAAATAGACACTCGACCAACAGCCATCAATTAAACGGCTCCATTAATTAGACGGTACACAATTACGCACTAAGCGACGGCCGTCGTACCAATGTTCAAATAACTTCAGAGTTCAGTGCAAACTCAAACAGCACGCAAGATGGATGACTAGCCCATTACCGAACTGGTATCATGATTTATCCTTATCATTTATCTCAGTTAGTTGCTAAAAGACAATGTTCAGTTTATTTTGTAGGTGATGGCCTGGTAGAGCTGACTGCATGGCCCCTAGGGCACTGGAGCTTACTTAGATTATAGAGAATATGTCAGTACCATTTTTTCAGTGCTGACTTTAGTGGGTATTTGCATTGCACCTCCCCGGGCGTACAAGGGCTACATACCCCGCTAATCTCCCTAGAAGCGTGGGTGCATGCGTAAACGCATTTCCCACCGTTATAAAAAAGCCTTTTCTTGTATTTTCTATGGCCAAGTTTAGCTAACTATGGACTATGGGTCTAATAACCGTATGGAAAATCTGAAGCCTAATTACCTTACTGTAATTATAGGGAGGTATTATCAATATAATATTATGTAGATCTTAAATTGAAAAATTAGTTATTTCAACATGTTTTCTTTCACTTCCTACATAATATATTGGTACATTGGTTTGAATAAGGTAAATGGTAACCTAAGTAACCCAATTTGATGGATTAGGAATTAGAATCACATACCTTTTCAGAAATAATTTCCCCTTCTTGACAAATTGCTTCGCTTAAAGCTGACGTCACATCAGTCAATATTTCTTCTAATTCCTGTAATAAAAAATAACATTAGAGAGACGTTGTAAGTAATTTATGGATTTTACTAAAAATTTTAGGTTCTAGGTTAATCTTAAGTAAGTGCCGGAAAAATAGAAATATCTATAAACTAGCGGCGCCCCGCGGTTTTACCCGCGTTGTGCATGTTCCCGTGGGAATTTCGCGTTAATATACCTATAATTATAAATATTATAACCTTCCCGTTGAATGTAGTTATCCATTACAAAAATAATTATTCAAATTGGACTGGTAATTCCCGAGATTAGCTCGAACATACAAACAAACAAACAAACTTGTAATATTAGTATAGATTATTGATATTTCCAATAACATATGATTAACTCAGCAAGAACAGAATACTTAGGTGAAACCTTTTCAAAAAAAAAAACAGTGATAAATAAATATAAATTGGAAAATTTAGATTAATTCGCGTGGATAGAGTCCGATACATTCACGAAAATGATATTAGTCTACAAAGCTGAAGAGATTGTTTGTAACGCGCTAATCTCAGAAAGTAACTTTTACAAACGATATAGCCTTCAAAATAATTGGTAAAACCTATACAAATCTACCTAGTTATAATAGTTTGTCTGGTATTTGGTTTTGAAAAGAATATTTGAATTCCAAATTAATAATTATTCAGGCCGAGTTGGAATATTATATTGTTTGAATTCCAAATATCACTTTAATTAAACCCGAAGTTAGTTCACCAGGGTCTTTACAAATGCGAAGTGCATGCTAGGGTTGGCTAAAGGTTTACAAATCCCACCAACATTGTGCGGTGGTCCATAGTTATAATAATATATTATTATACCCGGATAAATTCATTAACACGGTTAATTAGAACCAAAGTGAGCTCTAAGCATGCATTATAGAATCTAACTCACTAGCACTACTACATATACATATACAAATACTTTATAAGAATATATATATATGTAACTGTAATTGACACCCAGACGTCCTTACCAACAACTATGTCTTCACATATTATTGACTCCGGGCGAGAATCGAATCGTCCACCCCCGACTCAGTAAGCGCTCTCACTGCCACTGTGCCAACGGGCTTGTCCATTAATGGTTGGTTTATGTTTTCATCATACCATATTATACGTATTTGTACCAGAAATACCAAGATCTAATATATATGGAGATATCGTAGAGTTCTAGAGATAATCAGCTTCTAATATATGTATATCGAGTAACACGTTTATTAATGAAAGATGATAATTGATAACTAACTACTTAATCGTTAAAAATAATTAATGAATAAGGTAATTGAATAAAACTTTATTTAAGTAAAACCTGAAGTATATTTAACTCTTTTTTAGCGGTGAATAAATAGAAATAAACATCGGTTGGTAGCCCTACTTCTCTCAATTTTGTTTTTACAATTTTGAATAGGATCATGCCTGAAGGGAAAATTGAATACCAACATCAATATCTAACAAACTGACTGTATTATTAGTGTGGCCAATTTAAATATTTATTTAGTATCGAATCACTTGGATAGAAGGGATATTTATACTTTCATGAATTTGTAAAACTAATAACATGCCTTCGTATTTAATTTATGATACTCAGATTGTATATACTCCTTATACATATCATAACTATCAGCGCCCTACGACTTTACTCGCATTGTACCTGCAGCTGTAGTTTGAATTTTAGACCCAATTTATTGCGTTCGTTAATGATTAATAGGTAACCTAATCAACCTTATTACAATGAATAATACATTGTCGCGGTCACTATGCGGTATGTTGCATGCACGAACAACTTAATGTAGGTACACTAGCTAGGTACTAGGTATTATGCATTCGTATTATATCAGGGCAATTTAATATTTATAAATGACTAGCTGTGCCTCGCTGTTTCATCCACAGCGCAGCCGTTCCCGTAGGAATTTCGGTAGTTTTTACTTATTAATCCATTCCTGACCAAGATATACAAAATAAAAAAAGAACTATTAAAATCGGTCCAGCCGTTCTCGAGTTATAAATGGTGTAATTAAAACGACTTTCTTTTATATACATAGAAGATTTTTACTTATTATTTACATATATTTTTTTACATAATTATTATAACTATTACTTCGGTACGTAATTTACTTTTAATCTAACATACTCAAACGTAACACGCGGCAAAAATGAATGATGGACATTCATATATAAGTAAGTACACGTATAGTAAAGTAATTAATGTACACGTACTGAGTACTTGTACTAAGTTTAAATATTATATTCGTATTAATATGGCAACACTACATTTTGGTTTGAAACAACCATTGTTCACGTACTCGTGTGTCCGTCAAGTGTCAACAGCAATGTGGCGTGTGTTGATTACCTGAAGCCTGTAGCGAGTTGAAACGTGTGGGTTAACTTAACTATGTGTTACATGGCGGATATAACGGCGAGGGAGCCTAAAGTATGATTACAGTGAGTTGGCACATGTAACTTCCGGAGACCGCAACAGTGTATTCATTGAAATATGTTTGATTATCGGGTTAATTTAGCTTACGATCACACACTAGTAAACGTTGACACAAATGTCAGTCTCAACAGACGTAAATGAAAAACCGTGGCTTTCTACCAGCCGCCTGAATAACTTTAACAGACTGTCGTTTAAGTTATTAAAAACTTTGTAATAGACATAGTTATAATCGTGACATTTTTAACGAGTATAAGTATGTTACGATAGTCAACCGTTTGAAACAAACGAAACGAGATTAATAAGATACCATAACGCAGTTTAAAAGTTTAGGTATTTTTGGAGAACCAGAACCAAATCCCTAAACCTACCTCGCCTTCACCTCGGTCTAACTCCCTCAAATCAAACTACTATCCCGCCACTGGTTTACATAGTGAATATTCAGTAAAGTTTACCGCTGACACTGTTTAAATTGCGAGCATATATTATTATTATAAAGCAAAGATAAATGCTGTTTAAGCATTAACAAATACCAACTAGTCTCTTTGCCAGTTTATCGTTTATTCAGAAACACAAGAGTGCCTATGTTAATAATACGTAGACGGGACTTAGGATGCCTTAAAATCAGAGTTATTTTAAGCTCTGTTATAGTAGTTTAAAGTTTAAATGAGTATTGAATCGACGTGATTACGCCTTACCCTCCTTCTACATAATAACTTCGGTGAAGCGAGGTAGAAGCCTTTAGCCAGTGGGACATAACAGGGAAATACTTTACCATAGTTTACTATATTTTACCTGTAATATAGTCGGCAGTGTATGCTTGTGGTACTGATCGAGCATCGCATTCGTGGCCGTCAACTGTTGCACGTACGTGTTGTGCGAGTCGTAGTAAGTGGCCAACGCGGCCGGACTCGGATTGTTGCAGTAGTTCAGGAACGCCGACCGGTAGTCTTGACGGCTCTGAAACAGATGAAATGGAGCAATTTAATTAGGCTATTGTTTATATAGTAAATGTGAAGAGTTTGATTTTTTGTTTCAATGCGCCAATCTCAACTCAACATCCGTTTTGCAATGGAAAGTCACATTTAACGGAAAGGTTATAGTTATACATAGTTTATTTTTCATCCCGCAATTTCCACGGGAAAGGGCACAACGCGAGTATAACTGCGGAGCATTGCTAGTAGTATATTATGAGTGTTTGTTTGCGGAAGTTGTCAGATATAATAAGAGTATAGTAGGAGTAATGCTCTCATTAGGATGCATGACCATTGTAACGGAGTTGAGCGAAGTGGAGCTCAACAGTATAGAGCTCCACTCCGCTTCAACGGAAATTCACTTTTTCATATTTACGCGGTATGAGTTGGGTCCGAGTAGACATTCAAGTGCATTCGGTCCGATCAGATTGGAGTTTTGTCAACCCATGACCCATACGGATATCCATGCTACAGCAAACGTGATGGTCTAGTCGTTTTTTGTTCGCGGTATTACCCGTGTTATGCCCGTTCCCGTGGGAATGTTGGGAATTTTATACATATATAAACCTTCCTCTTGAATCACTCTATCTATTTAAAAAAACCGCATCAAAATCTGTTGCGTAGTTTTAAAGATCTAAGCATACATAAGGACAGAAAAGCGACTTTGTTTTGCACTATGTAGAGATTATACTTAAATTTTGTATTCTTTGTTAAAAATATCGTAGAGTGTACTCGTACCGAATCGTAGACTCACTACACCGTAGCAAAGCCCTTAAATCAGAGCTTCGCAGTAACCAAAGTCCTTGATGAAACAATCTTAAGATGGAACAGACACGTCTGCTTCGCCTAAAATATATTCAAAACAGTTCTGCCGGAAGCATGTCATTAAAAAGTCGTCTAACATTGGGAACGATTCGGGTTTACGTTCACGTCGTAAAATTAACACGACATAAGTGCCATTGAAACATTTACTACAAAATAAGCGACACAAGATATTCTGGATGGGTTTGTCAAGTTTAGTGATTGGGCGTTAGTTTAGTGAGAGAGTTTATATGGTTTATTATATTGGCTAGATTGCGAATTCTGAAGCAAGGTTTGTAATGTCCAATTTCAAATATTGTCATTTATGCTTTTGGGTCGTAAATTCGTTCAATGTAGACGACGATAATACGATACATGTTTTATATATATGCATATTATTGACAATTTGAGTGACCGATCATCCGCTTTTCAAGCAATGTTTCGTATCAGAAATATTATCATTCATAAGGATTGCTATTGTTAAAAACCAAATACTGTATATCGATATTTGACGTCACATTACAGCTGTCAAAAGTCAAACTTGTCAGTCACAGGTAACCCCGGCCCTTTGAGGTTACCAACTGATAGTAAAGGTGCCTCACCAGAGCTAAGCTACGTTACGTTCTATACTACGCTTGATATTATTGATGGATACACAGAGCATAGAAGCACCACGCGTAGCGGCCGGCGCGGGCGGTGCTTCTATGTTCTGTGGATGGATAGGATTAATTAAATTGATTCCTACAAAATGATCTGCTAAAGTAAATTTTACTTTCGACCCTCTACATTAGCATTATTTGTACCTAACATTCTAAGTTTCAAACTGAAATTTAAGGTGTGTAATGTACCTATGTGTTCGTTCGTCTGATTTGGAAGCTCGAACAACCACACAGTTGATTACCCCTGACGGATTCCGAATCTCACACGATCACATCTCTTTGTATAACCCCGTAGGGAATATTCAACTCCCTACGAATGCTCAAATAAATAGAGGTTTAAAATCGACTTCAAGTCAGCTCATATTATATTTCAACTCCAAATTTATAGCAGTGATCTGACGTTTCAAAATATCAAAACCTAAATTGATGTTAACTAAAGTAATAAATACTGCAAGTGAATGTTATTTTCAATAACTTTTGGCCGTCACTGGAATCGAAATTTTCATTCATCATTGCGTCACTATTTAATTTGTCTCGCCTTTTTTACAGTGATCCTTCTCACTGTGAGGAGATGAGAGGTGAGATGGCAAAAGCTACGAGGGCGGGTCAATAAGTCCGTGACTTTTTGAATTTCCGACCTCTTTACTGAAACAATAATACTGGTCCCGTCAACAGGCATCTGTCAGTTGACTCCTCTGAAAATTTGAACTTGCTGCGTCAGTTAGTTTGTGTTTTACAGCTATCTTTATCAGACTACTCACTAATTTGACGAAAAAATGGACAAAAGTGAATTTCGTGTGCTTATTAAGCATTATTTCTTGCGAAAAAAAACCATTACCGAGACCAAGGCAAAGCTTGATAAATACTATGGGGACTCTGCACCATCGATTTCCATGGTAAAAAAGTGGTTTACTGAATTTCGTTGTGGCCGTACAAGCACTAAAGATGCCGAGCGTCCTGGACGCCCAGTTGAGGTCTCTACACCCAAAACATTCGAAAAAATTCACGATATGGTGTTGGCCGACCGAAGATTGAAAGTGCGAGAGATTGTGGAAGAAGTAGGGATCTCGCATGGCTCAGTGGTTTCAATTTTGAATGATCACTTAGGCATGAGAAAGCTGTCCGCAAGATGGGTGCCGCGTTTGCTCACAGTCGACCACAAACGCAATCGTGTAACAACTTCACAGGAAGGTTTAGCATTGTTTAATCGTAATATGGAGGAGTTTTTGCGCCGTTTTGTAACCGTGGACGAAACGTGGATCCATCACAACACACCAGAGACCAAACAACAGTCAAAACAGTGGGTTTCCAAGGGTGAATCGGCGCCAAAGAAGGCCAAGGTGGGATTGTCGGCCAATAAAGTTATGGCGACTGTTTTTTGGGATGCACGCGGGATAATCCACATTGACTACCTTCAAAAGGGAAGAACAATCAATGGGGAATATTATGCCAACTTATTGGACCGATTCAATGACGATTTAAAAAGAAACCGACCTCATTTGGCCAAGAAAAAAGTTCTTTTCCACCAAGACAATGCAAGTGCACACATGTGCAGTTGCCATGGCCAAAATCCATGAATTGGGCTATGAATTGCTCCCTCATCCGCCCTATTCTCCAGATTTGGCTCCGAGCGACTACTTCTTGTTCCCAAACCTGAAGAAATGGCTTGGTGGAAAAAGATTTGACTCCAATAATGAAGTCATCTCGCAAACAAAGGCCTATTTTGACGACCTCGACAAATCATATTTTTTGGAAGGGATAAAAAAATTGGAGAAGCGTTGGGATAAGTGTATAGAGCTCAAGGGAGACTACGTTGAAAAATAAAATATATTTTTAATAAAAAAAACTGTCTTTTATTGCAAAAGTCACGGACTTATTGACCCGCCCTCGTAATAATACTTTTGAAAAATAAAAACTAATGTTCAATCTCAAACAATACAAGATTCATAAAGATTGACGTTGAATTGATTGGATGGTACGCTACAACGATCCATGACTCCACCAAAAATATTGTTTTCCCTCGATGATCTTTGTTTGATATAGACTGACGGATATCCAAAGGAAATGGATAAAATAATCCCATTATTTTTAACACAATTCCCCGAACAAACTCTCACAAAAAACGGAAAATAGCAACGACAATCTCTTCAGTTCTTTTAAAAATGTGGATGTTAGATTCAATTTTTTGGTGCGAGAAGGTACTCCTGTGTCGGGGATTATATTATTCATTGTTATTCGCGAAACTGGTTTTAGGTAAGTCTTTTCCCATTATTGGAATGAGTCGAGGAATAATAGGGTTTCGGATAAATTTATATTGACAATGAAAACCTGCTTCATAAAGCCTCAGTTTTGTGAAATAAATTAATGTTTAATGTCAGTCAACCTCTCAATGCCTATCTATTCTCATCATACAAATATCGGTCGAAGTCTGCCTATACCGACCGCTTGCTTTTGACATTTAATTCGTCCCTACTTATAGCTGAATAATCGGAAATTATTCGAGGTTGTATTAGCTTCGGGGTCTATTTTATTTCCTATCGAGAGACTTGGTAAAGTGGATATTGACAGTAACGTTCTTAAGGGATGTTATTTTATATACGTCACATATCAGAAACGCCAGATCCAGATCGCGTATATTTTGTGTTTCATGTTGCTGTAGAGAGCCGTAAATGTTCAAGCATTTTATTTATTGTGCATTAAGTTAACCATCTTTCTTTTAGCTTCTAGTGGTTCAGGTTGGATTAAGGATGCTGGCACGTTGCGGTTGTATGTACGAACTGACTTAGGTACGAATTTTTTGACAAAGCAATAAAAATAAAGTAATTTTAAAAAAGGCCCAAATGTGTTAGAAGTACCTTTAAAAAGAAAATTATGTAATGACAGCGAAAAATAACGCTGGCCTCAAATATGCTACTGCTTGACAAAAATATGCCATAGAAAATATTCAAGTGAGGTGGAATGTTTAATTTAAATTTTAAGGGGGATTTGTTTTTAATATAGGCAAAATGGTACGTATGATATGTTATACTTTACTGTTCTTTTAAAAGCTTGCTGATTTACATAGGATTTAGGAATCCCAATACCAATAAGAAAGACCTGGGTTGTGATGTTAACAGCATTTTAGCTGTAAATTGGTTTATCCCTTTCCGGCATACGGTTTTTTACAAAGAGCAAAAGAGATAAAACACTATATAACAGGTTTTAGTTAAAAAGAGTTTATAAATAAGGCGGTTATATATTACAGGTACTACAGAATGACAATCAAATTCCAATTTACCTTATTGAGCTGATCATCTGCCTTCCCCAGCACCATCTCGCATCCCTCCCGATGAGCGAACAGCTTCCTCGCCTGCACCTTCATATGGAAAGTCTTCTCTATCAGTGGAGTTGACACCACTCTCTCCAAGGATGCCGATGCGTTATTGTACGCTATGACGTCAGCTTCTACCTCTTGAAGAAGCGTCTCCCAAGTGTGGAAGAGAGAAGAAGGACACGATGCTCTGGGGAGAGAAAGAGATGGGTATATGTTAGGTTTTTTATTAGAATATTTTGTTTCGTGGGAGGTTTTTTGTAGTAACCCGTTCCATTTAAGAACAGTTATTTCTTATAAGCACACCATGGTATTATCATCAAAGTTGAAATGCGATGACAATGCCTAGATCAAGAGATCTGGGCATTGTGACAAGAGTCAGTGCCTACTAATTTTCACATCGGTCTTTGCACGTTATGTTTTGAAATTCAATATCCCCACTGGACCTATTATTTTATTGTTACTGACTAAATTAATGGCCACCCCGTCACTCCTGTCATGCTATATCAATAATGTTAAAAGCTTCGGCTTCGCTGTCCGACCGCGCAATTAACTGCAACTTATTTATAACTCTGAGTTGAGTGATTGTTTATCAAAATTTTAGTAGACATTAACGCTTTATTAGAAAACTGACAGTTATCAAGTTATTCACAGTTTATACGAGCAATAAAACATTGAAAGTTTGTATACACGAATACACATATAATACATTAATGCTTCCCCTCACTTTACTGATACCTTCAGTGAGATGAGAGGCCTTTGCTCAGCTGTGGGACATTACAGGCTAATACTTACTTACTTACTTACATCAATGCTAAAATCCGTCAATATTGGTGGAGATATTTTGGCGTTAAAGCATACAGAGAGACAGACAGACAGACCGACAGACTCAGCTACTATTTGCATTTCAATTAATTTTGTTAGTCGTATAATAATCTTGGATTAAAAAATAGTTTAAGAAATTACAATTCTAAATTAGCCTTAAAATAAGTGCTCGTTAACCTTGAATCCAGTAGATATAAACCAAACCTAAGTTAAGTACCTCCTATATGTTACGTAGGGGTATCAGGCCACATTAAAGTAATGTAGGATCGTATGCCTATAAAGTTAATTACCCGTTTGATCATTATATTCATTACAGTGCTTAATTCTACGGAGGTACCCACGCGATTTTATTTTGCAAAAGTATAATCTTTCTGTTAAGTACCTAATTGTACCTACCTATATGTTCATGATTTAGGAATTTATTGATCAGCAATCGTTTTGAATGGTATTTGAATATATCATAAGTATCTATTATCAAAATGTATGGGATAGAATCATGTAATCACGTGACATTTATAAAAAAACATGGCGTGTCTACTGTGCAGTAGCACAGTAGTTTTCCTCGATGACATATTGAACACATACATCAAAAAGAAATTTCTGTATACCTGTCTTTGACCGAAACACGCAACCTCCCTTTTTAAATCGGTAACAAAAGATAAACATGACCCTAAAATCCCGTAACAAAACCTTAAACCATCCTTGCGATATCATAACGTTAGAGCCCGCACTTACAACGTGCTTGTACATAATAACTTTTAAAGTACCATTGCAAAGTACCATTCAGTTCCACGTGATGGTTTGTACTTACATACGTGTATACAGAGCCTTCGTACCGCTTTTGAAATGGATGCTGCCTTTCGCCCGCGGTTGTCGAGTAAGTGGGTAGATACCGGGTATCGGGGTCACAGCCTGCGGATACCCCTACTACAAGTTACCATCGTAACGGTAATAGTAAAGTTAAATGTTTGTTAGATGCTTTTGAAAACAATTTGGTACTTTCTTTTGGTACGCCAAAATAAGTTAAAAATGTTACAATTAAAATAAGTTTAATTATAAGAGAAGCTCTGTGCTATGTACTTTTCGTGACGGGACATTTATGATGTAAAACAATGTCTTTGGAATCGTAAAGGTTTTAAATCTAATCCTATGATTGAAAAGTAAACTGGCTCATTCACTGAGGCCGCCGGA
Organism: Cyclophora albipunctata; assembly: GCA_963082685.1. Taxonomy (NCBI): domain Eukaryota; kingdom Metazoa; phylum Arthropoda; class Insecta; order Lepidoptera; family Geometridae; genus Cyclophora; species Cyclophora albipunctata. The sequence continues at coordinate 6,979,156 of OY720116.1, read as the reverse complement.
TTTAGAAACCGCTTTCAGATGAACATGGACTTCAGTCTTTACATTGGTTGAATGACCGAATGTAGTAATCAAATTTAGTTCAACCAAATATTTTCATTAATTATAGTCCATTTACGACAAGAACCAGTGGTACTGGTCATAGCCGTAAGTATAGATACAACATATTGCATACTAGGATATCGTTGTAATTATGTAGTAAAGCCGAAATTTAACGAGGTAGGTATGTGTGTGATACTATTATTGTGTTCGCCTCAATTATTGAGTAAATGTCTATTAATAATTTACTAGCTCATCTACTATAGTATTGTTCTGTCAGTTGGTTATACCAATTACTGAATTGATAGTAACAGATATTTGATTATAAACAATGATTGTATTCAGATGTTTACTCGTATTTAAGGTATTTTGTGACTAATTACTCCGATATCAGGATAAAAGGAAAGATGATAACTAAGGGCTGTTTGCGCAAGAATCTTTAAATCATATAAATATTTCAAATGGTATTATTCAATATTCTCAGGTCAACGATCCTTCGTTTTCACACTACACTGTAGACACCTAATTAAAAATAAATATCTCATACGGGGTTAATTAGACCCAAGCTTTAAACTTCAATAACGGAATCTAACTGATACTAATACATACGCATACCTAATACTTTAAATATATAATTGTCACCCAGACGTCGTCGCCAACAACTATGTCTGCGTATTTTGTTGACTCCCGGTGGGAATCGAACCCGCAACCGCCTACACAGTAAGTGCTCCCGCATCCACTGTGCCAATGGACTTATCACAGTGGTATTGAGACTTGATCACTTAATTGGGTGATAACTGCCATCGAATGCGGTATACTACCGTATGTAAAAGCGCCTTCAATCATTCACTCATAATTTTATCATCTGTACATGTAAAACCAGTTCTCAAAAATATATTCGTACCATTTCCGGTTATATTTCACACACGTATTAGGATCAGTATAACACAAGTATCAATGAGTATCTTACCTTAAATCTCTGAGAGAATCGAGCGCTCTTCCTTGTCCTATCAATTGGGCCATTCGATCACTTTGGCAGCGAAACACTTACGTGGCCCTCAACAAAACGATTCAATCTATTTACGAGAGCCCACTTCTTCACACTGTTAGACCGGCAAAAAATATAGGATAGTAATTGCTTTGGGCTTTGTCGTAATCTTGTGTTTGGTGTTACTTAGGAACGTGTAAGTGGGATTATATATACGTGGATTTAATCTAGGATGAGGTTCGCCAAATATAGCCTAAGAAACAGTACTAGACCAAGAGACAGTACTGTAGGTACAGGGTAGGTATTCATATGTAACTGTTTTGAACATCTTAAATATTTTAAACAATGCAGGTAGGTAATATGGGAAGAAATCAATCGACTAAATCCTAATTCATAATTATCAGACGAAGGTAATTCATTATTCTCATAAACAAGATTAAAACTTCTATGTTTAATTAATATAAAAAGATATCACGGGGTTAATAAAAAGTCTTCCATAATACATTTCAACCCCTTCACAAGTAAACAAACAGGTACATTTATCAGTAAGGGTCGTATCGTCCTACATTGGTACCGGTTGAAAGGTCACCATGCTATCATGACGCAGCAGCCAGTCATGGGTAGAGGCTCTTGTGGTTCACAAACGTGATGGAGTGGAGGTCCACTGTCAAACGTACTCTCAGATATGGGTTAGTTTGAAGTGATTTGGTTACGTTCTATACCTTTGCATTTTCCAGTATAAATACCGCTTTGATTTCTAAAAAAATTATATAGGCGAGCTTCGGAAGATGTGAATATTTTCTATACTAATATTATAAAACTAGCTGTGCCCTGCGGTTTCACCTGCATTTTTTTCCTCACTGCTTACCTTTTAAACCTTCCCTGGACTTTCATGAATATTTCAAGACCAAAATTAGCCAAATCGGTTCAGTCCTTCTCGAGTTTTAAGCAGACTAACGAACAGCAAATTGTTTGTATGTTCGGACCAATCTCAGCAATGTTGTGTTGGATAACTACATTCATAAGGAAGGTTATAGGCTATTTTTTATCTCTAAATAATTACGGGAACAACGCGGTTAAAACCGCGGGGTGTGGCTAGTCGTTAATAAAGCTACTGATTGGCCAATAATGGTATTGGCATTACTATTTTTACTAGATAAGTTACTGACTTTGCTATCAGTTAATCTGTACGAGTACACTTGGAACTGGAAACGCCAGTAGATTAGGCATTTCATAAAGAATTTTCTGCATGAGAAATTCTAGCCGATGTATTTTATTGATGATAAAGTATAGCGAAGGAAAACGGTTGCTAGAAAATGTTTTCACTTGGAAAATACGTTTGATAACGTTAGTGTCATATTTTATGACATGAAAACATACCCTCCTTCATTTTATGCACATATGAGTTTAAACTATATTTAGACTTAAAAGTATTTATTTACTGAAGTTAATAGTTGTCACACGATTTCATTTTACTACATTAATTAGTAGGTATTAAAAGTAAAAGTAAAGTATTAGCCTGTAATGCCCCACTGCTGGGCAAAGGGCTCTCATCTAACCATCTAACTGAAGATATCAGTACAGTGAGGAGAATTAATTAAACAAATTAATAATGGAACAGATTACAAAAATAGTCCTTTGCAACAAATACGACATCGGTTAAAAGAATACGAGTATAAAAGGTGCGAATAAGCGTCTTTTATCTTTCTAACAAATTGACGTATTTGTTAAGCAACACGACCACAAAACTCTTACAAGCTGAATTCCGTGCCATCAAAATTACGTCACAACAGAAACGTAGCTGACATACAAATAAAATTGGTTATTTCCCCATTTGTCCCGTTTGTGGGTTACAATCAACTGTCACCGTTTGGGCTGAGGTAGTTAAGTCAGAGTTGGACGAAACTACCGGAATTGAGGAAACGGGAGCGCTTTGCGGAAGCTGCGGTATGCGGATATCTTATGCTCTTTATTGTTTGATTTTCCCTTTGGCATATAACCGAGCTTTGAGTTCTATGACGGACCTAATTTGAATGTACATTTTGAATAGAGGGATAATATGGTCATGTTTTAATAATGTTGTTGTTATATGAAAATTGCTTTCACTTGCAGTGTCCTAAAAGCTTCCATAATTCGTAGTTTAAGTTTGGAACGTGATAAAATGTTAGGAATAAAATACATTTGAAATCATAGTGGTATCCTCTAACCTTGATCAACTGACATTCCTAAATCTAATTATTCAGAAGAAAAACATACGTTACAAAAATAAGTACAATTTAAATCATGCATAGGTACAATATAAAAACCGATTATTTCAAACACCGTATCACAATCCGGCTAATCCTATATAAATATATCCACTTAAATAGAAAGCTTCTTGAAAAAATGTAGTTCCAATCTTTGCTGAGTCACAGTATCTGAAGGATGCTTAAATATTTGTTCAGTGGATGATGGCATAGCGTAATCCTGAGGGTTTCGTAGGGTCATACAAGAGGGTGATGTGGTGTTTTTTCAACCACTTTACCTGTTATACTGCTGAATAAAAGATATAGAGTGGCAGATAATAGATTTTGCAGAGACTGCAGAAATGATATGGACTTGGGTAGTAAATATCTTAAATTGATTGGGTCATCATACTTTCGAGTCATGTTCTATAGGTCGGCTTATCTTTTACTTCCAAGCCAATATTTTCAAATTCTATTCAACGCTAGGTCACACTTGTCTGCAAACTTTAACGATTAGTAGCTTATAAAATTGCACAAAGCCAATGAATGCCTAAAAGTAATAGTTTCGTGTAATTAAATTCACGCATTATGCTAATCTTGCGAATGCGCTAATTTCAAAAACTACTATTCCAATATCAATAATTCTTTAGTAATGTATAGCCACATTCAACATTCCTCTTGTCTAGCTTCTGCTTCTAGGCTATTTTTCATCTCAAAATTACCACGGGAACGGGCATAACGCATGTAAAACCGCAGGGCGCTGCTCGTGCTTCGAATAATTACGATTTCACTTATTCTACGTTGTCATGTCATTTGTTATATGTAATGTCCTACAATAATAGTGTTAAAACCGATTAATCCTTGTAATAAGATTACATAGTATTATTATGTAGTACTTGCTGCGTTGTAGTAAATCGGATAATACAAGTAATAATGCAGATTATTTATCGATAAAAACTTAAATGATTATTTTTATATTTATACAAAAAAGTATTTACCAAAGAAGTCAGTTTTGCGTATTCAGATTTAATTTAGTCATCATTTAGAAAAAAGTCTTCAGACATGCGAAGTAATTAGTAGCTGATTTAAAAAAGTATAAGTTCTTTTAAAACTTGTTTGTATCACTTTTTTGTTTAAAAAGTTCTTATATTAGAGCTCCCACACAAAACTGCGATGCGATGCGATGCGAATTCGCATCGTAGAAACTTGCGATGCGAATTTCTACGATGCGATTTAGTGCGGCGAACCGTTTGGTAGGGTGACCATTCCTTCAAAACTTTATTATTAATAATATTGATATTTAATGCAAAAAACTTTTAAAAAATGTTTTTCAATTAATTATAAACAATTAAAAATTGATGAAATTTAAATAAAAATCACGTGACTATAAACGCGCCATGATTGGTCACCATAGTTGTGGCGTCATAATGTTATAGCTATTTAATAACAGTTCAGCGTTTACGGCTGAAACGGCGGAGTGAAAACTAACATTATGACGTCACACGCGCTCGGGTTTGTTCGGGAGCTGTCGGCGTGTCTTCGGTACTGGATTCAAAAATTATTTTTTATTTTGAAATAACTTTTGAATTATTGCGAAAAAAAATTAAATAAAAATAGTTTTGTTATAAAACTAATATATAATCTTTCCATTTATCACAAAAATTTTTTTTTTCAAAAGTCCAATTCCTGTCCTGAAATTTCCTGAAATGGTGTCACCAAGGATGACGTAATATGACAGGAATGTGCGATGCGAAGCAGATCGGAAATTCTTACGATGCGTCGTGCGAATTCGCAGATTTTTACGATGCGATGCGAATTCGCAGTTTTGTGTGGGAGCCCTTACTTAGTAAAAGTTAGTACTGAATCACGTCGCGCCGTTCGCACGTTCCTACAAGTTAATAGACGCTGAGTATTTAATTGAATTGTAACAAAATTGAGTTTCTCTTCAAAGACCAACCGTGTTTCTGAGTATAATATATTTATGAGTTAGTTTTCTAGAAATTAATTAAACGGTTTTTAGCATGAATTCATAAGGCCTCGTTCAGCGGAGCATTGTGTGACGTCACTTGTAGTCGTGTTTTCTCCGTATACGGATCTGCGTTGAAGCGGTAAAGTGTTTAGGTTGACGTTTTCGACGCAGTAAAGTGCATAGGGATGGGTTTTTTTTTAATAGTTGACAGTCAGATATATGTTTAATTACGTTTAACGCCTAATCCTCCTCACTGTACTGATATCTTCAGAGAGATGAGACGCCTTTGAGGCCTTTGAGGCCTTTGAGACAGTGAGACATTACAGGCTTATACTTTACTTCTTACTTTCGTTTAACGAATGATTCATTACACTCCACAAAAACGAGTCAATAAAAGCCTTGATTGGGCTTCGTCGCAATTTTGATGTTTTTCAAAAACAGAGTCAAATAATAAGTACAGATGTAGTGAATAATCCTTTCCTATCGGCAAAACTCGAACAACGATAACACCCGAATGGTGCCGATGTGTCTATGAATTACTGTATTATTAAATTACGTGTAGGTATCAAATAAATCGCATACTTTATTTATCAATGTCAAATGTCAAACTGTTGTCTCGATGGGTACTGAGTGCGAGTGAAGTAGTAAGACAAAAACGAACATTTCCGAGAAAATACGAAAGGAAAGGATTATTCACTACATCTGTATTATAATTGGTTGTTCTATAAAATGCAAGCATTATAAGGAAGGCCGAAGTTCTCACATTACCAAATAACCATATCTATATATTAGTAAGTAAAGTATTAGCCTGTAATGTTCCACTGCTGGGCAGAGGCTTCACGTCTCATTGAAGATATCAGTACAGTGCGAAGTATTAGGCGTAAATAAATAAAAATTAATTCAATATTAAAACCAGGTCAAATGCAAACTCAAAGCGTAAGTGCATGGATTTCTCAGCGCACCCGTAATTACTTAGAGGATGTAACTGAGGGTCCGAATGCTTTATCCAGTCAAGATGCGCAGAGATGTGGAGGCATCCAATTACCGTAACATGTTCTGTTCGAGACAAGTGAAGTTTCTTAAGCCTTCAGGCGGTTCGCCCTGTTTATAAAGTAAACTGTATAAGTTAACCTAACCAGATGAGTTACTATCTAAAAGTGTCGATTTTAAAAGTCGAAATTGGTTCTACTTAATTAGAAATAGAAACTAAACGAACGAGTACGGTTTGCAGAACTAAAAATTTTATGGCGAAAGGAGTGCCATGATTGAGTACCATATCACCTTAGTGACTGGTGTTATAATTACATATTATGCGTTTGTATTCCTACTAACTGAAGTGATACCTTCAGTCAGATATGAAGCCATTATTCCACCGCGCCGTGAGTCATCAATCTTCTATAGTAAAGCTGAAGAGCTGGATTTTTGTTTTGATTGTTTGAACGCCTTAATCTCAGAAATTACATATCCGATTTGAATAGGTATGTACTTCTTTTTGTAATTGATAATAACCACAGTCAACGGAAAAGTTATAGGCTATTTTTTTTTTCGACCTGAAGTTCTCACGGGAACGGGCAAAATGTAGGTAAAAACGTGGGGCGCTTCTAGCTTAAAACGGAACGTGTATAGATGGTAACTCCGTTGTTTATTAATAAACTATTAATAAACCAGTGCAGACTTTGCTTGGGGTAATTACTTATCTTGATTCACATAACCGTTTTAACACAAACTAGTAGCGCCCCGCAGTTTCGGTTGGGCACGTCCCCCTAAGAATTGTGGGATGAAAAATAACATTCCCTTTGAATGTGGCAATTCGTTACATAAAGAATTATTGAAATCGGATTGGTAGTTCCTAAGATGTGATCGTCCAAACAAACACAAAATCAAAAACAAACTCTTAAGCTTTTTTATATTAGCACAGATAGTATAGGTTCTATAACTATGCGCAGTAAAATAAACAACAAAACACTTTGAATCTACGAGTATTTATTGGCAGTAACATCAAATTAGTTAGCTCGCAGATCTGCATTGCTTTTTGCCTATAATAACATCTTTGTATTAAATGTAGGTACAAATGTAATTATTCTATACCGATATGGGATGATGCGATGTGGTCGTTAAGCGATAAAGCGCTTTTTTGTATTTCGTTGAAATAAAAAATAAACATAAAATTTATGACCCCTACTTATTTTTGACGTCGGCTAAAAATTACTTCTACTGTAAATCCATTCTAAATAGTAAATGATGTTTTCGTCAAATATTTATTTACCCCACTTTAGCTACTGCAAGTACTTTTCCTTTTATCCTTTGATATTTGATAAATCCAATGATGAGGTAAAAATAAACTTGAGGCTTTGAACGAATTGTATCAAGGAAAAGAGACTAAAAATATTACGATTTAATATTTGATAACAGCTTGGTGACAGATAAATAAAAACTTTCTGTACAAAAATATACCCAAATAAATACTCAGAAAATTAAATTTATCCAAGATGGGAGATAGGAGTAAATATCCGTTCAGGAGTCGCTAAAAATGAGAATTTTAAAAATGTAGGTGGCTGTCGAAAGTGTAGGATTGAGTCTGTCTGTCCCATTTATGTAGACGAGATGCTTGGGGCGATATTTCGACAAGTGATTCTGACAAGTGAGAAAACCTTCGTGTTATAAATGTGACGCGTTAGATAGATATTAGTTGTTAACGGAAGTTACTTAGGTGGAAGTCAGTAAAGTACTTAGGAACTTGTTTTATTTCTACTCGTAATCAGACAATTAATTGTTAGAACTGAGTTGTAGAGGTATTTAATTTGAAATCTATACTAATACTAGGTGTCCCGCGCGGTGGTTCCACCCGCGACCCAATAGATGTCGCTAGTGTGAATCTAAACCATCCAGGGTGCCACCCAAACGCATACAAAAAAAACTTGAGAGGTGTCAAGGGACACCCGGATGGAACGAAGTTTATTTATTATCTAGAAAAATAATCGTCGCGACACCACACTGTTCAATGCGAAATAGAAAGACGAAACGAAAATATCTAACTTGCTTTCTATAAGAGAGGGAGAGAGACGTTTCTCTGTCTGTCTCTCTCTGGCGTGCGCAAGTTTCTCTGTCTGTCCCTCTCTGGCCTAAAAAATGTCGTTACCATTTCTTCCGTCTAGCCCCCTTTCGCAACGCGCGATAAGGAACTTCGTTCCAAAAATCATTCAAATCGGTCCAGCCGTTTAGGAGAAGTAAAGTGACATACACATGTACAGTAGAATCACTACATAGTATAAAACAAAGTCGCTACTTTTGTCTGTTTGTTTGTCTGTATGCTTAAATCTTTAAAATTACGCAACGAATTTTGATGCGGTTTTTTGTAATAGGTAGAGTGATTCAAGAGGAAGGTTTATATGTATAGCATTCCCGAAATTCCCACGGGAACGGGTACAACGCGGGTAAAACCACGGGGCGCTGCTAGTTATATATATCACTACACAGTATAAAATAAAGTCGTCTCTTTTTCGTGTCTGTCTGTTTGTCTGTCTGTATGCTTAAATCTTTAAAATTACGCAACGGATTTTGATGCGGTTTTTTGTAATAGGTAGAGTGATTCAAGAGGAAGGTTTTTATGTAAAAAATTCCCGAAATTCCCACGGAAACGGGCACAACGCGGGTAAAACCGCGGGGCGCTGCTAGTTATATATATAAAGATAATAAAGTTGAAGTATGAGTTTGTTTAATTGTATTTGTATGTTTGAACGAGCTTATATAAAAAACTACCTGCCAATTCTCTTTGAATAATTGTTTTCGTAGTGGATAGCCGCACTCAACGGAAAGATTATTTGTTATTCGAATCGAAATTTCCACAGCAACCGGCACAACACAGATAAAACCACAGGGCGCTGCAAGTTGGTGAATATAACGCCTATTACTTACTAGCAGCGCCCCACGGTTTTACCCGCGTTGTGCCCGTTCCCGTGGGAATTCCAGGTAAAAAATATTCCTTCCCGTTGAATGCTATCCATTACAAAAATATTTTTTCAAATCGGACCAGTAGTTTCTGAGATAAGCGCGTTCAAACAAACAAACAAACTCTGCAGCTTTATAATATTCTTCTTCTTCTTCTTCTTCTTTTTATAATATTAGTACCTATAGATTGGGTAAAAATCGGTATCGGTATAATCTGAAGTCTGCAACTAAAACTAATGAAATAAGCTTACGGAAGACCGAACTTACAACATAAGCATTTCTATTTCGTATAACTCTATTTCGTGAGTAACCTGCGACAGACACAATAAAACACAAACAAAATGACACAAAGACAACTATTACATCGATCGAAGCGGTTAAAAATTATACCGCAAGTTCGTTGAACCCACAATTGTCGTGTGTTGCCAGTAGATCAGTAAAATATTCATATCGGCATGAAATCGTTTCGCCCGTCATTTACCTACGATTGTAAAGTTCCACAAATAATATAAATGCAAAAGTTTGAGAGGATGTATGTGTATGTTTGTTATTCTTGTTATATGTCTTTCACGAAAAAAGTTCTGACGGATTTGGATGAAATTTTACATATTAAATGTTCTGAACATGGCCTAATTACTGAACAATAACTGATGACACATTATTAGTAAGTACACACGTATAAATAAATAATAATAAATAAATATACCTAGACAGATTCACACACGGTTAATTAGACCTAAAGTAGGCTCCAAGCTTGTATTATGGAATCTAATTACACTACTTATACATACACAAATATTTTATAAGAATATAATTAACTAATTAACACCCAGACATCGTCGCCAACAACTATGTCTGCACATATTTTTGACTCCGGGCGGGAATCGAACCCACAACCCCCGACACAGTAAGCGCTCTCACTGCCACTGTGCCAACGGGCTTGTATAATAAAGGTATAGTTGTACTCACTTCGGAGCGCTGTAAAACCTTAGCTATTGACTTAATGAAAAAAATTGTTTATAAAAGTTGTTCCTCAAAAAACGATCTACAAAAATAGTCTGATATCATTTTCTCGTAAAATGTTTAAAAAAAAAGTTACATCGAAAAATATAATTTTTTTTCTCGAATTTCTGAACATTTTCGCTTATAACTTTTTATTTATAGTTCTACGACAAAAAGTTAGTGGACCAAAGTTGTAGAGAATTGAATTTGCAACAAAACTGTTAACAATTTTTTTTTATTAAATTAATAGTTTAAGAGATATATCGTAAAAACCATTTCAACCCCTATTTTCAAGATGGCGGCCGTGGGACAAGGGTGGCGACCCCACAAACTTGTTTTTAGCTTTACACTGACCCCCCCTACAGATCAAAAAAATAAAATTGCGTCCTCTAAAAAACGCAAGGTTAGACCTAAAAAATGTAACATTTCGATGGACTATAGGTATACATCAGAATAACACAAAAAAGAAGTATATGCCTGTAATGTCCCACTGTTGGGCAAAGGCCTCTCATCTCACTTAATATATCGGTACAGTGAGGAGGATCTCAAACTCGAGCCATGTTTGAAAACTAGGAAACACTTTCGCTCGACCTTTCGAGTTCGACGAATTGAACCCAAAACCTCAGTATTGGCAGGCCAGTGCACATACCACTAGACCACTGAGGCGTCACATGGGACACATTTTATCTTGAAATTCCCGCGGGAACGGGTACAACGCGGGTGACACCGAGGGGCGCGGCTAGTATTAAACAAAGTCGGGAAGTCGATTTCATCAATGTTTTATTTGTGAATCGATTCGAATGGACTCCAATTCATCGGGATTTTTACGCCTTGTTAATTATTGAAAGGGGAGTAAAAACAATTACCTTATATTGACATCTAAATGCTTTTCACAATATGTCAACCAGTTTTGAACTTTATTAGCTAACGATACATAATCTGAACTGAATCTGAAACTTACTTATGTTCTAGTTCTTTCTTGTGCCTTTTCCAGAGTTATGTTTTATACGTTGATATTAATAAATATATATACATCTGGATAAATTTACTTACGGTTAATTAAACACAAACTAACCTCTAACCTTGTATTATGGAATTTAACTAGCTGATACTATATGAATATATAATTGACAGACTTCGTCGCTAACAACTATGATTTTGTATCCAACAATTTATTTATAAGTACGATTGTTGAATACAAAACGTAGCAAAGCAAGGTATAGTATAGCCCTATGGAAAGCCACAGTAACACGTAAGATGAGAAAGAAACCTAAAACAGTTTTCAAATCAATGTTGCAATGGTAACATGCAATCTTACAAACGTAAAACAAAAGCTCAAACGCAATTTCAATATCCAATATTGTTTCTTGTTTCTGAACGTGAACTTATTTGTAAAAGTTTCTATGAATTTAAAGTATTGTTTAGTTTTCTGTCCTTTGTTAGAAACCAACAGGTATATTACAACGAAGTTTTAGATCTAATAGGTTTTCAGACTAGCCCGTTGGCACAGTGGCATATGAGGGGTTGCGGGTTCGATTCCCACCCGGAGTCAACAATGTTGTCCAGGTGGGAAACTCAACAATATCTACAAACACCTAATTGTTGGGTAAGACATCTCAGTATCAATTAAATCATTTTATGAAGTATTTGTGTATGTAGTCTAATTTACCGTGTATTTGCCAATAATAATGCCTCATAAATCTGTAAGATTCAGGTAATTTTTTACTTTTTAAAACAATTACATTATTCATTTAAAATATATTGTTCAACTGGAATCTCATAATTATTTAATAACATCGAATTGCAAAATGGAAACAAATTCAACATAAAATCAACATGTGCAAATGAAGCGAGTTGATTTTGTAATATCAGGCGAATTGCTGTTTATTTTGGTATTCATTTTCAGATATGCGCTAGCATTTCAGACGTTAAATAAAGCCTGCCATTCTGTCAGCTAGGCTGTCTAAAATCCCACTGGGTATTGATTTCCGTTCACTAAATGAATAAACACAAACCAATAGATCTTTTGTCTGTAACAGTAAGATTTTCACTGAGCTATCATGTTTTGGGTAGGTTGGGTAACACGATACTCAAGCTGCAAATATTAGTAGTTTTAGGAGAATTTATTCGATTGTTGGAAAATGGTTATTTCTGACGAATTTGAGATAAATACGAGTATTCTCGTGTTTACATTTTCTATGAATCTGGTTATTTATAGAAAGATGATACAATTCTAAATTCCAACTGGTAAAATACGGATGACACTAAACTTGAGGCTCTATTGCATAGTGGGTGTCAACTTGCCACCACAGCGGGTATGATAACATTTTATTTAAGTGTCACTATTTTTTATGAATACTCAAGGAGACTCGAAGCTTTTTGACCTATATGGGTGATATGTTCTGAGGGGATCGAATAGTTTCGGTCATAAGAGCTTTATCGATGTCTACTGCTATGAAGTTTTACTGACACATGTCATTCATGTTGTGGCACCTATGGAAATTGCAAAATAAAATAAACATTAATTTAGTAGTTTTATTTGTAATTTTAATGTAACTTTCACTGGCCTTAAATAAATAAATATACACGAGCAGTACTGATATCATCGATGAAATCGGCCTTTGCCTAGCAGTGGGCCATTACAGGTCATCATTACTTTACTTTACACAAACAGTGGCAAACACCTGTACTGTGACAGAGCTAACGTTCTACAAACCGAACTAATCAACAATCTCCATCGAGAGGTCAACGAGTGAGACATATCGCCTACATATAGAAAGTAGAGAAAGAGAGAATCAAAAGTTCTGTCCACTTGATCCGCTATCGACAGTAATTAGTATTTTCCACCCATATTTACGGCCTATTAAATTTGGTCAATTACCCGTAAATGCAGTCCGAGATTTGCTCCCAATTATACATACTTTTATTTCAGCAATAAACCTGTTCGTGTCCATTTTGTACATCGCATATTTAAATTGAATTATACCAGTTAAGTCATAAAGATCAGTTTCGTTTGTATCACGGTTGTAGTCTCCAATTGAAATGTTGTTAAGATGTTTAAAGCAACATTAAGAACGCCTACACAAAACACATTAGCCAATAAAATGCTTAAACCAAGATTGTAACATAAACACCCAATTGAGATTAAGAATTGGATACAAAACAGATCTGAAATTCGATTTATAAACCTCGGCCCTTTTCAAAGCAGGTTGGAAGTAGCTCGGGAGCAAAGTGTTTGTATAACTGAGGGCAATTAATCAGGTGTCTTACAAAAAAACGTCTGAATTGTTGGTTACTCGGTGAAATGAAGGGCTGAAGGAGAGATTGGGTCATTTGTATTCAGTAGCAGTTCACAAAAATAAACCTCCTTTCAGGCCGACAAATAGAACCGAACCGAGGTCTGTTTTAAAATTCTTTAACGTAACCGATGATTTATCGGTTTGAAGTATCGCTGTAGTGGCCGTGATGAATTTATGGGACGTTCTGTTGACAATTTGAAAAGTTAACATGTTTTACAGAGAATGTTTCGTTGTGAATATTGTACACATACACTAATGTTTAAAAGTTTGTTCGAACACTAATTTCTAGAACTACGAATTCGATTGATTACACGTGGTTATATGATAGTGAAATTCAAGAGGAACGTTATATGCTTATTTTCATTCCGATATCTTTAGCGCTGCTGATAAATAATATTTTTTTGTTAATTACATCTCACCAAGAATAAAACTATTTATATACTCTATGTATAGACCCAAATATCTGATACTTAAGGCGGTAGAATTTGTAATGTTTAGGTCCCAAAGTTCTATCCTATCTATACACTACATGTCCATTTGGATTAGTTTTGTCAAAGCTTAGTTTGTGGTGAAGACTAGATGCCTACTGGCAGTTTGATTCAATGTTTGAATCAACCATTCCGATGAGACTGCCGTTCCATTAATCTATCCAAACGCTACCCTTTACATATCAATTTGCGTAAGACGTGATACAAAATTTAGGACGAATATTTTGCCGTGTTTCTTTATAAACGAAATGTAGACATTATTACTGGTATTTATTTACTGTGTATAGAACCAGAATATAGTGCTGGTGATGGTTATTATTCCAGGGGGATGGAGGCTCAGTATGTTTGAGAGCTTTGAGACACGAAAGAGCGAAAGCTTCTGTACGCTTCTCTATTTCGTGGTACGAGATATTTTAAGTTGACCACTGCGATCCTGTATGTTACAGCTCTTATAGACTAAGGCATTGTTCAGCTTGAGTAAGTTTACAAGATAGTATAAAGTTATACTTAGTTATTTCTCGTGTTCGATTGAACGCGATGGCAGCGTGTAACTCGCACACATAGCACTTCAAATACGAGTATTAGAGCCTAGTTTGGGTCTCATTAACTGTGTGTGAATTTTGAATTGAAACGTCAGATAAAAATCACTACATAGTATAAAATAAAGTCGTCTCTATTTCGTGTCTGTTTGTCTGTTTGTCTGTATGCTTAAATCTTTTAAATTACGCAACGGATTTTGATGCGGTTCTTTGTAATAGGTAGTGATTCAAGAGAAAGGTTTTTATGTAAAAAAATTCCCGAAATTCCCACGGGAACGGGCACAACGCGGGTAAAACCGCGGGGCGCTGCTATGTAAAATAAAAGGGATATGTACCCGTAATCATAGTTTCAATTCAAAAAGTAGTGTTCGCTTAAACTTATGAAACCAGTACGTATGTGAATTTGTCCTGTACATATTTATTTACCTATTTTATTTGACCAATCCTGGTGTTGGAGTTTACAGTCTACCTAAAGGCCTTTGACAAAACCAAAGAAACATACAGGTGAAAACGCAAGTCGGTACCAGTACGAGACAATATAATTGGGGTATATTCAGTCAATTAAGCCTAAAATGTCGAAGAAATTAACCAGATGTTGGTTCACATGATAAAACTTAACGGACCATATTCAAATAGTGATTCTACCCTTTATAGGCTTGTTATACACTGTTACTGGGAATTCAGATTGCGAGTTCGTAAAGGATAATTGTCATGTTAATTTTGAAATAGGTCTTCATGGTTGGCTTATGGGTTATGCCACAAAAAAGGAAATGTGTAACCATTTGTTATTATGTATTGCTCCCTTGCTGATAATTTTGAGAATATTAGAATATTTTGGTACACTCAAAATGATTTGTTGTGACATTGGAAGGTTTTGGCTTTAGCTTTAGGTATCTGTATATAAAAAATGTTATTTTCTATTGTTATTTGTTTAATTACCTTTAAAGACTAACGCATTACCAATATAACGTTATCCGGAGTGTAACGTCTAGAATAGTCTTAAGTACAATCAATTTCCTTATTTCTCCATACACAATTTGCTAATATCTATTTATACAAAAGAAAGTCGTGTTAGTTACACCATTTATAACTCGAGAACGGGTAGACCAATTTGCATGTTTCTTTTTTCATTTTATTTATCTTGGTCAGGAATAGGACAATCTATCTATATTATAAAAATGAATTGCTGTTCGTTAGTCTGCTTAAAACTCGAGAACGGCTGAACCGATTTGGCTAATTTTGGTCTTGAAATATTCATGAAAGTCCAAGGCAGGTTTAAAAGGTAAGCAGTGACGGAATAAATGCGGGTGAAACCGCGGGGCACAGCTAGTAAGTAATAAAAATCCTGAAATTCTTACGGGAACGGCTGCGCTGCGGTTGAAACAGCGGGGCACGGCTAGTATTTATATATACGTCATACATATAAGTCTATTCATAGTTTTATACAAGTGTAACTACGGAGGACAAGGAATTATTAATAAGGCTATAACGGTAAATACACATACAGAAACACTTCAAGATGTTTGTTCTTGTTTCAGTATTCAGGTGTACGCATTAGGTCGATATAACCTTTCACGCAAGGTATAAATCCGTAATTGCTATTAGACACCCGAATTTCACTTACCTTCTGAAATTTAATTATTTTTCAGGCACCAGCGGACCTGATTCCCAAATGATTTTGCCTTAATTAGAAACATGATCTCTAATTAGATATTGTTTAGGAAATATTAATTTATTTACAAGAAAATGATTACAGAATAATCGGAATTTGAACGATAAAGTTAAATCTATTTTTAAAGGTATCAGCTTTGTGTTACGTAATATTATAATGAAGATTGTAGGTTTGAGAAATTGGATATAGAAAATCTTAAAGTATATCCAACTGAACCTAAACTCTTGTAACGAAATTTAAGCGGATACTCAGAGAGTTAAGAGACAGGATGAATGGTGTTATCCTGATGACCTAAAGCGTCAATTTTTAATATACCGACCTAAAGCGTCAACAATACTGGGCAGGTTTACTCTCTATCTCTATCTCCATATCTGGTTATTCAAGTTCAAAGTACAAGTTAAAACCGCTGCGGAAAAACGTCTCGACAGATTTTTAGCAAACGTATGCTGTGGCTAAGAATGGCCGCAAGGAAAATGGATTTCAAATCGCAAAAAAATCGCATCGATATCGATCCACAGATACACATACACACACACATACACACGCTGACACACAGCCATCGAAGTCAAAGTTATAACACCCCTTCTTTGCAGCCATCGACCTTAAACTTATATTTGCGTCGGGTGTAAAAAAATAATTTTACCTACAATACAACACATATCATCTTCTAAAAGCAGCTTTTGAACACATTTCAATAGTAAGGTCACAACCCTGTTGAAGCTCAAAGTTATGAAGTCAACAACCTGAATTTATTTAAAATATTAAGATGTTCTAAATATAGTCCTATATTCTATGTGGGTGCAATTCAGTATCATAAGTAGCTTTCCAGACGTTCTAGGCGTCTAGACTAGACGAGGTTGCAAGCCTTATTAAGTCAACCCACACGACATTTAATCTAACCTGTTATAATTACGTGTGGGCTTTAAAAAGGCAAATGAACTTTAATGATGAAGGTATTATGGAAGATAATAGGGCTTATAATATGGAGGACGTTGTTTTTCTACGTATAGTTTGTTTAGGTTTATAATTATTTGGTTATAAACTTGTTATCTTTAAAAAAATAACAAATCCATCAAATCAAATTATATTATTTAACTAGCAGCGCCCCTCAGTTTTACCCGCGTTGTGCCAGTTCCCGTGGGAATTTCGGGCATTTTTATACATATAAACCTTCCTCTTTAATCACTTTATCTATTTAAAAAAACCGCGTCAAACCCGTGCTGTAGTATTATGAATATATCGCGAACAGACAGACAGACAGACGCGGCCGGGGACTTTGTTTTATAATATGTAGTGTAGTGATCCTTGGCAAAATAAGTAAATCTTTGTAAGAAAAAACTTTGAAGTGTTTTCTATAGATGTTAAAATAGCTATAATATAAATACTTATTGGAAAATAACAGTCTATTTGCTGCTGAAATCAGGGTATTCATTAAAGCGCCATTGTTATTGATCAATTCGTTACAAGCTGGAAACCTGCGATTTCTCAAGGCAGTGTTTGATATTTGACATAGGTGATGTTTGCGTTCTATTCATTGAGTATGAATTTCATATCAAACTGAATTGAAGAATTCATTGGTTCGGCAAAGGTTCTATTGAATTCACCGGCTCAAAGCTTTTGGACTTGCTCAATACCAACGCCAATAATAAAATAAATGATCTTTGGATATTATAACTACCATTATAACATAATTTTATCGTCTATAATAATTTTAGTAAAAGTAAAAAAGTAAAGTAATAGCCTGTAATGACCCACTGCTGGGCAAAGGGCTCTCATCGTACTGAAGATATCAGTACAGTGGAGGAGGATTAGGCATATCCACCACGCTTCATAATTTTAGTAAGAGGAAGATTTTTACCTGCTTAGCAAAATGTTTGTGCGTGACCCCTTTAATTTGGGAAAATAATTTTCGCACTAGCCCCATTGGCATCGAGGGTGGAACCAGTACGAGGGCGGGGCAGCTAGTAAATATGTTTAAGCTAAGTTTTTTTTGAACACTCTAATCTTAGAAACTATTAGTCTGATTTGAATGATTCTTTTTGTACTGGGTAGCCACATTCTAGAGAAATACGTATACGTTATTTTTATACCAAAATTCCCACGGAAAGGGGCACAACGCGGGCAAAACCGCGGGCGCTGCTAGTAATATCAAGAGATAACCCAACCTCAAGATAATAACTGAACCAAAACAAGAGCACAGCAGTCGCAATTTATGAAATGTGACCAAACTTTGCCTCTAACTACACATGAGTGCAACTTAATTTAAGTTCTTAGACTGTTCACTAAGTATATACATATGTGATATCGCAACGCAAAGAACTCGCAACTGATTAAGTGAAAAGTATAAACTATTTATTAATATAAAGTATGTAATTTCATCCAAAATAAAGCTTCTTTTTCGCGAATCTAGATTAACCTTCCACTTCTATAAGCTGTTAACCGCTTATAGTTGTGGTAACATTGTATTGGTAACATTAGGGTTATATCGGTACTATTTTTATGTATAGGAAGATTTCTATCTGCATAACAAAATAAAAAAAAAATAACAAAATGTATGGGCGCGATCCCACTAAGGTTGGATTTCACCGTTAGTATCTAAAAACGCGTTTAACTAAACTCGTTTATATGTAAACGCGTTTATATATCGAGTAAAATCTCGTTTATAGTCAAACCGATTTCACCGGCTTTTTGGAGTTAAATTTTGATCGTGTTTACGTAAACGAACATTTACCACAGATTTACATAAAATCATAGACAATAACCACAGAGTGCAACACTCCCGCGGCGGGAGTGTTGCACTCTGTGGTTATCCGCCATTAGGATATGACAGTTTATTATATTATTCATTCCGTTTCTCCTCGTCTTGTCGTCGAGTTTCGTGAGTGTGCTTGTGGTATTTTCGAGTGATTTTCCTGTAATTTTACAACTATTGCGTGTTTCCTGGACTCCGAATTCACAACAGACTGTTTTACTTGGCTTTGCATACTGGACTCGATTTCGTGCGCGATCTATTTACCTTGGCATTGTTTACTGGACTTTTGGTACCCTTGCGGCATATAACTATGTCGAAAAGGAAGGGCGAAGTTATGCCGAACATTGGCGCGAAAAGAAAAAGAGACCCAACTTTTGGCGCCAGCGAAAAATTGACGCTTATTTCCCTGGTGGAAAAACATTTCGCCGTTGTGGAGTCCAAAAGAACGGATGCTGTCAGCATGCGTCAGAAGGCAGAGGAGTGGCGAAAACTTGCTGAAACATTCAACGCCACATCCAGCATCCATCCACGAGAGCCGATTGTACTAAAGAATTGTTGGGAAAATTTGAAAAAAAAAGCAAAGCAGGAGTTAACCCGACAAAATCAAAGTTTTATAGCTACAGGTTAGTCCAGATTATATATTGTATGTATTTTTGTTAATACTCTCCATATTGCATGTATGAAATATTTGAAATGATCAATATTTACTTTTATACTTAGGAGGAGGACCACCAAAAAAGCCCAATGAAGACCCTGCTATTGATCGTGTGATCGACCTAATTCAAACCAGGGTATCAGGGTTCACCAACATTTATGACTCCGATGGTACAAATATTGGTGAGTTTTATGTAAATACATAGATTACAGAACTAGGCTCTCCTACAGCTTAGATTTAAATAACCTGTTATTACTTCAATTCACTTTAAACACATCAACAGCATTACAGATTTAATTATATTTTCCAAAAGTGTGTTGTGTTTGTAAAGTAGGTACAATGATTAAAAACATGCTAATTAAAGTTGTTCTTTCAGCCTCCAGTAACACTGATGAAGCAATGGCTGGGACTTCTCAGTCAGTGATAGTGATGAGTGGTATGTATTATTCTTACAGCTTGAGATATAAATCTCCTGCATGTATTTGTTCTATAAAAGAGTCTGAATTAAAAATTTCACTAAAAATCACTTGTTTACTTGCATTTGTGGCATTTATCTGAACTAGCTTGAATTTAAAATTTAATTTGGCAAGCATATTAATATTTTTGGTTTTTCAGATGCAGTCATTGAAAACCTGCAAGCTACAGAACTTGTGACCACTGTGACTACTGTAAGTACCTACCTAAACTTGGTGAGAGAATTAATTTTTATTTATATAGATTTTATAAAGTTGTGCTATAAATATACTAGTGGTTTGCTTTGGGCCCCAGGTCGGGTTAAAGTCCAGATCTAACTTAAACCATCCAGGAACACAAGTCGCAGGAGGCCAACGCTGAGGCGCGATGAGAATTTATCGGCTCATAGGATCGCGACCTTATCTTTGGCCAACACCCAGGCTACAGAGGAGCATGAAGTGAAAATGAGAATTTTAAGACTCCAGGAGGAGAAGGAAAAAGAAATTTTGGAACAGGAGCGCCTAAAAACCAGGCAGGAAGAAATAAAATTAAAAATTTTAGAATTAGAACTTTCTAAGAAATAAAAGAGTTTGTATACATAAAAGCTATTTGCAGGACTGGGCCGAATACACTCCCACAATGCTGAGGAATACAATAAATTCCAACTTAAGAGCCCTGAGCCCAAGGCAGGTGGAATTCGAGGATCCAGTGCAAGAGGAGCAACAGCCAGCGTCTGCAACTCCTCTCCCTAGTTCAGACTACCCAGTCCCAACACCCCAGTAAGAAATTATTTTTAATGGAATTATCTACTAGCTTTGCCCCACCTTTTCATCTACATGAAAATGATGATAACAAGTAGTCTGTGTGTTGTACTCAACATATGACAGAAACAAATATCCATCTGTCCTCACAAACATTTGCATCGCGATTTGATTCACATTCATAAGAACAGCAATTTTAAATCACCTTGCAGAGTCCAACACCGTGCTCCATCAACAAGTCGCAGGAGGCCAACGCTGAGGCGCGATGAGAATTTATCGGCTCATAGGATCGCGACCTTATCTTTGGCCAACACCCAGGCTACAGAGGAGCATGAAGTAAAAATGAGAATTTTAAGACTCCAGGAGGAGAAGGAAAAAGAAATTTTGGAACAGGAGCGCCTAAAAACCAGGCAGGAAGAAATAAAATTAAAAATTTTAGAATTAGAACTTTCTAAGAAATAAAAGAGTTTGTATACATAAAAGCTATTTGCAGGACTGGGCCGAATACACTCCCACAATGCTGAGGAATACAATAAATTCCAACTTAAGAGCCCTGAGCCCAAGGCAGGTGGAATTCGAGGATGCAGTGCAAGAGGAGCAACAGCCAGCGTCTGCAACTCCTCTCCCTAGTTCAGACTACCCAGTCCCAACACCCCAGTAAGAAATTATTTTTAATTGAATTATCTACTAGCTTTGCCCCACCTTTTCATCTACATGAAAATGATGATAAGAAGTAGTCTGTGTGTTGTACTCAACATATGACAGAAACAAATATCCATCTGTCCTCACAAACATTTGCATCGCGATTT
This sequence comes from Cyclophora albipunctata, assembly GCA_963082685.1. NCBI lineage: Eukaryota > Metazoa > Arthropoda > Insecta > Lepidoptera > Geometridae > Cyclophora > Cyclophora albipunctata. The sequence goes on along the minus strand of OY720116.1, from coordinate 6,957,560 downwards.
GATTCACATTCATAAGAACAGCAATTTTAAATCACCTTGCAGAGTCCAACACCGTGCTCCATCAACAAGTCGCAGGAGGCCAACGCTGAGGCGCGATGAGAATTTATCGGCTCATAGGATCGCGACCTTATCTTTGGCCAACACCCAGGCTACAGAGGAGCATGAAGTAAAAATGAGAATTTTAAGACTCCAGGAGGAGAAGGAAAAAGAAATTTTGGAACAGGAGCGCCTAAAAACCAGGCAGGAAGAAATAAAATTAAAAATTTTAGAATTAGAACTTTCTAAGAAATAAAAGAGTTTGTATACATAAAAGCTATTTGCAGGACTGGGCCGAATACACTCCCACAATGCTGAGGAATACAATAAATTCCAACTTAAGAGCCCTGAGCCCAAGGCAGGTGGAATTCGAGGATGCAGTGCAAGAGGAGCAACAGCCAGCGTCTGCAACTCCTCTCCCTAGTTCAGACTACCCAGTCCCAACACCCCAGTAAGAAATTATTTTTAATTGAATTATCTACTAGCTTTGCCCCACCTTTTCATCTACATGAAAATGATGATAAGAAGTAGTCTGTGTGTTGTACTCAACATATGACAGAAACAAATATCCATCTGTCCTCACAAACATTTGCATCGCGATTTGATTCACATTCATAAGAACAGCAATTTTAAATCACCTTGCAGAGTCCAACACCGTGCTCCATCAACAAGTCGCAGGAGGCCAACGCTGAGGCGCGATGAGAATTTATCGGCTCATAGGATCGCGACCTTATCTTTGGCCAACACCCAGGCTACAGAGGAGCATGAAGTAAAAATGAGAATTTTAAGACTCCAGGAGGAGAAGGAAAAAGAAATTTTGGAACAGGAGCGCCTAAAAACCAGGCAAGAAGAAATAAAATTAAAAATTTTAGAATTAGAACTTTCTAAGAAATAAAAGAGTTTGTATACATAAAAGCATTTATTTCATTTTAAGTATTTCCTTAATTATAAAAAAAAAAAATGAGGTCATTAATTTATAGTCCATTTATTGATAACATTGAATTTATCAAGTTGATTGATGTGATAATATATAATTATCATTTAATAAGTACTCTATATTCCATGTTAATAGACTTCATCTTGATAATCTGAAAAAATAATATTGATCAGCTTTTTAACTATAAAAGTTACTGAAGTGTTTGGTGAATCAATCTGAGATAGTCATTATTATAATCTGACGTATGGCCATGTCTGACTATCCCAATAAAATATGATTTCCTCATAGCACTGAACTAACTGACTGATAGTATTACAACTACTTAAAATGATTTTACAAAAGCATTTATTTATAGAGTTTTTATAATATCCCATTTAGGCACAATAGGATAAAATGTGGGGGTTGGAATCTAGGAGGGTGTAAGTATAATCAATCAGGGAGGTAGGTAGTTTGAGTAAACTTACCTAGCAAAATAGTTGGTCACTATCTCACTGCGCCTTCTGTAATTCGGGTTTATTCTTTGTGCTCGTTGTATATTTCCATTATTAATATTACCCAAGGCTAATAGAGCATCCCATGAAGCTGAATTTATTATTTGGTTATCATTAGGAGGCATACTTTCCCCACTTCTTCTTGCAATATTGTGCAAGATTGCTGTGGCGATGATTATTGGAAAAGAATGCTCTACTGTAACTCCTAAACCAACAGCCATTGCTGGGAATCTTTTTTTCCAGACACCAAACAATCTTTCTATACAATTCCTTGTTCTTATTTGAGATTCATTATATAAGTTTTCAGGATCATTATTGCATTGTTCCAAAGGAGTCATCATGTACCTATTACATGCATACCCTGCATCGCCTACAAGCACTGCATTTCCATATTGGCCCTGTTCAAACATGGCTCTTCTATAACAATTGTTGAAAATGTATGAGTCATGTGTACTTCCTGGCCATCGAGCAACTATGTCAGTGAATTCCAATTTGGCATTGCAGATTGCCTGAATGTTGAGTGAAAAATAGTGTTTTCTGTTACGAAAGATCTCTGGGCTTTCCCCGCCTGTAATAGAAGTATAGTAAGTACTACATGTTACCAAAATGTTATTGGGGTTTGACATAATAATACATATTAATCTACCAACAAATAGGTAAATAATCTTAAACTAACCAGGTGATTTGATGAACTTCACATGAGTGCAGTCTATTGCACCTATAACATAAGGAAATCGAGCTCTCTTATAAAATTCAACTTGTGTCTGTTGGATCTCGTTTGGTAACTCAGGAAAGTAAATGTGCTGCGGTCGAAGTGAAGCAATGGCAGCACTGACTCTGTGCACAATTCTATGTGCTGTAGAAGTACTAAATCCACATAAATCGGCAGCAGTCATTTGATAACACCCAGTTGCGTAGAAACGCAGAGCACAAAGCAACTGATTAATAGGAGACACGCTATTGTTTCTGAAATCAATGTGAACATCGGATTAACTAGTAATACCATTAATAACCTTACTTACGTAAGTATCTGATACAGAACGCATTGTTACATGAGTAAACATATGTGTTGATGCTTACATGTTTGAAGGAAACTCGATTTTATCTTCAATAGACTCCAATACCGACAGAACAGTTGGTTTTGTGAGACGAAATCTTGTAACGAAGTCTTTGTCATCAAGAGTATCAAAACATTCTTCTCTGACACGAATCCACCTTGGACGACGAAAAAATAGGTCCTCATCATCACTACTATCTTCGAAGGCTAGTGCTAATGCTCTTTCCATTGTTGATGTGCGCAAAATTATTGTCAGTCCATGTTGTCAGTATTCTCCAAAACGTATACAAAAGAAATGCAACGACATTGACAGTTCTTAAACACGTTTAGAGACGTTAAACCGCCAATATCGGGCGTTCAGGATTTTAAACGAGTTTAGCGTTAATTGCGTTTTGTTCATGCTGGTGAAATGTAATATTGCGAACTAAACTCAGTTAAGAGCTTAAACGTGTTTATACATCAATTAATCGCGTTTACATTCAACGGTGAAATCCAACCTAAGTCTGGGGTAATAACGTAAGTCTGATTTACAAAATCTTCATACTAGCATCATCTATTGGATCGCGGAACGAAAATAACTGTTATAGTGGAAAAGTCATTTGTATCGAACATAATAATTAATCACTAGAAGACCACCATAACCACATTCGTCTTCGTATACGCTAACCTAAACCCAATCCTACTAATATTGTAAATGTAAAAGTTTCTGAGGATGTATGTATGTTTGTTACTCTTTCACGCAAAAACTAATGAACGGATTTGGATGAAACTTTACAGTAATATAGGTTATACATCAGAATAAAACATGGAATATAATTTATCCCGAAATTCCCGCGGGAACGGGTACAACGCGGGTAGCACCGCGGGGCGCTGCTAGTCAGTCATAATATGCACAAAAGAGGAAGTACTAAAAATATAACACTGTCACATAACCATGTCCAATCAATAACACTATCCTACCAATTATCTCAATCATTATAATTCGGTTATTGAATGACAGTTCACATAGCACGTAGACCAGCGGGGTTGGCATCCATCTGGATCAGTGCCAAACAGCTGGGCCTTGTACTAGCCAATGTAATGTCACGTGAGATCTAGCCACGGAAACTGGATGCGATAGTGTTTTTTACTATTTATTGAAATGTACGTTAATATCACTACATATTATAAAACCAAGTCCCCGGCCGCGTCTGTTTGTCTGTCTGTGCGCGATAAACCCAAATACTACTGTACGGATTTTGACGCGTTTTTTTTAAATAGATAGAGTTATTTAAGAGGAAGGTTTACAAGAGGAGTTTTATAGAACGCGATTATGTTTTCGTTCTGAACAGGCCAACTCGCATCTTGTTATTTCAACCTTTACAAACACTGCCTTTCAACATACACTATAATTATGACAACGGTATCCTAATACCTACTAGCCGCGCCCGCAGTGTTACCCGCGTTGTACCAGTTCCCGCGGGAATTTCGGGGTAAAAAATATCCCATATGTTATCTTCATGTATATCCTATATTACTCTAAAGTATCATCCAAATCCATTCATAGTTTTTTTGAGAGTCACAAAAATACATACATCCTCATAAACTTTCGCATTTATAATACGAATATTAGTATTCATGTCATGTCAAAAACATTTTGACAAACGATTTTTATGTAACAGCCAAGTCACTGTAGAAACAGCGAGGTGGAAACAAATATTACGAGTATATTCAAGTTGTCTAACTATGTCACCAGAGTGTAAACTATCCGTAAACATAAAGATACTTTTACGAGATAAGCTGTCTTTGTGTTTGCTAACATTATTTTGATTGGAAAAGTTCCAAAGTATCGTGTTGTTTGGATCGCGGGGAAGTGTGGCGGTGAAAGTATTTTATACCAAGATTGTGAACTCGAAGAGTGTCAATCAGAATGCGCAGCAATTTATCAAGACCTGCCACTTATTACCATAAACTAAAAGTACTCGTGTCAAAAATGAATAATGCTAATGATTTGGGTATGACTCGATGACTTTAATGCGTCTGCTTGTTACTAGGGACACATTAATTGGTATACTTGAGTGGAACAAGAAAAATACAAAGTTATTAATATAATTTATAGCTCAAACAATTAACAATCCCTTTCTTAAATAATTTCGAAAGCCTTTAGGGCCTAAAGTTTAGGCGGTATTTAAAACTTCAAAATTAACACCAAGATAATATTTAATGCTTCTCACGAGAACGATTTAAAATCTAACACGAAATCGAAATCTTTTAGTTATCATTTAATTATAATAATGGTATAACGATAACGACGTATATATAATGATTTATATTGGCAACTATTTCTGAATTAAAATATAGAACAACTAATACCTAATGGGTCCTTCCATAAGTTCCTCAAAGTTATGTTAACTGCAAGACGCTTTAATTCCAAATTCAAATGAATTATCACATCCAGTCAGTTTTACTCTAATGCCATGGCTATAAGACAGTCAAGATCATGACCAAGCCACATCAACAAGGTTAATTTCGAAGCGAAGCTTATATGTTTACGCGTCTACCCAACATGCAAAAGACGGAATGGCATGGTGATTTCCAAAACCACTTGATTTATAAAACCACATTATTTCAAGGCTAATGTCATGAACAAACTTCAAAGTGGGCTTTTTATATCAGTATAAAATACACGTATTTAATCTAAGCCGGTCAAAGTAATTATACTGGTCAAACGGTAAAACGTCCGCCAGGAAGTAACGTATTAGCTGTAATGGATAGTATGAGTTGAAGTTTTGGACTGGCCGTGTATTTTGGACGCGTTTCAGCTGATTGTTATTTATGTTCTTACGTTTTGTAACAACAACATGCTTCAATAATTTCAATCTAAAAGTTGTTAGACGTTACAAAAAGAGGGTGATTCATAAAAAATAACTTTACAATCGTATTATTGTGTACTTTGCATGATTATGTGACCATTTTGTGTTTAACAAAACAGAAAAATAATAACCCGAGCGCTGCGGGCGATTGTCGCAATGTAACAAAAATAGACGGTAAGAATTGTAATATTCATGAAAGTCAATTAAAGTTGAAAGTCTTTTCGTATACGGGACGTCCCAGTCGACTGCTCGAGTAACATAGTCGGCTCTCTCGAGAGGGGCTTAAATGTGCTTCAGTTTTGTCCACTTGCTCAGCCTTTTAAGGTTATTTATATTCAGTAATATGTAGAGATAATCCACCTGTTTCTTGGCCAACTCTCGCGGGACTTCCTTGATTAAAATGATTTAAGATATAGTCCAATCTACAAGCTATTAATAACGTGTTATATTTATAAACATTATCATTCCCTTCCTCTATTCAAATTGTAACAATACAGATGTTTGTTATAAACGAGCTCTTAAATAAAATGAATAATAAATGCTGTTTATTTTCCTGTATTTTAATCCATTTGTCACTTAATGTACAGTTACAGAATTGGTTTTGTGGGACCGCAGTGCGACTTGTCTCGAAAATAGGCCTTGACCTCATATTTAATGCAAGCAACGAGTCGACGACTGGATACCTTTGTAGTCTACACAACAATGTGTCTATTGAACCCTCACGTTACCGTTTAAATTTTTATAAGCAAAGTCGCATAAACCTTTCGGAGTGCCGTATTGGTACTCGGAAGCCAATCCCAGTGTCGAACGGTTTGATCTGCGCTCGCGTTTTCCGATTCACTCCTCAAATATGTACAGAAACAATGCGTTTTTTCGATACAAGTGATTCTGAATTTCACTTGTCTTGCCCTTTTCGACTACAGTATTCATGCCTCTTTCCAATTTTGTGGTGTTATAAATAATTAGACTACGTTATTTTGGAAGAACTTTTACGAAATTGAATTCCTTATTTTAACTCGATATTATCTTAGAAGTTATTTTTTTGTAGTGAAAATGTGCAAAGTAAATTGGCGTCTAATGTTAGCGAAAATTGTGTTTACGGCAGCCTAGACAGCTGTCATAAAGTTAACATGTACTACTACCGACTTAGTAACTACGGTGTCTGCATTTGAACTCGGACTTTTTAATACTTTTTATCTACACTAATGTTGTAACATTCTACTTATGATTCCAATACTTGACTTATAATTACTACTGTTATAGCACAGACAACTAAAACACTCAATTTAAGCAATTGCACATGATGTTATAATATCATTATAATATAACATTATAACATCATTATAACGCGACCCATTAACCTGGCGAGCCTTATGTCAAAATCCTCATACTAGTTGCATAAAATTTTGATATTAGGCTGGCTTTTGAAAACAGTTGGGTTATACGTGAAAACTTCGTCGAAACTACATACACAAAACTCTTTGGTAAGATCTCGCTCGCTCCTGATTGGCCCTACGCGCAGCTGCGCTCTCATTGGTTAGATTTTAATGGCGGCAAGTTCACTGTGACAATACACGTACCTACGCGTGAATTTAATGTTTCGCAATGTGTTTTGTTTTTAAAATTTTGTTTGATTAATTGCATTAAATAGTGAAGATAAAGTAGTGTATGCAACTGCATATAACACGGGTATTAAAACACTCGTTACTATTATGAAACTCGCTGCGCTCGTTTCATAAACTCACACTCGTGTTTTAATACCCTTCGTTATATGACGTTGCATAAACTACTATTATGCTCGAACGAGGAAAACTTTGCCAACGCTACTTTTCTCAGTAACTGTACCACGTAAAAGTGAATTACAAAAATACGATCATTTATTATGTTGCAAGTAGAATTTAATCCAGATACAGCCCCTATGGGTTAATTTACCCATATCAAATGGGTGAGTTAAATAAGCTGAATGCAAAAAATACCCAAAAAAGAAAGGGAAAAGAGAATTAAGATTTATTCACGGGTCAATGCGAAAATAGTAAGATTAGACAAATTGGTATTACATATTATTGAATCATATTGATAACCACTTGGTTATACTTGGTTATAGTTACTCAACTATTATACCATTTCAGTATAGTTTTATGATATTGTTACATTAATTGTTCTACTTCATTTCTCGATTTTCAAAAGAAAAGTCAATTACAAAAGTTGATCAACATATTCAATATAACAAAATACAAACACACCAAATTATGAAATCTTTTGGCGTTGAATTGTACTCGTAATATTAAAAGTGTTCATATTTTTTGTAGCTGACTGTACATAACTACATAAGTAAGTACGTAAGTACTACGTGTTAAGAAGTTCTGAGCGCGAATGTCACACAAGTATTAACAGACAAACTAGAAGCTTATTCAAAACATCATGGCGGTGACAACTCCGACAAGCAATTTATAAATCGATTGTATTCTACTAGTGTTCGACGTTGACTGATGGAGCTTTGCTATCTTCTAAACTTGTTTAACAATAACATAATATTTTTTGAGTAATATTTTGGTATGAAATGTAACATGATGCAACGAAATTTACTTTTTGTGAAAACTGATGATCCAATTGAATTTTCATTTTACAATGTTAGTGTTAAGTACGAGTGACTCAATAACTCTGACACCAAGATTGGTCAGGTTGACCATCCACTCGAAGAAGAAGAAGAAGTGTTACGATATACTTGTAAAGGGATAAGAACTTTGCTAGGTAATAAACTTAACACAACATAGTCACAAGAAAAGTCCTAAAATTGAACTTAGAAACAAATTAAAATCAGTTCTACTGTTTGATGGGTCAAAGAGAATAAAACAACCCGCTCGTGCATTAAGTAAAAAAATTGGAACAGAATTGTAAACTGCAAACTTAATTCACACTCCAAAAATACATGTACAAAATGAGAAAAGAAAGCATAAAATAAAACCTTAAAAATACTTGACGGCATCAAAAATTCTATAGAGTCCAACGAGCAAAACTGCATGATTATTTAAATAGCTTGAAATGTAAGTACAAATTCACATGGAAATGTGTATTCTTGCCACATTCGTTGTGCATGTAAATTGTAGGCCCGGAAAAGATGCGTAAAAGAATACAAGGTGTATTGTAACTATAAAAAGTAGCAATGAAGAAAAGCAAAAAAGTTCAGTAATTTAATGAACATCAAAACGACGATACAATTAATTATTTAGGTTAGTTGCTGAATATATTAACGACAATTAATTGTAAAACACGCCCTGCATTAGGCAAGCGTGGTGATTAGGCTAATTCTCCTCACTGTACTGACTGATATCTTAATTAAAATGGCCTTTGCCCAGCATTGAGACATTACAGGCTAAACTTTACTTTTTAAATTACCAAATGCAAATTATCTTTGTTATTGACTTCAACATCGCATTTTGCATAAAATTCAGCAAATTTACATGCTGCAAGCTGAGAAGTTCAATAGTAAAATTCAGCTCACAATCTTGCTTAATTGGAAAATTAATATAAACCGTAATAAAGAAATATCGTTGGTATTTTTTTGGTATTAGACAGGCATTGATCATTTAGATAATGAATGTATTGTTACACCTAGTTTATCATTCTGACCTGTCCTTAAAGATCTCGAAGCTGTGCAATACTGCACATTAATTGTGGCGAGTGCCAATAGAAGCGACTTGGCTCTGCACTGAAGTGAATTCATCCGTATTTTTAACCCCCAAAGAAAAAAGAGGGAAATAATACATTATACATGTGCCGGATTTTTGTATTTTTTGTACACATCCAAGAAAAATGGGTACAACGCAAACAGAAAAAAATGGGTACAAATCAAAAATTCACCTACATAAATGTATTGCAATTTTGTTTGCAAGACTCTTAGTTTGTTCCTTCACATTCCCAATTCAAAATTTCAGGTAAACTGGTCGCATATGTTCAATATTTTAATACCAGTATTGGTTGTCGTTCGATCCAAGGATCCTTTCAAATATCTCTAGAGGAATATGTGAAACCCTTTTTAATAAAATATAAAATATTTTGTGGTTGTCTAGTAGAATTCCTAAATTTTATCTTAGTCTATCAACTGATGAAATATTCCACTTTGTATAGAAGTGGAATTTCGTAAAGGCACATAGTAACGAGTAAGTAATTTCTTCCCAAACCTTCGTAGGTAACCTACCTAAAAATTTTACTCTTTAAATTCACACTATTTGCACTCATAATAAATGAATATCGCGTTGTTATATATAACCATCTCCCCTTATCACGGTTTATTTACAATAAAAAATTACAAATGAAGATAAGTATCTGTAAAAAAAAGTATAAGCCTGTAATGTCCCACTGCTGGGCAAAGGCCTCTCATCTCCCTGAAGATATCAGCACAGGAGGATTAGACGTAATCACCACGCTTGTAGTATTTGTACTTCTAAGTAAATAAATTATGCGATTAAATAACATTAAACCCTAATAAAACTTCAAATAAACGTCAGTTAAATAACTTAAACAGGAATTTAAAGTTTCACAGCGAGTGCAGAACACCTAGATTATGTAACTAGGGAAATTAAGAAGACTAATAAAAGATCGTTAAAAGTCAACCAAGAGGTGCTCGTAAGATTTCAGAGGTGGCAAGTGTGGCATGTTAAACGAGAAATTATACCCGACCCTACCAACTTATTTAATATTTTGGATACCAAAGTCCTTATTTATTCAAATTTACATAAAAGGTCGTAATTAGATTTAACGATTTGAATGTAATTAAAAGAACACGTGTATTTAACTTCCTGGGAATATTATTTAGCGTGGATTTCCTCGTATTTGGTTTATTTTAATCATGTTTGATTATTATGTTCGCGTTATAATTAAAATTAGAATAATATGGATATAAAATAATTTATGTTAACATTATACAAACACAAAGTTACTCAGTTAAGCGTAAACTTAAGTTTAGTCAGTCCAAAGATGGACTATATTTAACTCTATGAAAAAATATCTATGAGACATCTTATCTTTTGTGTTTGAACCTTCATAGGTTTACATTGAGCAAAAGTCTTAAGACTATTAAGATTGTTGTGACAATTTTTTCTTAGAAGACTTTAAATATAGACTAATAATGGTCGGTTTTCCAAAGACGACTCCTTGTGAAGAGGAAAAAGTTTAGTGATTTTATTCCATTCTTGCCCCATCATTGAAACCTTTTCTTCTATGGAAGAAGTTCTCATTCGTTGAAAAATCAGTCATGATAGTTAGAATTTTAACTACCGTAAAAAACCCAGAATATACATACTCTCGCTAATATACTTACCTACATACTTATTAAAGAGGAAGATTTGTTCCTGCTCGACTAAATGTATGGGCGGACTAACCTAAATCTAGGTTTTTTAACAAACTTTGCACACTACCGCCATCTGTTGGATCGCAGGTGGAATCGGAATCGGTATACGCGGAGCAGCTAGTCAAATATATTTTATTTTCAGGAACCCGATTCACTCATGCCTTTACTTTATTTCGACCTAAAAAGTATCGTTACATCGGATTCAAATTCTGAAATTCCAGCTAGTATTCAATTGCGCTAGCATTTTATTCACTCTTTGTTAGACGGCGAATCGAAAGGCTTTTAAAGCTTCGTATGCATGCACTCAGAGTTTTACGAAATATAACACGAAAATAACATTTTCTTCCCGACTCGGATTGTTTGTTCAACCAATGGTTAGTTAGCTTCCATATTTTTGCGACGAAATATTTTTAGTACAAATAAAAAAACGTGATTCGTAGAGAAACGTACAGATACATACAGAAACATCTCTAACTGCGTTACAAATTATTCAGAGTCTTAACTACTTTCGTACTTGCTAGAAGGTCTACTTTGAAGAATATTTTGCCATAGGTTTTAATAAATATACTTATACCAAAATATACTTATCATAAATTGGAAGTTAAACAGAAACGTTTATTCGGCAAAGAGAAAAGTAAAAACTGAAGAATAATTATCAAAACCGTTTTCAAGATGATGTGAAATTAATGCGTATTCTTTGTGAAATTAATTGGATACGCCAGAAGCGGAATGTGATATTTAATTTCATTTACTGAATGTAAACAGAGATAATGATTTATCATAATTACCGCCAGATTATATTAATTGTAAAATTATAATTATCATGCCTAAAGTAAGTACGCTTCTAAAAAATTTGAAACTCCACTCACCTACTCAGGTGAGTGGAGTTTTAATTTTTTTAGACCGCCTATAGGCCTCCGACTTGATCTAACGATTGAAACAACCGGGACCGATAATTTTACGTGTACGATAAGCACAGTAGTGCTCAGATAGAAATGCCACCCATCCATGTACGGATCGAGATGCGCGTTGCTTTAGAATAGCGATATGTTAACATCGAATATCGAAGTTCTCTAACATTATCTTCGAGTCTAAAAACTACACAATTTTTAACAACCGCGACCAAAAGGTCCCTCTTCTTAACCAGGACATACTTTAAACCACGTGAAAGTGAAAACCATCAAAACAAAACGTTCCACAAACTGGTAGGTATTAAATGTCATTTTAACTAACGTGTGGATAATAGTCCTCTTTTTTCCAGAACACGTCACCCTATTTCAAGCACACGATCACAATCAATCTTAATAAGGTTAACTTCTAAATAAAGAAAAAGCAATGTCACGTTTGACGGCATAAACCTTTGATATAATAAATACAGGATGTTCGATTAGTATAGAATGAAAGTCGTGATGTGTTTGCCAATGAGCCAACGTAACTTATCAATGAAGGCTCATCAGTTCCCGACCATAAGTCCTTACGTCGCTAGGGGATGAAACATGTCAATGTTTTATTACATACTCATTTCAGTTTCACTTCACTCTTTTCATTTTAATATTATAAGGAGTTAACATTTGTAATATTGTTTGTATGTTCAGGCTAATCTTAACAATTACTAGTCCGATTCGAATAAATCTTTTTGTAATGGATAGCCATATTCAACGGTTATATGCAATTTTTATCCCTAAATTACCACGGGACAACGCTGGATAAATCGCGGGGCGCTGTTAGTTCCTTAAATAAAATATTGGACACGTTTTCTGTTAATCGGTACATGGTTTACGTTTTTTTTTATAGTTCATTCTTGTACTTGTGGCAAATACTCCACAGTACCGATCGACGTGTCATTACTACGATACTACGTATAAAGGAAAATGAACACACAGAGATACACAAAGATAAATCGATAAGCATTATTTATGATACAACGTCATTGACGTAACGTAAATTACGAATGCTTTTTGCAGTAAAAGTTTGCTGGTTACTTAAACAGTAGAATAAGAACATGATACTAAATGAAATGTAAGCCGGTGGTGTAATCCGCTCGAAACTTCGGGTACGTATAAATACGTTATATGTTCTAACGCGGTACAGTCCGGTTCATTCAGTATAATGATTGCAAATCGTGTGAGCTTAAAAAATATGTAACACCATGATATTTTTTAAGCTAAAGCTTTATTACTTAAGCTGATTCTTCCAAGATTAAAAATAATACCTAAAAATCCCTTTCTGACCGGCAATGGGGTAGAAATAACTTTTAAGGTCATCAAAAATTGTGGTTACGGAGAATTTATTACATTGTCTTTCTTTGATAAGGCTCGAAGTTTCTAGAAATAAAGGTAACTGTAAAATTACAAAGTTTCCGACGATACTCTCGGGAGGACGGACCAAATTTTATTGAGGACCTCACTGAATAACTTTGGATAACTTGTATCTATCAATAGTTTTTAAGTATTATAAGTACATAGTTATATTGAAAAACTAAAGAGTACTCTACCCACGCTTGCGTAAAACATAGAGCAAAAGATCAAAGGTACAATATATGAATAGTTATTTTTTTGAAAATATCTTTGGATCAAACAAGCTCTTCATTGGCTAGCTAGGTATTCCTTTTTATTTTATTCTTAAACGATTCCAGTTAGAAGTAATTTGGATTTGATTACTCGGAAATAGCGTTGCCTTGTTCCAATCAAGCATTTTCTATCTTGGCAGAGATTAATATCGAATCTTTATTTAAGATTTTAAGTCGATTTCATTCATAGAGTTATTTGTAGATTGCTTTTTCTTCCGTGGTTACTTTCATTCAATATTCGGCCGAGCTAAGTTGTAGAGTTTTGATGAAAAAAGTTCATATTGAGACAACAAATGTGGTTTGTTGTAGTTTTGTGGGTTGGTTTCTTTGACCTTTTGATCGAGGATACCCTTACCTTATTAATATTTTAAGGGTTTTGTATACTTAATAAATGTTTTTGTTCAATACATTAGTTCGTCAAAACCAGTATTTAGGTTGAGAACTTTGCTTTAGCGATAAAACTTTGATAAAATTATGATAATTTAATCATAATATACTAGTTATATGTTAGGCCCATCAAAACATATACTAAGGTAAAGTCACCCAATTCCGTGGGGTTCTAAAATTGGCACTTAATTCCGCGGTATTTAGAAAATCCCAATTTCCTAATTATGTCTTTGTTGTATCTTAATGCAAATATTTTTATTGAATCCAGTGTATATTTTTACGTATTAAAAATATAGAAAAATAACACAAATGTATTAAAAAGACACAATAAAAGGTCAGTATTGCGTCAACGGGTGGTCGAAGCGCACGCTTCATACAATAGTGACCCTTTGCAAGTAAATGTTTAGGTTTTTTAAATAGTGTTTTTAATACTGTTTTTCTATGTGGTGACTAGTTATTTGTGGTCCACTTGCTCGAGACTTTATTTTTTATGGGTAAGTACTAACCTTTTCTATTATTTTCTTAATAAATTAAGCTTAAAATATGATTTTAAAATAACGTGGCATTAGGTTCCAAAATTTTTAGTCGGTTCCCAATTCCGTTGTATTACCACGGAATAGCAAACTCATAAGCTTGGTTTTGTTTCTTGTTTTTTTGTGTTGGTTATAAAAGAGTAGTTTTTACTTTTATAAGTACTTAAAGCAAAAAAGTCAGTTGGTACTTGAAACTAATTCCGTGGTATACTTTTAGTTTAATTTGAACAATAAAAAATTTTAAATCATAATTATTTTTACGAGTTTTGTTAATTTGTTGTATGGAGAACTGATGCAGGTAATATTAATTTAATTACAAATTGCCTGTGTAAATGAATGCACTTTGTAGATGATTAAAAATATATTATAAATAAAAATTTATCTGTATGAAACATATTTAAAAAAATATATTTATTTAACACTCGGAAATAGGAATAGTGTTTTCAAAGTTTGAAATCCAATTCCGTTGCACTATGTAACTGACTGCAACGGGATTGGGTTGTATGAGCACCTAATTCCGCGGTATAATATAAGAAAATCACAGGGTGTTCTTTTTTATGTTTAACAATTTGTTCAGATAAACAATAGCTAAAAACACTTTTTGTCTGTGTATCGAATTAGTAAATTATGTGATACTAAAATATTCCCTTTACATTTTTTATACTCGGATTTAGGAACCACATGCCGCGGAATTAAGATTTTTAACGCGGAATTAGGTGCTTCGGACTTACTTCATTATTTATTTTTTTAAACTATAAATCAATTTAAAATAGATTTAACTTTAATTTAGTTTGGTAGTCAAAAGAATACCGTTTTTAATGACACCAGATAAAGCACTGTTAAGTTACAGTCAATACTTCATATATTATGTCTTTCCTTGTTATGTTGAAAATACCACGGAATTAGGTGACTTTACCTTAATAACAAGAGCTATTTTCCTGTGTCTCTGCAGTTATTACATTAAACATCTCGAAAGGGAGGTCGAGTTGGAACTGCATCCCCTCGCATGCCGTTCAAAAAGACTTGTTCCGTAACTCTAAGAAGAACTATTTTGTAGTTTGTTTATACATTTCTATTTACTTATAATTTCCTTGGAAGTTCATCCACGTCCTTTCTCTCGGTTCCATTCCGATCCAATTTAGAATAGTCTGTGCGATACTGTATTGAGTTCCACATACAATTTTCAAAGCGAGCTTTGTTTTATCTGCATACTGTAATACTATTTCTAGTATAGCATCTTTATTCTTATACGAGTATGTTTAAAAACAGATCCTTTATAGAAGGAATCCTTTTTATAAACTTTCAATTGAAAATAGCTACGCAATACAAACATTGACCATTCTATTCGGACTTTACAAATTTTACCTCTTTATAATAAACTAGCAGTGCCCCGCAACCGCACATACAACCTTCCCCTTGAACCCCTTGAACTCTATCAATTTAAAAAAACCGCGTCGAAATCCGTTGCATAGTCTAAAAAATCTAAGCATACATAGGGACAGACAGACAGACATCGGAAAGCGACTTTGTTTTATACTATGTAGTGATGTAAAGAAGTACAGACAATTTGAAAACCGTAGGAAATATCTTTAAAGTTCGACCTAGTTTTTCGCGCAGAAGAAAATTAAATTTTCACTAAACCTAAAAAAATATAAGCAAATCCAATAACATCAAGTCTAATTTTATTATCAAGCGGCCACTCTAACCTGACATTTCTGAATCCTACACAAGTTTTCAAATAAAATGTCTCTCATGCGGACATTTTTATCCCGGAGAGACCCTTAGAAACAGAACGTAAGGTAAAAACTAACATGAATAACTAAGCCGTGAGTTTGAAGGAAAGCGACCGTCAAGCAGGTTCCTTCCTTCGTTTAGTAATAAGTTTGTAAGAGAGAAAGGTCAATCCTGGTTTTGTGTATTTTTGTTTTGAAATCTCTTCTCGATATTATCGAGTAGTGGTCACAACTTCTGGTTAATAAAAGTAATAATAACTCCAATTAAAAGTGTTAATGAAAATTCCTACTCTAATGCAAACTTACAAACATTATAAGAACTAAATTAGAATCCGTTCGCTTTACTAGTTATATGATTACCCGTTTTACCACGGGATTTAAAAACAGAAACGGCAAAGTTATCTATATAAATAAGAATTAATCACAGAAATGTTTGTACGATCATAACGACTGCACCAAATTGGATAAATCTCGCTTGTACATAATGTATGTGTTCGTTAATGCCAGGAGAAGGTACTCGTTTGTATGAAAAAAAAAAACATTTAAAAGAACCTTGGCCTTAAGGCGGTAACCTTGTTTTCGGAGTTTTGAGACCAACATCGACTGCTTAACGGGCCCTCCGAAGCACGATATAAAATATATTTTGAGATAACGACATTATTAGTAGCGTTATTGATACGGAACGTTCATCCATCCTTATTCCGAGTTTAGCCATTGGAGCGCCAATGTATTTGTGAGAATAGTTTGTATTACATTCGGATGGATGCACAAATCATCATTGCATATAAAATGTCATTGTAGTGTTTATTTATCGAAGTGTGAAATTAATTCCCGTTTTGTCGACGCAAGCTGCATCGTCTTCGTGTATTTATGAACGGTTGACGCTCGGCTAAACAATTTGCTTGGTAATCGTAATGTGCTTTGAATTGAAAAATATTTTTTCAGCTTTTGAGATACGAAAAATATAAATAGTTAAAAAGTAAAAAAAAACATTTGTTTATTATGATTAGTAAAACGTAGATTATTCGGGTATATTATTTTAATTCGTATGATTAGTATTACGTAGATTATTCGAGATTATCAGGCCTTTTTTCCCAGCAGTGGGTATTACAGGCAACAGTGTTTTAGTTAAAGATCATTATAAATAAGGCGGCTACCGCGCTTCGGAGAGCAGGTTAAGTAGTCGGTATCGGTTGTTTCAATCGGTAGACCATGTCAGAGGCCTTTAGGCGGTCTAAAAACTTCGATACCAGGGTTGACCACTAACCTACTCCAAATAAATTAATGATTAAATAAGGCCGTAACTCTTTAGTTGATTATAATACTAGCAGCGCCCCGCGGTTTTACCCGCGTTGTGCCCGATCCCGTGGGAATTTCGGGATTTTTTTTTACATAATAACCTTCCTCTTGAATCATTCTACCTATTACAAAAAACCGCATCAAAATCCGTAGCGTAATTTTAAAGATTTAAGCATACAGACAAACAGACAAATGACAAACAGACGCGACTTTGTTTTATACTATGTAATGATTTGGTTAACTTTTAATATAAGCTTGCCAATGTTTGAGGATCACAATGTCTAATATTTGGGCAGGTCTCGGTGTACCTCATTGAACCCGATAAGCCAGTCACGAGTCACGTGGTACTTCGAGTGATATATTTTATGTATTTCACCTGAGATGGATGCCGACGATTTACTGCCAGTACTTGGTTCATTTAAAGTGAATATAAAAATGGTAATACTAAAATAAGATTACGTTATTACTGTTACGAATACGGCAAGATTTATTTCATCTTTTTGGAAGTTAATTTTATTTTGATATGAAATAGAGTTTGTTTTACATTAAAATTAAAATGAATAGGCAACTGTAAGGTATAATCCATTTACTTCAGTTGTCTAATTTAAAAATGATATTTATGTTTGAATTATAAGTTGCTCCTCAAAGCACAACCAAATAAAATATACCTATTTTATCTATTTGCTCAGCGAGTGAAACACTAACTAATCTTGGTATAATTAGTCCTCCGCCAATACATCGCAAAAAAGTTCGATTTTTATTTAGACCAAATTTCTATCCGAAATTACGACAGGAACTCTAATTCTTATTTATGTTAATGATAAACAATATTATGTTTTATAGATCATAAACAAAACAATCTAGATACATTTCACAAACACGTAACTAAAACTTTAGCTCCTATTAATTTCGCAGCCCATTTAACTACGTTTCAACATGATACCTAACAAAGTTACTTGCGAATATTACTCTAATACAATCGAAATTTCGACCAACTACAGACAATTTCCAACTGAGTTAGACCCCAAATATCGTACCGTTTAATTTGTAATCGAATCAACCTTTATCTTAGAAACTGCAGCTGTGACTGTGACTTATACTATAACTATTCATTACTGCTTCGATATTGAGTATCGAATGAAACGTTTACTTTTCTGATTAAGTTTTCCGTTACCCCAACTTTATGCTAACATTGTCGTATGTAGCAGCGATCAACAGGTATAAAATACATATCCTAGCTAGGCGATTATCACACTACCCCGCATCACGCTGCATGTTGCGTGTCTACGCATCTACGCGCGTACTTATGGGAGTGCACATCTGCATCATCGTGCGGGCTTATACGCACTCACGTGCGTAGTTGCGTTTTATGGATCACGCCGGCTTCGAGATCCATTTTGAAATACACGTCAAATCCCTTCCTAAATCACGCAGGGCACTGTGGGATCACAGTGCTATAGGCAATGTGATGATTGCCTTATTCTGTACAATATTATTGACGTGCGATATTTCGTAAAAACGGTATTTTTTCCTTAATAAAAGTATGAAAAAACTGAAAGTACTATAAGAATTAACATAAAAGCTAACTTTATCAAGTTAATACGATTAAATGCCACTTACCTCTCTTTCCTAAGCTCGCTGTTTCTTTTTCTAAAGTTTGCTACCAATACTTGGAGCTCGGCCGAGTGCCTCTCGTACAGCTGAGAGAGTTGAGTTGTGAAGTCCGATACTGAAACAAGAAATATCTTTTAAATTATATGCCTGTACTAGCAGCGCCCCGCGGTTTTACCCGCGTTGTGCCCGTTCCCGTGGGAATTTAGCCTTCCTCGATAAATAGACTATCTAACAGTGAAAGAATTATTCAAATCGGTTCAGTAGTTTCTGAGATTAGCGCGTTTAAACAAACAAACAAACAAACAAACAAACAAACAAACAAACAAAACAAACTCTTCAGCTTTATAATATTAGTATAGATTTACTTTGCGCTACCATCAGTGAGCGTGAAGAGACTTTTGCATAGAGAGACATCTTAGGCTAATATACTCGTATTAGTTTTTTTGTAATTTATTCATCTACAGATCTATACATGTACATTTTATTTTGCATAGGGACTATATATGAACTCCCTGATTAAAATAACTGCATTCTTATTGGGTTTTAAACACGGTTTAAATCTAGTGATTAAAATACCTATTTACAACAAATGAGAATCGATGCAGAGTGTAAGCAAACTTTGACCTAATTACTAAATCCTTATTAATCTTTATTTGTAAACAAAGCATTCGTGCCCCAAATAATTGCGCTATAGATTACTTCGTATAAAATGTACTACTAAGTGAAACAAAAGACAGAACATTACGTTGATCCGAAGGGAATGTGGGCGAGTCAACGAGAAAACTTCGCGACTACAAACATTAATTAGAGTCATTTATTAACCTTACAATAATCTTACATCTTACTTTACAAGGATTACTGAAGACACGTGTGTATTACATTCAACATGTGGCAGACTCATCTTTGTTATATTATTAGATTTACAGTTAAAGACATTAAACTTTTACACTTACCAAAGAAAGTAGCTGAGAAAAATACAGTTCATACATTGGAAAATCTACGATGCCGTAAATAGACGAACAATACCGTTTAAGTATAAGATTTATATACGTATTAAAAGCATTGATGAAGCCTAACAAAAACTGTTCCTTAGACACTCAATAGAAATTACATTTATAAAACAAACTTGACTTGATTTTTTAGGTACTAAATAAATATTTAAATAAGATTACTGTGCATTCCACCCTTAAACTTGTTCAATCTAAACAAACGTCTAGTTAGAAAGTAATTTCTTATAGCTTAGTCGCCAACCTTAGCATCGGAGTTTTTAGCCCGCCTTAAGGCTTCCGAAACGGTGCGATGACACAACCGGGGCCGACAATTTAACGTGCCTTCCGTTATCTTTTCCACATCGTTATAATAATGGTAGCCATTATTAATTATCACCTGATTGCTCGAAAAGTAAGATGATTCCGTGCTTCGGAGGGCACGTTAAGCCGTCGGTCCCGGTTAATTTCTACGGATAGTAGTCGTTACATGAGCCATGTCAGAGGCCTTTGGCGGCTCAATAACTCTGACACCAGGATTGGTCAGGTTGGCCATCCACTCGATGAAGAAGAAGATTATTAATAAAAATAAGCACACCGTTATTCTTGGTCGTAACTCATAAGGCGGAGTTTAATAAAGTTTTGAGTGCCTCAAGGTTAATTAAGCACGTAGATAGCTAAACAAACGATGTAGCGAAAAGTTTCTCTGTTTTATTAAATAATACGGTACGTGTTTGTTCGAGATAATAAACATGGTTTTATGTAATTACTTTTGTGGTTATTGGCAAGTTAAGGTTTTTTGTAATGTATTGAATTTGAATATATACCTACTTTATGTTTTGCACTGTATATGTTCAGTGAGAAGAGAGGTGTTTGCATAGCAGTGGGATATTACAGGTTATTTTTTTCCTTAATCTATATCGTCATACTGCTATGCAAATTTTCCATCCAAACGTCTACAATTTTTATCTGTTTTTTATGTTTATGTAACTAAGCCGTTACCCAATGTACTCGTACCTATATTAAGGCCGTTGTTGGCTTGACTTACAACTTTTTTATTGACCAATATCTCATAGTTTATTTACACCAATATTTTTATAAAACAAATGACGTTCGCGTTTCATTATGTGCCATGTAGTGCGGTGCACATTATAATTAATTACCTTTGGACTGTGTTTTAAACATGTTGGGGTAAGTGTTGTGTAAATTAATTTAACTATGCAAGCCATGCTAAGAGAAGTAGAGAAGCCGTTATATTTTGTTATGTTATTCTTTAGGGCATAAAATATAGTGCTACCTATACCATTGCTTGTCTAGTTTGTCTTTCATGGTCTACCAAAAAGTATGCATTGTTTAGCTTAAATGGACAGTTAACTTAAGCTCGTTGCAGGCCCGGTTCGGGTCAGTGACACCTTTCATACAAATTGTCAATGCAGCGATTGTTAAGCAACGTGCAGCTCGACCCCTACTTGGATGGGTGGCCGATAGAGGCATTTCTATCTGAGCGCTACCGTGCTTCGTAGGACACGTTAAATAGTCGGTACCGGTTGTTTTAATCGATAGACCATGTCGGAGGCCTTTAGGCGGTCTAAAAATTCCAACACTAGGGTTGGCGACTAACCTACTCTAACTTACCTGTATTTCCTATATTTGTATGAAAGCCGTGTCTTGCGCTTTACGATAAACATTTACCCAAGATCCATTACAATATTACTTTCTCTTCGAATGTTAAGATGTTTTATGGAAAGTAAGTAAATATTAAAAAATACAATATCTTCTGAAATACATTCTAGTGGCAATATTACAACGTTCGCTCCATGAATTATGCACTAATATGATAAAGTGTCGACGTAAGGCGAAGGTACGATTCTAATTCTATTATATTACTTGAAATATGACATTGTTTTTTGTGATCTTTGCTGAAACATTTTTATGGAAACATGTCTCTTAAAATTTGGATAAGATGTATTTTCTGAGATATTATTTTTATCTTACAGTTATTTTTATTCGTTTATATGAATATAGAATTGAAAAAATTTAAATCTTAAGTTATCACTAAGTTATTTTTCTAATTTCGACATAAACTCGTTCATGTATTGCAACGCTACTTGCCTTCGCTAAGAACAATAAACAACTACGGTCGTAGCCTTACGTAGTAATGCTACGGTTATTGTAGCTCGTAGCACTGCGGCTACGAAATATTTCGTAGCTCTATTATTCAAACTTGTTCATGTAAAACTGAAAACTAAAACATAATTTTCATTGAAAGTTAACAAATGAATTATCAATTCTTAAGATCTTTACTTCGGCTCTAATTAAATGGAATCATAAACAAAAGCCAACTTTATTTAATTAACTTTATAGAATTATTACTGGCTTACAGAACAGAATTATTGCAGAAGCTTTTCAATGAGAAATATATTTTAATTAGAAGCAGGGGGCTACTTTGGTTCTTTCCTTTCACTTTGACTGTGACTGTGTTACGGTTATTTGAGTAGGCGACATAAATGTTTCAAACGAACAGTTAACTACAAAAGCGTATCTTTGTATAATATAGTGCAAGGCTGCTAATAATGCCCTTTGGGAGGTTATTTTAGTTTGGTATAGTTGAATTTCGAACTCTAGCGAGCTAATATTACAAGGCCAGTAAAAGTCAGTGAAATTTCCAATTCTGCACAACTCGAATAAGCACGGCTAAGTCACTGAATAGTTGATAAACTTTTACCGACTACAGTCTAGATTTTAAAGTTTTTAAATTCACAGAGTTCCCGTTGACTGAACTTGACGGTCATCTACTTTAAAAACTCATTGTGGAAGCTATTAATGTTGGAAACTTTAGTTTAACTTTAGAACAATTACATTGGTTCGAACCCCGCAAGACTAAGTGAAGTTATATAAAGCTGGCTGCATTCAGCGAAGGTTAGCTGCAATCACTTATTTAGTACATAATGTTGGGCAACCGCATTAGACAAACGCTTTAGGGTGCGTTTCAATAGAACATAGCGGAGCTGCACGGAGCTTAATTGACCTAACAGACCCTTAGTGTAAGTGTCGCTATTTATATAATAAATAAGTTCAGCAACTGAATAAGACAGAATAAGTAATAGTGTAATTGCATTAGCATTAATGAAGTAGTTTAAAAAATTCAAGAGAGTTATCCAAAGCAAGACTCAGAGAGATTAAATATAAAATTCACATAATGTATAAAGTGAAACAGGGGTGCGCCAAAGTTCACCTAAATTTTCAACTCCGATAATTGGAAATCCGAAAATGTTCTTCCTAACATTTTTCATCCTAACAATCACAATTCCTAACTACTTTGTCTCTAATGTTCATAATCCGAATGATCACTCTTCCTAAAATTTTTCATCCTAAAGTTTTCATTCATACTATTTGTAGTGCTACCGGCGATGTTCATAACACTCATGTTTCTTTTATACTATTATTCAAAGTCATATCTTTTTTGTTTAGATTTCTTTTTATAGGTTAGGTTAGGTTAGAACTGTGACCAACTACGCGCGAGCCGAGCGAGCGAAGCGAGCGGTGCCGCGGCAGCGGCCGGCGAGCGCTACAACAAAATTATGCCATGTTATATTATGTCTAAAGTTTTTATGCAAATGGATAGGGAACCGTTTTGTAATCACAAGAAATAGTTTAAAAACAAACCTTTTCCTTTAAAGCGTTATGATAAAAAACAGTAGGAGTTTAAATATATTTACATTAATGATATTATTAATTACAATTTTCGGAAACATGAGTGTTATGAACATCGCCGGTAGCACTACAAATAGTATGAATGAAAACTTTAGGATGAAAAATTTTAGGAAGAGTGATCATTCGGATTACAAATCGTTAGGAAGAACAATTTCGGGTAAAGAACTTTAGTTGAGCCAATATGGACCCGTGAAACAGATCCCAAAGTAGTCATAAACTTGCGAACTTCACCGTAAATTTCCCAACGAAACTAAACTCTTAACTTAACCTATCACAAGTCATAACTTTACATTCAAATACAAATAAAATATCGTGATGTATCGTTCTTTAATAATTCAAGCCGATCGCAAGTAAGCGGGAATATTCGGAATAGCATCAAGTGAAGCCGAAGGGAACACTGAATAATATAGCGAGGCTGAAGTGAGAGAAGGCATTCATATAACTCCTGTGTGAATTGCTCCAAACATTTGTAAGAGGGTAAATAAATAAAATAAATATTGTGTAAGGGTCTAGACAGACGGACTGCAATTCAACTGCAATCCGACTGCAAAATGGCAGTTCAGATGCAGTTTGAATGCAGTTGGCTCGACTGCAATCAAACTGCACGTCGACGGGCAGTTGGCGTGCAGTTGGATTGCAGTCTGAGAGTCTAGACAGACGGACTGCAATTCAACTGCAATCCGACTGCAAAATGGCAGTTCAGATGCAGTTTGAATGCAGTTGGCTCGACTGCAATCAACTGCACGTCGACGGGCAGTTGGCGTGCAGTTGGATTGCAGTCTGTCGTTGTAACTGCACTCAGACTGCAATCCAACTGCACGCCAACTGCCCGTCGACGTGCAGTTTGATTGCAGTCGTTGTAACTGCACTCAGACTGCAATCCAACTGCACGCCAACTGCCCGTCGACGTGCAGTTTGATTGCAGTCGGTGTGCAGTGGTTGTAACTGCACTCGGACTGCAATACAACTGCCCGTCGACGTGCAGTTTGATTGCAGTCGTTGTAACTGCACTCAGACTGCAATCCAACTGCACGCCAACTGCCCGTCGACGTGCAGTTTGATTGCAGTCGAGCCAACTGCATTCAAACTGCATCTGAACTGCCATTTTGCAGTCGGATTGCAGTTGAATTGCAGTCCGTCTGTCTAGACCCTAACTTATGGGACAGTCACCTAAAACAAAATAAATATAGTATAAAATATCTCACTTATTATAATCAATCACGTTGCAGCGTTCACCTAATGCAGCCCCCCAACTGCGGGCATCTAATTAGGTGATAGATGCTGTTGCTTGCCAAATGCAACCAACTATCACTGCTGCGGTCACTGCATGATGCGTTTAGCGAACAACTTTGTTTAATAACACCTTTATTTAATTGAGTATTTATAATATTGCATAAATAATATTTCAGTCCATTTTTCCAAAAAAACTACGGAGTTGACAGAAGTGTTATAACAACGGAATACGAGTACATATATATTATTAATCTTTACTAAATCCCGTGTTATTACAGATATACAGGATATACAATGATGCCAGTCAGCGCTACGTTTTTTGTAGACTGTGCGGCATTTATAATATTAGTATAGATTTGAAAGCTTATAATGAAAAGTAATTTCTCTATTAACATGACACGATATTTTCCTTGCGCCGTGCACGCAACGTCAGCCATTGTGTATTTTATGAGTAGTTCAAAAGAAATTACTTTTACCTATTTTGAACACTTTTATTTTTTATAATTGAAGTTCATTTTATGTTTTCATTTTATCGAGAGAGCATTTTTAAGCGTCAATTAGATTATTTAGAAGTGCGAATTGATAATTATCATCCCTAGTCGTTAAACTAAGTACATAATAAAAAAATCTACGGGTTGCGCAACGGGAGTGCCGGCAGTAGTAAAAACTTGAATATTAACATCAAAACGTCTTACGAATTTTCGATCAGGTGTCCTGACGCGAGTTTAACATTTTTTACCCATCTAAAAAGCACACAACGCCGCTAAAGAAGTTTTCACTTAAAAAATATGATAATATGAAAATAAGATAATTATGTTATCTATTTATCAATAAAATTGTATGATAATTTCAAACGCTCATTTAGCAACCATAATGCTTTAAAACTCTTTTTTCTCTTTAAAACTAAAAAAACGTGAAAATTACATACAATTTTATTCCGCTGTGATAATAATTTGAACGTGACAATTATTATCAACCGAGTAAATTAGCATCATAGCCTACATGATTAGCATATTAGTCGTCAGCGGCAGTTACATAATCAGTTGATTAATTATATTACGAGGCTGTAGCCCGCGGCTGTCAATTTGTGTAATTGTATTAGTTGTATGTCACGGATTTGCGATTGCTATCTAAATTCTCTGGAGATTTAAACGGGAACTATTTTGATGTATTGTCAGGTATTTTAAGTTTATTGTGTATGTAGTACGAAAGCGCCGAATATGTTCAATTAGTGAAATATTAACTTACTAGACTATTAAAATAACCTATGTTAAGTAGCGCCATCTAGTGACAGCAACTAGCGCCACACAATTATAGCACAGATTATAGTCTAATAATGTGATCAATGTACTTTTTTCTAAAATTACAAGTTATTACACGTCATATTTGTGCAGTTAGGTAAATGTTTACGCTGATGTGTGTTCTTACCTACAGATTTTGTTTCATTTATTATATCTTTACTAATAATATATAAAGCTTTTTGTTTGTTTGTTTGGAGGTGCTTATCTCAGAGATTATCACACTAAATCTACACTAATATTATAAAGAAGAAAACTTTGTTTGTTTCGTTGTAATGAATAGGCTCAAAAACTACTGGACCGTTTTTAAAAATTCTTTCACCATTCGAAAGCTACATTATCCACGAGTAACATAGGCTATTTTTCATCCCGAAATTTCCACGGGAACAGGCACAGCGTGGGTAAAATCGCGGGGCGCTGCTAGTTAAACAATAAACATCCTCTTTTAGAATTCTCAGAATATAAAAACAGGTGACTACTCTAAATAAACCTTTTAACACTTAAAGGATTAAGAATTTAGTAAAACACTTGGAATGTTTAATATTGTAGTTACACTAAACAAGCTTTGTTTCATTCGGAAATGTAATTACATTTGCTAGGAAAGCAAGCTTAATGGGTACCTATTTTTTAACTTAAAAGAAATAATATTTACAGTTGGGTGGTTTAATCCAATTATTTTTTGTATATTCTCATACAAAAGCAAACAGTACTATCAAGTTAGCCCATGTTTATGATAAGTATAAGCAGCGCCCCGCGGTTTTACCCTGGTATATGTGCCCGTTCTTGGAGTTGGGGGTTGGGGGGGTTTATCAGCATAAAAATATAAATAGTCTATAACCTACATCTTTAATTTAGCTATTCTATAAAAAAATACTTATTCAAATTGGACTGCTATTTTTAGATATTCATTCAAACCAACCAAAAATAAAGCTCGCAGTTCTATCATATTAGTTTAGACATAATCAGTTTCGGAATCAAAAGTGTATAATGTAAATAAATGGAATCAAAAGCACATCTGTAAAACAGCAGAAACGTGAAATTGTCAAGGTTGTGAAAGCCGATAACAATCGAACAACTCTATCGACAGTTTTGGAGTTGTTTGCGAACTTCGAAATCAGTAATCACCCACCAGCTCACCGCTTACTGATAGGAAAAACGATATTGGGAAATAAACGCCAATATCTATTTTATTTGAACCAGTTTTTAAATGTAAAAAGGATTTTTACACTCCTATATGTTGTTACTTTATTCAATTTACTAAATTTCTGCCGAATTTGAGATAGTTTCTGTAAAATCTAGTATTGGAAAAACCATATTGGGAAATTTACGCCAATTAAGGTTTTATTTGAAGCAGTATTTAAATACACAAGGATTGTTACTCGTATATTTAATTTCCTATAAAGATTTCTGACCATCTACCAAATTTGAGATGGTTTCGGTGAAATCTAACCTATATTTATTAACCATTCATTTTTGGTCGCTTACTCTCTCAACTAACGTCTTTCACTCCTTGATGATACTCGTAGTACAGTGAGAACGATTGTAGTGCATAATTAAAGAAAACTATCGAGAACTGTTCAAAGAAAATCTCTCATTCATTTGAGTAGGTTAGTAGCCAATCCTGTAATCGGGGTTTTTAGACCGCCTAAAGGCCTCGGACATGGTCTAACGATAATAATAACTGGAATTAATTACAAATGTAGGATTCAATTCTTAATCCAACAAAAGCCGCTACTTAAATATCAAGGCTCATTATATTAAATAAGGTAAATAATTGTTATCGTGGGCGCATTTTACTATATACTTCAACCCCTATAATATTTTTTATTGCATCTAAAAGGTTTATGTGTCTATGTATGCCTATTAACCAGTCAAAAAGGCATTTGTGTATTTTTACATATTCGTTGGGCCATAACCAAATAATAATAAAGTGTTTATTATTGTAATAAAACGATTTGGTTGGTTACCTTTTTTGTTTTCACTTTTAAGAACTTACTTTGTTTGAGATTTCAGGATTTCGTAATCGGTTACTTTCAGGCCTGAAACTGCGTTAAGTGGGCATCCGCCAGGTTTCATACAAAAGTGCTACGCCGCGCGCGGGCATCCGTCGCACGGAGGCGGGCCCTGTCACGGGAGTTCGTCCGCGCAACGCGCGTGTGCACGTGCGTGTACTCGCAACGGTTGCCCGTCCGGGCGCCCGCTTAACGCAGTTTCAGGCCTTAATGGTTAGCTCAGAGTAGCTATATGTATATGCATGTGGAATTTAAGTCACAAATATGCAATAGGTTAAAGTCTGTATTTCTTTTGAACATTCCATTTCCCTCGTATATCAAAGTTAGGTAGTTAATTTATAACACCGTAGACACAAATAGTAAAGCTGAACTGTTTTTACAGTGGACCTAAAAGGAATATTTCACAACATAAATAATTCAATCGCAGAGACAATAGTTGCCTGTATCTAGTCAGCTAGTCACAAATAACTCTGGAAGTTTAGCTTTCGATCAATACTACGTTTCAAATATAGAAAAGTTACATGTTTTATTTAGTTTCATATGTCCCGGTATTTCCAATAGGAACGGCAGATTGAATGGAACGAAAATAGATTCTAATATTAAAATATTGAACTTAAATCCTATATAGTTCCTATGCATTTTCGAGGTATGTTTGACAAAGCTCACTGTATTCAAAACTATCAAAGACTCGTGTGATTACACCGATGTCTTATTACGTCGAGCATTTGTCGAATATGACTTTTACGTATATGAGTATTAAAGTATTAAAACTTTTCAAAAGTAGCCTGTAACTTCAAAGCGGTTAACAGCATTTTGTCATATTCGCAAAATATGTTCACTAGTTTCGTCAGTAGTTTACTTACACAATGATTAATCAATATATGATGAACTGCACATATGTATATAACACCGGTCCAAAGCTCTCATCCTAAGGTTTATTAATTTTCAGAAGTTGTTTTGTTTGTCACGTTGAAGATTTAGGTAACGTAATCAGGTGGTGTTGGGAGGATTACTTCGCTGTTTGTTTGTTCGGAACCAGGCGACACGGCGCGGCGCGGCATGTGTAGACTAATCTTTAGGTTCTCACGGTTGCTTAGCTAGCGGTTGTAGCTGTAGCTATTTATATTTTAGCTGTTTTAATGTTGGGATAGGTTAGGATCTATTATAACTAGATAATCTATAATGATAATCTAGCTTATTACTTCTATTAGTCTTTTCTACGGAGAAAGAGAAGCAATAATTTTGGAAGGAACAGCTAACCTGTTTGTTTGTTTTTTATCACTACACTTAAGGGATCTTACGTCGCTGATCTTTCGCGTCGGACACATGAATAATATAAATGAATGCATTATAAATGTATTGGCTTTCTGTCGTGGAAGATCGGCGAGTCAAGTCTTGTCATAGTCACACATTATTGTATATTTGATTTAAATTGTTATGTAGTGTATTTAGTGTCATAAAAAGCATTTGGGACAACAAGTAAATGCTATACTTTGTACTTAATTTATTCATTCAAATAAGTCAATTTCTGAAAGAACCTAAACGTGAGAAAAACAAATTAATGAAATCCGGTGTAGTTACATTTATTACTTTAACATTTATTAATTATTAATCAAAGTTATATACCTTTATATTACAGCAATAAACTACATAAACATATGATTAAACATAAAGAATAATCTAAATAATAAATTACAATAACTTTTTGCTATAACCTCGTAAGTTTCGCAAATATTTTCATCAAGACTCCAGACGTGAACAATGACACCTAAATGAGGGTTTATTATGAAATACATCCCTTGATGAGTTACCAAGCTTTCACCAACAACGAGTGAAAAATTGGACATGAAAATCACAAAATTCTCCTTCGTTACCACTTGTAATTTTCAGTTTGTTATTTAACCTTTTTGTTACCATTTTGAAAGCTATGAATATTCATCAGTATTATACCATTAACTGACGAATTTTAGAGTATTCTACAGAATGTTAAAAGTTTGTAGGACATAAAAATGAAATACATTTTATGGCAACACTTTTGGGAAGTGAAATTTTTTTCTTAGTGTAACAATAAACATTAATATTTACAGAAAAATGAACAACGTCTACCTTTTTTAAGTAGGTTAATACCACAGATGTCAGAAATACAGGAGATATGCTTTGTAAACAAATGTATTCGTGTTCAGATGTCGCCGTGTCACAGATTAATAAATAGTTACTAACGTTCACTAACACAAAAGCAAAAACTATAAGAACGGCACACGAGCTCATATTTCTCCCGCACACAAAGAAACTTACAGCAACACTAATAAACTCAGTAATAGAACACATGCATACAGGGGGCGGGGCTTCTACCTGTAGCTACAGACAATAAACACACATCGCAACTAGTGATGTGAAGAGGTAATTGATTTGAATTTGAATTTGAATTTGAATCGTAGAAAAAATAGTATCGATGAAATTCAGAGCCGACGAACTTTCTTCAATGGTTGAAAGCACTTAGGCTCAAAGTGAGACGAACATATCGTGTTATTTTTTGTGGGAAACCAGTTTGGACCTTTTCCTGTTGCATTTATCCACTTTTCTTTTATTTTTGGATCCTTCGGATAGCTAAAATATTAAAAAGGTGTGAATGATGATGATGATATCAATGATACATGTGTAAGAGTACCGCAATAAATTAAAAACCCATACTTGATTCAATAATAATAATAAGTCGAGTAATCAAGAAATAGTAATGAATTGTGTTTTCAATAATTAATTATATCATTTTTACCTCACATTAGTAAACAACAGCTATAAAGTTCCATGCAGCAAAAAAAGTCTAATTTTGTTCCCTTGTGTAATCATTCGAACTAAGTAGGATCGATATAAAATATCGACAACCTCAAAAGTGACATCACATCTCTAATTATCTACCTAACAATGGACACTGGTTCCAATTAATTAAATCAGGGACATAGAGGTAGTCTTGGGCGTTATAACATACAACAAATAATATATTTCATTATAATTTTATAGCAACAACAACCATTATTTATTTTCGACAAAGACTGTTGTAATATTTATTACGTACCTATAATATAATCGTGCGCCTCGATTCGGCAATCATCGGAGATACTCGGTAACTAGTAGAACTAGAAACTACCGGTACCGAGTATCTCCGATGATTTCCGAACGGACCGAACCGAAGCCGATGTCGACTCAAATTCAACTATTCAAGGTTCAAGGTCAAGGTTAAAAAATAATGATAGCGAACTTCACATCGTAGAGCGTTAGACGAATATGAACTTTAAATTACTAAGTACAAGAGCAAATTTTACTTTCATTAAAATACAACAGTTTATTATAATTTTGATTTTATATTCGTATGAAGATAGATTCATGTCTTCGCTGTTGCCTGTTGTTTTATTGGTGTATATTCATTCATTAGAAAGTTTGTTTTGATTGCGAAAAAACTGCTTTTTTATCACATACATTGTCCACAGTAAAATAATTCCAAACGGCGGAACTTCGAGCTCGCGACATTTTTCACAAATATGTTTTTACAATTTTATAACTTAAAAACTATTTTACACACACAATAAATTTATTATTTACAACACTTATTAACTTTTGCATCAACTTTTTCGAGTAAGAAAATTCAAACAAATACGTAAAGCCTGTAACGAGTAGGAAGGAAAGTTCGTTGAAATCAAATCAAAACCAAATTTGTTTTTCTGTAACACATTTTAAAACATGCAACACTGAAAAAATTGTACCTACTATTATAATCTTGTGCTATAACTTTATCATCGTATTTACAACCGTAAAATGTTATAATCGCAATTCAACATACAACTAATCTTACAACAGATAATAAATATTACAACAGTTTAACACAACAGTTAGAAAAATATAATTATAACGGATAATGCAATATGAAAATATAGCGATAACGCCCAAGTTTACATAGAGGTCAAAGTACGAATTTCAATCTGATTTTTTGTAATTAAGGTCTTTGAGTGATTCTAAGCCTATTTTATAGAATACGTTTTTTTGAAATACCTGCCCGTTTCCGAGAAAAAAAATGTTAAGTTTTTTTTTGTATGGAGAAAAATCGTTTTCTTTATTTATTTCATAAACGGGCAGAGACGTTAAAACCAAACCTTAAAGGGATTAAAGAACACATAATTCCTTGCATTTTGTTCGAAATCATCTACTCCATATCTCTGCCCGTTTAAAAACGGCAGGCGTTCCAAATTTTTTTTTTCTTTTGTGGTTTTTTTGGTTTAAATACGCTTGAATGAATACTTAAATAGCAATATTGTAATACTAGTACTTCATTCCATCGATACAAAATGGAATTGTAATATTAATAGCTTAAGTAATTTTATACCTACATACCTGCTATGTTACTTTTTTACCTGGGTATTGTTTTGCGTAGAGGCTTTTGCAAGGCCGAATATGTTTTATTGTTCACGTTACCTGGATAAGATAAGAAAAGAGGGCACTTACAGGTTACAGGTAATCAGGTAACTTACCTGATTAGTTGTTTTCAAAACGGAGTCACTCGTTCCTCGGATCCTAAAGTATCAACACGTACCTACACGCTCTTTACCATTAATATGTCTCAGTTTAAATCAAATTTGGATATATATGTGCTACTGAAATCAAGTGGAAATATCAAAAACAGTGATATATTGTGCACTACGTTTTTAAATCAAATAAACTTTGAAGTTTCTGCTGAAGATCTTATAATTCTAAAACAGTTCACAAGAACATATGTTGCAAATTTACACAAGAGATGGTTGCAAGCAAATAGATGTCAATCTAATTGTCTTTCAATCTATCTAATAATGCAGACAGTAATTCTTCTTCGGAGTGGTTTTTAAGAGATGAAAGGCACCTTCTTTTATGCTTGTTTGATAGATCCTCTGGTGGGTCTCAGATGGCTTTCTGTGGAGTATTTGTAGCAGCATCTGACTGCGGACTGGCTTCCATTGCTTGAGACATCCAAATTCTCTTTCGCAAATATTGACATCAAATATGGTGTTCTTGGTGAAAAAATTAGATTGGCATCTATTTGCTTGCAACCATCTCTTGTGTAAATTTGCAACATATGTCCTTGTGAACTGTTTTAGAATTCTAAGATCTTCAGCAGAAACTTCAACGTTTATTTGATTTAAAAACGTAGTGCACAATATATCACTGTTTTTGATATTTCCACTTGATTTCAGTAGCACATATATATATATCCAAATTTGATTTAAACTGAGACATATTAATGGTAAAGAGCGTGTAGGTACGTGTTGATACTTTAGGATCCGAGGAACGAGTGACTCCGTTTTGAAAACAACTAATCAGGTAAGTTACCTGATTACCTGTAACCTGTAAGTGCCCTCTTTTCTTATCTTATCCAGGTAACGTGAACAATAAAACATATTCGGCCTTGCAAAAGCCTCTAAGCAAAACAATACCCAGGTAAAAAAGTAACATAGCCGGTATGTAGGTATAAAATTACCTAAGCTATTAATATTACAATTACATTTTGCATCGATGGAATGAAGTACTAGTATTACAATATTGCTATTTAAGTATTCATTCAAGCGTATTTAAACCAAAAAAACCACAAAAGAAAAAAAAAATTTGGATCGCCTGCCGTTTTTAAACGGGCAGAGATATGGAGTAGATGATTTCGAACAAAATGCAAGGAATTATGTGTTCTTTAATCCCTTTAAGGTTTGGTTTTAACGTCTCTGCCCGTTTATGAAATAAATAAAGAAAACGATTTTTCTCCATACAAAAAAAAACTTAACATTTTTTTTCTCGGAAACGGGCAGGTATATCAAAAAAACGTATTCTATAAAATAGGCTTAGAATCACTCAAAGACCTTAATTACAAAAAATCAGATTGAAATTCGTACTTCGACCTCTATGTCCCTGATTTCATTAATTGGAACCAGTGTGGCAGCACCCGCTTCACGAAACTATCGTGTGAGTGAGAGTATCAGTAAAACACTTTTCCATTGCGCTATTAGACCAGGCGATTCATTGATCGATGTGTATTAAGCAAACAATGGTTTTAGTTCCTAATGAAAATAATTGCTTTTGGTACTTTATCGTGTTACTAGTATCACGAAGTAATGTTTTAATGAATTTAATAAGAAAAACAATCATATTTTTATACTTACGTGTGAAATGAGATGCCATCTTTCGTATAATTCACAATAGAGGTGTTATTTTTGCAAACAACCACTGTACAACGCGGCATTTTGTAAAAAATCACAAGCAGTGAAGACGTCGCAAGTTGGCATTCGACTAATGGCCGAAACTGGCAACAAGCCGCTTTGCGGCTAGATGCGTTCGCAAGCGCCACGCCTCCTTGCCACATCTCCTGTATTTCTGACATCTGTGGTTAATACGAACTATAGGTAGGTTAATATAGGAAACGCTACAGGGACGACATTGTCTCCTTCGACGACGATTGGTGGGAGACCGCAATAGGACAGGGAGAATTGGCAGCGTTTGGGGGAGACCTTTGCCCAGCAGTGGGACGATATAGGTTAAGAAGTAAAAAGACAATGTTGGTTTATTATTTACCTTTGTTACTTTTCCATCTTTTAAGGCATAAGTAGTAAATGATTTCCACGATCGATAGTAAAGATCCCCCAAAGCATAAACCGAAGCTATTTCCCATCGCGACGACAAAGTCTAAGGTTGTTCTTGCCACCTGCCTTGTGACTCTCTGATAAGGTTTATTGCCCAATATAAACTTCAAAGATTTCCCTTTTAATTCCTTCTCCGGTTCAACAGTTTTCTTCGCTATAACGTTGTAATCCGGTTCAGTACAAGAAGGCAAGCAGTCGCATTGTAACCCCGTGTCGTTTGTATCAGGTATTTTAAGCTTCCTCAATGTTTTATAGTGCTTTGTGAGACACCGCAAACCTTCCAGGCCACAATAGCGATCTTTGTAGTGAGATGGGGATAAGTGATGAGTGCAGTTGCAAAGTTCCAACTGAGCGTTTATACGACACTGAGATATGCACACAGAATAGCTGTAATATTTGTAAGCAAAGTAATCGTCTGGCACTTCCTCTATGAATCTACATTCGCGAGCTTCAGGGTTGACGAGGGATACTTCAGGTTCATTGATCACGTCCATTATTGAGAATGTTACAACCGCCTCTGATCCGTACACTACAGCTATCTTCCTATCGTACTCCATATTCCAATACGGAATGTCCTCGGGCGCATGCAAGAAAGCCTCATAGTCTTGACTTAAAGATATTTCTAGAATTCCCGAATGACTTCGGTTAGACGACGTCACGAGCATTACTTCACTTTGCGCGGTATGTTTGTTATTTATGGAAAAACATTGACCGTATTCTGTTTGCAGTGGCTTGAAATATTTGCAGCAATTGATCGGTTCGTCGTTCCAATTACAACTTAGGAATAGGTCGTTGCATTCGGTCCTGTGGAATTGTGTTAGCTGGGCGTAGTTCATCTCGCACGCAGCGTCATTCAAACAGGAAGACAGGCAGCTGTAACAGGTTCCGGTGAAAAAGGCGATATCTCCAATGAAGCGGTCAAGTTTACCGTCATAGTCGAGAGAGTATTTTTCACCGATCATTCTTATTTTATCAAAATTTGCGATCTCGCACACGGTTACTGAAGCGAATGTCGTGTTCCAATGTAAATAATCAGACTGAGAGGTGAACCGTATCGTGTTGGTGTGGTAGTTCTCGTAGTACCCCCGCACCGACACCACGGCCGCCAACCACACCTGAACGTATATGACAAAGTAAATAACTTTGTAGACGAAATGAACGTCTTTACGCACGAAGAAACTTGGCCCGTGAACTGTTAAATTTCCGCACGTGTATTTGACCCGCCCAAAGAATAAGAGCAGATGTTTAATCAACTTGGAGCAGATAGTTTTCATTTTGCACAAATATTTTTCGGGTTGCCTTTGACGATGTGTAGGGATGGAATGAGTAGTTGGAAAGTTAGGCCACATTTAAATAGCCCCGGCTTTTACCGGTACACGAAATTTGTCCATTTGGTTAATGTATCATGATAGATATTTGACAAAGCAACGTTAATTAATATTACAATACAAGTAAAATACAGTTAAAAGGTTTTAGGAATGAAACCCATTATTATTGAAAGTTTTAGGTGAAATAGAACGGAATTTTCATTGAAATATTCAAGGTAGGAGCTAAATAAATTAAAGGCAATTAATGGGATTGGGTTGAAGGAAGGTAAGCATGGACGGGACTTGAGACTTGAGGTGAAGGAAGGCATGGACGGGACTTGAGGTCCGACAATAAATTGTTACTATTCTAACTAAGAGTTGTAATATACATGGAGATATTTAAATGTTTTCATTATAAAAATAATAAGTAGTGGAACATGATAGGTTAATGAAAAAAACGTAGCTAAGACTCGTTATTTACCTTCATTTAATTTATCTTGCATAATATAAAACGAAGTCCCCAAAAGCTGTCTGTTTCTATGTATTACATTTTCTCAAAAACTATTAAACTATAAAAATTCTTACAGGAATGTGTATAAACGCGGGTAAAACCGGAGCACTGCTGTATTAACAATCAAAGACGAAAGAATATATCTGAAATACATCCCTTCTGTAAAACTTCTAGTAGAGATTGTCCAAGCTGAAATGACACGCCCCACCTCCGCATTTACGCACACTAGCAAATTTTAAATATGGACGCAATACACATAAACATGCAATTATAATTGGTCGTTCAGTTGCCGTACTCGCCGTACTCGCTAAGAAGTGCAATTCTCGGATTTGTTGTCCAACTAGTTTAGTTGATCGTGAACGCGCGAGAGGAGAGGACGTCTTGTTTCATACAAAGTGACGGCGCTGCTCCATAGAGCGAGCGTTTTCGGATTTATCACCCGACTAGTCGGCCGACATGTGCACATAGAAATCAATAATTGGCGCTCCCACACAGATGAAGTGCCGCTATTAATATTTACACTCACACATCTAAATAAAGTAATTAAGTAGTGGGGCGCGTCATTTCAGCTTAGACAATCTCTACTGTCTTAGAACTCAATGAAAAGTTAAATAAAAAGTGCTTATGTCAAAGTCATTTAATGAAAATAGTTTTAGGAAGGTCAAGCATTTCGCAGAGTTGTATATACCTATCACCCTTTAGTCACCGCTTCCATAACTCAGAACAAAAATAAAAGAATTTTACGTGGAAGCAACACTGGGTCCAAACGAGGAAAATATTTAAATTGTTGTGGTGAGATGTGGGATCCAGTTAACTTTACTGTGAAAGTGTAAAAACTTTGTCATGTTTATTTTAGGTGGGAAGGTATTTCAAAGTTATGAATATAAGAAGGTTAAGGCACTTTGACGTAAATGAGGTGTCTTCTGTGAATGTATTGCATAAGAACTGAAATCAGCAGAGGGTGATATGTCTTGCTTGGCAGCTTCTGGGGTATAAAATGTGCTTCTTCTTCTTCATCGAGTGGATGGCCAACCTGACCAATCCTGGTGTCAGAGTTATTGAGCCGCCAAAGGCCTCTGACATGGGTCAAGTAACGACTACTATCCGTAGAAAGTAACCGGGACCGACGGCTTAACGTGCCCTCCGAAGCACGGAATCATCTTACTTTTCAGGCAATCAGGTGATTCAGCCTGCAATGCCCTAACCAAACTGAGGAAAGTCTCACAAAGAGATTTTTGTGAGATATCCCCACCGGGAATCGAACCCGGAACCTCCGGGTCGTGAGCCGGGCGCTCAAACCACAAGACCACGGAGGCTGTTAAAATGTGCTAAGATATAACGATATCTATACTAATATAATAAAGCTGAAAAGTTTTTTTTCTTTGACCGCGTTAATCTCAGGAATTACCTTTCCGATAATTCTTTTTGTTATAGAGCCACAATCAACGCAGGTTATACTATATTCAATCCTAAATTCCTACGGGAACGGGCGCCACGTAGATAAATGCTGATATGTATTTTTAATTGGCAGTTATTTACTTGAGCGGTCGTTTCGATTGCAGCTTGTACAAACTGCAAGCAGCTCGTCTGTCACATATGTAAGTTAACAAGACATTTTATAGTACGGTCAGCCAAATATGTGGTCTACCACCCTACGGTTGAGATTCATTTGAACGTCATGAAACAACAAGGTCAATTTAAACGTCATAACATAATTGTGCATAGAAAAGTCAACCTTAGCGATCGTTACATCTCGCAGAAACTTTTGTCAAAAGTGGTAGACCACTTTCTTGGCCGACCGTACATACTGTGAGTTGATTGGTGGAAAGTTTAAAATTCGAATTGTCTGTCAAACTGTCACCAATCAACACACAGTATATATCACGTCATTTGACGTTCGTTGTGCTAGATGGATAGTTCAATAAAACGCGAGAGACACATATCGAATTACTCGCTCGTTTGCTCGCGTTCTGTTCAAATCCCCAGCTCGCAGCTCGTTACTTATTTAATCACTAGCAGCACCCCACGGTTTTACCCGCGTTGTGCCCGTTCCCATGGGAATTTTGGGATGAAAAATACCCTATAACCTTCCCGTTGAATGTGACTATCTATTACAAAAAGAATTATTCAAATCGGACTGGTAATTCCTGAGACTAGCTCGAACATAAAAACAAACAAACTTAAAATTTTACCTCTATAATATTATTATAGATAATTACTCAGGTCAGTACTCACATACGGTATTACTCGATAGTTTTACTCGAAGTCGAGTAAAAATCAACGTGTGGACCGCAAAACTCACAGCTCGAAGGCTCGCACCGAGCCGGCTCGATGGAATTAAATGAAAGTAATTTCCTTCGAACCTACTCGAAGCGAGCCGTCAATCTTGACTCGAACGTGTGTACGTGACTGCAAGCGGCGCGAGGCGAGCGTCAGTCTGGTATTGTTTATCGTGATTGAAACACGTGTTTTTAGAGAAATGAATTTGCGAGTTTATTCCAAAAGCGTTTTTTACGTTTTTTCTTTTCATTTTCTTTGATTTTCTTATAAAGAACTGTGAGACTTGCTAAATACAGCCACCGTCTCCTTTGTTGCACAGACATCCTTTGGCTCGAACGGTTCGGTGAATACTGAACGGCGCGCCTCACTCGATAGATCAATGCTCAATGTGTGGACGAAAGCCCATGCCATGAGTTTTACTCGACAGTTTAGCTCGATCGAGTAATACCGTATGTGAGTACTGACCTCTAGAGCGGCTTGCACAAGAACTTTTAAATCTATTTTAGAGCCTAAATATGTTTAAAAACAAAAGCAGTTCGTTCAAAGTTTTTATTCATTTTGCCCCTAATAGTTAATATTTAAAACAGTATTTCAACTATTAAAAACAAACCTTATTCGTTTTTTAAACATAAAGGTACTAAATATATTTAAGAGCTCTTTTGCAATCCGCCTTTAATGTTGTGCG
The DNA here is from genome assembly GCA_963082685.1 of Cyclophora albipunctata. Taxonomy (NCBI): domain Eukaryota; kingdom Metazoa; phylum Arthropoda; class Insecta; order Lepidoptera; family Geometridae; genus Cyclophora; species Cyclophora albipunctata. Next base: position 6,918,029 of record OY720116.1, on the reverse strand, counting down.
CTGATAATAAACTCAAGTAATGAGATTTCCTTTCCACTTGTTTCAACATTTAACTAACTCATTTCGTAACTACAGTTTAAGAGTTTGATTCGTTCGGCTTCCATAATTATAAAAGCTTGTTTTGTTTGCACAATTTATACTTATTTACAGTTAATTTTTCCAACTGCCTCAAGTTACTTTTTATTTTCAATGATGTTTCAAGAACTCTTTATTTGAATTTGGCAACTCGTACAAAAGTTGTTTTTTTGTTTACGTAAACTAATAACAAAGTTACTTCTAATAACCAAGTTACAGTGGTACCTTTAAGTTCGCTGTACACACTCTAACCATAATATACAACTTTAGTATCAAAAAAGTTGTTTTTATTCAAGGCGAATACACAACCTTCATATAAAGATAGTTGACGAATGATAAATTCACTTATGATAAAGATACCCGTTTCATAAAAAATCTTGAGTTAAAATGAAAATAGTAACGTATTACATTGGAACCAAACATATCTAAACTAATATTATAAAGAGGTAACATTTGTAAGTTTGTATGCTCGAGCTAATCTCGAGAATTATCAGTCCGATTTGAATAATTCTTTTTTTATTAGATAGCCACATTCAACGTGAAGGTTATAGGCTATTTTTATCTCAAAATTCCTATGGGAAAGGTCACTACGCGGGTAAAACCGCGAGGCGCTGATTGTCTAATTATATTTCAAGTAGGCGATAAATAAATATAGACATGTCTAACCATATTTCGTAGGCCAAGATCAATAGGCGCCGACTTTGATTGTGAAATTCAATTATTTTAGGCTTAGCGCTCTCTGTGCGACGTAACCTATTGAATCCGAAGTAGAACCGTTTATTGATTTTATATAATTTTCGATTCGAGTGAGGATTACAATTGAATTTCGACGGTTGAAGTGATTTAGGAGAAGGGTTTGGAGATTGTAGTTGTTTATTATAGAGTTATAGAATTTTAAAAAAATAGAAATAGACTGAAAAGTTGTCTTTAGTTCTGTCATAAATATAGAATCTTGCGGTTCCATGTTCAAAATTTTTAATACGTAGGTACGGTGGTATAATATATTTACATAACCGTGACTCAGGTATATTACATGGGGGTTATCATTTATATATTATATGATCCAATCCTCTTCCTGATTTCAGAATTCGAAATGATCCTAATTAGACCCTACGGTACTTTAATCCTTAAACAAAAATTTTGTCATACAATTTTTAGTACTCTGAACTGAGAAATTAGGTTGTATTTGTAACCTATGGTCCATACAAAACATTTGTTAGTTACCCAGCAGAACATACAAAAACATGTGATTTAAACTTAGTTGGCACTTTAAAGTCTTAATACAAAAGGACAATGGCATTTGTATAATTTTCTACTCGAACAAACATAAGTAACACCCCTTTAAGTACAATTTTAATGAGACCAAAGTTAACCTTACAGTCAGACCATAAACCGAAATACAATTAAAAGTTCCACACTTAAATATTTAATATTTCCCCTAAACAAAGGACTAAATCTTATTAAAGGATGCAAAGTGAAGTTCGCGTAAAGGCTTATGTGGACGAGAGGCCTCAGTCCGAGGAAATTTTATCGGTCAAAACAAACCTCTTATATCGTTATAAGGCACATAATTGTAAAACCTTGTAAAGACGGAATTAATTGTAAAATAAACACTTAATAATACCTCATCGTTTCAGTTCTGTCTTCTCGTTGCCACAGCCGTTAATTAAGATAGGCACGAAACGTAGAAGTATAATGTGTTTATTTAGTGATAGTTTCATAGTATAACGCGCAAAAAACTTTTATAATATACCAAAAACTTATAAACTATTAAAACATATTTTTCACCTATTTTCGACCAAATCTGTTACTTTCATTTCCTTTACTCTAAAAAGTTTCTTAAAGCCTTTTTACGCCTAAAGGTTATTTGGTAACGGAACTTCTCCACGGACCAAACTACTTATGCATTGTATATTCCACGCAAAGTATCTCGTCTAGGCAAGCCTTAATCCGGTACTTTGTTAATTTAATAGGAAGCCCGTGGGAAGACAAATAGCCGAGTGTTCGCCAGGCGTCAACCTGTCAACCGCATGGTGCTTGTGTCATGCAAACATGGTACTTGAATACGTACCCGCAAGTCCCCGATTAAGGCGCGGTTATATTAAAGCGCATCTGACCAATCACCAAGCATTACGAAAAAAAATTTATAATGTCAATGCGTTGTGATGATCATAATGCACTGTGATTGGTGAATCGGGTTCCACACCGCTGTGCTATGCTTCCATGGAAACGCACCTTACATATTCCTTATCAAACATAGAAAGTATTAAAAAACTCAATATACTTAAGCATAGTTGATAGTAAAGTTTTCCAAGTTTTTTACAATGTCATAAATCACAACTTATTTAATAATCATTATTATTTTGCCAAGCAGCCTTGGTCAGGCGTACTCATCTTCATAAAAACTTACATAGTAACTAGGTTATATTCATCCATGGTATAGTATCCCTATCTCTTTACTAACTACAGCCAGCGAGTTCAATAGAAAGAGAGAGCTACACATCTTAAATTTCGAACGTTTTCTTTTTCAGAATAATACGAATTTAATTAATAATGATGACAAATTATATCAGAAATGTATTCAAATATAGAATTTGGTTAAATATAGAACAGTTCATACACATTATTATTCCATCGATATAGATTGTATAAATTAATTCATGTCCTAGATCGAGATTGAATGTACATCGGATCGCCGGAACCAATTTGTGTAATACCAGTCAGTGCAGTAATTAATATAATGTTCTATATTGAAAGCCGCATGAAGTAGACGTCAGGAACACGCTACCCTCGATTACTAATCGAATAATTATTAGTAATTACTCTTACATTACTAAGTAATATTAATGTTAGAAATATTTGCATTTTTCTATCAGATATTTAACTATCAGCGCTCTGCGGTTTTATCCGCGTTGTGCCTATTCCCGTGGGAATTTCGGGAATTTTTATACATGTAAACCTTCCTCTTGAATTACTTACTCTATCTATTTAAAAAACCGCGTCCAAATCCGTTGCGTAGTGTTAAAGATGTAAGCATACATAGGGTCAGACAGACAGCTGAAAGCGATTTTATACTGATTATCCAATATTAAACGTTTTATTTATATTCCCATTAATAAGGTTTTGATATTATTATGTTTTTTAAATCTATTCTGTAATGATGCAAAGACCAAAGGCAAAGACCTCTATGTTTACAGAAGATAACAGTGTATTGAGGATTATCCTGTAGCACCATGTTTGTTTACTAGAGTTGGTGAACTCATATCTGAAAAAAAATGGACGTTAAAAATATGAGTATAACACGAACCTACCACAGATTCTATAATAGTGACTTTGACAGATAATACACACATACCACAATATACCTATACAAGATACGTAAACGTATACAGGCTCTGTAAGTGCTCTGTACATGCCGTGTCTAGCTTTGCAGGAATATTTCATAGCAACTCTAACGTAGCAGATAGGTAAACGTAACGTAGGTATCAAGGGATTTAATTTATTAATAAAACCTTTGGTTAAATTACGCCGGGAAATAACTAAAAGTTTAAACGACACATTATAATTTGCAAAACAAGCGGTTTGGGATCGGGCTCCTTGTAATTTATAATGATAATTTACAAGTTTTATGTTGTCAAAACAAGTTTGAAATGAGGGAAGATTAATTTGGTAGAACATTATCAATATACGTCGTGTAATCAATATAAATATCATAATCACTACATATTATAAAACAAAGTCCCCCGCCGCGGCTGTATGTCTGTCTGTTCGCGATAAACTCAAATACTACTGCATGGATTTTGACGCGGTTTTTTTAATAGATAGAGTAATTCAAGAGGAAGGTTTATGTGTATAAAAATTCCCGAAATTCCCACAGGAACGGGGTCAACACGGGTAAAACCGCGGGGTCCTGATAGTCTAATACAATATAATAAAGAAATTCGTGTTAGTTACACTAATTATAACTCGAGAACGGCTGGACCGATTTCAATGGTTCTTTTTATTTATTTATTTATGTCAGGAATAGGATAATGAGTAATAAAAATAAAAAAAGAGAACGGGTGCGCTCCGTATGAAGCCCCGGTGCTTAACTAGTAAAGTATATATTGATAACACAATTGAAATATGAAATACAATGAATTGAAAACATTTATAAATTCTATACTTACATGATTTGAATTCCGAATACGTGTATATTTCATCAAATCATTTCAATTCTGAATTTGAAATCACAAATGATAAATAGGGTCAGTAACCTAGACAAAGAGTGGATGGAATAAAATATTTTATTTGCAACAAAGTTCTAGTGGTATGTGCATTCGCCTGCCAAGACTGAGGTCCCGGGTTAAATTCCCGGGTCGAGCGAAAACATGTTTCCTACTTTTAAAACAGGGCTCAGGTATGAGATAACCAACCCGCATTAGGCAAGCGTGGTGACTACACTTAATCCTTACACTGCCTGTACAGACATATTCAGTTAGACGAGAGCCCTTTGCCCAGCTGTGGGGCATTAAAGGCTAAGACTTTTTGTATTAACTTTTTTCAACAAGGTTTTAACCAAAACATTTTTATTACTCGTATGACGTTCAAACAATAAATTGCGTAGTTCCGTGAATACACTGACCGCATATAATATGCTTTTGCGGAAAATCTTTGTAATCCGAAGCGGACATCCAATCTACAAATTGCATTTACTAAACGAGGTTTCCTTTAAAAGAGCCTTTTATATTTCAATATAAATGACTCAGTGATGCTAAAGGTAGAGCTGAAACATTAGATGTGTTTTTTTGTTGATTTATGTAGTCTGATATGTTACTGAGCGAGTGGCGTAGATTTTGGAAAGCCCGTGATTATAAAAATATGTAGTTTTATACAATTTCATTTGAAACTACAATTTATTGATACAATTAGCTTATTCGTTTTCTACTTCTACTAATTAGCTATCAATATAATATGTACCAAGATGTTATAAGGTGATAAAACTTCTAATAATTAATGTAATAATTCGTATAATTGAGGTTTTGTAAAGATTATTTTATAATATAACTAGCAGCGCCCATTATTACCCGCGTAGTGCCCGTTCCCGTAGGAATTTCGGGAATTTTTATACATATAGACCTTCCTCTTGCATCACTCTATCTATTAATCAAACGCGTCAAAATTCGTGCTGTAGTATTTGAGTTAATCGCAAACAGACAGACAGACAGACGCGGCCGGGGACTTTGTTATCTACACTAATATTATAAAGAGGAAAACTTTGTTTGTTTGGTTGTAATGAATAGGCTCAAAAACTACTGGACCGTTTTTAAAAATTCTTTCACCATTCGAAAGCTACATTATCCATGAGTAACGTAGGCTATTTTCCATCCTGAAATTCCCACAGGAATGGACACAACGCGGGTAAAACCGTGAGGCACTGCTATTTCATTCAAATCGTTTCCATATATAAACCGTTGCTTATTTGTTTTGAATAGCGAATGTCTGTCTCCTGTCCGTATTCCGGATTTAACTGGAATTGTTTTACGGCAAATTAAGCTGGATATAAATTAATAAAAATATTTTATATTTTAGTTATATCCGGGATGACAAATATTTTCTTCCATTTAAATGTGGCTATCCATTAGAAAAATAATTATTCAGATCAGACTGGTGGTTTCTGAGATAAGCGCGTTCAAACAAACAAACAAAGTTAGAAACTTTACCTCTTTATAAAACATTAGCTTAGATATAGTACAGTCTATATATAGTATAGATTGGAACCAGTTTTCCACCGTGTATTGTAACGTCAAGCAAGCGCCTAAAGGCAGTACAAGTGAATTGAATCGGTAGAATAGTTCGGGATCATTCATGGAGAAAAAACACAAAGGCGGCTCAATGATATTCGCTGAAACGTGGCCTCACGTGGCGATATCCGTTTGTAATATACAAAGCCTTTTGTGCGACGGACGTGCTTGTTTCATACGCCGGACCATAGATTGATTGGATACTTGTGACCTGAGCTGATAGTTTTAATCCTACTACGAGCTTACGATAGGACTTCCAAAAGCTTACCGAAGTTATAACCAAAAAGTATTAGGTATTTGTCTTCTATGGTTTGTAAGTTTAAAAGAGCCTTTTTGGGGCCTAAACTGAATAAATATATTTGACTTTGTCTTTATGTCTCATTGGTAAAATGTTTTTGTGTCATTGAATATACTTACATTGAGGCAGGTTGCGAAGTTAGTTGACGAAAAATATTTAGATCATACACTATACAACGCATAAAGTTAGGTGAGATACTACCATGAAATAGAAAAGTAACTAGAATTATCTATTTTCGATCATACTCGTATATTGTTTCAATACTTTCACCGAAATAGGAAACTACTAACTGTAAACGTAAAGAAACCAAGTAGTTATTGATAATAAGTAACGTGAACTAATAGTAGGGCCTGAGCTTTGACGATAGTGTTGCCATGTAGCTCCATTCTCGTGATTGACAGTGTTGGGACAGCTTTCAATAAAGTAATCGTTTCGTAACAACGCGCGACACTCTCAAAGGCGTGGCTAATGAAACGATATTTTTAATCGGACATTTTTAGTGTCAGTCTAGACAGTAAGGAATTATGGGTAAAGTTTTGATCAAGAACGTATGAGAAATTGTTATCATGAGCACTAATTATCTGAGTTTCTAAGTTATGTGTCTACTTAAGTAAACCTGACGTCACAATATTTTTAAGTATTGCTGTAGTTGTCGATTAAACAGTTTTACTGGGAAAATACCCATGTGAGTACTTTTTGCTGATACTCGTAGTATATAGCCTGGAAACACCTCTAAGAGTTTACAAAGTGACTTGACTGACTTACCAGTTTTAACCAGCTTGAATGTGACTTGCTGCTGGTTCTTGAGCTGGTCGTTGTGTGTCGGGTGGTTGAGCTCGCGCAGAGCCATCTCGAGGGAGGGCTGCTGCTGCATCATGTTGTGGCCCCGCGGAGGCGTCGCCTCCTTCGCGCGGCTCAGCTTCCGGAAGAAACTAACCTTCTTCGACTTCTCCTTATAATTAGAACCTAACAACAAAAACATCAGTTAAAAAAAGTGGTATTTTTACGTAGTTGATATACAACTTCAAATAGTACACATAATATCGAAATTCAAACAATGTTAATGAACCAAAAACGCACTCATGTTAGATAAAACCTCAATAAAATGATGGGAATGACGAAGTACTATCCAGTGTTATAGATTTGTCAAGTACCATGCTGAATGAAGATGTGGATAACGTTAGTCAGCTGACGGGTATACTCAATTCAAAATCCACACTTGTTGGAAACCTTCAAAAGACGATCGGTGCGTGGGCGTCGAAGGCGTGGAGGCGCGGGCTGAGGTCGCGGGGGAGGGGCAGGGCTCCGAGTAGGGGCGCGGGGGGAGCAGGCTCAGTGAGGAGGCGGTGGGCGAGGGGAAGTGCACCGCCGACACATCCGAGCGCCGGTCCGGCTCCGGCGTCGTCACGCGGATGTGCGCGCCGAACTGCGGCGAGCTCGACGCCACCGCGAACAGCGCGTCGAAGTCGCGGTCGAATATGTTCTTCCGCGAGAACGCCGGGGTGGGCAAGGGAGCGGGAAGTTCAAATTCATCGGGAGCGGGGGTCCTAACGATTTTGCCGAATTCATTATCCTCATGGCGGCCGAGCTTCTTGAGCAGCTTAGTCTTGGTGCGTTCGCGCAGCTTGGCCTTGCGGTCGAGCGACGGCGTCGGCGAGGCCGGCGCGCGCTCCGCCTGCTCCGGGGGCGCCGTTTTGAGGAGGGAGCGGTCGCAGAGGGTGGGGGTGAGGGGCGGGGGATGCGCGCTGGGCGGCGCGGGCGGCAGCGGCCAGAGAACGTCGAGCGTAGGCCGCTGCCGTGGCCGGGGCAGCGATTGCGATCTGTATGTCAGGGTAACTACTTCATCCGCAGGATATATTACGTACATCCCTGGTGAGACCGCATCGCGCAGGCCCCTCGCGCCCTCCGAAGAGGTTTACGCGCGTCTCAAACTTACTCCTAACGAATGTGATACCTTATCCGTTGTAGAGCAATATGAACAAATAAAAAAATAAAGTCCAAAATAAATTAAGGATTAACAAAGATTGTCGTGGAATGTTTAACTTAGATATAAGTCACGATTTTTGGAAAAGACTAACATTGATGAACGAGAAAGGAATGTCGAGAGGGAAGGGTATTGAGCCATGTCTAGGTTGGGGTCAGGGTCTTGGGGAGTTCCGCCACTGTCGAGATAACCAATCTTCAATCTAGGAAAAGAAAACACAAAATAAAATTGAGCTGTCGAATCATCAGAAAAACTAAACCAAACAATATATCTAATTTGAATAAAATACAAAGGGATTGGTCGGTACTCATGTGAAACTCAACACAAACAGTATCGTACATGTTGACTGTGAAAACATGGTCCATTGAACGCGTTGCTAAAATTTAAGCCTATTCTATCGCTTTTCAGTGTGTACTTGTAAATATGTATTTGAGTTCAGCGTAGGGTGAGCCTTTGATCCTAAATTGCCAGCTCACTATATTGCACTCAGCCAGTGCTATTACCACCAACTATCTCTGAAGTTGAATTATATTTTATGTATTGCACTGAATTGAGTTAGCTTTATCTCATTGAAGAATATTCATACCTATCAACATAGTTAGAGGGTGGGATTATGCGGGCCTGTGTCGTCTGCCATGATCTCTGAGGTTAAATACAATTTATAAGTCATACGTAGTCTTAGTCAAATATTTAAATTTAATTATGAATTCATAAAATTTAAAGCTATTTATCTTGTCAAGTGTTTATGAAATTTTGCACTCGAAATCACTTTGGGCTTTGATCCGTACCCATTTAATTAAATACGAAGTATTTTGGTTGTACAACCACTAACGTAAAGACCGTGAAATGTAGAAATACGTTTGCATGTATCAATGTAGCATATAAAGTTTATCTTCAATCTGAACTGAGCAGTTTCAGTTCACCACCGGTATGCTACATGTTAACACAATAGACGAACTACCAAACATTGCAACAACTGTTCTATGATCTGTTTTGTCGTATGCAAACAGATAATTCAATTCTAGCACCGCACTGCACAGTAACTCCGACTAGAATCCTGAACTTTATACTTGTTACAACGAATTAGTAGACAGTTCCGTAGTATGAAATTGAATAGACAGTTTCGTAACATACATTTGAGTAGACAGTTTCGTAACATAGTAGACAGGGTCTATTGTGTGTTGTTGCAGGAATCTGTCGATGTAAGAAGGCTGTTGGAACGTAGTTGGTGACTAACACAGTAGGTCAAGTGTCGCTACAATGGACGTCCCAAGCCGAGGACCGAGAAGTAGCACTTGAAATTTTCACAAAGTTGCGATACCAAGCTTCTTTACTGTACCAAAAAGGCTTCAGTTTTAATGAGGCTTCATCGCTTTTTATTGTATTGTTTCTGTTACTAATTTGATTTGATAATTTGAACGAATAAATTAATTTGATTTGGAAGAGGCAGTAATTTTTGAGTTGGTTTTTTATCTCTTTCAATTGTGTGATATTGATTAGTTTTTTAACTTTTGGTCATTTACGTTTACGTATTCCTTTGAATTTTAATTTACGGATTAAAATATGGAGCAAATATTTTAATTAATATCAGTCGCTTTTGCTTTTATTAAGTACTTATCGAGATTCACCGGATGAAGATACTACTAGGTATATTAACTGAGTACCGATATGTATATGTTTCGATATTTCGCTGTGTGCTATAACAGTCCATTGTTTACTATCTTGTTGAAATGTTGTACCCGTTGATTCACTTGGACAATGTGTTGTATTTATGCGTGCTAGTGGTCAGTGGTGGAGAAATACCTATTATTTGGCTGGGATCTCACATCGTTTGAGGAACGTGCCAATACACCGCCAATTCACACGTTGACTCACATGGCAAGACTATATGTGACAAATCAATTTCGTTAGCTTGCTTTAGGCTAATAATACTGCAGATCCGAAGAGCCATCGCATATTAAAAGTAAAGTCAAGTAAAGTATAAGCGTGTAATGCCCCACAGCTGGGCAAAGTCCTCTCATCTCATAGAAGATATCAGTACAGCGAGGAGGATTAGGCATGACCACCACGCTTGCCTAATGCGGGTTGGTGATCTCAAATACTTTAGAATAACACATGAAATACATTATATCCCAAACTTCTCCCAGGATTGGGAACAACGCAGGTAAAACCGCAAGGCGCTACCAGTATTGTATACATTCAACATTTTGTTTACTACAATAATTCTGGTACCTGACACATCCCATAAACAACTCCCAAGCGCCTCTCATGTGAATTAACTCTGATTATTTGATTGGATTCGATTCCATAATAAAATAAATCAAACCTATTTGGTCAGTAATATCACGTTACTTATAACATAAAGGCAACGGAAATATTCCCAAGATAATTAACGGTCTGAACAAAGTTTACTAACAGCATAAGAAAGTTGGTGTAGTCTGTTGGGAGAGATTACCGTCGCAGCAATGATGGTAAAAGCTACGTTATATTTTATAGTGTTTTTGTGAACGAGAGACTATTACTGTAGCCACTTAAAGATTTAACGATACTCATGAAATATGACAAAGTAATACATACGTATTATAAAACAAAGTCCCCTAAAGCATTAAGTTTAAAAAAAAAAGTTAGTGTCTACTTTTATGCCATAGTTTTCATTGGTTGATTTCATTGGTCGGGAATAACCGCAAGGTATTGGTAGATTGAAATAAATAAAGGCAACGTAAACTAACTATGTAGTAGGCCAAAGTATTGTTCCACGAAATAAAGCTTTTATTCAGTGTAAATTTATAATTTGCATTGTAATTTATTGCAAGGTATATTGCTTTTGATGATGAATTTAGAGTTCACTACACAATTTATACTTGCTGTCAAATTTATATTTACTGTCAGTTTGTGACTTCCTACGGATGTATTTTTGAACAGACTGTGAGAACCGTGATTCGGTTTAACTTTTCCATAACACAATAACGAAAAGAGAAAACATTAACGCGAAGTGATTTAACTATGAAAAGGCGTAGAACCTCTCAGAATTCAGTGTAGTTGTGGATAAGTAATATGTTAAACTCTCACAACTTTTCCATTAAAACTTGTGGTGCAATTGTTTTGTTAAACATACTTGTTGATTCATTTACTTGGCACTCTTAATGTTTTTAAACCAGCGCCGTTGGAGGAAACGTACTCATATAATACTGCATATAAAAAAATAATCAAACGGAACATTATTTGATTTTCTACTTAAATTTTCGAACGCCTCCGTAGTCTAGTGGTTTATGCACTCGCTGCCAAGGTCCTGGGTTCAATTCTCAGGTTGAACAAAAATATGTTTCCTACTTTCACCAACCCGCATAAGTACTGATATCTACAGTGAGATGAGAGGAGTTTGCCGAGTAATTGGATAATACAGGCTAATACATACTTTAATTTAATAAACGACGAATCTTTTAGGCATCTACTAACCCTATCTTTCTCCCCATGGACTATCAACATTAAAATGAAATATTTAATTGCATGTCTGTATCATGAACTGCTATCGATTCCTCCGAGCAGTGAGTTCAATAGAGAATGCCTTCTGACTTCCGTGTGGTATTCCGTTAATAGAAGTTGGAGACGTGCCGGTATCTGTGATGGTTGTGTATCGTTTTCAATACGTACTTGCATGGTTATTAAATAATTAAAATGTATACGAACAGTTCAGAGTCTACTTACAACTTTAGTCATATAGTTCTATTAACTATGTCGCCGTTTAAAAAAGATAGAAGATAGTCTGCACTTGATGAGATAATTAATTTGAAACCAGACTAAAGTTCTCCTACCAAAACTGTAGGTACTATTAATACAAGACTGTTGAATTGTTCATAATACCAAGAAAATAATCTAAAGCAACAACAGTAATGTAAAGCAAACTCCAATCTTAAACAAAATCTTATTAACGTTTTTTGTTACGTGTGGTAGCGAGTTCTAACGCAGAACACGTAATAAAGGAGAATATGAGAAAACACAGAGATGATTTCAAATTATTTTTCTACAATTACGAACCGCTCCGAGGCAAGTACACACTGAATTCAATTTTAAAGATATCTCTACTTTAATGTAGAGGGATCGTCTACTCTCCTTTTTGTAAAATCGTTTTCATTAAAGAATCTTCTATTTTCATTATTTTGCTGAGATTTGACTCACGTTGCAGATAGTTCGAGCTGAGAGTTCACAAATTTAAAGATTGAATCCATAGAATTTGTGTGAATAGATATGATTCAATAAGTACGTGAACATCTTAACTTATGGATAGGTTTATGAACTTTTTGAAAGCAAGTTCAAGTTGAAGTTATTATTAAGGTTGAGTAACTTAGATATCGAAACCATACATAAGTTTTTTTAGTTAAGAAATGGGATACGAGTAGATTTTTTAATTTCTCCATGCATCAATTCATAACTACAGGAAACGTTCAGACACAATATAAACCTATTCAATATATTATTGTTACTAGCAGTGCCCCACGGCTTTACCCGGGTTGAGCCCGTTCCTACAAAAATATAATTATTCAAATGGTAATTCCCGCGATAAGCCCGAAAATACAAACAAACAACACTAAAAAAATATTTTTTTATAATATTAATAATAGTATAGGTAATTAAGTAAGTATTAGACTGTAATGTCCCACTGCTGGGCACAGGCCTCTCATTTCACGGAAGATATCAGTACAATGAGGAGGATTAGACATAATCACCACGCTTGCCTAATGCGGGTTGGTGATCTCAAACCCGAGCCATAATAGTATAAATTATCTAAACGTATCGTACGTACATCTTCTTCCATAGATAGTCCTCATAAAATTGTTATCCATTTTACTGACTTTAAAATACGTTTTCGTCCCAAGAATTCGTTTTTATATCTGAGAGTTATGACAGTAGAAATTGAATCGCCATTACTCGTATATAAAGTCTAGTCGCCTCAAGAACCGACATCTAAATCATGTGAGTGCAGTTTTATATACATTTTCTAGATGCTTCCAGAAAGTTCTTTGGCTTTTTAACGATCACTACGCGAACAATCAAATAAAATTAATTGCAACTGACATAATGGATTCTGATAGAAAACAATTAAATGTTGAGGGTTTTATTTCAGAGACCATTCTCAATTGGTGATGTTTTTGCTCAAGTACTCGTTTCTTATTTGTCTTATAAAAACACTTAATGAATAGGCGATCGATAGTAGCAGTGCAGTTGTGGTAATTGACACTCTACCATACTTCGGATGACACTTAAAAAATGTCAGCCCCTGTTAAAGCATTTTAGGTGATGAATAAACTTCAGTTTTAGCTCAAAATCCCCACTTTTCATTTCACCCAAAGTAACAATCATTACGATTTAGTGCATAAATACTAGCGCCATTGTGGCATAAAGCCGTGGCTACATGACAAGAATGAGGTAATTCCGTTTCGGTTGTCAACAGGGACTAGCGCGAAGTCTGTTGCAAATTAATGATGTTTCGCGACGAACATTCATTTCATTAATAAATTAACATCAACGGCCGCTTGTGGAAGACGCTAGCTGAGATAATGTAATACGTGCCTACACCTGTGATACAAGACTTTATTTGAAAGAATGCCACATTTTATAGCGCTGCACTTAAGATAATAGCGTTGTCGGTAGGTAATGTATGTTCTATGCCTTATTTTAGACGTTCGACGTTCGATGGGGGTTCGAGGGTGTTATTAGTTTGATGTCGATTTCTGTGTGTGTGTGTGTGTGTGAGTTTGATGCGGTTTCCATCATTTGAAAGCCAGTTTCCTTGCCGTGGTTCTTAGCTATGAATAAATCGGTTTTGCCATTTTTGCGGACGTTTACATTTTTTACGGAATCTTTCTAATAATATAAAGACCGAATATGTAAGGTGATTGCATGTAGAGATGATTGTATGTTGGTTGCTTTATTCACTCAACTTAGGTTAGATTTCGAAATGAATGAAATAAAATCATCTTTATAACCTGAAAAGCTAGTGATAATCCTGAAATTCGTGGGTACGGAATAAACCTGTTAAGCACAGCTTTTAACTTAATAAAGCGAGTATGATATTCCAATTTTTGCGATAAAAGGTTTATGTAATGAAATTGTATAGCTTTAAACACTTTACCGTACACCCTTTGTAAGTTTTAATTAACTGATGTGTACACTCACGCCCTTTTTATTAAAGTGGTTTCGTTTAATAAATATGCTCGATTTTTAAAATAATATGAGACCCAACTGTTCAACCTAAGCCGTGTTGACAGAGATTACGTTACTTTATCCAGATTTATTGGACCTCATATTTTGGGGTTAAAATATTGTTTATTAAAATGTGACACAGCGGCTCTTGGATTTATCTAAGGTACGTTGACAACGGTGCCGAGGAGATTCTCTCACGTCGATTTACTATCCTTTGAATCTTCAAAGTTGACGGCGCGTTGCTTTAGAGGTGATCGTGTCCTTGTTTCTGACGTTTATATTAGAGATTTTTTTTTCAAAATATAGAGGCTTAGCAGCGTCCCACAGATTTTCCCATATTGTGCCCGTTCCCATGGGAATTTCAGGATGAAAAAACTTGCTGTTGCGGCTCTCTATTAGAAAAATAATTATTCAAATCGACCTGGTATAAATTGTACATAATTAATATTACATATAATGAGGTTAAATTTGTACAGATCAAGGTGTTAAAAACAAAAAACGAGTGATAGATTTTTCAAAGCCTTGATAAAAAGTAATACATGTTTACATTTTATTTTATAATAATTATTGTATTTATATTTATATAATGATATCTTGTTAGTATTTCGTTATTAGTTAGCCTGAAGCTTATTTTCATATTTCTTAGTAATATTTACGTATCTTTTGATAGTTTTATTTATTTTCAGTAATCAATTAAGTTGGAATCTTTGAGAGTTTTCGAACGAAATAATTTACGATTTAATCTTATAAAGAAGATTGATCTTTAATTTCGTTTCGTTATGTTGTTAAGGATATAATAGATATTGAACTCTCTCATCAGATTGTAAATGAAGATGTTTGAAGACGTGACTTTGATTGAAACCGTTGTCTTTTTTCTTTTTAATGAAATACTGTATTTAAATGGATTAATTTAAAACTTATCACTCATTCATGTTCACATTCTAAGGAGCAAGCCTAAACATACTTCAGAGAAGATAGTCTTTACATTGACCTGTTCAATGCGAATAAAACAAATAAAAATTAAGAATGATAGTGTAATAAATATTAACTATATACCGAATATACATCTCTGTCTAAAAAATAACTCTCCATTTCGCACAGTCGGGTATTAAACGTAAAACTTGAAAAGCATTCTTCAGTTTTTTGTCACTTGTTTGTGCCACATTCTTAGACTTTTTACGTAATTGTAAGCATGTTGTAAAAATGATAATTAATTTTAACGTTCGATCGCCGATGTAGTTCTCAGGTTGGCCGGCTCAATCCTGGCACGGACAGACAATGAGGTACAGAAATAGATTGCGAATCATTGTATGACACAGATTTGTTAAGCGGCCAAGTGCGAGCAAATATCGGTCAAGTTTGTGTACCATACTGTACACATTGCATTGTTGTTTCCATGCTGTTGGAAATGAGGTTATATTAAAAGTACTTAGCGCATATTGTTATGCAGTTTGTAAATATGAAAGAACTGCTTATAAAGTAATGGCATATGAAATCTCACTGCGGAACTAAATTATCTCGCCCACTGAAAATATCTGTAAAAGCATGCCAAGCAATTTACATGCCTATGCTTACAATTACTTTATTTGCCTATAAACCTAATTCACACTTGAAAACAAATAAATAAATAATCTTTGTTTCAGACACATGATCCATATTAACATAAAAATAACAATTAACAAATCATCCATTAGTCCTATTACGAAAAAGCATCAGACAGTGCTTTGAAGGGCACTTTAAGCAGTCGGTCTCGGTTGATTCAATCGTATATTAACAACGAGCAGCTCAGGCGTATTTGAATGGCTGGCCGATAGTAACATTTCTATCCGAGCGATACCGTGCTTCGGAGGGTACGTAAAATTGTCGGTCCCGGTTATGTCTATCGATAGACCAAGTCGGAGGTCTTTAGGCGGACTAAAAACTCCGACACCAGGGTTGGCCACTAACCTACTCGAACTTACATATCAGACAAAGGTAGAGGTATCTCGGCCATATTGAAAGTACAGTCAAGTAGATAACACGTTGATTGAATGACTATTAGATCAATAGCAAACTTAGATCCTAAGGTATCCGAGCCACCAGACCTCACTGGATTACTTCTCTGCATGTCTCCATTGAATATTTGAAATCTCTGCTTTTTCATTACAAGATTTGCTTGGTATTTGAGTCCGCTATTAGGTATTTCTGTAAATAAAGCTTTAAAGCAGTATCTTCCTTTGCAAAAAAACTTACTAAGCTAGACTACGCGAAACTACGGAATGAAGTGCATAATATAACGATCTAGCCTAAATTCCAGGTAAGAGTGTTCTGAGCTTTTTCTATACAATCGAGCATGACTTTAACAAATAGTATTAACAAGCAGTGCCCCGCGGTTTTATCCGCCTTGTACCCGTTCCCGTGGGAATTTCAGGATGAATAGCCTATAACCTTCCCGTTGAATGTGGCTATTCATAACAAAAATATTTTTTCAAATCGGACCAGTAGTTCCTGAGATTAGCGCGTTCAAACAAACAAACAAACTCTGCAGCTTTATAATATTAGTATGGATAAAGTAAAAAGTAAGTTCATGCAGGTTTCTGACCAACCCTGGTGTCGGAGTTTTTAGACCGCCTGAAGGCCTCCCACTTGGTCTATCGATAGAGATAACCGGGACCGATAATTTTACGTACCCTCCGAAGCACGGTATCGCTCGGATAGAAATGTCACTGTCGGCCAGCCATTCAAATACGCCTGAGCTGCTCGTTGTTAATATATCTTAAACTAGCAGCGCCCCGCGGTTTTACCCGCGTTGTGCCCGTTCCCGTGGGAATTTCGGGATTTTTTATACATAAAAACCTTCCTCTTGAATCACACTCTACCTATTACAAAAAACCGCATCAAAATCCGTTGCGTAATTTTAAAGATTTAAGCATACAGACAAACAAACAGACAAAAGTAGCGACTTTGTTTTATACTATGTAATGATAATGATTGTGAAGGTACGTTATTACACACCCTTGTATTCTATACGGTTCGATTCAACATTTCTGACCGTCATATAAATTTTCATTAGCAAGCCTCTCTGGGAATTTCTTTATTCGTAATACACGCATGAGGGCATAATTTTTCGACTCTTAACCTTGTGAAGCCCTAGGGAATCCAAAATTGAGGTTAGAATTATGTAAATGTTGCTGTTATATTTTGCACACTTGATATTTGTGATCAAACATGAATATGGCTGAAGAAACATGCGTATTACGTTTATAGATAAGCAAGTGTTTGGATTAGGTAAATTTTATGATTGACTAACTGATATCAAAAGCTGTACGTCGTAAATAGAGAGGTTTTTCATTTAGAATATGTTTAAAAGAACTTTATTTACAAGTTATTTCTCATGAAAGAGTGTTAAAGTACACTTGAATAAACATTTAAAATGATTTCCATTTTACTTGTAGTATACTTAAGCACTTTGTATATTTACTTACACATTTACCAAAATAAAGTCTTTATAAAACAACATCCACGCAAAAACATTGACATCGGAAAAAAATCTTTCAAACACATTTCAAAGGAACCTCAACTAAGCCTATGACAACTTTGTTACGAAAACAAACAAGCTTTTACCCTTCAGCGAGTATATGAAACATTCAACCGAATGAGGTACAATAAAAATTGGAATGTATTAAATGGTTTCATTCACGCGATCGGTGGAACGTGATAAAACACAAATTGGTTTCCCGACGGTGTCCCGATAGGGTAGGACTTACACACTTTGTATACATAAACCTATATATTAACAGAAAGGACACTGTCCCAAGAGACATTTGTAATGGAATATACACCAAATTATGTCAAGCCCTTAATTTTTTAATTTTATACGCATCCCTCAGTGTTTACCACGTTTATTATAAACGCTAAAATTGGTTGGTTAGATGTGAGCTTCGCTAATTAATATACAAGACTAGTGCTTTTAAAACTTCGACATAAGTATTACGTGGATATGTTTTAAGTTTCTCTATACTATGTTACAGTCAAAAGTCATAACGTAAGTATTTTTAGTCAAGCTACCAGCTAAAATTATTTTTGACTAACAAAAATGGTGAACTTAGCTTGCTCGTGGTTGTATAACTTCTACACTAGGAAGCATAAGCTCTATAGAGCTTTAATGATTGCGGAGAAAAAGGTATAGTCTTCGTTTTTTCCTTCTCTGAAGACATCACTCTTTATAAGTTAAAGAAGAAAAGATATACGATACTGAATAGACAGGTATAGTATAACTACTATACCTGTCTATTCAGTATCGTATATCTTTTCTGTTATATCTCAAGCGCTTCTGAGTCATACTTTTGTAGGTCATACACATTGCACATTGTCTTAATGTGCATCACGGTACGTTAAAGCGTGTTAGATTTCAGTTGACGGAGAAAAGTTATTCGACGGTTATTCACAGTGAGATATATCAAATAACATTGAATATAAACAATATAAAATTCAAAGTCCTGACTGACTGACTGACTGATAATCAACGCACAGCCTCAACCGCTACACCTAGAAACATGAAATTTGGCAGGAAGGTTCTTCAAGTGACGTAAGTGCACACTAAGAAAGGATTTTCGTCAGTCAGTCAGTCAGAACTTTGAAATTCAAAGTACTTATATATAAAATTCAAAGTTTGAATTTTATATATAAGTATAGATGACCCTGCCGAGACGATACTGATAGTTACGCACACAAAGACGTGTGTCTATACCTACTCATTACTACTACAAATATGACTCAGGGGCGCTCGTAAAAAAGACTACTGTATTATTTTTGACGTGTATTTTGGTTGTTATTGAGAGGAGCAGAGAACTCACATTTCTCTATTATGAAATAGAGAACACCAGTTAAAGGTAAAAGCTTATCAATAATTAATAATTAATTTTATTGAAATGATAAAAGTGTTATGAGCACTGAGACTAAATATCCATTGCTCTAATATAAAAAGTTAAGTAAGGTGGACTTGTAGACTTTACGATTGTAATAAAATTGTTAATGTCTCAATAATGGAACGGGAAGGTATTAGAATAGCTTAGAATAGAATGGTTTATTGAAAGAAACCTGGTTTTATGACCAACTGTTAGCGTTGAGTATCCATTTATGTAAATCATTAAAATTCAAACAAATTATTTTCTAATTTATTTGTGTATCTACATTCGTTATTAAAAAATAAGAGAGTTAAGTCAACATTTCAGACAGCACCTAAGCTAAGAATAATAATGTTTAATATTAGATAGGAGTCGCAATAGACTTTCATTTTGAAAGCAAAGTCTAGGTAGAGTTAGTCTAGGTAAAGTTAGTCTAGCTAAAACCGCCCGAGTTGGTGTAATTAGTATCACAGACAGAATATTTCTATTTGAGGTAAACTTCTATCAGGGTCTGTGTTAACTTCTATATACGTAGTTGTAACTATAGATTTAGTAAGAGAACAAATCAAACATAAGTAGGTATAGGAAGTAATTATTGGTCAATTCCTAAAACTGATAAACTTCAATGATTTAATTTAATTGTTATATAGTTAATCGATCGATAATGACCGTAAATGTTCAAGCGAATTTACTAATACGAATTAACTATTTGATAATCTGTGCTAATACATTGAAATACAATTTAATCTATACTAATATTATAAAGCTGAAGAGTTTGTTTTGTTTGTTTGTTTGTTTAAACGCGCTAATCTCAGAAACTACTGAACCGATTTGAATAATTCTTTCACTGTTAGATAGTCTATTTATCGAGGAAGGCTATAGGCTACATTTTATCCCGGATTTCCTACGGGAACGGGCACAACGCGGGTAAAACCGCGGGGCGCTGCTAGTAAGTAGATATGAAATTATAACACAACCAATTTTAAGCTTAAAAACAATGATATCAAAAATATATTTTTACATTTACGTACAAAAACAGTTTGATATTAAGTCAAAACATTCCAATACAAATATTTTTTAACCTTGTTTTTTAATAGAGTTCGTATCAAAACAATAATAAAATTTAACGAATATACACCCATGTAGTTGAAGACCACCTGATCCGCTTCTAATGTTTTGACCCAATTAAATTATGGCGTGGTTACCAAATAGTTTATTAATATTCATATACTTTTTTACCCTCGTTACTTTAAAAATATTACATTTGTTATTTAAATTCGATTTCGGATTCACTTGGTTTAAGCACGGGTATAAATAGTCTTAATTATAGGAACATTTACATAGTTATAGGGCCGAAACTGCGAGCGGGCGCACGGACGAGCAACCGTCGCGTGTGCACGCGCGTGCACATACGCGGGCCCCGTCACGAGCGGGCGCCCGCGCAGTTTCATACAAAAGTTCTACGTCGCGGGGACCCACGCGGGCGTCTATCCGCGCTCCGTGCGGCGGGCGCACACGCGGGCGCCCGCTTAACGCAGTTTCAGGCCATAATCATAAGATACAGTATGGTACGAACAGTACAGAACAGCTCAGATGTGGCAATAAATTATGATATAGGCCCACCATACTAAATTCTCACATTTGAGCAAAACTCATAGGTAGATTTTTGCTAAAAAGTTGTCCAACCTTTTCCAAAAACACATTAAAATACGCTTGTTTAATTTAAACAGTACCTACCATGGATCATTGTACACATCGTCTACGTCAAAATAACGCCTTAATTGCGAATTCTTGCGCCAGACAGCAATTTCACGACTAATCAGGTGACCGGTGAGCCATTCTTGCTTAAATAACAACGCAGTTGATTTACGGCACACGGCTACTAACCCTGTATTTGGCTTATCCATTTTACCTTAAACGATCACACACCCGTTGGCACTGGCATGTGAGAACGCTTACTGTGTCGGGGGTTGCGGGGTCGATTCCCGCCCGGAGTCAACAATACGAGTATATGCAGACGTTCTTGATGGCGACGACACGTATGGGTGTCAATTATATATTCATATAAAGTAGTGTGAGTATAAATACAAATAAATGTAGTAGTATGTACGTAAATAGTTAAGTTAGATTCCATAAAACAAGCTTAAAGCTTAGTTTGGGTCTTATTAACCGTGAGTGAATTTGTCCGGGGGTATATTTTATTTAACTTTTCTGAACCTAGTAGTAGTTTTGAGACTAATGGAATGTTAATTAAGTGTACAAGCATAAAATATAGAACACCATCTATATTCTAGATTATTAGGTAAAAGTAAGACTCTGAACACACTATAGTCCAGACAGTATCTAGGTAGTCTTCTTATATGAGAAAAGCATCCCATGATTTAAGTTTTATACTAAAATTCCCGTGGGAACTTTCGAGAGTAAAGCTGAGGTAGATACGTTGGAAACATTTATTTAAGAGCTTGAGGCGCGGTAAGCCTGTGCCTTGCAATAAGAAAGCCCTTATTAAGTATGTTTTAATATAGAATTTCATAAAGCTTCCTAACGACCCCTAACTCTGTTGACATTTAAAATCAAAATAAGCAATTTTCCAGGGCTGAGGGTCACTCCATCATGTTCTAATTATTCTTAATTAAAGTCCTCGTTGTTTGATTGTTTGAAAACGTTAAATATAATTATTTTTAAGGCAAGTTCAGTTCGAGAAGGTTAGAGGTCAATCCTGTGTCATCTAGACCGTCTAAAGGCCTTCCAGGTGGTCTACGATTTTAGTCGAAATTCCATCGATATTTTCTACCGATGGAAACAATCGGGACCGACAATTAAACGTGCTTTCCGAAGCATTCACTTCAGTTATGTAGAGCGATAACTAAGTCGTATTATAACTGAGGAGTTTCTCGTCAGTTTGTTGGCCGTTGTGTCAGTTAAGTCAAACTTCACGTTAGTAGTTAGTACTCGTTATAGAGTTACCGCTTTACAAAAGCGAAATAAATTATATGACACTCCAGAACGAACAGAGTAGAACATTTATCGTATACTTATAATTCTGGAAAAACCACTAACTGTAATATCCAATTTGATAATTATCAGTATCATTTGTGAGGTACAAGTCTGTTAACTATTAACCTTACATTGAAGAAGAATCGTAATAAAAATGAACGAGAAAATGTCACAGAAACTCATAAAAGAAACTGCCTTCATTTTTGTGTCCAAACTATCGTTATGTAATTGAATTACTTGTAAAAGTAGGTAACAGTTGTAATGAACCTCTTGCTAGTAAAAATCACGGTTAATGTCTGGAGAAACCTTTTAAGTACGGATATAGAAGTCTGGCCACGCAATTACATGTAATCAGGTTATCTGTCCAAGTTTGTCATACTATAGACTAGATGCTCATTAAAGAGTGATTATTCTAATTTAAGAGTGTTTTGCGTTAGCCGCGCACTGCAGTGTTACCCGCGTTGTACCCGTTCCCGGGGGAATTTCAGGATAAAATGTATCCCATGTATTATTCTGATGTATAACCTACATATATTACTATAATTATTTTCGTGAAAGAATAATAAACATAATCAACATATATTGCATCGCTAATGGCTATGCTACATACGAGTATAATATGATTGGTAAATACTACCATCGCTATCATCATATTTATTTAACATAGAAAGGTATAGTAGTCATATATAGTAGCCAACAAAGTTAGTTATGATACCTTATGAACGCGATAGCATATTGTTTTGTACGTAGAACCCCATATGTATGCAAATTCCGTTCAATCATACACAAATATAGGTCAAATCAAGTTGTAAGAAAATCAGACGCAATGAGTAACCTGATAAGGGGCAAATTCAATATTTTTCATGTAGCTTCACCGCTACTTCTAGAGTAAATTTCTTTTAAATATTCTCAAGTATGTTTCAAAAAACATGACGATCCATTTACTAACTAATGCACGTTCCCAGAGGCGTCGAATGCTTCTTTAGTAGAGATTTAATGAGTAATTTTGACATGTAATGCATCAAAAGTTACATCAGTTAATTAATTGTTGATTTAATCGACTCCTCTGTGCGCCGCAGTAAGTACTGGTCCCATTAATCTTTCAATCTATTTTGATATTCCTGCTAGGCTATGCTGCTAGGTATGTAAATATTGTGTCATATTTGAGTTTGTGTCAAGGGACTTCCATTCTTCCATGACATTTACTTATATAGGAAAAATGATATTTCATGATCGATCCCATAACTAATCAAAAGATCGATTCAATTAAAGTAATTTGAGTGATACATTTAAAGTTATAACTTAGACAACGATTCAAGCAACTAAAAAGTGGGGTTTCACCATAAACGACTTAATTGTTTAAGAAGATTAAGATTAAGTAATAATCACTACATAGTATAAAATAAAGTCGTCTCTTTTTCGTGTCTGTCTGTTTGTCTGTCTGTATGCTTAAATCTTTAAAATTACGCAACGGATTTTGATGCGGTTTTTTGTAATAGGTAGAGTGATTCAAGAGGAAGGTTTTTATGTAAAAAAATTCCCGAAATTCCCACGGGAACCGGCACAACGCGGGTAAAACCGCGGGGCGCTGCTAGTTATAAATAAATAAAGAGAAAAGTAGTCTGGCTTTAATTTTGCATTCAATTAGAGCCCTAAAGAAAAGAGTTTTAAGCAAAAAGTATCTTGTTAATAAGGCTTTACCTATTTAACCACAAAAAGGCTGGGATAGAATTATACATAAAAACCTTCCTAATGACACACTCTGTATATTGATGAAAACCGCAATAAAATCCGAACAGTTGATTTTACTTCTCTATTTTTATTAAAAGCACAAACAAACAGACGAGGCGGCTGAACTTTGTTTTTACTATGTAGAAGGTTATAAATAATGTAATATGGAATATAGCTCAAAGATTCCTAATCACTACATAGTATAAAATAAAGTCGTCTCTGTTTCGTGTCTGTTTGTCTGTTTGTCTGTATGCTTAAATCTTTAAAATTACGCAACGGATTTTGATGCGGTTTTTGTAATAGGTAGAGTGATTCAAGTTTATGTAAAAAAATCTCGAAATTCCCACGGGAACGGGCACAACGCGGGTAAAACCGCGGGGCGCTGCTAGTAAAACATAAAAACGCAAAGCAAAATTGGAGTTTTTGTTTGTTAGAACGCGCTGATTTCAGAAACTACCAATCTGATTTAAATAATTATTTTTGTTATACGAGTAGATAGGACATTACACCAAAAGATATTTTTTTTTACCCGAAACTTCAATGGGAACGAGAACAACCAAGAGGCGCTAGTACACACACATCACTAACTCAAAAGTGTTCAAAAAGTTCAAGGCATTACATAAAAATAAAGCATACTATGCATGAAATTGAGTAGCAAATCGAGAAACACATTATGTATGCAATCAAGGTTTGATACTCATATCGGAAACCGAACGTCTATAGGGAAATGAGAAGCACCACAATGGTCTACGTCGTAATGGCACTTGGTACGTTCACTTGCGACGCGTTTTCTAGGTTAATTTTATGCGGAAAAGGCGGTCGTTACTATAGTTTTACTTCATTTTGTACTTTTAAAGTTCAAAGCGTTTTAGAAGGGTTTCGTTCGATACCTGTTAAAGGAGAGTTTTACGCTATTTCATAGGAAAAATACCGAGGCGTGCTAAGGTTAGGTGCTGGTTTGTTAAAGCTATGGTGAATAAACGGTGATTATAACTCCAGTAGGCAGATGTACGTAATAGATGTTCGGAAAGGTCTGGGTATAAAAACTTTGATATAGTCAGATTTTAAGGGCTGACAGTGCGTTAAGCGTGCGCACGCTGCGGTTCCATACAAAATAGAACCGTCGCGGGCGCCCGCGGCGTGCGCATGCCGCGTGTGGCTTCATACATAAGTGAGCCGTCGCGTGCGGTGTCATACAAAAGCGAACCGCGGCGGGCGCACGTTTAACGCAGTGGTCAACACTGAGAGCACTAAGAGCCTTTGCTTCTCATAAATCAAAATTTTACGTAAATTACTTAATCTAACCTCTCGGCATCTTGCTTTCTAATTAGGCCAAACGTAATCCCTAAACAATTCAAATCAATATTAACACTTAGCATAATCCGACTGAATTGCTGAATACCGTGCCTACAATATGCACATGAAACAATGAAATATCAGAAATTAATAACCCGACCCTTGCAATGCGGGATTATGTCGTAATTACGCCAGTATCGCTTGCCGTTCGGCTTACATTAACTCACGAACAAATTAAAGTTTAGATGTTGAAATTGGTTATAATCCTCAGTGGCACTGAAACCCTCAATCTGGTAGGTTGATATTTCAGTACCAGTTACCTACTTTTTATTTGTAGTAGTAGTAGTAGTATTAGCCTGTCAATAGTAATGTAGTTATGTCCCACTGTTGGGCAAATGTCTCTCATCTCATTACAGATATCAGTACAGTGAGGTTTGTATTTATATGACTTGAAATTTTAAAGATTTAAACGTGAATAGAAAGACTGCGTGTACCGCAATTGAATATTTTTGGAAGATAAGAATACTGCGCTCTTAAATTAAATAATATGGATTGTCGAATAAAATATGTCACTAAAAATAACAAAACAATACAGAAATCCTATTTCAGTACTAACCAAAGATATCATGCAATTTAATGGTGGTTGGTTGGTTTGGCTTCACGATGCCACCCACAATAATATTTCAGTACCTAATTAATAATTAACATAATATACATTATATAGTAACTAGCAGCGCCCCGCGGTTTTACCCGCGTTGTGCCCGTTCCCGTGGGAATTTCGGGAATTTTTTTACATAAAAACCTTCCTCTTGAATCACTCTACCTATTACAAAAAACTGCATCAAAATCCGTTGCGTAATTTTAAAGATTTAAGCATACAGACAGACAAACAGACAGACACGAAAAAGAGACGACTTTATTTTATACTATGTAGTGATGATACAATTGTAACCTTTATTTCGTTAAAATGTATCCGATATGTGCCATTAAATACTATATACCTACTTACAGAAATATACTCAAGCGTCAGCTGTTACAATTATCAATATTAAAACGTAATAATGATCAATTAAAGAAAATTCGAACAATATCAGATTATTTACTCAAATTGATCTACTTCAGCTGAGATTAGAGGATGTTTCAGCTTTCCCTTAATCTTATTCTGTAACGTAAAACGAGTCTTTATTCTGGGATTACAGTAAGCCCATTCAAATTACCCACATAGTGCAGTGGGATTTCATGCTTTGATAAAATGTAAAAGAATTCAGAGTTAGCTTTAGCGTCAGATTTAGCGTAGAAAAGTCTTAGATTTTGTAAAAATGAAAAGAGATTTAAGACTTTTATTCCATATATTATTTTTCATGGTAAAGTAAATATGGAAAAAAATACACCAATTTTCTAAAGGTCTAAGACATGGTGATGGAAAGAAAACTGTATGTAATTCAAAACCGCCCAAAAATGACCTACAGACAGTAAGACGCGGTAAAGGATTTTTTAAATAACAGTCACAACTACTCGTTTGAATCTAAAACTATAAAACTTGAATTTGTCGCAATAAATAAAAAGTTTACACAACATTATAAACATTGTTTTGAATAAGACATTATATTTTACGACAAACAAAAAAAAATCGAATTCAAGGTCGGCCTTCTTTAAACATGACTTCCGCAGAGAGCGAGTCAAGGGCCTGGACTATTTTAAAATCAGTTTCGAATTATAAATAAAAGTCGCTACGTTTGTGAAAATAAAGCAATTAGCAGATTCTGTGTGGGAGTTAACAACTCGACTCCCATCGTTATGTGAACAACATTTGGTCACTCTATTGTTAATTGTTCTCAAATCTAAATTCCACATTGCATGTTATGACTGAATTTATGAGGATTTTTACATTTATTCTTTTCAATAAAGTATAAATAGGTATCTACAGAAAGTTGCAAAGTGTTTTGTTTGCGTGAAATATATATGTTTGCAAATAATTAAAAGTTAGTTGCAATTAGTGTTTGTGGTGTAATATTTCAAACTACGAAAGCTACAATAATTATAATTTAATGAAATTCCATATTTAAATAATGAAAATAACGCTAATGATGAATAAATTATTACTAAGATTCAAAATGCTTGATTTTCATTAATTTGAAACGAATCAAAACACAGATAAAATTAATTTCATTTCCAAACTGTTGTTGTTAGTTGGCTACGTCATTCACTGTCCATTGACAATTAAAGTAAGGCAATCAAAGACAGCAATTATTATTAAGTTCCTTTCACTCTAAATCATTTAAAAAGTATAAAAATGCTTTTCCTGACATTTGCAGACACTTTTACAGCAGTTATAAAACGTTTTATCGTCTTACGTTTAGATGCTTCGCTGCCGCTTAGAGAGATAATGGACCAATCTTGGTTGTTGTACCATTTATTACTTTACTCTTACTATTGTCAACTTATGTATGTACGTTGCAGTAGTTCTAGCAAATTACGAGACACTGTAATAAGTCATTAACCATCTTTGTTGTAATTGTTAAAATTATATTGTAAAATAATGTAATTATAGATTATTGAATTGACTAGCAGTGCCCTGTGGTTTTACCCGCGCTGCACCCGTTTCTGTGAGATTTTTTTGAAAAGTACTCACAAACCTTTTTATTGAATTGTTTTGTACGTTGGTGAAAACTTTTCATGTAAATACCTTTTAAATCTTTATTAATATAGTAAGATTCACTTTGATTTTTGTTTGTTTGAACAGCGCTAATCTCAAAACTACCAATACAATTTGTTTTTTTTTGTATCGGATATCCACATTCGACGGAAAGGTATTTGTTTTCCCGATATTTCCACTGGAACGGGCACAACGCGGGAATATCCGCGGGGCGCTGCTTGAATCTCATAAGCGATAGCTTATCATAATAGCCACGAGAGTGAGTTAAAAGCTCACGAAGAGTTGAGGATATCTGTTCTTTATACCTCGTAAAGAGGTACCATATTATAAAAAGCGCTACCAAAGCTACCTGCTAAGTACATAGGTACAAAAGCCGTATATAATATATTACGAAGACACCATGAGACGTTAAAACCACCTAAACCGTAAAATCACTACAAAGTATAAAACAAAGTCGCTACTTTTGTTTGTTTGTTTGTCTGTATGCTTAAATCTTTAAAATTACGCAACGGATTTTCATGCGGTTTTTTGTAATAGGTAGAGTGATTCAAGAGGAAGGTTTATATGTATAAAAATTCCCGAAATTCCCACGGGCACGGGTACAACGCGGGTAAAACCGCGGGGCGCTGCTAGTATCATATAATTTATCATCGATGGGAAATTACCGTTCAAGCTGTGTTATCACAAGATATGATGGTCTCAATAACCGGAGCTCTCCTGCCAATCGCGTTCTCATATATTTTCTAAGCGTATTCATCTTCGTTCAAACCTGTCTTCACGCTCGAATATGCACGTATGGCTGCCTTATCGATAGATTACAAAGAAATATATTTTTTACCCATCCAACGTACTGTTTACTGAGATTGTATTTCTTTCAGTGTTTCGTTTGTTCGAATGAGTTATGTTATGTATTTGATCACGTAATCGGGCGCTTCTGTTGGATACCTTTATTTCGAGTATATATTTTTTTATTTGTTTGAGCGACCGGAAACGGAGTGATTGGTTTGAATAAGGCTATATCATCATACAAAATCCTACTAATATTATAAATGTGAAAGTTTGTGAGGATGTATGTTTGTTACTCTTTCACGCAAAAACTACTGAACGGATTTGTATGAAACTTTACAGAAATATAGGTTATACATCAGGATAAGAGAAATAAGAATTCGTTAATTGAATCCTACTCTTAAGCATATATTTTCGTTTTATTCGTTTGAAACTTCAACGCGATCGAAAATATAAACTCGAAGTGTATTTGAAAACCAAGTATGTTCATAGTATGTTAATTAAATATGTGTAGGTAGCGTTAAATCCAAAAGTCATTAATTCATTCATAACATAAAAGCGTTACTGGACAAGATAAACGTATTAATTTTCCATTCATAATTATAATTAGAACGGTGACTTATTTAAAAATGTTTTGCCCACATTACAAATATGACACACACAGTACAGAAATATCGCGTACTGAAAACGACACGAATTAATTTATAAATATACTTTGGGTGACGAAATCGTGTTTATGATTTGAAGTTTATGACATTTTATATATCCATTGAAATTAAAGTGACCGTAGGTAATGCAGAATCATAGCTCATTCCTATGGCAACACTACACAAATAGAACTATTTTAAACATAAACTATAAATAAATATGTATTGGACTAATTCATATACGGTTAATTAGACTCAAACTACGCTCTAAGCATTAACGGATATGACAGTAATATTGAACCTTCTAATACACTTCGGGTTCGATTCGAAACCAAATTACAATTGAGATCTTTAGGCTCTAAGTTGGTGACAGAAACTTCCAAAAATGTGATCGCAGAAGCTTTGTAATTACGCTTTATCAATAATTGCATAGCTCGTACCAGTTCAGGGCTATATGACACGTTTGCTGATGGTATAATTTGTACAACACTATCACTCATTCGCAATGACAGTGCTCGAATAAATAAATTGCTCGAATGTTTCACCAAAATACAACTCATTCAGTTCTGTTTTAATGTTTAAAATATTATTATATATGTGGTTATTTGATTGATTAATGTTTACCTGCTACATCCCCCCCACCCGAAGTAATATAGAAAAAAATACTAAAACAGAAATTTAAAGAAAAAGCCATTGAGATATAATATGTACTAAACATATAACTCAATGGAAAAAGCATTTTTTATGTTGTTAAAAGTTAATAAGATAAAAAAGTTAATCATATCATATTAATAATATGATAATTATCACGATATACGATCGAGTAAAACCAATTAATAAAAATTGGTTTCAAATATTTATATGAAGGGTGAAATTGTAGGTATTTACCTATTGGACATTGGACAACAAGCTATTGGAGTAATGAAAGTGGGTAGAGAGTCTGAAGAATATATTGAAAACAATTTCTCGGCTGCGGTCACATAGAAATACAACCACCCGCCACCGAGTAGTGTCCGAGCTTCGGAACATTTTATGAGGTCATAAAATGTCAACAAATTTTACGAGTATCTACTTTATTTTCACCAGGTGAGCCTTGGGTGATATACAACCAATCAATACGTTTAATTCCCTCATTTATAAACAGTTTTGTAGTCGCGAAACTCGGCATAATTTCATTACGGTAATGTTCTATATCTTTAGGAGACAAGAAATTTTATGGGGGAATTATAAATTAATTAAAGGTATCTTTAGATATCTATATATTATATAGGACAAAGTCGTGTTAGTAACAACATTTATAACTCGAAAAAGGTTGAATAAATTTTAATGATTCTTTTTTTTATTTATCTCGGACAGAAATAGGATAATAAGGAATAAAAATGCCAAAATTTGTTATCGGCACAGTTACTCGTATATTTATACATTTTACAATACAAAAAGTATTACGAACTTTGTGAAGGTAACAGTGGTTCATTTGGTTGAGTGTCTAATTTGTAATTTCTGCCACCATTTCGGTCCCACGTTGTATCGAATTATCTGACGGCGAGTAATCAGCTAATGAGAGTCTCTCCTTTTTGTGGATATCTCAGATACAAATGAAACGAAACCCAAAGCTTTGTATGTATATGAGGATCTGGATGTTTCTAGGCTGGCAGCTTTTTCTCTGTGTATACTTTTGACGATTTATGCAACTCTCCACGTCATATACTAAGAGAGATTAATGAAGGATTCCTACAATATGCGTGGCATTATAACAGTGACTATAGCGCCACCTTTAAATGTCACCTTCATTGTAATGAACGTGTTGAAACAATAATTAAAACTCCCAGTTTTCAGACTATCAATTACATAGTGAATGTATTAACCTCTAATGTCCCACTGCTGGGTAAAGGCTTCTAACCTCACCGAAGATATTCGTACGGTGTGGAGAACAGTTGCAAAACACTTTTTATTTTAACAAAACAATTCTGAGTTAGTTTCAGTTATGTAACGAATAAACAGAACGTGATTAATAACCAATCTTCACTATCAAAGATCTTGTTAAAACATTGTAATGCAACGACAAAGTGCCTTAAGTTTTCCACGAGTATGTCAAACTACTAACTTTATTTGGAGGAGTTATCTTCAAGAATCATTAAAGTTTGAAGTGAATAACAATTTGGAGGCGCTGAGGGTCTCAAGGGTTGGAATACCCATTTTGAGACTGGATCGTGTCAGATTGAATTAATACTATGTAAGTAAACAAGTATTTGAGCTTGTAAATAAGTTGCATTAATAGCTATAGATGGAACTTATTAACAAATTATTTTTTATTCATAATATTGGTTTTAGTTTTAATATACAATTAGCCCTCAACATGTATCTGACGTATGAGATTTCGTTTTGATTAACTTTACGAGTATCACGATCACTAATGATAAGGCAGAAGTTTACATGACATAAAAATCATTCTGAATTATTATTATTCTTCTATACCGTCCTTAGTTCAGTCCCGAATGTTCGTATCAAATAAAACGGCCGTGGACGTGACATAGGGACCGACAAACATGGCGAATCTACACGAGTATCATTTTTTGCTGTTTGGCTACAGAACCCTAAAACAGGAAGCGCCATTATTTTGTGTGCAATAAATAACAGAGAAGTTAGCGATATACCGAGTTGGGCCAACAATCGGTCGCCTTGGCATAGGTTGGTGACAATGAACGGAATACGACTTGCGATCTAAAATTATATCTGCGTTCCACCTGTGGCCGGGCGGCTCAGCTGTTCCACTATAAAATAAAAAACATACAACTAGTTATTTTGTCTTAAATAATTGATTATTACATCTTATTTTAGTTTTCTTTTAATGTGTTGTAATTGAAAAAGCATTAACGGATCAGGCTTGAAGTTTTGGCACGGTTGAACGTTGTTTTGTGTAAAATATTACTGGGAGCTGTGAGAGCACTTAACTATAGATTATGACAATCTTATATATTAATAGCGTAAGCCGATTTTTGCGTAAGTGATTATGGATGTGTGAATGCACAAAATAGTAGTTTATGCAACTGTCATATAAGGAAGGGTATTAAAACACGAGTGTGAATAATAGTAACGAGTGTTTTAATACCCGTGTTATATGCAGTTGCATACACTACTTTATCTTCACTAATGCAATTAATCAAACAACAAGAGTAAAAGCTGACAATAGTTTTTCACGCGTACGTGTATTGTCACAGTGAACTTGCCGCCATTAAAATCTAACCAATGAGATCGCAGCTGCGCGTAGGGCCAATCAGGAGCGAGCCAGATCTTACCAAAGAGTTTTGTGTATGTAAGTTTAGTAGTTTCGACGAAGTTTTCACGTATAACCCAACTGTTTTCAAAAGCCAGCCTAATATCAAAATTCTATACAACTAGTATGAGGATTTTGACATAAGGCTCGCCAGGTTAATTGGTCGCGTTATAATGATGTTATAATGAGATTTTACGATATCGATGTGGATATTATAACATCATGTGCAATTGCTTAAATTGAGTGTTTTAGTTGTCTGCGCTATAACAGTAGTAATTATAAGTCAAGTATTGGAAACATAAGTAGAATGTTACAACATTAGTGTAGATAATAGTAGTTTATGCAACGTCATATAAAGAAGGGTATTAAAACACGAGTGTGAGTTTATGAAACGAGCGCAGCGAGTTTCATAATAGTAACGAGTGTTTTAATACCCGTGTTATATGCAGTTGCATACACTACTTTATCTTCACTATTTAATGCAATTAATCAAACAAAATTTTAAAAACAAAACACATTGCGAAACATTAAATTCACGCGTAGGTACGTGTATTGTCACAGTGAACTTGCCGCCATTAAAATCTAACCAATGAGAGCGCAGCTGCGCGTAGGGCCAATCAGGAGCGAGCGAGATATTACCAAAGAGTTTTGTGTATGTAGTTTCGACGAAGTTTTCACGTATAACCCAACTGTTTTCAAAAGCCAGCCTAATATCAAAATTTTATGCAACTAGTATGAGGATTTTGACATAAGGCTCGCCAGGTTAATTGGTCGCGTTATAATGATGTTATAATGTTATATTATAATGATATTATAACATCATGTGCAATTGCTTAAATTGAGTGTTTTAGTTGTCTTTGCTATAACAGTAGTAATTATAAGTCAAGTATTGGAATCATAAGTAGAATGTTACAACATTAGTGTAGATAAAATAGTTTATCGCATCTTGGTGTGCAGAAAAATATACCTCTGATGGTGCAGAAAACTGTTTCGGTGGCACTAGTAAGATATAACTGTAGCTCTATGCTATCTTCAGTGAGCAAAAAGTATTTCACCCTGCAGGGAGATTTTGCAAACTTTTCCTCATAAAATTAGATGTGACAGACGAACATCTGTGTATCCGTACTATACACACGCATGATTTATTCATAGTATCCGTCTTTTCCTTTGAAAGAAAGGCACCCTACACAATAACTTTAATAACAATGAGGTTTAATTACTATAGTTTTTACGCTTTGCTTAAAGTACAGTAGTGACCAATTTGGAGCTTCAATATTAAAATAGTTGGAAGATACTATCTTGCGCGATTTTAGACAACTATGTAGACCACCTATAAGCCCGGCCAATAAGCAACCGAGTTTTTCAGTCTGAAAATCACAATTATGTAGCGTAAGCGGAAACGGTGACAACAGATTATACAAAAATATATTTTAACGAATTTCTTTGAAGTTGTTCAAACTTGCTTCGCGAAGTGGTGCCCAGTTGTTCAACACTTTCGTTTGAAATGAATCGTGACCTTAAAATATTTAAGTCGAAAGGGCCTTTCCGGGTTGACAAAGTTTTGGCTGCAATCCATTTTTTAATTATGAATATTTGTAAGTGCTTTAAATATTGTTTTGTATGCCTACGTAATACAATATATTGTACACAAATAGACATCACACACTGGTAGTATTTAGTCCGGAATACTCGTATGATTTCACAACTAATTGTTAAGTTAAAACGTTTGATTTTTATTAGTATGACTAATTTGACGAACTATTTTTTGTAATCTACTAGTCAGATTTGTAAAATCCTTCCTATGTATGATAGCTGCATTGAAGTTATTGGTTACTTTTTTATTCCAAATTTCCAACATGGGTCCAACTGCGAAGCGCTGCTAATTAATAGACCACCGATTGCAGTCAGTTTAAACCTAGAGACTATTCATTAACCGTAGTCAGTATAAATACCAAACGTGACGTCATTTATTTTATTAGTTGCCTACTCTGTTTAGCCGACCATGCAATAAATATCTGTGAAATACACATAACAGTACCGTGCACAAAGAGATATCGTGCGAACAATTTAATTATCACCAAAGAATTTTAGTGCTTGTCAATAAATATAATATTTGGTTTAACAAATGGATTTTCATTCCATTAATATTTGCTTTTTGTTTAATTGAGTTCGTTTTGTTTATGTTGTTTTACAGAAGTAATTGGGATTAATTAAATTTATCACTTATGTCATCTGATCTATTGACAGTATTTCAACATCAAATGTTCCATTGTTTATAGAGACTTACAGACCGTGAGCTTTACAGCTCGCCACCTCGAGGCATAAAAATCTCTAAAAACGTTAGACCTAACGTTTAGAGCTCGAACACGATTCCTGGAAGGTTCACAAGACTTAACAATCATGAACATATTAGAAGAATGGTTTTTTTATGAAGTTCAGTGAAATATTGGCCGTATATAACCTTAAGCTGTTATCGTAACAGTTTGTTATCGTTATAATTTAATATTTTATTTTGGGGTAACGAATTTCTGTGAAAATCCTTTTTCTATCCCAACATGACTGTGAATTCACTTAAACCTACTTTACATAATTTAATGTCAAAGCTCTATCTCTGAATGTACTAATAAAAATATATGTATAAGTTTAAGTGGTCGAACGAAAACGTCCCAACCCACCCCCTCTTTACTCCCTGAGTTTTTAGATAACAGCTTCAAAAAATATTCACCCTTCGCAATTTATTATTCAAAAACTACCTTATGCATATGGCATGTTCTAGGAAAAAACACGGGACACCGTACATCACGGGAACCTTCCGATTTCCAACGACAAGTCACATGGCTTTATGTATGTCGCTAGCTAGTCCATAAAGTATCCTAGCGCAATAAATCACGTCGTCTCGTTGCTTAAATTTGTTGCCACGTGAAAGAACAGATATTCACAGGTAATAGACTCTATTCGAAAACAAAGTGCAACATTATTGCTATACTTGCTGATATATGAGTACTTATTTAAAAGTAATCTACTTCGAGGTTGTAGAAAGAAAAAAAATAGCTATTACCGATACCGTGAAGATAACGGATGTAATTACTGTTTTTTTGGTAATTTCGACATAACAAAACAGTCTCCTTATCCTTAACAATATCCTTTTGTTAACACATATGATGCTTTGTTCCTGAGAACTATGTGTACGTTGTATCAACTAAGTTACGAATATAAAAATAAGGGGCGGATTGCACGAATTTTAATTTTATGTAGCGCTTAATTGTGTTTAATAAACAAATATATATATCTAAATATTTCTAAAATGACGTTTGTTTTTAATAGTGTTCTGTTTCGTGCAATATTTCATAGTTGAACGAACAGCTTTCGTGCAAGCCGCAATTGGGCTTTTAAAAAAAAAATGATTTTTTTATGTATTTTAAAACTTTATTATTAATAATATTAATATTTAATGCAAAAAACTTAAAAAAAAAATGTTTTTCAATTAATTATAAACAATAAAAAATTGAAGAAATTTAAATAAAAATCACGTGACTATAAACGCGCCAAGATTGGTCACCGTAGTTGTGACGTCTTAATGTTATAGCTATTTAACCATAAGTACGTACAGCGTTTACAATCAAGATTCCCGCCCTTTTATTCTCTTTCCCTCCAAAAGTTTGCGATGTAACCGAACCTCTTTTCATAAACATATAAAAAGTTTGCGATGTAACCGAACCTCTTTTCATTAACATTAACTAACATTAAGACGTCACACACGCTCGGGTTTGTTCGGGAGCTGTCGGCGTGTCTTCGGTACTGGATTCAAAAATTAATTTTTATTTTGAAATAACTTTTGAATTATTGCGAAAAAAATAAAATAAAAATAGTTTTGTCATAAAACTAATATAATTATAATCTTTCCATTTATCACAAAATTTTTTTTTTTCAGAAGCCCAATTAGTGTAACATGCAATGCACATCCGTCCTCAGAAATGATCGCAGATGCAATTAATAAATGCCGTCATTGTAGGGAGTCCAATATAATAATTATTAAGGTAGAGTAAGGTGAGTCAGAACTCATAACCACAAATATTGTATCGATCTAGTGAGTACTTCCTTCTTCAAAGGTATCAACTATGTTTATTAATACATGAAGCTATAATTACTGATTCAATTGAACGTCATTGAACTGAAAATTATTTTGAGTTAGCAACGAGAATTATTTAGTAAAAAAGTATAATATTTATTTATATCAAGAAAATATTGTCAACGAAAAATCAGTTAACTTTTTGTCAATAAGTCAAAACTTAATTATCTAAATTCCATTTCCGTTATCCGATTTCCCCTCGAAATAAATGAAATAAATATAGATCCGTGTCCGAGTTTCAAATGGGGCTGAACTTTCCAAAATTAGATCAAATATATCGATCCCAATAATCTCATGTTGAGATAAGATAAGGGGCCTATGTATTCGGACTGTAAAACTGGCTGAGTGGTCCTTTATCAATCAGTATGATAACATCACCTGTTCGGCTATACATACGTCAACTGTTGAGTGATTATAACTATCGTTTTTACTAATGAAGGCCATACTGGTTTCTTAAGTTGAAGCGAACATTACTCACAGAAGACTAGACGACGGTTTACAAGACTACGGTTCCTATAAAGGGGCCGAAACGTCAGATAAAAATGTTAAATAAAGCTTAATGTATTCAGTAACGTATTTTCAATTCTAATCAAAGTCAATAAGTTACTGCATGTAATGTTACAGTTGCATCAAAAACCTACATCCGTACTAATATAACAAATGCAAAAGTAACTTGTAGTCTGTTACGCAATTTTACTTTTTATACGAAATTTAGTAAAGTAATATTCTAGTTTCTATTCTAATATTCTATTCGGTATGGACCTCGGGACAGACTTATTATTATCCAGAAATTCCCACAGGAACGGGTAGTAGGATAGTACTATAATTATCATATTAAATTGTAGTAACGTGATTGGTTTTCGTTAAGTAACTTTATATTAAAGCTTTTGTTGGTAATATACCAATTACACAAATTTTCCAGCGAAGTTTCGAAGAAGACGCTCGTATTCTATTGACCTCCTCCAGCTACATACATATGTAGTCGCCTTGTCATAAACCAAAAAAACTAAAAAAAGTTCCTTAAATAACAAGAGCTAATAGCTTGTCAGTACGTACGATTGAACGTATAATTGAAGACTTATAAAGATATTCGTATCCATTTTTTCTATATTCTCTTTTCGAAAGCTATGCCATATGGTATGACAAAGCAATTTCCTTGACTGTTCCTATAAAAATATATCTTACCCCTTAGGGTCGGTTCATATCTGACGGAACATTCGTTGCGTATTATCGGTCGCGTAACGCCAGAACAGACAAATGTATAGAAAAACACTCGACCGTTCACACTCGACGCACTAACTTATCATCAGTTGAGTGTGAACGGTCGAGTGTTTTTCTATACATTTGTCTGTTCTGGCGTTACGCGACCGATAATACGCGACGAATGTTCCGTCAGATATGAACCGACCCTTACTGAACACATTGTTACAAATATATTTTCCTTACCTGAAATGTTTCGCGGTATATTAGAAATGCCACAAATATTTTCTTCTTATGATACAATACACTCATTCACGTTAATACAGGCACTCGTAAAATGAAGTAAACCAATTGGAAAAATAAAAACAGTTTATTTTACACAAAACTACGTATTGATTTTTGTTTAAAGTTCTAACTTGTACTTGCAGCGCCCCGTTGAGCCCGTTCCCGCTGCAATTTCGGGATGCAAAATAGCGTATAACTTTCCCGTTGAATGTGGCTATCCATTACACAATTAATTATTTGAATCGGATTGATAGTTTCCGAGATCGGCGCGATTAAACAAACAACTCTTAAGCTTTATTATATTAAAGTATAGATTCCATAGTCTTGTGCGGATTTACCCGATATTAAAATCACAGGGCTGCTTTTAAACAGATAACTCATGTTTGTATAAACCATGCTTAATCAGCTCCATTTAACGAAAATCATTCATGTTGCTAAGAGAAGAAAACCTTTGTCGGTGCTTCGATCGGCCGAAATCATTTAGGTATATTAATTTAATTCTACAAAATATGTTTCTAAATTCTAAATTCCTATACAAAAATGTTTAAACGTAGATAAACAGGGAAAAGAATTTAAATATAGTCCGTAAACTTCACCATCATTTGTATGCATTAATTTATAACGGTGTAAGTTCAAACACTTATTATCATAAAATATTCACCAGAACAAAGAACATTTTTCATCGATATTTTCCTTTGGTGCTTTGAGACAGAGGCGCACTCAGGAAACAGGTAGGTATAGATACAGATATAGATTTCATTCATTCATTTATTCATTCAGAGTAGGTTAGTGGCCAACCTTGGTGTCGGAGTTTTTAGACCGCCTAAAGGCCTCCGATATGGAAACAACGAGGACCGACTGCTTAACATGGCCTTTCGAAGCACGGTAGCGCTCAAATAGAAATGCCACTCGGCCACCCATCCAAGTAGAGCTGCACGTTGCTTAACAATTGTAATGAACTAAAATCGCTTTGTCAAACTACGCCACGAACGCTATGGTGGTATAGAGCATAACTACAGCAAACATTTTATTTCAAGCACATAGTTGTAATAGGATTTTTTATATTGAAAACTTCCTAGACTTTACCTAAATTGCCAACGACATCGACCGTTTTTGGTTACAGTGACTTGGCTCTAATAAAAAACTCATTATTCAGGATGTTTTGCAACTTTATCTGTATAACTTTCCACGCAAATCAGGAACATCTCTGCTGTAACTTATTAAAGACTAATTGGGCTTTTGAAAATTTTTTTTTTTTGTGATAAGTGGAAAGATTATATATTAGTTTTATAACAAAACTATTTTTATTTTATTTTTTTCGCAATAATTCAAAAGTTATTTCAAAATAAAAATTAATTTTTGAATCCAGTACCGAAAACACTCGGACAACTCCCGAACAAACCCGACCGCGTGTGACGTCATAATGTATAGCCCCATTCGGTTACACGTGTAATAGCCGTAAACGCTGTACGTACTTATGGTTAAATAGCTATACATTATCACGTCACAACCACGGTGACCAATTATGGCGCGTTTATAGTCACGTGATTTTTATTCAATTTTTAATTGTTTATAATTAATTGAAAAAAAATTTTTTTAAAGTTTTTTGCATTAAATATCAATATTATTAATAATAAAGTTTTAAAATACAAAAAAAAACAAATTTTTTTTTTACTTACTCGCATCTTCCCTTCGGGAATTTTGGGATAAAGCTCCCATGTCGTATTCTAATGTAAAACCTACATTTTGGTATTTTTTCATGCAAATACATTCAGTAGTTTTGGCGTGAAAGAGCAAAAAACATACATCCTCACAATTTTCCGCATTTATTATATTAGTTGGATAGTAGGAAGTAGTATAGGATATTTAGCCCCGTACCTACTAATATGAAGGTAGGTTGTGAATATACATATAAAGGTAGAGTTTAATTTTTTGTTTGTTTCAATGCGAACATAAGGAATTATTAGTCTGATTCTAATAATTGTTTTTATAATTGTTAGCAACATTCAAGAAGAAGGCTATAGGCTATTTTGTACCCCAAAGTTCTTACGAGAACGGGCACGACGCGGGTAAAACCGCGGGGCGCTGCTAGTCAAATTACAAACGGCACAAAATACTCCGCGTAATGAACTAAAATAATTCACTAACACCTCAACGAGGTAACGATTCCAAACTTCAAGGCTCTAGTTTTTTTGCCGCTAAATTATGAATGTTTTGTGAAGAAAAACAACCCTCCTTACTTTACTGTTTCCCTTGAAGAACATTTTGTAATGAGTTAGAAGTACTTAGCCATAAAACGTTTGCGTACTCAGTGCGTCATTTTTAGTACTTAGGTACTGTGTTCTGTGTACCTACTTTAGTACTTACGTTGTGATGTTAATGTTGTTGGTATTGTCCTGTACAAGTAAAGGTAGGCAGATTATTGTAGGTAATACGATTACCACATTGGTTTAAATATTTAGGTATGTGTATTTAGGGCTGTATTATTTTTAAATGTACAGTATATACCTACTGGTTTGTTAGGTTCAAGCTAATTTTGAATTTATATTCTATGCCTTAAGATATATGATTTAATTTAAAATATGCTTTAATTTGCGTGAATCAATCTTGAATTATGACTCGATACGTTCCAGCTTTGGATTTTCAAGCATAAATATTTTCTTTCAATAAAATCAATAAGGGCTTAATATTATGCAGGTGATTGTCCTAATATACTCGTATGAGTAAATTATTTATATTTTTGACAATAGAATCATATTTAAAAGATAAATACTTATAAAATGCTTTGTCTTGAATGATGGATCAACGCACTGCTCAAACCGCTGATCGTAGAGAACTGAAACTGCGCATGAACCTTCGCCATAGCACCCCTTTAAACTAAAAAATGTAGCTACTTAATAGTGTTTGTATCCAAATAGTAGTGCGTGATGTTCTCCAATACTGCTAAAATTGGTAGGTGTTTGGCATTGTATAAATTATATTTATAAATATCCCTCGATGTCATTGGACTTGGCACAGGCCTCGAACGGCGACATAACGATCTGTATAATTATAAAATACTTATAATGTTCCCGATAGTTTGCATAGTTACATCTAGTAAGATGTAATAACTAATGGGTTCATAGCGATGAACTAAAAGAATTATACTAGTCGAGAGCATTCTGCAAATGTAAGTGTCCTCGTTAATAGCTAAATAAAAAGTAGAACATTGGCACCGGTACACGAAAACATATTTATTTTCAGATAGTACAATTGTAAAAATTTAACTTCCGTTCGTTTAGTTTAGACGATGTGAAATTGTTACGGTCTTTATGATTTCTTTATTAATAATAATAATTTTGTTCTTTATTATTAATAATTGTACTTTTAGTTGTTTTTTTTTAAACAATATGTATCAATTGGTAACAACATAATAATACAATACTTTTATCACAAGTTTAAATCTGTAGTCTGTAGTGAAATAGCTGAAAAGTTTAATAAAAATAGATCTTAAATATTAAAGAATATAAAATAAGGTTGCTTACCTGCTTTACGACTGGTATCTTACACTACAAACTACCGTCATGAACCACTACAACACTATGTTTACACAGTTAACTACTAACTCGTACAGGTCACACTTATATGTATTATATAGTATATTAAACACTATGAAAGCTAACTTTTCACAAAACTATAAATTTATATTCAAACGTCTTTAGTCACGCACTGTTATGTTAAGCTCCAAGGGGTCGTATCGAAGGATAAAAATAATGTCCAAAACCATTTGTAAATCCTTGTAAATAGTTCATAAATATTGTGTAAAGTTTCTTCAAAGGTTGCAATCAGAAAATTTCAGTCGTTTCTTGTGTATAAATAGGTTTCGATAAATTTTAGCTCGAAGATGCATATTTATGCGAAGATGTTATTTAAAAGCGAGTGTTGTGAAAGAATATGTCAATCACACTGAATGAAAACTCGAGAAAAGTTGTGTGAAGTTAGTTTGAGAGTCATTTTAGTCGCACGATTCGTTCGCTAAGTTTATCGAGTGTTTGGGAAAGGGTGATTGAAAAGTAAAGGTTCGTTTGGTCGATCGTAATCCATGGGGGTGTGCGCGAGCGAGCGGAGCTGCGGCCGGCGAGCTCGGGCCTCGGGGCTCGACTGAGGACCGTCCCGTCTGCCCTCTGCCGCCTGCCGCCTGCCGCCGAGTCGACTACACTCAACCCTGTTCACGGCACCGCCTGTGGCACCGCACTACAAAGTACACCTAGTACTAATACTACACCTGAAATGCAAACCCTGTGCAATTTATAAGGTCGGCCCTGTATTTTTGGTCATTCGCCTTACTCACCACTCATTAACCTAGTTATACTGGTATTCATCAATGTCAACCATTGTTCACCACGCTGAACAAGTCCAACTTATTCAAATGTGCAGAGAGATTCATTCACCCGACATTGCCGTAATTGGGGCAGTAATTAAATTAAATTGTGCGTTTGCCCTTAAAATGTTGGTTTAAGCTTTGCCGATAAAATGTTCCGTTTTTAATTATTGTTAATGTTTATGTTATTTTTTCATGTAAAAGAAAAAGTAGCTGCTGCTGTCTATAGATGCTGTGATTCTGAGAGGTCTACCACGGATGGCTATCAGCTGATAATGAGGATGATTATAGCACAATTCTTAATTAAATTTGAACTATTTGCAAAAGAAATCCGGATAAACATTAGCTAACTAATTGCCGTAACCTTCAGACACTTGAATAATTTTAATCTTAAGTGTTAGTTACAAATTGAAATTCTTCGACCATTTTGGCAGTCGATCAGAAAGCGTATAGACCACAGCTGTCGAGTCAGAACATCATGTTAATCTGTGTAATATTTTCGCAAAGAAAATGTTAGAAAAATTTAAGAATGCGCGTGAGTTGACGCGTCCTCGCGACGTCACCGCGACGCACCGGCTATTCTCGGCCGCAAGATTTCCTCGCATAACTATACATTTATCAACCTTATTACTAACGCATTAAGATCCACTAAATCAAACAATTTATTGGTCATATGTTAGCGGATGACTCTGTGATAATATTTGACGACATTCAAAGGTCGATTATCTAAACATCCATAATTTTGTACGTCTTCATTGTGGTGGGAAAATAGCCACTACGCAAGTTCAATGTTACGAATGCGATCACGTTTATTAAAAGCTTTTAATGCCGACGTAATGTCTGGAGGAGGACTTGGTTTAGTTTAGACAAAGGAAATGTATTAAGTATCTATTATTAACAACGGGAATCGATAGAACTATGTTATTTCGCACACAACATCTGTTTTCGACTAACTGAATTCGTGATGCTGTTTTGTTTTATTTACGGCAGTTTGTAAAACATACACTTATAGACCTACATTCTCAATATTTATTAAGTAGTATGAACAAAAAACTTCGCGATGAAGCTAAATGCGATTTTGAAGATTTATTGAAAAAAAGTAGATGGGTAAGTACCTAAATATTTCAATGTAGGTATCCAAAACCGTATCTAATTTAAAACAAAAAAAATTTTACCTTCAGCAAGTGATTAGCTAATTAAAACGTGGTTTAACTATCGTGGTCTAAATAGCACTTAACACTACCAATCGCATGTTAACTTTCGCTTAAAAGTTAAGCAAAATGTCAACGACACTGTTCGAAGTTCAAATTTCAGCAAACCTAACGCCATCTTTCAGACGTGTTTGGAAACTCTTGGCATCCCTCCATTTTTATTTGCTTCGATATTTCCTATCACCCACTTTGCCAATTAATTCTGATGCCAATACAAAGATGGCAGCATTTGTGAAGAAATGATGTTAAATTGTGTTTTTCAACAATAATTAAAATATGTTAAATAATATGAATGGACGACGAAAATTCATGGATAATATTTGGTAGATAACTTTTTCGGTTATTT
The DNA here is from genome assembly GCA_963082685.1 of Cyclophora albipunctata. Lineage (NCBI taxonomy): Eukaryota > Metazoa > Arthropoda > Insecta > Lepidoptera > Geometridae > Cyclophora > Cyclophora albipunctata. The sequence continues at coordinate 6,873,884 of OY720116.1, read as the reverse complement.
ATTTTTTATTTTTCTCTTCTGTAAACCCTGTCTGTGGCCTGTAATTGGAGCAGAATTAGGTCAAGGCTCTTCAGCACGAAGGTCGTAACTCATTATTTTTCTGTATTGCACTTTGTAACTTGAATGCTTTAGTAAAACATACCTACTCTTATTTCACAAAAATATGTGAAGTATTAAAAAATATTGCTAGATCTTTAACTATAGGTACTTAGATCTTCAAATAGTATGTACTACCTTATGAAAATTGCCTTTTATCAAATATCTATATTGGGAAAGGAAAATCTTTTATGATTTTTATCTTTATTGTTAAGAACCACAGAACGCTCAATCAAATATTGTAATGAACAGACCTCTTATCAGTATTCTAAAAAGGTCGAACGCTTTTCTGAAGATGTAAGAAAAGTCTATTAATATCTTCTTCAACTTTTCGCGTCGATAATGGTACTTGAGAATCATGTAGGTGTGTTTATATTTTATACCCTAAGAAATTTGACAAGTTCTCGTTTCCTATATGAATTTATGGGCAGACCCTGCCCGTATCATCCCTTCTTACTTAAAATTTTGCGAGGGAAACAAAATTACACAGAATACAACGCAACCCTCATGTTTCTCTAATAAATTATTTAAAAAATTGATTCAAAACTGAGGTTTACAAGCGGTATAAGGGGGATTTGTTTAAACGGCAATGACAGGCTGCGCGCAAACCTGCGCGCGCATCCGCCCACCATGTTGAATTTCCATCCTATTCCCATTTCGAAAAGAGTGGGGTACTCGTAGCACGTAACAGCTGTGACCGCGATATATTATCAACCCCAAAACTAGGGTTATTTTTAACCTACATTAAAAAACACGATACATAAACATTACAATTGAAGTTGTTGTACCCGTAAACGTCCAGCAGCCAGCTCAATAAATCAAAAAGTGCAAAAGTGAGTAACGAAATAACATTACCGAATTATCGATTTTGTATGTTTCCAATTGACAAAATCTGTGGTATTGTAGTCGTACGTTATATATTGTGTTTGAGTGGGGCATTGGGAGGTTGGTAACGTATAATAGGTGTAACGTCAGTATAACATAAATCGATAACTGAGCATAGCTTGCATCCGTGGTCGCTGCGTGGCTTGAATGTAAAAGAGATAGCTACACGCCAAGGCTCCGATTACAGAGCTACTGTAATTGTGGGCGATAAAAAATAACTTTAAGGGGTTGTCTCTGAGGTACCTTTATTACTGAAGTTGGGATCAGGAGTGATCCCAACGTCAGTAGTTTTTACACTTAGATATATCTCTTTGGGGAATAGCTTAGTTATGTTTAGTTTGAACTTAGACTGTGACATTGAAATATTTTCATTAATATATTTTTTACTCAATTACTTTTTAATTGTTACTATCATACAGTAACAGTGTATGTTAGTTAGTTACATATTGATTTTCTAAGGTTGTCCAAAGAGTAATTTTCCACTTACTTCGTACTTGATTCTATTAAGTACCTACTCGACTAAGCCTCTAATCTAATGATTCTCTATCCGTTCATATTCTCAGAAACAATATTAATTTGATATTCGCTATACCTATCAAATTATCATATAAAGTAACCTACTAGATGCCTACTAGTATATTGCTGGGAGATGTTTGTTACATCCACCCACGCACGTAATTGTTCACGCCAGAACACAAACAAATTGATTAGGTACTACATATTACTTGATGGATACCCGCAGTGAAATTATATTAGAAACCTCTACTTCTACTTAAAGCTCTTGATTACTTTTATGGCCTTTGATTAATATACCTACATATATGTATAGACATATTATAGACATATAGATATATGCATGCTTCACAAAATAAAATATTATGCCTTGAAGGCTATATTGTCTATATTGATAGTTAAGGTCTTTAGATCCCACAAGAGACTGGGATATAATAATCTGGTACTTAATAAAGGACTATTCTTCAGAATTATCAATCTAAGCAATGGGTGGATAACACAAGCATTCTCAATTTTTTAGCGCCTTAATATGTTTAATAAACAAATGACGTTCGTTGTAAAAAGTATTCTATTTCGTGCAACATAAAATACAATTTTGAACGAACAGCTTTAGTTTCTTAAACATATATTATATATATAGATACTTAATATATTTAAGAGTTCTTGTACAAGCTACCCTTAATTGACTTAGTTGCTGTGGCAAGGTGCAATAAAATAAGTCCATATCATAGAAATTTTCCTCAGATCACTGACTTACAAGAAATGCTTCGCTGCCTTCTTTACTTCTTTATGATTCGTCAGTAAGATAACGTTCTTGAGTGCCTTTGCGACTATAATACCTACCCTTTTAACTTTGTCTAGGTCGAATAAACTATCGCTTAGGATGTTTTACACTGCTACTTATCAGCTGACAGACAGCAAATGAACTATTTGTCAAATAAATTGATACGTAAACTACGTAACAATAGGAACTATTATTGCGTGAATTGTTTATAGATAACAGCAACGGGACTTGGTTAAGTTAATATGGGCTTCAACGTTTTTAGAACAAACCGAGGGATATGGGTTTTGCTTATCAAATATGTCGTTAGCAACTGTTTAGTTCGCATTATTGTGGGGAACTTCGCTTTGTGGGTTGCTTGTGTAGTTTTCAGTATAAAATATGGCCAAAAGTGTTGAAAATTTACTTGATAATACCAAAACTAATGAGGTAGAAACATGTTGTCCTTATCGTTTCAGGATGATAAACTAAGTTTGACATAGTTGTTGATATCATTTGTTATCGGTGACATGTTTTTTTGTCCTGGATCGATATTAGAGGTGTGGTTTTGTTTGTAGATGACTGGAGATGCAAAATGGCAAAAGGACGCGGGAGACCAGAACTTCGACTACATGTTCAAACTGCTCATCATAGGAAACAGTTCTGTAGGAAAAACAAGGTACAAAATAATATGTTATTCAATACTAATAATAAAATATGCTCAGAAGAGACTTCGGATTCAATTTAACGCATATTATCAATGGACTATCCAAACATGGCTCTTGTTTATGATTACCAGCCCCCTATAGATATGTGAGGAGATTAAACTCAATTCTCCTTCTTTTCCCTATAATAAGTATTACTTAAATATATAATGAAAATATGTTATTATGTATATACCGAATACCGAAGTTTTTATCAACAACGACCTTGATACTACTCCCAATGTTCTTCCGTTGATGTGACATAAAATTGTAGTCAAAGAAAAAATATTAAATCAGTCCGTTTATGGTGAAAGCAAAAAGACTTCCTAACGAGAAAAAGTTAATCATAACACGGAATTTAACCTTGATAAAGCACCCGTAGATGGTTGGAAAACGTTGCATATTAAATTGCTAAATTGTTAATCAACAAAGTCGGATGTTTGTTCAACTCCGTTGATAAATTCGCTCAATAATGTTCCGCTTTGTACATTTCCAGTTTCCTGTTTCGTTACGCGGATGATTCTTTCACTTCTGCCTTCGTTTCTACCGTGGGGATCGACTTCAAAGTCAAAACGGTGTTTCGACACGACAAACGGGTGAAACTTCAGATATGGGTATGTGTGAATATCTTAATTAAGCGTTCCTTTTTAATTGATCGAGTTCACAAGTTTTTAGTCGGTAAATTCTAAAGACAAAGTGAGGTTTTCGACTTGTGTGACATTTGTTCTCTCGAACTTGTCAGTCACCAGATTTTCATTTGAAAAACTCTCTCGATTAAAACAACAAGTCTGGTACAACAACATATATACCAGAACTCTACCACTAGTCACTACGCTTAGCAGAATTCCTTTTTAGTAAAAAAATAACAAAATATCTACACTAGAGTTTATCTAAATGGAGTTTGATTTTTTGTTTGTTAGATCGCGCTAATCTCAGAAAGTACCAATACGATTTGAATAATTATTTCTGTAATGGATAGGCAAATTCAAGGGAAAAGATAAAGGTTATTTTTATCCCGAAACTCTTACGGGAAAGGACACGACGTGGATAAAACCGCGGGGCGCTGCAAAAATAAAACGGTTGTTCTGTGAACATAGTTTGGTTTTGGAAGATAGAAATTTCTTCTTTTATGAAAATTATAGTCATAAGACAAGAAACTTATAGAATAGATATCATTTTTTATGTAAGATACAATTATATAACAATGCAAAAGCTCGGTAAAGTATAAAGATTCAGTCAGAAGTCTTGGCAAAATTTAATTTGCTGTTTGCCAAATTAAATTTATAATACGCTCGCTTTCTATTTTTAGACATAAAAGTATTCGTTTTACCTCACAAATAAATGCTGCGAAGTAAGTTGAGTGTTATCTGACGTCTTATTATACAGAGGGGTTGACGAAGTTATAAAAATTGTCGCATATTAATTTTTGGCATTGAGTCAAATCCTTAGTACAATTATTCGGGTCTTTGTAATAAGACATGGAGAAACATCTGATTACTTTTATGAGGTCAGTTGAATCTTACTAATGAAAGATCAGGTTTCTTTGTTAAGATCTTCCTTGTTTCCATTAATGTTTTTAATGGACAACATGAGCCCATGATTTAAACCAGTGGCCATAAAACTTCGTTAACTGTCTTATATTATGTTAACTGTCTCGTTACTTAATTAGTTATATTTGTCGGGGAAAAGCCTCTCTTTTACTTACATCTACGGGTTTATTTTTACTTGCATTGAGAGTGAATTAAATTAAACAAATTTTAATATACCCGAAAAAAATCTCACACGGGTGTTTACACCCACACCAAGCTCTGAGCTTGTATTTTGGAATCTAATTCATACTATTACTCATACACATGCACAAATTAAGACTAGCAGCGCGGGTAACAGCGTGGTTTTACCCGCGTTGGGCCCGTTCCCGTGGGAATTTCAGGATAAAAAATAGCCTATAATCTTCCCGTTGAATGTAGTTATCCATTACATAAAGAATTATTCAAATCGGACTGGTAATTCCCGAGATTACCTCGAACGTACAAACAAACAAATTTTACCTCTTTATAATATTAGTATAGAAGTATAGTAAAATAGACACTCAGACGTGTATTAAGTGTCTGTTTTTCTTTGTTATAACTAGGTATTAGTTACCTATTAATTAGCTATAGCTTCTTCTATATCATAAAGTAAGAAGAAATAGGTGTAATCGTTTAATGTGTGTTTGAATTATAGGACACTGCCGGTCAAGAGCGCTACCGGACGATCACAACCGCTTACTACAGAGGGGCGATGGGCTTCATTCTCATGTACGACATCACCAACGAAGAGAGCTTCAACAGTGTTCAAGATTGGTAAGATCATAATAGTTGCAGATATTCCTTTGATTTATGTCTGTTAAGTTCTAAAGGGCAAACTGGTGCGTGTCCTCAATTCTCCTCAAGGAGCTCAATTGGCTAATCACATTACGATAATATTTTGACAATATCAATGCATTGTTCGACTATATCCTAATAGTGCGATAGAGAATAGCCTACCTAAAACAAACAAACTGATACAGCCAATAATCTTAAGCAAAACGTAGTAATTTATTAAAGCTTTTATATTACCTCTAAAATCACCCACTATTTGTGTTATAGACATCTTTTATCCTTAAATTCCAGGGTAACACAAATAAAGACGTATTCATGGGACAACGCGCAAGTGATCCTCGTGGGTAACAAGTGCGATATGGAGGAGGAGCGTGTGGTGAGCGTGGAGCGCGGCCGGCAGCTGGCTGACCAGCTCGGGGTGGAGTTCTACGAGACCAGTGCCAAGGAGAACATTAACGTTAAGGTGAGGAGATCAACAAATTTCCTAGAAAATCGTGGACAGTTGAAAATATAACTGAGGGTTTTTTTCTTGTGAATAAACTTGTCCTACTCTTTCGTTAACAGTTATCTGTGCAACGTCTCGACGTTAGACGTTAGTCGTTAGACGTCTCGACGCTAGTGTGCGCTCTTTTCATGGACTTTCATTGTTCAGTTCTTCATAGAACAGAACACAATCAGAATATTAATGAATGCCTGGACTTAGGTCTTGCAAACTCGAAAGCCGTGATCGGGTATGTGGTAGTGACACACTAAAAACTTTTGATCTTCCGTCACAACTGTTAATTCGAGTTAGTGTGAATTAGTGCGAAAGTAAAACGACACTTACTTGGATAGAGTAGTACCATGTTCTCTCACTTGTCAATTCAAGGTTGTAGATTCAACTGGGAGGTGAAGCGAATCTTTCTTGCATATTACTTTTTATGATGTTAACCCACTTTTAAGCATTTAAACGCAAACATGGTTATTCCACTTTTGCCCATTCCTTTTCCGTATATTTTTCTCGCTGCACTATACAGGATGGACGGTGGATCCTTGTATATTTAGTTAACAACAGGTTTTGTTCTAACTCTAACACCAACAAAGTATATATGTATTAACATATCAATAACAAGAGTGCTAACTTTTCACTTTCCCCTGAGAAGTAAAATCTTCGAATGATTTCTGCGAGAGGATAACCCGTTTATTGAGGAAAGTTATTGTAGGTAATAAATTTTATGAAGTTGAAACCACGTATGAGTAATAAAAGCTATATAATCTTGTTTAGATCCCAAAGGATATATGAATCGTTGGGAGAAGTTATGAATTTTACTTGCGTATGCTCTAGTCATAGGAGAGTTAATGGACGTTCTGTTATTATAGCCTTATGACCTAGTTTGTGGTCATGACTTTAAAAGATGTTTTTAAAAGGTTACAAAATATTGCTACCTTGTATCGATGTCATTGTTCTTTAGAATCTTTTGTTTGAAACGCGTGCATGTTTGGAATGGGTATTTAATGGAAATAAATACAATAAATGTTTCATTTACAACTAAAGATACATATGTAGTTGTATTAAAGTAGATGTTGAATGGAACAATTGCAATACCATCGATACAAAAAAATACAAGGTATTCAAATTGTTTTTGGGATACAAATTTGTTATACAGTATAAGTCATTATACTGTAAGTACATATCACTGTATTAGGTAAGGACATATCCAGCAAAAGGCATTGCTAGTACTCTTCTGGATTCGAAAACACCAATAGCTAGTCCCTCTTGCCTTAATCAGCTCTTTTTCCACAATCACAAAATCAGCGAGAGCGTAGCGACAGCGTGTGGGCCAATTACAGCGCTTGAAATGTTGAGTCAAAATCGTTTCAAGTATTGCGATTGGCCAATTCCAGCGCCATCGTTTTGACCCGGCTGGCTTCGTAAAAAAGGCTTTAGAGGCGTAAAGGTCGTCCTGCCTCTGCCTTCTTATTACATTTGGTATATCTTTTCAGGCTGTATTCGAACGACTGGTGGATATTATCTGCGACAAAATGTCAGAAAGTTTGGACTCCGAGCCCGCCATGTTGGTCGCGGGCGGACAGCGCCTCGCCGAGCGAAAAGAGGGCCAAGGGAATGCCAGCCCTAACTGTAACTGTTAATAAGACACATTTTTATAAATCACTATCCAAATATTATTTAAATTATTTTAGTACTACTTTCTTTCTTAGCGATTTCTTTGTCATTTCAATTTAAGTTAGTTTAGGTATAAATGTTAGATTGCATTACTTTATTTAGCTTTGTATTGTTTTAAGAAATTATAATAGGTAATGGTTACTTTGGTGTCTGTTAAAGCATAAATGTTATATTAAGTTAAACAATTATTTAATGAATTGTTAAATGAAATGCATTAGTATTATTAATTATATAGGTGTTAGGTAGCATGTCTATGTACATTGCAGGCTGGAGTAGAGATCTGATGTAATCTTATAATTTTATACAAAAATGTAACCTTCATTAAACCTATCGCATTTTATAGTATATACTTGCTTTCTATCATCTCTTGTTTATGATTTCTTTTTATTACGAAAAATAATGATTATAACAACATATTATGTCAAATTAAAAAGTAATTGACTAAAATATTATTGTTTAGATTTTAAATTAACAACGATTATAGATTTAGTTATAAACATTTTAGTGAGCCATTACGGTATTGGGTTTAGTACATTTATATATATTTATATGACTGACTTCTAATTATTTTGATTAATACAAAACATTGGACCAATGTCATCTCTTGAAGTATTTTGAACTACAGAACAGTATTTCACGTTATATTTATTATTTATTATTATTTCACTTAAATTGAATGGCGCAAAGTAATTATAAATTGCTAAATGATTTTTATACAGATCTCTTTTAGGTTAAAGTTTCCGCTTCTCAAAGAATGCTTGGTAAATATTGTAATGTACTGTTGCTTAGGTGTGGCGTAACAAATAGTCGTTGTTTCATTATTTAGAGTAGACTTGTATTGAATGGTTATTGTTATATTTTAATTCGATCGCAAGAAATGTTAACGGTTAAAAAAACTGCATGTAACGTATCGCTTTTATCCTCGGCCTCTAAATTCGAATATCTACCTAACAATGGTTATCTTATTGCCAATAGTGTACTAGGGGACATAATATTTGCTATCCATCACCCCACAACAAGCTTATTGTCTACCAACAAACCTATAATATAAGTGACAATCCTTTTGTCATTCTATGAAGTCCACTATCAACATAGACAGGGATGTAGAAAAGTAATAGGAAGAAAGAGTACTCTTGCGTACTCTCGGAGCGGTGAAGAGATTCACCAATCACAGCACATTGGGATTGCCAAACAACGCATTGACATTGTCAAAATCTTTTCGTAATGCATTATGATTGGTCAGTTGAGCTTCACACAACTCCGCTCAGTTCCAATGGAAACGCAACCTAATAGTCACGTGATCATGACATAATCCCATAAGTTTTGACAGTAGACCATCAACTAAAATGCTAAAAGATTGCCACTTATCTATAAAGGTTGGCAATCTCAGTGAGCTTGAAATTGCCATGCCAGATCTTATAGGTCGTTTATTTAATTAATACTGGGTAATTTGAATAACAACTTCTTGTTCTTGCGCTTTTTGTTGCAAATAAATCTTTATTTTAAATTATACAATATATCATGTCCTCTAGTGGATTATTGACTTAAATGTAAATACGTTTTACAATGTATAAATAATTGTATAGTATACTAACTATCTACATATAAATCTGTTTGTATTCTTGTTACTACGCTGTGTTAATAAAAATTAAGATAGGCGTTCTGTTCGACACTTTGGTAGGATAAGCAACAACTTACACATTCACTTATGACGTGTAGTATTTTGTTTAATCTATTTTCACTTGTTTCTTTCGGACGTATTCTCATTGGTCGATTGGAATTTGAAATGCAATGAATTCCAAAAAGTGTTTGCAGAAACTTTTTACTTGTAAAGGCGGAAATAAACGAGCCTCTAAAACTGAGCAGTTATAGCATGTTAGTTAACTATGAGACAGCGTACAGTCGTCTCAGGCTTGCCAGTATGCAGCGCATCTGCACATGCCTATAAGTAAACATGTATTAGAAGCTGATCTATACTAGCATCATGCATATGGCATCATCATGGCATCAATATACCAGCTATAAACATGTGTATGTGTCTTAAAGGATTCACACAGTTTGATTTCATTTGATGATAAGATTTTGGAACACACTGTTAAATTCGTTCCAATTGCATACATTATAGTGACCTCGTGATCTTCTGTCAGTATTTTTGCCCAATGTTATTACGTCCCTGCTTGCGTTTGGCTCTAGATTAAATGATATCGGTAGAAGACATAGACAATACGACTTAATATATCAAATTCTGTTAAAAACATGAGCACATTATTTTTAGAATAAAAATGTGTTAGGTTATTAGCTAAGCGTTTAATATTTTGAGTATTACGTATCAAGTTCGATACAAAGTAACTTGATTTTCAAAAGAAATCTCGCAGTTCTAAATACGTAAATTTATTCACGAGTGACTATTAAGAAATAACTTTATTTACACAAAAAAAACTAACTCTTAAATGCTTTGTTAACATTATGACAAATGTCAATTTGAAAAATATTGGAAATGATATATTTAATTCAAAATGATAATGGTTTCATGTGCTTGCGTTTAAAACGTGGTGTGGTAGACAACATTCAACTTATTTGGATAGTCAGTGAGGAATTGTTTGAATCAATGGAAATTATAGATATCCATTATTCTTTGTGGAGGTTTAGGTATTTTGAGGACAAATTGATATATTCCAAAACTTATGTTAAAAATACTAGTAAAAGTTTCAGTTATGGCGAGCGAAAGAAAAATCATTGTAACTGTATAATTAACTCTTCAGTTATATGAGTAAATGTAACTAACTGGGTAGCATTTCAAATATTTACGTAGCAGACTACGAGCTACGTTATGCTACGTACTACGTTATGCTACACATGTGCGTAGCATCACGTAGCAAAAAAATAAGCGTACCGTAAATACTGCAACTACGCGGGTATTTAGTTATTCTAATTTAGTCTGTCCCTCACATACATTTAACGATCATAATACCTAACTCTAAACAAATTTAAGGCACGAACGAGGCATATCGTAGTTGGGCTTAGGTAGTACTATGTTTAGCTGAAATGTTGTAGCTAATTTGCAATATTTTTGTTTTACGTTTGTTTCTGTCTATAGAAATATAATATACCAGGTAACACGCCTTTAAAAACTTAAAATATGAACGTAGAATCGTATTTGGCACTGTAGTTACATCACAGATTACCTAATAGTTACTATTTCTACAATGTTGTGCTTGGTACATTATATTTCACTATTCTTATATAGGTACTGACGTGTAATTTATCTTCGTATATAACCATTCGGCTCACAGTAAATTGATGAAATTAGTAAAAATTAGATGTATTCGTAATAATTATTAAAATATACGTTAAATATTTGTTGTGTGTTATAAAGAAATTATTTAATGAGAAATACACCCATGTAAAAGATTCACGAATATAAATATACTTATAAACTAATAAAAGTTTAATGTTTGTTTGATTTTATCTTGAACTGTATTTTTATCTATACTTATATATTATAAAGCTGAAGAGTTTGTTTGTTTGTTTGAACGCGCTAATCTCAGGAACTACTGGTCCGATTTATAAAAATCTTTCAGTGTTGGATAGTCCACTTATCGAGGAAGGCTATAGGCTATTTTTCATCCCGAAATTCTCACGGGAACGCGCACAACGCGAGTAAAACCGCGGGGCGCTGCTCGTTTAATAATAACAAGTAAAAACAACATTTTAAGTGACCACGGTTATTGTAAAGGAGCCGAAACGTCACATAAAAATGCCAAATAAAAGCAAAGTGTATTCTTAGTTTCAATTCAAAATCGCTTAAACTTCAGAAATCAGTATAAAAACAACATACCTTTGCTTACTACACAGGTAGAGATTGTCCAAGCTGAAATGACACGCCCCACCTCCGCATTTACGCACACTAGCAAATTTTAAATATGGACGCAATACACATAAACATGCAATTATAATTGGTCGTTCAGTTGCCGTACTCGCCGTACTCGCTAAGAAGTGCAATTCTCGGATTTGTTGTCCAACTAGTTTAGTTGATCGTGAACGCGCGAGAGGAGAGGACGTCTTGTTTCATACAAAGTGACGGCGCTGCTCCATAGAGCGAGCGTTTTCGGATTTATCACCCGACTAGTCGGCCGACATGTGCACATAGAAATCAATAATTGGCGCTCCCACACAGATGAAGTGCCGCTATTAATATTTACACTCACACATCTAAATAAAGTAATTAAGTAGTGGGGCGCGTCATTTCAGCTTAGACAATCTCTACTGTGTTATACTATCATCAGAGAGTAGGTATCACAAGATTGCTAATCGGCGTTGGCTTGGTTAACCTAGTGTAGCAATTTCATTGCTGGCATATCTTCCTTGGCTCACAAACACCATATTTCAGTGAAATTCTTTATAAATTGTATTTCAAAACATACAATAATGTATGTTGTATGTTACAAATTTGTAAAACTTGCCACATGTTTGACAATTGACAGCTGACACTATTTTAAAAAAGTAAAAATAGTAAAAAAAATAAGTTTAGAAAAACTTAAAAACCAAAATTAAGTTTCAAAAGTTAAGAAACAACAAATAAAATTAAGTTGAGAAAAACTTAAATATTAAAATTAAGTTTCAAAAGTTAAGTAACAAAAATATATAAAGGTAAATTAACCAGTAAATCAGAAAACCCGTTGGGAAAAAACAGATATACTGGTGGAGCAGCAAGTTCTTAGCGCTCGGGGTGCTTTGTACTTTGAGACGGCTCTCCTGACTACCTTAGGCTAAAAAGCTTAAGGCTCAACCTGACAGGAGGGTGGTACTACCCCGTTCGAGCCTCGCACCAGTTAAGAAATATGGTGTTTGTGAGCCAAGGAAGATATGCCAGCAATGAAATTGCTACATATCTCCCTTCGCAGACAAGAATTTTACCTCAGTAAAATTCTTTACAGAAAGTAGTCGAGGGTTCTGTACGGGGGTGTCTGGGGTCGACAGCGCGTGCGACGATGTACGGAACCCGCGGCGGGAAGCTTGCAGAGGAGGATATCTTAATCGTTAGTTATAGTCTTATATCATTATTTTTAACTTTTATCATACGCAACAGTATTTTTAGCGCTCGGGATCCTTTGGTGCGAGGCTCGAACGGGGTAGTACCACCCTCCTGTCAGGTTGAGCCTTAAGCTTTTTAGCCTAAGGTAGTCAGGAGAGCCGTCTCAAAGTACAAAGCACCCCGAGCGCTAAGAACTTGCTGCTCCACCAGTATATCTGTTTTTTCCCAACGGGTTTTCTGATTTACTGGTTAATTTACCTTTATATATTTTTGTTACTTAACTTTTGAAACTTAATTTTAATATTTAAGTTTTTCTCAACTTAATTTTATTTGTTGTTTCTTAACTTTTGAAACTTAATTTTGGTTTTTAAGTTTTTCTAAACTTATTTTTTTTACTATTTTTACTTTTTTAAAATAGTGTCAGCTGTCAATTGTCAAACATGTGGCAAGTTTTACAAATTTGTAACATACAACATACATTATTGTATGTTTTGAAATACAATTTATAAAGAATTTCACTGAAATATGGTGTTTGTGAGCCAAGGAAGATATGCCAGCAATGAAATTGCTACACTAGGATAGAGTTATAAATACCCATTTACGAAAAAGAGTTTCAACACTAAATAGAGAAAATTGAAGGAGGTATTATACGATTTACAGATATCAAAACTTATTTTATAAAGAAAATATAGATTTTTGAATACTTTATTAGTCACGCCATCACGCCAAAGTATTCTAGAATATAACTATAATTTTTATTTCTTAAGATTAAGAAACGATTAAGATGACGCGCGCCTTATCTAACGCGGTACAGACCCGTTTCATTTGGTACAATGAGTGCAAATCGTGTGAGTTTAAAAAGTATCTTAAATAAGTACTGCCTTAATTAATTCTAAAGTAAGTATTAGCATTACAAGAGTATAAGACTAAAGTTACGTCAGTTGCAAAAAATCTAAATCCAATCTTAGTTTTAAGCCACAATAAGTCATTACCATTATCTCAACTGCAATACAATAAGGATACAACATAAAATTTTTTATCTAAAAATATCCAGTACCCGTATACTTGCCGAGAGTTTAAAGTCGCTCCGTTTAAGTTTATAAAACGTGATTAGTTCAAACTTTTAAGGTAAGCCTTTCCACTTTCCACTTCGCGGTTAAGGTTTCTAAACAATTTTAACGGAGATGTACAAGTTTAACGAACTGTTACAAACAGGTGTTGATGCCAAGTTTACTCTCACACGGACTGAAGTGTTTGTAAGTGTAAAGGACTTGAGACTTCGCGAACATTCCAATACTAATTGGAATCGTTGAGATACAACTATTTCAATATTTTTTGCAATATTTACTAGCATTTATTATTAATTATCGCGAGTCGCATTTTTACTCGTATTGCGTTGGTTCAAAATAAAATATGCTTTTCTCTTAACTGTGGTTTTCGAATAAATATTAGAATTTGGGGTTGGGATATTAAAAAAAATATTAATCCCTGCACCTTTATTCTAAAATTTGTAGGACATTTTTACCTTAACTTTGAATTTTCCTGAATTCAATATACGAGTACCTAGATAGAGTAGTATCTAGAGCTTAGAGTAAATGAAGTCATTAAACTTTGACTTGCTAAGGGTCCTTGCTTGTCATTAGTTAGAGTAATTAATATCAAAATTAATTATGGAAATGACAGTCATAATTTCAAAACAATTGTGATCAAATTTACGTCAAACAAGTCAGTTTTGTACCGAAATTATTGGTATCATTTCGTTGTTGATATGATTCGGCATCTAATAAATATCTTAGTCTATATATATAAAAAGCGGCCAAGTGCGAGTCGGACTCGCCCATGAAGGGTTCCGTAGCAGCGAGTAACATAATAAAGAAGTTCTTGAAGTTCGTTGTACTTACTACTACTTACTTACTTAGCGTGTGGGTTGTGATCGATTAACGACCTCACAAACCAAAAAACTAAAAAAATAAAAAAACTACTAACTAGACCTCGTTCAAACCAATTTTCGGTGTTAGATTACATTGTTATGTACATCATATATTTTTTTTAGTTTTATCATTCTCTTATTTTAGAAGTTACAGGGGGGGGGACACACATTTTACCACTTTGGAAGAGTCTCTCGCGCAAACTATTCAGTTTAGAAAAAAATGATATTAGAAACCTCAATACCATTTTTGAAGACCTATCCATAGATACCCCACACGTATGGGTTTGATGAAAAAAAAAAATATTTTTTTCATTTCTAAGTATGGGAGACCCCCCTAAAATTTTTTTTTTTTTCTATTTTAGTGTGAAAATATTAATGCGGTTCACAGAATACATCTACACACTAAGTTTCAACAACATAGCTCTTATAGTTTCGGAGAAAAAAGGCTGTGACATACGGACAGACGGACAGACAGACATGACGAATCTATAAGGGTTCCGTTTTTGCCATTTGGCTACGGAACCCTAAAAATGAAACCCGTTTTCCTTGGTCGCGGCATCACGCGTGAATGGCTGGACCGATTTCCACGGTTTTGCATTCGTTGGAAAGGTCTCGGGCTCCGTGAGGTTTATAGGGAATAAAAATCAAAATTCCCACGGGAACGGGGGCGCTGCGGGTGAAACCGCGGGGCACAGCTAGTATCTAATAAAGTGATAAGTAAATCTTAAAACCGGTTGGTAGAGGAATGGAGCACTTCACGTTTTACCACTGTTGTGCCCATTCCCGTAGGAATTGCGGGATGAAAAATAGCCTATAACCTTCCCGTTGAATGTGGCTATCCATTACAAAAAGAATTTTATCCAAATCAAATTAGTAGTTTCTGAGATTAGCGCGTTTAAACAAATAAACACGTCAGCTTTATTATATTAGTATAGAAGCACAGATTTTATTAGTATAGGTCAACAAACAACGGTATATACGAGTATATTATAAGCTTGGGATTCGGTTAATAGCCGACGGAATATGTCTTCATCGATTAACCTTAACTTTATTTTCCCTTACCTTAGGTTAACAAACATTTTAATAAAGTTAGGACTTTATAAAGTAACAAACATTAAAAAAACACTACCAGAATCCTGACACCTTTATCAGGGTTTTGAAGTCAGTTTAATTTATTTGTTATTGTACTATTTCATATAAATAAAGAAAAGTTACATTTATATTATTAAAGATAATATCGCCATTTTGCTTTTTGCTTTGTTGCCAAGAAGCAAACTTATAAAGCTTTTTTTTTCATATTCGACATTAATATCATTGCACGCTTTTCGCTTTACTGCCGGCGATTTAATGCACCTGGCTATCAATTTCCGAGTTTATTTTTAATAAAGTTTTACGTTTTTAGTTTTAAAACGTTGTTTAATTTTTCACTAATTTTGATTGTGACATACAAGCAATAGTAAAGTAAAACTTACAAAGTGAATGTTTATTGCATGTTGTTTCTTTACAAATATTTTCAATAAATACCCCATCATTAAAAACCTTTCAAAAAAAACAAAATGCTTGCAATATTTTAATCGTTTCACGAATATGTTTATACAAAATATTTGCATGTAACGTACGAAAAAATCTGTTGAAATATTTCACGTACGCACATACGCAAATTGAAACCCATCAAATCATTTGGTCGTTGTTTTAAAAATATCGGCGACGGGGTAAAGGATTATTCGCAAAATTGGAACGTGAACCCAATTTCGTATACCCACCTCTGTTTTTGTCAAGCCAGCCTGCTTGACAAGGGAGCCGGCTAATCAGTGAAGTGTCACTCAGATACGATGCACGAATGCTTATATTATTAAAGCCAAGTAGTGCTTGAATATTACACGAATCTTGCTCATAAATATCGAAGCTAATCTAACTATACTTATTTATTGAAAAACTGTGGAGTTTAAATTTTTGCTTCCCGTGCTAGTTTCTAGAACCCGAAAATCCGCGTAGTTTATCGCGAACAGACAGACAGACGCGGCTGGGGACTTTGTTTTATAATACGTAGTGATGTGTATCAATATTTCGTTTTATTGTACCTTGTAACTTGTAACGAACGTAAGCAACCTTGTTTACGTTTAACACACTGTTTTGCAAAATAGAGCAGAACTAACATAGTGAAGCTATTATAGCGAAGTGACCTAAGGGGTCATTAGCACTTCGACTCCAGCCGAGCCACAAGACATGATGCTATTGTAGCATGTAAATGGAATGTAAATAGGTTAGAAACTATGTTTAGGAACCCTAGGTAGATAATTCTAGACAAATGTAACTTAAATATAATAAACAATGCTTTTAAAATAAATTATAAGTTCCATGAAAATATTTAGTCTATTTGTGATATTTCTTCTCTCTCTTAATCTTGAGTAGATTGGTTATCAATAATAGTTTCATAATTTTGGAATCACATATAGTTTAACAACATGGTCTTACAATAGAAACCTTTGTTGATACATATTATCTGATAAATTATACAAAGCAGGCAAATAATAGTTTTTAAAGACTTAGGTTTAACGCAAGACATACATACATAGTGCGGAGCGGGTCCGCAACGGGCCAGAGCGATACCTTTCATATAAATACAAGGAATAGACCGTGACGCGACCCGCAACCGACCCGCAGCCGCACTAAACGTGTCTTGCACTTACATAAAAAATAAAGGAAGAAAAACCGACTTTGCCGTTATTATATTTTTAACACGTTCATCACTAAAAGCCTAAAGCGTACCATCGATTAATCTAGCTTCAATGGTTTACTTCGAACTAATGGACTGAAATTCCTTATTCCTATAAGAAGGATTGAAGAAACTCAGATCTGCTTAGTCATAGACCGCTGTTATTTATATTGATATAAAGAGACGGATTTTGGCAATAATTTATCTGTGTATCTTTACTTAATTCTATACCAAAACGTGTTTAGTTTAGATGCTAAACGAAATTTTGTTTTGTATCCAACACATTAAAATAAGAGACCATTTAGATTTAACAAATGTACAAGCTTGTTAATTCTAAAGAAAGAATAACTCTGATTTGAGTACGTAGCCAGAGAGTTCAATGTTCAATAGAAAGAAATACGATCTCACCAAATCGCAATTTTAAACTCACATAATGTAATAAATATGCATGTAATAATTAAATACTATTAATTACTATAGTAACAGCATTTTATTTAACAAATATTTCAAAAATGTTATCCATGTATAACAGCGAGTATAACCAATGCGCTGTTATGCTACATATGTAGCGCTACAGGAGTATACTTCATTAATTTGGTTGGTCGATATGGTTGTTTTTCAGCGCTGCAGCTATTTTTTTAGCCATCAATACACGAAGTGGTTAGAACGTTATTAAAATATACATCGGAGCATAAAAATAATACCTAGCTCAAATATAACAGATATATTATTTTTAGACCCTTGAAATAAGATAAATGACAGTCAGACCGTACATAACCCAACTTGAGAAACGTCCTTCAAATTCGCAAATAAAACCCGAAAAAATACAAAAACTCTGGCCAGTTTATTTATGTACTTAAAACACGATTTATCATTGTAACTGGAACAGAATGACTTTGTTATATGGATAGTTCAAATGAAGGACGACTTCAAGTGAAGACGGTTATTGAATCCATTTGACCTTGTTATCGATTACACTTAAAACTCCAAGCAGGTTGACGCGACGACTGACCTTTATACTGTTTTGACTCCTGATGTTACGAGTATACTATTGAAACCATAATCTGACAAGTTGGAGGTAAGAGATTAGTACGTAGGTAAATAATACTCACTTTCTTTTGTTTCGAAATCATTTATAGTCTTACTAGCTGCGCCCCGCGGTTTCACCCGCGTTGTACCCGTTCCCGCGGGAATTTCGGGATGAAAAATAAATGTTGTCCGATTCTCAGGCCTACCCGATATGTACACAAAATTTCATGAGAATCGGTCAAGCCGTTTCAGAGGAGTTCAACCACGGTACCCGTTCCCGCGGGAATTTCGGGATGAAAAATAGATGTTGGCCGATTCTCAGACTTACTCAATATGCTCACAAAATTTCATGAGAATCGCTCAAGCCGTTTCGGAGGAGTACGGAAACGAACACTGTGACACGAGAATTTTATATATAAGATAAGATACTCGTAATAGTTTTACCAGCCTTGTGCCCGTTCCCGAGGGAATTTCAGGTTGAAAAGAATCCTATAACCTTTCCATACAATGTGGCTATCCATTACAAAAATAATTATTTAAATCGGCTTTGTAGTTTCTAAGATCGCGTTCAAACAAACAGATCCTTCAACTTTATTATATTAGTAAAGATGAGGTTTTCGATCAAACGTTTCATCTGACAAATAAAAAACCACCGAAATAAGGATCGGTAGTTTTATACTGTGCATAGTTATTGGTGAAGCGAGCTTCGGTCAAACGGCGGCGAAACAAGGGTACCCATAAAATTGTCGTGCCGGATACACACGTTTGGCAAGCCTCAACAACCCAACCGCAACCACAACAATCATTATTCAAAAGTGTGGACACATGCATGGATAAAGACGTCTGCCTTGCTCGTGCTGTCGTTTGGCAAATGTTTGCACTAAATCGATTAGTGTTTTCAAAAATGTTTTGCAAGGCATCCATTGCTTTTTAAAAGTGTTAAAATGTAAACTAATATACCCGATTTTAACATTGAAAAAAAATTCATCTGAAGAGGAATAAAAATAAGGATTTAATTTCATCCATAGCCCACCTTTTTCCTGTATAGATCAAATAAAAATTTGTTGGATGGAATATTGCGACACATTTATTTAGATTTTAGCTTTTATAATAAGTAGAAGAAATAAGTAGGACATGATTGTACCTTTGCAATGATTTCTAGTAAAATGATCATGGTTTAAACTGCAGCAATACATTGAAAAACCTATTACGAGTATATGCACGTCATTAATTATTAATAGTTCTTCTATCTTTAATAAATAAAGGTATCATATCATTTAATATTGAGTGAATAGACTGAACGTCTATGAAATAAAAAAAACACGCCTCCTAACTACAGCGGCAGAAATCCACGAGTAGAGTAAAATATATTTTGTTTTGGAACACTTCCATAATATCCATGCTCACGAAATATTACAAGTTCTTAGAGTATAATGTATTGTGATCTTTATCTCCAGTGTTATCGCAATTTATAAGAGCCAAGTGCGTAATAACAAGGAACTAAAGTTATTAAGTAGAAATGCTGTTACATGGGTTGCGAGAAATTATTTTGTTGACATCCACAATGCTTTACTGTACTAATATAACCTGAAGTTTGTTTCAAGGCGGTAAATTCTGAAACTACAATGGTTTAGTGGCAATTTTCACCTCCTGATTAATAGTTAAATAATTTCAGGGAATAAAATAATTACTAAGATGTTTTATTAACCAGTAAAAGTAAGTAAATTTGAGTAGGTTAGTGGCCAACCCTATTGTCGGAGTTTAGACCGCCTAAAGGCCTCCGACATATTTTAACGATTAAAACAACCGGGACCGACAATTTAACGCGCCCTCCGAAACACGGTAGCGCTTAGATAGAAATGCCAATATCGGCCCCCCATCCAAGTAGGGGTCGAGCTGCACGTTGCTTAACAATCGCAATGAACTAACATCGCTTGGTCAAACTACGCCACGAGCGCTACGAATTAAACAGTTAGTAAAATCTCCTCGAAAACTGAAAGAGTACAAATCGCCTAATGTGTATTTAAAAATGTACCATAATTCACGACACATACAATTTTACATAAAAACCTTCCTCTTGAATCACTCTACCTATTACAAAAAACCGCATCAAAATCCGTTGCGTAATTTTAAAGATTTAAGCATACAGACAGACAAACAGTGTGACAGACACGAAAAAGAGACGACTTTATTTTATACTATGTAGTGATGTAGTGATTCTCGTGTCACAATGTTCGTTCCCGTAACAAGTAAAGGTTTTAAAACATCGTTTCGAGTCCCCAATGTGCATCAAACGTCGTAAATCTCCAGTGAGTACTTAACCAATACACCAACACTAAATTTAGCAACACAAATCGTATACAGATTTAATACGATCGTCTGACAGAAGGTATTCGATGCCAAGTCTTTGCATCTAGTCCTTTGTCTAGAACGAAATTACTGTTTAGAATTTCTAAAGAACAAATCCTTTTGTTTTAGATAAAATGTCCTTTAGAAAGTTGATTTCAGACGAGTTCAGTTTTGTGTTAAAGAGTTATCACTTTAAGAATATTACAATACTATAGAAGACAAAGAACTAAGTAGATTACTGTAGCGTTATATTACATTTTGGTTGTTTTGCCACGCCAAGACCACAAGACGGTGAGCCTACCTCCTACATAAGTGCCAATAGCTTAGCATTTTATTAAGGTGAATACTATCAAAACGTATTAGCATTTCACTTGCGTGATTTCCCTGTCATGACATATTGACACAATTTGTAAGCCAACCGAATAGAATAGGATGCGATTGCCTTATCTCTATTGAAGGATTTCCATGAACGGCACACGGTATAATTACCGTGTCTTGAATAACAAGAATAATTTCTTGAATAGCAATTTTGTATTTCGAAAACGGGTACAACGTCTATGAAACTGAGAAACACTCATCACCATCAAACTAAAAGATGATCTCTGGTCAGGAATTGTCTATTGTCTATAGCCGGTTCCCATGGGAATTTCGGGATGAAAAATAGCCCGTAACCTTCGCGTTGAATGTTGCTATCTCGTACAAAATTAATTATTCAAATCGAACTGGTAATTCCCTAGATTAGCTCGAACAAACAAACTTACAAATTTTACCTCTAATATTAAGTATCTAATAGATTAGCATTTTGGTATATTATTAATCATGGTAAAATAAATAGATCAAACTAACCCCTAATAAAATACGATTAGCTACATTACGTCAATAGGAAAAATATTATTTTTTCTTTCATAAAGATTTTCCTTACTATCTAATTCCAGTTGGTTGGAGGAAGAACTTTATTTTATAGCTTCCTTCCTGTAAATTCTGCAATAACTTAGGGAATGTTTGATGTAATCTGCGACTCCCGCTAGTTCCCGCGCCCCTTCGCCGCCGGGAACTTTGATTTATTCAGTATCATATCATCTAATTTCCACTTCTGAATATTTTTTCATATCTCGTGAAAGTTTTCCCGTTTTACAAGTTGTAATTTCGTTTTAAGTCAATATTTTCTTTTGACAAAAAGTACTGAGGTGGTCGTAAATTATATGAGGATTTTTGTGAAATTATTTTTTACTATCTTTTATTTTTATACAATATATTGATTTTCGATCAGTGCTTTTATTTAGTGTTGCCAAGTATACTAAAACCTTACTTATATATCCATAGTATAATTTTGTCATTTTTATTCATACATTTTTTTGTACAAAATGTTACTTCACAAATATTGACATTACTTTGGATTGGACTTCGTACCGAGGATATCGGTTTTATTGTTGAGACTGTAAGGGACTACCCACTGATTTAATCTACCGTCAGTCAGCCAACACAAATCGATGGCTTTTTGCTTTCTTCTAGCAGATACGAGCGAATGAGGCCGATATACAGCTGATATTTAACAAAAATCATTATCTGAAAGTTTTGTAGCTAAGTGTGGGCGACTTCTATGAATAAATTCGTAAATGTATTGCCTGAGCACACTATAATTAGACAGGCTTCTGGTAAGTATAGTTATTTTAATTCACAAGCGCCCCTGAGACATACTTGTAGTTGTAATGAGTATAGACACGCCTTTGTGTGCGTTAACTATCGATATACATACATAGTTGACAAGATCATTGTTTATATTCATTTGCTTCTCACTGCGAATAACCATCGAATAACTTCTCTGTTTACTCAAGTCTACTATGCTGGCGCTACTTCAAGACAATTTTGAAAGGATTTTGACGCGGCATATAAGACAAAAATGCTTGTGCAATTACTTACATAATTATAACTCAGGGGCGCTCGTGAGATAAAACTACTGTGAATGTGAAACCTTTTTTGTCTATTCTTTCAGTTTTTTGTCAAACAGAGACATTTTTATCGGTTAGACCGAAAACATTGTACTGACAATAGGACAAGACATTTATGTTCACGTCGGACAAGTTGGTTCAGAGACTTTAGTAAGCGCAGGCTCATTCTCCTGAATATCTTTATCGGATTAATAAATTACCCTGCAATTAACAATAAGGTCTTAACTCAAAGCTTCGTTTTACTAGTGTGGTAACAGAGGATTTATCACCGTACCCTGGAAGGACCCCAACTCTTATGCATGATTTAGCAGTAAATAATGGCAAACGGTCACAAAAACCAATTCCAAGTCTGTGGAATTAAAAAGGAATTTAAGCATTCTATTGGTTTTTTACGACCAAACCAAATCACTTAAAACACTTTCTGCTCCAGCTTTTTGTTGAATTGAAAATGAAGGTTGTTTTCTTCGGTTGTATCTGCTTCATTATTTTAGTGCCTAACCTACTTTTGTCGTCAAGTATTGACCTAGATTCATTTTAATTGCCGATATCTGTTCGATATTTCACAGCTAACATCGATGGTTCTTAGGTAGGATAGCCACGCTCCTTATAGTATATTTATCAAGTATGCCCGACTAGTACTCAACTAGTAATAGGCACAATATAGGTAAAATCTAGCTTACTCATACCTTACAGGTTCAACTGTACATATAAACTTGCCAAGTACACTCTAATGAAACTCCCCTGTTATGAGTAATAAATGGTATACGTTAAACGTAAAACAAGAGGTTTAATTCCACTTTTATTTCGAGGAAGTCTAGTAATAAACCATAAAATAGTTTTTCTCAATAAAATATTTTCCATTTTTTATATTGTTGTCTCATATAATAAACATGCCCCTAATAAAACCGATACGTACGTTTTAGTTTTACGATCCAGTCCCTATATCACCTCCCAGATTATTTTGTGGGGTTTCGTAGGAAAATATTTGTACGGAGACCCTAAATTCCAATAACAAAATAAAGATGTACGGGGCGGTATAAAAGAGGAAGACAAATAGTTGGAAATAAACTTAGAACATTTAACAACTGAACTAGAACTTTATTCGTTTTTACTAGTAGAATCTACTATTAATTATTACGAATTATTAGCACAGTTCAAAGCGGTATTTAAACAAAATGTTTTGCATAATATTACTTGTATGTGACTCAATTTTTAATAAAATTATATTTGTTATTCAAATTCCATATTTGAAAGTGATACAGAAGAGGTTTTTGAACATGAATGCAAAAAACACGCGAGAAAACACGTGACAGACGATTTAAATAAAAATACTGGTTGGAGATTCTGGATGTTTATTTAAAATATTTGACTTATCAAAATAAGTAGAAAAAGGTATATGGTTTAATAGGTACAACTGGTTTTAGGTATATAACGTGGACTGCAGAAGAAAACCTAAGGTAGCCTAGTGATTATCAGTCCGCCGCTGACGTAGTCTGTACTTGCTTACCTTAAGATTTCGGTTTACTACACAATGTATCTTTATCTATGGTGTTTTTAAGTGTTCAACTATTAATTTTCACAAAAGTCCGTGTTGGCATCAGCGAAGGATTTTAATTTATTTTCGAATTCTTGCCAAGTGCAGACACCGTCTTTGCAAATAGGTATCAGAGGCTCCTCATTGAGATAGAACACCACGTTGAAATCATTCGCCTTACACCTGAAAGAGTTTTAATTAGCAAGTTTTTCAATTAAGATTTTTAGTACTCACAAACGGGTCGGTAAGTTGAGAAAATTTTAATTAAAATAAGTAAGTAACTTGTAAGTATTTTCAAGTCAAGTTATATGGAGTACCTGCTTAGTTGTAACTTTTGACTGAGAACATTTGTGTAAAATATATGCGTCACTATTTTATGTATCCTACTAGCTGAGCCCGCGGCTCCGCCT
Organism: Cyclophora albipunctata; assembly: GCA_963082685.1. Classification (NCBI taxonomy): domain Eukaryota; kingdom Metazoa; phylum Arthropoda; class Insecta; order Lepidoptera; family Geometridae; genus Cyclophora; species Cyclophora albipunctata. The sequence continues at coordinate 6,849,450 of OY720116.1, read as the reverse complement.
GCCTTGAATGCGGACTGTCAGAGGTTGAATGTTTGCAGCCGTAAAGTTTGCTTTAAAATCCATTCAGCCTGTGATTCGCAGTTTCACTCGAGTAATTTCGGTTTCCCATTGAAATAATATTAGAAACTGATCAATTTACCCTTTTCATTAATAAGAATATCATAAGCTAACATATTTTTTCAAACCCGACTAGTAGTTTCAGTGATTCTAACTCTCCAACAGAAAACATAAATCTCTTTGGCTTTACTTTATTAGAATAAATGTATATTTTAATTAAAGTACATCCTGCCTTCAAAGTTAATTAATATCCTTGTACATGAGCTGTGAGTTCGTTTAATTTAATAAGTTCATTTGCGCTAGTTTATTTTATTTTATATGAAATATCTTAACTGTCTCTGTTTAAATGTTGTAATGAGAATGTATAAGAATGTATCATATATTCTTTGATCTATCTATCCTCAGTCTCTTTCGCACCAAACAACCATACAATTTATTTTGTAATAAAATTGTACTGCGTAATCAATTTTAAAGACACTACACACCTGATACACTAAACATAGCGAGAACACTTACAACTATACTGTACATTAAATTGTCAGACCTGGTTGTTTCAATCGTAAGACCATGTCGGAAGCCTTAAGGCGGTTTAAAAACTCCCACACCAGGATTGCTTACTAATACATTATAGTCCTACATATAGGTACTAATATACTGTGAAATTTATTTCAGATTAGTAGGTCTGATTCATTCATTCCTCAGTTAGAATCTACTATCAAATTCATAATATTACTGACCTGTTGAGAACTGCCAGCAAATTCGAAGAATAGGGAGATATTTTACTGTTCCTCCATTTTCTGTCAGGGATTATACGTGCTCCAGTTAAAGCTTTATTATCTCTGAACAGATTCAGTGCAGTGTACACCATCTCAATCATGGAATCTTCAGTGAAATACATAACGATATTCTTCCCCTTGCCTTCTTTAACTTCTTGGAATTTCTCTAGCAAGTCCGCTATTGGAATCATGCCTAACTTTGGGCTTATAGAATTGCCGTATCCATTTTCATGGAATGAATTTAAATCTTCGACGTATTCTAGAACTTTTAAATCTTGAGTTGTAAAGATGGCGCACCAAGGACTGATTTTGTTCTCTGTACCTGACCATGTGTAGCGGCACCAATCATATAGAGCGGTGATGTTGGCGTTACTGAGTGGAAAATCAATCCCAAGCCTCCTGTGAAGTCTATCTTTCATCTGAAAATAGAAAGTATTCTAACAAAGCGTCTGACACACAATATTAATAGCCTGAAACATAATTAGGTACACTCACAACAAGAAATTCAGACGATTCGTAATACTTATTCGTCTCAGCGTACGTTTTCGGATTTTCTAAAACTTGTTCTTGGTACTTTTTGCAGTTTCTGTAATGCTGAAAAGATAAAAATTGGTCGGAGTTTTAGAAAGCAATCTCGTTCCGTTGTTAAGAAAATGAGTGTTCAACTTACGGTCATAATATCATAATCTTCCTTGACTGAGTCTAAAACCAACTGTTCATTTTGGAGACCGTTTATGAAAGCTTTAGCGGTATCTTCGATCCAATTTCCTGAAGCGGGTCGGAATGTGTAATTTTCTTTGTCAAGTTTCTCTAACAATTTAGGGAATGCTTGTTTCAGTCTTTTGCCGATGCCTTCTGTCTCTCGAGTTCCTTCTTGGGAAAGCTGATGAGTTTGTCCAAAGTTACTGTCGACGTTCCACGTTCGCAGATTGTCTACATCTTGGGCGCACAACGAGCTGCTGCCCTTGTCGTAACTCGTGACTACATAATCTCTGAACGCGGCGGCTTCCTTCATGCTCTGCCCCGATTCAATGCTGGGATATATCTTGCCATGTCTCGCTAAGCCCCAAATGCTGACTGGTTCGCAACCTGTTGCCGATGAAAGGGAACATAAATATTTCGTCTTCACTAAACCTTTTGTAATTTATTAGGGTAAGAACTTGCAATTTTACTCTATTTTTGGAAATAAATGTTTGTCTTACCTGTCAGTTTGACGATGGAGTCTCTTATATCACTCCTGACAGCTACGTAGGGCGTTTTACTTGATAAGAACTTGTAAGGACACCCGGTGTTCCAATAGCAATAGAGAGAGGTTGCATCACTAATAACATTAAGAGCTATTAACAAACCGAGGACAATATTCATTTTTAATTAAATTAATCAAAGACGTGTCTTTTCTTGGTCGTTCGAGTTTATTATGAGGAGTCTCTCTATATCAGTTTAGGTATCACTGCATTCTTGCAATACTGGTTTCATTTTAAGAGATGACAAACAAGTTGTCCTAAACATAACACGAGTATCATACCGAAAAACACGTGAGTCTGTTGTCTTTTTATCAAATAGTTTTTTTATTAAAAAAGTGTTATTATTAGAATTATAAATTATTTAAATTAAATACATTGACGGGTACAATCAAGGCATTAATCGCTTGAAATATTATGTATAGTATACCTATTCAGAAATAGCTCAAATATCACAAATACATATACAGATATATTTCCAATCAAAAATAAGGTAATTAAGGTAAACAATCGGAACAAGGTTATACCAACTCTACACTTGGCGTGCAACCGGTTTTCGGTTTCGGTTATACACGGTCAAAACAACAACTACTAATTTCCCCGACAGTACCAGATGTAATATCCAATTTAAATTCTATGGATATGGCTACTAATAAAAAGTGTATCGTTATCTAGAGTAAAACAAACGATTTGGCACAAATATTTTATTTTTTCCACTATTTTTTATGATCGTTATTTGATCTTTGTTTCTATTAGTATTCATTTATTGGTAAGACTGCAGATTTACTTTGCTCTTTTACAATTTTGATAAATAACCGAATAATGATATAAATATATAGACAAAAATTAATCGCCAATTTAATTGTGAAAAGACATTGACAAATATATAAAGTACTCGTAGGTTCAAATGTATACACCGCCAGGGCCTCGGGAGTAAGATGTGGGAAGTCTGACTCCTTCCTCGCAGTAAGAGATGGATGTCACTTACTGTGAGCGAGGCCCTACGAAGGTAGGCGGCGTGCTAAGTGTTCCAGGCACGCCGCCTGAGAGAGATGGGGGTAGGTGCTGTTGCACTCCCTTTCCTCCGAGGCGTGCTCATCAACGCGAGCTGTCGGCGTGACTGGGGAAGCGGAGGAATGCCGCAAGGTAGCCCCGCGACTCTTGTCAGTGAGCCGCTGACGACGGAACACAGTAGGAGTTTTAGTGGGTATTTCCCGGCCCGTTGATCGCGTCGGGACGAGTCCCACATACCCCGGTCGTTTCCCCGAACTGCCGGGGATGCATAAACGCATTTCTCCTACTAATAAAAAAAAAAAAAAAAAAAAGGTTCAAATGTTTAACAATATACTTGGTTTTGGTTCGTTAACTGAAAACGTCTTCCTGATGAATTTATTTATTCCTATCAAAATACCGTCATATACAAGACTAAGTATTCAGAGAAAGTATAAAAAGCGAACCACCAAATATAACGTACTATAAAATGGAGTACACTTTGAAACCATATAAAAACAAATCCTTGAAGCAACCGCCATTGATTAATGAATCCCAATTAATTAGCTGAAACTGTCGAGAACATTATTTTCGCGATGACTTCGTACAAGTTACTCTGAACAGAAACATCTTTACGTTTCAGTAGTTAATTACAATATGTGTTCAATTGAAAATTGTATTAGCAAGGTTTTGGAAGGAAATTTAATATTTTGTTATTAAATATTGATGCGTTCAAACAAAATGGAGGTTGTTGAAATATAATTCTTTGGAAAGTGTTTAAACATAACCATATTATAATGATCACTTACTAACGACCCGCCTTCACCTCGCTTGGACTAATCAATATTGGCTTAGGTTTCCATGGAGATTTCTATCGCGGGCCTTGAGCGCGGGGACCGAATCCAGAAATTCCGTAACGAAAAAACCTCACGCAAAAAACCTAACGCTCCCCGCTAACGCCATCTAGTGATACAAAAAATAACTATGCAATAGCTTTACCGCGGCAGTCCCCGAGTGCCGCACGTCTTTTTTGTATTTGCATAAAAATCAGACAGCAAACATAATATAGATGCGGCAAGAAACTTTATTTTATATTATGTAAAGATGTATTGTAACTTGTCTTATCACCCATCTTAATGATTTGCTGAACGAAGCTGAACATTTTCATTGACCCTCAAACGCAATAGGAGAAGCAATTAGTGTAACAGTTATCACCCCATTGAATATCCCTCTATAGGACATTTGAATTCACACTAGTTTCGAAGGACCAATACTAGTTAGTTTATCTCGTATTAAGTCGGTTATTAATGGCCTATGTTCGTACTAACTGCTACTAAATGCCATCCTACCAATAAATGAACACAATAGTTTACTAATATACTTAACTAGAATACAATTCACAAGTCATTTCTTCAATTTAACTGTTATTTACATTACTTACAGATAACGTCATGCAGTTACTGCTTCGAGTCTCTAATTTTAAAATTGGAGTTTTTCATTTTTTTAATATAAATTAATTCTAATTTTAATTAACCACAGATCATTAAACTTTTGTAAAGGAAACAGATCAATATAAGAACAGACAATAATTATACTTTAATTATACCTTAATTACAACATAAATTGTAACAAAACATTGACTATAATGTTGTTATAATTAATTATTTAACACAATAGTCAATACCAATGTTAAACTCGTTAACTTGTACAATAACAACTAATTTTAAAACTACGATAAATATTTATGGTCACCAAATTAAACTTTTTCGTTCTCACACCAAATAAAATAAACATTGATCATAATATTTTTGGGGCTTTTTGATAACTTTGACATTTACGAATGTCAATGCAAGGATAACAATAAATATAAAATACAAATACAATAAAGTCAAGATCAAAGTATTTTAACAACTTTATATGTTTCAATTGTTTTTTGGTAAACAAGTCCTCTAAAAGTTAAAAGTGTTAGTGTAATCAAAAATTTTAAAACCTTGTTTATGAACAATTTTATTTTCTATAATAACACATTCAAACTTGTATAACATTGAAAACACTAGGTTTATGCAAACAGTACCTTAAAACACACAAATAAAATGTCATGTCAATTTGGTAATTAAATTAATAAATTCAATAATTTTGTATTCTGTTATCACGTGACTTCTGACAAGGAAAGTAATCACAGAAAGATTAACATTTTAAGAGGTTAAAAGGGACGATCCGTAGTGCAGACTAGTGGCGACGGCTAGTAAGTAAAACCCAAATAAATTTTCATAATGTAAGATCGCCGTTTCTAGCACCGTAGCATCTTCGTTACAGATCCTTTGGCGAATATCGTACAAAATACCACAACTAGAATTTAGAACATAAGTTTGTTAAGTAATCCCTTCGGGATTGTAGCACTAATTTCGCTTTTAATAAGATCCAACCAATTTAAATAGCGTAGGAAGAATTTTCCAAAGCAAATTACTACCACATTTTTGAAGCCGGTTGAAATGGGAAGAATTTGGAAGCATATGTTGATTTAAAAAAATCTTAATCACATAATAGGTGATAGCTATGAGGCAAAAACTGATAAAAATCAATCAAATTCTGTTGATACAATTCCTCAGTAATATCTTTACCTAACTCTCGTAATATTGTACTTCGTAAATAAGTAATACTTTATCGTCTAATTTATAATTACTTCCGTATAGCTCTATGTCATTTGTAGTATTAAAAGTACAATTTAAGTTGAAATGCATAAGACTTTAATATCACTAGATGATGCACATCCAATAGTAAGTAGATAATTATATACATAATTTATATATTTGAAGGAAATATTATTAAATTATCATGTTGGTCCGAAATACAAAAGGCGAAGCGAAACTCAATTTACAATAATGACTTAATTCAAAAGGCCAAATTTATTCAATAAAAAGGAAGATTTTCATCGAGTATTTTAAAATATTTTATCCAAGTAATAAACAATTTTCAATCTGAATTGACAAGGAATATTGACGACTATGTTTTGGTATAAAACAAAAATATTCGTAATAAATACAGTTTTTATATGAAATATTAAAAACGTGTAATTGAAAATATGGGCTCTGTAAAACAGTGGTAAACAAAATATATTGAGAAGTTTTGTACTATTGTACGTAAATCTATTAGGAAAATATTGCTTTTTCTTTAAAAGGTTAATCTAAGATAACTTTAGAAGTTAGAATCTAAGGAAATAGGGATTAAAATGCTCATAAATAGATTATAATAGTAACTTAGAGTTAGGAAGAGAATAAGAGAAGAAGTCATCTAAACTAAGGACTACAGGGTGCGACTCGTATTATAAGGAAGTGTTAATTGCTAAGTAATTTCTATCTTTATATCGAATAATGTGGCAGTTTCCCATTATTTATACCTAATTATAATTGTTGATCTACAAGAATAAGACACGATGCTAATTATTAGGCATATAACAAAGTTATTAAAGATGTGGGTTCATTTGTTTTGTTACAATTACTACAAACCAAATTAGGGCTTTTGTTTATCTATACTAATATTATAAAGCTGAAGAGTTTGTTTTGTTTGTTTGTTTGTTTGTTTGTTTGTTTGTTTGTTTAAACGCGCTAATCTCAGAAACTACTGAACCGATTTGAATAATTCTTTCACTGTTAGATAGTCTATTTATCGAGGAAGGCTATAGGCTACATTTTATCCCGAAATTCCCACGGGAACGGGCACAACGCGGGTAAAACCGCGGGGCGCTGCTAGTCGTTAATAAAGACTCAACAATAGAGCTTTTCAGGAGTGAGGGTGAACCGCTGTTCCTTTTGTTTAAGTACACAAAAACACACAAGGTTAAAACAGTGCAACTGTTATTCTGAATGCACGCTATTTTCTTTATATACTTATACGTATGGAGGGATAGAACAATTGATAAGGATACAACTTTCCTGAAGGTTTCAAGGTGAATACAGATATTAATTTCTCATTTTAACAAAGTAGGAACGTTAATCCTTCGCCTACTTACACCGATATTACTATTATGATACTTTTCAATGTTAATACCAACACAATAACAACAGTCAGTTTTAAAACTGCTAATTAAATTTTATCATATTTCTACATTTATTACATTAATTTTAAAATTGAATGAAATATCTATCGTCAATTAGACTATAAAGTAAAGCACTTTAAATCTTGTGGTCATAGCTAATCAATATTTTACAAACGCACTTTATAATATCCGCTATCCTACAATTTACATTTTCTAAGCATTATTTACTGGACGTAAACCGCTTCTTTAAACTATTGAGTACCGTTATTTATATTGTTTGACGCAGATTATAGTGAAGAAGCGATATTGTAAAGTAAGGCAGCCTTTTAATATACCAAAGACACTAAAATGAACACCGATTGACATACGGGAGACGTGTCCGCATCAAACAATGTAAAAAAGGCACTAACTCAACCACTGCACCGTCTGAACTCCTTGCAGCCCTCTCGCCGATTGACGAGAAAACAAAAGCGATACGGACCTGTTCCTTTCCAGAAGTAAGTCTCAGTACCCTCTCATCCCGGGTCCTGCTTGGGGTCCAGGATGGCTCTCCTTTCCTGAAGTGCCGCCAGCAACGCTTCCCGCACTTCTCTTTCAGAACTCCGCCACAACCTAATAAGTTCTTCCTCAGAAAGAAGGGACAGTTCAGATCTACCTTCACTAGGAGATATTCTAGGGTACGGGGGAGCTGGAGGGATTTCTTGTTCCTCTGACACTAAGATCTCGACACTAGCGCGAGAAGTGGGGATATCTGTACTCAAATAGTTATCGGATCTGTCTGACACATCTTGGTACGACCTAGTTGAAGATCCTTCTACGCGTCTGACCATAGGCGATGGTGTTCTGAGGCGAGTGTTGATGTCTGGCGGTGAGCTGGTGAGGAAACTGACGTCGCGACTCAACCTTCTTCCTATGTTCATGCTAGTTCTTTCATAGATATTTGATACGGACACATCTGAGCCGAGAACTGAATCAGTACTGAATCTCCGTACGTTAAGACCGCCGAGACTGCATCTCTTTCTACGCCCTCTTACTGGGGACCTGCTAGGTCTTGGAGAACGGTTCGGTCGGGGTGATCTGCCGTGTCGTGGAGATTTACTGGAGACGTCGGGGGATGGAGACAGGAACTTGGATTCCGTCAACTCTTCAGACACTTCAGATGTTTCCACAACTTCTTGTTCCTTTATTGATCCGAGGGAATGGTCCCTTTGTTGGACTCTAAGAAAATAGGTTTGCATTACTTTTGAAAAAAGAATTGTTACTTTTGGCAAAGAAGGTTTACTACTTACTTTCGTATAGCTTGAATCATTTCATAGAGTTGAGCTTTGCTTTTTCGACGTCTGCGTTGTTCGTGTTCCTTCTGAAACAAAGGCACTTCCCTGACGTAATCTGAATATGTTTTTAAATCAATATACATAGTATCATTATCTTTCAAATTTACCCTTTTGACGCTCTTCTGGAAGAGGGAGGTGAAGTGCCCTTGGCGGATCGTATTGACCAGCTCTCGAGCCGCGTGATGGGGAGAAACTAATTCCACACAGTTGATGAACCTATACAATTTCTGAAACAATAGTTTAAATTCAAAACACGAGCTAGATTAAAGACAAATGGTGCATGGAAAGCAATTTAAAGGTTTATAATATTAGATAAGTGGTCAGCCTTCGTTGAGAGCGGTTCACTGTGGCTCGCTCCACGTAATCACTTGGGACAAGTCTTTAATTCATGGTTGCGTTTTGCCAACATGTTTCCCGGGTATATTAGGGACGCTGTCAACAAAATCACAAACTATAATACCCTTTGATACTGTCACCCTTTGAGTATAATTTGTACCTACACTTTAGGGCGAGCACAAACTACATCCACGTTGCTAAGTATAGCATTTCACCATCCGTTAGCAACACAAAGTTTTTTGCTTAATATTCTAATGGCGTATTGTGCAATAACGTTAAGCCGTCTGGGACATATACATATTTAGTGGATGGTTTCGTAAGATTAAATACAAACTTGAGAAATACACGACATATATTTTCTGCGATATTAGGTCTAGAGTCTAGACAAAGCAGAATGATAATAATTATACTTATTTATTGTTGGTAAAATATAGTAAGTCTAATTTAATGATGCCGTTATTCAATACAGTTAAGTACAATTACGAGGGACATAGGAACAGACACATAACACATATATTCAAAGGTCAAATAGGTACATAACCTCTTAAACTTCCCTGCAGTCAGGTATAAAGTACAAAATGTTGGTTACCTGGCTAAAAAACATGATATTCCTGCTCCTCCAAATAGTTCCCTTGGGCTGATGTCGCAACACGGGCAATGTATATTTGTAAAACAAATGTTCCAAAATCAATATTAGCAAGCCCAATATCACTCCGACACCCAGCAAAATGAAAACTCCGGCCACTGCAGCCACGCCTACAACAAAACAGATTAACATGAAAACTACCCCCAATTTTAATTAAACACAGAGCACAGTACGAATTTATGAAGCCAGACATTTTCACAAAACGCTCACGGCTATTAAATTGTTCTCTTTTCTTAGATATTAATAAATTGTAACAAAGGTACAAACAGAGACGTTTTGTTGCTTCTTTTTTCGAGTTGTTTTAGTTCAATTATTAATTTTAAAAGGTTGCTTTTTATAATTTTTTTAAAGGATTACTCGAGTAGACAGGCTTAGTATTTTTCCTTCCGGCCGTTTTGGCAACCAAGTTTCGCAACCAGTTGTGATGCAGGATTTTTTATTCTTCGTCCGCAACTAGTTGCCAGAAAAGAGTTTTTTTTCTTTTGACTCAACTAGCACGCCACGGCTACTGAGATCCGCAACCAGTTGTGGTAGAAGATTTTTTATTCTTGGTATGCAACTATCGTATCTGGATCGTAGTGGATATATACAAACTATTTCAATATTGTAGTTCTGGCCGAATGTAATGTTATGAAAAAAAATCAAGTCGTTGATTATCTTGACAAGCAAAACCGACAGCTTATTAGCAAGTACAGCCATTTTTTCGCCGACGGTACGTTCAAAAGTTGCCCGAAGGGTTTTAAGCAACTCTATTCCGTGTCGTCCATGTTCATAACCAAGATTTCATAACCAGTTATGAATTTGGATTTATTTTCCATTTTCATAACCAGTTGTGAATGTGGATTTATTTTCCATTTTCATAACCAGGACCTCCTATACATGTCTGGTCCCCTGGTAGTTACTTTCCTGAATAATAAGAGTTTACTCAAACATGCAATTGGGTATGAGATTCAGTTAAGTCTTACAATACAAATTTAATAGTTAAAAACCAGAACCTCCTTGATTTGTACCAGTAACGTAAAAAAAAAAAAATAACCCTAACCTACCGAATAGTACGTAAAAACAATTTTCTTCACTGATTTGTAACCAGTAACGTAAAAACAATTTTCTTACTATTCGGTAGGTTAGGGTTATTTTTTTTTTTACGTGCAGGTCGGTAGTTTGACTTAAAGACCTATGTCGCCGGACGGGTAAACTCTCATTATTCAGAAAAGTACCAGGAGACCAGACATGTATAGGAGGTTCTGGTTATGAAAATGGAGAAAAATGTTTTGTTTCATAACTGGTTATGAAAATGGAAAAAAAACCATATTCATAACTGGTTATGAAATCTTGGTTATGAACGTGGACGACACGCTCTATTCCATACATGGTTACAATGAGGACAAACAACGCATAGTACCATTGTTTTAATTTAAATTATGGTTTAGTTCTTTAGTGTTTAGTACGTGTTAATCTACGAGAGTTTAAGTTTACGTGCGAGAAAAAAACAGCTTTATTGTTTGCTTCATACTTCGCCTTAAAAATGTATTTATTTTCTTTGTGATTCAAAAGTGAATGTTGGAAAGGTATAATAAATAGGTATATTTTTAGTTGTATTTCATTTTCTGTCATACCTAGTTTTACATACAAATTTATTATTATTATTTATAGTCCCATGCTTATTTTTGAATAATCTTATGGTTGCATATCAAGAAAAAACAGTCTTCTGACGCAATTAATCTTTTTCAAAAATTATTTGTACGCAACGATGCGTATAAAGAAAAAAAACTCTTTTCTGGCAACTAGTTGCGGACGAAGAATAAAAAATCCTGAATCACAACTGGTTGCGAAACTTGGTTGCCAAAACGGCCGGAAGCGTATTTTTTTATATTATATCACTTAAGTAGAAAACAATATTTCACATTCAATTAAAAAATGTATATACTCGTTTAAGAGACACCTTCAAAAGGTAACTTTTCCTAAGGGAACGGGTACAATGTGGGTAAGCCTTCGGGATGTCCCTAGTTCTAAATATTATACTGTAAACAAATATTTAGTTACAGTGGCTACTCATATTTTCATTAGCCTTTATGTTACGTGACAAGTTGTTTAGTTATCAACACTTCCAAGAATATTATTACTCTATATACAGTTTTTCAATAAATTCATGTTTCCCTAGAACTCCTAATTGAAAGCATAATAACGTGTGTAAACTATTATGCTCTCATACGTATGAAAACTATTTGTCATTAATATACTTTCTTCAGTAGTTTTGTAGAAACAACAAAAATAAACATTGGACAATTCAAACTGTATTTTCTATTATCGTGAGATAAGTAGAAAGTAAGTAAATCATTCATTCACTTAATGATTAATATTTTCAAATTGTTATTTTCGTTTCAATAACTGGAAGAAATAATCTATTTTGAAAAAGAACACAAACGTTCTTAAAAAGTGATAATTCTTTAAGAGTGTAATGAAACATATAGGGAAGTATGAAAATTTCATTTTTATTTCACGCCTTTACTTTTGCAACATTACAAGCGCAAAGGTGGGTACAAACAATCATTTGTTTTAAACTTATGCAATACCGAATACAGATACGAAAAGTTAGTCTCGGAAACCTACATTCTGCACAACCATTGTACTTCCGCGAACTTTTGTAACAATCCCGAAGATTTACTTTGCGATATCACATCATTTCTCTTTTCACAACACAAAATGTTTTAGTTTTTGTAACAACTCGAATACAACATTTATAAGAGCAAAAAAAATAACAACAAAATCGAATCATGAAAGTTAATAAGTTATTTAGAACGAGGATATGATAATACGATAAGACACCGACATCAGACGGGTCGTCACAAAGCAAAATTCCTAACATCGTTTTATTTAATCGAATCTTGTCGAGCGTATTTCAAATAAGAAATAAACACACTCTCTTGGTGTCACCTCATTTTTTGAAGCGATAAATCCCATGTTTAATCTTTTAGGTCGGTCGGTGGTAATACGTAGGTGCCTCCCCTACTGCCACCGTTGAGGGCGGATTAACGCCGGGGAGGCGATAAATTCTAATGAAATTTCCGCAGGAGACGAACCAGCCTGCCGTTCGGTACATATTATAAATTTGCATTAAAATAGTAACACATTATGATTTATTCTGGATACACGTGACACACACAGTACAGGTGCTCACATTTCGCTAGATATTTACATTAAATCACAAACAACTAACATTAAGAAAGTTTGATCGGGCCACTCACCAAGCGGTTTCGGCTGTATACCGTAATCAGGACTAAGTTTGAAACACGGCAGCCCTCCATACCATTTCTCTGTTAAAATATCCATATACCCGTTGGACGAATACTTCGCAATGACAGCCGATATGCTATCCTGAAATAAAAAGTTCGTTACAGTGGGAGCGTGCTTGTGCAACACGAGTGACTGATTCGGGTTCACGTTCACTGTGAAATAATTTGTTACTGTCCAAAAAATATGGTGAAAACAAAAACATTGTCACATCTGTTGGCACCGATTTGTCTGTTTTAACAAAGCGTGGCAATGAATGTTTCTGATACCGCTATGTCACCATGTGAACCGAATACTGTCTTTCTGATCCGTTGATTTATGTCTACGATCCGCACAAACCCCAGAGGTATATTGAACAACGTCAAGATAAAATGATGTATAATCGGTTGAGCCGAAGCTACATGACACCCGACTATCGATCACACCATTAGAGGTTCGTTCGCGTCATCCATCAATCTTTTCGCTCAAAGATCCGGAGTTCCCCTGCCACTTCAGCCTCCAAAAGTCCTACTTCACAAGTAAATCCAAGCATTTCGCGTTATGTAGCTTAATCGAAGTGTTCCTAATTTATGAGACGTTATCTTTGATGTATACGCAGCTTTAGACATGCTCGTACACGTATATTGCGTACATTAACCACTGCTAATGTATGTTCGCACGTTCATCACATCGGTTTAGGTATGAATATAATTAGTTCACTCGAATAGTAGTGCATCAATGAACCGGTTTATTAATAAACGATATAGCGTACGAACATGTTTACCATTGTTCTGTATCAGTCACAATCAAAATCAATACTTCAAAAAATACACAACTGAATATATTCTTTGAAACAATATTCCGTCGTTGTCATTCAACGTTTTGTTCGACAATTCTTTTAAATTGCTTGTCACGACTCAATAAACGTTGACAAAAATCAAAATACGAAGTATTCTGTCGTTTTATTTATTTGTATTTGGACTTACTTTGAGTGGAAATCCTTTGGCCATTCCTATAGCGTAAGTGTCTGCATTAAGAGCATGCTCTCCTATTCTCTGAAGTTTACATCCATGGTCGGTCGCGCGATAGTAGTCTAGCACTGGAGTGTCAGCTATCAGGAGATCTAACGTTCCATTCCTGAAACAAGCTCTTGGTTAACCATTTATTTTATCAGATGATGTACTCCTATGATAACATTATTGAAATGAAACTTACCAGTTTAAAAAAAACCCTATTATACTCCCATACTTAATTGGAATTCGCATGGTTTACCGCCTGTCCCGAATTGTTAAACTAGGGACAGGATTCGGGACAAAGGGTAATAAACCATTTGAGACATTAACTATAGTATTCCCCAATGATAAAGCCGTATGCAAGTCATTAATCAACGATAGATTCCAGAATAGATAGATCAAAGCAGATCCATTAAGATATTGAATCCTCAATTCTAGATTAACATTCATATCGAAACATGTAGGTTTTTAGTACAAATACGTGCTAACAATCAGCCTCTAGATATTTTAGTAAAATACGTTAAATTATCTAACGCGATACAGACCCGTTTCATTTAGTATAATAATGTGTGCAAATCGTGTGAGTTTAAAAAGTAAGCCTCTAGAAATGTTTTACAGCTTAATTTTCATAATGAAAAATGGCTGCTAAATCCATCTCATAAAACAAATGCATTCGAAGGGAAATAAATGGCCATTGCGCTGATTTAAACATTTTGATTACGTAATAAACTTGGCGTTTTTTGAATCAAGTCAATCGTTACTTTTATGTTTTCAGCGATAAATAACGAGACAACGATATGTTGCCGAAAATAAATTGGATAAGTAATTTAAAAATTCACCGGACAATGGATCTCTTGGACCCATTTGCGTGATTCAATTGGGTTTCACCGGGTTTACCCAAACCATAATGACGAAGACTTATTACAGATTAACAAGTTCATTTCCAGGGTTAATTGATAAAACGAATGTTGAAAGTTTAATAAGTTTAACTCGAAACGGATATTAACAGAGTGTAAAGATACTTTAAAGTTATCTTTACTTTGTGGGTTGTTGAAACGTGTGAATTATTTACCATAGGGTATTAAACTAAGTAAATTCGAGTTTCCAATTACGATTATTAGTATTAAAATGTTAAAATGGAATGGCTTTGTCTGGAATATTTTAAAATATCTACAATAATCTACTACTTGCTTACCGTAACATCTCAATCCCTTCATCAATATCTTGTAAAGCGTATCGTCTCATCTGCTGAGCTAACTGTGGATTATTTCTCTGAACATAATACTCTGATACGGATGATCTTGCTGTTCCTACTCTTAGAAAGAGCCACTGAAAAAAGAACAATAAAGGTTAACGTTTGTTTAGATAACTGTGAAAATGATTATTCATAAAGTGATACAATCAATAGGTACTTAGGTACTTTGTGCATTATTTTTTTACTTACATTACTCCGACCTTGTATATCATCAACGGCATTATGAAAAAACAATCCAGCTATCAAAGCGGCTATGTTGGCAGTGTAACTGGCTACAAATATCACAGAAAATCCGCCCCAAACATTGATCAGAAACTTATTAGGCCAACTTTTCGGTGCTTTAAATGCTACTAGATGGCCACATAATAAGCCCCACATGACCCACAGGGCACTTGAAATGCTAAAGTTCTTCGACCTCTGTCGACCCCATGGGTTTAACCCGAACGGAGACAACCACTCGTATATCGCCACCGCAATCGCAGTCACGTTCAACGAAGTAAAAATAGCAACCCACAGTTCGGGAGAAAAGGGCAAAAGAAACGCCAGTAAAGGTATATCCGGTCGTTGGTTCGGAGCTGCCAATATCGACACTCCGCTAAAAAAATATGGCTGACTGAAATCGATCACTTCTGCTCTCGCTGAAGACACGCTAAGCGCCGCAAAAGACATGTGAGCGGCACCCGATACCAAATCTCCGACAATGCCATTCCATTTCATGCTATCGTCATCTGAATCCGCATAATTTATGTACTGACTTCCATCTGAATCGACGACTTTGTAACTGTTCCGATACTGCGATCTGTAGCTATGTAAATCTTCTTGTGGGATTTCGGTTTCAACAATTTCATATTCACGCATTCCATGGAATGGTTTGACAAGTTTCCGTGCACCATACAGTCCATCTTCTACAAGATATAAATGAAAGTCGAATTCAAGTTCTTGAGCTATATTTTCCAGTAGATCCATAGCTAAGCCGTAGCAGCAATGAGTGGCCATTTTGTTAAATGGTTTAGGTGTTGGAAAAAAGAAGTTTTCAGGTTCTTGGTCGTCTCTATCTAACTCATTGAAAGCAAGTGTGAGGTTGTCTCTGTCTGATGTTTGTGGTCGATGACAGGGGAGGCCTCTGAGACATTGTCCATCTTCGTCTAATTCTCCTTCCATTACAAACGGGGGCGCGAGTGCTGTTACTATGCGAAAAATAGTACGTGCTCCTTCAGATTGTCCGTGTGCAACAAGTCTGCCTCCTGGCCAGACAATTGTGTGCAAGCTGACACTCCGCCCCCGCACTCGACCCACTTGTCGCCACATATTGTTATCGGCTCCTCTCGGGACTAGGTTTAAAAGCGCAAATGACGCTGTTAGTGTATGTTCTGGACTCTCAGCCCCACCCGCTAGAGCAGCCGCTGCCGCTATTTTGGTCTCCCTGTTAAACAAAAATACGGTTAGATAAGTATTATTGGTCCATGAAAATAGACTACAATCAAAGTAATAAAATCACCATTCATTTAAATATAAAAAGATCTAAAACGAAGACTCTGAAGATTAGTTTAGCTTGTTAAGCCAATCCTAAGTTCCAGTTTAACGATCTTCTCATAATTCAGTTCTACTGAAACACATAAACCTCACTGTACAATTTTAAAACCTCTTTAAGCTCTTTAAGAATTAGACATTCTACGTTGACTATTTTACATTCACGATAAATCAGTTGATCAATTGACTCTTCTTATGTTAGAGATTGTCTAAGCTGAAATGACGCGCCCCACTACTTAATTACTTTATTTAGATGTGTGAGTGTAAATATTAATAGCGGCACTTCATCTGTGTGGGAGCGCCAATTATTGATTTCTATGTGCACATGTCGGCCGACTAGTCGGGTGATAAATCCGAAAACGCTCGCTCTATGGAGCAGCGCCGTCACTTTGTATGAAACAAGACGTCCTCTCCTCTCGCGCGTTCACGATCAACTAAACTAGTTGGACAACAAATCCGAGAATTGCACTTCTTAGCGAGTACGGCGAGTACGGCAACTGAACGACCAATTATAATTGCATGTTTATGTGTATTGCGTCCATATTTAAAATTTGCTAGTGTGCGTAAATGCGGAGGTGGGGCGTGTCATTTCAGCTTGGACAATCTCTACATGTTATTTATTTATATTATTCTTTTTTTGAATTTTCTTTTTATTTTTTTATGACTAAAGGTCAGTACTCACATACGGTATTACTCGATAGTTTTACTCGAAGTCGAGTAAAAATCAACGTGTGGACCGCAAAACTCACAGCTCGAAGGCTCGCACCGAGCCGGCTCGATGGAATTAAATGAAAGTAATTTCCTTCGAACCTACTCGAAGCGAGCCGTCAATCTTGACTCGAACGTGTGTACGTGACTGCGAGTGGCGCGAGGCGAGCGTCAGTCTGGTATTGTTTATCGTGATTGAAACACGTGTTTTTAGAGAAATGGATTTGCGAGTTTATTCCAAAAGCGTTTTTTACGTTTTTTTCTTTTCATTTTCTTTTATTTTCTTAAAAAGAACTGTGAGACTTGCTAAATACAGCCACCGTCTCCTTTGTTGCACAGACATCCTTTGGCTCGAACGGTTCGGTGAATACTGAACGGCGCGCCGCACTCGATAGATCAATGCTCAATGTGTGGACGAAAGCCCATGCCATGAGTTTTACTCGACAGTTTAGCTCGATCGAGTAATACCGTATGTGAGTACTGACCTTTAAAGAAGGTTTTATATCCACTTTGGTCTAATTGTTTTACGTTCTTGGTAGCTTATAAAAAATCACAAATGAAAGAAAATACCGGTACCTCACCATTACAGGGGGAAACTAATTGGAATCGTTAATTTTATTGAAGCACGCTTACCGGCGCGCTAACGTACATATAGGGAGTAATAAATTGAATTCTCAAAGCGAAGATAAGATAGCAAAGTGTATGCATTAAAATGTATATACATCAACGTTATGTGCGCATATATACCGATGTATAACATCGCTATCATACAATTGTTTTGGTGGTTTCATAGTTTACGGTGTTACGTAATAGTTAAGAATAGATTTCTAGTTTTCGGAAAAGGAAATGGAGGTGAACGTTCAATATCCGAGAACACATCGGCGATAACGAGCTGATCACAAAACATCGGCCCACTCGTCTAGACACCTCTATTGTAATCACTAACAAGAACCGAACGCAATTAGCACAGAAATACCTACCCGTTTTCCGACGACACCCAAAAAGACTGATTGCCATAAATATTCATGTTGACACAATGCAATCAGCTTAGCAAGAGTTAATTGAAAGGATTTTTTATTAAAACAAAAATGGAAGCGACTTTAATCCTTTAAAAAGCCCTCGCGTTCCGACGAATTCAAGTCGAGACAGCAAAAGGTATATGCCATTTGTAGATAATAAAAAGGTGCGAGCACAATGGTCTTAGTCGGGATAGTATGATTACGGAGAAAGGAAGGATTATAATCACGAAATAGATATGAGAGAGAGCCGCTGACCTGACCTACATAGTCGGCCTAATTCTCTATGAACTAAAAAGGGGGAACTATCCGCCTGAAGTCATGTCAATAGATGGCGATCATCTCTGCGAGTCAGCCTGCGAAGTCTGGCCGGCGGCCAAAATTTGCTTCCATGCAATTCCGACCGATTTATGATAATGTGATCAAGTTGGAAAATACCCAAAATATAGCTAACTAACATCTAAACTAAGAACAAGAGTCGTATACAGATTTGTACAACATATGACTATAGTTGCAAATCACCATGCTGTTTAAAACATCTACATGTTTGACAACATTATTAAATTAAATCTAAAGTGAAGTTTGTTTCTATTACTTTTGTTTCATAAAGTTTATGAAAATCGCAAAATGCTGTTCTAAAGCTTTTATTTACTTATAAATACTGAATATTCGTAAATCCATTCCCAAATTGAAATACATGGGTTTAGGGATCCCCTTTCCGATCGATTTAGCTGAAATTTCTCATGCTTGTGAAGAGTTACGGCCTCATAACAGTATTAGGGTTCCCTCTCAAATATACACGCGGTTATGGTGTGGAATATTAATGATTTTAAACACGTTTTTATGCGAATGCTTAAAAGCCGATTACACTTCAATTTTCTTTTAGTACTTTTCGATATGTGCTGGTACGTAGGTGAGTGTTCTATATACGAACAGCGTTACCGCAAACGGGTTATTATTTTTGTAAAAGCTTATCTGTATTCTCATCAACTATATTCTGCTATCATGTTTGGAATTAATTACTTGTTTTGTTAACAAGTAATTAATTTATATTCGAATTAATTTATGTTTTGTTATATTTTTCTTTTCTTTTTGTAATGTTTACACTATGTAGTTGTCAAGGGTCAAGCTCATTTTTGCTTATGCTTATGCTTTCATATAAATAGTTTACATGAATACGATCTTCACGTAATAATACTTTATCATAGATTAATAAATGTATGTCCACACTGAATCAATCTACTGATGGATTTGGAAGTGTTAAATAAATTAATTGTAATTATCGCCCACTGTGTTTAGTTCAAGTATTATAGAATGCCTTAGTCCTTCCTGTAGTTGTAGTCTTGTTTGAATACCTATTATAATCTATTACGACCAGCAAACATTTATTCTAGTTGCCCAATGGTGTTGTTGAAATTAACTCTAACTGTAATACCTATGAGTAAGCAATTAGTTTACCACAATCCTCAATCACATTAGTCTATATACAGAGCCATCAATCAACGGTAAAAGTTGTTGTGATTTAACGGAACTTACTCGATAACAGTTGTGTTATCGAGTACCTATTTACCCGGATATTGATATAGCATTCGATACTTAAATATATTTTACTTCTTGTGTTTTATATTAACACTAGCAGCGCCCCGCGGTTTTACCCGCGTTGTGCCCGTTCCCGTGGGAATTTCGGGAATTTTTTTACATAAAAACCTTCCTCTTGAATCACTCTACCTATTACAAAAAACCGCATCAAAATCCGTTGCGTAATTTTAAAGATTTAAGCATACAGACAGACAAACAGACAGACACGAAAAAGAGACGACTTTATTTTATACTATGTAGTGATATAACGGAAAGCGGCTTTGTTTTATACTATGTAATGATAACTCATTACGTAGTATAAAACAAAGCCGCTTTCCGCTGTCTGTCTGTCCCTATGTACTCGTATGCTTAGGTCGTAGATTTATATGTACCTATAAAAAAATGGGAACGGGCACAACGCGGGTAAAACCGCGGGGCGCTGCTAGTTTGGTATACAATAAAGTATTTACCTATCTTTCTCGGTAGTCCCAATTTCAACGTTACATCTGAACGACTGAACTAGTTCACAAGCTAAACTAATATCAATATTTCAAAATAATGTCACTAAAACCAAGTTCAGTTGACCGTGGTTCGAGATAGAAACAGTGAATTTGGCCCTTACACCTTGTTGTCATTAAGATAGTTTAAACTTCAAGGCGTATGCATGAAAGACGCTTGTGTTCTCATGATTTCAATACCTTCGAGCTTGTGAAATTGTATAGTAATTGCAATATCAGCGAAGTTTAATATGAAAAATGTGAAATGAAACTCTGAATATTTATGTGTAAGAAGCTAAAAATATGTCTTATGATTTTGGTATAAAATATATTGTTAAAATACGTATTATCTTAAAGAAAATATAGATAAAACCAAGAGGTGCTGCTTGTACTGTACAATGTACATATGTGTAATGTATTCAAGGTATGTTAATTTCAGCTAATTGAATGACTATTTTGTTTCTATTATCCCATACATCAATCACTAACGAAGCGTTAAGCCAATAGCAATTCTTTATATACTCGTAAATAAGACCGAAATATCTTGTTCAAAAGAAAATGTAATTATCTGAACATTAACATAGTAACGTTATTCCGGAGCGTAATTAATTCAATAGCCGTCTCATTAATCATGGCTGATTCCCCAAAATTAAGCGCGTTTTTTGCTGGATACATTGAGATTAGTTGAGCATGTATCGGCGGGATGCTGCTCACGTCTCTTATTGAATAACGTTCTAGGACGTGGGCCCGAACACTACTATTAGCCGGGTCAAGAGCGGCCCTTGAATCGCTCCCCAAACTTGGTGCCAACAGTGTAGATAACCCGGTTACCTACAAGGAATTCTCAGCCTCTTAGTCGTAGGTAATACCCGTGTCAAATAAAGCCTTTTATTTATTTCAACTCCATTTCCACAACGTTTCTTATCTCTCGCATAATTTCACAACCATTACCCTAAATTGCTATTAAAATGAAATAAAATAAGGGGCCAAAGAGTTGTGAGTATTTATTTTTCTTTAATCTATTTTTTGTTGTTGTTTGAACCGACCCTGGTAACTAAGTAAAGGGGATCTTTTTAATTGAATTTTATTGAAAGGGCAAACGTTATTTATTTTTAATGTAGAACAATAACAAAAGTTTTCGTTTGAGTAAGTACACAAATGTGCTACAATCAAGCGTATGAAGTTGTTCCATTTAATATTTACCCAAATTCGAGAGAGAACGTTAGTTGGTTGTGGAACAAACGACCCTCATGCATATTTTATTTTCCATGGAGCGCGCGGCATGCCTGCTGTGTTCCAAAGACTGCTAAGCTACTCTTACTTGGCACTATTACTACAAACATAAACCAAACTCCAAAAGCCTTTAAGTGTAATTAAAAATGTTTCACGTTTATAGCATAATGCACCTTATTTCGTAAATATAGTACTTAATTTACATATTTAAAGAGCTTAACTGGAAGTGAAGACAATGTTTTCATAACATCTACATTCTAAATTTTTATAACATTATTCAAAATTCAATTTTAATACACGCCGTGGAAAATTATAAAAAGTGAACAATTTTTTTTACAAAAAAATTGATTCGGGAAGAGTTTTAGTTGTTACAATTTACAATTTCGTTGGAGTATTTTTGTGTGCTGGTTTCGATTTTGGCACACAATCGGTGTGTACTCTGAGTCGAATATTCTGTTCAGTGAAAGGGCACCCAATACAGGGCTGTTGTTTGTTTTTGTGTTATGTTTTCCTGCGCCACGAATAATTATGTAAGCTTCACGTGTTTATTTTACAAAGCGCCTATTCAACAAGACCATATAATTTGCAAGAATGTGTTTGCTCCTAAACTCAAATACGTCAGTTATAAAATTAATTCTGGTTACTTGTGTTGTATTGTTACTTATTAGCTTTTAACGAAATAACTTAATCATTTTACAAAGTACTAGCTGTTCCTCGTGGTTTTACTCACAACATTAATAAGGTGTATGATAGAAGTAAGTATACGTTATCGTTATTTTCTCAGGTTTAAGGGGGTTGCAACCACAAGTATTTAAATTTTGTGGGCCGAGTGGAAATTGCTGGCATTTGAAATGTTTGCATAGAATGTACCTACCAATATATAGGTTTTCAAGTATTAGTGAATAATGAGAATACTATACCTATTATTTGATTGAAAAAAAACATATGTTTATTATTAAGAGAAAAAAAGCATTAATTTAGTTTATTTAAATTCTCTTATCATAGTGAGTATCAAAACACTTAAGATATCATTATTGTTTTCTCTTAAATCAACTACCGCATGGAAATAGATAAAATGATGAAAGAAAAAACAATAATATACCATTGTATTGAAAGTACAATACTATTCTACCGATTGAGAAGTGTAGAAGTAGTTGTTACAAATATCGAGCAATAAGTAGCAATCAATCAATAATTTTCATTGTCGCTTGAAAACTGTAACTGTTTTCATTTCAATGAAAAGTTCCAGCTTGTGTGAACCCTTGTCAGTGTCAAGTTGGTCACGACTCCTAGATGTTCCAATGTGGTTCCAATAAATAAACTTAGAACAAACCGTATGGACCAACGATTAATTAATTGTCTTTGTGTCTCACGTTATTCGAAATATTTAAACCCTAACATAAATTACAAATGATTCGCTATTTGAATATTCGAATGGTGTTCGGGCATACATTCATTTGTTTTAATTATTTAGGTCTAGTAAGGGTTTGGCGCGTGTTAATGATAGTTTAGTTTCCATTTAAGCAGGACTGAGCTGTGCTGAGCTCAATTGACCAATATTGAAAAATATTGAAAGTATAACTAGGTAAGTGAGTCTCAAAGTCAACACATATTCTCAAATTTATAACTGTATTATCACACATACATATCCACCGTTTATTCCCAACTCCCAAAGAACAGACTTGCTACAAGAAAACTGCAAGAACGTCGCTCTAAATCCGCAGAATCCTTTGAAACATATTGAATATGAAATTTTAAAAATGTCGTGTGCATGTTCGTACTCGAAAAAATATTCATCGTGCGTCTTTTAAATCGGACAGCTTAAGGTAAGCTTCGTTTGAATAAAATGTTAGTATATAGCTTCGAATAAGAAATGATTTTGTAACAAAATTTGATTCAAAGTTATGATTTTAACTTTGGGGATAAATTCAAAGAAGGTTAACCGTGGCCCGTGTTTATTTTCCGGCTATAAGTCATAATGTTAAGTCACAAACAACAACTGGGATTGTTCTTGGAGTGACCGGCGTCGTCGCCTTGATAAGGGTTATGCGCTATTATGCCAACTCCGATATAAACCCACCATTGCCTTTCAGATAGGGGCACATAAAAGTAATACCCAGTCGTTCTCGGACCCGCTAGTCAATTTGCTTTTACGATTCTCAACGCTTGTTACCATTCTATTATCGCCTGTACTTTGAATACTAAGACATTTCATTTATTCATTTCAATTGTAGTTTTTATTGAAACTATCAAAAGATCGGTAAACATTGTTGAATACACTAACAAATCTGTACTAAGCTCATTTATCAATGCCAGAAACCTCACGCATTGTTCGGAGTGAAATCACGTATAGTCGTATAATTCATTTTGTAGGAAATGTTTCCCCATCGCACGGATTACTGTCAAGAATGTTTTAATAAGAACTTACGATGGGGAGATTCATCATGACTGGGGATGCTATCAGTCACCGCGAGTGCTCACCCAACCTTCGCAGGTCCTCGACTTAACTTAAATTGGTGTCATTAGCCATTTTATAGCTTAGTAAAACTTGAACAGTTAACAAAAGAAAATCTCGCCTCGTAATTTCTTCACCATTATATTTTTTACCGTCCTTTTGAATTGGAAATTGATTTTGTACTAAACTTGAATTTACTTTTATTTTCACTTTAAGACAATTGAGCGTTCACAAAAGTTTGGACTTGTGTAAAGAAAGAGTAAACGATGCTATAAAAATATTTTGTTCAAACTTTTTGACTTCTTAAGTAAAGTAATGCTTCTTCTTAGTTTCAAACGACAACGAGTAAGAGATGTAGCGATTGTATATGACATTATTAAAACCGGTTAAAATACCTTACAAATTCCATTGAAAAGTCAGTGGCAGCATCACTAGGTTCTTCCCAACATGATGCCGTTGCGTCGCTAAAAAACTGCGCCTGCGCCGACCACGCATCGCAAGCGTGTAGAACTCTTCGTAACGAACTTAACGCCATGCGAACCGCTGCTTTCACAAATACTTGATCTACGACAAAAGATTAATATTAGCCAATGTTGTGTTCTCCTCCTCCCTCACTTACGAATAATTCGTTATTTTTCTAAGCTTACTTACCAATTCTCATAGGCTGAGGATGCAAAGCCAAAAGTCCTACAGGAAGGCTGTTTATGATCACAGTTATATTATCTTCATTATTTCTACCCGCTTCGTCATCAAATATACTCACAGGTTTTGTTTTCTTAACCTTATCGTTTCTCTTTTCAATTGTATCTCTAAAAGTATGCATTTTTAAGGTATGCACCGTGGGATTCAATAAAAAATCACTAATATCACTAGCTAATGATACTTTATCTTTTATATCTGTACTCTCTTGATTAACTAATCTCAATTCTCTTTCTAAAATTTGTTTTCTAACATCATTTACACCTCCTAAGTGTATACTATTTACATATTTATTAAAAGACTCATTCTTCTTATTCTTATATCTATTAAGTCTACTATTACTATAACGGATGGGTATATTCCCCTCTCCAATTGAATTGTTTTCAACTTTAGAACTTTCAACGCCTTTATCATTATCTACATAATTATTTCTTACAATTTCCAAACTAATATTGCGATTACTAACATATGATTGACTAAAATTTACATCTAGTAATTTGTTTATAGCAGTGTGCGTTTCTGGATTATTCTTATTACTACTTTCGTGACTATGAACATCTTCACTTAATGATTTATTTTTTACAATATTTCTATCCATATTCTCATCTTCCAAATAATCCATGTCAACGGGGTCCTTCTCAAACTTATTATTATTGTCTTTATCGTCTCGTTTATTGCGGTCAAAACGATCATAAAGATTTTCATCTTTCTTATCTATCAAGCTTTCAATATCCGTTTCATCGTCGTCGGTAAACTGAGTTCCATTACCGATATTGTGGAAAATATCAATATCTCTCGAAGCATCTATCCAGAGCCAAAAAAAGTGTCCATCGAGCATGTTCAGTCGTTTAGCTTCGTCCATTACATGTTTGACGTAATGTACGTCGCATATCAGCACTACGACGCCTCGAGTTAGCCTTGAAACTTCAGCGAGTCGCCTGAACAACAATAATAAGGATATTAGGAATACTGTAATATATAAAGACTTATATTTGCGGAGATATTACATTGTTATTTACCTAAAAAGAACATGACGAGAAAACTTCTTCGGAAGCGATAACCATTTTGGATTAAGTGGCTGTGCAGTAATTATTGAAGAGAGATCTTTACGTAGAGACAAAGTTGAGTGGATGTCCTCCTCTGCTAGTAAAGTAAAACTGTGCCAGTGTGTGTGAAGTAAAGTTGCCCTGTAATTAAACCACACCATAAATTATCCCTCATGAACTCTGTTATATTCCTTTAACATAATAATAAGAAAGCCGTGAGCGTTTCACACAAGTTCCCGACTCACCTCAGCGCATGTAAAGTTTCTCTAGCTGTAATTTCAAGCCGAGTTTCCAATGGAAGCAGTTCCTGTGAACCCAAATTGGTACATTAACTTTCTTACGATAAAATTCACTTGAATAAATCCATTCTATTATCCCTATTATGAACATTTTTCCTTGTTTTACGCGTATACGGAATCGCATACTTCTTAAGACATTAGTTGCCGTCATGAGGTAATCGGTGGTAAAGTGTGTTATAAATGGCCATAATTTTCTCACGACACACATTCTCAACTCGCATCTGTCTGGACTCTAGCTCTAAAAGAAATAGGAACGCAGGGCAAACGCTTCACCTTAAACTATAAATTGTTCCGCAAATGGGAATAGAAATATCTCCGTCCGTGTCGTAAAATTTTATTATTATCAATCTATTATGGGGTTTGTTTGTCATCAACATTTTATAAGTGGAGAAAACTTTCGGCTTAACATTATTTAAGAATGTTATCAGAAATCGTCGGACAGTCTACTCTAAATAACCTTAATAAAGTTATGAAAATCATAAGAAAAGTTAAGTAAGTAATGATATTGATCAGGTTGACAGACTGCGGGCCGAATTC
This sequence comes from Cyclophora albipunctata, assembly GCA_963082685.1. NCBI lineage: Eukaryota > Metazoa > Arthropoda > Insecta > Lepidoptera > Geometridae > Cyclophora > Cyclophora albipunctata. The sequence goes on along the minus strand of OY720116.1, from coordinate 6,822,898 downwards.
TAAATACAGAAATTGACACGTTTGAAGCTTAGCTGGCATTATATTTTGAGCGCTCTCCCTAATTGCCTGTAAATTCATTTAAAATCTACGACAATTTTCATCCCAAAAAAACCAGTATATACCGAAAAAAAACCAGACGTAAAACTTAATTTATATTCAAATACTACTAAATAACACGACGTTATGACAAACGATAATTTATTTTTCTCTATGTAATGTGTAGTGCGTCGCCGAGGCACGTCCTACCATTATTTCACATGGTGGTCCGCGTCTTGACTTTATCACAACCACGAATAATAGCTCTCCATGAATGGAATCGTTCTCGGCGTAACGATCAGATAGAAATAAAGTTTCTTGGATATTATAATTCACGGTATGTTTAAGATCAATCCGTGTCCAATTATTCATATTATGAGTTTAAAAATAAAATGGTCAGTGATTAATGCCCAATTTCGCAGCTACCAGACTTCTGACAGTTCAACTAAAACCTAGTTTGTCTGAGATCAAAACTTTTCATTCAAAATAAAGCCTACTTAATCATAGCTTTTATTGCCATTTAATGAATCTAAAATAATTATATTTCCGTAACAAAAATATAACTCACACTTTTTACATCACATTATCACTAATTTCCTAAAGGAATGTATGTATCTAACGAAGTCCGGCTGTACAAAAATATAACTCACACCCATTTTACATCACATTATCACTCATTTCTTAAAATAATATATATTTCTAGCGAAGTCTAACTTATTTAGACACTTCTATTCAAAGTACGTCTGTGAATTCAGCAAGATGAAGTCGTAACTATACTTTATGCATTGTTATTACATGAAGAACCGAACTGAACGGTATTATTTAAAAGTCGGAGAAAGCTTCTAGAAAAGCAGAAAATTTCGCTTTCACCCAATTGTACAATGAACATGAAAATTCCTTTGAAAATAAAACTACAAAGATTGAGATTTCTATCTCAAATGGAGCAAAGCAATAAATATTATGAGAAATCTCAAGGGAATACCTAAAAATCACATCTGATTGTAAGACATTTACGTTTTGTTTCCAATTTTCTTTCTGTTCCTATCGAGTAGTGATAAATTCTCATAAGTCACGCCCACTAGATTGAAATCGGTGATTTGTTAACCTCCAGGCACCAGGCTATCAACGAATGTATATCAAACTAGCTTTTACTATTATTTTATAGGAATAACATAAAATACACGTTTGATTAACAAATATTCCAGAGGTTTCATTATTATATTTAATGTAGTTAGTAGATTGCTGTTTGTTAAACTATATTTTTACTAACTTAATCTAAAGGAGTAAAGCTTACTGAAAAGTCTAGGCGGTGTACGGGATATTAATTCAATAATGTTCGATAAGGCGAACTATGAACTACGCTCTTAATAAAGCGCTCACACACGTAAATGCGCACTTACAAAAGTTTGAGAAGAATTCAAAATAATGTCAGAGGAGAATTGCTACGAAAAGTTGCTACGGTAATTTGCTACTAGTTTTCGTAGCAAGCCGAAGTTGACTTTATGGTTAGTTTTCTGGAGGTCTTGGGGCGAGGGCACTATAGAGTTGTTCTATATAATAAAAAATACTTACGTTAGCGATGGTGTAAGACAGGTGTAGATGTGAGGGCGAGGCCCGCAGCACCGGCACGCCGGCGCGCGTGGCCGCCGTCACCACTGACGCCGCCGCCGGGCCGCCGCCGCACACGAGAAGCGCCGCCACCCGCCGCCCGCCCAGCGTCGCGCACGTCCGCTCCAAGAGGCTGCTGCTAAACCTGCAACAAACGAACAAAATCCACTAAATAACTTTGAGTAGGTATTTACCTACCCAACCCTGTGTCGTAACCGTCGTATTAACCTACCCAACACTGGTTTTAGACCGCCTAAAGGCTTTCGACATGGTCTAACGATTGAAACAACCAGGACTGACAATTTTACGTGCCGTCCATAGCACGGTAGTGCTCAGATCACTATCAGCCACCCACGGCTGCAGTCGTCGTTTGCCGAATGCAGTCGCCTACCGTATTCTTTAGGACTGTAACTTATTGCAACATTCACTGTTATCGCGCTATTAGCTTTTTTATAGTGAGAAAATGTATTTACGCTTCACCGGTCATTAAAGTAAACAACCGGGCTTGGATCTAACCTAACCCCCGTCTCTCCATTACAAGGATCATCCGGGTACCCACTAACACCGTCACTGTGTTCCTGCATCGTAATGCAAGCGGAGCCGTGATCCGGCTTTCGACGCGAGTGCCAAAGTGAGTTGTTACCTGTATCGTCTCACAGCTGGGCAAATGCCTCTCATGTTATTGAAGATATTATTGATTATTAGTACAGGGAGAAGAAATCGTAATCACCACGCTGCAGCTGTGTATCGCTGTGATCGATTATTTACTGATTAGGCATTCAGTTTCGACATAGTTTTTTTTCTAGGTATGACTGTACTATCCGTCTACTGTATTCGACCTAGTAGTTACTTACTCGTATTAAAAAGCTTATCAATACAAAAGGTTACAGTATTTTCTTTACACGAATTATGAATCAAATCAACTCTTAATTAAGTTTCAATGTAATTCATCCGGTTAAACTGGAACAGAACATAATTCAATATTCAAATCTGTTAACATAGTTTTGATATTGAATCAGTAGCGTTTGTTATTAGCTGTAACAGGAATTTATAAATGATAAATTAACGGGTTGAGACCGTACCGTAAACAATTTATTGGATGACAATATGTTTGATCAATAAATCAATTGATTGGAAACAAATCTACGAGATTGAACGGCGAGTGCAACGGAGCATTCTCCAACATCGGGTCAAGGGCTGTTATGCTAACGATGTCATTCCTTTTGTAAAAAATGTCTTCACTTAATTAAAATAATATGCTAAGATTTTCAAACGTACTATTTAAATATATTTATTCATTAAAAATATTTATAGGAAAATAATCCCTTTTATGACTCAAACTATATATCCAAAATTTGATTACCGAAATCAAATACATCTACTTAAATACACTACAAATGTAATATGCATAGATCACGGTTACTAAACTTACACTCCAATAAAATAAAACAATGGTAATATCTTTCTAGAACACTTCTATTTGCATAACATTCAAACACAACCAATGACTCCATTAAACTTAATAATTCCCAAGTGATATTAAGTACCCTGAAGTGCTGATCATAAACATAATATTTTCTCTGGAGAGTTAAGTAATTAACTACTGCTGGCCACATAATAATGCGGTTGTTAATTAGCATAATAATATTATGTTACTGGCAATACTCTGCGGGTTTATTTGTTTTTTGTTTAGGCTATCGGGAAATAAGTAGAGAATTTCAATGTTGTAATTTCAAGTATGACTTAAATAGGAGGTTGGCATTGACATCCGCATCACAGTTTTACTACTGCATATATCATCGTTACTTTATGCATTTTGTATCCCATTTGGTTTTTGTTAAAATAAATACATTTTTATTTATTTTATTTTATTTTAAAAAGTTAACATTTAAAAGGACATGCGGCATAATTAATTATTACCACTGCGGATTAAGTTTCAGGGCAGATTTAGGTCCTGACCCCTTGGTCCGAACGTCTATCAAACTGATGCCTTCATCAGTCAAGGAAAATCAAGACAAGTGAAGAGCGATAGTGCGGTTCACCTCCGTACATTAGCCTGACCTCGACTCTTCTGCCAAGAACATATGGTGAAGAAAAGTCCGGTGATAGTGGTTTGGTGATCTCAAACCAGAGCCAACCAGAATAAATATTGGACTTGTACTTCATTTGAACTAGGAATTGTACCCGGGACTTAGCCTTGGAAGGCGTACACACGCCCGTTTCAAAAATGTCCATATGAACACACTTTTATTTCCAGAGAATGGGAGTACACACGCCGTGTCAAACATGTCCATATGAACACACTTTTATTTCAAGAGAATGGAGTTTATAACCATCAATGGTTTAATTAAAATAAAACAAATTATTAACGAATTTACATTCCACGACTACCAAATAAAATTGATGAAGTTTGAATTATAAAATAACAAAAATACAATACTAGAGGAATAACATCAAAGGCTTTGGGAACGACTATTTTGATTCCATTCAGTCTTCAAATTACTGTTTCGGCGACATTACTGTTGAATCCATTGTTGGAACAATGGTTAGGTACGAGTATATCGAGTTAGTCGACCTCGCGTAGTATGGCAGGTTACACAACACAACATTGTTTATCGCTTTGATCTTGTCGATCAAAGCTAGATTTTCGAAACGATCAAAAAAAGGAAAATTTCATCCCATACGGTAAATTCTAAGCGCTAAAAACAAAGTTTGATGTTAAAAAACATAAAAAAATACGCTAAAAACTAACTCTTCATCCTATGTGTAGAATGAAAAGTTAATTTAGGTTTTTTAGTTTTTAAATAACCTAAAGCCGTAAGGTAATTATGCAATGAATGCAGTGTACCTTTAGAGTCAGGGTAGTAAAATACTTGCCAGTGAAGCTTCCGCGTGTCATACACGCCAGCCTAGATAATTGTGCAGCCTTCCATAGATCGTAAACTCGCCGACTTTCACTCGTTAACCCTCTCAATATCACTGAGGTTTAAAAATAGTAATATTCCGTAACACTGCTGGGTGAAAGCTACTCATTTGACCGAAGATCAGTTCATACAGTGAGCTTTACCAAAGAAAATATTACTTTTAACAAATCACACATGTGTTCGAGTAAACAGAAGGAGGATTAAACAAAATACTGTGTCTTTTAGAATTACGTAACATGTCAACTTGTCACATACTCGTACATCACTACGCGAGTGTACGCTTAGTCGACTCGAACAACATGAATAAATGAACCAATATAGGATTAGATTTATGCACATAATTAAAGCAAATATACATTTAACGACTTAACTATAGGCATGTTAATATGTAACGCCCAATGATAACATAGGGTAAAGTAAACGGGTAGTATGTCGTGCGATATCATAATTATAACAATTTTGTGGGATAAACCTTTAACATGTTAGGAATACTTCCATAATAATAATATTTGTAACAACTTTTATTTTATCATATTTTGAATGAATATTATTTTTTCATTAAAATTAATTTCAATATGTAATGCAATAAACTGACGCCTACATAAAATGTCTGGATGGACGTCCACTTAAAATGTTACTAGTTATGCGAACAGGTATTTAAATGGAATTAAAAAAAATATCACAATAAGTAAGTTAATCATTTAAAGCCGTCTACAAATCTTGATACAAAACATAAGCACTGTTTGAAATTGTACCAGTACTATCTGGCATTGTAGAGTGAAATGCTAATACCAGGGTAATACTCGTTCTGTCAGCAAGAAGCGTACCCTGAATACAGCTATACTAACATTCCACGAAACTATAGCCGAATATTTGCGAAATGCTTCCGTGTATAGCATTCGAATTAAATTCAAATTAACATCCCGGGAGAGAACGCGAAAACGAGCATAGAAACACGTTGCATCTAGCAAAACGCAGTCTTTTGTTTTGTTTTAAAGCCTCGTCCAAACTACGCCGTACTTTACTAAATTATACTATATAGCGACTTCAATGTTTGGTCGTCTCTCTCAAAGTTTAACAACGTTAGTACTTTGCTGAACTAGAAGGACTCGCAAGTAGGGAACAAGACCAACTGTATGTATCAACAACATTTTGCTTATTGTTACATTTGTGTATATGTCAAGTCCTCCCATGATGTGATAAGTTTGCGAATATTTCAGTGAGTAAGTAGTTTTGTTGGTTTGTCTTTATCCGTATTTGCTCTCCTGAGACGCGGAATAAAATAAATTATAAACAACATTTGTTTTTATTTGAATTGTGTCCGTTGTTTATTTTCCTTCCCCTGTTCTTACTATGGCTGTATCAAATACAAATATTTATCGATAAAGTAAATAAATAAAAAAATAAAGCGTCGTATGAAGAGTTGTATTTATTTATACACAAACAATTTTGTCATTAATTTCTGGGAACAGTTAACGTGTGTGTATCAGTTTTTGAAATCCAATTCAAAATCATTATTGGTTTTACTACAGGGGTCGATTTTATATTGTCTTATTATTTATGAAATATAAAGCTTTAATCTATGCTTGTTGTTTGCAAATACTGCTGAATCAATTTTGATCAAAGAGCTAGGAAAAGGAATATGGCTTTCAAATGAAAAAAACGCTTCGAAAAAAACAAATCGTTCGATCACTTTGAGAGCTATGGTGCTACAGACAGACATCGACGTCAAACTTATAAAAGAGGGATCTTTAGCGTCAGGGATTTTCCTCTAGGAAAAACCTAACATAAATATTTGTAAGAGGGTGAATTCAAATCCAAATCAAATTGTATCTATTTTAAAACGTTCAGATTATTTATAGTAAGAAAGTCAAAAATGTATCGACCTGTACTATTATGTCCCACAGCTGGGCAAAAGCCTTTCACCTGAAGATATCAGTCAGAAAGTAATTAAATTGAACATATTATTTTAAAAGTCAATCTCTAAAAAACACAAACAATCTTGATAACATTATGAAGATTATATTATTAAGTAATGACACACATTAACCACAAATGTATTATCTACGAGTATCATTTACTCGGCTCAGGGCTCGTTGCATTGACCTATATGGATCACAACACAACAGGTAGCTATAAGCTACAGCAGGTTGCAAATTAGTAATGAAATGCTACCGTAGTACACAGTAAATAGAGGAAGCTTGTTTACATCATTTAAGGTATGTACTAATTCGATACAGTTGATATTGTGTGCTTAGAATTTTGTGTGTGAATTAAGAAAAATTCGTTTGCCAAATGTATTATCAGATTTTGATGAATTTGAAATATGGTTCGACTTCTTTTGTCATTTTAATATTGATTTATCAACTGTGTTTGTTCTTTTTTTAAACAGATTTTAATAAAAGAAATACGTGGAGTATTCGAAATCCAAATTTTTATAATTTGAATTTTCGTGCATTAGGAACACTTTTGAACAAAAAGTCTTTTATTAACAGTTAAAGTAAAAATGTATCGATATTTAACAAATCAGTAGCACTTTTCCTATATTGAAAAGAACAATAAAGTAAAAAACAATTACACTATACGACGGATGGAACTAACTATGGCAGTCACAAATAACTGTGTGGAATTTTTATATCGGCTCTGTCGACGTTTTTGGAAATTTACAACGCTTTTCATTCCCGCGTTAGGTACATTTACTTATTTATGCATGCATCATGCATCACTTTGTACGTACTCAACAAAAACAACCTACTTTATACACAACGTACCATAAGAGACAAGTGAAATACGTTCATGTACTACGGCAGAATGCAAACACTATAGCTTTAAATTTTCTAGAAAGTATTGTCAGTAGATAATAGTGTTTTTTATGTAAAATTTTCAAAATTGGTATTATCTCTCTCTCTCTCTCTCTCTTTCATTCTCTCTTTTCCTCTCCCTGTCTCTTCCTGGCTATGTGCTCCATATATGTGGTGCGGTCAGCCTTAAAATTAATATTGTTACAAAATACAGTTTTAAACTTTATATTATAACAAAATAAGTAATTATTAGCCTGTCATGTCCCATTGCTGGGCAAAGACCTCTCATCTTACTGAAGATATCACTACATAAGAAATAAACAAAACACTATTGCATCATGCCGTATATCGTTATACAATCAATCGTATACACTTCTGTTACTAAACTAGGGTATAGAAACTAAGAATAGTGCATTAAAAGTGTACTCCAGTATGAATATAGACGTTGAACGCTTCACAAGTCGTTTGAAATTTAAAGCCTTAAAAGCGTCTTGACTGTATTGTGCACTTGTGATAAAGCAATGTCTGCCCGGGAGTATCCTAAAGTGTGGAGTCGTTTCGAGCGAGTCGTCGACGAAGGGAGGACATTGAGGTTTGAGATAGAAGATGTTCCCCAATCCATGTGGAGTACTGCAGTTGAGTTCATGTTGGGACATTACATTAGAGAGGATGTTTGGTGGTCTGCCGCTGGTAAGGCATCACTTTGAACTGTTTGCTTTTGGAGCTTCTTGTTCAAAAACTTTTGGTATATAACTATGTATCTATGAATACCATAAGTACATACCTATGTTTGCACGTTGGGTGAATATCTCGGAGTTGTTTAATGATATGAGGTTGATAAGTAAATAATATCTATTACTAGCAGCGCTCCGCGGTTCTACCTGTGTTATGCCCGTTTCCGTAGGAATTTCTGTTGAATGTGGCTGTCCGTTATAAAAAAAATTATTTAAATCGGATTGTTACTGAGACTAGAGCGTTCAAATAAATAATTTATAAATAACAAAATACATCAAACTCTTCAGCTTTATTATATAAGTAGTAGTATTATAAAAAGTTATCAATTTAAATTGGATAAGTTTAAAAATAGCATGTGTGACACTCATGCTATATTGACATCGAGGACCAGCATCGATACAAACCATAAAACAAATATCAATCTGATTTTTTTAATTTAGATTCCCCAAGCAATAAAAATCAAAGCAAAAAGATGAAAATGTCCCGATGTAAATTACGTAATAATCACTTGATAAATCTGTGGGGAACGCAATTCTTTTTTTGCAATTAGCAAAATTTCCCTCTTAAGGCTGTGAGAGCTCTCTCACGCAAAAAATACGTAAGTCATTAGCAGCACCGCAGCGTGGCGCCCAATTACGACGCAACCAAAGGAAAAACCCTAATGTGGAGTCATTAGACATCCTCTCCAGGGGCTCATCTCAACTCGATCCTAAATTATAAACTTTACATCACAGCTCAAACACAAACGACACCCACAATAGCCTACGCACACAAACAATCCACTTCAAACACAGTTTTTGGGTTCCTAATTAATTCCATAATGGATAAAATTTGCAGATTGTAAATTCAAACTTTACACTCCATTGAAACAGTTAACAACGTGTTCATTTTACAGAATAATATTCATAAACAATATCGAAAAACGGGCTCTTTAAATCATAATTACATTTATTGTAATGTTTTAAGCAGGAACGTAATCTAAACGAGCTGAATTGGATCAGACAAAAGATATGAAGCGGGTTAATTTATCGGATAATTAGTATGAAAAGTTGGGGGTTTCTTTGTTGATTTAGAGTGTTGTTTAGGGACGGCGCAGGACTTGGATGCGGTTCAGGAGTACCGCGTGCTGCTGTCGTCGCTGATCAGGCAGCGGATGAGCCTGGCCTGCTTCCTCGCCGAGGGCGACGGCACGGGTCGCACGCTCGTCGGGGTTAACATGTGCATGCCTCAGGAAAAAGGCCGCTTCGTTGAACACAATCCGGTAAAGGATCCTAACCGCTCCCATCCCTAACGTTTTATACCTTTGAAGTAGTTGCCCACAATCCCTCTTTGACACGAATTAATGACAGTTATTAGCCATTTTTATTACTAAAACCCCAGTATGACCCATTCATTCGAAGTTTCTAAACGCTATCATCATTATTCCCTGCTTCGGATTCATTTCCATTTATTCTCGCTTTTTACCTATCGAGCTTGACCTAGTTTTCACCCGTCAAGTCATCACATTATTCAGTTGGCCTATCTTGAAACTAATAGCTATTTCAATAACTTATCTATATTGAAATTTAATAAACATTTATGAAGGTTATTAGTTTGTATTGCGGGATCAAATAACAATTTAAAGTTATTTTATATGGGAATAGGAGCATGTTTTTGAAATATAAAATAAATTGGAATCATTTCATTTCTGCGAATTCATTTTAGATAATAAGATTATACTCGTAAAACATGCTCGGCTTTGTCGACATGACGAAAATGTGCACAATAAACTGGCGTCCTTATTTATTCAGCAGAACACTCATGGCGGTAACCGCACGACGGGCGTAGGTATATCACTAATATTACTGTATTATCGCTTTGCAGCCGAAAACTAAAGCGGGTTTATTGTCTTTACGCATGTTCATGGAGGCTATGAAAGTGACAGCAATTTATGACAAGTATAGAGTGAATGCATACCTTATGGGGACCGGGCTCTCTGTCACCCCGGAGTATCGCCGCCTGGGGATTGCCACGGAGTTACTTAGAGCCAGGTGAGTGGAGGCCGTTTATTTTTCTCGTCCTTTCTTTGTATGTGTCAGTTTATTGTTATGAATTCAGTGAATAACTGTAGGTAGAGTTATCATATCGAAGTCGTCTACCTACCTACATTATTGTCGCGTAATTTTGTAAAATTGTTACACTTACACTGAAACAAATATGTTTTGTCTTCTCAGGCCAATTTTGAATAAAACAAATGAAATTGTGCCGTACAGACATATGCTACCTAACCCCCGTACTCAGAGACGTCACATCCTTCCTAAGTAGAGATTTAATGAGTGATTTTTACATTAATATATGAAAAATTACGTTGATTAGTTAAGTGTCGATTTAGTTGGCGTCTCTGAGTGCGATTATAAGTGTGCCATGCATTTATGTTTCAAAGCTAGAAAATATAAGCCATAGGTAAAAGTATGCTTTAAAGTATGCTTAGATATTATTTTTTCCTATACCAACATAAAAAACTAACCAACTTTGTCTATTGTATTTTACAATGAAATACAATGTAATTTGTTTTCCATGTTCATTCTGTATGTGTTTCGAATATATACAAATACCAAGAGAGTTTTCTTTTCAGAATTGCACTATCGAAAGAATTGGGTTTCGCGGCAACAGGTGGCATATTCACAAGCTCAAAAGCACAAAAATCAGCAGAGAAAGTGGGAATGGAGTGTCTGTATCAAATACCATACAAGAAGTTTGGAAAACAATGCGGTATCAAATTTAATACAGACACTGAAGATTTGAAGATTTATGGCATTAGAACGGAATAAATATAGTTATTGTTGTTATAAACTTTCACTTTGTATCAGAGCTTTATATTTTGTATTATAAAATGTTTAATAATTAATAAATTATATTTTTATTGACCGTCGTTCATTTTGTACCTATATACTTTACAACTATTACTACATGCATAATACTTAAATGATCCAGTGCCAGTAGATAGACTAATAGTCTAATATACATATCATGTCAATCATATCGCTTTAGAGATACTTAAAGCCGACTAAATATCTCTGATAAAATCATTGAAAAAACATATAATATCTTATTATTCAGCAATATTTCAATTGATTTGACGTCTGCCCGAAATTGACTTGCCTCAATGTCACGGTATAACCGAGGTGTGACCCTTTATCCACATCAAAACAAACAAATCCACTTATAAAAGTATATTGAAACCCTTTGTTTGTGCTCAGAATGGAAAATAGAAATCAATTGTTAGATACTCGAAAAGAAAAAAGGTTCACAAACATACTTGACTAGCAGTGTCCCGCGGTTTTACCCGAATTTTGGAACGAAGTTCCTTATCGCGCGTTGCGAAAGGGGGCTAGACGGAAAAACGGTAACGACATTTTTTAGGCCAGAGAGGGACAGACAGAGAAGCTTGCGCACGCCAGAGAGAGACAGACAGAGAAATGATTCCCTGTCTGTCTCTCATTATTTTTGTTGATAAGAAATAAACTTCGTTCCATCCGGGTGTCCCTTGACACCCCTCAAGTTTTTTTCTTGTTTCCATGGGAATTTCGGAATGTTAATTAGATAATTACAATGAGAATTATTCAAATTGGATTGGTAGTTTCTGAGATTAGCGCGTTTAAATCATCAAAATAAATCTCTTCAGCGTCATTACATTAGTATAGATGATGGAACAAAAGTAGAAGGACATCGTAATACGTTATTTCATGTTTTTAATAGTGTTCATAGTGATACAAGTATAGTACAAAGTCATGTGAAAAGCGTCTATTTTATTCTGTACTAAAACTCGAAAGCAGGTAAAAGAGATACATAGTTTGACCCAGATACACAGTAGTGTGTTCACGTAAGTTTTTGTGGGAATAATGTCTGAAGTGGCTTTTACAGTTACGATTTCAGGGGAACAGTAATGGATGATAAATTGTCTCATTTCCTCGTCACTCCCAAAAGAAATCGCAAGTCGCATGAATAAGTGCTTAGTTGTAACATGAAATATAACTTGATAATATGACAGAGACAAATGTGTGCGTGGGTGACTGAACTTTCCAACCAAGTTTTTTCCCTTTTATTAATATCCTCATTATAATTCTTAAACTTTTGTTACTTGATAGCTAATCAATCAAGGAAATATCGTCGTCGTAACCTCGAATGACATTTCATCATTTATGTAACGACTAGCAGCGCCCCGCGGTTTTACCCGCGTTGTGTCCATTCCTGTGGGAATTTCGGGATGAAAAATAGCCTATGTTACTCGTGGATAATGTAGCTTTCGAATGGTGAAAGAATTTTTAAAAACGTTTCAGTAGTTTTTGAGCCTATTCATTACAAACAAATAAAGTTTTCCTCTTTATAATATTAGTGTAGAAGTGTAGATAATTTACAAAAATGTCAAAAAAGAATATTAAAATAATAAAGTACTTCTCTGTTTCGCCATTTCTTCTTTTAAAATACCTTAATATTAGGACTCAAGCACCTATTTTATTAGAATGAAAGTGATCATTAAAGTGGATTTGGTAAAGCAATATTCGTAATGAAATCCTTCTTTGATTTTTACAAAATCAGGTCAGATATTATAACGAAAATGGAAAAAACATTTTAATGCTCTGAAACTGAATGATCGTGTATACTATGCTCTATTGTCAAAAGGGAATTTAAGGGGGTCGGGTCGGGTAAAATTAAAGTTACAAACCGGTGAGTTTCGAAAACCAGCGTCATACATGTTATTCACACATTCAGTCTTCATTATTTGCCAGACCAAACTAAACTCGATGATGAATCAACGACGATTTGAAATTGGTAAAAAAATAAATAAAAAGTGTTTGCCTATAATGTCCTACTGTTGGGCAAAAGCCTCTCACCAAAGATATAAGTTCGGTGAACTTAGTATTCACTACAAACCTTTTAGTAAGGCTCCTTCGACGAATTGTATTTTCGATCACACTTAGGTGAATTTTTCTTTATTGAAACCCCCTCATACATTTCATTTCAAATTCTGTGCTGCCCGTGTTATAAACACTGCATTCCTCAGGTCAACTGGCGGTAGGATTGATCTTCATGTAGGTCAAGGCATTATCACTCTTGTTATGTCCTAGAATAGGATCATTATTCCACCTTAATAGTTTTATGTGTAACGATTAACTCTCTCTAGTGTAGGCGTTTGGTTTCAACGGTCGTTACAATAACCTATTTTTTCTAGTTTTATCGAATGTAAATCTAGTATCGGTAGTGTGAGTAGGAAAATATATGTTATATAATGAATCTATTCTTATAAATACCAAAGTTTGTTTTTTTTTTTCAATTGAAACAAAGCGAAATAAGTCTATATGATAGCCGGTAGATATAAGTTATTGGGAATGACAACAACACTAAGCTATAAAAAATAATGTATTCTATCAAATTGAAAATCTTTTTAGGAAGTTAGAAGATGAAACACAAATGCAAATAATAGCAGAACGGACAACCAATGAAATGCAAAAAAATCATAGCGATTAAAATAAGTGTTTCTCTTCAAAATAGAATCTTTTGATAAATGAAAAGGTTTAATATGGGTTTATTGTAGTCACCTTGACAAACAGACCGTACAAAACCGTAAATGTGTATGCTGTTGTGTCGTAGAGATATTACGATAATAATATAAAGGGACATCAGTGGAGTCGCCCAAAGGCAAGCTTTTGTGGTAAACCGTATACGATTGCGCTGGGTTATACATGAAATACTATACACAGTTTGGGCCATATAAAGAACATGTAAGCTATTACATGGTTTGTCACTTTCTGACATACGCAATTTTCCAAAGAGCAAAAGAGACAAAATATTTTATAACAGTGTTTTAGTTACAGAGTGTTTATTAATAAGACGGTTTATGTCTGAACTGTAACGATCAATACAATAATGAATAACATTTATTTTGTCAATTGTGTACAAATGGACAATGAATATTTCTTCTTTTCCGGTAAATTTAAGTTATATTTAAAAGTCCAATGTAACTTGCCAATAAAATGAAATATATTTATTTAACCGTAACGATCAATACAATAATGAAAAACATTTATTTTGTCAATTGTGTACAAATGGACAATGAATATTTCTTCTTTTCCGGTAAATTTAAGTTATATTTAAAAGTCCAATGTAACCTGCCAATAAAATGAAATATATTTATTTAACTAGTACACTATTTGTTGCAAATATTTACGTTGAAATGTAAATAAAATGAAACCTCCCAACTGACTGACCCGTATGTAACTTTTGACCGAGCTTCGTAGTTCAGATATGCGATGTTTATGTATTATATTTTATTAGAAAAGTCCGATAAAGGTAAAAGTTTAACGACTACATCACCTGTTTCGTTTAAACGATCATGTTTTTGAACTATTGATTTTAATTTCGTACATTAGGTATGATATGGTATTGGGTGACCTTACAAAACAGCTTAACTAAAAATTCATACAAGATGGCACAATTATTTTCATGATAAAATAAACTGTGACACCCTGTATGTATATTTTTGGCACCGACCACAAAAATACAACAACAAAAGCCGATTTAAAAACTCAGTAACAAAGCTTATTAATCAGTAAAAGGTAGCCAATTTTAGAACTTTACTTTGTTAACAGTGTTTCATTTATTCCAATTTGGGAGCAGTTTTAACTAATTTATGTTGGTTTGAACTGTTTCAAACACACGGAGGGAAATGGGGTTCTGTTGTTCTTGTTTTGTGAACATTCGCTTGAATGCCTTTTGTCCGGTAACCATCGGTAATCTTCAGTTAGAACAGACCCTTCTAAGAGGATTAAACGTATCGACGACTTTTCCAATTATAGATATTTCTAATTAAACTTCTTATTTATGAGGTAATAAACTAAAATTTGTAAACACAGGTAACATAGGATAGTAAGGTATACCTGTCAGTTTGACCTGCACAGGTATAACGTTTACCAAAAACACTCGAGTATCCTCATTCATTTTCAGAGGCGTTTAGGCAGACATAAAAACCCGATTAAATTAATGTATAATCAATCTCACTAATTACTAACCTTACTTTTACTTTTATCAACATGTGGCTCACTATCTCTCCACGAACTAGTAATTTGCTACGAAACTTGCCTGAAGAAAGTTTTAAATTTTTAATTGGAATTTATAAGTCTCACAGCTATTTCATTACAGAAGTAAGTGAAGTAATAGTAACGCAGAGTCTGCGCTATAGTATTTTGATAAATGGCAGAATACAATATCAATACCAATACATGAAAATTAAATTGAATTGAAAACTACACCGAAAAGGCTTAAAAATGATTTCTATCATATTGGTACAAATACAACTAGTATTTAACAATATGATAGAAATCAAATTTAACGAAAAGAATAAGTTTCGAATGTCCCACTGCTGGGCAAAAGCCACTCATCATCTCATCGAAAATATCATCATATGTACAGTAAAACAGATTAGGCGTAATCACCACGTATGTCTACTGCGGATTGTAATTTAACTTTAGTGAGATTAGAGGCCTTTGCCCAGCAGTGGGACATTACAATCTTTTTGATATATAATCTTATTATTATATTAATATGCATCAAGTGTCTTATACTGATTTCTCCTTTCAAATTTAATGATAAGTTAGTTCCTTCCCATGCATTGAAACTACTGTAAACTGTTAGTCAGAGCCGATTCGATGAATCTTATTTAAAATGCTTACTGTCTATTGCAAAGAGGTTCTAAACGCGATAGGGTATTCAATTCATTGTCAAAACCTTATTTTGTTTGCGTTTTGTTGCGAAGCCAACAAATAAAATAACACAATTGTAGAAACTTGATGCCAAAACGACTTTTCCGTTCTCAGTTGTGTTGTAGAAATAGTGGAATTGGCATTACTGCACTTCTCGGTACAAAAGGAACTCAAAGAATGTAGTAACGTCTCTATTCGATTAGTTAAAACGGTTCCCGAAGATCATTCATTTTATGAACAACATTATTATAGAACGTTATTTAAGGACTCACAAAAGCTCTTTGTAAAACGACTGACCGTAATAACAGCCATTCTTATTAGTACGAGATGGCAATCACAAGACTACGGAACAGATAGGTTCTCAATTTAAAATTGGTCTTTTCATTGTACTGAATGGTTTTTTACTGTGTAATAATATCGGTGTGATTTTAGAGAGGATACTAAAGGTATACAGCTTGTATATATATTCTGCTATATAACGATATTATTAGACCTTTTTAAAAGCTAAGTAAAAGTATTAAAATTAATGTTGATACTGAGTTGTATTGGCAAGATTGACTACAAATTCAATCAAACAAAGACATTTAAACTATAAACATGTCGTATAAATCTCGTGGACATATCCATGAAACTACTAAAGAAAACCTTCGGTCAAATGGGACCAACCAACACTGGCGTCCATAAAACGTTTCACTTGTTCCAGTCTTGTTGCGGTCTTGTTTGAATCGAACGAACTGAATAGTTTGACGGTGGATGTCAGTTTCTATTGCCCAAGATAAACAGGCGAAGCATTCTTCTATGCAAACGATTTTTGTAGCGGTGTGGTCACGTAGATAGAGGAAATAGCATTTTGCGGCAAGGCTAAGCTGAGTTATAAGAGCAATAACTAGTAAGTATACAAGTATGTTTTAGAAATACATATTGCACATGCACATATTTAAGGATTAAAGTAAATAAGGCGCTTCTATTTTCCTTAAAGACTATAGAAAGGGTTTTGCTAACACATATTTTTAAATATAGGTAATATTCGAACAACGTATAAGCATAAATAGATGGCCTTTGTTGGTTCAGCATTTACACCATCCTCTTAGCATAGTAAAGTGTCAGCTATAGGATAACAAAGTCAACATAAAGTCCACTAAAGTTATCCACGGTTTTCCTGTAAATTTTAGCTCTCCGTAAGCAATATATAGAAGATCGTAATATAGTAGTAATACGTTTAATTTCTAATATACTCGTATTACTGCGTTCGCCGGACGCGGTCAAGTTTTTGCCAGCTGCAGTCGTTCGCCGAATGCGACCGACTACCGTATTTTTTACACTGTAGTTGTCACCGCATGTTTCTTTCAGCAATCGATTTACTAAAATCCCGCCTTATGTTAACAGAATTTTGCTACTTTACAGCGACAGAGAACAAGTTTGTATCAATTCAATTTCATAGAAATACCATCATTGTCGCCTCCGATGTTTTGGAGAGATCGAGAGAACGAATGTCAGGTCAGGTAGCAATGAGTGTTTTTTGGTTTTATCTTGAAAACAGCGCCAAACTGACGCCAATTTAGTTTGTTGGCAGTTGAATTGAACAAGCTGCAGGCACTCCAAAGTTAAATCTCTACTTGACAACGAGAGCTCTTTCGTAACCATTAATAACGTATGGCGTTTTAAGTGCAGGGACAATAAAAAATAGAGTTAGAGAACTGCTAGTGGAAATGCATCTTGGAACAAAGAAAAAGCTAGATAATTTAGCTGTTTTTTTGTCTTTTGTAACAGCAGAATAGAAGATAATTATGCTAAAATATAAGAGCGTTTAGATGAGATAGGTAACCTGCAAGCTCGCGAGGTTAAAGAAATAACATCTTTACACGTAAGCTTGTATCTAATAAAGTCGCCTGCTCGCTACTTGTAAATTAAATTAATCTATAAATACAACTTACAGAAAAACCAGTCAAATACAGTAAAAGTGACTTATATCCTTTTACTTTATCACAATTTCATAGATCCATTTACAGGTCTCTACCTACCTCCTGATATCAAAGAGTGCAAAAGACTTGTCGTTGTCGTTAATTGATTTTCGAGTATAAAGCTTCCATCGCACTGGAATGCAATAGAGCTACAAAAGCGTAAAAAAGTTGAAAATAAAATATCAAAATAAGTACGTAGTATGTTCCAGTTAACCTTTTTGAAGATGTATTAAATTACATCCACTTAGCGTTATATCTGCAGGAGCGATCTATTTTTAATGGAAGAGGCTATTATATTCCAACCAATATACTAATGTATAATGCTGACTCAGGCTTGATATAACTGAGAATAGTATATAGCTGTTTAATGATTTGTTACTTACATATTATGATGAGAATATATGTGAAGTGTTTTTTCATAATAGTTGCTTTATACAAAGGAAATATAGGTACATCAACCTAATAAAGATGAGAATAAGTACTTATTTTCATTTCTTACCACGCCTTGACCTTTTTCAATTCTGGTTCTTTATTAAACATCAAAAGGTCGCGATGAAAGGTTAGAAAATTGTACTTAACTTCTATTAGCAAATATAATGTAGGTGTAATTAATTAATGGTTGTGTTGTAGAATCTGTAGAATTAATACTAAATATTAGTAAAGCTTTTTTGCAATTCAAGAAGCAGTGAATCTTTTCTAAACTTATTTGAAGTAAGAAGAACTTTTAATATAAATAAGGTTTTAAAATGTTATTGGTATTTGTAATAATAATAACACTTAAAAACATATTTATAAAAGTACAAAGTAGGTGAAAGTATTTTTTGACTTACTTTTCATCTTCTGGCAGCTCGATGTAAAGCGGCAGTAGGGAGATGTTGCGCAGATAGAGGGGTGAGTCGGCGGCCAGGTAGGTCTGCGAGATGTCCACGAGGGAGCGGTTGAACGCTAGCACGGCGGCGGCGGCCGAGGGCGGTGCTGCGATGCCCACGTAGAAGGCGGGCTTGGCGTCCGGCTGCAGCACGCGCAGCTCGCCCCGCGCCGCCACCAGCAGTAGCGCGCACGCGCACGCGCACGCCACGCGCGCCCCCGCGCCCGCGCCTCCGCGCATCGCGCCCTCTCTCACCGCCGCCCGCCCACACCCGCCCCGCACCACCCCGCCATACCCTCAGCCCTACCAACACCATCCACGCTCAACTCGCCCGCGAACCACACTCCTCACACATTCACATCTCCAACACAACACGACCGATGACGCCCCACAATAACCTTCAACAATTTACTGTTTATCTTATTCGGATGGCAATGGCAGTTTTACGAATCCAATTACATTCCAACGATTCAGTTATCTGGAACAAAAGAAAACATATTTTATGATTATACTTCCGCAAAGTTTTGGAGAACGTAAATTGTCCTTACAAAAATGTAGAGACATGAAAACGTGCAGGCGAACATCTCTATTAATCTTGTTTACTGAAAAAGATGCGTTAATTAATTTATGTTCATCCTTATCGTGGGTGTTTCTCCCTCTACTCTGCGTCGGGCTCAATTTAGCCTCGACCCGACAAGCCTGCGAGCACTTGTCGCGACATAACCTATTTATTTTCGTGAAAAAGCGTTCAAATAAAGCCGCTCATTAATTATTTCATATATGGGCCACTTGATACAAGCGGGAGCACTTGAGTTAGCAAAGATAACCGCAGCTTACAGTTACGCCGACCGCTAATTTGATAAGAAGATTACGATTGATTGAGATTGATCGCAATCCGCAGACCCATCGTGGTTTCTGTGTGATAGGTATAAATTATCCAATCTAACAGAACCATGGGCACAAAACCACGTCAGTGTTCTATGACTAATTACTTGCCGCGCTATAAACGTAACACGTTTTATGTTCATAATATAAATATCAGTGTAACACAACGAGCCATGTTAATGACTCTGTTACCCGCGTTTATGAACTACTCTACTATTATTGCTAAACATTTCCCCGGTAGTAATAACCGAGCACTTACAGAATATTAAAAACCAGCCGTCGAGCTGGTGGCGATCAACATCTAGACAAAAACAGTTTAAAACATGTGTCGTACGTATTGTATCACTCGCTTTGTAGAATATTTACAAAAGAAACCCTTGTCAAGTATGACGTCACGTAATTGAATCTGACTTCGAGTCTTTCGCCTCACACTGTTTATTAATTTGAATCCTTTTGCTACACAGTAGATTTTCATAATAAAAGCATTTAACGGGAGAGTGAATTTTCCGAGGACGCGCGGAATACGTTGGTAATTAGTTTATACCTCGTTTTCATGTAATGTGTCGTGAGACTGCGTATTGAGTATTACAATCAAAAACAACTCATGTTCGAATGGTTTACCAGGTCGAATCATTTTCGTATTTATACGTTTCATTATTTGAATACAAAGTTCACAATGAAATACCTACCGTTACTTATTATCGCCATTCCAAATAATTCCAGAAAGGAAATTCTGTATTCTGTATAAACTTCAAATCCCTGCCGAGCCCTCTGTTAGAACAATACAGCTAATTTGTAGATATCCAATATTTAATTTATGTGTACGTTTCGTACAAAGGAAAGTTTACAAGTAGGTCAGTTCGTATTTTAGTTTTTAATTATTCTTGTTATTTGCAATATCGTTCGGTGAATATTGAACTCGTATCATTTGCAATTGGTTGAGTTTCGAAACAAAGCGTTTGTAAATAAATATATTTAAGGTATTTACAATTTACAAGCCTTTTTTATATTTACTGTCAAAATGAAAATGTTTTCGTAATATTTTAGGATGGATACCTAACCAATCCTTTGACACAAAATACCAAAACCAATATTTGATCATAATACATAATAATACGCTCCTTCGTGCGGATCACCCACTTAGGAACTGTATGCCACCGACCGACGACGTCAGACACTTATACTTACCACACCTCAAAATTAAACTTTGCGTTGAGATTGAAAACAAAATTGATTTGTAAAAGATTCTATTGAAACACCTACTTAATATAGCGCCACGGTCTAGGCGAGGATGACAAGCAAATTATACAATTGTTCAATGTTTACACTCTAGGACCATGTCGGGGATCTTTATAGGCAGTCTACAAACTCTGACACCAGGGTTGCTCTTCAACCTACACGAACTTACTATAAAGATAACTAAGTAACTCAACATTTTACACTGTAAGTTTTACACCTACATTATAGTATGTGTAATATACTAACTGTTTAATATTGTAGAATCCGTGAAAAACTAAAAAAATATTTAAACAATACATTTATGATAGTTCAAATATTCCAATTGTTTTTCGATACGGTTTTCGGTTAACCAAAAGCAATGCCTAGCAACTCAATTCATATTTGGATCAAATTGTTTACGCTACAGACATTCTTCTCAAATATCTAACGAAAACAATGCTGTACCGAACACTATTTAACGTTAAAGATTACGACGAACAAATCCTTTGTCATAACATAACTAAGAAACAAGTTTTGAAATACTCAATTTAATATCAATGGTTTCGAAGCTTTCATTATTTGAGAAAACCTTAGTACGTTAAATAAACTGGGGTTTAGTTGGAGTAGAATAGTTTCTAAGCAGTAATTGGACATGTAGCGGGTAACCGACGATTTTAAATGGAATTAAGAACGGCTTCCGAACTATCGAACGCCGCTGGGTAATTTGTTTTCATTCCTGTGTATGTCTATACGGATTATCTATCTATACATATAATAAAATTGTAGAAAAGTGCTGTCTGTACATTGAAAATAAAAATAAAAAAAATAGCAGGGGTTATTGTTATGTCGATGTCGAACCCAAAAATGTAATCAACTTTTTTTTTGTCTGTTTGTCTGTTAGTCTGTTCACGCTAATCTCAGAAACGGCTGATCCGAGTTGGATGCGGTTTTCACGAATATATTATGGTATGCTTCAGTTATGCTTTAGTGTTTGTTTCATGTCAATCGGTTCATAAATAAAAAAGTTATGTCAAATTAAAGAATCACGTCGAACACTATTCTATGCTTATACATAGGCACCATTAATCTCCGCAACTATTTGACGGATTTGGTTGAAATTTTGTACCGACATATTTTAGAGCCTGGCGCAACATAAAGACTACTTTTTACCGCGGGAAAACATCCGTTTCCCATGGGAATCGGTAGTTTATTGTTTTTTTAACGCCTGTTCCGGTCAACGAACGACGTCGATCATTGTTACTAGATAGGTAAATTACAATCATTAATAGAATATGTTATAGCTACTTATTACCTTGGAATTGACTGGATTACCATGGGAAAAAAATTAAAAGGGCTCATCTAAATTCTTTCTACTTAAGTTAGTTTAGGCTGATATCATAAACTCCTTTACTGATAGGGAAATTCGCCTTAGTTCTCAGAGAGTTCGGACAGCAAATGCCCGGTCTCAGGAGACACAGGAAATGCGGGAAACACGTCTCACTGCCGATCGTGAAGCTCATGCACTCACACGTGAATCTGAGACTTTCACTGATAGGGAAAATCGCCTATACTCTCAAAGAGTACGAACTTCGCATTCTAGAGAGCTGGAAAGTAGTTTTGATCGTGAATCTCGATTAACAGCTGATCGAGAGCGACACAATAATTCTAGACTTCTCGAAAGTGAAAACGAACATCGACAAAGATTACAAACAGCTAGAGAAAAGTATGAGCTATCCCGTCAGAGTCAGGAAAACTATTTATTAGCTGAGAGAGACCGAGTAAGGGAAATACGACGTGAAGAAACTGCAGACCAACGCCAGTTACGGCTAAATGCTGATAGACTTGCGCATACGCTCAATAGAATGGTATCGAGTTCGACAGAAAACCCAGAAAGTGAAGTGGATATTGAAATCCTTCCATGGCTGAACAAAGAGAACTCAGGTTATTTGTATTCGCCCAGAATTGATTATTCGGACTTTACCGTTATAGGAGATATGGTGGTATGTTGTCAGTTTTGTAATGCTTTAAAATGGCGCAAAGAGCCAAATGGCATATGTTGTTCAGGTGGCAAAGTGCGCATAGAAAATTTTCATGAGCCCCCTGATATTATTAAAGCTTTATTAAGTGGTGAGCAATTGAGCATCCACAATCGAAACATTTTTTAGACAATGTCCGTTCATACAACAGTGCATTCCAAATGACGTCTTTTGGGGCCAAACAAATAACAGAGGGCCCATTCATACCAACTTTTAAGGTTCAGGGCCAAGTTTATCACCTTATTGGATCTTTGCTTCCACAGAATGAGCCAAAATTTCTTCAAATTTATTTCGTCTCTAATTACAATGAACAGGCCCATATCCGACATGATAACTTTCCTGGACTGAACATCAATCTTATATCTCAACTTCAGAATATGTTACATCAAGTAAATCCGTATGTCAGAAGTTTCAAAGCGGCAATAGATTCCATCCCACAAGGCCAAAATAACAATTACAAAGTTATAATTAAGGCAGATAGACGTCCTGTCAGGTGTATGGAAACCCAACGCAAATACTAACCTGCGAAAATTCCTGGCTTTGCGAAAGAGCAATTTTGACTCCACGAAACGACCAAGCAGCAGCAATAAACGCTGAAATTTTGAGCTTAGTTTCGGGGGATAATGTAGAGTATATCTCTATTAACAGAGTTATGGAAGAAGGAGAATCTACCAGCTACCCAGTAGAATTTTTAGAATCTCTAAGTGCTCCTGGACTACCAGCTCACAAAATAAAATTAAAAATCGGCGTACCCATAATGCTCCTTAGAAATTTAAGCCCACCAAAACTTTGCAACGGTACTAGATTAAAAGTAACAAATTTACAACGAAATCTGATAGAAGCAGAGATTTTAACAGGGTGCGGAAAAGGTGATAGTGTTTTTATTCCTCGGATTCCTCTCATTCCAAACAATTTTCCGTTTAGTTTTAAACGAATTCAGTTTCCAGTGAGCTTATGTTTCGCCATGACAATTAATAAAGCTCAAGGTCAGACTCTAAAAGTTGTGGGTGTAGATCTAAGTATCAGCTGTTTTTCGCACGGTCAATTGTATGTGGCTCTGTCCCGTGTTAGCAATCCCAGCAGCCTGTATGCTTTCACCCCCGATGGCCATACGTCTAATATTGTATATAGAGAAGCATTACAGTAAAGTAGGTTTTTTAGCTACCCAAAATGACTGTGATTATGATCCAAAATAAAAATAAGTATATATTTTAAAAAAAAACGCTGCTCATAGTCACTATTCCACGCGAACGAAGTCGCGGGCACAGCTAGTTCGGTAATAAAGTTTGCAAGTTACTTTAGTAACGATTTTTTATAGCCATTTCGCTTTTTTCAAAACTCTCAATAAATAAGATCAAGATGTTTGGGCTATTGGTAACATCACGCCATTCACAAGACCATCTCATAAACTTTCTAGAACATCAATATTTTATGAAATCGTTCCAAGAAAACTGTCGTCGCAGATTTCATAAGAATATTTATATAAGCAAATACGTCAAGTAAGGAATTACCAAAATATCAAGCATAGCGCCGCAGTAAAGAGACCCGTGTAAATATTTTAACCCGTGCACTTGCAATTTGCAAATCAAATATAAACACCTGAAAACCCGAGGTATCACTTCACGGCGAGAACTACTTTTTCACGCTCGATTTATTTGCGTTCAAATAACATTTTATAAGTTCACTGAAGAATATTTTTCCAGTTTTACTTACGGTGCACATCGATCGGGTTTAATACAACGTGTTCCTTCCACGACATTAGATATTGCGTACAGAGAAATGGCTGATCGGGACGAGCGAAATGAAAGTTTAAACTTACGTAATATCGCTATACTAGTCGTATTTCAACGTGGGTGTTGCTTTTTGCTAACTTCAAAGTGAATTATATATGTTTAAGACGGTATTTCACGGCAGAAGTTCCACTGTAAATTGTACTAATTTGCTTGGGGAGGAAATTGTTGGAGATAAGTAAAAGTATATGTTGTAATTAGTTTCCACTAATGGTATATATTTTATACTTAATGTCGGTTATTTTATATACATACAATTATATGAAGTTTGATTTCGACTAATAGATAAGTAGCTGTTATTCTTCGCTAGTATTTTTACTATACTGTCCAAAATTTTACTTTCTATTATTCTGTCTTAACCTTATTTTATTGTCATGCAATCAAAATCTATAACTATATAAGATTGAGCGTATAATTTACGACACGTCTGGCAAGTCTACGACGTCATTCTACCTTAACGATAATCAATAAAGCTACATTACTATAGAAATATCCTTTAACAATTTGAGACAATCTCCTACACGGATCACAGAAAAAACAGACTATTTTTCTATTTTCATCAAATAAATTGTAGACGTTAGGAGTACAGTGATATATAGTTATATAAAAGTATTGAGATAAATGTGTAGGTAGAGTCTGTCTACGTGTGCACTAGCAACGATCCGCAGTTTTAACCGTGTAGTGCCCGTTATAGGATTATTTTAATCCTGCAATCCCTATTTCAGGATAAAAAGGAGCCTATAATCATCCCCTTGAATGTGACTACTAATACAAAATAATTAATGAAATCAAACATACAATAAATAAAACTCTTAACCTTTTTAACCAGTATTATATAGTATATATCTACAAAGATATAACAAGTTTTAAACAACAATTGTTGGCTTAATTAGCTTCGTGACAAAGACTAGTTTAAATTAGTAATGTTACCACTAATGCCGCAGAGATAAACCTAGCACTAACCAGAGTTTAAATCATTTCTAGCAATGGCAGCGTTTTGAAACCACAAGCTCAGCGGCAAAGTTTTCGTAATTTTTACCGGACGTCGACAAATTACATTAAAATTGTTGCACCTTTACAAATAAGAATATTTTAGGATAATGTATTTAAACTAGTTTTAGTAGCACGACTTTTATGTAAATTATTACAAATTTTAAACTGCATTTTCTTTCAGGGTAGGTAACTCTGTACACAAATATCTCAGCGCAATAAAAATTAACTTACATTTCTATAACCGACTTAGCCCTAAAAGTTTTAAGAAAGAGGAGAGAAGATAATTGCCGTAAATTATTATGAACAACAAAAAGGCACGGGAAATAAATTCTTGAAATGTTTTCAGTGAAAATAGGTTAATTTATAAAGGCCTCCGTGGTAAATATATCGAGGGTATATTGCTTAATAAATTAGATACAGAATTAACGTAACTACACGTTGAAATACTTCAAAGTGGGAGTAACAATGACTCATGATTTGATCAAAGTCACAGCGCCTTTGGCTATAACGTTACCATGCTATTGAGCAATACTAAACATATAATACTATCGCTCGTACATTGTACGATGTGATGTAGGCACGGGTTCTTGGAATTCATTCACATTATATGAATGTGCTTCAAGCACATGTGATTTTCCACGATATCGGTGGAATAGATGAAAATACAGGTTCAATTTTCGTAATTGGAGCTGTTAGATGGGATATGTGGAAACTAGTTTGCGATGTGTGATAATGTATTTGAGGGTGAGGGAATTTATGGCTAACGGTAGGTATTTGGTGTATTATTTTACACAAAGCCGTTTCAACAGAATTATGGGATTCTATCAAAGTAAGTTCGAGTGGGTCAGTGGCCAACCCTGGTGTCGGAGTTTTTAGACCGCCTAAAGGCCTCCGGCATGGCCTGACGATTGATACAACTGGGACCGACAATTGAACGTGCCCGCCAGGGCACGGTAGCGCTCAGATAGAAATGCCACTATCGGCCACCCCTCCAAGTAGGGGCCGAGCTGCACGTTGCTTAACAATCACAATGAGTTAACACTGCTCATTCAAACTACGACACGAGCGCCACTATAAGAGTGTCGCATAGATCGGACACGTTTCTTCAGAGTATTTTAAATATAATTCTACCGTTGTGTACCCACGCTTTATTTCTGATAGGGTGGAAGCTAAGCTTAAATACACTATTTTCTTTATCAGATAGTTTCAGCTTTAAATGTAACTTCCAGTGACTCAAGATATAACCCAATTCATTTTAATCCATGGACTTTACGAAGCCACTTTTAACAAACTCCTTAGTTTGTTGGTTGATTTCAGCAGACAAATAAAATAACTTTTCAACTTTTGAGCGCCTGTGGACTCTTTAATAGCCGCACTACAAATCCCGCAAACGTTATACAATGTTGTTTCCATTGGTTGGTTTACTTTAAAGGATATAAAAATATCATTATATATGTTTGTAATTGTTTAAAAGTTCTAGGTTAAGGTGCGAGCTGACCCGACACGACATTGACACCGTTGCAGTTTTCACTAAGAGTGTAAGTATTCATAGTTTTCACAAACATATTATGCGTCATTCGTCGTAGATTGGAATTTCGAATCATCGTTTAAAAAGCAAATACGTCGAATTGTTGGTCGAATTGAAACCTCCTCCTTTTTTGAAGTCGGCTAAAATTTATTTGTTTCTGACTGCAGATGAGCGTTAACTACGCTTCAGTCCAACCAGACACACATAACATACGAGATTCCTATGCAAAACTCCGTGAGCTGGCAGAAAGTTACTATAATATATTTCGTAGTTTCCCTACATATTTTACGTAGAAACTGTATGAACTATGAGATTACGTTTTTGTTCAGATAGATTGAAGCGAAGACAAAGAAGGCGTTACGGAAAATCGCCCGCCGGCTAAACTTCATGCTGTCAACATTTTCAATACAAAGTAAACTCGTTCGTAGATAGCGAAATACGAAACGGATTGTATCTTCACTTGTATTGTATTTTAGTAAGTATAAAAACTCTATCATATTATGAAACTTTAGAGCATAAGAAAGATGCTTAGCTTAGATGGTGCTTCTGAAAAAATACGACGAAAAGTTGTTGCGACTTGTCAACAATACTTAAATCATAGTTAAAATATAATTGTAGTTATACAAATATTATTAAAAGAACGTAATATAACGTACACATTATGTTTAATTTAAAATCCCACCACAGGGTGAACAAATGCATGAATATATGCATGTTAATTTTCTGGCACTTTGTCGAGGCAACCCTTCTTGCCCTTTGGCGTGTTTGAAGTAGTATAACTTTTGATTAGTATAATTATACATGAGTATTTTGATTTTGTATATGTATTTATACATTAGTACGGAGGAAAGATTGAGTAAAACGAAGGAAGTTTGCCGCAGAACGTCAATTTACGACGACTATCTCGTTTCGGGTGTCGTTCCATTAAGACCCTTCCTTAATGGTTTGTGTAATTTGAGAACAGTACACCTATAGGCATAGGCATAGATCTAAACAACATATAAGATATAAGAACAAAGGAACTTGTCTAGATTTATTACTAGTGTAAAGAGCATCGTTTAGTTCCTATGGCAAGGCTCAATAACAGAAAGAAACTCCTCCGAAACAAACCAAATATATATCTTCTATGTTTTATCTCTTCTCTAGAGAAAGAGAGACTATATATCATCACATAAGATTAAACATTTATCTTGTCTTGCATCTCCGTTCACATACAATGTCGATGACCAGAGCCACATGAAGCTCTTCAAAGGGTTTGGAAGCCCTAGCAGTGCACAGACTTTAAG
Organism: Cyclophora albipunctata; assembly: GCA_963082685.1. Lineage (NCBI taxonomy): Eukaryota > Metazoa > Arthropoda > Insecta > Lepidoptera > Geometridae > Cyclophora > Cyclophora albipunctata. The sequence continues at coordinate 6,794,490 of OY720116.1, read as the reverse complement.
TAGAGCTATTGATGGGTACTTCAAAGACGTTTCGAATTTTGACATCTAAGTGAAGCTTTGATGTTGCATCGTTTTATAATGGAGCTTAAAACTAGCACTGATTTGTTTAGTATGATGGGATGGGGACATTATAGGCTTACTGTCACTTTATTGAGGAGTTAATATTTCAATATGATTGTGTAGATTTAAATGATTAAGGAAATGTTTGTCCCAGATGCTTTTTACCACATTGCATTGAGTGACAAGGTAACCAATTTCATGTATATAAAATCCTAAAAGTTATTTTTTCTGATGTAGGGAACAATATTTACACAGGATAAAAAGTTATTAAAACAACAATAGATTAACTTTTTTTATTATGCGTGTTGTACAAAAAGACAACAGTTGCGAATGGGTTTGATCAAACAAATAATTTGGCTACAAAATTGTATGGGTATCATTTAACAAAAGCGTTGGTTCGTTATATGTACGTATCTACGAATCAGGAATACTGGACGAGTTTTTGTGATAAAACGTAGAAATATTTGAATATGTTACAAACTTTGATACATAGGAGAAGTTACAACTCAATACAAAATGTTTAATATTGACAAAAATTAAAGGCTGGGATTTTTTCTAAATTAAGAATTCAAAATGATCCTGATTCGATCGTGCCGGTCAATATTTAACCTAACTCCTCGATTGTCGTGAGTGTCAACTTTAACACCAACTTAAATTCAATTACGATTTGGTTTGGTTTAATTCCTACTACTTTTTACCTTTTTATTTGGTATATATATGTAAATTGTTATGTTAAGATTCAGGTACAAAAACAAAATTCTGTTAGTACAAATTAAGTACCACACTAGAGATAGATTAGAACCTATATTGTATTATACACTTCTATTATCCTTACGATACTTAAAATATGAACTATTATATTAATATTTTCAGCCGAAGACAATTTAATTCCTTTCGAAGAGGAAAAAGGTTCGGAACCCTTTTCCTCAACCTAAAAAGTTGTCTTTGCTTAAAAAATCAGTCATGATTCAAACAATTTCAAATTTAATACAATTTTAACTTGCGTAAGGAAAATTTGAATAAATGTGCTTTACTCATAGTCAAAATGTTGCGAGTATATCTTAAACCCAGAGCGAAGTAACGATGTTCATGAGTAAGTAGTTCATAAAGTTAGCGTAGTAACGTAACTATTCCTAAGTTAGTTATAGCACATTTGAATATTAGTCCTTACATCTACTGTCTTCATATATTCAAAGTCTAGGTTTATTCTATAATAAAATAAATTTAAAGTTTGAAAGACACCCTACATAAAATCGGCTGGACATGGAAACTGGCGTTCAAATGAATAAAATCTCATCGAAATCGGTCTACTAGTGTGAGTGCTACGGTTGCACAGACAGAAAGAAACACCATCTATTACGTCACTACATAGTATAAAATAAAGTCGTCTCTGTTTCGTGTCTGTTTGTCTGTTTGTCTGTATGCTTAAATCTTTAAAATTACGCAACGGATTTTGATGCGGTTTTTTGTAATAGGTAGAGTGATTCAAGAGGAAGGTTTTTATGTAAAAAAAATCCCGAAATTCCCACGGGAACGGGCACAACGCGGGTAAAACCGCGGGGCGCTGCTAGTTGGGGATAAAAAATAAATATTGCTGCTTTTCAATATCGCTCCAACTCGAGATTTTTGGTTAATTTTGATATACACTTATTTATAAAAGTACAGAAAATGTGTTTCAGTACAAATTCAAAACCGATTAAAACCGCTGCAAACAACATGATCGATTTTCCCATTTTAAATTAAGATTTTCCAAAAGGCAAACAACTGGTTAAGGCTAAGGTTAAGGATATGTGAAAATAACGCGCATAGTCGCTACTTTGACGATCAAATATCAACACTTCTATCGATTCTATAAATAAAATAAAAACACCAATTAAAAGAATATATCCTTAATAAAATTTTAAATCGAATAGATTTTAAAATTCATTATAATAATGTAGAAATAAGATGCACAAGATTATGTAAAAGTAGCACCAAATATTATTTTCTCGTCCTAGATCTCGTTATTTGAAGCGATAGTCATAGTTTTTTTTTTAGGAATATCAATTTCCTAATACTCACTTAGATTTTAAATCAGTTACATTTTTCATTTGACCCGCCAATTTCTATAAAAACGCTAAAGAGTTCAAATATTCGCCCGCCACGTATCACGCACTCGTGTCTTGCTTCACAAATCTCAACCTTATTTTATGGAATTAAGAACACCCCCTCAGCTCTGTCCGAGCGCCACATATCCTCGCCTTAAATCGTGCGTATTATTATCATATTCTTTCACACCACAAAGAACGGCTTAACTAAAACAAAATGGTTTAAATTTGAACAGTATTTTATAATATGCTATTAATCCGGGTGACACGATCCATTTTGTTCGAGGAATTATTAAAACCCCTCTGTTTATCTTTATTAAAACTTTTGTTGTAGGCGACGGTACTGTGGCCCAACAAACGCTGTCTACACAATAAGAGTTTTATTTTTAATCGGAAATCCATTCGTTTCAATAAGATTCCAATGATTTCCAATAGAGTAATAACATAACACCATACTGGTTCCATAGGTTTGAGCGAACACATTTTCATTTTGAATTGAAAATACAAATATAATCTACGTCGGATAAAAATGTAAAATAAGAGCGAAGTTTACCTCCGTAATAGTTACTATTCAAAATAACATCATTTTTATAACGGCCTTGTCATGTAAACAATATGATGCCAATTTGATAAGAATTAAATTGGGAGCAACATTACTAACACATAGGCAGAAAAAGGCACGTATTTTATTGTGTTATATAACCATATATAAAATTAAGATATCAGTAGAATCTTTTAAATTATTCAAGGTAAAAGGTATCATGCAAACACAGGTCAATAATATGAAAGCCATACGGCGTGGGTATCTTATAATCATGAGCCACGTATAAAAGGGAACATCCCGCCCGCGCTCCCGTAGGACCCATGAGGAACATACCTCTTATAAACTTTATAAAATATGACTCAGAATATATTCCACATGTTTATATGCACATAATATTATGTAAGATTTATGCGCATTTCGGTATTCATACAATCTGATCGAAATATGTGATGTAAAAATAGTCACAAAATATGCTATATGTCGAAGCTAGTAACCGTCTACATATATACATACTGAATCATATTATTTATATGTATTAATATCTCTGGATTTACCTAAATAGGAAGATATTTTAGCAAAAAACGAGTGAATTTATGGAAAGAAATAATTTGTTATGGAAATAAAATGGGTGAGAATCCCGTGATTATGGAAATCGAGACTCTGGGATTATCCATCTCGTTGGATGCTGATGATTATTCCGAGCAACTTAATATTTAATGTTATCTAAACTACCCAACAGTCTCGAGATTAAAACTTTGTTGGCATCAACTTGAAGAAGAAAAATATTCAGAGAATTAAGAAAAATAAAGACTCGTGAAATATTTCAGACGTTTATTTCTAACAGTCGACGGGAATTTATAATAACGAATTAATTTGGAGATTGTAACTTTATTTAACGTTTCAACTCTGCTTAAAGGAAACAATAAACTGTCTTATTAGAGAACAAAAGTGGATCAATTGTTCAATCCTTGGTGTTTTGCGGAATTGTGTGTTTTTAATAAGAGGTACGAGGCTTGAATTCACTTAGAATCACAGAAAGTATTAGTGAGAGCAGCAGAGTGTAGGGTCACGTCGCCTTGCGATCCGCGAGGTTATTTTGCTACCCTGAGCTCTACGATTGGGAGCAAAACGTGCTCTGACTTTATAGCCGAAACGTCATTCTATAAGATGATTAAGCTACTTCTTTCATGCAAATATGAGTGGTACAGTTATACAAAGATATTGATTTGCTTTGTGAATGGTAGTTTTATGAATAAAATGTTGTATGTTTACCCAAAAAAGTATTACAATATTTTGTTTAGTTTTTAACCGCCTTAAAGAAAGGAGGTTTCTCAATTCGACCGTATGTATACCTATATGTTTTATACCTAGTATTTATAATTTGTAAAATTAATGTATTCAAAAACTTAATTCTTATATTTAAATACCAAGGGAATTTGAACTTGTTTCCAACTCGTTAATCTCATTACAGGAAATGAGCTAATTTATCACTTCATAATAATTCTAACTTCGATTCGCAAACTTTGAAACTTATAGTTTTAGTTCCGACTACTCCAATAAATAACAATTAACAGTTATTTGTGTTTTAGTTTCAAATATTATTTCATAAGTTTTATACCTTATGATTACAGACTTCTACGAAGTTTTATAATTCTTTATCCCAAAAAGAAGACTAACTCCCGCCCTCAGAACTACTTAAATTCCTTTTGGCAAGTTAATGAAGATTTTTGACATGTCATGTATGTAAAAATTACAGCAATATCATCATCATCTTTTACTGTAATCTCTGAGTATAGCAGTACAACAAAAGTTACTTTGTTCGATGAAAGGTTACCTAACAGCAACAAACAAAGCTTAATCTGCGTTCAACTGCTTTCAACTTTGGTTTCATTTTTGGAATGGATTTGGGGATTAGGGTGTAACTAAATTTTAATGTTATACTGAACTGTATTGTGGAATTAATACTTTCAAATTTCGTATCAATGTAGTGAGATCATTTTACTTCATTAATATTTCATGCGTTTTAAAAAGAACCTTTATTTATATATTTTGAAGTTCTATTAAAAATCCTAAACTATTTAAATGTTGGCCATAATCAAGTGCACCTCATATTACCTTTATCCAGTGTTCGGGCAAAGCAAGTGTTAGGAGTGAAACGCTATACGTAAACGTGGTAAGCTGGGCTCAAGTCTCGTCATGCATATTCAAAAGTGGCAACGCTCAAGTCAAGTGGCTCTTTGTTACTTACTTTGAATGCGGTGAGCCGTGACTTTGGTCTCCATACGATACCGAGATTAACTGTCGATTGGGCATACTATGAAGAGAATAAGCTCCTTCACTTTAATGAACGATAACTGGCTATTACGTCATATCCAGACTATCTTTACCATCGCTTTTTAACTACTAGTTGACTTAAACTTTCCTTTGTTATTTGTACTCCTGATAGTCTGAGAAAACAACGAATAGGTATAGTTGTTTTATTTCACGAGCGCCCTTGAGCCATACTTGTAGTTATAATGAGTACGTGTAGTAGAGTCTAGAGACGTGTTTGTGTGCGTAACTATCAGTACCGTCGGCAATATCATTGTTTATATTCATTTGATATACTTCACTGAGAATAATTTTCGAATGATTTTTCTCCGTTTACTCAAGCCTACCATGCTGTCGCTACTTTTAAGACAATTTTGTCACGTTTTTGACGCAGATCATGATGCACACTAAGACAATGTGTTTATACAATACACAAGTATAGCTCAAGGGCGCTTGTGAGATAAAATATCTATGGATTATTTTAGTAATATCCGTAAAGGAAATTATACTCTTCTTTACTGTTTTAGTTTACCAAAATAAATTTGTATTTACCCTCTTCCACAATTACTTAATACCGCGTAGGGTACAGCGGAGGTCCATAATTCAATAGCACATCGCAATATGAGGCATTTCTGCGGTACGTGACCCGCACATAAACAACACGTAAATAATTGCCAGAAGAAAAAACGTTTTGGAGATTACATCCGAAGCTTTCAGGGTGATTTAACGAACGGTTTCTAATTCGTTAATTATTGATTTATTGGCTATTAAATTGCGGTTTTAATGGAAAATGATGATAAAGGCTAAGCTTAGTTTCCTATTATTTTCTGTCACGCTCATGTAATGGCTGTAGCAGAATGACGATTAAAGTCGTAGAAACAGACATTTGTGACAATATCCGGAATGGACTACAGCCCGTTGTATCCTTAGGGAGCCAGACACAGACGAAATTGGTTTGCTTGTTATGGAAATTTAGCGAGAGGCTTAAACCTAGTTGAGTGTCGACCAAAAGTGATTAAAAGCTATTCAGTTCTCGTTTGTTGAAGCTCAAAATGATGATAAACGGAATACGAACGAGCTTGGAGACTTAAGAAGCGGCGTTATGTGTTTTTGCTCAGGTTTATTGACCTTTACCGTGTTGACGTTTAATTTTACTGTTTGCGTATTTTAATAATACTTTTGTTAATATTACTCAACCAAAATAATCAATATTTCAATGAATATGAATTGATGAAACTAAATGGACCGTGACTTATACATAGCTGTTAGAATATAATACGTATTGATTAAAATACGTGCTCGACGTTTCGAACGGATTACACCACTCGTGGTTACGGGATGACAGAAAATAAATTTCCCAATTTTAATAAACGTATCCACTCAAAACTAATATTATAAAGCTGCAGTTTTTTTGTTTGTTTGAACGCGCTAATCTCAGGAACTGGAAGGAGGAATCCGATTTAAAAAATATCTTTTTGAAATGGATAGCCACATTCAACGGGAAGGTTATAGTCTATTTTTCATCCCGGAATTCTTACGGAAATGGGCACAACGCGGGTAAAACCACGGGGCGCAGCTAATTAAAATGTAAAATCTTTCCCTATTGAGGTCGGTCTATTTATAATTTGTTCTACAGAAATCAGAATAAATATGAATTCGTGAGTACTTTATATAAGTACATAAATTAATCTTACTCAGAGTTAATGAAAATAGGTAGATAAAATATTACTTCACAAGGCAACTTAGCAAGCTGACATATGGAATGCCAGAGGCGATACAAACTCTGAAGACCCCTTCGTATTACATCTCTTTCACTCCTGTTAATATTCCTGCTACGTGTTATATCTATCTCCTTCGTTATAATCATATCAAGGAGGCTACTGAAAGATCAGTTACCATCATGCTCTTTAAGCATGTTCTTTGATATGTAAAGTTTGAGTTATACATTAGCTTTAGCTGGAGGCTGTTCTCGAGATATCGATTTTCTTCCATAAATTAACCTCTTAAATGTGTTCTGTGCAGGATTTTTCTACGAAGTTTACTGATTGCTTGTTCCGTGTAATTCTTGAGTATTTGAAAGTACCTAATAAGGAACTTGGAAGCATAGGTATTCTCGGAAGGTAATACAAGTATAGAGGTATTTAAGGACAAAATAAAAATACATACTTTTCTTGTCAACATAGGTATAAATACTTAAGTAACTAGAGAAAAATATCGGAAATTCATTGAACACTTACTACATGATTGCATAGCTATTTACTCTACCCATAGAATAGAAATACATGAAAACCTAAAAAAATCCATCCGCAGGCACAACACTACGCGTCATCGAACCGCAAAGATGTGGAAAAACTCATTTCACATTACCAAATTACATGGCATGATTACGAAATCAGCCTTCAACCCTATACAGCTCATACAGCGTAGAGCTACAAAGATAGCCTATATTCAAACAAAGTCAACGCACATACAAAACTTTGGAATTCACGCCAAATTCACCCAATGTTTGACATAATACTAAACCGCTTTCACCAGTGACTGATAAAATGAACACCAATAGAAAGTAGATCTAGAAGCGAACAGATAGGAGCAGCTCACTCTAGTAGTAAAAGTTGGATCGAGCACAAAGTTAGACAGTTACAATATACGTACGTATAATGCAGTTTATAACTACAGTTTGGTGAATTTATGCCCGACAATCCCATTTTCCATGTTGGTTATCGTGATTGTTTTATGGGCTTAGTTAAACTCCAATTACAAGTTACAATAATTATTTGCGTAAAATGTTAAATAGAATATTACTTTGCAAAACGTCTTAGTAAGCTGACACATGGCAAACCAGAGGCGATAAAATCTCAGAAGATATATTCGTGTTACATCTCTTTTTGAAAAGAAGAGTAAATTCTAAGTAATGGTTAATAATGGTTGTAATGGTTGGTAATAAAGTAATAAACACATAAAATACCATTATTTTTGTCGTCGTAAAAATAAATCAATAAGTTGACAAAGTCTTTACATACTTTATTAACCCCCGTCCCAAAAAAAGAATTGGCAAGGGTTGATAATGTTAATATAAGTATGCATCTGTCGTTGTAGTTCCTAAACTAAGAAAATGACGTTAATTTTGTACGAAAATTTGAACTTGGTGGATTCATGTATTACGTTTCAAGATTTAGTGTTCCAAATATGTTTTGCTATTTACGATATATTTTTATTCGAGCAACAAAAATTTTTTATACGGTTGACTTACCAAAATCTCGCTTACACATATTTTTATGAGTAGTTCTAATAACTTGAACTTGACACAGACCTTAATAAACTACAACCCGATCTAAGCCACAATATCTAGCTCAGTACAAATGGGTATAGGTAATAAGTAATGCTATACCGAAATCGTTTGACCCATCTTGCCGGAACCAATTGGACCGATTTGTCTGCGCTCAATACAATACAGGCTATTCATTTTGCCTTATCGGGACTCCAAACCTAAATTCAGGATAGATCCGTAATGCGCATAAATCATTCACGTTTCTTACATAAATCAGCAAGGATTCTGGGTATTATTACAGATTGTTCTTTACTCAAGAACATTTGCTGTAATTTATGGGTATCTAGCAGTGCCTTTTACTGCTAGATATCCAGATAATTATTTGTTTGTTGTTCCATGCTTGATGTTTGTTGTTTATCGGAGGCGCAATTTTGCGATTTTTTCACATTCTCCTCACTGTACTGATATCCTCAGTGAGATGAGAGGCCTTTGTCCAGCAGTGGGACATTACAAGCTTATACTATTTTTTTACTCACAACCATTGCAAAAGGTGTCTGTTGTAGCATTATATCGTCTGATACGAATGAATATGATGATATTTAATTTACAATAAAAAAAATATAGTAGTGTAAATTATCGCTATTTATTAGTAATTAGATTTCTTAACGAAAGCGAAACACTTCTGGTTACATTAAACATAAGTACTACGTTCTGTTTGAAAGTCAATAAATAACCAGTGGCTGTATTTCCCCAATTATTTCCGCAACAGAGGTTCAAGTTCCTAACATTATTATTGTTGTCTTCTCAGCGTGTATAACAGTGGTCAGGCCCACGTCCAGCCCACAATTAAGGGTAAGTAATAAAATTAACTGCGCGGAAAGTAATTTGATCTATTTGTTTTATTTGCTTCATACACCATAAAATATACCCGCATCGGCTAAATGGTGAAACTACGCCTTAATATCAAAGAGTTTCATTAAGTTGGGTATGCAAAGAAAAATATTTTTCCTTAAGCTAATTCAATTTCGCGTTCATGTAACTTCATACATAATGGTCTTATTGTGGCACATAATTGAATTCTATTCCGGATTCTTGCAGACGGGTAGACGTTGAGCTGCATCCGTTTGCGAACATCTACATATTTCCTTCGAATATGTTATCCTGCTCACGGTACTGATAACTTCAGTGAGCACGAAGTTTTGCCATGCAGTGAACCGTTACTTCACTCAATTATATCAACGCTATCAGTTAGAAAGCAGTCGTATTTCAGGCTCTTTAAAAGCGTATTACGCTAAACGTCCGCAAGCTAGCATTACAGTTATTTTATTAAACAATCAATGTTAACTACTTTGAACTAAAAGGATATCCTAAACCAATTTACTTTGTACCGTCTAAATAAAATCATGATAACGTATACAAAATGAGCTACCTGAAATCTTCTCTACTTTAAAAAGTCGGCAAGCACTTATCGCTGGATTACAGGGACACTTAACAGCAGCGTCGTGTAAGACGATTTATTTCCCAACATTTTACAAGGAATCTCCTTGTTAATTTTCCAGTTGCCTACGTGTTTATAATGGGCTTTAATACCCTCAAGAGAAATCACGTTTTGATTAGTACGTCTTCTTTGATTGTCATTCTTCTTCTTTAATTTAAGAGCAAGAATTTTGTCGATATAATGGATGCGGATGCTGAACCTTTTTAAATCTAGTGAATGATCGTTGAAATCTCTGCAATTGCACGTAGAGTGATAATATGTTTTAAAGAATACTAGAATTATTAGGTGAAAAGCTTCTTCTTCTTAAAACTTAAGAGCTGGCCTCTTGTACATGGAGTTCCTCCCAATTTCTCTATTTTCTGCCATCCTTTTCAGCTGTTCGTACGACACGACCTTTGCTCATTCTTTCAGTTGGTCTATATATACCCTTTTTGGCTCTCCTCTTCCTCTCTTTACCTCTATGTGTCTTTCTGCTATTGTATAAAGTATGTAAAGCTTAATCATAATAAAATGTAAAGTGTATAAATATGTCGACAAATGTAAGAAGCAAAACATATTTATGGAATTTCAAGTCACGCATGAATATAAAACCAAATGAATCCATGAAACACAATTATCATATTGGACCTTAATTGGCGGAAATATTACCCAACGTCCGAAAAAGTCATCCGAAAAAACTCCGAAAATCTCATCCAAATCTTGTTTGAGTTAACCATAAATTTTATCAATAAATCCTATTGAGTCAGTAAAACGAAAAGAGTACTCTTGAAATTACGGAGTAAATAAAATATACCATCCATTACCAGCAAATGTAATATCGACTACAGCGCGAGTACGGAATGAATTCCACTTAGAGAACATTGAAGGACAAATAATAAATATAATTCTGATATTGTAATTATAGTTATAACTTTTAATATTTCTTCAGCAAAAAACTACAAAATCCTTTATCCAAAAATACGTTATTTTATAAAATCACACAAAACCCCAAAAGTAATGTTCCAAAAACTGGCCTCAAATCAAACTGAATACCAATTCAAGTGTCCAAAGTACTCATAAAATTTTATTCGGCTCAATCGAGAAAAATTAAACATTTCAAATAACAGTCAATACATTTGAAGTTATCAGGGAAGTTATAAAAGTTTAATTTTATAGAACTGACGACTCTGAATATTAATTGGAATGATAATAAGTCTATTCCATCCATTGGATGGAACCAAATGAGAAGCTCTATATTCAGTAATGGTTTCGGATCCTTGTCTCAACACTTAAAACTGACTCTTCGCTGTCCCCAAATGTTAATTAGATGGCCGGGCCCTGTCATTGATACATGGTATTGAATGACTCCAATTAACTTAATTGTTTTCTAATTATCAATAGATACTTAATACCTGTAATGGTATCGTAATGACAATAGTTATTACTTCATTAACGCCGAACACATTAAAACGTCATTTAGATAAAAGTTTTACTATCTTTTCCCCAGATCACCATGTATGTATGACAGATAATTGTTTGTTATTGTTTTATATTAATTAAGCATTGTTTATATTAAGCGATTTTAAAGATAAAGTCACCAGTTTATAGTTTTTTATCTCGCGCAGTGTCAAAAAAAATTAATACGCTAGGTGTAAATAAGATGGTTAGAAAAATCCTACTGCAAGGAATTATTGAATCACTGAAGTTAATAGTTAAATTGTAGTTGCTAAGATACAAATTATTGACAGAAATGAACAAAAGTCAATGTTAAATATAATGTGGTTCCAGTAGGATGCATCGAGTGTATTTCATACTGAAACTGGATCAAAAGATTTGGACAGCTCCAATTCGCAGAAATAAAATGAAACGACTATCCTCTTTATAGCCTCACAAAAAATTCACCGCTGAATCGTTTGATTCGCATGGTAAGATTTTTATCGCCTCTATATGGCAATTACTTTTCTCGTCCACGATCTACTAAAGTACTGAATGTAAATTGTTATTCAACATTCATTTTGTTACATATTTTTATGCTATTACTTATTGCACTGTAAATAATTATATTCTATCCCAAGGTCAACCCAATAGAAAAGAATAAAGGATTTATATATTGTAGACATGACAGTCAATTTATTGTGAAGCGTCAAGTTTTCTGCTAACCTCAGCTATAAGAATGTTCGCGACCTAAAAACTCTTTCATTCAAGTATCGGCAGGTCTCGAACTTATCTTCATTAATCAAACAACTCTAGTCAAGGCTTTTAGCAGAAACATTTTTATTTATCGAGAGTTTCGTTTTTGTTTGGATATTCAATAACTTTCTTCATAGAATATGGCACAATAATGTTACCACAATATGAATAAATCATATTCGGAAGAGTAAGTTTTTTTTAAAAGCTAGTTATACAACCAAGGACGTATTCCGGAATGAATTAATTAAGAGTCTGAACCACGACAAAGGGTTAGAGATAAGCGTCTCTCAGTTAAAGTTCTCAACGATAATGCCCACAGTGATTTTGATTCAAGAGGGGGCTAACAAAAACTCATTACCAGAATCTGTCTTTACCAACTTCCTGATAACATTGTCGGTATTGGCTGTTCTTCGCATCTCTATGATAGCCACTTTTATCTAAAGAAAGTGCGAGTCCCGTCTATCGATTTCGTCTTTTCAAACTCTTGCCTGATTTATGATCCTCCTTACTTTTCCCAAACGCGGCAAGACGTTGTAAACTTGCCAATAGCAATATTACGGCTATATAAAAGGGGTTGAGCCGATGACAAACATTCAAATACGAATATGTGTTCTTGAAAAAGGGTTAAATATATGACCTAATAAAAAATGTACGCTCATTTATGAAAGTTAAAATTGGAATTCAAAGCACAATTCCATAAAATGTTATTTTTTGAAGCATGAGTTGAAAGATGACACAGATAATGTATAAATTCTTTTCCGCGAATTTGAACATGCTGATGTTAAATTAGAAAGGGGAAACTTCTTATTATTCTCAGAGGAACAGTAAAGCTGTACGATACAAGAGTAAAAAATTATGAAAAAGATTTTCTAAGGAGGAAGGTAAATGTGAAAAGGTATAACTCTACCTACCTTTTCACATTTACCTTATAACTCTACCTAACCCAATAGTAAATATACTAGTTTAAAAAGAACTGTTCGATTAGTAATTCACTCGAACTATATCAGCGATATCCGCGGCAATCTCGGCGTACGTGATGTGTTAGATAAGGTTCAACAAACTTGTAAGTATCTATAAAACCTTGTATCAGACCAGATGCTTCCAAGTAATTTAATAAGCCTCATTGATTTTTCCTCCAGGGATTCCTTTGGCATTTGGTAATTCTCAAGCAATAAAAACGTCATCTTTTAATGGCGTACCTCTCAATTTTAATTATGTTTTAATTTTATTTAGTTAGTTTATTATAATATCATATTTTCTATTTTCATTTCATTGTATGGTCAATTGGTATATTCTGTTAAGATGGTTATAGTAAATCATTCGCCCATGCAACATAAGTTGAGACATACAGGTCAAAAGATTTAGATTAAGTTTCAGTTACACCTTTCTATCACGTATACCATCTGAAATCTGAAGACGGATGAATGAAAAACGCCGGAAGCCATTGGATTATGGTGACCTATGGCAGAGGCTTAAATCCAGCAGTGTACATCCATCGACGAAATAGATTAAATCAAAACAATTTTTTTTAATATAGTAGGTATTTTTATGATATGATGTATTCGCTTTATTTAAAATTCGTAAAATTGGTTCATTTCAATATGTGTGATGCTCACTTAAACTCGACATCTTCCGAAATCGCTATGATAATGACATCATTCTGACCAATTTTGACCACATCACTTTTACTGAAATAGAACTTCGTTAGTGTCCAGTTTGAAGCCAATTTATACACTATTTAAGCGGTTCACAAACTATCAGGAAACTGTGTTAAATGTACTGTTACAACTAAAAGTAGAGTACCGATATTAAGAGCTATAAGTTAAACTAGAAATTGCCCGATACTCTAAATTTGTTAAATATCAATGGAGAAGTAGAACCGACTAGTTTGGGTCAATTTTTTTACGAAATCCAGTCTTGCCATATTCATTCAAACATATTGTAGGTATTTTATACTAAGACATATTACTAATGTTGTATTTGGTTATTAAAGTCGCGTATCCAATAAGCAACAATCGACACGTAACATGTCATCATCTTCCGCAACGTTGCAAAACAGCGCGCAACATTACGTGCAGCTCGTTGTTAGATAGAAAATGTTCCTAACACTGTTGTGTAGTGCCGAACATGTTGGGCGTCACATGTTGCACGTCAATTGTTGCCTAGTGGATGCGCGGCTTAAGACATATTCGTACACTTGTTCATTACCTAATTAATTGAACATTCAGACCAACACAATAGCAATACCGATCAAATGAAGACGAAGCAATCGTTAACTTTGCTCGCAATGATCTTAATTGACGTGGACCTTCGCAACTCCGAAACAACACCAACACTTATCGAAAGAGACAAATAGAACAAACACAACAAAATAGTTTAACTTATTGTTTCTAGAAAAACTCAGAAGGGAGAAACAGATTAAGTTAACAAACGACAGAAAGCTACCCTTAACAAGGCCAATTTATTTCACCGTCCGTGAAAGCGGGTTCGCCTATTTAAATATTTTCAAAATGGTTTTTGTACCGCAAAAATTCTTTGCAATGAGAATACTATTCTTTTCTATTTTCTGAATTGAAATGACATTTTAAACGTTGAAATATTTGCTGTGCTTTTCAATTAAAGGCATTCTATTAGTATCTTTTTAAACATATAATTTTTGTATACGACTTTTGAGCGTATCCGTACTCAGAGACGTCAATGCTTCCTTAGTAGAGATTTAAAGAGTGATTTTGACATACCTAAAATGTGTGAAACATGACAATTAGTTAAATGCCGAATTCATGGACGTCTTCAAGTGCGACACTTTGAATCTTTATGTTGTAACAATTATCCAGTCGGAATCCGATATCTATTATTGAACAGATAGGTAACTACGCACCATTTAATACGAGTACATTAAGGCACAATAGTTTCATTGAAATACAATTGGGGAGCAATAACGTTAAGGAGCTTTAAGTCCCTCCTAATAAAGAGCACGCACGTAATGACTCGGAAATAATTAGTTGGATTCCATCCAGTAGATCCACTTTAGATGCGGATTCTGATACTTTGCATGACAGACATACTGGTAAAATGGTTGTTTTCCTTTCTTCTTATATCGAGTTGATGTTATAAAACATCTTATTATGTACATATTGAAGTATTTTTTTATAGAACTAGTTTAGTATCAAAGAGTATCTCAGATCATTATCAAATGCTCTTCAATGCAGCTGCTAGGGCACAGAATAAGACACGACAAAATGTAATTTGGTCTCATTGAAAATTTAACTATCTATAGCTGTGATACTCATTTTACTGTCATGTTTAATGCATAGTTTTACCCGCGTTCTACCGTTTATTTCTTAGTGGATTTTGGTTATACAAATTAGTCTATACCAACCCTCCTTGTGGATGTGCTATACAAAAAAAATAGTTTTTTCAATTATGAAGTAGTTTTGGGGTCACACAATTAAATAAAAAACATAAACTCCTTTAAATATAACTTATCAAAGATATAGTGTTCCATATATGCATGAGAACAATGACGATGTCAATAAAAACTAAATAATATTGTTTGTTCCTAAGTGTAACACTGGTTTGGTGAATCTACGTAGGTTTACCTTAACAATACAACCTCCTTAAGCTGAGAGGATAGTGCTTGCTAAGCAAACATATACTCGTACCATCTGACCATTTGCCAAGGCAAATATAGTGTACGAATTATGTATGAATTTGTTGACCATTCTCTCTATTACATATTTGCGAAAGCTTAGGCCTCCCACTGGGTAGAGTAGATGCCTAACCGAGGGGAGTACTTAAAAGATTAAAGGATAGACAAAAAAAAAATATTCTATAATCTATTCCTTCTGACGAGTCCGAAACTGTAAACAAATATGGCAGATTTTACAACCAGAGAATATTCGTTCTATGGAGAGGAGAAAAGTTTCTGCATTTTCTATTTCTGCATAGATTTATCTACGACGAGATTAAAATGATACTCAAAATCTTCTTACAACAAAGACATCTTTTTAAAGATACTACCAAAAAACAACAGATTCTGATCAAAGTACTTACTGTTTATCCGAAAAACATCCTGAAGCAAAATGTTGAAGAACGAAACTTTTACTACAGCGATTTAACGAAAATTCTTATATGAGAAGGAAGATAATTCTCATTTTACGTATACGAGTATACTTGCAAATGAGGAAGATTATATCAATGATCAAAAACCCTATATTGTGAATAAAAACATAACCAGTGTTAGTAACAAAATACGCAACACGTTTTATCCAATCCATTTTAAGTAACCTTAGCTGAGCGTTCAGAACTGAGTTAAAAAGAGAGATGCAATAAGGCATAAGACAGATACATCAGTATAACGAGGAGAGCTAAGCTAGTCTAATCACCTGGCGGGCCTTCCGCTGTTTGCTGATGTATTAAATATTTCGAAAAGAGAACATTTGGAACATGAAAGAGACAGAAAGAGACATTTGGAACATGAAGACTAGTGGAGTTTGTTTAAAAATAATCCAGAATAGTGTTGGCTACAGTGAAAGATTGGGAGGATTTATGTCGCCACGTCGTCCTTCAACCCCCTGCCCTAATAAGTATGTGAAGGGACAACCGAAGGGGTCGTACCCTCGGCCTTGCCAAAGTGGCGCCAACCTTCATTTTCAGACACCCGATTCCTAAAAGATAATAGCCACCTCATACCTACAACATGAATGTTGGCTATAGACAAATATTTTCTCAAGACTATCTTCGCAGTATAAACTGGGCTCGCTGGCCCGTTTTTCCCATTTCATCAAAATATTTTCAGTTTATTGCCAAGGATAAACATTCGCTGTTATCATTGGAGATTACAAGTTTGTTTGTGAAAACGTTTTTCTTTGTTACTGAGAAAATATAAGTTGTCCTTTTTCAATATTGCTATAAAATATACGTTAATAGCCATAGGCAAAATTAACTATGATATTTTTGTATTTCGGATAAGTACTTAGAACTTTTTTTGTTCAATTATGTGAATATACTTGTACATATTATTACTACATTATTAACAATATTATTATACTTACCTAACAACAAAATATAAAATATTCATCACTAATTAAGCTCAGAAACAGTGAAACAGAAATAAAATAAACATTAACAGGCGTACTTCGTAAGCAATATTGAATTTTAAAACATCACTCAAAAACACGAACTAGGTTCAGTACCTACGAAACTATAGCAATTTACTGGCTATTTGTGCGGTTTCACAATGTTCAACTTATTGATGTTCGTGGTCACTATAGTTTATCGGATAGAAAATGTGAGCAGCAAAAACCTAAAGCAATATCTCGTTAATCTAAATTTCTATATAATTAATACGCGGTTGTATTGTTAGGTTTGCTTCATAATTAAACATACTTTTACAACACATAATTCATCGATAAACCTAGTATAAAAGTATCTATAATATAAAAGTCAATTGCTATTCGTTTGTAGTGCGATAACTCAAGACCTGCTGGACTAACTTGAATAATTTAAAAGCTAGTATTTAACAGCTAGTAATTAATAAATTGTCTAGACTCGAACGCAAGGCTATCAGTGGCATTTCTAAGTTCTATTGTCTCCCATGCTCTAGAGGTGACAATAAATAGCTACACTTGATATAACTGGTGGAAACTAACATTATGTCACGTTGCTATGCTACGTTAGACATTATTGGTGGATATCAAAATCATAGCACACCTCAGCTCTGGTGCGAATGTACTGTCGTAAAAGAGGTAAGCAGAAGACAGAGAGAAATTAAAAGAACTCCTTCGACAAGAACCTCACCGATGGGGTTAAGAAGACCCCTACCTTAGGGTCGTAAGTACCTTTAGGCTCAACCTATATTATAAAGAAAAACTCACGCCATACAATATAAACATATTTTTCATTTAAATCCGTATTTTAATTACAAGTTTCTACTTAGTCATTACACAGACTACGAGCTTTCAGTCTTTGCAGATTACAACAAGGCGCACCAAATTATTTTTCTTTTTATTACCGTCGAGCTTTAAAAACCTGAGTAAATAAATAATACTTTTACCTCGCGAACAGCTTGTGAAGTAACGAATGTTGTCGCTGTATTAAATAAACAAAAAATAGATAGAATTAACGTTTTCGTTTCGTAGATTTATTTAAGGATGACGTGCTGTGTTTTCGGGAAAAATCAGAATTAATTTATTGTTTCTGTGAACTACGACAAAGACGGACTTCGTAAGAGATATTTCTGCTTTTTTATTATTCCAATACAACCAGCTCAAAAAATTATATAGATAGTCGAATTTGGACTAATTGGCGATCTTTTATAAAATGTAATAAGTACATTCACGTAGTAGAGAATAATAGTAGTTTATGCAACTGTCATATAAGGAAGGGTATTAAAACACGAGTGTGAGTTTATGAAACGAGCGCAGCGAGTTTTATAATAGTAACGAGTGTTTTAATACCCGTGTTATATGCAGTTGCATACACTACTTTATCTTCACTAATGCAATTAATCAAACAACAAGAGTAAAAGCTGACAATAGTTTTTCACGCGTACGTGTATTGTCACAGTGAACTTGCCGCCATTAAAATCTAACCAATGAGAGCACAGCTGCGCGTAGGGCCAATCAGGAGCGAGCGAGATCTTACCAAAGAGTTTTGTGTATGTAGTTTCGACGAAGTTTTCACGTATAACCCAACTGTTTTCAAAAGCCAGCCTAATATCAAAATTTTATACAACTAGTATGAGGATTTTGACATAAGGCTCGCCAGGTTAATTGGTCGCGTTATAATGATGTTATAATGAGATTTTACGATATCGATGTGGATAT
Organism: Cyclophora albipunctata; assembly: GCA_963082685.1. Lineage (NCBI taxonomy): Eukaryota > Metazoa > Arthropoda > Insecta > Lepidoptera > Geometridae > Cyclophora > Cyclophora albipunctata. The sequence continues at coordinate 6,775,727 of OY720116.1, read as the reverse complement.
TATAACATCATGTGCAATTGCTTAAATTGAGTGTTTTAGTTGTCTGCGCTATAACAGTAGTAATTATAAGTCAAGTATTGGAAACATAAGTAGAATGTTACAACATTAGTGTAGATAAAAGCAATATTTAACTTTAAACTGAATCAAAATAAATCCAAATGTTATATAACAAACCATTTCTTATGTAACCTACTTACTCATAATGTAGATATAAAAAGTATTCAATTTGAATTCGGAATTGTAACTGTGCCCATTTTAACCTAAGTAATTAGAGAAGTGAAAATGATTTTCTTTTAAAATACTTTTCACACAAAAATGATGTAAAAGTTCTTTATAGAGTAGATTCTTTAGGTGTCTGTAGTTATTATCATTGTTATGATATTGTGGACAATTGGATTGTTTAAATGATATATTAAACTGGAAAGGCAGTTACTGGCATCCGACTCGGCCGTCGTAGAACGCAATGCCAAAGAAATTAAAAAGCCATTCTGCTAAATTATTGTTATTGCATTTGCGCCAAACACATCTTTTCAGATTTCATTATAATTATTATCTGCTATGTTTGGCGTAATTGTTTGGATCATTTCATTCCAAATTATACCTATTTTTTCACGTAATTTTTTCTTCAATGGTATCGTTTTTTCTTGTTTCACTAATATTTGTTGATGATTTTAGAAAATTGAGATTTTTTTGCAAAAGCAGTTTGCTATTTCATATTTAAATATATTATATAAAAATATCTTCCATCCTGATTTTTAAGAGTTGTATTCACTTTAATGTATGGTTAATGTTGCCGTCATACTTAGGTTAAGTGCGAATTCATGTTTTGCTTTTTAGTCATTTGTATACGAAATAACTATTAGTGTCCTATTCTACTAGTGAATCTATGGGAGGCTACAGCCTCCGTGGTCTTGTAGTTTGAGCGCCTGGCACATGACCCGGAGGTTCTGGGTTCGATTCCCGGTGGGGATATCTCACAAAAATCTCTTTGTGAGGCTTTCCTCAGTTTGGTTAGGGCATTGCAGGCTGAATCACCTGATTGCTCGACAAGTAAGATGATTCTGTACTTCGGAGGGCACGTTAAGCCGTCGGTCCCGGTTACTTTCTACGGATAGTAGTCGTTACATGAGCCATGTCAGAGGCCTTTGGCGGCTCAATAACTCTGACACCAGGATTGGTCAGGTTGGCCATCCACTCGATGAAGAAGAAGGAGGCTATTTGATTACTAGCGTGCTTACAGGCTGAGTACTGGCGAATGCAATAGTACGCGAGCATCACACAATTTTAAATTACTTGCTCTTGCTTCGTGAGGTGATGATATCCGTCTTCTGTGACCACAGTTACTGTATGTAAGTTCGAATAGGTAAGTGGCTAAGTGGTGGGAGTTTGTAGACCGCCTAAAGGCCTCCGACAAGTTCTGAAGATTGATACAAACGGGACCGACAGTTTAACGTGCCCATTGAAGAACAGTAGCACTCAGATAGAAATGCCACTATCGGCCACCCATCCAAGTAGAGGAGCTGCACGTTGCTTAACAATCGCAATGAGTTAACACTGATCAGTCAAACTACGCCACGAGCGCTACAAAGTTAAGGTTCCTGTAAAGAGGCCGAAACGTCAGATTAAAATAATGTTAATGTTAAATATAAGCGAAGTGTATCCGTAAACGTAGTCAATATCTAAAACAAAGCATTTGTACCGACTTTTTTTTTGTAACTGTCGTTACACTAATAAGAGACTATCTAAAGACTATTTTGATTATAGTAAGTTTAATTTCTTCTATCTAAAAACAAAATCCATGAAAATCCAAACGCTTTTCAGTTAAATTAACAAAATACGAAGTGCTGATCGTGAATTAATCAAGAAGATGAAACTTCAAAAAGTTACGATTCCGACTCGGAGAGAACATATTTTATTTACATTAAAACTTTTGACTTGTTTTCGTAACATTCGTCATCAATATAAGTCGTCGGAAAGTATTGGCTTGCGGAATCCCATGGGAATATTTCCTAATAAAAGTAATTCCATTTTTTAAAATAGATGTTATGTTTATCTGTCCGTGCGTATCGTAAGATATCGACTTCTCTATTGACATAAATGACATGGCATGACATACACATGGCACCTCTCTATTCATGTTTGGGATAAAGGGTGGCTTTTCACCAGAGCTATACTGTGCTACGCTATTTATAGTAGTTTTACTTCACAAGCTCCCTTGAGGCATACCTGTAGTTGTAATGAGTATAGACGCGTCTTTTGTGTGCGTAACTATCAGTACCGTTGGCAAGATCATTGTTAATATTCATTTGATATACCTCACTGCGAATAACCATCGAATGACTTTTCTCCGTTTACTCAAATCTACTATGCTGTCACTACTTGAAATGCAAATTTGACAGGATTTTGACGCGGTCCATGATGCACACTCGTGGATTTAATCCTAACTAATCCTAACTAATATTCCTAATTCCTAATTCCTAACTAATTCCTAATTCCTAACTATTCCTAATTCCTAATTCCTAACTTTTCCTAACTAATATTATAAATGCGAAAGTAACTCTGTCTGTCTGTCTGTCTGTTACGCTTTCACGCCAAAACTACTGAACCGATTTGAATGAAATTTAGTACACAGTTAGTCCAGAGATTGAGAAAGGACATAGGCTACATTTTATCCCGAAATTCCCGCGGGAACAGGTAAAACGCGGGTGAAACCGCGGGGCGCGGCTAGTATTGAATAAAGTCGTTGTGCACACAGACAATGTGCATTTACAATTACCTACACAAGTATGACTCAAGGGTACTCGGGAGAATAAAACTACTATCCAATTAAAGGTAGTACAGCATCGTGACGTAACGGTGGCGGTATCCACCAATCATGTCAAAGATAACAAAGGAAAGTAGCATACCATTAGTCTGGTGAAAATGTACTCTTAAAACGAGCCATTAAATGTCACGTAACAAATCCAGAATACAAAATGAATATTACTTTCATGTATTATGAACAAATACTTAAAAAAGCTTTTGACAAAATTCCCAGAAACAATTATTTAATTCACAAAGGAACTTTAACTTAAGTAAGTAATATTTATTTAATATAAAACATCCAAGTCGAGCCAAGCAACCAACGTTATTATTTATAACACGACACACAAATGCCTAAAACTTTAAGAACCACGGTGAAATGTCACAAACATAATACAATTTTATGTTATTTTACTAGAGAAAAAAAACTTTTACCAAAAAATAGAAGCCGAGGGGAAAATACGTTGTTACATGGAGCAATGGAAAGAAAATAATATATTTTCTAAGACGAAATACGAGGAAACTGCGCTCTTTATGTTTTTGTAGCGTGATTGACGTAACATTATTTACCATACTATACAAAACGAACATTATAAAACCACTTGAACTCTCAAACAATTGTAACAAGAAACATTATTTCATTCCATTCAAATGGCAAACATATTTCATGCAATAATGTTATAATTGGCGGTTTTTGCCTGTGAAAACTGATATTCGAGCTTTGCTGAGGATACACGGCGACACTGACACTCATCACAAATGTCGACACTAGTGTAGATTGCGTCCTCATGGTAAGCAATTTTACTGCAACTAAGTGTCGCGGCAGTGGACACACACAGACATTCGATGTATACATTGAGTGTCTGATGTCAAGTGTCGCCGTGTATCCTCAGCTTTACAATAGTGAATTAATAATGATAATTTAACAGACCAGATAACTGCGTCAGATTTTATCTTTCACACAATTTTAATGTCTTCTTCTTCTAAACTTAAGAGCTGGGCTCTTGTCGATGGAGTTCTTTCCACTTTCCTCTGTCATCTGCCATCCTCTTCAGCTGTTCGTACGACACGACTTTTGCTCTTTCCTTCAGTTGGTCTGCATATGCCCTTCTTGGCCTTCCTCTTCCTCTCTTTGCCTCTATGTGTCCTTCTGTTATAGTTTTTATAAATTCGTCGTGTCGTAAAAGATGTCCAAACATCTTTCCTCTCCTGATTTCTATCGTCTTTAGTATTGCTCTCTTTTCCCCTATTAAATTCAACACTTCCTCGTTGCTTTTCTTTTCCGTCCAGCTTATTCTTTCCATTCGCCTCCAGCACCACATTTCAAACGCCTCTAGCCTTTCCCTATCCCTTTGGATCATGGTCCATGTTTCGCTGCCGTAAAGAGCTATACTCCATATAAATGTTTTTATTAGTTGTTTTTTGATGGATCGGGATATTTTGTTTTTAAACAGATGTTTTTTGGTGTTAAATGCTGCTTTGGCCATGGATATGCGGGTTATGATGTCTGTAGAGCTTCTGGAATCGTTTGTGATGATGCTGCCTAAGTATCTGAATTTATTAACTTCTTCGATTTCGTTATTGTTGAGTGTGATTTGATTATTGGTTGAAGGGTTCCGGGTTATTGTCATAGTTTTTGTTTTTTTTATGTTAATATTTAGTCCTATGTCATTGAATGCCAAATTTATTGCTGTTATTAGTTTTTCTAGTTGTTCCTTTGTTTCTGCTAGGGCTGCGATGTCGTCGGCGAAACGGATGGTGTAGATTTTTTCGCCGTTGACTCTTATACCTCCTTCTCCATACTCTGCTATGGCACTGAGAGCGCTTTCGACGAAGATGTTAAATATTATGGATGAAAGGGGACAACCTTGCCTAACTCCTTGTCTTATTTGAGCATATACTGTTTTATCCCCGGTTTTGATTATAGTAGTTTGTTGTTTGTATAGTTTAAATATTATTCTTCTGTCTCTGTAGTCTAATCCTATCTTTTTCAGGGCTTTCATCATTTTCTTCCAGTTAACTTTGTCAAAAGCCTTTTCTAAGTCGATGAATGCAATGTAGGTGTCAAGTCCAAAGTCTATTCTGCGATTGCTAATGAGACGTAGAGCAAGAATGGCTTCCCGCGTTCCTTTTCCTTTTCTGAACCCATATTGATCTTTACCAATATGTTGTTCGGCTTTGAGATGCATGCGGTTTTGTATTATTTTTATCAGAATTTTTGAGGCGTGACTGATAAGACTGAGAGTTCTATGTTCTTCGCATTTCATGGTATTTAGTTTTTTGGGTAATGGTACAGTTTTGGTGGTTTTAAAATCGTTTGGAATATGGCCTGTTAAATACATTGATTGGGTAAGGGAGAATATTTCATCTAGCATTGGCTTGCATACAGCATATTTTATAAGTTCTATTGGAATGTCATCTTGTCCTGCTGCTTTTCCATTTTGTATGCTCTGTAGTGCTTTATCAAATTCTTCTCTTAATATCGGTGGTCAATGTATTGTATTATTTTATTATTTTTACACAAAGTAAAGAACAATAAAGACCTGTTGAATTAGAAGAAGCAATGTACTACTATTTCGTAAAAAGATCACTAAAAAGGTCTTACAATAAATATTTCACTATGTCACTTAGATAAATAGAACGAATTTAAAAATGGAATACATTTTAATGTAAGCTCGCTTTTGTTCTGCCGTAGGTAAATCGTGTCACGTTTCACCGAAAGCAATCTAGATTTTTATCATGGTTTCGTTCCCACTTTATGGCCCCCAGGGTGGCATCGGAGACTCTGTCCTGAAATCCCTAAAACACTATTCCTTTAGTGGGCATATAACCCTGACTTACCCTTTATTTAGGAAACTTTGTAAGCAACCACGTGTTTTCTTATTCAACCGGATAAGGGATGCTGCTTGTTTATTTATTTTACTTTTCTTTACATTTGTTTTATGTGATTGAACGCGCCTTATGAATTCTAACCAGTATTAGTAGGACGTGTGTATCGCATTTTTACTACACCTGTATCGGTTTGGAAATTCAAACGAAAGTAGCGTATTTTTCATGTTATAATTATAAAGTAGTATCTACATACATACTTTTATATTTATCTTATTTTTGTCACAACAAAACACGCATAGTTTAACCATAAAGCAAACCAAAATACATAAAAGAGTTGCCTAAAGAGCAACCATAATATAAATCAGAGATAAATTACATAGAATATGTTCATTTACTTGGCTCGGCTCCAAATCAATTGACACTGCCTATTATTCAAATTAACGGATCGTCCGAAGGTTGAAGGAATATATTCGTATCAAATGGGACATCCATCAAAATAAGTCACCATTGTCAGAGTCGTAGCCTTCCCGGGATGAAGATTCCAATTTAAGGAAGAGTTCCCACGGGATCTGTGCAAACTGACGCTAAATTTGCGTTTTCATGTGCTCGATGTGTTGTGTACATTACAGTGTACGGTGTACACTACTACGGTGATGATTTTGGTACTAATTTGATGAAATAAGTTTAGACTTCGCAAGCATTTCATTAGATAGCAAGGTCTGTCTTATATTCCCTAGACAAAATAATAATCTGAACTCAGGTTATATATGAATCTGGTATACAATAAAATGAGAAGGTTAAAACTACATTAAAGGTTACACTTCGCTTTTATTTAACACTAGCGACCCGCCCTCGCTTCGCTTCGGGTAATCAAGATTTCATGTAGGAAAATCGGGATAAAACATTGCGTGTCTCCCGCAGGAATATACACAATCAAAATTTCAAGTGGGAAATTGGGGATAAAATATTACATGTCTCGCGCGAGTATAGGTATATGTATACACAATCAAGATTTCATGTGAGGAAGAATTCGGGATAATACCTACATAGCGCGTCTTCGTCGTTCGTAGTTCGTAGGTAGGTATATCCCCGCGCGCTTTGACCGCACGAAACAGTAAGGCGTTGTCCTAATTATTAATCGCGCGAATCGCGCGAATCGCGCGAATTTTACTCGTGCGAACGCGCGATCAAACATATTGAACTCTAATAGGTGTCCTAACTGACAATCGCACGACGCGGTCTCAAATGTTTGAAACACGCGATGGTCGCATCGCTCGCATCGCGCATTCGCGTTCTATTAAGACAACGCCTTAGTAGCCATAAGAGACCCGCCATCGAGCATTATTATTTTGTAAGCAGCGCCCCGCGGTTTTACCCGCGTTGTGCCCGTTCCCGTGGGAATTTCGGGATTTTTTTTACATAAAAACCTTCCTCTTGAATCACTCTACCTATTACAAAAAACCGCATCAAAATCCGTTGCGTAATTTTAAAGATTTAAGCATACAGACAAACAGACAAACAGACACGAAACAGAGACGACTTTATTTTATACTATGTAGTGATATTTCTCATCATAACTCTGAAACTAACTGTCCGATTTTAATAATTTAAAGAGGTATACAAAGAAACATAATTAACCTTGATTGTAGAGCCATTTATTTTGATGTAGATTCATATCATCATATGAATATCATCAACTTAAAATTACACTCCTTTTTTAACTAATTAATTTTAACTAAAAACGGTTATTGTGGCTTAACTATAATAGTTAGACATATGCCCTCGCGAACTTATTTGTTTGCAATGATATGTACTTTGATTGTGTAGAACATTGTTTTTGTGTATCATCAATAGATTTAGTAGCGCACGCCAATAACCAATTTTTTTAGGCATGTTTTTCATACCTTGGGTTACATATACCCGCGTTGTGCGCGTTCCCGTGGGAATTTCGGGATTAATTTTACATAAAAACCTTCCTCTTGAATCACTCTACCTATTACAAAAAACCGCATCAAAATCCGTTGCGTAATTTTAAAGATTTAAGCATACAGACCAACAGACAAACAGACACGAAACAGAGACGACTTTATTTTATACTATGTAATGATTTGTATAGTTGTTTCGGCTCAGTTACAGAAATTGGGGTCCCTGAAGGCGTAACGTTAAGTAACAAAAATATATTGGCGGTAACATAGCTCTGTAACCTTTTAACCTAAGAAACCAACCAGTAACATGAAAATAATATAATATGTTATCCGGAAAACGAATTAGCAAACAAAGTAACCGCGAACAATAAACATAAAATAAGACCTTGTAAAAAAGATTGCCCCATTGAAATATGTGGGGTAAAAGCAGTTCCTTCCTAGTAACGTTCCCGCAAACCAGTCATTCTAACATTTTTTACGAGTTTCCTCTTTCATCGCCTAGACACAATGCACTGGCCCGACCCTTTTGCCCCACACACATTCTCGTTTTATTGTAATCCACCAAACTGGCTCATGATAGATTATAGTTGGGTTTAACGTGTCTTTGTGTCGCAATAAATATAATCGCATCCTAAATATAATTTCTATAAAAGATCACCAGAAATCGCAGGTGAATACCACGATTACATTACACGGAATCTACGCATTTCACTCTATGAAATCTGAATCATTACTACGGACCTGTAAAACGCAATTATTCACGGTCCAATGTAAATTAGGGCGAAATCATAGAGTAAAAAATAAGGTGTAATAGATAAATTCAAATGGGTCAACAAGGTTTCCGATGTTTCCGTCTGTTGGCTCCGTAAATATTTTGACGAATAGGTATTTCCTTTGGGGCACTCCTCAAAGTTTATCCGTCCTCAGTCAAGCAAGTTTACATAGTTCCGTGGAATAACACTTCGGTTTTTCTTCAGTATTTTCTTCAGATATATCTTGACTTTCAAATAGTAAAGTTTGTCTAGTGTCTTTAAACGGGTAGATAAACTAACTTTAACGTGTATTACTATTCCCCCGGCGACTGTCGATATGTGATTATTTGACATTCCAAACGGGGTGTTATCCGTCTATTAAAACCCGTGTAAATTTATAATTCACATGTAAACAAGTAACCCATCACGCGCCAGAGCTCGACGCGTAGTGTTTTCGAATGTTTAACCGGTATTTTATTGTGTTGGGTTGTATTTATCCGACCCTTCAGCAAACAAAGCCGCTGCGAAGGCATTATCGTGTAATTCGAACGTATTTTACGGCTCTTCAACATAATTGCTAATAACCGCAATCAATCCTCGCTGAAAACAATACGCTGCTCCCCAAATTAACGATTCTACAAACAAATCGTCAAACTGAATGTGTCCCATTGAATCTTGATTTATGTCAAGTGTGGCGCCTGTCGTGGTGATGGAATTTTATTTTATGCTTTCGTATAAATCTCTGTACCGAGAGGAGGCCATTAATATAATCTATTAAAGGAAGGAAAACTCATAATCACTCGCTGAATTGGCTTAAATATACTGCGTCTTTAATAATAATAGGTGTTCATAATGCAGAGCTTTACAATATTGTAACGGCTTCATGATGTCAAGATTCAACTGATCCGTCTATTAAGCTTTATGAGAGTAATTCATGTGAATGTAGTTAATTTTATATTATTTTTATCAAATTGCTAAAAAAATTGCACATTATACTAAGCGAGAGAATGTCATGATTCTCAGGGAGGTGATCGGTTAGTTTTCGTTTTGTAGAACATTCAATCTGTTTCATGTTACTAATGTGAAGTTTGACTAGAACACAACCACTGACAAACTACACCAACACACAACCAACTTCACACCAGTGGTTAGTATAATGGAGTCAAGGTTTTATATAATTGATAAAAACTGAAAACAGCGGTCTATTTCCCTCCAGATGTTAGCATGCCACCCCCCATACTTGCGGCAGATATCAAAATATTTAACTTACCTACGTAATTAGTCCGGCTATACTCAGAGACGTCAAATTCTTCCTTAGTAGAGATTTAATAAGTGATTTTGCCATGTAATCTATGAAAAATTACATCAATTAGTTAAGTGTCGTTTTAATGAACGTCTCTGAGTGCGGCAACTAGTTAAGTTTACTTCATTACTGTCATGGCCATTGAGAAAACGGGCGTTAAATTATTTGTTCCTAATAATTACGCTATTCTATTATATAAATGAGTTTTATGTTTTATTTCTCGTAATTGAAAAGTACCATCATATCATTTTCATAGCACAAATGTTGGAGTATAATAAAATTAGTTGTAATTTTTCTGCACAATTACCTCCGGGAGATATATTCTTTGATGTTTGTAAAACTCATTATTAAAAGAATATTTACATTACGTTATTTCGTATTTCAAAGAAGAAGATATAATTATTATCTAAGGGCGTGGCGTGCTCCAAGTCGAGAAAACCCAAACAAAAAGATGGCCGAGTCATTCTATTTATTTAAGGAAATGAAGATCGTCAATTATTAATTCGGTCACTATGAAATGTTTATTAAAGTATGCATGTAATAATAGTAGTTTATGCAACTGTCATATAAAGAAGGATATGTACACTCGTTACTATGTATTATGAAACTCGCTGCGCTCGTTTCATAAACTCACACTCGTGTTTTAATACCCGTGTTATATGCAGTTGCATACACTACTTTATCTTCACTAATGCAATTAATCAAACAACAATAGTAAAAGCTGACAATAGTTTTTCACGCGTACGTGTATTGTCACAGTGAACTTGCCGCCATTAAAATCTAACCAATGAGAGCGCAGCTGCGCGTAGGGCCAATAAGGAGCGAGCGAGATCTTACCAAAGAGTTTTGTGTATGTAGTTTCGACGAAGTTTTCACGTATAACCCAAATGTTCTCAAAAGCCAGCCTAATATCAAAATTTTATACAACTAGTATGAGGATTTTGACATAAGGCTCGCCAGGTTAATTGGTCGCGTTATAATGATGTTATAATGAGATTTTACGATATCGATGTGGATATTATAACATCATGTGCAATTGCTTAAATTGAGTGTTTTAGTTGTCTGCGCTATAACAGTAGTAATTATAAGTCAAGTATTGGAAACATAAGTAGAATGTTACAACATTAGTGTAGATAATAGTAGTTTATGCAACGTCATATAAAGAAGGGTATTAAAATACGAGTGTGAGTTTATGAAACGAGCGCAGCGAGTTTCATAATAGTAACGAGTGTTTTAATACCCGTGTTATATGCAGTTGCATACACTACTTTATCTTCACTATTTAATGCAATTAATCAAACAAAATTTTAAAAACAAAACACATTGCGAAACATTAAATTCACGCGTAGGTACGTGTATTGTCACAGTGAACTTGCCGCCATTAAAATCTAACCAATGAGAGCGCAGCTGCGCGTAGGGCCAATCAGGAGCGAGCGAGATCTTACCAAAGAGTTTTGTGTATGTAGTTTCGACGAAGTTTTCACGTATAACCCAACTATTTTCAAAAGCCAGCCTAATATCAAAATTTTATACAACTAGTATGAGGATTTTGACATAAGGCTCGCCAGGTTAATTGGTCGCGTTATAATGATGTTATAATGTTAAATTATAATGATATTATAACATCATGTGCAATTGCTTAAATTGAGTGTTTAAGTTGTCTGCGCTATAACAGTAGTAATTATAAGTCAAGTATTGGAAACATAAGTAGAATGTTACAACATTAGTGTAGATAAAACATATTACATGCTTGTTCTATGTATATAATAACCCAAAGTTTTACTCAAACGTATTGTTGATCTCACAATTTAACGCGGTAAATGAATTGCACACACCTTCCGTTATATAAAAAAAAAATTACTTAAACAACGTCATTATGACAAACGAACGTTAAACTTTAAGCTTTTGTAAAAACGCTGATAAAAGCAACATTGTCCTTTTATTCTACAAAACAAACCGCAAATGTTTTGAGTATGAACAAAACTGTAGCATAGAAATTAATTCAATGTTTGTTTTCTCACTGGAACAAGTAAACAGCGTTGATTGTGTCCGCCATAGAAAAACATGGGGCTTTTGTAAGTTTAGAGAATAGCAAGTACTATAAACTAGAAGAATACCTATACAGAGTATCCAATGACGCGTACGGCTCCCAACAATACAGTTGGGATGTTAAGTGTCGTGTCAAGATGCTTCCGAACATAATTCAAAACTATTTAGAACAAGGGATGGCAATTACCACCAATAATTGGAGAGGAAGGTTGAATAGCGTTAAAACAGCAGACGTTGGAACTCCGTAGTTTGAGCCTAACTTACCAAGGCCTCACGTGTTTGCAAACTTAGTATAGTGCATGCCAAGTAATACATTCCCCTGTCATTACGCAGTGGTTAAAACTTAATTTAATTCCTACCAACAATGTAATCAACATCAGCTCGTCCAAATGCTCCACATAATCTACTCAGTAACTGTGGTGTCATATTTTTGGAAGTTGTGACGCTAATAAACCATGTTTATGGACACTGTGCAAGTGACCTTTACCCGCGTCATGTGTCTGCTTTATCTTCCTTCGTATATTAAAAATAATGTCATTGTTTTTCGCAAACATAACATCCAATGTATGCGGAAACACTTTTTTCAGTAATCGCTTTTTCATTCGAATACCTTTTCAAAGTTTAGGCATCGATTTCATCAGGGGCGAACTTCGGCCCTGATTTATGGCACTTTTCCCAAAATAATCGGACGAAAAATATTGTGCAAAAAACTTTTGATGCCGATTTTAATCTTCGTTCAAAGTTTGGGTGAACATCAACATTTACGCGAGCTGAAATGTAGCTTTCGTGAAAATTGAAACGGTATTTCATGTTGCGGCTTAGGATAATTTAAGCAATCACTTGCCAAATGAAACGGTTTACGTCCATCTGTGGTGAATAGATAGGGCACTTGTAACCGAACATTCAGACCGTTTGATTAGTTTTGGTTTTCATTTTACTTTGATTCAATATTTCGTCGTTAGTTAGAAATACGAGTATTTGTTAAGGTTTCGCTTTAGATGCATTATGCACAAGTTATGCAAAGAGAAAATATGGAAGGATTTCAATAGCTTGAATATAATGATGCAATGGCTTGTCCAAAGTAACTGCAAAGGAGGCTCTCTTTAAAGGTAACAAAGCTGTGAGAAAGTAAAGCGAAACTTGCGCGCACAGTCTGTGCGAAAAAAGTTACGTTTACAATTTTTACTTATAAACGTAGCACAAAATATGTCTTGAAAATAAAACATTTTTTACCATCTATACTATACCTCCCCCGAAGAAAAGTAATAATGTGGGGTGTAGTGCCGCACCTGCACGAACTAAGGCGTTTTATTAAACTAATATTTTAAATGATCCAACGTTCAACGTACTGGTAGTACGTCAATATTAAATTGGCTGCGGTTTCGAAGGGTCTACAACCGGTCCTTTACGATACATCCGTATCCCAATGATATTGCCACACGTCTGTCCCTACTAAGTGAACTGAAGATGTAATTTTATTATCTTAACATTACCTTCTATTTTACATGCCGACTACGAAGGACACGTAATAGAAAGCTCTCGAACCTTCGCGAAGGAAATTGCTCTCCTCAAAAGAAACAGATCAAAGTTTAAAAGGCTTCTTGAAGAATGTACCCAATGCAAAGGCAATTTGCTAGCCTTCATCCGAATAAATTGATAATACTTATACGCAAATTATTTGAAATATCAGCCTGTCAGAACAACGAACGATGGATTTCAACAAGGGTTTATTGTAATAGAGTCCATTAATAATAGAATTTAGCTTCGAATAAGGAAAATGTTATTACATGAACATTCGGTATAATCAGATGATTTTGATAAGATTTTTTTTTAAAACAGTATAGGAATTCATCCAATACGATGTCACATATCTACGAGGTTATTTGACTAGTTTTTTATATCGTGACTAGCATTGCCTCGCGGCTTTATCCGCGTTGTGCTCGTTCCCGTTGGAATTTCGGGATGAAAAATAACCCAAAAGCTTTCTATTGAATGTAACTATCCATTACCAAAACAATTATTCAAATCGAATTGATAGTTTCTAATAAAAGAACAGCCTCCGTGGTCTTGTGGTTTGAGCGCTCGGCTCACGATCCGGAGGTTCCGGGTTCGATTCCCGGTGGGGATACCTCACAAAAATCACTTTGTGAGACTGTCCTCAGTTTGGTTAGGGCATTTCAGGCTGAATCACCTGATTTCCCGAAAAGAAAGATGATTCCGTGCTTCGGAGGGCACGTTAAGCCATCGGTCCCGGTTACTCTCTACGCATAGTAGTCGTTACATGAGCCATATCAGAGGCCTTTGGCGGTTCAATAACTCTGACACCAGGATTGGTCAGGTTGGCCATCCACTCGATGAAGAAGAAGAAGAAGAATAAAAGGGTGTTCAAACAAACAAAAAATCAAACTCTTCAGCTTTAAAATATTAGTATAGATTGTATACGCCAGTCGCGAGCTCGTAAACTCGCAATTATTAGCATGAATACATGTTAAGTAACATTCTTTTAGCTTTTCCCAATAGTTCCCAATATTACTTTTCAGTATTATATTCAAATCACAGACACAAAATGAAGAAATTTCTCAAGTTTTGTCAGTTTGTTCGGAATTTCCAATCGGCTCCAAAGTTTATTATGAAACTAAATCCAAAGCGGACTTATAGTTATCGATTATCCTTCTGACTTAAAAGAATTTGAGAGAATACTTTAAAGCGATTGATAAAATGTGTGCAATTACGACACCTACTTAACTTGTACAAAAGACTTATTTTAAACGTTATAGCTATAGTATTCATGATTGTGAATTAAGAAAGTGATTTAATGAAATGCGAATTACCCTATTATCTAGTTAGTTAGATTCCATTATAAACGCCTAGAGCTTAGTTTGGGTCTAATTAACCGCGTGTTTGTGTTTATTTCTTTTTCTTTTTCAAGTGGAAACAACAACATATTAACTACATTACACTACTCGAAGAGCCTAAGAGGAGAAATAAACTCAAGTATTTTTAATTTTCAAATGAAACCAAATATCGTTCGAAGTAAATTTTTTTGACAACTGAATGTGTATTAACAAATGTTACCTTAAGCAGTTATCATAATTATATTTGAAATCATAATACAATCGTTAATATTATACTACTAACCGAACACCATGAAACATTAGTCTTTTTTTGATTTTTTTTTATCAAATAAGCCCAGACCTCAAACCACAAAAAATAATTATACAGTGTAACAAACTACAAAATTAAACTACCTACCTAATCATGACTTAGATAACAATGTCTTCTTGTCACTAGTTATCAAAAATTAAGTAAACGATACAAAATAATCGAGTCGGTAATAAATCACACGAGTCTTCGAATAACCGTTACATGAAATATTTTAAGCAAAGATAATGAGGCACAATGTAACGCCTTCACGTAGCCCGAATAAATCAATAGTTATCTATCAGCCCGTATATAAAACACGTCTTCACGTACAACTCCCCGGATTATTGGGGGAAAATAAAACGACCAAAACGGCAGGATTTATTGCTTCTCTTAATCCTCGTTGACATACACTTAACGCATCTATAGATATCACGCGTAGAGACCGGGCGGAATAGCTTTTATTGAACTTATATTAGTGAGGTTATTCTTTAATTAAATGTAATACTACTGTGACTGTAGTTTAAAATTGACAATTCATTTTTTTTTTAATTGCCACGGATGATTTTTTAAATGTAGAATACAAGATTATAACTGAAGACGTCATTTTTAATGTTCCTTATTCAAAATCATACAGTTTGATTAATTTAAGGTTTAACGGCCCTACTGTACACATCTCCCAATAATAACAAAGTGCAGAGACGAACCAGATATTCTAAACTTGAGTTGTTTCACGGCGTGTGGTGAACGAGAGAATCTAATGATAGGGCAATGTAGTGTTTACCCAACCTAACTAAACAAACTAAGACATCTTAACAGCTTTATTTACTTCCATAGGGTAAAAGGATCAACAACGATTACCCAAATAATTAGAATCCTCCTCAAAGCACCAGTTTAAACAATGGCTTGAGAGTAAATTCATTTCTTTCAGTGACGCTTTTGTTTTGGTTCACATTTGTTTCTGCCTCCAAGACGGTTTTCACAAGAAGTGGAAACATCTCTCCATTTCGGATCTCTAAATTAAAGTTGGAAAACAATATGGTGAGAATCCGCAACGAAATTCAATATGTCAAGTGAATTTCAGCACAGCACGTAGCAGTATTTGGAATATTCAAGAATTTTTATATTTGAGTACTTGGAACGCAGAGACGAAGGGAAAATCGGTTCGATGCATTCGAAATCGTCCAATCAAGTTCGGCTTAGAGAGACTGAATGCAACGTCAACTCATAAAAATAGAATGACTTTTTTCTCAAATTCAATATACCTAACATTATGTCACAGATATACCTACTTTGTAAAACGTGTTCTTCATCTTTCTGCGTAAATGATTGGTTGTTAACCAAATGTCCAAATAAAATTTTTAGGAGATGGAAGTTTGATGTCGAAGATTTATAATCATGTTTTCGGGAATCCTTTACCATATATATTTTTTTCAATGTGTCGTGATAAAATAAAGCATACTCAGAAAATATTATATTATATACTAGCAGCGCCCCACGGTTTTACCCGCGTTGTGCCCGTTCCCGTAGGAATTCCGGGAATTTTAATACTTATATAAACCTTCCTCTTGAATTACTTTATCTATTAAAAAAAAACAGTGTCAAAATCCGTTGCGTAGTTTTAAAGACTTAAGCATACATAAGGATAGACAGCGGAAAGCGACTTCGTTTTTACTATGTAGTGATTTCTACTTTATCAATAAGGTCCCGCAGTTTTACCCACTTTGTACCAATTTACGTGGGAATAACGGAATAACTAATCGTATTCAATACCTTCTTCGGGAATGTTATTATCAAAGATAACAAAGATATTTGTCAACCCAATTGATAGTTCCAGTGATAAATCAAAGCTATCCGTTTTACAATTTGAATATAGATTTATTTCAATTGTAAACAGTATTCCGAAGAGAATTCCGAGAATTTTGAACAAATCACCAATAATAAAACCAATATTTTAACGTTAAATTATTTTAAACTCGTATTGTACAGTCGAGGTCAAAAATAACTTTACAGTTGAGTGTTACAAAAATATCTTTACATTAAAATACGTTTACACATTGCATGCCAAAAACATGCTTACAACTCACATGACACATTCTACTTTTCAGTTAATGCTCCAAATTTCAGTTTACAATCTGTCTTTCATAACAACATTTACAAAAATTGTGCCATAACACATTTACATTGCATGTTACATAATAAGATTTACTGCCAATGTGCCAAAAATACCTTTACATTTTTAGTAACATTAAAAACTTTACGATCAAGCTTACCTTTCGATTACACCTATTGTTACATAAATATCTTTACAGATTTGATTAGCCCGTTCTTAATTTAAATAATGAAATGAAATCGTCAGGAATATTAATTTTGGTTTTATGATTTAAATGTTTATTTTTATGAGTGATACAAAAGTATATGTCAACAATTGTACAATTGTTGACATATACTTTTGTATCGAAATTAACTGTTACTTCAACCGTTTTCACCCAGTTTCGAAAGTAAATAAATTGCACCATTTTAATATCGATTTTATCTCATTTAAGTTTAACAGTTTTAAGTGTCGCATTTCACACCTAATAATTGGACTACCGCACATATTTTCAGCGAGGGTAATTTGGATTCAACGATTTTATTTAAAACGCGTTCATACGTGTTTATTGGTGGCTAGTCAGTTGGAACTGTTTCGAAAAAGGAGACGAAAATATTTGAAAATATTAAGAAGTAGAGAAACGTAAAAAACTAAGCAGCTTCTTACCGTAAAAACCAAACCTTAAATAAAACAAAACTGTATTATGGAATATGAAACAAATATATCGATAAGAATATACTAACCGCAAACAAAACTATGCTATGTATAAGAAAAATAACGAAGAATTAAATTTAGTTTTAGAACCGTTTTGTGAAATTCATTTAGATATAATCACGGTTGGTAAGTCTAACCCGGTTATTTTATTGCTTTATCTTCGACAGCCGATGACAAGTTTCAAATGTGATAAAGTTTGTTACGACGTCGTAAAATGTAATTTTCATTTATAATACCATTTCTGTATCAAATTTTATGTATTTTTTCTTAAATAAAGTTGTACATAGAAGTTGCCATGTTGCATATGCAATATGAAACAAATATATCGATAAGAATATAACGAAAAATTAACCGCAAACAAAACTATGCTATGTATAAGAAAAATAACGAAGAATTAAATTTAGGTTTAGAACCGTTTTGTGAAATTCATTTAGATATAATCACGGTTGGTAAGTCTAACCCGGTTATTTTATTGATTTATCTTCGACAGCCGATGACAAGTTTCAAATGTGATAAAGTTTACGTCGTAAAATGTAATTTTCATTTATAATACTATTTCTGTATCAAATTTTATGTATTTTTTCCCCTCTGTCCACTTGGATCCACTGCGTGGCTCCATTGATGGATCCTAGTACACTTTTTTGTCTACCTGAGTCCATCGAACCTGTCAGTTCCAAATAATGGATTCTAAAACACTTTAAGGTCCACTTGGATCTTATAAAAAAAAAATAACCCTAACCTACCGAATAGTACCTACGCCTCTAAACTCTTTGGAAGATCCAAGTGGACCTTAAAGTGTCTTAGAATCCATTATTTGGAACTGACAGATTCGATGGACTCAGGTAGACAAAAAAGTGTACTAGGATCCATCAATGGAGCCACGCAGTGGATCCAAGTGGACAGCATGATTTTTTCTTAAATAAAGTTGTACATAGAAGTTGCCATGTTGCATATGCAATATGAAACAAATATATCGATAAGAATATAACGAAAAACTAACCGCAAACAAAACTATGCTAAGTATAAGAAAAATAACGAAGAATTAAATTTAGTTTTAGAACCGTTTTGTGAAATTCATTTAGATATAATCACGGTTGGTAAGTCTAACCCGGTTATTTTATTGCTTTATCTTCGACAGCCGATGACAAGTTTCAAATGTGATAAAGTTTAAAATGTAATTTTCATTTATAATACCATTTCTGTATCAAATTTTATGTATTTTTTCTTAAATAAAGTTGTACATAGAAGTTGCCATGTCGCATATGTCATGGCGATATCATACTAGCCCACATCATGAAATGCTCAATAATTTCATGAAGTTATCTCATTTGATGATATGTTTACTGCTTATTGGCTACATCATGATGTACCTTAGCAAGATTTATGTCAAGGATGTGTTTGTCATGGCCAACTTAACGTGCGACTACTTCACAGAGGCTATGGAAGCTTTTTGTATATGTATCAACATGGAGGCCGCTCACAATATCATAAAAAAATCTAATCTTACCTACTGTGACAGTATCTTGTTGAACTGTCTTATGTTTAATTCATCCTTATCTTCAATTTTGCTGTCACAGTAGGTTCAGCCTATGTTCAAGATACGGCCAAACTAGCTGACAAAATATCATGAAATGATCACGTGACGTGGGCAACTCTACTATATGGCCATGACACATGCATACGGGTCGGATACAGGACCTCCTTTATTGCAGTCGGTTAAAAAGTTCAATGAATGAAACTTTAATTATTACTTCATTGAACCATTACAAGCTACTGTAATATTTTTTATCTTGCTAAAGCTCACAAAATAACCGTAAGATAACCAGGAAATGAAAATTTAATTTTCTAATTAATTACATAGTATTTCGTAAAATGGGATTTAATAAATTACCGACAGCAGAATGTCTTTTCCCATTATTGTTTCCTTAATTTGGGTATTAAAATTGCCAGGTTGGTGTTTGAAAGTGAATTTTCGCTGACCCCAATTGCGGCTGAAGGTGTCTCAACTTAGTTTAAGAGGGCTCATTCAGCATCAAACTTACTTTGAAAGAGATTAATTGAACAAAAAAGCCAAATGATTACTCATTCTATTGATATATTTCGCAGAATACCTTTCTAAATTAAACATCAAATAGCTTTCTTCCACTCTTTATAATTTTATGAAGGACATCAGAAACTAAATTGTATAAAAACGGCACATAACCTCCCCCTAGGCTGCTGAAGTTGTAAATGACTACGACAAAACCTGACAAACCAAAGTTCGTTCTACAATGGCCCTAAAACGGAGTGGTGGCTACGTAATTGTGCAAATCATAAAATTGTACAACTTTTTTATTCTATTTTTAATACGAGTGCCTAAATTGTAATAATCTTAGTCTTTCCTTGAAAAGTAAAACCGACAAAATGGTTATAAAGTACGATATGATACCGTGTTCAACGGCCCTCGTCGAGAGAAACTTTTTCTTTGCTCTCACCGTTTATTGAGGTTGGCCACTGAGGGGATTTGTCCTTATTTCTAAGTTTTCTTTAACCTGTAAAAACTTATGGAAACTCGGATAAAACATGTCTTACTGTTATAAATTTATAGGTTTCAAGAACGATTTGGATTCAAAGCATAGTTTCGTTATGGTAGGATTAAGAGTTGGCAACGTTTTTGGGTTACTAACTTACGACCGTAACTTTGGACATTTTTTACAACAACCAGGATGTTTTGACAAACGATATATTCCCATAAATAAGTCATCGTTATATCGTCATCGTTATTACCATAAATCATTTGAAATACAAATCAATACTTGATACTCTCTATGTAACATTATGACTTTATATGGACATTAGGCTGTTTTTTTATTAAACCTCAAGTGTTTTGACGAGTTTTACTTGATCTATAAACAAGACGTGGCCATGTGTAAAGATAGGAAACTGTAGGGCAATAAATGTCATCTTATGTCCCTCAGCGGTCTACATGCTACATCGTTGACATTTAGCTAGAGTGATGGCTTTTCCTGACGATATTGTTGACAATATTTCGCATGTTTGGGGAAAAATAGTTTCTCATATATATTTCGTTTTCAAGGAAATTTTCGCCTTCTTTCCGTTTCATGTATTATTCACAATAACCAGTGAGGAATGAGTATTTTGTTTCAAATAAATATTCAATTTGTATCAGTTACTGTAACCACATCAATTATTATTTTACTGCACGAATAAAACCCACTTAAATATTCGGCAGTAAAATTATTAACACCATTTCTAATAAATTTCATTAAAAACTCATTAACTATTTGTAAATTACGTGAAATTCATCTTCCATTTTGGTTAATTGGTGTGTAATTTAATAAATTAGTTCGTTATTATTTGTTATTGAACTTATTAAGATTATTGAATGCAATATTTCATTTTGTATTGACGGTGTTTCAATAGAATTCATTAATTAATTTATTTATTTATTAGACACTACAACAATATAATCACTTTGCACTTAAGTACAATTTACTTATAAATAATTTATGTTGCTAATTTATTATTTTTTTATTAATGTTGCTCAGGACTGAAAACATCGATATTCATCTGAACGAAACGTATTATTTCAGTGTTATATAAAAGACAGAAAAGTTAATAACGTGATGTAACATCGATACTCAATTATACCAACATTCGATTAAAACTGTCCCGATGCAAAAGAGATAAATTTCATATCGACGGGGAAGTGCGAACAACTCCTAACTTACAAAAACCAAATTTTACAGGAGGCGAAAAAAACCGTTTTTTATTTTTCCCAGATGTTTAAGAAAAAATGTGTAAATGGCAATTTTATACTTAAATGGACCCGCATGTAAGGTATTAATCAAAATTTGTTTGGAATAAGTATTTGGCGAGATAATGTAAGATAGGAGGTATCACCAAGCTCGTGTGGCTGAAATTTTGAAGATAGGAGTATTTTCCATACTTCAAAAAAGTAACAGAAATCATTTAAAATTATCATTTCTCGTTGATGTTTTCAATCATATTAGGTAATAATATAACAAAGGAATCTAAAAATTACTAAAAATAGACCAAATATTCAAACTAGGCGATTTTTTTGAAGATAGGAGTTATTGGCTTTCTAATATCAACATCATCGTCACTATATCGGTTAAGATAGGAGGTATTTTCAAAATGAAACACTGTTATAACTCTGAGAAATCAATGTTTATCCATTGCAATTTTTATTGTAGTGTTTGAAACTATAATCCTATAATTACTGTAACATTTATTGATAAAACATCCTTTAAAAAATCAAAGATAAGCTTAAATAAAACCAGTCCCACTTCTAAAACTAAATCAACGAGAACAAAATGAAAAAGCGGCATCAAAAAATAAAAATCTCTTTAATGACTCTAATGATAACTAAGGACTCTTAAGACTCTCTATATAAATAATAATATTATACATAATCTATTTCAGTCTCTCCGTTTACAAACTTAAATTATGTACTTTAAAAATTTAACAGTTAAGTACTATTTTAACCCACTACTTAATAAACTTTCTGTTAAGAATATCGAAAACATGACTAAGATTTTTTGTTAAAAGTATAATGTAATTTTTTATTACAATTATTAAACTATTATCTAATTATTTATAGATAATAGTTTAACAGTAAGTTATGTCAATGAGTACATTTACTTGGGCCAGTTAGCATCTTTCGGCAACAGGCAAGATGCAGAAATTGCTCGTCGCATAGACAACTATTGAGCTATTGGGCCCTAGCGGAACTCCTGAAGGGACGCCTTCCAATGTCTCTTAAGCGAAAACTAATGGACATGTGCATACTTCCTGTGCTCACATACGGTGCACAAACTTGGTCATTGACAGATTCGCAGAAGTCCAGTCTTAAGGTTTGCCAACGGGCGATGGAGCGCAGCATCTAGGGTGTCAAGCTGACGGACAGAGTCCGAAACACCGAACTGCGCTCCCGCACAAAAGTCGCCGATGTAGGTCGCAAGTCTGCTGAGCTAAAATGGAACTGGGCTGGACATGTCTGTCGTAGGCCTGATGAGTCTTGGGCAAAAATCGCCACTTTATGGGACCCAGACCCAAAGAGGCGATGCCGCGGCAGACCAAAAAGGAGATGGCGAGATGAACTAAACGGATTTTTGGCTGGTTGGCGTCGTGAAGCTCTAAATAGAGAGATTTGCCAATCTCTCTGAAGCGCAAACTCATTGACATGTGCATCTTGCCCATCCTCACATACGGTGTGCAAACATGGTCACTTACCAAAGCACAGAAGACCCGACTCAAGGTTAGTCAAAGAGCAATGGAACGCAGCATTGTAGGTATTAAGAGACAAGACCGCGTCAGAAACACCATGCTGCGTTCCATGACAGGCGTTGCAGACGTGGGAATTACAGCTGCCAAGCTCAAATGGAATTGAGCTGGTCACGTAAGCAGGATACACCCGGACAGATGGGCAAAGATTGCAACGGAATGGGAATTCCAGGATGCCCCCAGGCCCCCAGGTTGGCTTCCGACTCGATGGCGGAAAAAGCTGGGCGATTTTAATAAGGATTGGAAGGAGTTGGCTATGGAAAGAGATAAATGGAAAGAATTGGGGGAGACCTTTTTCCAGCAGGGGAACAGCGAGGTTACGTAAAAAAAAACTTTATGAGGCAGGTTGTTGAATCCAAGTAAAATATTTGTCGTCCAGCACAATTTACATAGTAATTGACTATTTTTTACTCAAAAACAATCAAAAACGCTGCAAATAGATTAAAAAACAGCACTTAGTGACGAGACATCGCGCACGTAAGCCGGTGTCCCTTTCACACTGCGAGAGACGCACCGTTTTTGTCTCGCTCTAGAGCGGGAACACTGTACTTGCGTATGAAGATAGGAGATATTAGCTCAAAGTTTTATTTTAAATGAAGTTACGAGATGTTTCCATTTGTAAGTTAGAATATATTTCCTGCCAAAATTAATCAGGTTATGTTGGACCTTAACTTAAGAGATGTTTCTTCGATGCCTAGCTACGTCAATTTTGCGAATTTCAACTTAATTCATATATCAGTAGACGCGCAAATTCATTCTCTATCGAACTGCATTCAAAAGTCGTTTTCGTAAAAAATGTAAGTTAGGAGTTGTTCGCACTTCCCCGTCGATATGTTTCACATGGATTATTATTTTTGTGTTTGTAAGCGACATTTTATCGGGTGTAATTTAGTATTAACCTGTAATGTCCCACTGCTGAACCTCAGCTTACCGAAAATATCAGTGCGGCGAGGAGGATTAAGGCGAACGCCAAGCTTTAGACATTGTTAAGTTCCCTTTAAAAATATTGTAACAATCATAGACAAGACGACTTGATGGCTCACCTATGATTTCCTTTTTGATTTTATTCCAGTTAACAATAAAGCATAAATTCACTTTCCCTGGCAAAAAAATAATAAAAAATCTTATACAAATTGGTTCGGCTATCATATTAGCTTACCCTTTTATCGAGCCTGTCAAATTGTCAATCAACACAGACAAAATATTCATAACATTTTCGCTCTTATTGAAAGGGAGTAAAGTACACGGACTAGGATCACTATGTCGGTGCCCGTAATGGTTGTGAATATGTATGACGAAGATCGTAACCACACCTTGGTTGAAAATACGAAACTTCCCAAGAAGCTTTTAACTTATATCGAGCGACGTACGTCACAAAATTCAAGTGTTTGTGAACGTGACAAGGTTCTTTCCAACATCGCTAAAAGGATTCATTGTTGTAACACAAGTTAATGCACAAGCGAGAACCCTTTCATACGAAGATATTTTACGCTCACTAATGCATCACATAAATCGCTTCTTTGTATATCCTGAGAAACAATTGCTGACTATCAAAATCTGCTCACGCTGTAACATATTCTCGCCAAAACGTATTTGACAATTTCCTCGAGTATATTTATGAGCTGAGCCTGCTCTTAATGTAAATATTTTATGCCTGACCCGTCTCCCTTTTTAATAGTTGACGATTTACTGCTGTTAGACAGAACATGGTGTTTGAGACATGAATGTTTATGACATTAACATTTTTAATGAGATGGGGTTGGAGATGGAGTTTATCAAACGTGTTGTGGGTACGCCCGAATGTCAGTTTTAATGAATGTAGCTCGACGACAAGACGTCGCGACTACGAATTTCCCGAGAGCAGGTGGTTTCGTCTCTTGTCACAGTTAACTACCATTCAACTGAATCTTAACAAAACCACTCCGAAGCGTCTCGCTTTCACGGCTTCAGCTAAACGGCCTATTCTTACTAAAGTCACATTTACAACTACGTTTCAGTGTAACAACACCTTCATAAATATCACCTACTTTTCCCGGTCAACGAGACCTTCCCAACTCGCACGGACCCAACCCCCGTCCAACTTAATTTATATTATGCCTTAATTAAGAGGACTCGGCACCACAGAACCCATTGAATATTCTTTCAACTCGAATCACTATTTTTTGTCTGTTCGTTAACAAGTATAACTCGCTCGTACAGAAAGTTATCCAGTGAAACACTTTCGACAAATAAAAGAAACAACTTGGGAACTATCTATGAAATCTTTTTTCGAGTTCAAAAGACGTGATGTTCTTTTGGAGTATTTTTCCTTGTTATTTTATTTTAATCTAAACTCTCCACGGCCCTTTACTTTTTACATGGAATCTCTTCAAAGCTCTGTGAAACAAAGATATAATAATGTCTACAGTGCGAGCTAGGTAGGCGGAGTTCTATCAAAGTAAGCAATACCAACGTTTTATCAATTTCAATTTATATTAAAGCAGGATTTATTTTCTCAGGCAGAGTATAATACATTTTCACAATAGCATCGGATAAACCCCTTGTTCATTATACTAGAAAAACAGAGTAGAAACTGACATTCGTGTTTCTAGAGTCAACAAGAGGATATTGTTTCTGAAATGGCATCATTAATATTGGTAGGTGTGTGTTGAACGTGGGGAACATTGTTTGAGTATATAAATGAAAATGAGATAATGACCGTGAATGTAGCGCGCGGTCCCTTCCGCGCCGGGTGTCGCGGACTTTGACTAAATTATGAGGCTGCGGGGTATTGGGGCTGGGTCCGGCGAATACCGGGTCATTAGACCTCTTAAAAATATCGAGCAAACCTAATTATGGAACGACCTTTTTGAAAAACACAAATAGAAAAGATCTCTATCTAATTGAACATGGCTTATTATATTTTTATGAATACTTTACAAGGAAAAATTGATGTACAATAGCAATGACAATATTTATCTTATATCTCGGTTCGGAACCAAAGATCCTTCAAAACAAATATACAATATTTACGTCTAGTCTAGATTCAAATGCGAGAACTAAGCATTTGTTTTCAATTCGAAAGCGTATACATAAAACATATTTGAAAAAAGACAGAAACGTCATACATAATCAAACAAGAGCCCGATTGAAGCTGGAATAGAGAAAAAGATAGAAAGAGCTTAGCTAACATTTCATCTGAGAGAATATTCCTTTAGGACTTGAAATTCAATTATTGGCTTACAAGGTAGGAGCGAGTGCAGTTGATCTATTGAATTCATGCGAGGAAGGCATCGTGCTATGAAATACTGTAATACAATTTCACGAAAGCTCTACAGCCAATTAATAATAAACACCGTGTTTTCCTTCAACGTACGATTTTAAGGGAAAAAATTATTTCAAAGAGCCATAAGAAGTACCATTTCATGATCAATGCTTCCAACGCAAAATCTACTATTTCTGTGAACGACCTTTGTAATGAAAAACACAGACACTAAAATGAATTAAGATACAAAATATTGTTTAATTAGAACCAATACATGTACCTAAGGATTGCACAAGCTTTCTTAATTGTATTTAGCGCCTAAATATGTTTAAGAAGCAAATGACGTTCGTTTTAGATATTGTTCTATATAAAATACAATTTTAAACGAACAAATTTTGTTTCTTGAACATATAGTATAGGTACAAAATATATTAAAGAGTTTTTGTGTAATCCACCCTAAGTATATGAAAAAATAAATAAGGTAATCTCTACTCTGAATTGCTTCGGCTAACTTTATATAGCAATTTGCATTTAAATGTAACGACACGACAATATCTCAATTAGCTTAAGGTAGGTTTCTACGTAATGTTTTATAAACTGCTCTTTTAGCTCGTAAAAATAATTACCCTATGCCGAGACCGACAGAGTCTATAGGGGGTCCTTCCTGGGCTTTCAACAGTTTTATTCAACCTTTAGTTACAAAGAACTCATTTACATGTGATTCTCAAACCGAGAGGAATAATCAAGTCTCAGTGCATAACAAAGACTATAAAGGACTCTATAGGCGATTGCTTAACTGTACCCTTTACAAATGGTATAGATATTAAGAAATACCATAATATTTTATGGATACCAAAAAATATATATTGTAATTTTTTTTAATTAACCACTTATATATCCGGGTCCATAATTTTGTCATGGTGCACGTCCATGACAAAAGAGTAGATATTTTTTTACTGTAAGCCTTTATGTGCAGCAAAAAGCTCTCAGCACTAAAGTTAACCACTAAGCTAATAGATTTTGCTTACAGAACGACGGAGTGATGTCTACATTATTCGCCTCTTATTCCTAAATACATGATCACATACTAAAGCAGCAATTACCCACAGGACTATCAAATAATAAATCACAAGGAAACAGATATAGAGGAAAATCAAACTGTAAGTACAACAAAAAGACCCACAATCCAGAGAGCGGTAAGTTACAGAATATGAAGATTAAATGGGCCGAAGCTCAGAATAAATCAAAAGGCTACTTTAGGAGCTATGCCAAAAAACTTTCATTTCGAAATTCTAGGTCAAGTTGGAGTAAAAAACACGAAAGCTTCACTGTGTTAGAGTTTCAGCACCCTTGTCATGATATACTTGTAACAGTATAGTTAAGGTAATTAAAAACGGTCAAATGTGGGATTAGCATGCGAAGGGTTCTACGTACATCATGCAACACATGTTCAAGCAAAAACGTGTGCAAAATGTGTGAAGGTTAGTTGATCAATAGTATAAAGCCTCGTCCAGATTGCTCGGCAGCCGCACGAGGAAATGTTCGACGAACAGTCCATTTTGGTTTGTGAGCAGGAAAATAGATGTAAAAGCACGCAGCCGCGCGTTCCCCTTTATTTCAGAAAATCAACTGTACGATCATGTGCAAGTGTCGTTTTAAATGCCGCTTTGACACGACACCATGTCGATCGGATTTGGATTTGCTTTAAAAAAGATCACGTTTGATAGTAAAGCGGCTGTTTATTTACGTGATCGACTTGAGCGAATCACATTGACTTGAAACATAATATGAGGGTTAAAAACGCTGAACAAACCGTTTCATAGTTCTACTATTACCACTTTTATAAACACTTGCGGAAGAACCAACTCGAAGAAATTCGCCTTTGATTAAATAACTACAGATTACACAGTATGCAGTTGTATGGTCTTTATGTCCATGTACTACGGCCGTGGATTACACGACTTATAAAAACGAATAGATTCATGTATTTTTGGCTTACAAGTTTGCATGTAGATGTTCCAAATATATGCTCGGACCGATTAATTAAATATTTTACCTGATGGAGTCTACCAGTAACTTCCTTTACAGTACATAAATATGTCATAGAGTATGATGGGAGACCAGTCATAAATTTACGGATACGGCCATTAGCTTTATCTCCGAATAGTTTCCAAGTCCATTATTTTTGATGACTGTTAATAATTTTGGGAGGTCATGTTCTTTATAGAGTTACCTTTTCCTGTTCCAGGCATAGGCCTGGAACAGGAAAAGAGTTATCTATGACTACTACAATCAAACTGAAGAGATTATTCTTTGGTTCGTTTCAACGGGCTAAACTCAGAAACCACCAATCCGATTTGAATACTTTTTGTAATGGAAAGCCACATTCAACGGATTTCTTATAAAATATTTTTCATCCCAAAATTCTTACGCGGAGCGCTGCTAGTATAAAATATATTGGAAAGTACAGAGTAACGTTATGCAAATGAATCAGTAAATAACTTTTTGTGAAACTGTTGAAACATGAATAGAAATACAAGCAGGAAACTACGTAATCTTATCAGGCATAAAAAGCAAGTTGATTTATGTTTGGGACACCTCTCCGACCGAGATATTTTTCCTTTATTGTGTTGGTAACAGTTTAATTCCAACAAGATTGTGTGCCCTTTTTAAAGCAAAAAACAATCTTTCTCGAAATACATGTATTATGACTATATGCAATTTACATGAAGCCAATTAAAAGTATTAGCCTGAAATGTCCTACTGCTGGGCAAATTCTTTCATCTCTCTCAATATACCACTACAATGCACAATGAGTAGGATTTACTTTTCAAACGTGGTTTAAGATAAGTAACCCGCAGCGCAGTAGCCAAGCGTGGTGATTTCGCCTAATCTACTCCTTTTCTCATTGAAACTCTTATTCATAATTAAGAAAATACATTACTCAGTAACTTTTATAATGCATTCAATTCAATTTTGGATCCAATTTTGGTTATTCAAATTTTGAACTGGAAATGGTAAGACGAATTCGCATATCGAGTTAATACACACATGGCTTAGCTGTGACAATTGTGGATATAGCGTGTGCCCAATGCAAGCAGGATTTGATTTACCGTCAGATTAAAGTGAACTTCATTCATACACTCGCTCCGATATCACTTGAGCATCAGATTGATGCTTCAAATTTTTGATGACTGTATTTGTTTGGATAACTCAATATGTACGTTTTGAAATTGAGTCAGTTGTAGAGTTGTTATTATTAGGACATTTCTTTACATTGTGTAAGACAAATGAAAAGTTGTATAATTGATACTAATAACCCACCTTTTGGCTTTCATTATTTTTCTCCTTTAGTAATAAAACAATGTTTTACTGCAATTTTTACTATTCTTTATATTTATAGTAGTACCTTCTGTCCCTCCAAGCCTTGTGATAACGCCTTCAATCCTTCTCACTGTATCAGTACAAAACGATTAAGATACTTTTTCATAAGTGGTGGTCAAACCGATTTGGGCGGAGGTTCCCAAATTCGGAATAGGTTCAATCCTGACTTTTCCAGTTTCTTATTCGGTCAACTTCTGGGCAGATCACGTTTTTACTAGGTTAGATTCGAAGTGAGGCAGTTTCTTAACACGCCTTCCACCATATTCAGCCAATTTCTTATTTTATATCTTTCTGAGGAGGTCAGATTCTCAGTTGGTTAGGGAGTTTTTTCGTAGTAGGTCAGATTGGAACAAGGACAAATTCAAATGAGAACCGTTTCTTAAGAAACCGAATTCTAACTAAGTATGTTTCTTTATTATGACTAAATCTAATTAGATGAAATTCTTAATAAGTATGCGTCTTAGTTAGTTACATTCTACATTAGATGGCTTCTGTGGACGTCAAGTACAGTTGGCTAGAAAGTAAGATAACATTTGATATCAATACTATTTATTAATGATTTAATCGTAAGTGTCCTGGCCACTTGTAAACAAATCTATGATAAAACAATATTTATCTACCTCTGTCAATGTCAAACTTAGTTCCTCACTAATTTGCAATGGAAAAGATAATAAAAGTAATAAATACGGCAAAAACCAAACAATGTATTCTTCTCGGAGACTACAAATATTGCTTTCAAAAACAAAATGAAAATGAAACGCTGAACTTTAGATGCAGCGACAGAAACAGTAAGTGCACAGCATCTGTAACAACCAATTCTCAAATGACATCGGTAATACGAGAAAGTGAGCATACATGTCTACCGGATCCTGACAAAAATAAAGTGGAATTGGTCATGTATTCCTGCAAACAAAAAGTTGCGGAATCATTCGAACCCATACAACCGTTGTTTGAAGTGGCCCTACAAGAACTAAAAGGTATGCACCGCTCGATTCTTCTGCCCACCTTTTCTTCAAAGAAAGATTCTCTTTACGCACATAGAAAACGTGTTTTAGGCACAGAAACACTGCAATTTGAAAATCCAAAAGATGTCAAGATCCCAAAAATAATAAGCGATAATTTCTTAGCGTGTCAAAGTGGAGACGAGGACCGCATACTAATTTTCTGCTCCAATCTTGCAAAAAGAACAATAGGAAAAACACATATATTTCTCGCAGATGGTACGTTTAAAATAGTGCCTAAGCCTTTCTTTCAACTTTACACCGTACATTGTGTGTTAAATAATGAGTCTGAAAGTAGCCGTACTATAGTACCAATAATATATGCACTATTACCCAACAAGCTGGAATCCACATACATACGGCTTTTTGAAGAATTGAAAACCACCTTAGGCGTGAATATGACACATTTTAAAGCCGACTTCGAACTCGCTGCGATGAATGCAGTGTCATACGTTTTCCCCGCGGCCAAGGTAACAGGATGTTTCTTTCATTTTATCAAAGCCGTTTGGACGAAATCTAAGACAATTAATGTTGACAATGATAAGGATGGGAACAAGTTTGCAAAATTATTGACATACTTACCTTTGCTGCCAAACGAATACATACCGGATGGATGGTTAAGCTTATTAGAAAAATCAACGCATATAAATAACATCGAAAAATGGAAAAAATACTTCGAAAAATATTGGATGGGTGTGATTACTCCAGATATTTTTGGATGTTCCAAGGAAACTTATCGCACCACCAACCACTTAGAAGGGTGGCATAATAGGCTTAACAAAAAATTATCGAAGAAGCCAAACATTCATCATTTTTTAATGACGTTAAAAAAAGAGGCGAAACATAATGATATTGCTATTAAACAAGCCCAAGCTCACAAAGAAATCAAAAGATCAAGAAAAGTTGACTTGAAATTTGATCGCCACATAAAACGATTAATTGACGATGTACAGTCAAACAGCATCGGATTGTACGATTTTCTGAAAAAAGCATCGTATATGGGCTTTGAAAGAAATGCGAGGAAAAATGTTGTTGAAGTTGTTACTGATTCTGAATCAACTTCGAGTTCCGAATCCGTGAGATCCGATTCAAGCAGCACTAGTGTATCACAAATGAATATTTTTTGATCTAGCTCTAAGAAAAATATGTATGTGTTAAATACGAGACTTTTAGTTGCGAGATAGTTGATGTACTCGGTTGTTTTTGTTCATGATGTTTTATACCTACAAATAAATGGTTTTGTCTTATATCGTATTTTTATTTGTTTGTCGTTGAAATAGTCCACAAATAACCAGGCAGCGAAATTTTGGTGCGGATGACTACCTTATGACGTCGACGCGAAGTTTAATTAGTCGTTTTTCGTTTTCTTGTGGATATTTTTTTTGTTACAAATACATAACCCAGTAAAATGTTGCATTTGTATCATTTGTCACTATTTTAATATGTTGTGTATATTTTATAAAAACATCCTATACATATATCAATTTGCGTCATAATGACGTCACCGGCCCCAAGATTTCGCTCCCTGCAAATAACTGTGGTTGACTGTGTATCCGCATGGCGTGCAATGAAATTGACTTACACTAGAAATGTCACTTACGAGAGTCTAACGTGATCATAATCTAACTAAATTAGAAATAGACTATCAATGAATTTAACGTATGCAGAAACTGACCTCCACAGAAAAGGGTTCGTTATTGAATTTGACGCAGTTATAATTTGCTTTCGATATAATTGGACTCACTTAGAATCTGACTTACTCAGAATTAAATTTTTAACGAATTAGACATACTCGGTATTAAACTTATTACCAATACGACCTCATGTGAATTGGACGATTTCAGAAGCTGTCTAAATAAGAAACTGGAAAAGTCAGGATTGAACATATTCCGAATTTGGGAACCTCCGCCCAAATCGTCAAACCATTGAACGTATGGCGACTCAAAAATATTGAAACAAAATTTGCGATGACATAACGTATTTGGTGCATGTTAGTTACATCTTCAAATCTCCAAAAACTTGAAAATCTTACTTCATAATGACAATAGCAGTTTGTACTCAATAAAATGTAAATATTTATTGTATATTATATAAAAGCTATTAAAAAAACATAATAGTCAAAAAAACAAATTATTTTGAACATTATTTCGTAGAAAAGCTTTCGTTTTCCTTATCGTAGTCCAAACCCCGCGCGCTGCAGATTAGATGTCACATCTCATGTCTTTAGCTATCTAATATCACGTTTTTTCACGATGTTTTCGGTAACAGTTTGTGAATAGGGAACACATCACGTTTCTCTATAATCTATGACCTAGTTTCGCTAGATGCTCGGTAAGTACTAGCACGGTATCTGCGTAGTGATTATGATTAAATGGATGTGTTAGTAACTATAGAAAGAATTATTGTAATCTGAGCGCATCAAAGAGGGGTATATAACTATGAAAAAAATTGATCTTTTAAGTATTTACTGTATTAAAATGTCTTAATTATTTTATCCCTTGGCGCAGAAACACGAAAAGCTATGTATATAGGTGTCAACGTGTGTTTATGTATCTCTATGGCATTGTTGCTCGGAATTGGCTGATTATGATGCATTTTTACCTTTTTCTAACCCCCTACTCAAAAGAGTTGTGTGTAGAACCGTAGTTCCCAAATGGATGGACGGATTTCGATGCGGTTTTTTTCATGTGGAAGCCAGTTTTTAGGGATGGTTCTTAGCTATGTTTGATAATTTTGCTAATCGATGCTGCCGTTTTTGCGTAGGGGATTTTTAGATTTTTATTTTTAACTTTATTTCGTATTACTATGGTTTTAAGCTACAATATACTGTAGGAAGATAGTTATATCATTATTTGTGAAATATTACACTAATAAAAATAAACTGCTTCCAAAAGTACTGGCGATTGTATAAATTAATGAGGAGGTGAGGAGAATATGATTATTTTAGGGCGAGGAGTTATGATTAAAGATTATATTCTCATAATATTAATTCAAAACTGTTATTTTAACATAATTTATATCATCATACGCTTAAACACATCGTTTGATTTTCAAAATCTTTCAAAGGAACCTTCCCCAAACATTGTTTCATAATTCAATTTACCGTTTTATTTAAATAAACAATATATCCGACCCGAGATACGGCGAGCGTGGTTAATTACCTTAATAATCTTAAATATCATCACAGTTTTAATTAATTTGTCCACCGAAGTTATCCTATAAGCGACCGCAGAGGGAAATCATAATATTTTATTAACCTATTTCAACAAAGACGTTTTACGAAATACTCGTATGTCTAAATAGGTCAGTCTTTTTATAAAATTAAATCGTAAATGGCACACGGTGATTATATCCATTCCTGTTCACTATAAGTGCTCATGTTTTGAGTGAGAAAGGGGATTTTGCTGCGCAGAGAGATATTTTATAATGGCTGATACTTGACTTGGTTTGAATAGAATGAGTAAGGAAAAAAACATTTTTAGAACATGCCAATAGCTTTGGTACTAATAAATACACTACTTATCATCCGAAAAAAGACAAGATCAAAGTTAACTCCTACATCTAAATTACAAGAAGCAGTGTCGCATTGTATTTCTCTTAACTAAATAATGTTTGTCAATAAGCTACAACTCGTTGCCAGATGCTTACATATTAAACATGGTTAAACTTTAAAATTAATTAAAATTCCCAGTCCCATTCCTGAGGCAATGGATAGAGCAAGACAAATTTAAAGCAAGCGACAAGCTCCTAAGAATTTGCTAATTTGATAAGAACAACAACGAGACTTGAGGCGGGTTAAATACGGAAAGCGTAAGCTTCATCAAAAATGTATTTGAAGCGAAGATCTTCAATTATAGTGCCAATGGATTTTGCAATTTCAGTTAAGAAACTGTAAGATATTTTTTTCAGTACAAGAGCACTTCACTTATTTTTTTAAAATACAAACCACTGTCTCCTGTCGCTTAACTTAACTTTTTTAAGATAAAAACGGAGTAAATTTATATCATAAAATACTTCACTAAAACCCAATAGAGATTGATTTTTAATCCGCCATATCAAACATACTAAAATCTTTAGACAATTATTATAAATCAAAGTTCGTTACGTTTCATTGAATTTCATAGAAAGCGGTATGAAATCTAATGAAATGTAACGAAATATGTTTAACAATGCTACACGAAATCCCCGAGTCACTACATTAGATAGTTAGTTCCTACAGAAATGTAACAAGCAAGCTCAAATATGGCGGCCCGCCGTTCTATCTCTACTAACGGTTGAATCGTGTTTCTTGCTGGATTAAGGCCAAATCTTTAAGATAAACTTTGAGAAATAATTAAAGACACAATAATAAGCCTTGTTTTATTAAAAAACTTTGAATGGTGAACAATTGGTGAGAAACACCATTAAGTATTTTAAAATTGCCAGTAAAAACTACCATCATCACACCGTTTCGCGAGAAAATGTATTCAGAAAAGATATCGCCTTTCTACCAATATTCCCGCAGGATACCTTGTTTACTAAAGACAAATAATGGCTTGTCAATATCCCTCTAACTTCCAATTCTTCGATTTCAAATCGATCCCTGCAACTACATGCCACAAAGTTAATCCCCACTAAAAGAGCTTCACTAATAAAATAAAATAATTAGTAGCAATCACTTAGCGGTTAATCTGTGAGTAATTGCGTGATTCTCATCGTGGCCGAACACCGCAATACAATATAAATAATACACAATGGCACGGAGCGGTGGTTGACAGCGAGTATTTCAGGGTTTATATGTTCACTGTGATAGTATAACCACCTCGGACACTATTATACTCGTATAGTAATGTATGCACACATACATGTCAAGCTTCAGGTTCCACATATGTATATATGTTCTCTACCTACACTATTATACCCCTACTGTAAGTTTAAGTATTGTGATACCGCATGGTCAACGTACAGTTTTAGGCAGGAAAGTAATCTTAAATTGGGCATCCGTAGACCGTATAAACACAAATATATCTCCATTCCCTCCTTTTAAACCCAAATTTAAAAAACAGGGATCGGTACTGATTATGCTTATTTTACCGTCATTTATAACCAAACCGTGTTCTTTTCAACCTAAATGAATGTATGTAATTGTTTAAATATGTAAAGGGAGTTAATATATTTTCCGTAATCACTGTTTCAGTTACGATACTGTTACGTTAACTACACTATAACAGAAATGCTGGTGTTAGGGGTTTTAGGTAAACCTAGAATACACTGAACCTACATTTCATTTACCTTTGATGTTTTTCTCGGCAACACAGACAATTTTCTTCAATATTTCTAGACATATTGCGGACGAACGAACATCCTTTCTTTCCAAGAATTTAACAAGAGATTTCTAATTTGGCGCGGCTTTTGGAAGTTCTAAGATTAATTAATTAATTAATAATTTTATAGAACTTTGCAAAAGATCGTACGATCAGGAATCAAAATGGCCAAGAACATGAACATTTTAGCTTTTTTAAATTCCTAAATGAATACCAAAGTGATTAATAATATTATTTTGACAAAATATAACGTCTAAACCCTTAATAAACAATACTCGAAGGACATTTTCGCTACAATTATTTGTACCAAAGTATGGCGTATTATACTTAAAACCCAGAATACGAAAAGTAAACGGATAACAAAGTAAGCCCCTCCTAATCCCGCAGAAGCTGCGAAGTCAATTCTATAAATCAAGTACATAGTTCCATTGTTTAGATAGGATAATCGCAGGGATTAGGACCGCTACAACTCTATAGTAAAATGGTTTGGCAGAGTCCGCGATCCGACGGCGCATTCGTTACGCAACGGCATGTTCAAGTGCACCGACCACCCGCTTGTGCCAATACAATTAGATGGCACGTACTACATCCTCCTTACAAGTACCTTTTCAAATCAGCGAAAGTAACGACTTCCTTGACTTATCTAAACGATGGCGCATGAATTACAACAGCAATGGACTATTCTAAATCTACCCACAACATCAAACTTACCTCAACTTTTACGAACTTTCAAATAGACACCGGAGTTGAACTCCGAGAGCTTTTCACTGAAAATACATTTCAGTCCGTGTCCTTGGGAGAGTCCACGCACTTATAACTGAAAGTTTATTTTGTATCATCGGCGCGGGTAGGCGAAAGTTGAGACGGGCGGGCGAGCGAGTGGCTGCCGCTCGCTCGTCGGGAGAAGTGGCGGGCGGGGAGCGCGCGGGCGGGCGGGGCGAGCGGCGGGCGCAGGCGCGCCCGCGCCCGGGCTGACGTCACGCCGACACGCTGCCGCCCGAACACCAATCTCGCCTCACACGCTCCCCAGTCCACAGAAGTGACTCATAATCGGGCCCACAAACTCTGGATGAAAGAAACTCTGTAACCTATACCTATCCTAATCAATAGGTCGGCTGAAGGCCGCCAACGATGAGGATCAAAGGGGAATATTTACAGACGTCCACCCAAATGTTGTAGGATGTTTTGGGTCTAAATACAAAGAGAGAATTACGTTGGTCACTATTTGCACTTCCAGTGTTTAATCGTAGTGTATCAAAGGAACTAACAAAGAGTTACACAAATAGGTTTTTGAGACTGTCCTTTGTTACATTAGTCGCGGTTTTTTGGAGAGGAAAGTCGCAACTCCGCTTTCTTCTACCAATCTTGATTACAGTTTTTGTCATCGCCAGAAAGCTCAATTTTTCAGTGGATGTATTAAGGACAATATTACAAATTGCTTCGTGAGTACATTCGTAACGGATATTAGAGCTTTAAACTCCTCTGTGAGCTTAATATTGTGTAAGGTATAATAAAAGCCAACTAAATCTCGTTGATTTAATGGAATAACTAACAACAAACAGAACAAGTCAAAGTCAGGTAATTTAATAAAATCCTTCGATCTCTTGAGACCCTAACTTTGTTATTGAACTTTGGGAAATATTTTTAAACTGGTCACTAAGTATTTGATTAGTTCAAAGTGCTCGCAGATTGCCAAACTTTTTATTGCTTTAATTTTGTTGCCGATATTGGAGATATGCCGAAAAGAGTTTCCGGCAAAAACAAACATATACACGAAATGTTTAAAAGAGAAACATGGAATAAGGAACTTCTTAAAATGCGAGTAATGTAATGTGAGGATTGGGATATGCTAGTTGACTGTGACTAGCTAATGTAGTAGAAATTTTACTACCTGCTTTAATTCTATTAGTGTGTTTTACACTTAGTTACCCTATTTATAATTCTCCTATGGATTTTATAGAGCATCTACAGTATACCATGACAACGGAAAATAAACGACGGCCGCTTTGTGTCTTGTGTATAATTTTCAAACCAAGCAAGTTCACATTCGTTAATCCATTACAACCGCTAAAACGTTAATTCGTATATATCTTATTAGTGTGTATTTCATTGTAAAAATGTTATTATATTCAGTTTTATATTACTAAATATTTTACACATTTCCGATTTTTTTATCTGTCTAGGGAAATTTTAGTACGCGTATGAATCAAAATATGAACATAATATACTTATAAAAGATTTTCAAATTTTTCGCTTCAGGATAATCTATGTTTGCCAATGCAGCACAAGAAATAATAAAACGATTTCTAAAACAAATAACCCCAAAAATTCCCCCGAGTTGTAGCTGTCATCGTTTCGGAAATGTTTTCTAATTATATTTAACTGCGGTACTAACTGCGAACACGGATCTTTGTCGTTTCATATTTATTGTCGGCTCTCCAATTACCCATAGACGTCAAATTAATAAATAGCTCAACATTAAAACAAATCATCCCTTATTTAAACAGGTAGTTTTATCTCAAAGCATGGAAACATCCTACCATCCAATTAATATATTTTTTTTGTAGGGGGTATATCTATACCTACGAGATTTATGTTTGAACCCCCGACCTACAAGTAAGACACACATACATAAAAGTACTTAAATTTACAATTTAAAAAAACAGACATAAAAGCAGAAAAAATATCGAGAACCAAAAACCAAAAAAATCATAAACGAAAAAAAAGGTAATTAAATTTCACGTTTCAAAATCCTCAAAACAATCATCAGCGGATACGTTTTAATGAATAATCTCTTAAATAATAATCAATTTTAATCAATATTTACAAATGGTGAAGGTATTTCAAATATGAATTCGACTGAAACGTTTCACAATTGTGTCTATGAAATGGAACGTTAATTTCAAAATCTATCGACAATTTCAGTGATTGTAAATGATTGTTAGTTTCAATTCAAATGGATGATACGTTCGTTTAGCGTGAAGCCGCTGATTAACTCTTGGTAATTGTCTATGTTAATCTTCTTAGAAAAATGAGTATGTAATTTTAGACTGGTTAGCACACCGACTGTCACAGAAAGTGACAAGATATGATAATATAATGATAATGAGAATTAATTGGTGGAATATTTAAAATCCGAGTTTCCGTCAATAACCAATCAACGCACTGAATTTATCGTGTCATGCCTTCTGTGACATTCGCATTGCTGCCGGGCAGTATTTAGATATGCCAAATGAAGTGTTTCTAATCTATGACATAAAACATTTTTTGCCTGATTTCCCAATATCTTTGAGTTAAAAAAAAATAAAAAATAAAGTAATTTATACTTTGGCAAGGTCCATGTTTTCTTAATTGGTGAAATGAAGTGGGCCACAGATGGATGCGAGTTCGTCACCCACCGGTATATTAAACTGGGCCAGATGTGGCCCCTTGAAAGTGTAGTGAGTATCTTGATGTTTGTTATGGTTTCATTGGTACTATAGATATTTTTTTTCATTCGGCTTTCATAACTCCTAGAAATATTATGCAATATAGAACATAATATTATGTTTATGGTACCATTCGTTTTGGTACCTTACCTATGTAGATATCTTTGCGTCATAGGCATTCATTCGTTCTTAAACCCCAACATATTATCTAAAACGTTCGTTGCTAGAACATAGTAATATCGGTTTTCTAGTTTTCGAGCTGCAAGTTGACTATGTGTGACATATTTGGCCAACGAGCCGAAACCCGCCCCTAACTGTTCACCTTGCAAACTCACTCAATCTTACCGATACGACAACTTACTTACACTAAAAATTAGGACGTTTTTTAAGTTAATTATTCTTTATATTTCATTATCTAACCATAAGTTGATTAGACTTGCGAGGAGTTCTTACTCGATAGGCAGCGCTGATAACTAATAAACAGTATTAGATACATAAATAAAGTGTGGATTAACCCCAAAGACTTAACCCGGCTTTGGACTTATCCCTGAACCGGGGCTTTCCAGACATTCCTATAATTCTGCTCTGGAATATTGTTGTGCTAGTCTTCAGTCGATTACATTGAATCCCGGGAGATCTTCCTAGAGCTGTCAGCTAGCAGCTTACCTCGGGTACCTCTGGGTGAACAAACTACATCGATAGAAATGCTGTTGCATTTGTCACTGTAATTACTCCCATTGGTTCACTCACTTGTACGGAAGTAATATTTAAAGCAAATACTTGTTTACAAAATTCATATCAATAACCTCTTTGCTTAGAACATTTTAATTGTTGGAGGACTTAGAATAAATACCACCATGAAGATAAGCAAGGACTTATATTACACAATAGTGATGAAGCTTGAAAGTAACTTAATATCCTACTAGGTATTATTATATTCTTAAATAACCGAACCCTATTACCTACATCTTCCAACGACAATTACTTAACTGAACATGGCTAAAATGTATTGATTAAAATTTAATCAAAACGTAAGGGTGGCTTTTAATAAAACCCTGATATTATCGCGCCACCGACCCTTAAACTAGGGTTGCAAGGAAATCATTAAGCACATGCTTACACGGTGTTTGTCTTAGATTGGCTGATACTTCGGTTATCTGTAGGACGTGACTTTGATATCAATTCGGGTGAACCAGGGACGCGGTCAGTTTTAAACATCCTGTTACGACCGGAATCTATTGACGCTTGCTGTCGGATTGTTTAGACAAAGTTTGATTCGTGGTTTAATAATAATTGAACTTGGATATGTTGATAGATTCATCATCCTTCTCACTATAAGGATCTAAACGCCACCCGTTTAGATTCAAAGAGTTTAAATATTGGAAGTTGGCAAATTCTAAGCTCGCTCAAACGATCCTTAACGATGACGTCGAATGCAAAGCTCTGTCCTTAACTAAGAAATCTATGATTATACGAATACTCGTATAATCCCAATAAGTATAAGTCGTATAAGCCCAAGCCAGGTTCGAAAGATAGACATACATCTATCTTTCAAAACTGGCTGTGGGGTTGTTGATCTCAAATCACCAACCCCAGGTGCCACAAAAAGCGCGGTGATTACGCCTTATCCACTGTACTGATATCTTCAGTGAGATGAGGCATTTACCCAGCAGTGGGACATTACAGGCTATTACTTTATTTTATATCTAATCAAAGGTGTCATAAAATGTCGATAGAAATCATTCAATTAACAATCTTCATACAACCAACATAGATTTAAAGCGGCATTTCCCCGGAGACTATTTCCAATTTAATAATTGACAATTTGATGATGAAATGAATACCTATCAACTTTTTCTTTTTACATCTACGTATTCCTTAATAAATATCCGAATTTCGTAGCTTTGCCTTCGCGTCGTATATTTTTTCCTCTCTATTCCTCTCGGGGGAGTTGGTTTGCAAATTCGACCATTATTATAATAACTTCATCCTTTGTTTTGACCTCCACCTTAGCCCAGGGCAGTCCGTTTTGAAAATAATTGGCTTGGTAATAAAGTGATTTAAAACATTTACGGACTTATAAATCATAACTTTCATCATTTTAGCAATATTTTCAGATGAAATTTAAGTTTAGGTCCTAAAAGTGCGTAAATAAATTTGTATAAGCTAACCTATACCTATATTGCCTAAGAATATATGCTTCGTATATGTTATAAAATTATTATAATTTTCACTCAAGATTTAAATAATTATTTACCTCACCACAAATCGAAGAGCACAGAATCTCATTATCTTGCAAGATGTAACCATGAGAGGTATTTTGAAGGAATTCCACAAGAACATAAATTATAGTCCTTATTTACCCCATAAGATAGAGTAAATACTACCAACTAATATCCCATACAAGTTCTAGTAAAACTACTAGCATGCAGAACTCAACAGCAAACACTGCTTGAAACAAAGTATTCCAAAGTAGAACTTCTACCAAATGATCGATCATGAATTCCTGTTCGCCTCACTAATCTTACGAATAAAATACCTTGCCGATTGTTACTCTCATAATGTATCGGAAAATACAAACAGATGGTGAAGAAATTGAAGATGCCTCACGTAACGTGCAAATAAAATAAATATTGAATATTCAGGTTACAAAGGGGAGCTTGGTGACTGTAAACAATTTTCATACAATGTATTTTCACTTTGTCGCTCAATAAGCTCCAAGCGAGCTTTGGGGTTAAATTCTACATTTGGGACAAGAGAGAATACATTCATTTGTCGGTCCTAGTAAATAGCTTCATGTCAATTAATTAAAGTTACGCTGTTTACAATACCTTTTTTGTATTTTGTAAAAGACAAAATAGTTTTTAAAGTATACAGGGTGGGTTTTTTAAACCGGTCAGTATGGGCAAGATATTATACGTAGATACGTAGATCTGTAGATCATTTCATCGATTTTAGTTACAATAAAAACGGCATTCATGATTTTTGAAAAAGCGCTTCCTACGCCCGGCGATCGAACCGAGAAATATACGAAAAAATAACACCCTGTATTTTTGTATTGCCAATAGATAATGTCAATTATAACGATCTGCTTTTAGAAACATGAAGTGTTAAAGTAACAACGACGATTTATTGTTGACAATTAACGTTATTTTTTTATTTCATACATTTTATTTCATACATTTTATGAATTATAATTGTCGAAAAAAAAAGTAGTTTTTCTTATCTATCGAAAAAATCTTCGTATCAGTTTTAGTTTCAGACTTGTCCATGCCACCCCGTATAAAACTACCTTCGAATCCAAAATAACCCAAATCATTATATCTATAACAATTGAACCAACTGCAGAGCCCTGAATCGTTAATTTCAGATGTTATCAGATATGGAAATCGTTTTGGGTCAAACACAAGTCGACGTTTCATTAATTTATCTTCGTCCTGATAAGGCGAAGGATAATATTTATGTGAACTGTTTGATTGCTTGATCGATTATCCGAGAGAAGATGTGTCCTTCGGTTTATAACGGGTCTGAATCATCCCTTGGGAATCGGGTCATAAACAAACTAAGTAGGACTTTTAGGTTATCTAACTAGGACTTTTTGTACCCATGTTTATGAACAAATTAATTGAGTTCTTTATAAATACTCAAACAATATTGCACCAAAAAACTACCAACAAAAACATTTAAAAGTCTCTTTGGAAATACTGTTCTACTCCCTAAAAATATCTAGAAAAAGCAATCAGTTGGTCATGAAATTTTAACTTCATAAAATGAACGTTTAAGATTCGTACGTGCAACAATTTTAAACATTTTCATAAAGTTCAACGAATAAGTTATGCGTTTTAATAAATACTAGCAGCGCCCCGCGGTTTTACCCGCGTTGTGCCCGTTCCCGTGGGAATTTCGGGAATTTTTTTACATAAAAACCTTCCTCTTGAATCACTCTACCTATTACAAAAAACTGCATCAAAATCCGTTGCGTAATTTTAAAGATTTAAGCATACAGACAAACAGACGCGACTTTGTTTTATACTATGTAACTAGCAGCGCCCCGCGGTTTTACCCGCGTTGTACCCGTTCCCGTGGGAATTTCGGGAATTTTTATACATATAAACCTTCCTCTTGA
Source organism: Cyclophora albipunctata (assembly GCA_963082685.1). Classification (NCBI taxonomy): domain Eukaryota; kingdom Metazoa; phylum Arthropoda; class Insecta; order Lepidoptera; family Geometridae; genus Cyclophora; species Cyclophora albipunctata. The sequence goes on along the minus strand of OY720116.1, from coordinate 6,732,324 downwards.
ATCACTCTACCTATTACAAAAAACCGCATCAAAATCCGTTGCGTAATTTTAAAGATTTAAGCATACAGACAAACAAACAGACAAAAGTAGCGACTTTGTTTTATACTATGTAGTGATGATGTGTCCCACGTGACTTTAAAACCACATTTCTGAGAGTAACAGACATCTGTGGATATGTTGAACGTGTTATAGTCTCCTCAGTTTCATAGCAGCCACATTTACATAAGCATATGAGATTTAAAAAATATCACATGTTTTTAAGAATTTCTTTTGTAATACAGTATAGTAGATTTTATTGAGCATAAAGATTCTCGTTTAGCCCAAGAATAAGTATGGTAATAATTAATAAGTGATTGCGTAATTATATTATTAATGTCATATATAAATTAGTAATTTTGGAGGTCTTACACACAGACACTCAATTAGGTACAGAAATGATTACAGAAAAGTGCGAAAATGCACTTCACAATTCAATTTCAGTGAAAAATACTCGGTGATATACCTAGTACCTAATCACCTACTTACTAACTACAGCTAGTTCAGCAGGACTCTACATAATATAAAGTTTTCTCATTATTATCTATTTGAACTTTCTTCTTTGAACCATGTCAGAGGCCTTTGGCGGCTCAATAACTCTGACACCAGGATTGGTCAGGTTGACCATCCACTCGATAAGAAGAAGAAGAAGATTTGAACTTAATACAATGACATCTATGATAGTTGAGTGTTTCATCAAGTCTACTTTAACTAAACGATACTGTACTTACTTTCTACGACATAACGCTCGCTTCTTTAGATGTTGTTTTTGAAACTGTTCATAGATGGCGCTGTCTACCTTTAGTAACAAAAAACAAACGAACACGTAATTATTGAAATGTTATACCCACAGTCTATTTGCAACAGTTTTAATTAGATTTTTGTGTAATAAACACTGAGTTTTAATATTGTTTTTTAGAAAATATGTACGTACGTATCTTTAATCAACAGAATAGATTTGCATTTACATTATTTAGATTTTGCATTACAATTTTCCACCTCATGATACCTCATGATGCCTCAAGCTAATAGTCCTTGGTAGGCGGTAGCTTAGGCGGGCGGGCGGCGAAGAAAAGTTGTTTATTTTAATGTCTTATATTTAAATTAAATTACTCTAAATGCTATATTGAATACAGAATACAAGGCATTAAAAGAAAAACGTAAATTGACTCTGAAGCCAGCCATCGAGAGCGAATAACTTAACTATATTCTATTTTTTCTTAACACAACAACTTGTTTCATTGAGAAATATGGTTCTGTGGAGAATGGATGTGGAATGGATGAGTAGTTATTATTTGAAACCTTATTAAAGACTCGTAACGTCTCTCTGATATGTAGTTGCAATAGCCACTTTCCACAATATTATACCCAAAATTCAAGAATCTTTAAAAGCTTTTTTAATCTACGGTAAAAAGAGCTAACAGCGTCCTTAGATCTAGTAGTGTTCGGACTTGCTTGCTTGCTTTAAAAGTTGTTACTTTATCTAAGTTTGTTATTTAATCACAATCAGTTTGTAAAATAAACTACCTACGAGTAACTCCGTGAGGCTGGTCGTTTCTTCCTCACAGTGCTTGATTACACTTAATCCTCTTCTGTGCTGACATCTTGATTGAATGAAAATATAAGGAATAAAATCGAATGTTAAACCAATAAATAATAAAGAAGTAAAGTAATAATTACAAAATGTAAAAGAAACGTAATCCCGCGACCTTGCCGTTCACTCCTCGAGGTATTCGGCGGATCATGAGCCGGCTCAGCTCCGGTTACCAGCAAAATGCCAACATCACTCACACACATATATTATTACATTTTAATATATCACTGATATTTTGTCAAGGCACCTAGTAACTGAGAGATTTAAAAGTTTGCACAAGACACAACAGTCTTGACTTATTCGACGCGACAATACTGTCTTTTACGACAAACAGTTCAGTCAGTCAGTTGTAGATCAAACATATCAAGTATAACAGACAAAAAGTCTCTTTGACGTTGTGTCTTCATTACCAAACAAACCAAAATAAAGGTTATTTCTTCGTTTTCTCTTCTCTAAAAACCTCTCTCTCGCTTTATTTCAATACGGAAAAAAAGAGATAGAAGAAACACTGTCGTTAGTGTGCATAAGCCCGCAAGAGAGTGTCTAGCTACAGTCATTATATACTGCTCAGGCTCGAACCTACGCACTACAGCCTGTACCGGTCGGAACATTTTAAACCGTTCTGTCTGTCTTTAAAATCTAGATAGTCTAAATATTTCCCCAAAATTGATCAGCCTTACGACGAAGGAAATTGAAACGTATATATACAGTAACTTGCGTTAGAATAATTAGATGCGATCAGTGAGCCTCTAACATTAACATACAAGCATTATATATTGTCAAGGGTACATATAAAAAGCCTGATAATTGATTGACATCATTTATTTTAATAATGTGACATAACAATATGATACTCAGTCACATCTGTCATATACCAGTTAAGTATCTCTTAAATGTATGATTTACTATCATTGAATCAAATTTAAAATAATGTGTAGGCAAGAGTTATTTGTTAGCTATGTGTTTAGACATTATCAAATATATTTATATCTGACTACAAAATTGTATTTTTCAAATTTATTTTAATCTAGCAGTGGTCCAGCGTACCCATTCCTGTGGAAATTTTGACATAAAAAGCTTCATACAAATGTTCCTCTTGAATAACTCTACGTTGGCGAAAACCGCATGAAATCTATTAATAAGTTTCGAGTAATTCAATTACATACAAACAGCTTTTTCGGACTTTTTTATTATATGTATGAGATGATATTTAATTCAATAATTTTTATTTTGACTAAATAAAACAAGTGAATGATCATTTGGCGTTCGCTTCCTCTAAGGGCAAAATGGTGAATGACCAATATCGATAGCTCGTTCAGGATATCTTGGGATGTTTTTGGTGAGACTCACATTAAAAACGATTCGTTAATATAATCAATCAACTTAATACGTTAACATAATATCACTTTAAAGAAATAAACGAAGGGGCATTCGTAATAATAACAGCAGCAAAAAGGTCCTACATTCAGATTTATATTGTCACAAACAGATAAAATTAAAAATGCATTAAAATCTGAAGAGATAATGTACCTTTTAACAATTTTGTAATATCGCACGAAAAGAATTAAAAAACCTGTTTACTCGTTTGGTATCCACAAGGCAAAAAGTTGTCTCAACAGCCCATTTATGAATAATAATACATTGTTATAATCAAGGTGTGTACTTACAAACGGATACACATATGCCTTAAGTAAATGTAGGTAAATCATTTCTTGATTGCAAACGGATTATTGGGAGACATAGGTACCTACAACATGCCCAAGTAAGGTAGAATTTTTTAAACGTCGAATAAAAACTTATATTGGAATACATTATTGTATACCAAGAAACTCCAACTTTTTAGCTTGAAGTTCCATTATTTTTTATTGTGAATGAAATAACAATTCTGCTTAAAACCATTCACTTTGTAATGAAAAAATAATAAGAGAACAAAAGGAACCATCGTTTTAATATTTAGATAATAGCTAGAAACTAATAAAGATGATAATTCTTCTGTTAATATGGACAAGAGTAATAAACAGCGAGCCCAGTATATACCCCGGACAATTTAGACATTCGAGAGTGCATAAAGTCCCAACAAGCTGAAAATCAGGAAAATTGTTCAAAACATAATTATAAACAATGTGTAAAAGTTCCCCATCATTCCCGTGTATGGATTTTTTTTTATTCAAGGTCAAATGTCAAAAAAAAGTGTTTTTCGCGAATATCTGAAAAACGGTGCAATGTAGCAAAAAAAAGTGTATGATGAAATGAAAGCTTATAAAATTCTCTATAACTTTAATTCTATCCAATTTTTCCATATTCCAAACCGTTATTGAACTACACGCTCCAGAAATGTCAAAATTAAGGACCTCGGGCAGGTAACTATGGAGCCTGCCCCAATGCTCAACAGTGACATGACCCATGTCATTTGAAAGGTCTTGAAGAGTTGTACGAGTTACTCCTAGACAGTTATATCGAATTCGATGGCCAACTCGGTGTTTTCGACCACCGAAGAATTAAGGACAACTCTTCAAGGGCTTTCAAATGACATAAGTTATGTCACTGTTGAGCAATACCATCAGGGTCAACTGCACATACACCCAGTTTCGATTCTTCGGTGGTCGAAAACACCGCGTTGGCGGTCGATTTCGATATAACTGTCAAAGAGTGACTTGTACAACTCTTCAAGAGCTTTCAAATGACATAGGTCATGTCACTGTTGAGCAATACCATCAGGGTCAACTGCATATACACCCAGTGTCGATATTTCGATGGTCGAAAACACCGCGTTGGCGGTCGATTTCGATATAAGTGTCAAAGAGTGACTTGTACAACTCTTCAAGAGCTTTCAAATGACATAGGTCATGTCACTTTTGAGCATTAGCATCAGCGTCGACACTTCGGTATGGCATAGCCCAACTCCATTCTTCGGTGGTCGAAAACAGTAAGTTGGACGGCGATTTCGATATAACTATCAAAGAGTGACTTATCAACTCTTTATGAGCTTTCAAATGATATGTGTCATGTCACTGTTGAGCAATACGATCAGTGTCGATACTTCGGTGGTCGGAAACACCGAGTTGGTCGTCGATTTCGATATTACTGTCAAGGAGTGACTTGTAAGAGCTTTCAAATGACATTAGTCATGTCACTGTTGAGCAATACGATCAGGGTCAACTGCACATTATTGCACATACATCTAGTGTTTTTTCTTCGGTGGTCGAAAACACCGAGTTTGGCGTCAATTTCGACATAACTATCAAAAAGTGACTTGTAAGAGCTTTCAAATGCGTAAGTCATGTCACTGTTGAGCATACCGTCCAGGCTCCACAGCACCTCCAGTGGTAATTCTTCGGTGGTCGAAAACACCGAGTTGGCCATCGAATTCGATATTACTGTCTAGGAGTAACTTGTACAACTCTTCAAGACCTTTCAAATGGCATGGGTCATGTCACTGTTGAGCATTGGGGCAGGCTCCATAGTTACCTGCCCGAGGTCCTTAATTTTGACATTTCTGGAGCGTGTAGTTCAATAACGGTTTGGAATATGCAAAAAAAGGATAGAATTAAAGTTATAGAGAATTTTATAAGCTTTCATTTCATCATACACTTTTTTTTGCTACATTGCACCGTTTTTCAGATATTCGCGAAAAACACTTTTTTTTGACATTTGACCTTGAATAAAAAAAAATCCATACACGGGAATGATGGGGAACTTTTACACATTGTTTATAATTATGTTTTGAACAATTTTCCTGATTTTCAGCTTGTTGGGACTTTATGCACTCTCACCCTCATTTTTTGGTTTAAATTGACCGGTGTAATAATGTCTATGCGAATATGTAATGCGTTTCAAACTGGTTGATGTATGTATACAACCATCAGTGGCCGGTATCGGTCAACAACGTAAGTACATATTGTTGTAAGGGTCAATTCGTATTGGCTTACGTAAAAGTATTTTAAAAGTAGATAAATCATTCTACGAAACTACATAGTCTGTTCAATGCCCGTACTCAGAGTCGTCAAATGCTTCCTCGGTGATTTTGACATGTATGACGACAAATTTACATATTTTATATGTCAATTTGTCGTTAGTGCGGCAGGAAATCTTCTTATCATATCTGTTTGTACTCCTTTCATCTTTCCTTTTTTTTGATTGGTAGTATAGTAGTATAGTAGCTGTGGGCACGTTAAGCCGTTGGTCCCGGTTACTTTCTACGGATAGTAGTCGTTACATGAGCCATGTCTGAGGCCTTTGGCGGCTCAACAACTCTGACACCAGGATTGGTCAGATTGACCATCCACTCGATGAAGAAGAAGCAGAGTAGCCCTCCACATCCAAGCTGTGATGCATCTCATTTCTGGCCTTCCTCAAGACAGTCCTCCCTTCTGCCTTTTATCCCGTAGCTCATGTCACTAAGATTTCGGTTTTCTCGCAATGAGGCCAGCTCATTCTATTTCAGTTTTGCTCCGTTACCACTGACATCGGTGAGTTCGAATACTTTCAGAGATCCTAAGCCCTACCGAACTTAGAGCCGTTGTTTTGTGCTGAGGAAGGTGAGAGAAGAGCAAAAATATCAGTTATTTTTTGACGTTACCAAAGATATGCTGTTTCAAGAAATTTTCAAGAGATTTGTATTAGAAAATTGTAAGTTAATATAATAAAAAATATCTGATAGCGCATTGTGACTGCAGCTTTAGCTCACTAATCATATTCACATGCAATTACAAATGTCTGTCTGTTGTAATTTCTGCTTTTTAATATTCCAATATTGCTCGAAAATCTTCATCAATATTGCTTTGCTTGTCGGTTTCGTAACGAATAAGGTATGTTCGGTTAAATTAGTACCGTCCGTATATCTGATTAACTTGTACTGTTTTAACTTAATAGAAAAATGTTTCGATAAATTAATGTTTACACCAATTAATTAAAGTTTGATATTATAAATGGATAATGTGGAAACTTTTAATAATAGACAAGTAATTTATGGATGTGTATGAAATAGCCGGATTGTAAACTTTTATAGATGTCTTAAACATTTAATTAAAATTCTGACAGTTCAATCATAATATTTTATAAACTATAACATTGTGAAGGTGTTATAAAAGAGCAACTATATTAACAACCCATAACACTATTATAGAACATCTTTTAATTGTATATCCTAAAAGTATTTGATAACACCCATTGTTGTAGATTCAATCTTCAAATAAGATAATAAACTTTCTCTGCTGACCGTCTACAAGTACGATGGGTTCTAAGAATTGTAATCAACCATTCATTTTTCTCATAAAATGACGATATAGGAGAAAATAACTCTCAGGGAGCAGTTTACCTAAATATATAAAGGGCATACATGACTCACTGGCTAACTGACTTGTATCACAACCGATACTACTGTTCTAGAAACTTGAAATTGGTTACAGGTTCCATTCATGATGTAAATGAGCACTTAGTAAAGATTATGCGAAATTCAACCCCTAACAAGTGGTGGACCTTTCACGCGACACGAAGCGAGGGCGACCGCTAGTCAAAATATATTCGATTAATGTTTAACCATCAATACATTGAAGCTGAAAAATATATTTACTAAAAAAGGCAAAAACTTCAAAATCAAGCCTAATTTTATCCTGAGATTCCCACGACCGATACGTATCTTATATATAAAATTCTCGTGTCACAATGTTCGTTCCCGTACTCCTCCGAAACGGCTCGACCGATTCTCATGAAATTTTGTGAGCATATTGAGTAGGTCTGAGAATCGGCCAACATCTATTTTTCATCCCGAAATTCCCGCGGGAACGGGTACCGTGGTTGAACTCCTCTGAAACGGCTCGACCGATTCTCATGAAATTTTGTGTACATATCGGGTAGGCCTGAGAATCTGACAACATCAATTTTCATCCCGAAATTCCCGCGGGAACGGGTACAAAGCGGGTGAAACCGCGGGGCGCAGCTAGTCTATATATATAAAATTGAAAGTCCTGACTGACTGACTGATAATCAACGCACAGCCTCAACCGCTACACCTAGAAACATGAAATTTGGCAGGAAGGTTCTTCAAGTGACGTAAGTGCACAGAAAATTCCAACGGGAACGGGCTCAACGCGGGCAAAACCGCGGGGCGCTGCTAGTAAGAAATAAAACAGGTAAAACCGCAGGTCTCTGACAGATATGAAATATATTGTAACCCGTTGCGTCTAGAGAATACCTATTGGTTGCTCACTCACTCCGGCTGATCTCACCTAAATGTCATGTCTACTGACTAATGTGGTTATTTCGTAGTAATATGTCAAGTTGTGACAGTGAACTTTGACAATGTGACGTTTATACATAATTAGTATTTGAATGGTTTCGTCGTATGGCCCCACGGCCGAAGGTAATGTTAAATATCGGTGTCATAGTACCACGGTAATGATAGAAGCAATGTCAGGAATTTCTAACGATCACGTTTTAATTATTATCGTTGCAGTCCTAACAGGTTAATAATAACTTATTGTAATCGAGTTGACAACTTGAGTATTTTTCTTTAGTTGCTTTTTATTTTTTGCGTGTATTTTTAATTTGGTATTGTTGCTGTAAGTATATTAATCTTAAAACTTAACTATCGTGACTTAGGATTTAGAATTTTAGAATCTGTTGAGAGAGGTCAGAAATAGAGCGACTTAGTAGATTATATTCCTAAAAGTCCTACTTACTTCGTAACTGTAACCACTTATGGGAATAAATTGCTCAAAGTGATTAGTAAGTGGTTCACCGAATCATCGGAGGTGTGTATCATCACCTCCACTCCATTAGCTGTTGATTTCAATTACCACACAAGTCGGTAGCAGCCGCGAGCTCTCATCGATCAATACGTAATTACCTGCACGACTAAAGAGAACATGATCGATGAAAATAAAATAGACCACATATCTATTAGCTTACTTAATCAATTCGGGCGTATCAAATTATTTAGGCACGAGGTCGCTGAAAGCACGATCGAGTTAAACCCAACATACTATCTCTTCATAGACAATGCGATTGATGCAAACCCTTGAACAGGTTGCAACACGAATACCTTTACGTTTTGGCGATAAACACAACTTATTAGCCAACTAAGAATTTTGATTAACCTCGCCAGAAGGTAAATGTGTCACTGGTAGTGCACGTTTGACTTATTCATTATTCTCTTACTTCTTACTGATCTAATCTAATCTGTTTTGTGCACTACGTTTACAGATAGTTAATTGCATATTTCTTAATGTTAACCTTAGAACGTATTAAACACTAGATTAAATTAAGATACACTTATTTAGCTGACCTAAGCCGTTTCAAGCTTTGTAGTTTAAGTGTTTACGTGGAAACTTTGAAAGCTGTTATTATAAAATATCTGTGTCAGAGTTGAGCTGTTATTGCAGAAGCATAGATCTTAAAATACCTACACATTGTATTCATGTGCTCAGATACCACGAATAAATTGATAACTTAATTAATTTGGTGTATTAACATTTGGTATATTTATTAACGCCTTATAGTGACACTTGTATACACGATACATAATCGTTTGAACCAGTTGGTAACAGACACTTTCAGATCAAGGTCTATTACCAGCTCCATCTCAATATTTTGTCCAATAAGTGACATTGGCCAGATTATGCTAATTAAAACTAGTTTTGAATTGTTTAAAATGCTTTATAAAATCATAATGTATACAAAATACCCAAGCAGAGACATAAAAGAACAATCAATGAGCAACTCCATGATAAAGTCATCGCAAATATATTTTGATACCAACTACATTATGCTAATAACATTCCGAGCAGCCAACTATGTAGGTACGACGGCCCAGTAATCACTGCCTTCCGTTCCCTGAATTTACTGTACCATGCGAGGAAATAAAGCAATACTCGCCTAAAATTTCAATGAACCGTGAACAAATAGTTCGCATAGTAATAATTTGCTTTAATCTTGCACATTCTTAGATATTCCTAGGTGTACCGCAAAAATACATTTTCCAGGTAGCGTGTTTACCGAAGACGGAGGAGGGAAACCTCTGTTTTTCTCTTTCGGTAGCGCGGGAGTGTCGACGGCGGCGGCGGCGGAGCGGTGGGCGCGAGGCGCGACCGCAAGGTCCCGGCGCGCGCGCACCACGCTGCGCCGCGACTCGCGTAAGTAAAAGTTACTTTTAACAATACCTTGGCGGCGCCTGCGCGCTGCGTACGTCAGTTTGGCCAATTTCTGCCGCGCGGCTCTACGTATCGCGCTCATTTTACTATCGATATCGTGCTCATTGTTGTTACAAACAAAAACAAGACATTGACATCGCGACAATCACCGCAATCAAATATAAATCAACAATCCCTGTGTTTTAAAAAAACGTGTTATAATTTTATGACGACTATAAAGTTCAATAACGTTAATGAAAATTTAAATAAATATAATATTGTACTGGTTATTGCCGACTATACTATTGGATGTTACGCTCTCTTGGCCGTAAGTATTTTTATTGTTTACTTTTGTAACTTCAACCTTCCTTGATAACATTTTCTAATATTGCACCTTTTCCTAATTTGAATGTGGACATATAACTATTCCTAAGCTGCGACCATAAATCGTGATTGGCGGAGCATGTTCTGAATATAGTCAAATGATTTGATATTCTGTTTAAATGGTAGTGTTGAACGGTGGTTGGTATTCTTTTAGTAATATTAATGAGGTGATGAAAGTGTTTGGTCAGTGCGTTTTCCGTCGCGCGCCACCAGCGGCCGGTTATGTGGTCACCCGGCTACTCGGTGAACGAGCCACTACATCAACTTGCAATCGGATCACTATAACTGGTTTCAAACTTATTGTAGACACGTGTCAGCATGGCTAGACTATTATATTAAGACCATTAAACCTCTGGTTGTAACACCACCTTTGTTTGAAACTAGTTTGACAAATCGATTTTATAAAGTCTTACTATTATCAAAATGTAGCACTGTTGCTGAGTCCATGATGATGAAACCAGTTGGTCCCTAAAGAATACAAATGTAGTCTTCTCAGAGGCCTTTACCCTGCTATAGAGTCGTAAAGTTCTGAACTTCACTTTAATTTACACATGAATGACCCAAAACATTCTTGATATCAAAAGTCATTAATTGTCAAAAGGGTTTCAAAACACTTATGATATCTCTTCAAACACATTACTTACCTACGAGTTTACGAGTGTTATAAAGGTGGTATAAATCAACGCCATACTTATCGCACCCATACATTTTCCAAGGGGTTTCAAGTAATTACATATTTTAGGTGCTTTTGGTAGTTATGTACATATAATTTTATCTTATCCAAGACCTTCAACATTTTCAGTGGAATGCTAGAAACCTTTAAAATCTAAAACATTATTATGCAAAACCTTAATCTTAGCAATTATGTCATCATTATACAAATATTATCAAACAAATAAACTTGAAATAATTAAATAGCAATTTGGATATAACAGAAAAACAATGTTATTGACCAAATCAAACATAATTAAAGACTTAAGTAACTATAGCGATTACCAGTGCTATTAATAATGCATCGATTAATCGTTGTCGACTAGGATATACAATTTTGAAAGCAAATTGAGTAGGGATAATTACATACTGAAATATTTCGATCACGGATATTGTAGACTCATTTTGCTTTCCCCGTCTATTGTTTTTACTATTCACTTTGTTTACACAGCAGTAAAACACTATTAAGGTTGCACGTCCACTGCATCGAAATGTTACAATGCGTTGCAAGGTCGGAAGTAAATTTTGAATATGAGAATTCAGAAGCGGAATAACAATTTCGGATTTTACAGACACAATTTAGAATACACGATGAATCAAAACTTGAAATACCTACGATCGTTTTCTCGATGCAAGACAACAAGGGGTCAATCAGCAAGTCAATTGTGTGTCAATTAAAGTGTAATAGAATTGTCTTAGCCTGATAGTCTGACAAATTTTGTCTCAGACAGAGTACAGAATATGTCAACTATCCTATCGAAATACAATACAGACTAAATTGAGACAGATATCATTCAGCAACATTGATCGCCTTTTAAAAAACTATTCAGCCAGTTTATTCGTTAGCTTTCCTATATTGTACACAATACTAAGTAGTCAAACATACGTATGTTAGGACAATGAATCTCAATTTTCAAATTAGCATTGTAAGAATTTTTCTAGACTGTTTCACCTCTAACATTTCCTCGTTCTCAGCCTTGCATCCGCGTTAAATGTGGTTATTAAAATAATAATCAATGTTACATATAATTGTTTTATTGAAGAGGATAAGCTGAAGCTAACATTCGGCAGTCGGATCACGCGGCGAAACAAACGATTACATACTCAACCGCATTCCTTCAAATTAGCATTCCAGCCTCAAAATGATATCACCTATATACATAAACTACCAAATAACTATAAAATTATATGAATATCACATAATTCTCTAAAGTTAATCTTTTTGACCTTGTTTGATTGTTTTATTACTTCATTAGCATTCTTATATTATGACAGGTCTACAGCACACCTATTAGTTTTTTTAACTTCACGGTCGTGACGAGCTAAGAATAGAATGTTGATAACCCTTTATCAATTCTATTATCTGACTGGACCGAAATAGTTTAAGTGTTAATAAATCAAAATGCGAGTGTATCAGGATAAATTATCGACAGTGTAATCAATCAGTTTTGTAGGAGTTGTTGCGCCAACGCCGACTAATGCTCGCACTTGCCCCGTCCCGCTCCACTGAACACTTTCCATGGAAACAAGCGCAGAAAGTCACAAACATTTTGTTAATCATAATTTCAAAAATGACCTTCAACGTCATTATCTTTATAGCATTGAATAAGTAAAAATGTTTCCGCAATAATCATGAGTATGCAACTCAACCACTGGAGTTCAAAGCGACGTTACTTCAAAGAGGCAATCTAATTATTAAACATTGCACCACATTCTTTTTAGTACATTCTATACCCCTTTACTTGTCATATAAATGTAAAAATAAAATTCTAGGTCTAATAAATTATTGAAACACAAAGAATAATTTATTCTCAAGCATTTGACAGTTTTTTGCACATGACAAAAACAATGATTAATTTATTTATGGGCTGTAAAGTTCATACATACAGATGGTTCCATAATATACTAAGAACTAAATTCAAGGAAAATATAACAACATAAGCCAAACATCAACAGGATGACACTACAATTTGGACTTCCTTATAAAAGCTACAAGCGGTGCAGTAACTGTACCAATCTCTTTCATAGATAAACACAATTTTGATGGTCCCATTTCTACCTTGCAATAGGTGACCTCTCGACATTGTAACCCTCTAGGCACTATTAACACCGTTCAATTAATTGATGAATTATTGTCTTATCCATTATCATTGAGAAATATCCCCTGACATATAACGGCAACATAACAGCACTTTTATAGACGGTAGTGGTGTATTAAGTTTTGTAGTCAGCATATTGGATAACTAGGTGTTTCGTCAGGTGTTTAACATGCGGCCGACACGCTATTTCGGCCTCGGTTGGACTCTCTAACTTTTGACGTCTTTTGACTCACCGGCACCGGCCTTTAGTTTTTGTAATAACGTTTGATATTTAATTTTTGTACATGATTTTTGTCATATACTGAGGTAAAGGTGACGGAATTGATTGGCCAATAAGAACGGTAAAAATGGTGGATTTAGGTTCCTCTCTTGTAGGTAACGCAATTTTGTTTTTGTTAATGTTTTTCTTGCAAGCAAATATTTTTTTAAATGCTTCAATTTTTTAAATATTGCCTTAAGTAATCTTTTTCTTTCAAAAGTACTGTTTAAATACTCCAAAAAAAATCTAAACCATTTCATGATAATAAATTCTAACTGTATTTATTTACTAACTTGAATGACTTAGAGGCATTATTTTTTACCAGTAATACAGAAAAAACCAAAATCACTAAACAGCCTATCTGATATAGTATCAGTCAGTTTTCTATACCAATAACCCTGTCTATCCCCATTAAATATTAAGTACCTACTTATAATCAGCTGCGCCTGGCATTTAATTGATGATATTCGAAGTCCCGAGGTCGCGGAAGACCCTACGACTGCATCACTGACGCAAGCGCAGTGAGGTAAGAGTTACATACACACGTGTGGGCTAGTCGTGAAGATTCACATTTGAATTAAGGCATGTTGGCACTTTCAAAATATAAGAAATTTGATTTTTATGAAGAAAGTTTTCATTTTTTTTCTTTGACAAAAACGATTTTTGGTAAAGCACGAGCCGTTATAATAATAAAAGCCGATAGGACCGCGAGGCGCTACGACCTAAACATACTTATGAAATTAAATGTTATAGTACTCTACGACATACAGCTCCTTTTTAACAGACGACCTTTCTGAACTATAAACTTTATAATATTATTTACTCATGTGGTGAAGCTAAAAGCAATCTATTTTAACACGATATTTAAAAAGTAGAACCAAAATAGCTACGAGTATATGAATAGCTGTGTATTAACCAAAACCCATACGAGGAAAACACTCCTAAACTCCAATTCTGAGTAATACTTTTACATAACACACATTTTATAATTCATTTCAAGTTTGCGTTTTGCGATTGCAACCCAAAGAAGATAAAACGTAATTTATTTGCAAAGTTTAAATTTGTACGTTGATACATTGCTTACAGCGCTTTATGCATATTAAAAATCCGTTTCAACTCTGTTTTCGTAAGTCGTAAGTTCCTCAATAAATATGTTTTTAATAAAAAATGTTATTTAACAATCGTACCCAGTGAACTGTAGTTACATTGTATTGGAACCATTATAGATTGCCAACAAATAATTTGTGTTAAGAAATGCGATTACTGGTTTCCTTCTAATGGTCACTTGTGATGTTACAATTTAGACATTGGTACATTAATTACGCTCCTCCAAATTGGATCTCAAAGACTCTGTATAATCTTCTCTGGTATTTCCACTGTCCGATGATTTTGAAAGGACAATTGTAACAACACACAATTGTAGCTTTCAACATCACTGATTGATGTAGATATGAATAGTTGCATCTCTTGATTGTTATACAATGATTTTGAATCATGAGAATTATTATACTAATCTCAATCTGAATTAGCTCTAATGAATAGCCAGTGTCTAATATTCGGCTACTGACAATTTACTACTTGAAATTAGGTGTTATTACTATGCAATAGCACTGCCTATTATTTACAATAGCTAATAAAAATACTAATAAAAAATTCACTAATAAATTGATGTCTTAATTAAGTTTCGAATCAAATTGTACGTAAGCCGGTAGCGATGCATCGATTTGGAGAACATTATCGGGAAATGTTAGAATCATTATACGTTTTGTATAACACGATATAACGAGGTATAACATGACTCAATAGCATTATGTTATTACTTGCTATTAATAATTACGATAAGCAATCACGGTTGCTCACGCGACATAAAAGATGCGCGGTTCGTTCACCCACACTCGTGAGTGAATACTCCACCGATGACGGCGCCACCTCCACTCCATTGTAATTGAAAACCAATGTCGTTACGAATAAGTCCATTTTGCTCAACTCTATATCCTAAAGTTTCGCTACCAACGTATGGTACTCACTCGTACTTGCATATTGCAGACGCTGGCGTCGCATACCACATTCTCTATTTATTTCTATTTGAAAACTCGTAGTTTGTATAATTATAATGTAAAATATACGTAAGACTGCTTTTTACAATACGACCATTATAAATAATACTTAGTGAAAGTGAACTTGTGCTTCGTAATCATTTTACGCCTATACAGAGTGTTTGCGTCATATTTTTTTTCTTACAAACTGTGCGCCCACTCCGTTCTTAATAGGAAATATTATAACTGTTACTTGTTAAATATAAACCGCTTTAACACCTACTATAAATAGAAGTTGAAATGTATCGTCATTTTTACGTATACAATAAAAAACGAAAGTGTCAGGGTAGAACCTTTTCCCATAAAACCTGCTTTGATTTTCTACACCAAAACGGATACAGAAGTTTGACGTAAAATAATTATTAAAATAATTTTTAAATTAAGAAGTTTCCGTTTGATTGCGTATGCAATGATTAAGTTTTAATTGGGACAATTTCTCATGTAATTAATTAGCTAACTGCACCTAAGTGAATAGCCAAAGGGAGGTACAAAAGTGTAGCGTCACGTAAGTCAATTGGCTGAAGATAATATTGCATCAATGTTCTCGTCACGGTGTGATCCCCGCTACACAATGTGCGCACTGCATTGCGCATGCGACTAATTGTAACCGACCAGGTGACAAGTGGTACCCATCCACGCCGGTCACGACTCAGACACTCGATTGATCTCAACTTTCTATCAAAGCCTCCAGCCATACTCTTCACAACACTCGGCTAAACACTCACATTTATAACACCATTTAAAAGCCCATTCTTACCCCAATGGCCTTCCTAACAATACGGTAATTAGACTGGGCGTACACCACCATTACAGTAATTGATATAAATAAAAACATAATTACAAAAGTCTCGTTAGAAATAGACCACTTAACCGACTCTACAAATAGTGTTACAAACAATTTCGTTTTTTGAAAGTTGATTAGTGGGGTGGACTTATGTACCCGGCAACTAGTTTGATTGGTTTTATTCAATTTGCACTATTGACCTTGCACGTAATCCTTTCGAAACACTGCATTCCATATGGTACCTGGGAGGTGTCGGTCTATTCACAGTATTCGTTCACATAACACATCTATTGTTCTTCCATTGACACGACTCGCACTACAATGCTCTACATTATTTCCTCATACTTCGACATTTCATGGTTTTGAGCGAATACGTTTAAAAAAAACGTGAAAAAAAACTACGTAAATTCATTTGTTTTACTGGACTTGCCGGAATTATTTAAAGGTTGGCCATTCAACAACTAATAAATAAACATTTAATGCTTTATTCATAAACGTTGTAATAAAGTAAAAGTATAAAACGTTGTTATAAAGTGTTTTGTCTCTTTTGCTCTTTAGAAAATAACGTATGACAGAAAGGGACCAATCATTTGATAGCTAAAATGCTGTTAATAAGCTTTTACGTAACAGCTTGTAAATCTGAGCTAAAAATCATACTACACATTTTCAACGAAATACCTACTGCAAAATAATTAACAATGAAAATAAATTACAGAGATCTCACTGAAAATTAATTTATTATCATAACCCGGGTTTATGATAATTGCAGCTTTAACGTATTGTTCTTCAGCTTTCATAAATTATTTCATTACATATAAACATTAAACAATAACACACTTTGCCCATGTCGCCATATTGGATTTTATAACCACTGCATCGAAATCAAATTTGGAATCACAGTTTTAATATATTTGTTTTTCGATTCCTATATTAAAAACAACATATTATTACTTTTTCTTGTCGATTCCTATTCAAAACAGTTACGCTTAATTGTTCATATATTTACATATATTGTTGTCTAAAACCCAATCCACGATGTTTGACTAACAAATCTATAGATAGTTAAAGTATAAACAACAATTACACCGCACCGCAGTTAAAAACTGGAGTAGGTATAGTTTTGTTGTCTAGAATGTTATTCAACTTGATGCAATAATAGACTACCGGATTTAATGGCTGTGTCGTGACGGCAGCCTTCCGCCAGATGTCACAAAAACAAGCATTTAACACCGACCAGAAGCTTAAACAATTCGTGACTGGGTACAGTGAAATTTTTAACTGACGCCGCGCTAATGAAAAGGTTTATTATTTTATCTATCATTAGCAGCACCCCGCGGTTTTACCCGCGTTGTGCCCGTGGGAATTTCGGGATCAAAAATAGCCTATGACCTTCCCGTTGAATGTATCTACCTATTACAAAAAGAATTATTCAAATCGGACAGGTAATTCCCGAGATTAGCTCGAACATACAAACAAACAAACTTACAAATTTTACAACTCTACAAAATACTCCACAAAAACCTGTTGTTAATTGAAATATCAAGAACTATTGCGAGCGAGAAATCTTTTGATTTCTCATGTTTAGAAGTAAATATAAACATTAAAAAGTAAACAAGATCATTGAATGTATACATTAGCACGTGATAATAATTACTCTCTCTTCATAACCAGAAAATCTCATTCATCAATATATTCGTTTCATGTTTTATTCAACAATTAATTTGAATTTGATCGGACACTTCAACTTTATTTATGTTTTATATATCGTAATTGACCTTAACATTACAAAAGCGCGTGTCTTTTGCAAAACATCTGAACGGCCCAAATATAATTAACCTACTATTTTTCGAAACCTGCTCAACAAAATGTGATATTATGGCGTTATGACGAAACCTCATTAATAGTATGTATCGCCATTATGTAGATCGTACCGAAACGACACTAAATTATGATTTGATAGATACTTCTGATTACAATAACAATATTACTCTAACCTTCTTCTTTATTAGTATATAATATTGTTAGCATCGAATATCAAAAAAATGCTGTATGTAGTAATACTCTTTGGTTACGCCATTTCAATACTGATGTCTATTAGTGCCGAATACTGAAATTAATAAAACATGTTTATCTATTTTCAAGAAGTAGTAATCATATTATGATTACTACTTCTTTTCCGTTCAGAGTTAGCTTTTTGGTGATATGTAGATAAGTAGATGAAGCTACGAGTACCACCTATGTTTGGTAATAGACAACCAAACATAGGCGGTACTCGTACCTATGACAACCAAACATTAACTCTACAGACAAGTAGCAATCGTTTCGCATTCTATTGTAGTCAATATTAAAATGTACAGAAATGACACATTCTAATACATTTTAACAGTATTATCTATTTTTCAATTACAATCTGGAGCGATGGTCTTGTCTATAAGGATGGATTAGAAAATATACATTCTTGGACGGTTTAGTAACAAAATAAGGTATATTGTAAATTGTTACTAGCACTAGGGTACATATAGTTTCTTCCCAAACTATATTTCCTTCCATTACTAATCTATTACTACCTAGGTATCGGCATTGCCGTATACTGCTCCCCGATTTAAGTTATTAATGAGAAATATTGATCGGAGTGTAATGTTAGTACATATGTCAATTTAATAATATCGGCGGAACGTTTAATAGATTATACAGAAACAGTTGCGAGCCGAACCGAAGTAGTAATTGCTGAGAAACTAGTGATTTACAGATCTTGTTTAGTATATAAACATCTTGCAACATATTTTGCCCAACACCATATCTCTACTAATACTGTTAAGAGGTAAAATTTTACTGATTTCTTAAGTTTAAGCGAACACTGCTCATTTTCAATTGAAACTACGTTTTAGGGCCGACACTGCGTTAAGTGTGCGCACGCCGCGGTTCTATACAAAAGTGAACCGTCGCGGACGCACGCGGACGCACACGTGCGCACGCCGCGTTTGCCCGTCGCGTGTGGCTTCATACAAAAGTGAACCGTAGCGTACGCCCGCCGCGTGCGGTATCATACAAAATTGAACCGACGCGTGCACGACGGGCGCACGCTTAACGCAGTGTTGACCCTTAGAGTCTTCGGTGACCACGGTTCTTGTAAAGGGGCCGAAACTTGAAAAAAAATTGTTTGTATGTTTGGGCTACCAGTCCGATTCTAATAAATATTTTTGCAATGGACAACTGAATATATATACTGAAGAGGGAGGTTGTAGGTTATTTTTTATCTCGAAATGGCCACTGGAATTGGCACAACGCGGGTAATACCGCGGGGCGCGGCTTGTTGTCTAAACCCTACCATCTATTTCCGGTTTTTTATATAAAAAGTAACAGTTTAAAGCAAAATTTGACCTTTTAATGATTTATACCTTTTTCTTATAATTAAGATGATTTACTAGAATATGTTTTTTTATTAATATGCGATATCGATTATTAATTAATTGCGAAATAGATATCTATCTATTTATGCGTGACTAAATTATACTGTGTTTGAATATATATACATTGGGAATTATAAAATATAACCTATTAGCCTGCCTTTTGTACTTTTGTGGTAATTTCACCCGTATATATTTTCATTACCCATTGTAGATCAAATTAGTGCGCTCTTACTGGTAAACGAACGAAAACTTAACAACGCAAAATATTAATTTAAAGCAAGTAACTTACTTTATTAATTTGACTTGAAGACTATTGTGCTTCTCACTGTACATATGCTGAGGCATATGCCCAACAGTATTAGCCTGTATGTCCATACAGGCTAATACTTTACTTTTTAGTTTAATAAAGTTGTTATTTGTTGTAACCGAAAAATAACATTACTAAACTATACACAAACAAACACAAACTATACAAAAAAGTCAGGCTTAAAACTTTAAACCCTTCTTAAGTTATATAGCACATTAATTTAACCAAAGTAGGACTATTGCGATTACATTATATACTACACCTACATTCCATACAAGTACCTAGTATTAGGTAACTGAAGATTCGCTGACCGTCCTCGGTAAATGCCACCTCCCGTTCCCACGACGAGCGGTGAACGAACCACTATTGTGTGTCTAGTTCAGTAACAACCACACTATTTGATAACCATAATATAACGACCCAATTACTCTACTAAGTTCGTGATTTTACTTATCACCGCCGAAGCGGTTGCTGACATTGTTTGATTCTATATCGATCACCGAACATCGTCTTCAAAATAGACTGTACGGAAATCAGGACACCTAATTAGGTGACAGGTGCTATTGGTTGACGAATTCGGACTACCGTATGCGTAACATTGTTTCTCTGCACGGTGATTGACTCAATGTAAGTGTGCCTTGATACATGATTTAAATAAAGGCACAGCGTCAAAGGTCAATCAAACCTTAACCACAAACATGAATTCTAATCCATAGCTCACAAAACAAATACGCACGAACCGCACAATATCATTAACTTTACATTACCTCTTAAAACATTTTGTTACGTTCAACCATTGTTCACCTATTAAGCAATAAGGGCATTACTCCTATTACAATACGATTAAATTAAAAAACAACAACTGTTTTAAAGAAATTGTTTCCGCCAGCGTTATGAGTGCATTCCACCGATATTACGAAAACCAAATCGCTATTGTTCGATGCGATATGTAACGCGGAAACGATACGGCTTAATGTCCTGCATTGAACAAAACAACCTTAATCTTGCTACACCAAGGTTTAGATGTAGACAAACAATGTGAGAGACGTGCGAATATCATAAATCTCGATTCGTCTTGGACCCAACTAATGTTATTTGGTTTAACTTAAATGATGTTAAACACCTCGCCAAATATTTACCACAGAATCTACTTAAAATCTCATCAACTTTAAATAAATAACTGTGTTAGCACACAGTACACCGTAAATAATTGAACTTATTTAAAATCTCTCGGCCGATATTTCATTAAATTTTCTTACTATTGTCTAAAATAATTTCATGGTTCGATTTACAATACAATTGTCGTACTCTCCTTTACTCCATATTGTGATATCGCAGTGCAACCGACTACGGTTTAATTGTTCTGTCCCATTGACAAACTTAATCAAGTGAGGGATCTCAGAGTGGTCTAGTCTAGCTAGACTCAATTGAGAACAAACAATTGTTTTTGGAGTGCGGAATTACGACTCGGTTTTGCAGTTCAGGTGCCAATATTATCTGCAAGTTGTTGAATGATATCACGTATATCAGATTGTTTGCCGGACAATATGCTAAGATCACGGTGGTTGAACAATTATCTTTATTGTGTTGTGTGATCGGTTATTATTTATCTGCGGAGGTCGGTGCGAGCGTGAGCGCTACGGCCCCGCGCCGCGCCGTGCCTTGAAGCATAATGCTCACAATGGCCTGCTCTGGTCACCCACAAAAACTAGACTTACTTTCATCTGTCTTAATGAAAATTAATAATCACGTAGCAACTTGTGTAAGGTGTTAACTCCTCACGCTAACACGCGTCAAAACGCGCTCCTAGAGTCATGTTTGTATTGAATCTACGGCCTCGTGCGCGGTCTACCGATTCTTACTTTCACAGATACACGTAATTCCAGCAAACAGTTTTTTTTAGAATTTTGCAATAATTTGCAAAATTTATGTATTCATTGACAGCACTAGTTTGATGTAATTTTGATTTTCATTTGGTTCCTATAAAATTACGACAAGACTTTAAAGTTGTACTTGGTTATGTGCAAATAATGTTAGCAAATATATCGAAAAGTAACTCATTATCGGAATTATATCATTGGCTAGAGATGTGCGCGCGACCGACGACATTAAGCCGCAACCGGTCGGGCGGCATTCACAAACACATCAACTTTAACATTCTCAGCCACCTCGCCTCCTGCGATGACCCAGCCGCTTTCGTCACACGCCATTAAATATAACTCGAATCACACATACTATTTGTCACCGTAGAAGATTGAAAATTTGCGATTTCCTTCGCGCTACCCAAAGTCGGTTAAACACACCGGTGATGCAACCAAATATGTGACCTTTCGAAGGATTTCATCTCAAACAATGCGGTCGTCATATTTTTTAAATAGCATGTCAATATTCTCTACAGTTATCACAGATCTGTCATCGCATTATTTCAATTGTCGGTTGTAACAAGTTGGATTGACATTTTTAACCAAGTTATGTAAAAAACGTAATTAATTTTTCACGGACTGACCGTAAATTTGATATATCTTGCGTATAATAATTTACGCTTGACATTTGACCCATGTTTAGTTTTATTTTATAAATATTAATGAAGCGTGAAGGTCAATTTGGATGGTTATTGTTTCAGAGAATGCGCCAGGCGTTTGGAAGGCGGTGCGTCGTGCTCTGAGGCGAGGAGGAGGCCACACAATGCGGACCAGCTCTCGACTCGCTACACACTAGCCGGGACGGCCTTATTACGTATTTAGTTCTAGATCGAGGTGAGTGCTCTCATTGTAATCACTTCTTTACCTTTTGAGGTACATCTAATCAAAATATCATCGCAGAAATAAACTTGATATGAAGTTAGTCTATCCTCGTAGTTAGGAACATGGGTACGAATCTAAAGTTAATGCATTCTTAAAATACTAAAGACACTTAGTTATGCTAATAACAAACACATTTAGTAACATTTAAGTCCATATGAATAAACCTCAAATATCATATTTCAATGGCACGCCAAACAAAACATCAAACATTACGAAAACTTCACGGCAACATTTTAATATTGAGCGCTACAATGTCACTGAAATGCTCTAGGATTTTCCGGAGCTAGTATTCATCTGAAATTTGAACAAGTGCGCCCTCATTTTGTGGAGAAACTCTAATACGCTTGTGTGCCAAGGCCGGCGAACAAATTGATATTACACTAGTGAGAGTTCGCAGCCCGACTTGCGCCTGCGTTGCAAGCCTGCCGCCTGTCACGACCGCCAGTGCACCTCACTCGCCAATTATCAACTATTCTCTCCTTGACAACTCTCTGTTACTCATTGTTTCACTGTCCACCTATTTTCAATATTCACTCAATGACTGCAATTTGAAAGCTGATAGGTCAATTCCTTTCATTTCGGTCTAGACTTAATTAAGATTTGTAAAGACGTCTATTGTACCGTTGGCCGGTTGCAATAATTAACAAATGTCAAGAGGGGTAATAAACTGTACCAACTTCATGTTAACAATAACCTTACATCCTACTTAGACTGAATTGAATCATTACGGTTAAATGTTAACAGTGTCTTGTTCATCCAACCCGTCTAGAGATCATATCGATAGTTCTCAATGACCTTTGTACTACGTGTCACATTACTCAGTTATTATGCCAGATGGATATTCCACTTATTTGATTCACAGAACCTTTTGAACTTCATCTCGTTAGCTTAATTGTTCGTTTCTTAACCTGTGGATACAGACTTATGTAATTCCTGCAGAGAATGCCATTATGTACTCTATTATGTACCATTCAACATTCGGTAACGTCTTCGTTCCTTGACTTAATGTTGTCAATATACTTTTTATACTATTTCCTTATTTCTTTATCACCGTTTTATTGCTTTCTTTTTAATTAGGTACACTTAGTAGAGGAACCGATAGATGTAGAAGACAAGCCCGTTGGCACAGTGGCAGTGAGAGCGCTTACTGTGTCGGGGGTTGCGGGTTCGATTTCCGCCCGGAGTGAACAATATGTGCAGACATAGTTGTTGGCGACGACGTCTGGGTGTCAATTATATATCCTTATAAAGTATTTGTGTATGTATATGTAGTAGTATCAGTTAATTAGATTCCATAACACAAGCTTAGAGCTTACTTTGGGTCTAATTAACCGTGTGTGAATTTGTCCAGGTATATTTATTATTTATTTATTTATTTATGTATCGAGGTATTGGTAATTAGGTAGAGCTATCGAGGTATTTCTGTTTTATTTCTGTCTTAAGCAAAACACACATAGTGCGGGCACGGGTCGGATGCGGGTCGCGTGACGTTGTGTTCCTCATATTTGTAAGAAAAAAGTTACACCGCATCAGACCTGCAACGTTATGTCCTTGTCGTATACGTAATAACTTAATTAAACGTAAACTACCGGCTTGAACTGAGTCGTAAAATATGATCGAATCAGAATTCGTAAATCAGGAATAATCCGGACCGTATCGTGTAACAATCTTTTTCTTTTTAAGAAACTAATATGAAAATGATGTAATGATGTGATATATGTAAATGAAACGTTATAGGATAACAATGAAATGAAATCACATAATTTTAATATTTTTTTCTCCTAAAGAATTGTCTTTTGTTGAAAAATCAACCGTATTAATCTACATTTTAAGTCTTTTAAAACGAAATTTACTGTAGATGATAACCCCACTACTGATCTAAGTTAAGTAGGACAATAAATTATGACATGGTTATTAACAATATTTCATTGCACAATAGTAAAGCCTATAATTAATAACTTGCCACAGACATATCATTAACATGTTTCCTGCCCATTGTCAGATTAGAATAAAACAAATTTATCGTATGTATTAACGTGCATACTCTATACATTATAAAGAATTTATACGAACAGTTGTAGCAATAATGGTGTCATGTTAAATTATTGTAGATCTACTTAACGTTTTTGAAATAGCTAGTTTGTTTCGCGGGTTAAGAAGTAATTTGAGTTTTATATCCATAAACATATACATACATACACAAATACTTTATAAGAATAAAGTATATAGTAGTATATAATATAACTTTATTGACACCCAGACGTCGTCGCCAACAACTATGTCTTCACATATCGTTGACTCCAGGCGGAAATCGAACCCGCAACAACCGACTTAGTAAGCGCTCTTACCACTGCCTAATATTTATCAAAGAGCTAATTGTACCACTCTGCAATATATTGCAGCTATACAAAGATCGATAGTCCAAGTCATCAATCATTGCAATGCAACGAGTGCACTAATGGTGCACAATATTGGACCAGTGGTGTGATTCTAAAATTGTGGCGCCATTCCGACAATGGATATGAGTTATTAGATTTTATATTAAAACTAGAACCGTCCACATAAATTGTACAGACAGAATGCATATCATTAAGTTATAGAAATACGTATCTACCTGGACTTACTGTCATAAAGTTAAAATTTTGGGACTTGAACTAATAACTTACTTTTTAGGTGAATTAGTGAATTTAGCTTATACTGTTTTATTCATTGAATCGACGGCATCATTGATTAGATATACATCGTTGTCGTCAATCTGGAAACTATCGATCGAAGCTGATTAATCCATTCTCTATCGATCAATTCCGTCGATCCATTACAGATCCATTAGTGTAGGGCATAAGGGTGTTACTGCGGCTGCAACTTAAAGGTGTAAGATGTTGGCATTTTACTATTTAAACTAAATCAAAGCAAAATCAAGTACATTACTAATTACCCACTACCAATTTACAGTTGTCGTGTCTGTATATTAAGTACAAGGCTTTCGGCTCACTTACCTACTTACAAGAAGCTCATTCGAAAGTTTCAACCGACTTTTTTTGCGATCAAATTTTGAAACTTTTACTGCAGGTGCACGGATGAAAAAATAGATATCTTGTATGAATCACCTTTCATAAAGGAGTGATAAGATAACTATCACTAAATACTTATTTATTTTGAAACCAATTTGCCGGTATACTTTCATGAACATTCCTTGTATGCAAATGTCAAACATTATAACAGTCGATCTCTACTAAAATTATGTACATCTTTTAATAATTCCAAAAATAAACACTGCCATGCACAAAACCTGATATGTAAATAGAACAAGAGAAATTCGTAAATTATTATATGTAACTAGACGTACAATAAAACACGTACATAGAAAATGTGTGACTGTGTGTTGAAAGTTGTCATCTTGACTATTTTTATGTTGTTATTCACTAGTCGGGAGCGTGGTGGTATGATTGACAGCGAAACACGCGAGAGAGGCACAGCCTTGGACAAACGATTGTGCTGTGGCCACAACCGGAACTCACACATACTAGTGTCCTTACCGGTTCGATAACAACCAAATCTGATATCAACTTAAATTAAACGACTTGTTAACAATACTAAATGTTGAAATAATTGCTTAAGTACACGAGTACTTAAAACGAGTTAAAGGTCCCTAAAGTGGCCAGGTTTGTGTATTCTTACTTACTCGTACTCATTGTTTTGATCGATGGGTCTGGGGTTATATTGAAAACGTGTTGTTTGTTGGGTCAAGTTTAAACATAACAAATAGAGCCACGCGGTTTCATTCGCGTTGTTCCCATGGAATTTCAATATAAAAATCCTATAATTATAACATAAATATAACCTCCAACCAAAGTGGTAGTAACCGAGATTAGCGAGCTCAAACAAACAAGCAGTATTATAACAGTCAAAATTATACACTGATTGTGATTGACGTATTGACAAAATGTTAGGTACTTTTATAATTATAAATAAATCAATGCATTGTGCTGTAAATATAAAACTAAGTTGCAATATCACCTTCATCTCCAACACCTAACTACGCATTTTTTTTTCATTCAAAGCATTTCCTTAATAGAGACAAACGAACTGTCTCTAAAGATAGTAGAGTGATCTCACAGAAGTGGTATCGAGGGAAATCTATGTTAGTTTCCTTTAGAATTTAGATTATATTCCTGCAGTAAACATCCATCAGTTCCACGCGATTCACTACTGTGAAGATAATAGATAGTTACCATCCCATTTGTAGGAAGTAGTTGAATTAGTAACAGGTGTTTGACTTCGATAAGATGGCGTGAGTTCACAAGATCACAAGCCTGCGAATGCGAAAACTACTCAGTTTAGCTTGTAAACACTTTTGTCACTAATGTAATCCCACTGTCCCACTGCTGGGCAAATGTTTCCCCTAATTATTTCCATGACTCTCAACTCAAACCTTGGATAAATGGTCTTCGTCATTAATCTAACTTATTATATGTTTCCGACAACGTTCTCTAAAAAACTTTAATCTTACATTTGCATAACAAACTTTACTTAATAATAAATAGATATGTAATTTAATAATAAAATGCGATGGTCTTAAACAATCTTCTTTATAGACAGATATTAAAATATATAATTTAACGGTTTTAAATGCAATAGTCACTTGTTCTAAGGCATGATGAAAATGTTGTAACGCGAAAAAGCTATAATTACCGCTCATAAATAGTTGTAAAATACGAATGTATATTTATTTAAAGGTTGTGATGATTCTAGCGTTACTTAGTGAAACCGAGAATTGTAACAAAATGTCAAGGCCGATACCACGTCATAATGCAACTTTTCAATAACGTGTACCTATTCCCATGAGGATTTGTAGACGTATACTCGTAGTTGGTATTTACGGGTCGAATGTTACGTACGGTCACATGACGGTAACTTGTAATCCGTATTGTATTTTTGTATACCTATCGAATTCCTCGAACTTATTTCGATATTATTACAAAATAAGCCTGTCTAGTTGAACAGGACTAGATGAAATCTCTTGTTAATAAAGTATTATGTTTACAATTCTCAGTTTTCCGGATCAAGTGGCTTTCATCACAACTTGCTCTTATGAATGAATGTTACTTTTACATAACGTATTTTCATAATAACTGGATCTCTTAATGAATCCAAGTGTCCCAAAAATTACTAACTCATTATCTACAGCAACGGAAAAGAAACTACATTACTTAGGTACGCACTGTAATTTGATTACGAAATAAAAATTATTATTATTATAGTGTTTCTCCTTGGAGTCACGGGACAAGCCCGGTCTTTTTGAGAGGCATGCGAGGGGATACAGATCCAACTCGTAGAGGCCCTTTGGAGATGTTTAATGTAATGGAGTACAACTGCAGAGACACACTCCCGACCACATCAGTACAACATGTCCGGGAATGTGTACCTGCAGAAGTAGGGACTATTATAAGTAAAAATGAAAGAAAAAGACTGGGCTATGGAAATGAAGGTTGGATGGACTGGAAATGGGATATTGCAAAGAGGTCGGCACCTGCCATAACAAGTGGTATACAAGTTATTGGCGGCAGGCCGTGGCTCGCCGCCCGCTGGATGGGCCCCCCGAAACAACCGACGTAGAGACGGCAAGGGGGCAACATCGGTACGGGTGACTCGGGGGTGTAGAGAGGTGTGCTGCGCTTTCTCTTACGTTACTCGCGGCGTTATGCCCTTTAACACTTCCACCCCCGGATCACACAGCCGAAATCGACTGTGCCTCTAACGACCCCCCTCTGGCCGGCCGGTGAAGGCAAGCCAGAGCCGAGAGTCCTGCGGGCCCCCTTGGGGTCCACTCCGACCGGGGAAGGCTCGCCGGAGACGAGGGCCCTGACCGACTCTCTGGGGCACTCGGGAATCGCCCGTGGTGTCGCTACTCACCAACAGCTCGCCACAAGCTGCCCTGCGGGCTTATTATTATTATTATTAATTGACTAAAGCTCAAGAGTTTGTTTTTTGGATGTTTATGTTATAAATATAATCTCTGGAACTATCCTTCGGATTTGAAATATTTTTTTGGATATTAGGTTATTCAGCCATATTCAATAAAACTAAAAACTAAAAATTCGCAGGTAAAATGCGAAGCGTTGTTAATTTTCAAACTATTTATAATAAATCCATTAACTTAGCTACATGTTTATAATGTATTAATTTGACTTGAGATCAGATAATTATCAAATACGAATTTGTAATATTTATTTATTTATTGCCAGTCTAAAAAACCATCGGTAAGTTCAATGGTTCAAATATCAGGGCCAATGTCAATCTGGTTATGATGTCAAGACTCCGTCTAATTTATTTATGTCGATTACTCAATTACCATGTTCATGATAAAATATGAATTTTTAAGTAACTCTAGGCAAGTAGGAATTAGCTTTTATTTACCAATAGAAAAATCTTGAAATAATATCTAATAACTTAAATCAATAAAATCCCATTATCACAGAAATCTTAATAATCTCTATACCTATATAAAATAATCTGTATATATATAAATCAATGCCACTTTTCGTTGTAATTTTAAAACTCAAGAACGGGCTCATCTTTCCAAACCAAATGCTTTGTTCGGACTATTTAGTAGATGGTATATGTGAAGTTTGCACAAAATCAGTTGAGCGGTTCTTAAATTCCTACGGGATCGGGCAAAACGCGGGTAAAACCGCGGGGCGCAGCTAGTTAACTATAACTTATGCAATTTCGTTACCATATTCAATGTATATTTTTAATAGTTTTGTCTTTTATGCCGAAAGTATGAAAGTAAAATCAGATTACATAAGACAGTACTTAATGCGTAGATAAAATGCTCTGTTTTGAACAACTAGGTTTGTGGATACTTTAATACCGACAGCTATAAAGAATTGTGTAACAGATTTTGTCGTGTTTATATCTAACTAGCAGCGCCCCGCGGTTTCATCCGCTTTGTACCCATATTATTTTAAAAAATCGGGGCAAAAAATTGCTCATAACGTAGAGGTACGTTATGAGCAATTTTTTGCCCCGATTGACGGAGCTATCATATAAAATAATATTATTTCGAATCTGACGTGTAGTTCTTGAAATAAACACATTCAAACAAACTAACATTTTTGTTGTATTAGTATAGTTGACTGTTACATGCCACAACAAACTTTAAACAAAACCTTCTTTATTACATGCGTTATTATAGTTTCAATTTACTATATTTGTATGTAGACACAACTTGTAGTTAGATGCGTGTGGTCCATTAATATACCTACTCGTTATATAAGTCACTTTGTCTTTCTTCTTTTCCTTTACTTGTCTTAGTACGACTTCCATACCCGCTGTGTCCGTTAATCGTTGCATGAATGTTGTTCCTGGATTACTTATTTTGTTCTGTGGAATAATAGTAGCCATTAGCCACGGTTTTGCCTAAGGCGACTTTCCTAATGGATACGATTAGCTGCCGACTTTTTCTCATACGACATAGGAAGGTATTCTGTTCAAAATATTTCTATTTATGTGAAAATTTTGTCCGATTCGGTCATTTATTTAAGGTGTGTAAACAGTTATTTACTTTAGATTTAAATAACGTCCCATAAAAAAAGGTTTTTTTACCTACATTGTACAATGTATATACAACCACTGCTGGGTAAACGTCTCCCAAAAAGAGTTAAGAGATAAAGGCAAGAATTCGCCAATAGATATAATTCAGAAATCTTGCTTAACATATTTCTAAAACGTTTAATTGTCGGCGCCAGTTATTTCAGTCGGCAGACCATGTCGGAGACGTTTAAGCGGTCTAAAAACTTCAACTATTTTTTAATTAACCTAAGATTTAATATGATACAGAATCGGATTCATCTATACATATAATAAAATTGTAGAAAAGTGCTGTCTGTACATTGAAAATAAAAATAAAAAAAATAGCAGGGGTTATTGTTATGTCGATGTCGAACCCAAAAATGTAATCAACTTTTTTTTTGTCTGTTTGTCTGTTTGTCTGTTTGTCTGTTTGTCTGTTCACGCTAATCTCAGAAACGGCTGATCCGAGTTGGATGCGGTTTTCACGAATATATTGTGGTATGCTTCAGTTATGCTTTAGTGTTTGTTTCATGTCAATCGGTTCATAAATAAAAAAGTTATGTCAAATTGAAGAATCACGTCGAACACTATTCTATGCTTATACTATACATAGGCACCATTAATCTCCGCAACTATTTGACGGATTTGGTTGAAATTTTGTACCGACATATTTTAGAGCCTGGCGCAACATAAAGACTACTTTTTACCGCGGGAAAACATCCGTTTCCCATGGGAATCGGTAGTTTATTGTTTTTTTAACGCCTGTTCCGGTCAACGAACGACGTCGATCATTGTTACTAGATAGGTAAATTACAATCATTAATAGAATATGTTATAGCTACTTATTACCTTGGAATTGACTGGATTACCATGGGAAAAAAATTAAAAGGGCTCATCTAAATTCTTTCTACTTAAGTTAGTTTAGGCTGATATCATAAACTATAAGAATAATTTACCGAGGGAAATCATAGTACTCCCATGGGAATGAAAAAACATTGTTCTTTTACGGCTGAAGGTAGTTTGTAAGCTGTTGAATTTTAAGAATAAATGTCGAACAGATTCCTTCCAGTTTCCCGTGGGTCTGAGATGTTATCCCGCGGTAAAAAGTAACATAAGTGTTGTTATTTCCAAGCCTAAACTAACTGTTTGCCAAATTTCATCCATATCCGTTCAGTAGTTTTTGCGAGAAAGACTAACAAATATGCGTCTATACAAAGTTTCGCGTTTATATTATTAGTAAGAGTTAATTCTATTATGAATAACTACTTTTTTTCTCTGTTAGTAGAATTTACTGAAACTTTATAATAATTTTAATTTAATAATTAATCATCAATACATATCATCATCAATACATCAATACATCATCAATCAATACATCAATATCATCAATACATATAATAAAATTGTAAATGGTCGCTGTCTGTACATAGAAGATATATAAGAAAAAATATATAAGAGGGGCTTTATGAACGCAATAGAACCCAAAACAATGATTTTTAGATTTTTTGTCTGTTTGTCTGTATGTCTGTTTGTCTGTTTGTCTGTACGTTTGTGCGCGCTAATCTCAGAAACGGCTTAACCGAATTGAATGCGGTTTTCACTAATGCGTTGTGATTTGCTGGGATTAACATTTAGGCTTTGTTTTGTTTCAATCGGTTCATAAATAAAAAAGTTATATCAATCTAAAACTATTGTAACATCAATTCTGTACGAAAATGGTTGTTATTGAGTGTCTATAAATAAGACTGCTCAACGCTCCGCAAGTCATTCTGGCGCGGATCGTCGAACAGTCAAGAGCTCCTGAGAATTATAAGTAATCATCCTACTTCCTACTAATATTATAAATGCGAAAGTTTGTGAGGATGGATGTATGTATGGAGTGTGCTACGATGCGGAGGTGGGAGTGTCCGTCCTACGATGCGGAGGTGGGAGTGAGTGACGTTGCGGAGGTGGGAGTGTGCTACGATGCGGAGATGGGAGAGTGCCAAGATGTGGAAGCGGGAGAGTGAAGAACATTAGACACAAAATGTCGGTGACCAAACGATAGTTTGTTGGTGGTTCTACCTACGTACAAACGGTGGTTCTACCTACTGTGTTTACTTCTTTAAGACATTTTAAGCTGTCTACACACCAAAGCCGCCAGCCCGGCGGCAAGAACCCGGCGGCAAGGCCGGCGGCCTGATTTTGAACGAAAATCGTTCAAAATCGTTCAAAATCAGGCCGCCGGCCTTGCCGCCGGGTTCGTGCCGCCGGGCCGGCGGCTTTGGTGTGTAGACAGCTTTACAATTTTGGATTGGGCTGCGGGCCGCAAGTGACGTGTCTGCGGGCCCGCAAGTAGTAACTAAAATAAAATAATAAATTAAAGGACCTTGGGGTACTATGGAGCCCGGGCCCAATGCACAACAGTGACACATGACCTATGTACAAGTCACTCTTTGACGGTCATAACGAAATCGACGGCCAACTCGGTGTTTTGACCACCGAAAAAAGAGTTGGGCTTTGTTATGGACCATAACCGTGTTCTCTCTCGCTCAACAGTGACATGACCTATCCCAATTGAAAGGAAAAGGGTCCTCTTTTTGTGTCGGTTTAATAAAAAAATTTTAAACTATATTTCACGAAACTTAATGTGGCAGACTAAATTCCACGCGAGCGAAGCCGCGGGCAAAAGCTAGTTTTCAATAAAAATTAAGTAATGAGTAAACTGGTTGCAATTGTCTTCCTACCTTTCCCATCAATATTGATTCGGGCCATTGCACTTTGGTGCTAATTTCGTTAAGAATTGCGTGCGCCCTTGCCTCAATCAATCTCGAATTAACAGTTTGACCATGAAAAGTAACGGAAAACATACACACTTTCACATTATTAAAAAAAACAAAGTCCTACAATTGCATAAACTAGAAGTACAACTTATTAACAACTAGCTGCGGCCCGCGGTTTCTCTCGCGTTATAGGATTTTCAGGATAAAAAAATACAACTATATAACCTTTTTTGATGAACGTGGCAATCCATTACAAAAATAATTATTCAAAACGGATAGGCAGTTTCTAGGAAAAGCACATTCAAACAAACAAACAAAATACTCATCAGCTTTCCCATATTGTAGCAAAGATAGTATACATTACAGCCCATTCTTGTTAACAATAACATTTATTCGCACTTTTCGGCTGTAAACGCGAATTTAAATCGTTCCAGTGGCAAAACATTTTGCCTGAATTCACACTTGCAGAGCTTCTAATAGGAGAGGCCAACGTGCTTTCCTGTAGTCACTCGCACGCGCCATACTAAGATACGGGAGATACCTTGTACCTTATTGAATACCTTCACCAAATACAAGCTATTGAATAAAGTGACGTATGCTATCAAAATGTTAAAAATCTAATTTTCTTCCATGGGTTTACTCAAAACTATCCAATTAAGATATGGGAGCCTACGTATCAGTCAATAGGGTAGTGTGAAAATCGAATGGCTCACGTCACGAGAGAAAAACGAGAAAAACATCTGACTGATTTTCACAGGTGATGTTAAGTAAGCCCTAGGAGACTATTATTACAGAGACATCCCATTCAGAGGAGACGTAAAGTTGTGGTCCTTTGAAAATTAAAAAAGACAGCCCAAATAGATTTTCTTTAGTGCGAATCATTATGTTTTTGTCACACTTGACAACTTCTTGACATTTAACCTACCTGAATTTCTCTTACAATATCTTGTTATTTTGATGTAATCTTCACGTTCCAGTAGGTCCCAATAACGCTCTAGTAACTACACGATTAGCACGTAACGCTTCCCATCTATTCGATTTCAAGTCAACATCTATAAGAAATCTATGCAAAAAACAAAAGTGTTGCCACCCGATTTAAATCCCGATCCAGTAACCAATAAGTGATAACGGGCTCTTGTTGGTATACTTGCTTTTATGGTACACTTACAAACGAAAAGCGCGTCCTTAAAAATACAAAATACTTGCTATAAATCACATACATGTTAATTAGAATCTCGTTAGTACGTCGGTTACGCTACGCACTCCAAAATTTTATCTAGAACGGTTAACTGTTATTATATATCAATTACCTACAGTTTTGTCGTAAGATTTGGCAACAATTATTCGACGTTACACACAAATACCGTAAGTACGTGGATAAAATTTTTGATACAGTTTTACGTAATACATTCCATGATTGGACTTAACTGTTGCGTATTAGAGCCAAGCTTTGTGGAATAAACATTCAATTATATATCAGGAACTATTGAGAAATCTATACAGGTAATACAGGGGTCTTTTACGGGAGGGGCCTTGGTAAGGCGACGCGACGGGCGAAAGACTATCGTGCCTTTGCAAAAGTTTTATTATATTGGGCTATTTTTTTTTTATTGCTAGTCAATTTCACTGTTGCTTCATTGCATCAATTGTCAAACGACGATCAAATCAATTCAATTATAATTCTCCAAAACATGTTCTATTTTACCCGCAAACTAAAACCACTCCAATCCATTTACCTCTTACCCCTTGTATAGTTTAACCTTAATTTTATAATCAACACAGTAAACTGTCGGTATCGGGTAACAGCCTCAAACCCAGTGTGTAATAAATTGCATAAACCGAGGCCTGTGGCCACGTGCACCTCGCAAGTAACTATCACCGCGGAATAAGGACAGGCGCTCGATCACGCATTGCGGTTCAGGGGGCTACTCGCAACATTGATAATAGATATTTATATTCGGAATATGTTAGTAACTATATTTTTTATAATATTAAGCTGGTAATGGATTAATTTGGAGCAATATTAAGTCATTTGTTGTAACTAAATATAGGATAGTTTTTAATGTTGACTTCAATTAACTGTTTCCATTATTTTACTGTAAAATAAAGTATGTAATTTTACTTCTATTCAAATTCAATCTTAAATTGAGTAATTATGTCTTTATTTTAACCTGCTTTTAGAATTACTTTTAAAATAACTGTATATTAATCAAATCAACAACATTCCATACCACTATTCTTACAACTGTAACTGTCGTCGTAACAATAATAAGATCGACTCAACTTTGATAAGGTTGCACGACGCACGACAAATGTCAAGTTAGTATCAATACTTAATCGCTTTTACCAGTTTTACTAGTAGACCTGCATATTGTAGTTTCGGCCCTGCCTCGAGCGATAACACCGAACCGCCAGGCAGCCGGCCTAATTAAACATTGCTTCAACAACCAAGTTTCACTTAATTGATCACTTAATCAACATTATCATTCAGAGTGAAATAAATCAGACCATATCAAGCAACCTTGAAATTTTATTAACATTATTCTGATTCTAATAGATAACCGCCTACTTTTATTGTGACTTAATTTAATGTTCGTTCCAACTCGTATAAGGCAATATAGTGCAAGGTCGGATTGAAAGAGCTACGTAACTGATATCAATATTCTTGTCGCCAAAAAAGGCGTTTGGAATTTGTAGAAAGATTGTGAATGACCCGCCTTCACTCTTAATAGAATATCAAGTTCTTCCGTAATAAAAGTAATTATATTAATACCCACCGAACGGAACAGTTTTTTTTCTGAAAATACGACGTCTTTTACATAAACGAGTTAACGAATTTTTAGGAAAAAATTAACTTAACGAAACCAAAGTCGTTCTCGTGTTCTACAAAATGTACACTCACACAATCTCAGCGATGCCTTACGCCCATACTCAGAGACGTAAAATGCTTCGTTAGTAGAGATTTAATTAGTGATTTAAACGCATTTTAGACGTATGAAATATTTCAGTGCGGAAGTTAGAAAATAAAGATCGATCATACCTTCCAAATAACAACCCAGTATTTTGAATAAGTATTGAAATATAAAGCATTGCCTCTCCTCCTTACAAAGAAAGCACGATTCCTTTTCATTAAACAACAAAACTATAAAACACTACTTGATAAGTAGTCAGTTAAAATCGTAAGAAATCTCTCGTCTGTAGTAACTATTGTAGTTACGATCTATTGCGTAGGTACGTTAGTAAGTTTGATATGCAAATTACAATAATCATCAAGTCGTCTTGCGTTAACAAACATTGGCCTTGTAGATAAAACTTGGAAAACCTAATCACTGCCCTTGGCACGGCTATAGTGATTTGCAGTCAATGCACATTGCTCTCTCACTTCACACTTACAATGAAAATGAAGAAGTACATGTCGAAAACGTATGATACTAGCAACGTCCTCAGTATATTTTGTTCGAGTGGTTTTTCCATTTATACATGATCCGGTCTTATTTCAGACTAACTGTGCTCCGCTGTTTTACTTGCATTGTCGTTTCCTTGGGTATTTTTGGATGAAAAATTGACTATAAACTTTCTGTAGAATCCGATTTGAATTATTTTGAATGATTGTTTAGTAGGGACCTTGATCTTAAAACTCTTTCATACAATATTTAGTTACTGTATGATTGTGCGCTAGTGTCATTTTTAAATGCCACTTTCGACACTATTTTGATCCAATTTCAATTTCGTTTCTATAAGTTCCTAAAAGAGATGAAGTTCTTTTACTTTTGTTTTATAAAGGTATGTTTTGGTAGATACTGCAGCAGCAAGCAGCAACTGCCTACCGCGAGCACCACTGCTGGTATCTATGAATCTCTATGAAATTCCTCGTCCGACTGCTGTTGCCGCGGCAGCTGTGGGAAAGCGTACCTTAAATCTCTTCAACTCAAACATATGCTCCTGTTTAATGAGTTCGTTCCACTTTCATTGTTCTGTACCAATATCTGCATCTCTTCATATTTATCACTATATCTTTTTAATTCTAATCCGCCCATTAGATCCAGTGTAAAAGCTTAAACAGCATTCGGTACTCATTGCACATCCATCCTCGTAAATATTCGCAGTTATGATATTAATAGAATTTCGCCTATGAATCATGAGATTTCCATTTAACTATTACCAGACATTACTCACTCTATATACAAAAGTATTATGTATTAAGTAACTATATGTCAGCATGCAGTTTACATATTAATTTGAAAGGTTTTTTTTATGAAATATATTCTATGATTTTGTAAACTGAAATCTTTTGACACTTAGCTCTAATATTGTACAGTCACCGATATCCAATTTATTTCTAAACTAGGAAGTCTATTTAATACTTTCTGAAACTAACTTTGAATAGAAATAAGTATTCAATGTTTGATTAACAATGCAAAATTTAAATTCCTAGTATTGTTCAGATTATTTTGTATTGATAATAAGGTATTAAAATAATACATCGTAATGAGAGTTTTTTATTAAACGTTGAAGTATTTATTAACTCGTCGGAATGCAATTGATATAATAGATAGTTTGTTTTCCCCATTGTTCTACATTCGAACAAGAAATGCGTTCGCAAGTAGCTTACAGACACAATAGTTAGTTATTAACATTCAGAGGTTGTTCATTAAACCTGGAATCTTCTTAAATAATTACTGCAAAAAGCATACGATAAGGTCGAATTGAGAAACCTCCTCCTTTTAACCTTTTAACCTCCTCCTAACTAAATAGTAGTAAAGCAAAATTTTACTAGACAAAAATAACTCGGATTTAAATATAAGTAAACCTAAAAAAATATAATTTTAAACTAAATTCAATCTATATTTATTTTATTTAATAAAGAGGTTTAATTTGTAAGTTTGTTTGTTTATTTGTATGTTCGAGTTAATCCCGGGAATTACCAGCCCCATTTGAATAACCATTTTTGTAATTGATAGCCACATTCAACGGTAAGGTTATTACCTATTTTTTTTATCCCGAAATGCCCACCGGAACGGGCACAACGCGGGTAAAACCGCGGGGCGCTGTTAGTCTATTGGCTAAAGGGCTTCTAGTCTCTACCGGTTCGTGAGTACATTTCAACAACGTGCAGCTCTCACTGAGTCCTGAGTCTAGATCATGATTTAACAATTTGCACGTCATCCTTTATTGAGGCCCTAATCTCACTGACTCGGGAAGTTATACGAATACGTATACATCCTGATTAACCTAACATAACAACTAACACATGAAAGTGACGTAATTCCTTATCTAAGTGTATGATTATCGAAACGATCGAGATGCGGTCTACTTGTTTCCATTTTACTTTCATGTTATTGTCTCAACCGTTGAACAATGTTAATGAGATAACGTAATGATTTATAATTGTTATTTAGATATTTACAGAGACGTCGTGGAGCTGCGACGGTAATTGTTTTTTTTAGATTCCGTAACCAAAGCGTAAAAACGGGACCCTAATACTAAGACTTCGTTCTCAAACTTGCCATCTGTTTGTCCAGGCTGTTTCTCGTGAACAATTATAGCTAGACAGTAGATTTTTTTATAAATGATGCATTTCTATTGCTTTAACAGATTAAAATAAATATTTAAGGGCCTTTTTTTTCGAGATAATGGTACGGAACCCTCAGCCAATAAAATAACAATGTTTATCAAACAAAATTGCTAATCGTTGTCACTGAAACATGTCGCACTCCTTTTGGTGCCACTTAGATAAACTTTAGTAATTCAAACAAAAAGTATAAAGTTAGTTCCAAGTTTTTTTTCTAACGGGTCCACCTGATTACGTATGAAGATGAAGTACACGTCGCATATACCAATTAAATCCCCAGAAAATCTAAATACGTACGTAAATTATCGAATTCTCGTGTGCATTGTTGTGAAACTGACTCCATCACCGCTCCGTGAGGTTCAAAACACTAACAAATTGTTTCATACATCGCTTGTTATTTATGAGCCAATACTGTGTTCTTTACTCCAATGTTTACAGTGTATTTCATTCGAATAGTTATCCAATATGTTTGCTAAGCGTGCCGCAACCGCACTACGCCCGATTAATTTGCAGGTTTTTATTAAATGTATATGTGTTTAGGTAATAACACAAAATAAATGTGTTTAGGAAATGCTTCTTTCATATAACGAAATTGTATGAATTATTTTGATTTAACACGTTCGATAGTACATCGACAAACCCGTTGGCACAGTGGTTAGTGAGAGCGCTTACTGTGTCGGGAGTTGCGGGTTTGCTTCTCGCTCGGAGTCAACTTTGGCGACGAGGTCTAGATATCAATTATATATTCATATAAAGTATTTATGTATGTGTATGTAGTAGTATCAGTAGTATCAGATATTCCATAGTACAAGCTTAAAGCTTAGTGTGGGTGTGGTTTGGGTCTAATTAACCGTTTGTGACTTTGTCCGGGAATATTTATTTATTTACATTCTTTGAAGGAGAGCAAAATAACCTACACAGTATACATGAACTACTTTATATTTATTTTCCTTGGCTGTGTCTCTGAGCATCATAGAAACATCTGATTTTAAAAATATTTAGTACAAATAAAATAGATCCGAAAGTTTGTTTATTTTTTTACGGAAGCCAGAAACTCTTCGCTAGTACTATAATTAGATTGATCCCAAAGTAGTAATTGACACCTCTAAATTAAACGCACGACTGACATCGCGTTATTTCATTAGTTTTTCTAAGCATTTAAGAATTGAACTAACTAAATCAATTCTGCTTCAATGCCCTCATACAATAAACCTACGTGACAAAACGCTCCAATCACTTTTGTTCAAGTTACTCGAATCCTTCGAAGCACATTTAGTTCTTTAGGTCACATAAAGGGTACCAAGTCTAGACTAAACATGTAGGTCACATTCTGTAAAGTTGATTTACAATTTGAATACCTATTACTTTGCTATTTTATTGTCACAGTTTTATGAGCTATCGTGTAATTTGCTAACTTTTTATTACTATTTTATATTGCCCAAAAACCTATAATTAAGTTATACGAATGAAAATGACAAATGCTTTACGTTTTTTATATATTTGCATTTATTATGTGTGAAATCAGAAGTGTATCGTAAATAAACCACGGTGTGACCACGAAAGGTCATGGGAACTACATTCTATACCTTCTGCTTTAAATAAACACATAACGAGATTTTTCTTTATGTACTTAGCATAAGAACAAGTTCAATAACGGCAAAGGAAATCATGTGGAGGAAACCAGCTTGTTATAGACTTGGAGTCAATGTGATATCCGCTAATACTGGTGTACACTGCAGGCCAGTCGGGTTGGATATGTGATGTATGCGTTTTCTCGAAGACTGCAAAACCTTTGATAAGAAAATCACTCCTAAGCAGAAGTGTTTAATATTCCTTTCAAAGGCATTCTTGTCCTGTTTTATCATTAAACAAAGGCAATGGTAATGAGATAAAGGGCAGCCTTCCAACCAACGACGAAGGAGGATCAAATGCGACAAGACATGATATAATTATTATATGGAAGATGTTGTCAGTTTACCTTTTTCATAAGTTTTATATATACCGACATTCGAAAATAATAAGACGGGAATTAGAATTAGAAAATTAGGGGCATGTTAAATTATCGGTTCGTTTGTTTTAATCGATGACCATGTCGCCATTTTGTCAGACCATGAAGAGGCCTTTAGGCGGTCTTTAAAAGTCCGAAAACAGAGTTGGTCACTAATCTACTCAGCCTTACAGCTACTTGTTTACTTAGAGTAAACTCAAACGCTTCATTTATCTTAATGTTTTCATAAGAAGATATGCAGTGAACTAGTTAGGTATACAGGAAACGAACAGATATGTCTTGCAAAACATACGATCGCATCATACTGTACCAATGTTGAAAGTCCAACTGCAATGAAATTGATATTTAATACTAGTCTTATTAAGTAACACATTGTATCTAGATAAGACATACAATAGTTTTTCAATAATGGTTTAATTACAAGTCTCCCGCGGTTACCTACACGGACAATACATTATTTTGAAATACTTTACATGTGCAACAACTAGTCATCCAAGACTTATCTTGGCTTTAAAACTACGCGTTAAATTCCATTCAAATCCGCCTAGTTGAAAAAGCAAAAGCCAAAAATATTCAGAATAAACCCACTCTCAATACATTTGGTTTAAATTACAATAAAAAAACATATACATACCATTTTTACATTACAAACCTATATTCTCCAACAGAGACAAAGATTTTTTTTTTAAATAAAAATTCCATAATTAAAATGGGAAATGATAATAACTAATCAGTTTGATCTCGTTTGTCCGTATATTGAATACCCTTGATCATTACAATCTTATAAAGAAAGCACGTTTCCATAACCGCTAATTAATAACTATGAAAAATGTAGATATCACTTACATTATAGCTAAACCATGTCACTAGTTAAACGTCTTTGAAATTATGTTACTATAGGTATTTTTCTTACAATGTTCTTGACCCTGTTACAGTTCCTACTTATGCAGTAGAGTTGGTTACATTAGCTACCTATCAACTGGCAATTTTACTATCAAATAATAAACTGTCCTAAAAGTTAGCTTATTTTAAGAGTTAGCTGGAATATTTATTTATCTATTTCTGAACATCCCACAACATACACAATGACGTTTTGTTTCTATTCTCTTTTTATATGTTAAAGTCAAGTGTAAGACCATCTCGGGTAGTAATGGAATACATAAAATAATGTGTGAGAAATAACTAAAACAGTTCACAATTAGTAAGAACATAATGTAAATGTGGGGTAAAAATTATGAAAGAATGAGCGATTTTAAAAAATAGTTCATACTACCTAATAGCAATTTATCTCGGTCAAAGTTTTTGAGCCTTCAGCGAGACCTAGATGTACTTACTGTTGCCCTGTAAAAACAATGTAAACAAGCAAGCATATGGTGATTGCAGCGAGGTCAGACGTATTCACAATTTGCAAGTGACACGATACTCAACTAAACATTATATAAGCATCCTAAGCCGTGTGAACCCGCTGTCGAAACTGCTACCAGAATTCAAATGCCAGCCTTAAAACTGCATATTTAACTAACTTTGTAAATACAAAATTAAACCTACCAATTATTTCTCAAACGTTCGCTCAAATACGTTTTGTTCGTACGAAAATTGACGAATGAAAATAAAAGTTAACAACAGTAACCTAATAGCTAATAGTCCAATACTCGTAAAGTGTAGACCGTTTCTGAATAGACCTTCATGTTGAAACGTCTGAACTTGGTAATGAACCAGCTAATAATTCATTCATCACGTCAATTTGGCGGGCAAACAATGAAAAAAAGACTTATGAATGACAGAGGAAATGTCGCGGTATGTGATGGGGGCGGATGAGTTGCCACAGGTGCAGAGCACGAGCGAGCGGCGGGTACCCCGCACTGTGCGTAACGTCATACATTATTCATAACTTCACGGTACTGCATAATATTATAATTAAAACATATCGAGAGATATTAGACTTATAAATAAATAATATAATATTCATAAATACGAAGAAAGTGGCGCTTTATATCCATCTACTGCACAATATGGAATATCTTTTATTCCTTTCATTTTTATACGCCATTAACATAAATGATTGGCATATTAACTACTTGGAATGTTAATCGCTGAAGCTTTTATTTTAAAAGTGTCATTGAGTTAGGAAGAAATGCCCACACAGTGTATATGAAGCCCGAGTATGTTTCGACCTTCATCCCGCATTCCGATGCACAGTCATCAAGGAGGATACGCACTATTTGCTACTCGTCACAGGACAGTCACCTCTCGACAATCATGCGTGTATCATAATACCTAGGTACAAACGGGTACACAACTGTTTTAGATAGTATAACCACGTTGAATAACGTATGGAACAAAGATTTATTCTGTTGGGAAATCAATGTCAATTTAAAAAAATAATTAATGATTGACGTCTAGTCTTATGTAAATGTAATTAATACGGTTTAGTAGTCGTAGAGATAGATTAAGCTGTAGGTATTATCACGGTGTGTTACTGATGAATATTTATACCTTTACAATATGGCCGAAGTAAACAAATCATTTAGAGGAGTGTGTTTGTGCGCTATTCTATACCAACGTTTCCTACGTGAGAGGATGACGTGTCAAGTGTGTCACTGGCTATAATAGGGCAAGCTCTCAGGGCTAACGTGTAAACTCATATTGTCGGACACAGTCCCGGCGGTGTCCCGGCACGACACATTGCGAAACTCTCGTCAACCTCCCTCAACCAGGTACGTGTTACATCCTCACTGATACACTTGCCAACATTCCAATGCCAAATTACACAACCAACAGATGTGATTTAAGATGCGTTCAGCAACTCCAAAAATGTATAACAATGTGCGAATAACGTAGGCGGGCGCAACGAATAATTGATAAGGATTATCGAGTCGTGAATCTCGGGATTAAGCATGTAACCAGTA
This sequence comes from Cyclophora albipunctata, assembly GCA_963082685.1. Classification (NCBI taxonomy): domain Eukaryota; kingdom Metazoa; phylum Arthropoda; class Insecta; order Lepidoptera; family Geometridae; genus Cyclophora; species Cyclophora albipunctata. Next base: position 6,688,885 of record OY720116.1, on the reverse strand, counting down.
GTTAAAACAACCCTAATATGGCACGGATACCTAAGTAATGTGTACTTTTCATGTCGACATAGGTCACAATTATTAACTTAATTGTCTTAAGCGAGTAGGCGACCCATTGTTCGCGGTTCGTTACGTGAATAGCATGATCTGATCTATCTAACAAGTAATTTCGTCCATATTCCTTTTTTATAAATATTATTTCGTCATTTTGCGAGACCTCAATTTATAATCCAGCAAATCTCTGATACATAATATTTCTAACGTTGCCAAAGTGGTCAAAATATATCGATCAAAGGCCATTATTATGCAATGTAACTTTTAAATCACATTTCCTTCGTCACGACTTGTTCTTCCTGACTCTCTGATTGGTGATACGAGCTGACATATCGATTTTAATAATCATGTCTAAATGATCTGTTTATCAAAAGTAGAGCGGTTTCGATATATCACCGCGGACCGGTTGAGAGATCTTAATGAGTCTTATAATAAATTAGTGTTAGAATAGAAATCTTAAATTACGACTTCATCCATTATTGGACTTTAAACTGGATCCTAAACGAGTGAAACTTTTAGTAGTTCTCTTAAATCTATTTTTCTTCCCTTTGTAGAAAATATTCGACTGGACTAAGACATTGTATTAATATGTTTATAAACAATAATACAAATAAAATAATCATTGTAATACCTATCCATGAATACAACTCTTATCACTAAAATATAATTACTTTTGTGCCGTTGACTCGAAAGAAGTTATGTATTTTACAATTTTGTTCAATTAACGAGCTACAAGTATCGATTTTCGATAATCAAAAGTCAAAAAGGAACCCAACGTAACGTTGCCCGGAGCTCCCATAGTCCCTAAACGAGGCACGTGCAATCTAAATTGCAGGAAGTGTTTGAACTAACGTTATTTCTACTTCAGGCTACCACTGAATCCTTATTAGTTCTCATTAGGTCCTATTTTGCTGCCTTTCTTCATAATTACGATTATTAAAGTTCATGTTCGAGTAAGGACTCTATTATTGACAGTTTTCTGACTTATGTAACTAAGAGATGATAACAAAATTGTATAATCTATAAAAAGGCAAACCTGACTGACTGGCGTATGTATATCAACGCACAGTAGAAACTACTGTACCTAGAAACTTGAAATTCGGTGCGGTTCCTTTTATGATGTAGGTGAGCAGTAAGGAAGGATTTTGCGAATTTCAATCTCTAACAGAAGGTGGCCCTTTTACCCTAAGCGCAGCGAGAGCGAGTGTTAAGTGTAACATAAGATACTTCAACTTTTTTCGTTAAATATCTCATAGTTTTGTTTGTAACTAGCAGCGCCCGCGGTTTTACCCGCGTTGTGCTCGTTCCCGTAGAAATTTCGGGAATTACATATACCTAAACCTTCCTCTTGAATCACTCTTCTACTATTTAATAAAACTGCATCAAACTCTGTTGCGTAGTTTTAAAGATCTAAGCATACCTACATAGGGACAGACAGACAGCGGAAAGCGACTTTGTTTTATACTATGTAGTGATGAAACACTGAGTAACTTGTTGTGATGTAGATATTAATAATCAAATAACAAAAAAAACATCCATTCCGTAAACGTAACATATTTAACATACGCTCTTACTCAAAGTCATAATATGATAATGATACATAAATAAATAAATTCTTTACTCTTACACTACTAAAAACTTTATGGTTGTCAATACGACAATAAACCTATTGATGATTCAAAGGATATATAATTCATTCATTAATATATTTATAACTATAAAATGTTTCTTTAGTAAAAATGAAGTAAAACTAATACGAAAAATAGTGCCAAACAATGTTTTCACGTAAAGTTGCGTCTGTTACGAGTTATGATACAATTTTGAAAGACACAATGGCCGATTGTTGCAGCGGTGACCGACTGGCCGACACACTTGTATTGATGATATAACGGAGCCAAGCACCGTTATGTGAACTGGCCATACTTTACTTACAAAATAAAACCATCCAGAAGAATAACGATGAACTACGTTCTAAAACAGACGCACACATAGATGTGTGTTACATGAGTTTCGAATAGTGTCAAACTATTGCCAGCAGAGATTTGCTTCGAAAAGTGTAAGCGCGTTTATGTATGCGTGTCTGTTTTCGTATCACAACTTCTTTGGCTTTCTGGACGTATTTATTATATCTTTGCGTTAATGTGAAGGATCTTCACTCTCATAATATATCGATTTTGTAAGTGCGAAAGTATTAGCGCCCACGCTTTGCTATTCATGATTCATTCTTCATATTGTGTATGATAAAAGGCAAAGTAAAAGTAGACTTTTTGAAATAGGCTGTCTGTGCAACATAGGCTTTCGGGGACGCCACGGTGCAGCGGCGACGGTGGTTAGCAAACTTTTTTAAAGACAATATTACTAGCAAGGATTTAATAAAGGCAACATTGAACATCAGCTCTTATTGCAGACTTTGTTTTCGTTCAGTTAAAATAAATGAACTAAAAAGTAAATTGTCTGTTGTACAAATAGCGGATAAAATGAATGGTCAATATAGGCTACAGCGCGTTCGATTCGTTCTGTTTTTGTTGCACACGAAACGACCATGTTGTTACTGTTTAATGTTAGCTTGATGCTTATTGGGAAACCGTGCGGCTCTAATCGAAGCAAAAAATAATAACTGCATAACGATAACATAATACGTAAGCATTGGAGGTTTGATTTATTGCACCTACGATCACCGTATTTGGAGTATCAATGTGTAATAGTCACTGACCATTATACTTTACTTACCACGGTTAGGTTAACGCGATTTACGTGGTTGTTTTTCATACCAGGAAAAACTTTAAACTTCCTTAAGTAAATCTTTGTATAAACAACTTCCGGTACTTAAATAAACTCTTCTATCAGTTCAATAATTACTTGACGAACTTACTCCTTTTTATTTAAATTACAAATCCTTTACATTTAATCATCGGTTTCCTCATTAAAAGCTGCCCAAGGCAATAACAATTGCATAATTGATAACGCAATAATGCACTTATTGTAAGTACATTAAAGCTCAAAGTGCATTTCACAAATAATAAAACGAACAGTATCATTATTGGGTAATATAAGTTCTTCAGTACTAAAACAAGTCTTGAACATCGCTTAAGTGTTATCAACTTCAACAAGACAATATAAATTTGTATAAGGTTGTATAATCGGGACTTGTGACATAAATTAGTGACCTGCATAGCTAATTACAATTACGTTAACTTCAACGTAATTGTAATTACGATTAAAATTGCATTCACTGTTAAACAATGATGTGTCTATTAAATGAGTGGGTTGTTGATAAATGTTCGTATCTTAGTGATTGCATACAGCCTTCTAGAGCTGACCATATTATTTTTTGAAAAGAGTTCAAATTTAAAAAATCATGGCTTATTTTTAATCAAAGATAATTTCTTGCATAGAGGAAATGAGTTCAGTGATGGAGTACGAATGGAATGAAAGCAAAGCCTTTTCCTCTTCAGAAGGAATCGTCTTCGGCTGAAAAATCTAACAAATTTAGTCCACATTTTGCTCTTGTTAGATTTTTTTTTGCTCGTATGAGACACTAGCAGCGCCCCGCGGTTTTACCCGCTTTGTGCTCGTTCCCGTAGGAATTTTAGTATTTTTATACATATAAACCTTCCCCTTGAATCACTCTATCTATTTAAAAAAAACCGCGTCAAAATCCGTGTAGTATGTAGTATTTAAGTTTATCGCGAACAGACAGACAGACAGAGGCGGCCGGGGACTTTGTTTTATAATAATACTAGCAGCGCCCCGCGGTTTTACCCGCGTTGTGCCCGTTCCCGTGGGAATTTCGGGATTTTTTTTACATAAAAACCTTCCTCTTGAATCACTCTACCTATTACAAAAAACCGCATCAAACTCCGTTGCGTAATTTTAAAGATTTAAGCATACAGACAGACAGACAAACAGACACGAAACAGAGACGACTTTATTTTATACTATGTAGCGATGAAGTGATGAGCTGTGAGTGCAATTCGAACTTACGTTACGTTACTTACGAACGATACTTTTGCTAAACCACCGTACCAGTGAACCATCATTACAACTTTTCCTGTGGGAATTGATTAATGCGTCCGCGAGACGATCAAGTGCACTTGACAAGTCGCAAATGAATAAAACTTGTCAAGTCGCGTCAAGTCGCATCAAGCTCAAGTTGGTTCAAATTTGTTGTCAAGTTATCATCAAAATTATTGTCAAGTCATGTCCAGCACGTAGATACTTGACGGGAATTGTCAAGTCAACGCTGTAAACGATCAATATTCACTTCAAGCCCGTAGACTTGTCAAGTGCACTTGATCGTCTCGCGGACGCTTAATAACATAAACAAAATTCGCATGTATCATATACTAGTCAGTAGTATTATCTGTACGAACATAATCTTGATCCATATATGCGTTACGTTGCAATGTGAACTAAATGTCATATAAACATTATCATTCATTCATTTCGTACAGGTCAGTAGCTTGGTGTCTTCGTTTTGTTTAGTGGCCAATCCTGTTGTTGAAGTTTTTAGAAGGTCTCCAACATATTCTAACGATTGAAAACAACCGGGACCGACTGCTTAACGCATAAACATATTAAACGTAGCATAATATAATTGTGTTGGAAAGACACTATCTCTATTAAATCACAAACTATGTCTTCCATACTCAATTCACATGACACTGCAACAGTTATTGACAACTTATTTATTTTGGTCATTACCGTCACAACTGGGCAAAGACCCAATTCTCAAGGTTACCCAAGATCATATCGAGATCTAATTCTTGGCATTTCTTGACATGCCGTCATATTATGAGTATATATTTTTATATACCTCATTTATATGTATATTAACTGAAGAACGTGATCGGTGAATGTATAGGGAAAAGTTTCGTACTACGTTTAACTTTAGATATTAGATGCTGTTATACCTAATCTTGTTTCAATTAGACCCTGTCAAAGTTGTTAAATCTCTGATAAAAAAGCTTACTTTTACCGATATGGGATAATATTTATTTTACTGAAGTAATAATCTTTATTTTTACACAAAGAGTAGGTACATAAAGTGCTTTAACATTAACATCAACTCAATTTGATAGCATTGTACAAGCATAATTGTTGACGCGCTGACCTCTAAACTGAGATTAACTCGTGTTTTAGATGGTCAGTGGTTCCTCATAGAAAATAGCGTTGATATAACTAAACAAACTGTATGGACGTAAAGCTGTACATAAACATTTGTGTAAAGTGAGCTTGATCGAAGCTCACATTAGTGTACACGTTTCACTGACGTATCAAATGAACGATCCCTTGTTTTGCCGACGTTTCATTTGCATACTGTAAAGCTGGACCGTAGTAAGAAACGGCCAAAATATGTAGGTTATCAGTATTTTATACCCTAACATGAGGTTTGATGTTTTAAAAGTCATAGCAAACTATGTATATCAAATGTTAATGTTAATACTGAGTTATTGGCAATATTTGTAGGGCATTGCTCCAGTTAACGAGTGGCCGGTGGCCCTAGGGGCTGGCCGCTGTTCCATCAAGGAAACCACGCCCGCTGACACAACCGCTCATTGCGACAGCTTTCACGATACTTTGGTACCTAGCTTATTATGTGACAGAAATGTAGAACAAAAAAGTTAGAAGATTGATTTGAAATTGAGCCATGATTCTTGATGTAAAAAGAAGTCAGTAGAAAATATTCGTAGGTTTAGGCACTAAATTCTTTTGATAATCGATATAATGCATATTCGATTCAATGTTTTTTTTTATGTACGGAATCCTTAAAATGCTATTAAAAAGATTCCACGCAGACGAAGTCGCGGGCAATGGCCAGTAAAATATGTCATAAAATGCATATATATCAATATAGTGAAACGTATTCCTAATTTACACAACAAGGCAGGTAGACGAATTGTAGTAAAACTGAAGGCTCTTCAGTTGAAGGTTCTTGAGTTTTACTGTTACCTTCAGCTTAAGGATAGTAATCCTTTCAAATAAGATAAAATATTGTCATTAAACCAGTAAGCCAAAAGTTCATGTTTATATCATAACATTCACGTAACAAATAAATAAACCAATCAACTTAATCAAATGTAATTGATCTTATATAATAATAATAGGCTCTGGCTAATGATATCTTTTATAAGGGATTAATAAATACTTTCCATTATTTCTTACTCTACTTCTGATGAACAATTAAGATTAGAAAGGCTGTAATCATGTTATATTTAACTAATGACCTGTCAAAGTAATGCAATCTCACTTTCGAACTGTACAATCACTAGATATAATATATTAAATTAATGGTCCATCTGACAAGCATGATATTCGCAAAAAAACTAGAAAAGTATCAGAGTTATCTCACCAAAAACTTGTTACTTATGTTATGATATAATACTGGCATCATTTCTATAAACTTTACCTGTAAAGAATTTCCAAGCAATTAGTGTACTTAAAAAAATATATAACACGCTTTTACTTGACATTAGTCACCATTGTCATCTAAACTTGTATGCAAAGATTCAGCTCAATCCAACAATTAAGAGTAGATCAAAACTAACTTACAAGATGTGAGTACAGACACCGACCAAGGCCTAATGCTTGTAAAATTATCTAACATATATATGTACTATCTTTTGATTTACTTTTGTAAACTACATCTCATACAGACACTATACATTTTATAAACGTACATCGTTCATATTTCATGCTCCACTTCCCTAATTCATCAAAAAGTAGAACATTTTTAACATCAAAAAACTTAATTGTTACATTATGTAATTTTGGATGAAGCGTATCGGAACAATGAATTGTTATTAAAATGTAATGTCGCAATAAAACCGGCCAGTGTACAGACAACGAGACGTGTGTGAATGACTATTGTCTTCCTAGTGTATGGACAGCTTTATTTGTAGCGCACTGTTGGCATACAATCAGATAAGACACAACAATCACGTCAACAATCACACGTACAGAGTTTATAGCTCTTGTGGTAATGATTGCAGATAGTTTCTACTTATTGATTTGTTGGTAAGGCGGACTCTGCATAGTAAATTATGCCTAAATTATAATATTCGCTTCTTTCTTTGTAACATTTTTAAGACTATACGTTTCAATTACCGACTTAGAATAGAACCAGAGTTTTATATTCCACACGAGCGGTGCTATGTGCGATCGTGTTGAATTCGATTGTTGCGGGATTCAATAAAATTTTGTCTGTTACCTTGGGTGCAGCACATGAGGTAATTAATTGATAAATCTGTTCAGTTGATTTAACAATATTAAGGTTATATATACGGTTTCATACGAAAGTGAAACGTCGCGTACACCCATCGCAGGCGCCCGCTTAACGCAGTTTCAGCCCTGATTGTCTTGTTTCATTAACTAAAACTTGTGTTATGTTTGTCCTCAGATGCGACGGCAGGCTCGGATCTCAGCCGGCGGCGCGCTAGTCTGGCGCACCGCCTCCGCTTTGCAAGGTAACTAATAATAACAATAAAAATAATCCAATAATATAATCCAATACATTAAACATCTCCAAAGGGCCTCTACGAGTTGTCTCTGTATCCACTCGCATGTCTCTCAAAAAGACCGGGCTTGTCCCGTAACTCAGAGGAGAAACACTATAAAAATAATGATTAAATTCTATTCAAAGTTTCATCATATTACTATTAAACCATCCTTCATTCTATGGTATCTAGTGGTAATAATGAAACAGTAGATTTGTCCTTTTACTATCGGTCTGGAAATATAGCGACGTTATTAATTTTTTTGTAAATTCAGTAAGATTACATCGAAAGTCTTCAAGCGATCACCACAAAAAACTCAGTCAGCAGGGGTTGGCCACTAATTACCTCGACTCAACTCATTAACTTACGACTATAACGTTATTGTTGCTAAGATTACGGTGGTCACAAATTGCGGTGGTCACAGTTAAAATTTAACAAAAAGCAGACAAACGGCAATATATTAAATCAGCAAGTGCTTTAATGCAAATAATTATCAGCTTTTTTCTTTTATTTCAGTTTGGCTGTGGTTGCTAATATTCATATTCCAAAACGAATTTCGGATATCAAGGTCCATTCAACCAGGCGTAAGTATGACCATTTTACTTTTTTTTATCATAATTTAAACTAGGATCGGTTTTACATACCAAGATGATGCATGTTAGGTACATACTTATAAGCACTTTAGATTCGAGATATGAGTTTTATTTCACGAGCGAGTTTATAATATGTATGTTATTTCATTACAGTGTATCACACCTATCGTCACTGTTCTGTAATTTTGCGGTTGCGGGTTCGATTCCCGCCCGGAGTCATCAATATGTAAAGACATAGTTGTTGGCGACGAAGTCTGGGTTTAACCGTGTGTGAATTTGTCCGGGTATATTATATTATTATATTATTATTTCAGTACTTGGACTTTGATAATCTTCCCGAAACCAACTTTACGTGCGCTGGCAAAGTGATCGGCGGGTACTACGCAGACCTGGAGACGTCCTGCCAGATGTTCCACGTATGCACGGTGGGCCAACAAGATGAGCCGATGGACATAAAGTTCCTGTGCCTCAATGGTACCGTTTTTGATCAGGTGAGTCTCAGAATTAACTTTACTTGCTTACTTTTGTGATGTATTTACTTACTCTTATTGTGGCCAAGTAAGATTCGATACCTATCGATACATAATAAAAATTAGATGATGAATATTATACACAGTAATGGCAACCAATATAAACATATCTAAAATCGTAAGACACTTTACTAAATAAAGTTTTTTTTTACACATTTTCAGGAGACAAGAGTTTGCGAACGAGTAGATGAAGTAGATTGTACAAAGTCTGAAAAGTTCTACAGTTTAAATTTAGAGTTATATGGCAGCACTGCGCCGCCAATCATACAGCCAGACCAACACAAACCTCAAGCAACCGAGCAAACGCAGCAGCAAGCCAAACCTAGCAACGAACCTCATACTGATATCCCCACTGAAGAACCTACTACTACACTGCAGAGCAAGCCTCAGGTGCACTACACTGACTCCACGGAAGATCCAGAGCCAGAAATAAAGAGAGAAGAACCTAAAAAACCTCATCCATCATCGACTGAACCACCAATACTACAACTTCCTGATAATGAAGAATCAAACGAAGGTAATATAAATAATACTTTTTTTAATAAGGTCAACCAACCGTTCTGTGTATGAACGTAATATACTTTAAACCAAAATCCTTTTAAAATTATTATGATCCAAAAGAACAGTACGCAAAAAAAACAAAATGTTCATACAATTTATCTTTATAATTCCAGAATATCAAGAAGACGATGAAATCGATTATGAGGATTATCCGCTACCGACTACGACCACGCTAGCCCCAACGACGACTACGACAACAATGACCACTACTAAAGCAACGACTACAACAACGACCCCTCCGTCAACATCAGCTCGACTACCCTCACCACTACCACACTTAATATCTTCCCCTTCTCCACTACTATCTTCCTTGTCACCTCCAGTACCGTCGATATCACCCTCAGTACCTCCTTCACAACCGTACCCAACATTAGACCCATCTCTATTATCCCCACAAGAGTTCATCTACCGGCACAGAGGGCCCAGCTCCGAAGCGATATCATTCCAAAGCTTTCGACCAGCAGACGGAGTATACATAACGCACGCGCCACCTCAACAATTTGATCACTTCCAATACGAGTCATCCCGCACCGCTCCAAGACCGGCTCAGCAACGTCCAACGCCATTCGTGCAGCGACAACCGGCTCCATTCAGGCCCACTACTTTGGACCCCAGAGATCAGTTGCTACGTCCCGGGCCAACTTCTCAACCATCAGAGAGACACGAAACCTCTGTGAAACATAGGCAGCAAAACTACCCGGCATCGTCATTGCCAGCGCAGCGACCTCTTCCTTTTAATCCGTTCTATTACGACCGAAAACGAAGTGATGATTCTATCCCTGAAAACGAATCGTCTCTCTCTGCTCGATCAGTCGCACCGCCCACTGACACGGAACGACCCGCTCCCAAACCGAAGAGTCCACCGCGAGTGATCGTCACAGCCAGTGCTTCGGTCAGCGACAGCAATGGAAAGAGACTGAACTATACCGTAGGAAACGTAGTTAGTGCTGTGAAACCGATAGTTGCTATTAACTACGATGACTATAAAGAATCGGATCTTATATTTGATCCTTTCTTCCTTGATGTGCCAAAACTACAAAAACGTCGTAAGACGAGATCTAATAAAAATAGAAATATTATTAGTGTTCCAATTACTGCTAAGATAGAGACGGAATCAGAACCGCGGAAATTGGCGCCCACTCAACCGCCAACCCACCCTCGGGTCCCGACGAGGACGTCCATGAAGGCGCACGTTACGACGACTACAGCCGCTTGGAATCCAGACGACTATGTCGATGATAATTATGAACCTCACGCGTATGTTCCGCCCATTTCTCCGTTAGCAGTTTTAGTTCATGATCAGAGCAAATTCAAGGAGAACCAATCGGCCAAGAAGTATTTGGGGGACAGGAGTTATCGGGAAGCAGGCCGTGTGAACAATAAGCCGGTGTCGCCGCCCGGCGCGTCGACACCCTCTAGTCAAAGAGCGTCCGGGGGCGCCCCGCCGCCGCCGCCGCCAGCGCCCCTCGAGGCGAATGCTTGCGCCTCTTCGCGCTCCACTGACTGTCGGACCCGTGCCTAATAATCAACTAGCGCCTTTAGTAAAACGACATACTTAACTAATGAAATACATTTTAGATAGGTAGATAATTTGAACAATTTAGCCCGGCGTGTATAACAACTTAATTTATTTAGTGCCTGCACGATAATGTGCCGTGGTGCATTATAAAAATTAGATGCTAGGTATTGTTTCTTCAACGGAATTTAGGTACGAAATTAAATTAACTCTGTTATAAATGCCGCCTTCGAACCACTTTTGTAAGGACCACCAACAATGGAAAATTTATATAATACATTTTGTGAGTCCGTTAAAAGTCAATAATATTTTAATAATTGCAAGCTCTCTCAGGCTATTCGGTTCTGATTCAATGAGTACTTTTCACGAGAATGCACAATACTCTTTTACCTCTAACTTGGTTTGCTCAATTATTTTCATGTTGTACAGTTTGTAGAGAGCTTTAGAATAACTATTTATAATTTATACTAAAAATGGATCATGTAAATATCATAGTTTTATAATGTCCTTTAGATAAAATGTTCATAATATGTAAACATTGAGTTATATGTACTAACGTACTATTAGAGGGGCTACGTAAAACAAAAACCTTGATGATATTATTTTTATTTTATGACATTGACGGGTAGATCCGCACATTTCCAGAATACAATGCTGAAAGGTCTCAAGCGCCATGAAATTGTATGCCGCTTACGCCATGTTTACACGTTTAGTTGAATGACATTATAACATAGATTTAAAAATAGAGATTATAAAAATCATATCAAACCGGACTCTTATTAGAAATATGTACCTAGTTTTTTTTTCAATAAATCACAAATCACAAATTCAATAAATCACATTTTTTTCTATAAATTTTATTTTTATTTAACAAACAATCAAGTATAAAAAGAATAATAGCAAGAGGTTTTTAGCTGACTTAAAAAGGGAGGAGGTATCTCAATTCGAAAAAAATCATGTGATTTTTTTGTGTTGTATGCGGATTACATCGTTGTATATGAACCGATTTTCATGTTTTTTTTGTTGAGAAAAATATATTATTATATCGAGGGATCTGATGATGGCATCCTAGTGAAATCGAGGGGAACTTTCGAAAATCAAAAACCCAAAAACCCTGTAACAGAAATGCCGCTCAAATCGGATCAATAGTTTCCGAGAAATCGCAGACTAAAAAAGTAACATATTTTAAACACTTAGGGTCAAACACAAAATCCCCATTTTGGAGTCGGTTAATATAAAAAGATGGTTAATATATAATATCATCAGGAATAAGGTATTTATCAATGCTCGTCGATAGTGTCCACTTTGGTGTTCACTCTGTATCTCTTATCCCATATACTCTTTGTAATTTGGCTGTTTGTTGATGTAATTTTTTTTTTTTTAATTATTAAATACATGAAGTTCTGGCCAGAATTCGCCATCGACTGAGTCCCGGCCCGCGGACCGGAACGAATCACTGACGAAGTTTGTTTGAAGTGACTTCTCTAGTACGGTAGTACATATAACTCAATGTATGTAAAACTTTTGTATTTCTAGTTGTATTTAGCGATATTTATATACCGGTAAAACATTATTGTTAATATATATTTTAAATTTGTGACGTTTTTTTATTTAAGGAAAGCTTATTTTTCCTTCAGCTAGAGGTTTCATATAGAAAGTATGTTTTGTACAGAAGACCGTAGAACCCTATAAAGTTAATATAACTACATATAAGCTAGTTTCAGACTACGCTATAATATAATAGCATATAGCATATAGTTCATAGCACAACAATGTCGCGCACCATACATTTATTATGGACACGTTCACACTTAACTGTTCTATATATTATTGGCTAACTATACGCTATAAAATCGAGCGATACGGTGAGTTCATGCTGTGCTATATCGTGCGCCGCCCTCTTCCTCCTCCCTCACCCCCGGCCATCCCGCAAGCGAAACGAGCCGCAATTGAGCTTGCCATATACTATAAATCGCGTAATGTGAACGCCATGCTATATAGTATAGCATTAGATCCTTATTTGCTATACTATATAGCACAATATTATAGCGTAGTCTGAAACCGGCTTAAGGAAGGGAACTTATAAACACCCCACGAAATATGCTCGTATAAATATACCTTAAACCAAAAGACCGAAAAATGAAAAACTCCTTGGTACAATATAACCATAGAGTGTTAAATATTGAGCAATGTCTGTGCCTACTTGAATTTATTTAAATAAAATAATTGTATACATTTATAGCGTTCCTAAAATAATAAAGATGGCTCAACCACCACCAGACGCAACTATTTTGAGTGTAGCAGAAATGATCGACGTGGCTTTCGGCGATCCGGAAGTAAAATTTCCATTATTATATATTTTATCTCCTAATCATAAGACTCCTCATAATGTTATAGTGGTAGTTTATTGATGGTAAAGTCTTTAGGGGGCTTTTCCCACTAGAGAACTGCTCTAATAATGGAGATCCATGGGATGGCATGGCACGAAGTCACACACATCTCCATGCGCCTGTTTACTGCTGATAAATCTAGCTGCAGTAAAAAGCGTCCTACTACACACACATAGCTACATCCATAGCACTCACCTTTTAAAATAAAACATAACTAATCTGAACTTAATTATTTTTCTCCACTGTTAGACATAAACACCAATAGAAGTGCATTATCCAAAGTATCATAGCAAAGCTCTCGTGGAAAGCACAGTTAAACGTTATTGACCATTTATTGAAACATACCTCCACTCTTTCGAATTTTACATATTATTTGACGACTTGACCAAATTCGGATGCTTCCCTTAGTAGATTAAAACAAAAATAGTCATAAGACCACCCATACTATAGTAATCATGTTCCATGTTCCAGGTAAATATAGTGCATCACAAGTTAATTCAAACAATACTATATCTACTGGCACGCCAGCTGAGAGTGTTAGAAAGGCAAGTAGAAATTAAATATGGACTGCCATTACTCGCGCATACTTCTTCAAGAATTTCAGTTTCGGAATATAAACTGTTTACCAAAGCTGGGAAAAAAGATGATGAGGAAGGTGCTAGAAAAGGTGGGAGGAAAAGCGGTACTGGATCGTCTGCCACAGGTGGATTAGGTGCAAGTGGAGGACAAGAAGCAGGAGCAGAAAAAGTTCCCAAATCAGGAAGGGTGGTCACTAAAGATTCTGTAGAAACAGATGAACGGGGTAAACAAAGAGGTGTCGCAAAAGAAGGTCAAGCCTCTTCTAAGGGAGGCAGACGTGACACAGACAAGTCTGAAAGTGGCAAAGATGCTTCTGGTAGAAGAAGGGATACTCAAGAAACAGATCAAGATGAAAGTAGTGAGGGGTCTGAAACCCAGGTAGGAGCAAGAGCCGGAGCAGGAGCAGATGCGGGTTCTAGAGATCCAACTGCAAAATCTGATAAAGGCACATCAGCCCAACAAACCACCAAGACCACTACAACGGTTAAAACAACATCTGGACAAACCGAATCTTCAGAAATGATCACAGGCGAAACGGATGAATCTTCGCCAATCAACACAGATCAGACGGATCAAACAACAGCAGAAGTAACTTTTACGGAAACTTCTAGCAAAAAAACAAAAACCACATCATCGGACAAAACACCTATTGATGTAACTTTAACATCAGATAAAACTACAACCGCAATAACATCTACTGACCAAACAATGGGTCTTTCAACATCTTCAGATAAAGCAACACCTTTAACGTCAACGGATCAAACTACAACGGGTCTGACATCATCAGGCAAAACCAAAAGCCAAACATCCACCGGTAAAACGACTTCTGCCACCGATAAAACGACTACTGCCACCGATAAAACGACTTCTGCCACCGATAAAACGACTTCTGCCACCGATAAAACGACTTCTGCCACCGATATAACGATTTCTGCCACGGATAAAACGACTTCATCCGCCGGTAAAACGACTTCATCCGCCGGTAAAACGACTTCATCCGCCGGTAAAACGGCTTCATCCGCCGATAAAACTTTAACTGTTGCTTCTACGTCGGAGAAAATTTCCTCCGACAAAACATCATCTGGGAAACAGACGTCTACATCAACTGAGAAAGAGACGACTTCATCATCTGGGAAACAGACGTCTGCATCAACTGGGAAAGAAACGACTTCATCATCTGGGAAACAGACGTCTGCATCATCTGGAAAACAGACTACTACTTCATCAAGTAAAGTACGTATTATTTGTATAATGTTAAATTTAAAATCATTAATTCAATCTAGTCATAACTTGACACTTAGAAATTTATTAACTAGTCTGTAAATTGTTCAACATTTTAGCCTCGAGACATAGTGAAAGAAATAGACACAGTTGAAGTGAAACGGGAGAAAGAGCTACGTGTAATTCATCAGGTGTTCATTCACTAAATTAACATGTTTGAGAAACTGCATTTATTTCTTTTATTTTTTCATTGTTTATAGCCATGACCTCACCGTTGTTGTTTACTTTTATTTACTTTGTTGTTTTTAATTACATATTTTAATATTACGCACAGTCAGAGGTAAGTTCGGTTTCGTTTCTATTATAGGGAGATTAGATGATTTTCTGATTAGAGCCGATGGAAGAAGATTTCTAGCATTTAGTAGTTCAGAGTAATTTAAATAAAATCCTATATTTATACCACTCTGAACTCGTTTCTTTTTTCGAAGACAAAATAAGAAGTATCTATATTTTTTTTGTATTCCAATATATACAGACACAGTTCCATTTAAAGGGTTGATTGCTTCACTTTACGCTCACGCCAGTAAACATTAACACAAAATATCAGTCTCAACAGACGTAACCAAATTAAAAATAATGGCTTTCTACTGATCGCCCGAATAACTTTTACATACAGCTGTCATTTAAGTTATGAGTTTATGAGACAACGCTTTGTTACTTTAACGAACATATGTTTGTTTAACGTACCTGCCGTTTAAAACCATGCTATAAAACAAGAAAAATAAATATTTCAGAGAACAGATTCCAGAGAAGAACGCGAAACGTCACCATCCCCCATGGCCTCATTAGACTCAGTTGGTACGTACATTTTGTCATGGCCCTGTAAAGATTGTTCGATTCATTGATTAAAAAAAATGTATTACTGATTTAATTATTAATTTCAGAGGCTGCGTATGAGAAGTTACTTGTTGGTAAGATGATAAATGATGATTGTTATTTTTATCAGGTAAGAATGGTTAGATCATCGCATTAGATGATGAGAAGTATCGAGATGGTTAGATAGATTCATACTGATGATATTCAAATAAAATGCTCAAATAATCTGCAGAAAAGTAAAGTAAAGTATTAGCCTGTAATGTCCCACTGCTGGGCACAGGCCTCTCTCACTGAAGATATCAGTACAGTGAGGAGGATTAGGCATAATCACCACGCTTACCAAATGCGGGTTGGTGATCTCATACCCGAGCCATGTATGAAAAGTAGGAAACATGTTTTTTGCTCGACCCGGGAATTGAACCCTCCTCAATTGAACCCGGGAATTGGGGCCTCAGTATTGGCAAGCTAGTGCACATATCACTAGACCACCGAGGCGTTAAATCTGTGGAATGATAAGAAAATTATCTTTAATTTGAACGAGTGAACGACTTAATATGTGTTTTTTGTACAGTGGACAGACTGCCGGCGGATGAAGTTAGAGCTATGGAAGGTAAAATATATTTACAAGCTTTTATTTAGCTTCAATTGTCTGTCTGTAAGTAATCAAATCTTATAATTTAGATTTGACCCACTTCCCGTTTTATAGTAAACTGATTTTGCAAACACCTTGGGCTTGTTTCGATGGCTGCATAGTTATCATCTTCGATCAACAATACACAACTAGATGTCGGGTCGGCGCAAAAAATACATCTCGGTGAATAAGGCCTCATTTGAAAAGTGAGCTCTTATTTTATTCATAAGATTTGCTACTTTATTCCTTGGCGTCATGGTTGTAATTAGGTTGAAATTCGAACTGTTTTAAAACTTTTGTTTCAGTTCAGTAGTAAACAAAATCGTACGTCATCCACGCGAACAGTATTTAGTTTTGATTTTGTTCGTGACCCGATATCTAGTTGTGTATTGTTGATCGAAGGTTATCATACTAAAAAAGTGTTAAAAAGTATGTCAAAATAAACAAGCTTGTTAAACAATGTGGTCAAATTGTTTATTACGAGTATTAAGTTAGTTTTTTTTAAACTTAAATAAAGGCAGGGTATAATATAATATGTAAAAGAATTCATAATACACTTTTAAATTATGCTATGCTTGTATACTTTAGCTCGCGGAAGGACTGGAAGTCAAACGAAAACTCCTCGTCTATCTGTGGTCACAAGAGACCAGTTTGATGATTTGGTTAATCTTGTTCTGAAAATACAAAAGAAATTTCAAGAATCGGGACATGAAATGCCAGAAAACGCTAAACTTATGCAACTACTACGCCAAGAGGCTTCTCTCACCGATGCCAAGTCTGTATTGCAACTATCATCGAGAGTAGAGGCTGTCGAGACAGAATTAAAACAAATGGTTAACTTAGTGGCAAACTTGGCAAATCTTGGATCTGAAAAGCTAAGTGTATGTATTTTGGCAGTATTAATAGTTTTTTTAAAGAAACCTTGTACTAATTTATTTATTTTAAGGTGGCGAAAGCAACATCAAAGATATCAAAGGTCAAGATGGGTAAATCTAAGATGAGACAAAGTGTGATGGGACAAGATGCGATGGGACAAGATGGCATGGAACAAGATGGGATGGGACAAGATGGGATGGGACACGGTGGGATGGGACAAGGTGGGATGGAACAAGATGGGATGGAACAAGATGGGATTGGACAAGGTGGGATGGGACAAGGTGGGATGGGACAAGATGGGATGGAACAAGATGGGATGGGACAAGATAAGATGGTTCAGGTAAAACCAGATAAGAGTATAATGGGTGTAAAACCAGATAAGAGTACAATGGGTGTAAAACCAGATAAAAGTACAATGGGTGTAAAACCAGATAAGAGTATAATGGGTCCTGGTCAATTACCAGTTAAAACTGGTGGGCTCGGACCGAAAGGCGCAACTGATGGTGGTAATACACAGAGGCAGGAGGAAACTGGGTCCATAAACCATGACTATGTCACTTACCCAATGTTAAAGTAAGATATTATTTCAAAAGTAGTTACTAGAAGGTATATCATCTTATGTTGCACTGCTAAATCCTGATTCAATAAGCAAAGTATGATTTTAATGTCATTTTCGAACCTAACGTGGGTTCGTCGACCAACCCAACCGAGATGAATAGGCTTAATCTCTCTCCCTGCGCTCATCTTCAGCAAGGAAGAAGTTTGCCTTGGGATCTTATTGATTGAAATAATTTGTTGAGTATCACATGACAGTATCAGTACAATAAGGTAAATCTTACTATGGCATCGTTTCGTAATTTTTTGTCCACTTTTAGCCAAGAACTTAACGATCTATTCAGTCAAGTAACTACTAATGCTAGTACTATCCTCAAAAAAGCTACTCAAAATGCTTATAGTACACAAAAGAAAGTAGCAGAGCTTGGTAAATATTATTTCAAATTTGTTCTAATTTAGGAAACATTGAATTGATCGTTGTATGTGTTATTGTATTGACCGTAGATGAAAAGATCGATAGTGTCATGGAGGTAAATACACGCATGGAAGATTTAGAGAATTTTGTTTCCACGTATACAACAAAAGTCAATAACATAGATACCGCTCTTTCTGGTCAGGTAAGCCTAGCTATCTGAACTAAAATACAGCTACAATGAGAAAAGAACTAAATAACTAAGTGTGTTATAATTTGTTGAATAGATGACTAACTATCAAGAGGAATTAGCTCAAATGCAACAAGACTTAGAAAGTGGACTAGATTATATGGCCGAAACTTTAGCTTCTGCTACTGGAGATACTACAGGTTCTAAACTAACACATTTATTTTCACGAAACTTTAAATTTTAATATTCAAATTCCGCGGATGCCGCCATGATAATCAACGTGCTATGTAAAAAATAAAAAATAAGTACAAGTGGCTTTTGAATATGTTAATGCCTATTGATTAACTTTTTTCAGCTATAAGTGAGCTAAACTCTCATTTCAATAGCCTACAAGATAGCATTGATGACGCTACTAATGTTCAAAATGAAATGAAGGAAGCTCAAGCTGGCTTTGGTCTAGATCTTGAGGTTTGGTTACAAATATATTTTAAAAGATCGGATAAATACATACTGTAAATTCATACATTGCTTACTAGGTCTGTCCTATTGTTAAGTATCTGCTGAATCACGATGATTCCCCTATTCTTAATAACTCGAGTTAAGTTACCAGTGATGAAATGTATTTGCAGGAGTTGCGCAAAATGATTGAAACTCTACGTGAAATTAAATCTGATAGGGATGAAGTGGTCGATGCCCTGCGCGACAAAGTCGGTATATCGGATTTAAACGGAATGGTTAGTCTACAGCAATTCGACGCAGTCCGAGGCGATCTTGAAAAGAAAATTGGACAATCTTATGACAAATTCAATAATCAAGAACTTACTTGGCAAGTAAGTATAACAAACACCATTGAAATATAATCTAGAGATCCCATTGGGGTTCCATCCCACTTTCATCTGGATCTGCACACCGTTAGTAAAGAACTGTTATTTAATCTTCTAATTTATAAAGGTTACTATTCTCATATGCACTTTTATCTCGCAGGATTTATGTTGGTTTTTGCAAAATTGATCCCATGAAGAATGAAAAATATATTACTATATACATATACTTACTTGTCATTGCAGAAAATACTAGACGATTTAATACGAGTCCTCAACGAGAAGGCTGATACGGTTCAAGTTGAAAATCTACGTGACGGAATATCATTCCATTTGAACAATATGAATAAGAAGCTGAATGCTATGCTAGAGATTGTGGGTGAGCCTAAAGCGGCGGCTACAACCAGACATCTGTTCCGTGATGCTAAATGCGTATCGTGTGGAACTCCAGCGTATATGGAAATGGAAGAGTCAGGGACTGTACCAGCATTGCCTGCAGCCAGAACTGGAGCAGCCGGTGGTGAAGCGAAGGTACCACAGGACGCTGGTGATCATGCCCTGTGCTTTCCCAGCTTGCCGATTCCACATCCACCTCAACCTGGGTAATTACTGTCGAGTAAAAAAAATTAAGAAGAAAATTAAGAATTGTCTCTGATTATAACTGCCGATGTTACTGTTACTAACTATACTATTATACTAACGAGTACTAACGAAAAACTCTTCACGTTAATCATTAAATTGTCCCGTAGAAAAGATAACTAGAAGTTAGTTGGAGTAGTTTTTAAACCGGCTAATAACTGGACCGACAATTAAACGTCTCGTGCAGGCCAGTACGTGAGCCATTGACAGGCCGTCAGATATTACAGAGATCTAAATTAATTGCTTTTCGATACAGAGATCACGTGTGCCATCGATGGTGTGGAGGCTCGCGGGGTGACACTAAAGATGCTCAACAGCGAATGACAAAGGGACTCACGCTCACTCAACTTAACCGCGATACTGGAAGTGCCATGAAGGCCGGAACAGATGGAAAGGTTTGATCTACATTGTTAAGAAAAATAAGTCCCCTGATAACTACTCAGTAGAACATCAAAGTATGAGCTAGGTACCATACTTCATAAAGAGTTTTCTTGGGAAGTTTTTAGGGGCTCTATAAATTTGAAAAGTTTAAAAAGTTTAGTTTGGCTTTTAACCTTACAAAAGGATTCCGATTCCTAAAAAGACCACCTTGGCTATGGTATAATCAAACAGATATCTTATCTAGCATTATACTAATCCTGCGAGCAAACATCACTCACCTACTAAAACAAGACAAAGTATTATGTATAGTACTCCTTTTAACTAAAACTACTTTTATGTTCTAGATGTACAAGGTAGAAAGCAAATTCCAACCTTGCCCACAATGCTTGGATCAGACAAACATCACGTGTGGAAAGGGTAAAGTGGATATAAAACTGGAAGGAAAGGATGGTGAGACGTAGTTTAATACGTACAATTTGGCAACATCCAAATTGTGCGTCCCACAGCCAATGTCGCAAACTAAATCTAAGCAACTAAAATACTATAGTAACAGCCCAGTAACAACTACGTAATTACTATTAATCGTAAATTTACTTAGCCCCAATTCCAACCTTAACACTGAACTCGATCAGTTAAACTTAATCCTAGTTCACGAGCTAAACTGACATCAAAACTTAAAAATTTGTTCACTAAAATCAAGTTCAGTCATAGTAGTTCGAGATAAAAACGGTGTATTGGACGTTTTTAAAGGTTCTTACTCTATGTAAGTAACCTTTAAGGCTACATGAAAACGAGATCATGAGTCCTTTGTTGACTACAGCCACTTTGATGACTGCCGTTTTTCTGCGAACACAGAACACCAACGACCAGCGCTGTTTACTGCCGAAGATAACGTTCCTGATTACTCTATTGTTTGTAAATTCTCATATTATTTTTTTCGGTTACAGATCAAAAACCCCGGTCCCTCATAACAACGCCATCGGGGTATAGTAATTATAATTCTACAGCATTGGGATCTTCTCAGGCACCAATATTTGATACAAACTAAAACATCCACAAAGGTTTTATAAAAAGACATTTTTTATTTATAATGTTTTACTTTTACAAGTAGGTAGGTACCTACCTATATGATTGATATTTTTATGAGTCTTTTTGCCTAAGATTGTGTTACTTCTTGATTGATTAGATATTATAATTATAATGGATTAATGTAATAAACAAATAAATACAATACAATAATAATAATTTAAATAAATTCCTCGTATTTTTATGTCTGTTCATTTATTTCTAGTTTCCGGAAAGCTAGTAAAGCCAGGTTTATACAGGGTCAGCGGACAAGTCAGTATCGGCGCCGACACTGCTGCCATCCATGACTTCATTCGTTTACATTGAATCAGTAGTCGTGGTAAGCTGAGTACGGTGAGCACACGTTTGTGAAGTCAGTGAGAAAAAGAACGAAAACGAGACATTTTAACGTCTACGCAACGCGACGGCAACCCACAACACAGCGGCAGTGACTGACCCAGCTAGCGCTGACTTCCCCATTTAGGGTGCCTGTCCATTGATTGATGCGGATCGAGGTTGCGGAGCGGAGAAACGGACAAATATAAACCAATACGATTGCATAGGCACCTTTACACGGGGGTTTTACCACTGGCGCGGGAGGGCGCGGGTGGCGGGGGGCGCCAACTGACCTCAAAATAGTCGTCTGCGAATATTGAAGTCAGCGCTGACTCCCCGCCGCTGTACTGACTTCAAATCCATTTACATTGGGTATTTTATTTTCGGGACAACGCTGACTTGTCTCGAAATCGAAGTTAGTTTACTGACCCTGTCTAAACCCGCCTTAACGATCGAGTCTAGATCGAAAAGAGATATAGGATATAACACAAAGGAAACAAAAAAAAGGCCAACCGAGTAGAGAACATTCCTCATCGGTTTGGGATTAAAAAAAAACAAATTTGACTGTAAGAGCGTTTCCACATTATCCGATCCGATATCGGTGTCGGACGCCGATCCGATATCGGGGTTAAGTAAAATGTATGAAATAAGTACCTGTCTTTCATATTGTCCGGCCCGATATCGGAACATATTTCATACATTTGACTTACCCCGATATCGGATCGGCGTCCGACACCGATATCGGATCGGATAATGTGGAAACGCTCTAAGAGCGGTTTCACATTATCCGATCCGATATCGGTATCGGACGCCGATCCGATATCGGGGTAAGTAAAATGTATGAAATATGTACCTGTCTTTCACATTGTCCGGCCCGATATCGGATATCGGAGCCGACACCGATATGTCGGCGGCACCATCGGACGCCCGTGAGCCATCGGACGATAATGTTTGCATGTGTGCTATACGTGTATCTAAATTGTCTCTGTGTGCGTAGAGCCCGATGCTAGTTTACTAGTTTGGTTGTTATAATTAAAAAACTTTCTAGGTGCGTTTTGTAGCTTGCTAAAAATAGTATAAAATGCTCCCTCTGAATATCTAGCTTCCACAATGGGATGTATCCAATACTGTCTGTGGACAGATCTTTTTTTGCGTCTCAAATATAATAGATACAGCAAATAAAGTTTTCTATTATAGTCTGCCATGACGACCTGCACGCACTAAGCTATCGAGCAAATGGCCGTATCGGAACGATTTTATCGGAAATATGTGAAAATAGCACATGTGTCTATCGGCTATCGGATGTCGGCTATCGGTGTCCGACACCGATATCGGATCGGATAATGTGGAAACGCTCTAAGAGCGTTTTCACATTATCCGATCCGATATCGGTGTCGGACGCCGATCCGATATCGGGGAAAGTAAAATGTATGAAATATGTACCTGTCTTTCATATTGTCCGGCCCGATATCGGATATCGGAGCCGACACCGATATGCTGGCGGCACCATCGGACTCCCGTGAGCCATCGGACGATAATGTTTGTATGTGTGCTATACGTGTATCTAAATTGTCTCTGTGTGCGTAGAGCCCGATGCTAGTTTACTAGTTTGGTTGTCATAATTAAAAAAACTTTCTAGGTGCATTTTGTAGCTTGCTAAAAATAGTATAAAATGCTCCCTCTGAATATCTAGCTTCCACAATGGGATGTATCCAATACTGTCTGTGGACAGATCTTTTTTTGCGTCTCAAATCAAATATAATAGATACAGCAAATAAAGTTTTCTATTATAGTCTGCCATGATGACCTGCCCGCACTAAGCTATCGAGCAAATGGCCGTATCGGAACGATTTTATCGGAAATATGTGAAAATAGCACATGGTGTCTATCGGCTATCGGATATCGGCTATCGGCGTCCGACACCGATATCGGATCGGATAATGTGGAAACGCTCTAAGGTCTTGTTACCATTAGGAAAAGATATTTTAAGATATCACAGCTTCGCTTCCAGTATCCACGTCAGATGTAATTCTGTGTTCATTTTCTATAAGTGTCAATGACAGTAATGTCAAGTAATGTCAACATCAAAAATGTCAAGTGCCAGCCAACCAAACCAAATAACAAAAAAAATTGAGGTTAGAATTTATTTGAGAAGGAAGTGAGAAGAATTTAATATCACAAAAAAACATCCTTACACTGTTTAATATCTCAAATAATGAGTCTGTGATTGATTCAATATCACAAACATATCGTAAAAAGGTACTAACTTAAACTTATGCACTTCAGATAAGGTCATAAATGATCGTATTATAAACTATTGCATCATTTGTATATTTCAGGAGATTTCTTGAATTAAAATGCACAAAATATTGGAGTTTCAATCTGTGGTGTTGGCGGCGGGTCGAGGGTCTCGTATGCCTGATGTTGGTGGAGCGGTCACAAAATGTTTACTGCCTGTAGGACCATATCCTGTGTTGTGGTATTCACTCAATATGTTAGAAAAAGTTGGTTTCCAAGGTACGTTTAGAGATATCATTTCTCAAGTTTAGGATGCTTTTCCATCAGAGCTGTGGTATACTTTGTTGCTGTGCTACAGTAAATATTACAATTAATTAATAAACATGCCATGCATAGCTCTGAAAGGAAGAAGAGAAACACCTTAATACTTAAGGTTATGACTTATTTTCTAGTGGCAAGTAAAATATCTAATACTAGCAGCGCCCCGCGGTTTTACCCGCGTTGTGCCCGTTCCCGTGGGAATTTCGGGAATTTTTTTACATAAAAACCTTCCTCTTGAATCACTCTACCTATTACAAAAAACCGCATCAAAATCCGTTGCGTAATTTTAAAGATTTAAGCATACAGACAGACAAACAGTGTGACAGACACGAAAAAGAGACGACTTTATTTTATACTATGTAGTGATCTTGTTTACCATCACTGACCCTTCATGTTACATGCTATGATCCAAGTTACATTTCTGTCTAGCAAGCTATCTATAAGCCAACCAGGATGTCCCTGATGATCACAATGAATAAAATATGTAATATCAAAAGACCTACTTCTATAAAACTCAATACTGTTCTTACATATTACAGATACCATGGTAGTTGTATTAGATGAAGACAAATCAAGCATTCTCTATGCTTTAGAAAGGTGTCCTCTCAAGATTAAGTATGAATTAATTGTTATACCATCTGAGGATGACTGGGGGACTGCCAATTCCCTAAAACACATTAGCAGTCGAGTAACAACAGATCTTCTTGTAGTCTCTGGTGATTTGATCACAAACATTAATCTTAATGAAGTACTCAATTTGTACCGCAAACATGATGCAGCATTAACCGCACTATTCTTCAACAATGGACCGGAAGAATGGATAGAACTTCCCGGAATCAAAACAAAAGCCAAACCAGACCGAGATCTAGTTGGCATAGACAAGGAAACTCAAAGATTAGTCTTTCTAGCCAGTGCTAGTGATTTTGAAGAGACTGTGACTCTACCAAGACTTTTAATTAAAAAGTATTCCTTCATCAGCATGTACAGTAGACTGTTAGATGCCCACGTCTATGTAATGAAAAGATGGATGATCGATTATTTGGTTGAATCTGATAAGTTTACTTCTCTCAAAGGTGAATTGATCCCACATATTGTCAAGAAACAACTATCTAAGGCTAAGAACAGTGCTGATTTGAAAGGAACATCGGAGAAGAATGTAGATACTTCAAAGGATATATTTGATTATGCTGTGGAAACTGGTTATGAGCAAAAGATTAGAGAATTGACTTCATATAACGATCATAGGTTCGGAAGCAAAGGGTTGTACTTTGATGATGTGTTGAGGTGCTACGCTCACATACCAAGTAAAGATACATTTGGCATCAGGGTGAATACATTGTCTTCATTTTATTTGTCTAATAGTAAGGTAAATATCTGATGTTTGTTTTCTTATTTGAAAGATAATATTGAATTCTTGTTACTTCTCTTGTAACATGAGGAATTAAAAGATGAGATGTCTTAATCTTACATTTTGTATACCATACTACCAGGATACTTTAAAATGCCAATAGTTTCGCTTTCAAAATGAAGCTGTTTTTAAATTTGGTACTTAATTTTACTGATTGCAATAGATATTAAATTTATTAACCTCATGTTACTGACAGGGATTTTCTAAGAAAGATTATTATACACTTTATCAAACTTATCTATTCTTTCAGATTTTATCAAAATGGGAGCAGCTTACTGGATCCCCTCTGGCCGAGAAATTCCATCCAAATAGTGACGTCAAAACTAAACAGATTGACGAAACAAGTACAGTCGGGGATAAAAGTTTAATTAGTGAAAAAACTTCCATTAAAAACTCCTTCATTGGTGCCAATTGTACAGTTGAAAACAAAGTTAGATTAACTAACTGTATATTGATGGATAATGTCACTATTAAAGAAGGGTATGTATGTTTGATTACTTTTTTATACCCCTTTAGTAGAACATTAATTACTGTATTGGATCGCTAAACAATCAATTTAAACAAAATATTTTGGCTATATCATCATAATAGATAAACAAATATGGTGATATATTCATTACTTATTAGCAATGGGTATTAACACATCAGAACAAATCACTTGCATATATTAACATGTTTATGAAATATTCATTATTTAATGTATTCACTCTTTGTCAACAGCTGTGTCCTGCAAGATTGCATCATCTATACGGGAGCTACCATAGACACTGGGTGTGCACTTCAATACTGCCTCGTTGGACCTCACCACTCACTTGCGTCTGCGACTAAGGGCAACCATCAACTATACGCTGAAACCACAGACAATATGATCACTCTTGGCTAAATTAAATACTCAATAGTAAAATGCCCTTACTGTACATTTTTATTCCGTTATAAACTTGTTTAAATTTCGGGGATCTATAAAGATGGTTATTGCAGATGAATATTTCAGATCCTCTTTAAATGAAATAAATTATATATTGGATTAATATTTATTACAAAGTGAATGTACGTACCTAAACGTAATGGTATTTTCATGTAAATAAAAAAGTTTTTATATAACACTATTTTCATTCATTACTTTAATTTAGTCTTAATTACTTCGTATGCATTATGCAAAGGTTATGAAAATATGTATGAAAATGCTTCATGGTATTAACCTAAGAACTTAGTCTAATTCAAACCCGGTGGTCTTTTAACCTCGTGATGACAACACCATAAAGGCCGCATGATGGTTTTGTAGATATCGATAACAATAATAGTAGGTTTGTACAAGAAAATAATGTAAAGTTGTGGTTACAATACTACTTTAAGGGCAATAACCATTTGTACACAAACAAAGTATTTTATGTTTGTTTCCGAAACGTTACAGTATGAATGACGATCTTATGAAATACTCGGTTTGAATCTCAGGTTTGAATGAACATTACAATTGAGTAACTGAGGCTTCATGAATATTAAACAATGTTTAAGTAGGTTCAGATTCACAACAAAAACAAATAATTATAAATAACTAGCAGCGCCCCGCGGTTATACCCGCGTTGTGCCCGTTCCCGTAGGAATTTCGGGAATGTTTATTCATATATAAACCTTCCTCTTGAATTACTTTATCTATTTTAAAAACCGCATCAAAATCTGTAGCGTAGTTTTAAAGATCTAAGCATACATAGGGACAGACAGCGGAAAGCGACTTTATTTTATTATGTAGTGAAGATTCCCTTACTTATATTCTATTTATATTTATGTACCTATTCTGTTGGTAAATGGGAATATTATGTAAGACCACGGGGAGTAAAAAATATATAAATACATATTATTAAGTAGATTATACCTTTGAATGTAGGTACATTTAGTGTCAAAACCTACTAAAATAATAAATGCGAATTTTTTTGAGGATTGTATGTATGTATGTTTGTTTCTCTATCACGAAAAAACTACTGGACGGATTTGGATGAAACTTTACAGTAATATAGATTATACATCAGAATGGGATACATTTTATCCCGATATTCCCGCGGGAACGGGTACAACGCGGGTAACATCGCGGGGCGCGGCTAGTAATAGATAATAACTACCTACTTTCAGATGGATACTACTTTATGTCCTCATTACTCTTAAATAATTATTTGTGATTAATGCCTTATGCCTATCATATGTAAATCTACCTATTTAAACATGAGAGGCATCAGACAGTAGATAGACTTTATGTTTATAAGTTATAACGAGTATGTGTAATAACTACAAACCAAAGGTGCATTTTCCATACCTATCTGTAATTGCTGATTGAAACTACAAACAGAAAAGTTTGCAGCCGTCCAGATGTAGACGAAAATCACTTGACCATAGAGGCTTTATCACAACTTACCAAGAGGAACATCGCACTGACTATGAGTAGGTACTAAGTTTGTCCAAGGTATAAATAGGTAGGTATACGTGGTTAATTTATATTCGAAAGGTAACACATCGTATCTTCTTTCATTCAAAATTAGCTTACTTAACTACACTGACTAGGAATTGGATTAAGGTCCTTTATGTTGTCTAAAACTTTAACTGTAACATATCTTATAGTCAAAGTGGTCTACCGATGACTTTGTCGTATTGTGCCTACATTCTTTTAACGAAAGGTACAAAGCATACAAACATCTATATATCTATATCTATACATATAATAAAATTGTAGAAAAGTGCTGTCTGTACATTGAAAATAAAAATAAAAAAAATAGCAGGGGTTATTGTTATGTCGATGTCGAACCCAAAAATGTAATCAACTTTTTTTTTGTCTGTTTGTCTGTTTGTCTGTTTGTCTGTTCACGCTAATCTCAGAAACGGCTGATCCGAGTTGGATGCGGTTTTCACGAATATATTGTGGTATGCTTCAGTTATGCTTTAGTGTTTGTTTCATGTCAATCGGTTCATAAATAAAAAAGTTATGTCAAATTGAAGAATCACGTCGAACACTATTCTATGCTTATACATAGGCACCATTAATCTCCGCAACTATTTGACGGATTTGGTTGAAATTTTGTACCGACATATTTTAGAGCCTGGCGCAACATAAAGACTACTTTTTACCGCGGGAAAACATCCGTTTCCCATGGGAATCGGTAGTTTATTGTTTTTTTAACGCCTGTTCCGGTCAACGAACGACGTCGATCATTGTTACTAGATAGGTAAATTACAATCATTAATAGAATATGTTATAGCTACTTATTACCTTGGAATTGACTGGATTACCATGGGAAAAAAATTAAAAGGGCTCATCTAAATTCTTTCTACTTAAGTTAGTTTAGGCTGATATCATAAACTATAAGAATAATTTACCGAGGGAAATCATAGTACTCCCATGGGAATGAAAAAACATTGTTCTTTTACGGCTGAAGGTAGTTTGTAAGCTGTTGAATTTTAAGAATAATGTCGAACAGATTCCTTCCAGTTTCCCGTGGGTCTGAGATGTTATCCCGCGGTAAAAAGTAACATAAGTGTTGTTATTTCCAAGCCTAAACTAACTGTTTGCCAAATTTCATCCATATCCGTTCAGTAGTTTTTGCGAGAAAGACTAACAAATATGCGTCTATACAAAGTTTCGCGTTTATATTATTAGTAAGAGTTAATTCTATTATGAATAACTACTTTTTTTCTCTGTTAGTAGAATTTACTGAAACTTTATAATAATTTTAATTTAATAATTAATCATCAATACATATCATCATCATCATCAATACATCATCAATACATATAATAAAATTGTAAAAGGTCGCTGTCTGTACATATCAATACATATAATAAAATTGTAAAAGGTCGCTGTCTGTACATAGAAGATATATAAGAAAAAATATATAAGAGGGGCTTTATGAACGCAATAGAACCCAAAACAATGATTTTTAGATTTTTTGTCTGTTTGTCTGTATGTCTGTTTGTCTGTTTGTCTGTTCGTTTGTGCGCGCTAATCTCAGAAACGGCTTAACCGAATTGAATGCGGTTTTCACTAATGCGTTGTGATTTGCTGGGATTAACATTTAGGCTTTGTTTTGTTTCAATCGGTTCATAAATAAAAAAGTTATATCAATCTAAAACTATTGTAACATCAATTCTGTACGAAAATGGTTGTTATTGAGTGTCTATAAATAAGACTGCTCAACGCTCCGCAAGTCATTCTGGCGCGGATCGTCGAACAGTCAAGAGCTCCTGAGAATTATAAGTAATCATCCTACTTCCTACTAATATTATAAATGCGAAAGTTTGTGAGGATGGATGTATGTATGGAGTGTGCTACGATGCGGAGGTGGGAGTGTGCTACGATGCGGAGGTGGGAGTGAGTGACGTTGCGGAGGTGGGAGTGTGCTACGATGCGGAGGTGGGAGAGTGCCAAGATGTGGAAGCGGGAGAGTGAAGAACATTAGACACAAAATGTCGGTGACCAAACGATAGTTTGTTGGTGGTTCTACCTACGTACAAACGGTGGTTCTACCTACTGTGTTTACTTCTTTAAGACATTTTAAGCTGTCTACACACCAAAGCCGCCAGCCCGGCGGCAAGAACCCGGCGGCATCCATAAATATATTTTGTAAATCGCAAACCTCTAGTCACGAATCATTAGATATTAAAAATCGTGTTCTGAAATATAATTTTGTCATAACCAAATTTAGCAATTTGAATGTGACTGGCGCCGCATATTGCATCAAACTATGAATACTTTGTTATTACCAGTGGATATATCTAGTAACTGAAGCAATGCATATGGCCGCCGTTACATAAGCCGCATACTGGAACATACAGCAAATCACGATTCGCGCCTTTAGACTGCATTTCATCGCGTTTTATTGATCAAAGTTCATTATATAAAGTTGATTAGGTATGGATATTTAATAATGTAAGTTTCATTTTAATAATAAGTATTATGTTATCAAAGATTGCTCGAATAAAGCCTACAAACTTAAATAAATCACTCATACTTTTTTGAAGTGCCATTGTATTCTTTTATGATAAAGTATAGGTATATAATTAATAACATTCACGAATCTTGATCAAGCCAAACAATTTTTTTAGGAGCTAAAATGTCTAATGTGCTATAGTAAGTAATAATACTACCTCTCTAGTTGCGTAGCAGGATAAATAAAAAAAAAATGGTAACTTATGCACCTATAGTTTGTATGTGATTATACTTTTAAGTGCCATGAATCATGATAATAAAGAGGGAAATGAAAGCACGCGTTGATGTCTTTTACATGGCGCAATACAATTAAACGGAAAGAGTTTGTTTTCTGCATAATTTGCAGCTCCCCGTGATTTAACCAGCATTATGCCCGTTCCCGTGGGAATTTAGGGATAAAAATAGCATATTACCTTCCCGTTGAATTTGGAAATCCATTACAAAAATAATGATTCAAATCGGATGTGTAGTTTCTGAGATTAGCGCGATCAAACTAACAAAATCAAACTCTTCAGCTTTATTATACTAGTAAGAAAAGTACAAAAGTATTATCTTGTAATGTCCCACTGCTGGACAAAGGATAGATTATTAATTAAATTACATGTTTTCGTGTTTTTTTTATTTATAGTAGTAGATTCTATACATTATATTATTTAGCCACCTTTAAATTAGGTAGGTTTTCTAATAGGTAATTTGTGCCTGTTTTGAATTGATGCAAACTTAGGTAGCTGAGTGACTTAAAACATTTAACCACTTATCATTGATTTTTGAACAAATATCACACACAATGATTAAACACTACATATAAACGAATTCTAAACCCATTAAACTCTAGAATGTGTAATAAGCGTGACATATCTACGAGTATTAAGTATATACTCATTACGTATATACTACGTAGTACATCAGTTTAATAAACACGTATTACCTTAAAACAAGTAGGTGGTTTACCTCCTGACTTCATGGCATACATAGCTAACTCTATACATTCAAGTATGTGCATACCACTTGCCAGCATTTCTAAATAATCATGTAGACCTTATAGGTATGTAAATATCTAATCTTCTAAGATTTGTATACATTGAATTTATATTGGCTATTGGTAAGGAGGATAATTTTCTTAAACCTAATCCTACTAATATTATAAATGCGAAAGTTTGTGAGGATGGATGTATTGCTCTTTCACGCAAAAACTACGGAACGGATTTGCATGAAACTTTACAGTAATATAGGTTATATATCAGAATAACACATTGGATACATTTTATCCCGAAATTCCCGCGGTAACGGGTACAACGTGGGTGAAACCGCGGGCACGACTAGTAATATATACTTTATGTAATACTTTATGGCGATATAAAATGGGTATGTAAAAGAACGTACTCGTATATTATATTTACTTACTTATTTAGGTAAACTCATTCAAATTCGAAAGAAAATAAAAACGGGTTGGGCAAATATGCATGACGTTATTTTACTACCTATTTTGAATACTAATCTAATAAATATAAAAGAAAATTATATAGCAACGTGCCTCATCACGTGTTAGGATTTAAGTTGGCTATTGGCATAACTTGTTTCGTACATAATTGAGTTGGCGAAAATATTAGCGCTTTGTTAATAAATTAAGTATCATCACTACTTGATGGAATACCTCTTACTACTACTTAACACCGCAAATCTTCACTACATAGTATAAAATAAAGTCGTCTCTTTTTCGTGTCTGTCTGTTTGTCTGTCTGTATGCAATCTTTAAAATTACGCAACGGATTTTGATGCGGTTTTTTGTAATAGGTAGAGTGATTCAAGAGGAAGGTTTAATGTAAAAAAATTCCCGAAATTCCCACGGGAACGGGCACAACGCGGGTAAAACCGCGGGGCGCTGCTAGTAATAAATACGTTGTACTGTGTTTTACTTAATTGCATAGTGCGGGTACAGTGTGGATGCAGGTGGCGTGACGTTGTATTCCTTGTATTTGTATGAAAAGTGTCACACCGGTGGGTCCGGACCCACACTATTGTCTTGCACTTATCCTGTTATTTTACAATATTGGCATTTAAAAGTAAAGAAAAAGTTAGAAAACTTCATAAACAAGAGAAAAAGTACGAATTAGTGCGAATGATCCACATTTAGTTCTAATTTCAAATAATAAAGAACACATTTGAACTAAACTCTCTCATCTAATGCGTCCGCGAGACGATCAAGTGCACTTGACAAGTCGCAAATGAATAAAACTTGTCAAGTCGCGTCAAGTCGCATCAAGCTCAAGTTGGTTCAAATTTGTTGTCAAGTTATCATCAAAATTATTGTCAAGTCATGTCCAGCACGTAGATACTTGACGGGAATTGTCAAGTCAACGCTGTAAACGATCAATATTCACTTCAAGCCCGTAGACTTGTCAAGTGCACTTGATCGTCTCGCGGACGCTTTAGTAGATTGCATACATAATGGAAAGATACGAAGACCTATCAAAATTCTAAATTCTGTGTTCTTATAACAAATCTTTCAAGTTGCAAATAATTGGTAAAACATGAAAATACCTATTGTAATGAAGACTAAAAACGCAAAGCGTGAAGCTTTAATTAATTTCAGATCTCAACATCATGTTGAAAAGATTAACCAATGAGTTTGTATTACAAATTATTTAAGTGTAATTTATAAATGTACACAATCTTGAGATTGTTTTTAACATTCTTAATGGATCAAATTCTTTGTTAACTGACGTTAAAATTTGATACAAAATATTTGTACATTTTTTACTCTTTGCCTTCAGCATTCACCGCTCTCGTAGCTTGGAATTAAGACACTCAGTGTTGATTATTACCTACTAATATGTAAAATTCTATTACCCCGTAAATTAAAAGCTCTGAAATTATTGATACAATGAGAAAGATAAGAGTAATAAGTGCTGTTGCGGGCCAAAAATTACATTCGTATTAGTTTCGATTACATAATGAAGATGAAATGTAATTTCAATTGGATAAAATAACAAAAAATCGTATGTTACTTAATTAATGTCTTATTGAAATTATTGATCATACGAAATTACTTCATGTAAAAAAAACTATAATTACATAGATACGTGAGTAGTTTTGTAAATTTAAAGAAGATAGTTACGATACGAGCATTGCATACAAGGACACAGAATACGAAATACGTATTATGAAATTTCATTTATATACTTATTCATTTATTAATGCAAGATTCATGCCCATGATTTGAATATATACAGTAGTGTGTAAACAAAAAGCGTCTCATATAGAACCATATCACACTAACAAGGCATAGAATACCTTGCTTTACTTTAATTGTCGAGCAGCTAAATATTAATGAGACAAGGTTGTAAAGTAGACATCGGACAGAACAATGTTCTTTTAAGGTAATTGTATCGTTAAACTGGCAATAAGCCAATCTATTAGGCAAGAATGCTTTCACTTTACAAACACACGAACTAGAATACAAAGTTTATCTTATCATTAAACATTTAATCAAAATCGTGACCTTACGTCTTATATTAAACATCTTCTATTAAAAGATTAGTTATGTTTTATGTAACAGTTACAATTTTATAAGCAGATAATTTAGAAAGCAGTGAAAGCATTTAAAATTAATAATTATAACCTTTTTACCTCATCTACCGAGTTAGTTGTTGTAGATAATTATGTGCATTATGTAAACGGGTTTAGAAAATTGTAATGCCTTTAATTTATTTAAAGTTAACCCATTTAGACCGGAAACTATTTTTGTTAAAATGTTGTGTTTTTATTGCTGATATCTATCAATAGGAGTCTAATGATCAGAAAAATCACATTAAAAAAAATCTGTAATAAAAGGAGGGTCGTAGGGGGGCCGTACCCTATGTGGTACGGTAGGACTATACGCATACAAAAAGTTCGATATTTTTAGCAACTAATTTTATTCAGTTTTTGTATAATACATAATAAAACATTTTATTTGGATACATATTTCGCACTTGGCACATTTTGTCAGGCATAGTTTATGACATTGTCCACATCTCTTCCGTTTTCCTTGCTCAGTATCGTGGTGTTCTTCGGCATCAGATGATCAGATGCTATTGATGGTGGACGAATAGGACCCGATTTTTGGCAATGGTTCATTTTATTTCGGATATATGTATAATAAGACATAGAACAATTTGCAAATCCATCTTCCCACCAGTATCTCCGCACAGCAGCCACGCAATTTGCTCAGACATGTCAATGCAAACGATGGAAATCGCGTGGAAATCCATAATTTGCCTCTTAGTTTGCTTCGAGCACCAGTTGAAGTGGCTAGAGGTTCAGGAGATCCAGAGGTTGATGAGGACGTAGCTTGTGGATCTGAAGAGCCCTTACAGAAAGAATCCAAGATTTATGGGTGAAATAGGCAAGACTTACCACCAAAGTATTCATTACGAATGTGCATTCAGGGCAAAAAGTGGTACATGCCTCTAATCTTGCCTGGTCCACCTATAAATCTTCATCGGTCTGATCGGCATTAGTAGTTGCAGGTGGCAGTACGAAAATATCATATTCTTGCTCATGACTACTGGTACTCGTCTTCATCTTCAAAGTTTGTTGCAATATCGTGCAGAGTCAAAGACCTAGAATACAAATATATGAATGTAATAATAATTTTAGCAAAATAGTACCCAAGATATTAGTTTCCCGTGGGAATTTTAGGATAATTAACAGCGAATATTATGTAAAAAAGTAATAACCTTATACATACCAAATTCCATTGAAATAACTCCAAATTTTACAAAATATGTCACTAACCAAGTATTTTTCAAATGTATGAAATACTAGTGATTTTAGATGTCGTATAGGCCTACTGTACCGTATATGGTACACCTACTTTCAAACTGTATAATTCTTACAAAACTGTATTTACCGATCATATTTAGTTGTTATAGTATTGACTATATTATAAACTTTAGGATATAACTAATAAATAATATTATTTACCAGAAATAATTCTGTACTTACCTTCTCGAAAACATTGCAATTATTTTTTTTCGACCCAGCTCCATATATTCACAAGTATTTTCAAAATTACTAGTAAAAACTATGTTTTATATTTTTTTACATAAAGCTAACAAATCAAGTTAACTAATAAACAAGTTAAACTTTAAAAAAAAAATATTAGCAACGAATTATATTTTTTTAAACTTACTGTACCCTATGTGGTACGGTAGGTCTAAATGGGTTAATGTACTCGAGAGACAAGCATGTCTCCTATCTATTTTCAAACATAGCTCAAATTTTGAATCACCTACCCTCTGCAGGCAATAGTAGTACCTCCTCACTGTACTGATAATTTCGGTGAGTTAAGTAAGAGGCTGTCCAGCAGTAAGACATTACACTTAATATTTTAAAGATACGATGTTAATATAAGACTCTAATTTTCAAAGGTAACTAAGATATAATACGATTTAGCTACTATAATAATATTAACTAGCTAACTTTACAGTAACCGCTAATCAATGTCAGATATTAATGAATTTATTGACAAGTCACCGCTTACTGTCAGTTCATTATGTGGTATTGATTAACACTAGGTTATGAAGCATAGGCATAACTATAAAACAAAAGCTCATTATACACAGGCGTAGCAACTACTGTGTATTCTGCGCTAATTGTTTAGTAGGTGCTTTGACTGTCAGTATTTTTAAAACTAAAAGTGCTAATACATAATAGTAAATAAGATTTTATTTATCGGATCACACATAGTTATAAAAGTTCATTCAATTGATACTCTATATATGATAAACTCTGTTATACTCGTAAAACGTTACCATAGAGCTTGGAAAATGTGTGCAAGAGTGCAAGTCCTGGGATGAAAGTGGCACAGTGTCGGTCGTCTGCAGCCGGTCTGCGCCGCCGCCGCCGCACAGTCCACTCGCAACTTTCCCGCCTCGCGCACGCGCGTTCAACCAACCTCCTTAAAACATCGAAAACAAACACGATACAAAAACATTCCCATTCAGTGACCGCATCAACATCAATTGTTATTGTATAACTGTCCTCCAGTATCCGTGTTATATCTGTGAACTGACAATTCAGTGCGTGTACAAAAGCGGAAGATCCAGCCCAACAGCTGATCATATGCTTTAAGGTAAGACACATTGCTAATTTATAACGGAAATTTAAAATTACATATTTTGAAACATGAACGCGGAATCGATCGGCACTAATGTTTACGTGAGACGGCTCATAACAAGTCCGTAGAAGTTAATCGAAAATACTTCTCTCTTACACAAGAGAAGGCATGTAATACGCGTATTTCAATTTATTGAAAAGGTAATCAAGCAAAAAAGGGTTAATAAATTCTATCGTGTAAACTAGGCAAACATTGCGAATCGAACGTTGAAATATTCAAATACATTATTGTTGTGTTCCTTACATAACTGTGTAAATAATGTTGCATATCATATTTGGGCAACGAAACGTTGGCAAAGAATCGAAAGGAGATTACGAGTCCAATGTCAGAGTAAATAACATAAACAAAAACGTATCGATGTCAAGTTAGTTTGGAGGAAGTGTTTCCGAGCGCGGGGCTCGCTAGAAACTGCAGTCACGTTAATTATCACGCCTCAATGAAAACTGCAATTAATTTTCAAACCGCTTCATAATCACTAAAACATCGAGTATTACGTTGACGTGCTAAATTCCGTACACATTATTACAGAGCGTGTTGTTTATTGGTTATTGGGTTGTTAGGTAGATATTAGTATCTCAATTCACTCAACTAAAATTGAAATATAAAATCATTTAAGTACTCTTAAAGGTACTTAAAAGTACACTTAAACTTCCACTCGACTTTAAACTTTCCCGAGCTAATGTAACCGTAGGGAAAGACTTTCATGATCAAGAAACATACAGATTCTCGAACTAGCAGATTTCGATATATCAACTGAAATGTACAGGCATAGTTATTTCGTTTGAATTAGTCTGTTTTTATTGATTCCATACATTTCCGGAGCGGTCAATCAAATTGTAATTAGCGACATCATCATTACGACGTCAATCATATGGTACGAGTAACAATAGATTGGGGGTAAAACCCGTGCCTATACGAGTGACATTTATTATGATAACAGAATAATAAGTACAAATAAGATTAAAGATACAGTTGAATACGCTATAATTTTTATTACTGCTGTATTTTCTGTAGAACCGATCATAAACAGAGTGAATTATTTTGTCACGTACATCATTTCAGGAATGGCTTTTGTGCATTTTATGCTACTAGTGAAGATTCTGTCACTCTGTATATTTCTGTTTATTCTGTCACTTCACAATCACCCTGTATATGAACCACGTAATATTCTACGATTAATTGCAATAAATTACATATACTTGCTTCATAATTAAAAGCTTAAATAAAAGACAAACCTTCAAGAATGTACCCCAAACTTTAATCATTTGTCGGAAGTACTCGAATTTCAAAACTAAGGAGTAAGAAGTTCTTCATTTAAATATATTATTATATGGAATAAACATTAATAAACCGAATTGAAAACAAAAGAAGGAGGAGGTTATCATTTTATGATGCTATCGGTTACACAATATTTGTTGACGATCCTTGGAGTCGAAGGCACGTGCCTAGAATCAGTATACACAACTTGAACCGTAGGAAATATTGCAAAACAACTGACTTTCTAAACTCCAGAACAAATAAAAACGGTTTAATTTTGCATAAAATAGTTATTGTTATTGAAATGAGAAAAACTTCTTCCGGCATGGTTCAAATTGCATCAAAAGCCGGTCGTTGGACTGTGGATATCTACTTATAACAAAAGCTCTGTTCTAACTGACTAATACTACTCTTAGGATACGGGTAAAAGTATTATTAAACAACAAATTATTTCTCACTGAGGATATCAGTACACTAAGGTAGTTAAGAACGGAAATACATTCAAATTTTCAAATTCATTTCGGTTCCAAAATTTAAACAATGTTACTTTACTTACTTTGTTTATTAAAAGAGTTAAGTTTACCACCATTAACTCATCTCAGCCTATAATAATTACACGCTTATCATTTTAACAAAGAGCAAACGCATTTTTCATCTCAAACACGCAAACAAAAGACTTAACGTGTATACCAAATTCCCAGCATTCTTCCCTCCCGGGAAGTTTTTGCGAAGTCAACGTAAAGTAAACAATAATTATAACAAACGCCTTAGATGAAGCGAGAACCAGTTATTAGAGTAGAAAGCTGTCCCCTACCCAATTGCATGAAATAATCGTGATACCTGCTTCTTATACACTTGTCGTTTTAAATTCGCGTTAAAACAGTCTAATAACGCAAAACACTAGTTCTTCTTCTTATCGATCGAGATTATTTGGAGTATTCAGTATATAGGTATGTTGGTGTGATAATGGGCATGATATCGTATCTGTAGAGTTACCTTAGTTCCAAGTTTCATTTTTTAATTATAAACAAAATATCACCTACAAGAGGGTCAGGCAACTAGTGGCTTCAAATCGAAAAGAGTGGCGAGAATGGGGGGGGATGTATTTGTCCAATAGTGGGAAGGTACAGGCTAACAGTAAAAGTAAATAAAAATTAAAGCTGGCTTAAGAAGCTACTTTAGGCAGCGATGATTTTCAGTCACTTTGAGAAAGTAATATCTACCTACTCTACCTGTTGTAAAAATTCATTCATTCAAAAGTATCAAATGACAGTTACGAACACAAACTTAATGCTGATCATTCAAATCATATCAAGCGTCCAAATGAATTGCTTACATCTTTACCAATGAACATAATATACATTATACCAAGAAGGTAGTAAGTAAAATACACTCTTATAAATATAGGAAACGTGGTGGATTAGCCCTTATTATAGAAAGCTGGCTAATAAATAGGAACAAGACGCAATTAGTTTAAATTGAATCTTATTTTCTGTAATTGACAAGGTAATTTCCGCGGTATTCTGAGATATGCCTCACTTAAATAAACCAAGTAGATATACTTATACTGGGCTATATTATTAAGAACAGTTTAGCTATCAAATGGTTTGTCACTATACTGCCTTACAAAAAATATAGACTTCTCCAATATAAAATATCGATAGAACATTGTTCCTAATCACTACATAGTATAAAATAAAGTCGTCTCTTTTTCGTGTCTGTCTTTTTGTCTGTCTGTATGCTTAAATCTTTAAAATTACGCAACGGATTTTGATGCGGTTTTTTGTAATAGGTAGAGTGATTCAAGAGGAAGGTTTTTATGTAAAAAATTTCCCGAAATTCCCACGGGAACGGGCACAACGCGGGTAAAACCGCGGGGCGCTGCTAGTTTAATATTAAAATGTGAACTCGAGTAGGTAAGTACCTTGGTTTCAGAGTTTTTAGACCGCTTAAAAGCCTCCGACATGGTCTAACGATTCAAACAACTAAATATGACAATAACTATACCAATAATAATAATAATAACGGTTTTGATAAAAGGCTGCAAAATTCAAATAAGATTATTTTAATCTTTTTATTTTTAAAACACAAAATTACGTCACGTTACAATTCTAATCTAAATACATGCACCATCTAATACGAGTTTAATGACTTAATATATTAAGATAATATACAATCTCTATGAAAGTCCAACACCCCCGATGTATTATAAAGGCCGTCGCTCATTATATCGCCCGGGACCCGACCAACACTGCCTTGTGCGACACCATCGTATCTCTTTCTTTCTAGTCTAACCTCCAAATAGTCAAACACCACTTAATTTAAGCGATACATAAGTACTTAGGTACTTAATCTATTTAGTACATAAATATTTAAGTTTAAAAAATAAATGACGTTCGTCTTAAAGTATAGACGTTATAAAGTAGTGTTCCATTTAATGCAAAATATAATTTTGAAAAATGGATAGCTTCAGATTAAAGAATTCTTCTGTAATCCGCTCTTAATTGCATACTATTTTAACTACTATAAATCAAAAGTGTATGAAATTGAGAGCTTAATCTCCTTTTTATTGGCGTGAAAAGGAGATTCCGTTAGACTCTACAAAATTAGGGATACAACGGTTTATAGAGGCTGTTCGGTCATCTAACTCTCCGTTAGTATATACAATTAATGAACGATAACCTTTACACATCACTCACTGCGTATTACCTTACATATAGCACGGATAACATAATACTAGGTGTACTATGAAGTAACGTTCCGTTATCCAACCTAATGCAATTTTAATCACATGACAAAAGTCTGTCAGTCTCAAGGAAGAGTCAGTGGTGTGAGAAAGTTCAATTACACAAGACTATCATTTGATACACCTGACTCTACATTACAGTGCTGGCCACTCGATATGGCACATTGCAGACAACAGTATCGTCCTATAATCTCTATATATTTAATAATAAAATTGGATATATATCCATACCAAATTTCATCAAAATCCGTCACGTAGTTTTTGAGTTTACTCATTACAAACATAAACATATACAAATCATTCCTCTTTACAATATTAGTAGAGAAGTATAATGAATGAATGAATGAATGAATGAATGAGTATAGAAGTATATATACATAACGTGTTAAAACTAATTCACACATGGATGGTAGTTACTAGTTAATAAAGTTACATGTA
Source organism: Cyclophora albipunctata (assembly GCA_963082685.1). NCBI lineage: Eukaryota > Metazoa > Arthropoda > Insecta > Lepidoptera > Geometridae > Cyclophora > Cyclophora albipunctata. The sequence goes on along the minus strand of OY720116.1, from coordinate 6,647,632 downwards.
TTGATTAGTATAATTAGATGGAGGTTTTTATTCACTATTTATTTTCGTATATTTGAAGTTAGGTTATTATTTGGTTAAACTGGAATATGCAGGAAATAAAATAGTGTATTTACTTAGCTTTATTTAAGTTTTAATGCTGTTTGATTTCCAAATAAGGACATACTTAAAAAAGTAAATATTATAAATTAAACAGACAGATTGCTTTTGTCCCTCACTGTCATAAAATGACGTTATATGAAACAAGCTATAATTATACACGAAAAAAAACTCAAGTACTTGGGAGTTATTATAGAAAATAATTAAATTAGCTTTAGGTATTAACGGAGGATTAAATTTGAAAGTCGCATCTAGATACGACAGCACACTTAAAGAAAAGCGAAAAAAAAATATCGATAAATCGACGTCTTTTTTGTTTTGTTTCGTTTAGTACAATGAAATGCCTAGCACTGTATCATGTATTACTAAGTGCAGTAGGTGAATATGTAAAGGTAATTGCACAATATCTCCTTACTTAGTTGACTAGGTTACGAGGCCTGCGGTGCGACTCAAATTAACAGCTAATGGAGATACGTTGCTTTAATTATGTTTTAAATTAATGTTTTACTTTATTGTTAGGTCGAGTTTGTATATGTGCTTCTAGAGCTTCACTACATAGTATAAAATAAAGTCGTGTCTGTTTCGTGTCTGTTTGTCTGTATGCTTAAATCTTTAAAATTACGCAACGGATTTTGATGCGGTTTTTTTGTAATAGGTAGAGTGATTCAAGAGAAAGGTTTTTATGTAAAAAAAATCCCGAAATTCCCACGGGAACGGGCACAACGCGGGTAAAATCGCGGGGCACTGCTAGTTATTAATAAACGCGGTGTAACTAAAACACTGTTATAATGTGTTTTGTCTCTTGTTCTCTTCGGAAAATTGCGTATGTAAGAAAGTGACAAACCACTTGATAACTAAACTGTTCTTAATACGCGTTTATTAAAATGGTATTATGTATATAATATAATGTTTAAATGCTTTTTCTAAAGTTTATACAACTTTACTGTATCTATTTATGAACTTAATTGAGTTTATATTATAAAGTAAAGCTTATACTATAAACTCAGTTAAAGAATTCATAATTAGATACACGTACCTTCATCTATTCTGTAACAAAGCCCACTAGCTAACAGTATTGTGAGAACTGAACTAATTGTAAATAACTGCAAATAATGTTTCCTTGCGAATATATTAGATACTTAAACATTTTTGAAAGCTCTTTAAAAAAAGCTTCTCTCGTTTTTTATTAAGCAACGTGCAGCTCGACCCCTACTTGGATGGGTGGCCGTAAGTGGCATTTCTTTCTGAGCGCTACCGTGCTTCGGAAGGCACGTAAAATTAAAGGTCCTGGTTGTTTCAATTGATAGAGCATGACCTTTAGGCGTTAAGGCGGTCTAAAAATTCCGACACCCGAACGACACGCGAACTTACTAACCTGTTTAAACGCTCTTTTTCAATGAAGCGATATTGTCCATAAGTATTTGACAACTCCTTTAGTGATACTTACTTCCATAGAAGAAAAATCATATTTCCGTTATGAATTTTCATCAGCCTTCGCAACGGAAGTCGATCGTGAATTCAGCGATTCTTGCGCAATTAGATCGCTTATTATATCTTCGTTTGGATGACTTGATGAACGGTACAGTTAGTTATTATAGCAGATTAGATGCTCTGTCACGTAGTAATTAATCTTTAACTAGTCATTAATTTTCAATTATTCTTCACCTGCACTGAAACATATGGTTATAAGTTACAGTATACGATAAAACACCATCGGCAATATGGGTAATTATATTATTTATATCTACCCGTCACCGTGCTTCAGAGGACATTGCTTATTGCCGTGTATGATCACGCCTTATCCCCTAATGCCCCAACCAACAGTGAGACGCTACATGCTATAACTTTACATTATGACACCAATATTTCAATTAACTTTCAACAAACGCAATCGCCAATTACTGCAATCCTTAACTGCACTTTTAAATTATTTCATTAGATACATTTAGCGAATGCTGCAAAAAGTTGACACGATCTGGCCTCGATATCGGCGAGGTATGTTAGTACAATCTCTATTTTATTCGCAATAACTGCTATCGGAACAATATCACATTAGATTTAACTGCTTGGAATTACCTACTGTCTGTATAAATAACTGTAGTTGTACTAGTTATAGTACAGTCATATAAACAACAAAATATAGTACACAAAGTACCTAGTATAAGTCTTTGTCTTGCAGTTACGTCGTTCTAACCGTTTAAAAACATTTATCTAGATACCACTAACTAGTTTTTACATGATCCGATCTTGTTATTGTTAAGTACGATCCTAAAACAATTCCCTTTTTGTGTGCTAGTGTTGCTATAGCAACATCAACGCGTAAAGATCGTCACAAGGGCTTCAAATGGAATTTCTGACTCTTAAGTAGATTCATCATCGATTTGGTTTCAATTCCATCGTTATATAACCAAGTTGACCTTGCGATCTTACTTGCGTACTAGGATTAGGAATTTAAAGCTCTCAATATGGTTGGTGACGAAAATAATCTTAAATGTAAGTGTAGAAAAAAAAAACAAATCACAATAGCAATTTTTTTTTCATTCAATTGTTTGGTGCATTCACCTTAAATGGAAAGCAAAGAAACTATATAATTTAAAATTAGAATGTGAATATTGTTTTTGTTGCAAAACATCGCAGTAACATCTATACTAAACTGATGATAATGAAATTAAATTAAGTTTCCAATGACGTCATTTATTTTATAGCAAAAATAACAAAGTTTAGCAATATTATGGTGTTGCTCTACCACTTTTAGTCCAAACCTGTTATACCTGATGTATTATTCATAATTAAAAGAATGTCTTACATCAAACAAGGAATAGGACGAATTAAATAAAACAATTTACTTTCCTCAAAACCAGTATCGAATATAAAACACGCTCGGATTCTTTGGAATACAAATCACTGAACTAGACAATTATATTGGATAACAACTAATTAGTTGAGTAACGTCGTTTGTTTTTGTTTATATTGGACAATTCATCGGCGGTCGTTAATCTTTCGTGGCGTGGACCTCAAAATTCGTGGCCTAATGACCGCCTGCGCGGTTGACCTCGATAGAATGTGTTGTATGACATAATATACAGTTACGAATTACGTTAGTTCTACGCCGATGCTCCCTGCCAGCGCCGCATGCCGCAGGCCTGCTGCAATAGCAGTTTCCGTACTCCCTATTGCATCAAACACAATTTTCTAATGATACATTGCACGCTGATTGTTCTCAATCGTGTCCCACTGTAATTGTTTTGCCGCGTAACTACCTTATATTACAAATAGACAGCTCTTAACACTTCTAACTGCCAAAATACCTAAGCAGTTTTACTTTTACTCTCGCTATTATTACGAGTATAATTAACTATTAATTGTGCATTCTTACAAGAAAGTTTCACGTAATATTACATAAATAGTTAAAACTTGTGTGAAAACGTATTTCCATTAATTGTACAATGCTTTTAGTTTCACGTCGCACAGTATTCGTGTTTCGTAAAACTGAGAAAGTAATAAAAACTGCTTTCAGTTTTTATTGTTCCTGAACATTGTCTATGAGTCGTTTTGTACAATAAGTGTGTATTTTACCATTTTAATTGGCATCTTTAGTGCTTAGATTCATCTTCGCACGATCTATAATACCCTAGTAACATCAAAAACTGTTGTTTGTATAACGTAAGGCTCTCATAACTCCCACTTGTTACAAATAGAACATAAATAGTTATTTAATCCTCATTCGGTTCATGTTACGATGAAAACAGCTTTTACCTAACAAAATCAACTGTCCGTCCACTTTGCTCAACATATTTATTGTGGTTACTCAATAACTTTAAATACCGATAGGCGTTTTTGCAATGCAATTGCGAATTTTTCGATTCAATCTGACGTGAACATTTCTCACGGTGTATGAAGTAAAAACGTAAGAAAGTCAAATGCTAACAACTACGACTATCTAATGATGGTTTGTTAATATGACCATAAAGAAATATGAACACATAACCTTTAAACATTATTGCATCGCTATACAAAGTATAACATCACTTACTTTTTCTAACCGATGTTTAATCGCTCGTTTGTTTTGTTTCTTGTTTTCGCATAGTTATTGTCAGAGGCCTTAACATTGATAAACGCGCATTAAGAACAGTTTAGCTATCAAATGGTTTGTCACTTTCTTACATACGCAATTTTCCGAAGAGCAAAAGAGACAAAAAACAGTATTTTAGTTACACCGTTTATTAATAAGGCTCATAATGTATTGGTGATTATGCATAAGATTATTTATTTATTTATTTATTAAGGTACACCAACAGCGATACATGTAAATGTAATTAATGCTAAACTTATAAAAGATTAAGCTATGTTTATCTTCGAACTTGCCTAAGTGTCCGAATACATGACATTCGGACACCAGTCCCCTCGTACCCGTCTTCGCATTTACGCTTTGAGATATACCAATCGGAAAAGTAAGCCTTAGTTTTTAAGTTAGTAATAACTTTTACGTTCGGCTGGTTAAATAATAGTCAATTCCTTTCCCAACCGATTCAGGCGTTATAACTTCATTTTAGCCGATATAACTTCAATTACAAATACGTGTATTATACGTTTGACTGAGCGATGTCAGTTCATTGCAATAATTGCAATGTGCAGCTCGTCCTCTACTTGGATGGGTGGCCGATAGTGGCATTTCTATCTGAGCGCTACCGTGCTTCGGAGGGTACGTAAAATTGTCGGTCCTGGTTGTTGTAATCGTTAGACCATGTCGGAGGCCTTTAGGCGGTCTAAAAACTCCGACTCTAAGGTCGGCCACTAACTCACTCACTTCTTACTTTTTATTCAATAATGTACTATTTTTTATTTTATTGAGGTGAGTATTGTTATTCAATTTTAGTTCCTCCCAACAGCGATTGTTACCTAGCTTTTTAGTGCGTAAAATATAATGATATTATTTTATACCTACTGTAAAAATTTCTTTGGTCAGATTCTAAGAGATCTTGTTTAATTAGACAATAATGTAATGTATGTAATATTTATAATGAGTCTACAAAATGGATTTCTGTTTAAGTGACTGCATTAACTGTGACCAATATTAGTAAAAGTATAGGATAGTAGTATTGCGTCTTACCCGCGTTGTATCATTTCCCGCGTGATTTTCAGGATTAAATGTATTATTCTGATATATAGTACAACCAATATTACTGATATAAGTAAGTAATATATATAAAAGTTTCATCAAAATTGGTTTACTAGTTTTGGCGTGATCGAATAACAAACATAAAAACAAAGTTTCGCATTTATAATATTAGGAGTTACAAGACCTTGACAAAGTCACTAAACTCTACCAAATATATTAATAAAATTCTCACGGTTTTTATACTTTTTAATATTAATATCTGGGACTTTTTAATTAATAAAACCCCGGTGAGTGTACCAAATGCGTCGATGCGATGCTTTGTTAAACAGAGCGACGCGAAGCAATGATTTGTTTCAGCTTGAACGATTTTCGCAAAGAAATCATTGCGGTAGAAACTGTTATTTAATCTGTCACTGTAACGTAGTAACTGCTGGGTAATCTGTCACGGCACCGTAGTAACTGTGTAATGATCTGTGGTCGTAATGCAGGCGACGCAGTGTTGCACAATGAGTATTGTTTTATTGTATACTTTGTACTTTAGGAGTTTTGCAAATAGTTCTAACAATGTTAATCGAACGAACGATCATCTATCATATGATTCAACGAATCTAAAATTTCAAAGATTATACTAACAACCAAGTTTCCTTTTAAAAAATATCAATATTGATCTGTTTATACTATGTAGATCTGTAAATAAATAGATATACCTACATATCATCACCTGTTAGGCAGGTATTGAAAAGACAAACGGCTGCACTCAAATACGTCCATTAAATCGACACTTTACTAATTCACGTAATTTTTCATACATTACTTGTCAAAATCAATCATCAATACATCTCTATGAAGGAAGCATTTGACGTATCTAAGTAACTCTTGAATATTTTATGGGTATTCTAACATGTAATGTACGATAATTAGTTAATTGACAATTTAATCTGAGTACGGCAGAAATACAAATTATTAATAACCGCACAAAAGTGCACACCTAATTATAATTTCTAATAACTTTCATCGTAAGTTGTGAAATAAGATATTCCACACGTTCAACCGAGAAGCAAAACCAGACCGAGTCTCTTGAGAAAACAAATACTTTCGCTGACTACTGAGCGAGCATATATGTATAAAGCCTTCACTATGAATAGATATTTAAATTGAAACTAGTTTTACAGATACACTTCGCTTTTATTTTACATTTTTAGCTGACGTTTCGGTCCCTTTACAGGAACCGTGGTCACAGAAGACTGAGGTGTTATGCGTGTATCACTACATAGTATAAAATAAAGTCGTCTCTTTTTCGTGTCTGTCTGTTTGTCTGTCTGTATGCTTAAATCTTTAAAATTACGCAACGGATTTTGATGCGGTTTTTTGTAATAGGTAGAGTGATTCAAGAGGAAGGTTTTTATGTAAAAAAAGACGTGTGGCACTCGGGGACTGCCGCGGTGAAGCTATTGCATAGCATTTTGTATCAACTTATGCAATTATATTTGATATATTTGATATCTCTTCTCTCTCACCCCACCCGCCTCCTCTCTCACCCCCCTCTCTCACCCTCTCTCACCCCCCTCTCTCACCACCCTCTCTCACACCCCTCTCTCACCCCCCTCTCTCACCACTCTCTCACCCCTCTCTCACCACCCTCTCTCACCCCTCTCTCACCACCCTCTCTCACCCCCTCTCTCACCCCCTCTCTCACCCCCCTCTCTCACCCCTCTCTCACCCCCCTCTCTCACCCCCCTCTCTCACCCCCCTCTCTCACCCCCTCTCTCACCCCCCTCTCTCACCACCCTCTTTCACCACCCTCTCTCACCCCCCTCTCTCACCCCCCTCTCTCACCCCCTCTCTTACCACCCTCTCTCACCCCCCTCTCTCACCCTCTCTCACCCCCCTCTCTCACCACCCTCTCTCACACCCCTCTCTCACCCCCCTCTCTCACCACTCTCTCACCCCTCTCTCACCACCCTCTCTCACCCCCCTCTCTCACCCCCTCTCTCACCCCCCTCTCTCACCCCCCTCTCTCACCCCCTCTCTCACCCCCCTCTCTCACCCCCTCTCTCACCCCCCTCTCCCACCACCCTCTCTCACCACCCTCTCTCACCACCCTCTCTCACCCCCCTCTCTCACCCCCCTCTCTCACCCCCCTCTCTCACCCCCTCTCTCACCCCCCCTCTCTCACCCCTCTCTCACCACCCTCTCTCACCCCCCTCTCTCACCCCTCTCTCACCCCCCTCTCTCACCACTTTCTCACCCCTCTCTCACCACCCTCTCTCACCCCCCTCTCTCACCCCCCTCTCTCACCCCCCTCTCTCACCCCCTCTCTCACTCCCCTCTCTCACCACCCTCTCTCACCCCCCTCTCTCACCCCCTCTCTCACCCCCCTCTCTCACCACCCTCTCTCACCACCCTCTCTCACCCCCCTCTCTCAACCCCCTCTCTCACCCCTCTCTCACCCCCCTCTCTCACCCCCCTCTCTCACCCCCTCTCTCACCCCCCTCTCTCACCCCTCTCACACCACCCTCTCTCACCACCCTCTCTCACCACCCTCTCTCACCCCCTCTCTCACCACCTTCTCTCACCCCCCTCTCTCACCCCCTCTCTCACCCCCCTCTCTCACCACCCTCTCTCACCCCCTCTCTCACCCCCAACGCACAATCGCACACAACGCCCGTGTCGAAGACTGCCGAACTGAAACGACGTTAGACGATGCACGGCCTTCAAGCCACACCTCCTTCCCGTCGGATCGGGTAAGCGTGAGGTTTTTTCGTTACGGAAATTTTGGATTTGGTCCCCGCGCTCAAGGCCCGCGATAGAAGCTATGCAATAGCTTAAAAATTCCCGAAATTCCCACGGGAACGGGCACAACGCGGGTAAAACCGCGGGGCGCTGCTAGTGTAAAATAAAAGCGAAGTGTATCCGTAAAAGTAGTTTTAATTCAAAATGAGTAGTGTCCGCTTAAACTTAGAAACCAGTAGATATTTAAATATTAAACGATCAATCGAAGGATGTTATTGAGGTATGAGGTATTCTATTTATAATGAAGTCCATTGCCCTATATGTGATAGCACTTCAATTGTTTTATTTTACTATTGTAGTTAGTAACGGCTATCGGCTTTACGTATCCTTTTATGGATTAAGAATTAAAAGGATGGTATGTCATTGATTGATTTTGAGGAAGGAAAATTGGTATATATTATGAGGTACTAAAATGCTGCAAAACGTGAAGGCGGTGATAATTAAAATTACAAAGATAACACCTACCTTACTGTGAATGAATGAAAATTGATGAACAAAAGAAGTCTTTAATATGAATAAAGCATGATATGAATGAAGAATGAGGGAGCTAATCTCAGAAAATGACAATCCGATTTGAAAAAATATTTTTGTAAAGGATAGCAACATTCAAGAGAAAGGTTATAGGGTATTTTTCATCCCAAAATTCCCGAGGGAAAGGACACAGCGTGGGTGAAACCGCGGGGCGCTGCTTGTTCGTAATGCCTTACTTTTACACTTGATTTGGTGGCAGTCTTCCCAAAATAACCTAGAAATAAACCCCATCATAAAAGGTACCTAATAAAAAATAAATATAATAGATGTTTACTAACTGGTTTCTTAAGTTTAAGCGAACACTACTCATTTTGAATCTCTTTCTTCTGTGACCACGGTTCCTGTAAAGTGGACGAAACGTCAGATAACTAACGTAAGATAAGAGTGAAGTGTATTCGTTAACGTAGTTTCAATTGAAGATGTTTAGACATAATTTTATCATTATCTACGATGGCAACCTGCACATATATTACTGTTTGTTTACCACAGAAACAACTAGAACCAAAACTCGCCCACGTCTTTATGTTAAAAGAAAGCTCTGTCTCGTATTATGTTCTTTTCCATTACTAAAGATCTCGTCGACCCCTTGACTTACTCTTCAATAGGCCAGTGTGTGAGATGCGACTACAAGGACACCGACAGGGTTGCCACACGACAGAAAACAAATGCAACACACATAATATACAATGTTAATATGAAGTAATTCATGTAAAGGATACAAACATTTGCAATTAGGCAGTAAAATACAAGTAAATGTTTATCATGTTCGTAATAACCTTAGTTAAAATTTGTAACCAACCGCCATTTTGTTTTTGTAATAAGGAATTCTCGTTACTAAACACTTTATGCATCTAACACTCCGATGTAAAACTATTTAGTATAGTAATAGTCTGTAAAGAAATAGCACAGACAGAAACACACCTAACAGAATTCGAATAAACATACCAATAAAGTGGTTAATAATCATCTCATATCTATACTAAAATTATAAAGCTGCAGAGTTTATTTTTTGTTTGAACGCGCTAATCTCAGGAACTACTGGTCCGAATTGAAAAATTCTTTTTGTAATGGATAACCACATTCAACGGAAAGGTTATAGGCTACTTTTTATCTTGAAATTCCCACGGGAACGGGTATAACTATATAGAGATAAAAGCCTAACTTAACTAACTAAAAACGTTCTACACAGGTTGTAATAGGTATTTTCCCCTTACCTACATTACTAGATATGCCAAGCAGATATGCCAGAGTTCGATAACCCTAGAGCCTGCATTAGTCCGTTGCACTTCAGCGGCTACCAAACTCTCGCGACACAGATTCGTCTCTTGGCTAATCATTTATACAGGTATGGTTTACTTTAAATGTCATCTTCGGCTCACTTGGTATTTTAAGCGGTCAACGATGTTTATTTTTACTACCAATTTTTACTCAACATTGTATTAAAAGAGACTTCCTAGAGCATATGTTGAAACTTGGAACACTTTAGTCAGGTTTTAAAGTCATGAGCTTTTATTATATATTCATGATCGTACAATTCTGTTACGTCATTGTGCAACTCAGATCAGTTATCAGTCGATCAGCAATCAAATGAAGCGAGCATTAACTTAGACTCATTTAGACGGTGAGTTTAATCTAAAATTCGATCATGGCTAATTGACAGTTACTTTCACAGGAAGCTAATTTGAAACGTTCAATATTCATTGTGGAATCTGTATCTGTGCGCCGGAGATTACTTCGGAATCAACAATAGAAACATAACATTACCGCCCACGACGAGGAAGCAATCAGAAAACAGCCTTCACTTTTTAAAACGATATTCAATCATCGGGCTCTAAATTACATCAAATAGTTACATATTACGTTATACGTATCATTTACCGTTACATTGTTGCGTTCCTTTACATGTAGGTATACCTATCAATCTACAAAATTACATCTCTAAAAGTCGACACTTAACAAGTATTCAATTACATAATAATAGGTTGACCATGATTTAATAGTAATAGTTAAAATTAATTATACGCACGATTAGTCGCTTTCAATAACTGCTAACGAAAATTATAACAATTCTCACGCGAACTCCGAAATGGAAAGTAATAAATTATCAAATGGTATAGAGATTAATGTCTGTCGACGTGAAGATTAATCATATTTGACAAAAAATCTTGATAAGGAGTATAAATGTAACGTGGCGGAGTCATTTAGACCTTTATCTATTACATCACAGACACGGAACGAATAATATCAGACGTTATGGAAGGTTTAGACAAATGTGTTGTCGAAGAGAAAGTACGCGAGAAAGGATATTGCACGATATTGTACTGAATACAGGTGGAAACGGACAATTTGGTTTAAATTTTAATTATAGATTATCAGCACTTCATAGTTTACTCATATGTGTTGGATACTTTATGGTCCTGTATATAATTATCTTGTTTTATTACTATTGTATTATGTATTTCAATTGAACTTAGAATTATGTACTTCACTACATAGTATAAAATAAAGTCGTCTCTTTTTCGTGTCTGTCTGTATGCTTAAATCTTTAAAATTACGCAACGGATTTTGATGCGGTTTTTTGTAATAGGTAGAGTGATTCAAGAGGAAGGTTTTTATGTAAAAAAAAACCCGAAATTCCCACGGGGACGGGCACAACGCGGGTAAAACCGCGGGGCGCTGCTAGTCCACAATATACGTGAAATAAACTTTTCATCCACACATAGTTATTTATATGGATAGATAACTAAAAGCCAGTCGGTATATTCATCTTTCACTATAAAATATAATATACAGATTTGTTTGACAGTAAGTTGATTAAAATCTAATCACCTTAATAAAAAACGATACAAAAAGATGACACGAATGTTCAAATAACGAATGTAAAACCCTGGATGGATAACAACACCTATGACAGGTCTTATATGAACAAACACGAGGGTGAAACCACGGGGCAATGCAAGTATCAATAAGGGATTGTTGTATACAATAGCTGACCAAAATAATTAATACAATACTAAGAAAGTAGGAAAAATACTACATTACGCTAATCACCGTATTGTACTAGAAAATAAATATAAAGAAAGCCTAAACAAGAGCTGTCTTTTACTTTGTGTTAGTTAACAAAATCATGAAAATAACAGGTGGGTATTCTTTCCTTTGTCTGACCGACCACCGGCCCTTTGTAGCCTCGATGCAGCGATGCATTCGTAGAACTTTCTCCTGCGACCTCATTCGTATCCATAGAGTACCGTAAATCACTTTTTAACTCATCTCGATATCTATTCCAGTCGAACCATAACTAATGCAGTAATCGTTATCCCGTTCTATAGTAATCGATCCCTTCTATGGTATAGTTTGGAATTTGAATTTAGAATGGAATCATTTTTATGCCCTTTAAAATATCTATTAATCCTTATAATAATACTAGCAGCGCCCCGCGGTGTTACCCGCGTTGTGCCCGTTCCCGTGGGAATTTCGGGAATTTTTATACATATAAACTTTCCTCTTGAATTACTCTATTAAAAAAAAGCGTCAAAATCCGTTGCGAAGTTTTAAGATCAAAGCATACATAGGGACAGACAGACAGACAGGCAGGGGAAAGCGACTTTGTCTTATACTATGTAGTGATCAAATGTTTAGAAAATCCCATTAACTCACTTAATACTTTTTGCCTATCTACTTTTAATTCTATTCCGTAATTATAAGTTACAATGAAATTAAATGTAGCATTTTATTTAGCAGATTCTGTTTTTAATTATATATTTGAGTAATTAAAATTGCCATACTTAACCCGGCTTAAAATACTTTGATGGCCATATAAGTCCAATGTAGTTAGTTAATACAAATAGCCCTTAAAACTATGTTAATACTCGTAACACATAGCTCGGTGCAGCATTCATAAAAACTCCGAAATGCATTTACAAAGAAGGTTGTATCCACTACAATGTTGTTTCACTTGACCTGGCCAATTCAATCTTTAAATAATTAATGCGCTGTTAGATATTCCCAACGCACCGCGAATTATGTATAAATTTAGTGACATTTTTATGCTAACCTTGACATAATTTCTTTGGAAATATAATTTAATATTAAAACATTATAATAATCAATTGGCGGCTCAATAACTCTGACACCAGGGTTGGTCAGGTTGACCATCCACTCGATGATGGTGATGATGAACGATATAATAATCCGTTAAGTTTTTTAGCACTCCGTGTATTCACACTGTATGAATAATGCTCAGTAATCAACGAATCCTTAAACAAACGTCATTAAAATTAGGAGGTTTGAATGTTAATAATAAGTATTTGTCGATACCATATGGTATTGATAAAATGTTTCATTAGTTGAAGGTTTAATAAGTATTTGATTGTTATATAATGGTTATTAAGTATTTTCATATGAATGGAAAAAATAATCCTTAACTTTCTATAAATACACCCGGACAATTTCACACAGGGTTTATTACACCCAAAATAAGCCCTAATGAGATCTAACTAATACTAATTCCTATACATACACAAATACTTTATCACTACATAGTATAAAATAAAGTCGTCTCTGTTTCGTGTCTGTTTGTCTGTATGCTTAAATCTTTAAAATTACGCAACAGATTTTGATGCGGTTTTTTGTAATAGGTAGAGTGATTCAAGAGGAAGGTTTTTATGTAAAAAAATTCCCGAAATTCCCACGGGAACGGGCACAACGCGGGTAGAACCGCGGGGCGCTGCTAGTATGAATATATAATTGACACCCAGACGTCGCCAACAACTTAACTCCTGCCCAGAGTCAACAATATATGTAGGTGCATATTGGTGACTCCGGGTAAAGAATCATAAGAGCTAGATGGTTTTTCATTACATCCATCGAAGGTCATGCAACAATTATTTTCATAATACAACAGGAATGTTATTTAAAAGCACCAACATATGCAGTTTAACCGGTAAACCAAGTGAAAGTCACATAAAAATATCTTATTTAACTTCATATTCGTGTTGGATCCTCATGACGACGTTAAGTAGATACTAAAATAATTATAAATTCTTATAGTAATGGATATACATTTATTGTAATACGGCCGTGTATCAAACATACTGAATTTTATGAATTTATATGATTTTCTTGTAATTAAAGAACCAGCAAGAACCCGCGGTTTTATCTGCGTTGTGCCCGTTCCCGTGGGATTTTTTGGAAATAAAATAGCTCATAACCTTCCTGTTAAATGTAGCTATTTACAACAAAAATAATTATTGAAAGCGGATTGATAGTTTCTGAGATAAACGTGTTCAAAGGAACAAAATTCAATCTTCAGCTTCATTATATTAAGTAATAGAGTATAGAAAAACATTTGACACATGCTTAGATCTTATAGGTACGCGTACTTAATCTGTATTTAGTAGATAATACCCTCAATATTACTCTGAATGTTAAAATAACCACCACAGAAATTTAACTTAAAAACCAATCACTTCTCATTACTGGACACCTATTTGAAACTTAGTAGATATTCCAAACATGTGACAACCCTAACGATCGGCGTTTGTTCAAAGATCAAAGACTTACTGAATCTTTCCCTATTAATATATATTCTCTATACTGTCCGTCTGTCGCACATAAAAGAGACAGTGGCCATGACAGGCGGTGGAGAAAGTACCTGTACATAAGAAACTGTATCTTACACCATTAGTATACATTTGTACAGGGAACGTTTTAGACTTATACAGTCGACGTCACATTATTTATATTATAGTCTACTAGCAGCGTCCCGCGGTTTTAACCGCGTTGTGCCCGTTCCCGTGGGAATTTCGGGAATTTTTTTACATAAAAACCTTCCTCTTGAATCACTCTACCTATTACAAAAAACCGCATCAAAATCCGTTGCGTAATTTTAAAGATTTAAGCATACAGACAGACAAACAGTGTGACAGACACGTAAAAGAGACGACTTTATTTTATACTATGTAGTGATTGTACCAGTAGTACATGTTTACCTTTTTTCCATCGTATTACAATGACATTATGTGTAGTCTATATCTTATCTATACTAATACATAAATCTGAAAATGTTTAATACTTTGTTTTTTGTTTGTTTGAACGCGCTAATCTCAGTAACCTCCAATCCGATTTGAATAATTATTTTTGTAATGGATAGCCAAATGAAACAGAAATGTTACAGCTTTTTTTCCATCCCAAAATTCCCACAGGAACGGGCACAATGCGGGTAAAACCGCGGGGTGCTTCACTACATAGTATAAAACAAAGTCGCTATTTTTGTCTGTATACTTAAATCTTTAAAATTACGCAACGGATTTTGATGCGGTTTTTTGTAATAGGTAGAGTGATTCAAGAGGAAGGTTTTTATATAAAAAAAATCCCGAAATTCCCACGGGAACGGGCACAACGCGGGTAAAACCGCGGGGCGCTGCTAGTCTAGTATATTATACGAGTATATGACGTCGACTGTACAAGTCGTTTGTACTTTCCAGTCATTTACGAACTTAGTCATTTAAAATACCTTTTCATTCCAGTTTGTTAATTAACTTTCATAGAATCATAAAATTTATTTTTTTATGTAATAAAACAATAAATTCATGTATTCCCTCATAAATTCTGTCGTTGGCTACTAACCTTTACGAACTTCCTTAGTCGATTAGAAGTCAAAGTATAATATGTATTTAGGTTCAAACCTGCGCCTACCTTTGTCAGTTAGGTAATCAGAAACGGTCGAGTAAATGAAGACATCAGGCAAAGGGCTTCACAAGTCAGTTTTATTATTCAACAAACGATACTTCCTTAAAACGTGTTAAAGCTATTCATGTCTTACGGATGACAATTAAGATATATTGTGTTATATACCGATAGGGAACTAATTTGATACATTGTATTCATTAACATAGTAATTCCTGCTTTCATTGAAAAGAACCTTAAATATAAAGCCTTGTTTATTTACTTGAAAGATAAATGTAAACCTTCATTAGACCCCATTTATATTTCCGTATTGTATAATTAAACAACAATTATATAACGCCCTTTGAATTGTAAATCTGATTTCAATAAGGGTCAAATAAAATGTAAAGAAAAGTAAAGGTCGAATATTTTAAGAAAAAACTTGAACAATATTAGTTTTCAATAACAATTTATTGATATGAAGGTTTTGTGCAGAAAAAACAAACATCGGACTGTTTACGGAACATATTCCCATTACATTAGGTAAACATATTATTTTTTATCTACTTACGTATACATAATATGTATAGGAAATATTGTAGAAGGTCAGTTTTAGAAGATATTTTTTTTTAAATCCTACCTCCTTACACATTGTATGAATCATATTCTAGTTTTCTTTCCATTTATTTTTTCCTAATCATCCCTGTTGAGAAATTGGCCTCAGACTACCTTAGCTCCTCCATCGTTTCAATGAAAACTCATTTTATACCAATAGCTATAACCAGTAACTCCATAGCTAAACTCAATTTGCCAATGCCTTACTTACGGCTTTTAAGGGAAGAAAACCTTTGAATCAGCCACACCACACCGGTGAAAAGACAGTATAACAAACGTTACACCGGTATTGTGTGAACTTACTAAAGCTATACTATAATTAAATTTGAAATAAGAACTAGAGCATCGCTCATTGTCATCATTCCAGAAAATCGAAACAAGTTGACTATCGAACTCTCCAAAATCCGAAGAGGAATACTTTTAAACCTTACCTATAAATAGTTATCTCGTAGTAGTAAATAAATTAACTCATATCTACCTTAAGCGACTCGACAGATGAATGAATCATCAGTTAAATCATTAATTCATCAGACAACTGTTTATCATTATGTAAAACACTGACGCTGTACGGTTGTTAACATGAGTCTGTTGTAGAATTGTAAATCAGAGTAAAACAGTGACACTACGATCTCTTTGTTTATGTAGTTTAATGACAGTTCTAGGTTGGCTTTCATGATGAATAGGTTACGTGCCCGTACGTAAGTAGAGATTGTCTAAGCTGAAATGACGCGCCCCACTACTTAATTACTTTATTTAGATGTGTGAGTGTAAATATTAATAGCGGCACTTCATCTGTGTGGGAGCGCCAATTATTGATTTCTATGTGCACATGTCGGCCGACTAGTCGGGTGATAAATCCGAAAACGCTCGCTCTATGGAGCAGCGCCGTCACTTTGTATGAAACAAGACGTCCTCTCCTCTCGCGCGTTCACGATCAACTAAACTAGTTGGACAACAAATCTGAGAATTGCACTTCTTAGCGAGTACGGCGAGTACGGCAACTGAACGACCAATTATAATTGCATGTTTATGTGTATTGCGTCCATATTTAAAATTTGCTAGTGTGCGTAAATGCGGAGGTGGGGCGTGTCATTTCAGCTTGGACAATCTCTACCTATCTGTGGTACCTATCTACCTCAGAATACAGTATTCTGAGCTATCTACTTATTACATTGTTTTTTGATAGCTGTCGTTCTAAATATGAATTGCCCAGTTTTAAAATGTTGGTACTTATTTTACATTTTCGTTTACATAGGTTTCATTAAAAACTCTATGGATTTTATCATATTCTATGGATTTTATTTTCTTACTGCGAGATTATTCAAACGTATAATTTCAATTTAATGCTATTTGCATCAATATAACTTGAGGTGCTTTCAATTTGCAATTTTTATGCATGTAAGCCTCTCTTTGTCGTATTATTGGCAGAAGATATTTACAAGTGTACATTAAACGTTCATATATAGTGGGTTACGTAAATATTTGAAATGACCGTCAAAATCGTATTTAATCTTTATATTTGGTTTTACATAACTCTAAGAACGAGTCATGTCAAGGTCACGTCTAAATCTAAAAATGTGACTTGGATTTGCTTTTAAATAAATCATCATTACATTATGTAATGGAGGCTACTGACTAGCGTTTTCGCAAGACCTCTCAATTGAGATTCTGATCTAAAATAAATAAGATATGAAATAAGTAAAATAAGAGACGTGAGCACTTTTTGACTTTTACACTTAGTACTTAATAATAGACATTGCCTCACTTTTAACCTGCCTTCAGACATGGACCAAGACTACATTCCGATGTAGGTATGTATGTTCTTAGGCATTAATGTAAATATCATGGTTCATATATGAATAGTGTATACAATTTATCCCCGTGAAAGGGGACAATGGGCATACACTATGTAAGCACTTTTATCAAGTGAGTATTAGCCTGTAGGCCTCTCTTCTAATCGTCCTTCTTTCTAAAAGATCTCCTATTGACCAGTTACTAAGGTCAAATCCAATAACTCTATGATGTAACTATGCAAAATACAAATGTTCTTCAAATCAAGTCGAATTTTCCAGCATCGCTTCTTCGTTAGGTAGGTAAGATTTTCGTAACAATCTATGCATTATAAATAAACGTAATAATATTGATAGTGATGAAACCAGTTTTTAAAATAACAGGTTTAAATCAAATCTCGGACCCTTCTGGACGTAACTTTGCATCATTGACTTTTAAGTATTCTTCAAGGTACGTCGTTCAAATCTGTCGCGTAGTACTTGAGTACGCGAACACGAATACAAATGAATTGCGTATTTATACGTTGGTCATTTAAAGAATATCTCTTTTTCGAAGTGCTTCTAACTAAGCTTCTTTTGAAAGAGCTACAAACATTCATAAACATCTTGACATTTTCGTATTAGTAACGCTTATAATTAGGGGAATCCTACAAACTATCCTACACATCAAATTAATATGTCCTTGTAGGGTTAGCAAATCAATCTCATATTTTTTTAACACCTCTTCAGCTGATCGAAAACAAAAACGCCATAACATACCATGCACCACAAAGTATTACGAAGACCTTGTTCCGAATTAGTGACGTCATCGGCAGTGGTGTCATTAAACTATTACGCAAGTTAAAATCGTAAATAATGATATATTTACAAGCTAGTAATTTCAGTAATGATCTCTTAAAATCACTTTATTTGATTAAGGAGTAGACCGCAAAAATAACGGTCTCTAGGACTTCCGTTATATAAGATCATTTAAACAGGTAATGATCGTAATATTGATAACATAAGTACCTAGTCTACATACCGAAGGTCAAAAAACGCACGGAAATAGTTATTAAAGCCAATAAAAACTTTTCAAAGTCATCAAGAATATTTGATTTTCAATTGAGGTCCAAAAAAGAACGATAAGTTAAGGGCAAGTTCACTTGCCTTGCCATGCCGAAATAAACTTATATACATGACATGGGTTGTAAAATAATGATATTACTTATATCTAATATCAATTAATGATATTAGATGAATGGATTCATTTGATAACTTCATTTAATCTAGTGACCCACCCTCGCTTCACTTTGGCTAATCATGATTGAGCTCCCTTTGGAATTAGGGGAAAATATACTTAAATATATATTTTTTCCTTAAAAAAAATGAATTACTCTTTCTGTTTTTACTGAATTACTTTTTCTGTTTGAGATTAAGGCGAACGTGTAGCCATATACCTAAACGAGATTGTCATATGAGTGATCCATTCGTCGAAAGAGAGTAATGATACGTTTTAACATCGTGACCCGACTATATGACGCAACGGTTTCAAGTAAATACAAGATGATTTTATGTGTCAACGATAAACATACAAATAATAAAGTGTAGACTTAAACTTAAGTTACGTAAAGGCCGTTCGGCGTCCATCGAACAATGCGTTGCGAAATAAATCGAACAAGACATTCGTACTCGAGTTACCAGCTGTGAGGCGTGTACGTTGTTTTATACGACTACTATCAATTAAATGGTTTCTCTATATACAGGGTGTCCCAAAAATTGTGTGTCAACATAGTAGAAATATAGAATTCTTAAATATTAAGTTATGTGGTTAAGCTAGTAAGTTAGCTCATATTTTTATGTATCTAATTGAAACTTTTTGAACTCAAATTTGTGTTTCGAAACATTTGTCATGAGCTGGTCTGTCTCCTACTAACATTAGAAATTTAGAAGCAAGGAAAATATTACAAGGAAGTTTGTGGTTGACAATTGTCAAATAGCTTGCTTGACGTTCAAAAAGTACTAACTATACAAATACTGCAAGCCTACATAACGCAAATATAAAACATTTATATCATTTCTTCCCAAGTCATATCCATTGTTACACTCAAATAAAACCTAGGAAGAGCACATCAAATTAGCCTTGTTTACCTTTAATCAGCTGGTCCTATATTACGTAAATAGAACATGACATCTAAAGTATGCGAACAATAAGTAAGTGACGGTGTTAGCGAGGTTCCCATAAAGGTAACACCACTGACATTACTGCAGTTATATCAGAGTTAGCGGGTTAAGGTACAATGAGTTCGGATTGCATCATTCAGACAGTACTTCCGCGCGTAACTAGCACTTCCCGGAGTGAATAAATACGTTTTTTTTCGCGATATAACTCATTTATACGTGAGGGTTCTGTTAAGTATGTATTTAGATAAGTATGCCTTACTTGGGAAATGCAAATGATCTTTCATTTTACTTAAGAAAGCAGCGGTGTGGAAATATATAATAGTATCTATTTAGTTTAGAAAATAAAGATAACGTTGAAACAAGTAACTCATAGTTGGAATAATTGAATTCCGAGCACATTCAACCACAAATTCTACAACGATAAAATTACATATAGTTATATTGCAATTCTCATGTCATGCCACCTACATTATTTAATATCCATTTGTCATGTCATAATGTTATATACATTTTAACAACTTTGCTCTTTTCTATTTAGGTAGAGATACTTTAGCAAATGAGATGAGTTGTTACATCAACTGTTATCAACTGAATCATAACTGAATAACAATTTAAATTATTTGTGAAAGTGTTCGACGCGTCAAATTATGTTTGCAATCAAACAGAACTCATATAGTGCTACTGGAAATCGGCAATAAATAATTTTAATAGCTTCACTTTGTGTTGCAATGTCGTGACAACATGGCGTTTGTATTAACCTCTTTAATATTCTAACAAGCTATAACTTTAATATTTACATGTGGACTGTTCTAGGCGGTTTAGATTTAACCTTAACACGGTTGGGAAAGTTACCTATGGGACACACGCGTTGATAAACATATAGTTTTTCGTCCAAGCGCCATTTAAATGTGTGCCTCCGTAGTCCGTACCTAAAGAATAATAACTTTGTAAGTCTACTTAGATCAAATGCTAAAGATTTTAAGGATTTGGCCTCCAGAAAATGTATTATTTTGCCGATGTGTGTAGACAGTTTTGATGTGCGGATTCATTCAATATATTATCCAAGATATACGTAGGATCAAAACCATAACGTAAACTAAAGAATTTAGCCTGTAATGTGTCACTACTGAGCAAAGGCCTCTCATCTCACTGAAGATCAGTACAGTGAGGATTATTAAGCATAATCACCACGCTTGCCAATTGCGGGTTGGTAATCTCAAACTCAGCATGTTTGAAAAGTAGGAAACATGTTTTCGTTCGACCTGGGAATTGAACCCGGGACCTCAGTCTTGGCAGGCAAGTGGACATACCACTAGACCACCGAGGCGTTAAAAAATAAAGTTTAGTGATGGAGTAAAAATGGAAAGAAATCGCAATAAAACCTCTACAGAAGGCAACTAGGCTTGAAAACAACTGCTTCGAAACCTACATGTTTAGTAAAAGAGTGATGCAGTTATTGGCAACCCCACGTGTTGTGAATCCCGACAACACTTTCGTAATAGACCTTACACGTCTAAAACAACCTGTGTCGCCTTGACCACAGTCCATCCAGACTTGCATTCATAAGGCTAAGGTCATTGAAACTATTAATAATACCAACACATAATTATTACGTTAGTATATATTAACGTACATGCTAATCTATGAATATTTATCATCTTTTGAGATCTTTTATTTTGTAAATAAAATGGCATGATTGCAAGTATGACAGGTTATGAATCAATTTCATGATTACACTCACAATAATAGGTACTTATGGGTAATATCTATAACATTTCAGGTAGGCTAGGGTGTGTAAGTGTGTAATATCATACATACAAAGTATTTATAATATGTCTCGGGTTCAATTCCTGGGCCAAAAACATATTTTCTACTTTTCAAACACGACTTGGGCTCGAGATCACCAACCCGCATTAGGCTAGCGTGTTGATTACGTCTAATCTTCCTCACTACTGATATCTTCAGTGAGATTAGAGGTCTTTGCCCAGCTGTGGGCATTACTTTGTATCTTGTTAAGACGTTGCGTTCGTTTTTCAATTTCCCCCTAATAACGTAGTCGTCTTATATTTCCAGTAGATGTGGCGGTGGCACTTGACGGACAGACACCTTCGCGTGATGTTGTGGTGCATACTGCTGGGGCTGCAGCCGGCGTTCGCGGGCATCCTGGACCCTTTCAACTGGGCGCGCTCCGACAGAATCGAAGTCAACATCCCTTGGCTACCTTGTAAGTACATTACTAAAAGAGTCAACCGGACCAGAGAGACTTACGCACTAGCCTTACCTAACCCAAACCCTCTCGCTACCCCTAAATCCATCTGAGAACTAAGTACTCCCATAACAATATTTTTCCCATTAATCATAATGTTGATGATTCCCTTCCATCGATGGTAGGTTTAAACCAGCCTACGAACCCATACCAAAACCCGGTACCCTTACCATGGGGAAGTCCAAACGAAAATTCAGGATCTGCCACTGGCCGGGTCAGGACTCTTGACAGTTCACTTTGAATGACGCTTCTCAATCCCTTATTAATTAAAACTATTAACTAGCGGGTGCACTAAGTACGGTACATGAACCTACATCGATAATGTCAACCTCCCTTTGAAGTGCTCTCAGTTGATTACCCGATGAATTCCGCCTAAGAAGTTATTAAAACCTAGATACTGTTTAACTCGTTTTAAATCGATTGTGAATAAAAAGTAGCCTAAATAGTATATTGTTAAGTCTTCACTTCTCTGTACCTAACATCAGTTAATAAGTCATCTTAATCATTTTTAGATTAGACGAAACAATAGGAGAGACAAAAACTGCAAATTTGCGGCAATAGGATAAACAAAAACTGCAATTTGGCTTTTGTTGTCATTTTCTAATTTAGTTTAATTATAGTTTTGAATTCTAGTGAGCCGATACAAAAACAAAATAACTTTCAACATAAATAAAAACGCACGTAATTCGCGTATCACTTCTTCTAATGTAAAATTGTTTTTCAGTTGAAAACGAGACAAGATGTTACGATGACTTGGGCTGTCTGAATATTACGAGGAGCTGGTACCACTTGATACACAGGCCTTTCAACGTGTTCCCACTTCCAAGAATTGTGATAAATACTAGGTAACAACATTCAATTACATAGTAATAATATATTTAAAAACATTGAGAACAGAACTGAAGAATCTTTGTTTGCATAAGTAAGCTTTTTTAAGCTACATTTAGAAAAGTTTTCCCCTAATAAATAATATCTAAGTATCTCTTCTCACTGAGATAAACAGTAATCAAAATAAAATCAATACATATTGTTACAGATTTATACTATACACGAAAAATAATCCAACAGACGGACAACTGCTAAACGTAAATACAAATAAAACAATAATAAAATCCAATTTCAATGCAGCGAAAAAAACTAAAATGATCATTCATGGATTTATTGATACACCTTTGTCTAATTGGGTAAGTTCTTTGAAAACAAATAAAAAGATATCTATAGGTCTATAAAGCTTAAAGTTAATAAAGTTTTTATTATATGAGTTAGTACTTATGAAGTGACCAATAACTCTAGATAAATTCTGGGCTGATTTTATTTAGTACCAAGTACCAACGTCCAAGCTAAGAAGATAAAGTACGAATTTTCTGTGGCTTCAGTGCTGTTCGCGCCTTTGTCACATTAATGAACATTCTTCTTTAGGTTAGTGAAATGAAAGACGAGCTAGTAAAGGCCGGTGATTTCAACGTGGTAGTGGTGGACTGGGCGGGCGGGAGTCTGCCTCTGTACACACAGGCGACGGCGAACACGAGGCTCGTGGGGCTGGAGGTGGCGCATTTCGTTAACACATTACAGGTAATTACTATATTATCAATAATAATAGTTCGGTGTAATTGTTTCCTGCTTCCATCCGCTTCACACTTCAAGGTAGTATTCCAAGTCCGAATGAATCGGTGAGCGGCGACAGTGAAGTAGTTCGTAAAACGCATTCGATTACGGTTTGCGCCCGTATGCAACCTTTATAAGAAACCTTTATTAAAAATAAATAAAGGGTCGCCAACTAGAAATGCTATTTTTATAAAATATGAAGGTAAATTTATTTAAACATATCCGTAAATAAAAATAGTAAAAGCACGTAGTTTGATTATTAGTGGTAATTAAAGGATTATGTACATTGCAGAAAGAACACGGTCTTAACCCGGAAGACGTACACATTATAGGTCATTCATTGGGCGCGCATACTGCCGGGTACGCGGGTGAAAGAATACAAGTAAGTTACTCAATAACAGAATATTCTTTTAAACATGTTTTATAGAATGTTATCTACACCCATTGATCATATTGTCCTTGATTTAGCTTCTCTTTTCATAGGGCTTAGGGAGAATTACAGGTCTGGACCCAGCAGAGCCCTATTTCCAAGGGATGCCCACTCATGTCCGCCTGGACCCTACCGACGCATCGTTTGTCGACGTCATACACACAGACGGAAAAAGCATTTTCCTCTTAGGTAAACAGTGTTACGTAATCGTCTATTCTACACACGAATGCTTTATATTCTAATCCATCCCGCACTTTCGATTTGATATTAACATAATGTGAATTACTCTTTGTATCATATCTGAATGAAATACGCTTTTATTGCTATGTATCAATAATCTACTAACCCACCTTATATATGTTATATGTATATTATGTAAATATGGCGCCGAATAGCTTGTCATTTCATCATTCATTGTATAGTATGGTTTATTTTTATGATATATATTGCAATCAGACTAATTTATGGACGTGTTATTTTCACGCGTGCGACAGATTTTGTATTTATGGCAGGATATGGGATGTCACAACCCGTGGGACATTTGGACTTTTACCCGAACAATGGGAAGGAACAGCCGGGCTGTGACTTGACTGAGGGCCCTCTGGTGCCGCTCACTCTTGTAAAAAAGGGCCTCGAGGAAGCCTCAAGGGTTTTAGTAGCCTGTAACCATGTAAGAGCAATAAAGTTGTTCACTGAATCAATTAATGGAAAGTGCCCTTATATCGGTAAGTTACAGAAAAACATACACACCTTTTTGTGTACAAAATTTATTTATTAATAATACTATTTATTTATGTATTATTTTATTACCTTCCACCACAACATAAACCATACATAGTTTACATAACTACATTCCAAACTCCAAATATCAATAGAAATATATAACGATATTATATGCGATAGATTGTATATTTTCAGAAATGCTCAGCATAATGGAATTCTACATGTTTTGAAGGCAACCGCTCAGCGTATCTCGTTGATGTCTTTTGTATGAACGACTGTGTGTGTGTTTGTGTGTTTTATAGATTGTAATCTTGATTTCTAACTTTCAGGACATCAATGTCCGTCGTACCAGCACTTTTTAGCTGGGAAATGTTTCCATTGTGGCCATGGGTGTGCGATAATGGGGTATGTATTTTGAACATACTTTCTTTGATCTCTAGTAATATAACCAAGAGGTAAAGTTTCTAACTTTTGTTTGTCTGGAAGGGTTAATCTTGGAAACTACCAGTCAAATTTGAATAATTATTTTTGTAATAGATATCCACATTCCACGGGAAGGTTATAGGCTACTTTTCATCATGAAATTCCCATGGGAACGGATACAACGCGGGTAAAACCGCGGGGCGCTGCTAGTTAGTTTATAAAGTAATATTTGCTTGTAATGTTCCTTTACAGGGCAAAGGCCCTACGCTCACAGTAGATATAATATCAAGAAAAAAATCAGAAAGTATCTCTAAAGTATGTTTCTAAATTAAACCTCCTTTCAGATTCCATTCAGATAGCTCTCCAGGTTTGATAACGGAAAAAAACAATCAGACTGAAAACGAAGTGTTTCCGTCAGACGAACACGACACTATCGGTGCTAGGTACTATCTGAGCACCGGCAAAGATCAGCCATTTTGCCGTATGTAACAAAAAACATATAAAAAAATATATAAATTGCAACTTAACTCTTTCACAACGTGTATACCGACCTTCTTTATAAATAAAATATTTTTTTTTCAGAACGACACTACAAGGTTTCCATTCAGTTAGCAAATCCAAAAGGTGCTGAATCATGGGTGCAAGTATGTTCAAAAATATTATATAAATTTAATGATACTTCAATCGAGTATGTTACTATTTACTTTAGATTGGTCTAACGAGGTTGGATTGCATCGAAAAGGTTCTTCCTCTAGAAAGCATAACTTTTTAGCTAGACACAAACCTAATTTTGATTTGATGTAAAAAAATCTTCAGAAATTATTAAAAAAGATTCCGACAAATCGAGGCCCTCCATTTTGGGAAATCGGTTAAAATTTCATTCAATATTACGAACATATTTTACAAAACTAAACAGTTGAACATCAAAATTGCAACTAAACAAATAAATATATTTCAGGGTTTCTTAAAAGTAACGCTAATGTCGGACCGAGGTGTGATTCGAGGGATGGATCTGACACCCAACAATTACGTCAAGTAAGTTCATTAGTATTCTTCTCACTATGAAATATTTCATTTCATATTACATATGTATTATGTACGAGTATAATACATATAATTTTTCTTAAAAGACTTTTCTCAAACTTTTCTTTTTATCTTTTCGTTAAATTTTCGTAATTTTAACTCATTTTATAATGAATTAATGATATTACGTTGAACTTGTGTCGTGTGTCCCAAAATAATTACCCAAATAATTAAGATGTATTTTTTTTTCAGATTAGAACATGGCAGTAGTTACACCATCGTGGTGACTCACCCAATGGACATGGGCGGTAAGATTAGGAAGGTAAATATAACTTACAGCACTTTTATTCTATAAGAAATTAATTAATAAGATGGCTGCAAAGGTATTATAGAATTAATGCCAAATTCACTGAAGAGAAGATGTAGAAAAAAAGTTGAAATGTGAAATGAAAACTTTTCTGTGGGGTTTTTGGTAAGTTCCACACTACAGTTCCTTTCATAACAAAGCATATCTGCAATCGCCTTTGTTTCAAGCCATTTGATGACGTCATGCCAAAAACAGAACAAAACTGACGTCAGATTCCTTGAATTATACTTACTTAAGTTCGATGTACACTACAAATTATAAGTGTAATAACTCTTAAATAAGTAAAACATTATAAATTTACTTACCTACCTTAACTTGCAGGTGGAGTTATCGTGGGAGTACGATATGAATGTACTGGAGCCGCGATCTCTATGCATCCTCTGGTGCAACGACCGGCTGTACGTCAAGACGGTCGTCGTCGACCAAATGGAACTACCGACAAGAGGGTAAAGTAACTTTCTCATCTATCTATAAATATAAAAATCCATGCCATATATACCTCTATTAAAAAGTTATATAAACGGGGTTCCGATTCCTCTACACCTCTACCTCTGATTATTATTAAAGATAATTGCTTTTGACTGAACTCTAAATTCAATAGTATGATTGCTATCGCTACTAAACAGTTTGTTCTGACTTTTTAGTAAGTAGTAAATTGATACTTATACTTACCTACCACTTACACACTCCATTGCTATTATCTAACAATTCTTAGGCAATACAGTGTCCGGAATAGCTAATACTTAATTTACTATTGTTGACCTGCATCTGTCAAAACCTCATAATAATATAAAATTACATAGAACGAATACTAGAGTATTTCAAGAGACCCGCAATTTAGGTAATCAATTCTATATCAATCACAATTTAAGGACATTTCGGTATCTGGGTTTGTATGAATGAAGGATCTATATTTTTTGTCAAGTCTTTGTTAATTGCTTGTAAATGCTTTGTTTTTGCCGAAACATACTTAACACATTTTTGTTGTTATTTATAAAAAAGTACCAGCCTGTATGTCCCACTTCTGGGCAAAGACCTCTTATCTCACTGAAGATATCAGTACATTGAGGCATATTCACCACGCTTGCCTAATGCAGGTTAATGATCTCAAACCCGAGCCATATTTGAAAAGTAAGAAAATATGTTCATTCTCAAACTAACGAAGCCTAAATTTGATTCCAGGAAACGTAACGTGGACTTTAGTACCAAGCTGTGCACGCCAAAGCAAGAATTCGCCGAGATCCCCAACCGAGGCTCCGCTAGTTTTTACGACAACTGCAGTAGATAGCCGTGCCATACTCATAAAATTGAGTTTAATTTGCATTGACTGGGTGAACGGACAAAACCAAGACTGAACTCAACGAGTATAGTATTCAATTTGAACAAGTGTCAAGCATCTCTACCGTCCTGAACGCCCTACTGGAAAGGAGCATTATCGAGAAACATTGTTTCACTAAGACATAGTGATGTGAACTCTTTATAATGCGTGGATGAGAAGTGAAATTATTTAAGTGATTTTGTACAGGGAGATTAAATGTGACAATAATTAAATTATACTATGTAAAAATTAAGGTAGTTAAGTCGGTACCTACTTGTTATGTACTTATTTAAGGTATTGTATAAATGTACAGTCAAATTGCCTAAATAAACACCTATTTACTTATTACTAGGTAAATATAAGTTGGGAGAGAATCATATAGATCTACGAGGAAGCCTGCATACAGGCAGCTTTACGTTAATTGTCTACTGAATGTTATTGTATTTACTTGTTATATTAATATACCTAAATACTCATATACCAAATGTATTTTCGTTATATAATCTAAGCTATAGTTGTTTAATTGCACTAGTGAGATAAAACTACATGGTACAGTCGATGACATACCTATCATTTTCTCACCCGAAACTGTGTCAACATAATATGATAAATGACGTTGACTGTACTATCTTACATAAAGAAAATGAAATCAGATCTTTCAGATTAAATCGATCGAAAAGAAAAAGCCTCATTTCAGCTCAACCAATCAACGTAAACTAAAGGAATTAAAAGATGCATATTCACACTAATTACTTTAATATCTAGAAATCTGTATAATCACAAGCTGTTGGTATACGCTGGCCCACACTGATTTCATGTCTTCCATTTCCTTGTATGTCACAAACCAATGGTCGGTGAACATTCCTTTCTCACAGAAATCAAGTTACAATTTGAAGACAACCAATATAAGTAGCCGCAGTGAAGACCACCATTCTGCAGCAAAGATAGAACAATGGGAAAAATTGCATATGTATCAAATGAAAAGCTTGTATCCATACATCATTATCAGGAAGGCGCATGTCCGAGTTCACTGTGCGGCCGGACATATCTGGTTTTCAATATAGATTTTTGGGTTAATTTGTACTTAGATATCACCGCCATTTATAACTCTTCCCTAATAATTAAGGAAGAGTCTGGATTCTGGACATTCATTACTACATTAATACATTTATTGTCAGGTAGAAGCATGTCTAAATTCGCTTCGGGACCGGAGATATCTTTTCAAGTATTGAGTTTTGGGTTATGCGGCTACCTGTCAATGAATGTACACCAACAGGCCTTGCATTTGATGTACATATATGTTATTCTTTATCAAGGTATAATAAACGATGACATCTCGCGAGGTGGTGCTGATAAATTTACCATACCCGGCCATCGCCCATCTAAGGGTTATCGGGCCCTTCGATGAGCGATGACCTTAAACGGGCATACTTAGGGTTTCCTTTGATGGTCTGGGGATATTCCTCATTATATCATTATTAATATATTATTATATCCTATAGTAATATTTTGCTTTTACCTTAAACCCCAATAGAACCATATTCTATTGAGGTTTTCGCTAAAAATATTTAAAAGTTTATGGCTTGAAAAAATCTTTACCAATTACTAGATTTTGGGGTAACATTAAGTGCAATATGAAGTTTCTCAGGGTTTAATTCTTCAGCATCTGATAACGACACACTTGAAGCACTTGAAGAGTTAAATTTATTATTCACTGGCATCAAATTCTTCACGCAATATTCACATTGGATTATATCAGGCGTCTTATTGACACATGCATACTCGACGCATAAAAACTTTAGCAGCAATATCTGTAGAACAGATTTAAAGAAATCAAAATACATATAGGCTACGTCTAATACATTTTCAAGTTAATTAAATTAAAATGTTTAGCCTGTTATGTCCCACAGCTGGGCTTCTTCAGTACTTTAAAAAGTTAAGTAAGTAAACTGAAGATATCAGTACTCTAAGGAGAAAAAAATAAATAAAATACGCAGCGAAAGGTACTAACTAACCTGAACAAGAATAATAATAACAAAGTATAACAAATGGATTTGAATTGCAACGTGAACCATTTTTGACAAAACCATGTGGCATCCACCCGTAGATATTGAGTTAGTTCCAAGTTCTAATAGATAATTCGGCATACAAGAACCACTTTTGCAGCAACTAGATGGATAAATAAGGTTTTAATATAATAATAAGAGTCTGGTGTTAAGATATACCCGACAATTAAAATAGTAATAAACATTCCACAAGATTGAATGTTCATAACTTATGCCACAATGTTGTCTATACCTACATAACGTGATATAGAAATATCACTCAAGAATCAATTGATATTGGCATTACATTATTGTGATCCAGTGATCCAGATCAAACGTGCTGGGATGCTGGTAGCTTGAAACTATTTGTCAAAGTGACAAATTGAATAGCTCTGCTTTATTTGAGAGGGATTTAAGTACGCAGGCATTATGACTTACAATAGGGCTAGGTTTTACCGATTTACGACTAGTCCAGATAACCTACTCGACACAGAGTCTGTAGTCAGATAGATGATGGCTGACTGAAGTCAAATATATGACGTACCTCAGAGGTACGCTATCAGCAACCGCGGTTGAGACTTCCGAATCAACAGGTGCCGATCTTGTTGGGCGCCATTCATAGTCCCGCAATTTGTCATGCCAATCGTAATTGAACCAGTCTTGGTAGGACCGCATCTTTGAATTGACAAAATAATAAATCAATATCTAAGTTAGGTACAAGCTTACTAGAAAGAAAGGAATAAATTTGAATACCTAAGTTATATATATAATGATATACTTAATTCCCGAATATTAAATGATGTTGAATCTTTCCTTAACGATAATTGGCAACTTGAATTAGTTAAGATTACCTACAAGAGGAGATTGCGGCTAGGATAGGTCGCTACAATGGCTACAATGTTAGGTTAGGTTAGGTTAGTTACTTATTTTTTATGAGAATTCTATAACAAAACAAAGACCTCTTTTATCTACAGGCTAACTTATAATCCTTTCAAGAACCTATTGGATAAATGAAAAATACCTATATTAGTAAGAACTAGAAAAACCATAGTAACTTACCCCACAGCAATTCAAAGCCCACTGTAAATTATCTATGAAGCGTTTATATCTTGGGCCATTCCGGTAATATTTCATGCTATCTAAGATAGAATTAGAAATGCTCGCACTACAGAAATACAGCCCGTTAATACAAATAATCACCCCGACTGTACTAATGACAATGGACCAAACTTGGCATATCCATAGCGAACAGCAAAACACCTTTGTTTTGGGGCTGCAATATATAAGAATTGGGTAATTTTTAGCTAAATAACTGGAACAGCGGTACCTAGCATATGGAAATTATTTTTCAGGTAGGAAGCCTATTAGGCCACGAGTGTTTTAATACGTTTCTTACCACTCTTTTCACGCTACATCTACTCGTATAAAAACGATTCGGGCTCTAAACCCAACGCCCACGTTCAAAGCTGCACGAAAAACACTGCATTTAAAATGCTCGTGTGAACTTCGTATTAAATACATTTGTTCTATTTCACCGGTTTTTTAACGCGCATAAAAACGCTTCAGTGAATAAGGCGTTATTTATACAAGGAAATAATTTTCCCGGAACCGAACCTAGGTATTACATCTTCTGTAGGTACCTAATATCTAAGGTACTATAGATTAATTTACAGTGAACCTAATTAGGTATTATTTAACAACAATAGGTAGGTAATGGGATGGGTCAACATGTGAATGAAAGAACTCACTGTAGTACATCTGCATTAGCTATAGTGTATACCATGTACATGTTTGTAGGTAACATTATAATGCCCGAGAGCAGCAACAGCGCGGTGACAATATCAATTCGCGTTAGTACCAATATGTCACCAACGTCTGAAAATACTTTTTGATTAGCCTTCCTTCTACAGTATTTTATTTATTTATGTGATTTGATTGTGGCTGCACTCGCGCTGCACTGAGCAGTGAGCGCCTTCTGACTAAATACAAACAAATTTGTGTGAGCGTTTAAGTATAACACATAATAATGTGTTTGCATGCTGAAAACAGTATTTTTTATACTTTATTTTTGTTCAACAGTAAAAAGTATAATTCAGTGAAAAACAGTATAATACTGTTGAAAACAGTATAGTTGGCAACCCTAATTGCCACATCCAGTCCATGAGCCTAAAAGAGGATTTTATCTGTACTAATATTATAAAGCTGAAGAGTTTGAATCTTGGTTTATTTGGCAGCGCCGATCTACTTCAAGGGGCAGATAAAATATATGGTAAGCTATTTTTTATCTCGGAACATTCAAATCGAGGAACGTTGCAAGCAAAAAATAAGTAGCTCTCAGAATACAGAACGCTACTTAATAGTAGATACTAGTAAAACCTAGTAGGTAATGAACATTTAAGTAGGTAATATTAGTAAAGCGCATAAAGATATAGCTCTAACTTAGATAAAAACTTACACAATAGCATCACTAAAGCCCAAATAATAGCTACTAAGGATGCGAACGACATACAACACGATGCCCACACAACAAAGGGATGGTTTCTTTCAGACATTTCACAATAATATCATTTGCCGGTAAAATATGATAAAATATTGAATCTTATTTGATAGATTAAAGGAATCTACAATAATCACTGAACAATAATCCAAAGATCTCAAATAAGATGTCAATGGGTGTAGAGTTAGAAGAATAAAAACTTTCTTTAAAGCAACGGACTTCCGTGGAAGCACATGAAATTTTTACCTGATGTGTAAGCAGATTCTAAGGAGTACTCCGTCCGCACTCAGCCAGAATGACCTTCAGAGTGATTGGAAGATCGGAACCACACCATTACTCTACATATGGACCCCATTTCCCTGTTACCTTAGCATAAACTACCGCAGTAGTCCCACTGATTCTGAAAGAAAAGGGCCCCAGAATCTCTTGCTAGTTGAAGGTAGATAGTAATTACGATCACGTTACGATGTTCATTCAATTAATTTTTAATAACCTTAAAGAGCACTGCATCCCATTAGGGCCTAATGGGATGCAGTGCTCTTTAAGGTTTCCTTGTCGTGGACGTTTTTTTCGACTATTCTATTCTCTGTCTACGACAAATCTGCACTCTGCAGTCCAGTTTGATTTTAAAGTCCTTGGTGATACGCAATCCAGGTTTCTATAATCTTCAAACTTAACTTATGTCACTGTCAATTAAGCCTTTTATATCAATGTCAATATTGTTATATTATAAAAGGTCTTTCATTCTCGTGGTTTGTGGTTGTGGTTTCTCATACACAATCCTTTTCATGCTCAAAAAATATTGAGAAATCTATTTAGTTCGTTCGTGTTGTCTGTAATTGAAAGAAAATTACTGACTGACTATTGAACGGCTTTGATTCTGAGGCTTTGAAATAAATATTTGTTCTTATTTGTTATCCAAGCGCAATTTAGCCAATTATTCAATAATGATTTTAACTTGGTCATTTTAGCGGGCTTTATTTAACGTAATTTGTTTAATGATACGATGAGCAACATAATAAACTGAAAGTAAAATGTCCTCGAACACATCAAAATTGGTTTTGGGTTTGTCTTGTGCAGTAACTGGAGGAATAGTTGGTTATGTTCATTTTAAGCAACAGTACGACAGGTGTGTATAAATAAATCATAAAAATAAAAGTACCAATCCTTACATAACTTCCATGATCAGATAAGATATGATTATAGTAATCTATTTGTTTACTCTTGAATCTCTCTCTCTTCCTGGCTATGTGTCCCACATGGTGGTGGGGTCAGCCTTTCTTATTTTTCTCCTCCACTTCGCTCTTTCGTCGACGTCGTAATCGGAAATCTTGCACTCAGCCATATCCTTGGACACTACATCCGTCCACCTTGTCTTGGGTCTGCCTCTGGATCTTCGACCGGGGATGGAGAGTTGTAGCGCCAGGTTCCCCACGTAGTCCGGCGGTCTTCTCTTCACGTGGCCATACCACCTCAGCCTACTCCTATTTGTTTACTCTTGAATGATACATGAATATTACTTAAATAATTATTTTCTCTTATAATTAATATTTTTCAAACTTTTTACCATTTTTTCAGGGAAAAAATGCATGAGGGTGTAATAAGAGACCTGGAATGGCAGCAACGAAGAAAAATAGAAAACATATACATATTAGAAAAGCAAAATGAATTAACAAAACAAATGAAGAAGGAATTAAATAATACATAGATTGCATTAGTTACTTTATTATCTAGACTAAACAAAATAAATCTATATATCTAACATTAGTTTTTATCTTCCTTCAACAAGGCTTTCAGCATGACATCTTTTAGGTTTAAATTGATTCCTGTAGGATGCTTTTTGTCACCCGCATCACTGAATCCGTCTAAGTCAAGCTTTTGCTTAGCTATGGCTGCGAGGCATTGGAAAGTATGAGGTTCCCAACTCGCCAAGTCTGACAATGATTTTCTGTCCAACATGATATTTGATCTATCTAAGCCCTCCTTCAATGTAAATTGTGTTATATTATGTTGTTCACAAGCTGCTGTTATGCGCGTGTCCCATAGTGATTTCATGTCTTCCTTTTTCAATTTCCTTGCTTTGCTAGCATAGACCAATGCTCGGTGAACATTCCTCACAGCAATGGAGTAACAGTTGCGACGGCGACCAATATAGTGAGCAGCGAGTCTAAAGATCTTGCGCTTTCTCCAGAATTCATCAGGTCCTCTGACTCTAACCAAACTTGCAGCAGTAAGGAACACCATTCTGTATCAAAGAAATAAAATAAATGTAAGTAAGCAGTCAGTTATTGCACCAACATCCATATTTTTAACAATATACCTACGTGTGTAGCCCTTTTAATTTATATAGAATATATTCCTCAATTAAGAAAATTGTTTTTATTGAAAATCAATGCGAATATTGCGATTTGCTTTTGCTTTTTCTTCTCTGACTGAACTGAAATAGGGATATTCCGATTCTAGTAAATATGAGTAGGTACTCGATACTTTTGATATCGATACCAAGTATTATAGCATCGAACCAATCTTGCAATACATACTCGGTATCGAAACAAAAGTACTTGGTATCAAATCGAATCAGCCAGTATAACCATTTCAAAAAAATTAAATTTCCGAACGCATCAGACAGAGTGAGAGAGCAAAAGCCCTCTCGCTCCAGGCAAGCCGAACTCGTCCGACTTCGCCCGAACCGAAAGCGAGAGAAACAACCCATTTGCAGAATGGGATGAGGGATGACATGAAGTTTGTATTTCCTTGTTTGTACAAGTATGCACAGCAATATTTAATTGTTGTTGCAACATCAGTTCCTAGCGAGTGCCTTTTTTCCAAAGCCGGTGCAACAATGTCCAAAGCAAGGAACAGATTGTCTCCAAAATACCTCGAACAGTTACTGTTTTTGGGCAATCTTGATGTTAAAGAGTTTTTTGTTTAAAGTTGGTATGTATTTAACGTGACGCAAAACGTAAATAATAAAAAATTGTTTTTCCTTCTCAATTTTGTTTTATTTATCGTCCTTTAATGTTCATTGTTAGTTTCCTCAAAATAAAAATAAAATAAAAAAGACCTGAAAGTATCGATATAAGTAAGTATCGATACTTTAAGAGTATTTGTTTGAGTAGTATCGAAAAAAGATTTGAGTACTATCGAAATGAGTAGGTATCGATACTTTGATGGTATCGGAACATCCCTAAACTGAAATAAATCCACCAACCAGGCCACAGACATAGACCACGAACCAATGACAGGACTGACAGCTATGACATGACAGTAATCCAAATTACATGTGATAACCACAGACCACGAACCAAGTGTTAACTAGATTTAATAAAAATTATATTGATTGACAAAGAACTAAGGATTGACCATACGGTTCCATGGAAGCGGAGCGGTACGACCAATTACAGATCAACGTTCAATTACGGTCGGAGTATGAACTTGCTGTTATCCAGTAGAAGCTTCGATCAACAATACACAACTAGATATCGGGTCACGTACAATATCAAAGTTAAATACTGTCCGCGTGGATGACGTGTGACAGCTTATTTTGTTTACTACCGAAATGAAACAAAAGTTTTAAAACAGTTCGAAGTTCAACCGAATTACAACCATGACACCTAGGAATAAAGTAGCAAATCTTATGAATAAAATAAGAGCTCACTTTTCAAATGAGGCGTTATTCACCGAGACGTATTTTTTGTGCCGACCCGACATCTAGTGTATTGTTGATCGAAGAGTAGAAGACTCCACACTCACAATGGTACAGGGTTATTTTAAAACATTTCCAATTATTGTGTAATTAAGCGTAATGACTTTGCCAGTGTCTGGAATCCAGACACTGGCATGTCCCCAGAGTTCAGAGTTTGGAGTAGTGGTGGGACTTGCGTAAAGGTCATAGCCCATCAAAATCACCCAACCGAAATGCATGGCACTATTCTTAAATAAACGAGTTCACTATTTCAACTTTGTTTTTTCTTTGGTGCAGACACGAGTAAAACATACAAATAATGTTAAAAACAAGTCATTTTATTTAAACATACAGATAATTAATAGTCTCCGAACGTATTAATCCAAAACCTTTGTAATCGTTCATTCATTTCGAATAGATGAATTAGATGATCAATTTCCAACCTGTGTTTCCAACCCTGTAGTCGGGAGTTTTTAGACCGCCTAACCTCCCGACATGATCTAACGACTGGATGGAACAACTCGGCCCGACTGTTTCTCGTGCACTCCGAAGCACGGTAGCGCTCAGATTTAAATGCCATTTTACTTTACAAGCGCCCAATTAGCTGTCATCGCTTAGTCAAACTACGCTGCAATAAACATTCAGTAGTAAATACACGGAATTAAAAACATCTCAGATTTTCATTTCTCAAATTAATGTCACAGAGATTGAATTCAAGAATTCAAGGTTCATTGACATTAATTTGAGATCATAATAAAATCTGAATTCTAAAGCGATGCAACTAAAATTCTTAAAATTCGTTTGTTTGTTAGACCGACGCAAAGTACTTATAGTTTAAAAATACGGCGGTAAATAATCGGTACATAGAACATTATTACTTAGATTAATATTTAAATTAAAGCAACTTAAACATGATCATATTATACTTAAGTAAACATTCTAAAATATAAGATATTGAGATAACCATTATAAAGTTAATGTTAATAAAATAATGCAAAATATAATAAGTATGTATTGAGAAGAAGACAAAAATATAGGAGCATATTAATTTACTTCTTATATTTGTTACTGGGCAAATATGAGTTGATTATTTTTTATTACATATACACATACAAGTCCATCCAGTAAATAGCTCTAACATATTTATTTTACTGTCATATCCACTTCAGTAAGTGTTATATTATACTATTTCAGTAGGTATATAAGTGTGAACAACATCTTTATGCTTAATGAATAGGCCACTACATGTCGCTACAGGTCCTCATATAAAGCATTTACTGCTTAGTAACATCGCCCATAACCTTAATTTCTTTTACTACATTAAATTCACATCCAACACTCGCAACAATATCTTCCATTTTAACTCCTTCAGCCAGTTCAGTCAACGTGAGACCTTTTTCTTTGTCCACCTCGAATACACACTGAAAATTAAGTCGAAATAATTAGGGCATAGATCAGGTAAGATTGAGTCTATAAATTATGATACTTCAGAAAGTTAAACACATATGTATTAATATTCAAAAACTAGTATTATCTGTAAAATTACACATACCTTTTCAGTAACAATGAGATCAACACAATTCTTTCCTGTGAGAGGGAAAGTGCATTCCGGTACAATCTTGTGGCTACCATCCTTGCCTGTCAGTTCCATTGTCACTACAACCTTGGTCCTTGGAGCCGATACTAAGTCCATGGCACCACCCATACCTTTTACTAATTTGCCCTAAAAATATAGAAAATGTTCCTTTCAATATTTTTTTTTTCATATATTTAGATAAGCAACAGATTCATGTACTACCATAAAAGAAAATAAAAATAAGTTAATACAAATCTTACAGGTATCATCCAATTAGCCAAATCTCCAAACCGCGAGACTTGCATAGCACCCAGGATCGTCAAATCAATATGGCCACCACGAATCATGGCAAAACTGTCATCAGAAGAGAAGTATGAGGCACCTGGCAAAAGACAAAAATAATGTAAAATATATAGCATGAAGAATTTTCCAATAACATTTGAAGCCATTCTAATAAAAAGCAACAAAAGACACCTAGCTTAATGAATTCATTTTATTAATATCTAAATAACATACCTGGCAGAACAGTGACGGTTTCCTTCCCAGCATTAATTAGATCGGGATCTACATTCTCTTCAGTTGGGAAAGGCCCAAGTCCAAGGATTCCATTTTCAGACTGAAGCAAAACTTTGATATTGTTGGGTATAAAGTTGCTGGCTAGCATGGGCATACCTAGAAAAAAGCAAACAGGTAAGTAGGTGATGAGATGCACCTTCTTTGTTTTTTTTAAAGATTTTCTAGTCATTGGCATTGTTACCTATTCCAAGGTTGGCGTGCATTCCATCTTTGAATTCCAAAGCTACTCTCTTCACAATTCTCTCTCTCACAGGATGAGTTTTCAATTTCTGATCTGGTTTTGTCACAGTTCTTTTTTCAATTCTTTTCTCATAACTTGCACCCTTTATAACCCTATGTACAAACACCGAGGGGACATGCACAAAGTCGGGGTCTATTTCATCCACAATTTCCTCCACCTCTGCGATAGTTATTTTGGCTGCTTTGCACATAGCTGGATTGAAATTACGAGCACTTTTCCTGAATATCAGGTTACCATGCCTGTCTGCTTTCCATGCTTTAATAAGAGCAAAATCTCCAGTAATTGCCTCTTCCATGATGTAATTTTTACCATTGAATTGTTGGACATTGCGAGCAGCACTTGGTAGTTCAATCTGGAAAATGACAGTAAGGTATTAGGAATCAAATCTTCTGTATTAAGCATTTAAATGTTGTTAGGTACTACTTGAACTTACTTTTCCATCCTTGGCATATTTGATCGGTGATCCTCCTTCTTGAATGAGGGTTCCAAAACCAGTTGGAGTAAAGAACGCGGGTATTCCGGCACCACCAGCGCGGATTCTTTCGGCAAGGGTTCCTTGAGGAGTTAATTCCACCTAGAAAGATTTTTCCACTTGTAAGACCTTCAAATGGAATACAAGGATATGTCTGGATTCGGAGCAGGCAGGCACTAACAGGTTGCTGTTTTTACTAACTTTTCAATATAACTTTAAACTATAAACTTAGAAATGAAAA
Organism: Cyclophora albipunctata; assembly: GCA_963082685.1. Classification (NCBI taxonomy): domain Eukaryota; kingdom Metazoa; phylum Arthropoda; class Insecta; order Lepidoptera; family Geometridae; genus Cyclophora; species Cyclophora albipunctata. Next base: position 6,608,374 of record OY720116.1, on the reverse strand, counting down.
GGGTAAATAAAATAAATACGTGAAATGAACAAGGTAAACAATACAAACATCAAAGGAAACTGACAGCGCCCATGCCCAATCTATAAAATGACAATGACATTTAAATAATTGGAATTATAATAATTGATAAATATTACTAGATAGTGTGCCCAGTATAATCCGGGAAAATACCTCTAATTCACCGCTCAGGTATTGCCTTTCAAATTCTGCATTTTCACCGACATACGAAGCAATCATCCGCTTGATTTGTTTATCTTTGATCAAAATTCCGAGTCCAAATTCATCAACCCCTGTGAAAGTATCGGAATTATTACGATGGTAATTTTTACTTCATACCTGGTTCATACCTACCTACTATTTTCTAAGTTGTAAAAAATCATAATTCATAATCTTTACCTGCATTATTTGAAACAACTGTTAACTGCGAGACCTTTTTTCCGTGTAAACCTTTGATTAGATTTTCCGGAATTCCACAAAGGCCAAAGCCACCTACCAAAAGTTTGGATCCATCATTTATATCCTTAATTGCTTCATCAACATTACTGTATATTTTACTTTTTGGGTGTTTTTGGCTGTAGCTTGCACATGATATAATCTAAAAAGATATAAATATTTGCATAGTATAAAGTTAATACCTTAATTCTTAATTGTTTTTTACTGAGTCCGTCCTCTTTGTACAATGAAGCCCTATATGGTAACATTGATTGAAAACATGATTTTTTTCAATCAGTCGATGTCAGTGATGTCACTGTCACCCAATGAAAGTTGAAAATTAAATTCATGGAATGGAACAATAGTATGCAGAAGCCATTAATCAAAAATTGAATTGGAACAATAGTAGGTAACATCTTTTATTGAAATCGGCTAAAATATTAAATAAATATTATACCTACTTAATGTGTGAAGTAACTACTACCTTATCTGTGCCTGCTTATAAGCACCTGTTAAGGTTGTGGTTGTAATATAAATACTGGTAAATCGGTAGGTACATAAAAACACATAACTAGTTGCTTACCTTAAATTTCGTGCCAGAATAATGCTGATAAGTCTTGTTTACATTGAATAATCTTCGCATTGTTACAGTCGCCATGATTGCTAATACCTGCTTCAGTACCTACCTACCTATATTTATTCACTGAAAAAATAACGTTGGGACAAATGAGCACGTTACCACTTATCTCATGAGATTAGATATTAGGATAGGAATTAATTATCGATGCTTCAAATATTTTACGTGCAGTTGGGCTTACGCGAAACAGACGTATCGACGAGACTACTTTTCTCTGCAGAATTGTACGTTTGTGCTTTTATTGTCCGGACTTGCACCAAGTGGACGGTCGTCGGTACATTTATCTATCTAATCTATACTAATATTATAAAGCTGAAGAGTTTGTTTTGTTTGTTTGTTTGTTTGTTTGTTTGTTTGTTTGTTTGTTTAAACGCGCTAATCTCAGAAACTACTGAACCGATTTGAATAATTCTTTCACTGTTAGATAGTCTATTTATCGAGGAAGGCTATAGGCTACATTTTATCCCGGATTTCCTACGGGAACGGGCACAACGCGGGTAAAACCGCGGGGCACTGCTAGTTATGTATATAAATAGGCGACGCCGCGCCAATCATGCAATAGCGACTTACCAATCCTAAACATGCTCACTGATAAATAAATAGGTATAGGTAGGGTAATTTGTATAATTAATAAAAGCTTTACGCACCTACCACTAAATCAACCTCACTGGATCAAAATGTTCAAAACAATTTAATGTAACTGGCGCAAGTTCAAGCAGTTAATAATTATTTTATTTACCCACCAGTTAAATAAAGTCACACACATTAAAATGAAATTGTTTTCAAGTTGCGTAATCACGACGACTTATAAAATGATAATGAAATCAAAACCGAGTTGTTTATTTCTAATTCAAGGTCTTTATATCTCTATATGTATACAGTTTTGCTATAAAACTTGTAAATATACTCGATAGACTGGTAGAACTACGTACCTACCTAACTGGTTTGTATAGAGAGAGATGTTAGTAGAGTAGAGATAAAGAATGATGATAACTGAACTACAAGCAAACAAGTGAGAACATATCAAACAAAATATTTAGGTAGGTAGGTACCTACCTACTAGCGACTTGTCCTGGCTTCGCTTCGTTTAATCTAGATTTCATTAGGGAAATTCGGGTTAAAAAATCGTGTCCAACAGGTTATAATGACAGTCATGTTGGTAGGTACTTGTAAATTTGTACTCCCCCTGCATACCGGCCCGCATTTTTTTTTTGAGTGACAAACTGACAATTTGAGTACTGATCCATATTTTTTTGCCTATGTCCGTATCCTCAGAAAAAAATTACCTCATTATATATATAGTTAGTACAGGGACACGTTAAAGTGTCGGTCCTGGTTGTTTCATTCGCTAGACCATGTCGGAGGTCGGAGGCCTTGAGGCGATCTAAAAACTCCGACTCCAGGGTTGGCCACTAACCTACTTGCACTTACATAAGTACTTTAGTACTAATGGATGTGTGAGAATGGTGAGATACGAATGAATTCAGATGTACTTACGATTGACTTAGAATACTCAAACTTCCTAATTTTACTCCAAATTCAAACTACAATATTAATTAAACAGCTTCTGATTGTGTAATAAAACCGTCTTGCTAGAGAGAGGGTGACTATAACTGACATTAGAACTACAAGTTTGTAAGTAAGGTACTATGAGGAAGCAAAATAGAATCGGTTCTTTATTCCTCAACACCTTTCTTCCTTCTAAACTCGCGCCCAATAACGACTTCGTTTTATCGTTAGTAGTTATTTTTTATATTTTCCACAAAACCGATAAGAGAATTGCCTCATTTACCGCCTGTCAACCTAAGTACATACGAAGTGGTTCTATTATTATTAACTTTATTCTGTAAGAATCTTTGTATACCTACTTATACTACTTTAAGTAGTATAAGTATACAATAAGCTAAAAATTGCTCTAATATGAAAATTAACTGGCAAATTCGACCGTATCTCCATAGCTTTAAGAACATGGTACGCTGAAAGGAATGCACGTATTCGTGCACTACTATGATGTTTGTGCTGCATAGGTATATGTAAAAAATAATAAGTTAACCTTGTGCGTAAGTTAGCATCCCTTTCCAATCTTTCAAATTATTTAGGGCTTCGCTTTTGCGCTAGTGTGAATAGATCCTAATTATTTTGTACAGTGTTTTAGCAACATCTTTTTTTCAAATTGCTTCCTTGCTTCGTTTAAGCTAAGAGAAGCTAAGATATTTGGTTGGTTTGTTGCTCAGTAACTATTATCTAATCTGTTATACCTAACTATGTGTATTTAAAATTTCTTGTCATGACACAGATATGAAAAACAATTGATAAATTGTGTTATTATCTCACTCATGGCCTCAGCTCAGAGGTCTCACCACAGAGTATTAACATGTTATGAATGAACTCAATTGAGTGAAGTCTATAAACTAAAATGTACATTTTAGTAAGATAACTAAGGTCCCATCCATCCATAGCCTCTGATATTCCACCGACTCTTTCATTCTCATAAGTATTTACCGATAACATCAGAACAATAATTTCATTATTCGTAATGATTAATGATAAACACAAACAAATAATTCAAAAGATCTTTTATTAAACGCTGACTAATAGGAAACAATTCTCTATTCTTATTAGGTAAGTATTAGTAGGTACATAATATCTTTACTATGGAATGATCAACTTGAACATGAAACTGACTTAATAGGTAGGTATCTGCACCTACTAGGATTACTAAGTTACATACAAAGTTACCACTTCTACCTAGTTATGTTATTTATTTTTTAAATAAACTAAAGTACCTCAGTACTTACTAATTCACTCTACTCTGGCTGGCATTTTTAGTATGTATAATAATTACCTAAACGTTACATTAGATGCTTACATAATAACTTCAATGTATTTAACTTATTTTGTACCAAAGTACTCAAAGATTATTGAAATATCTAACAATAAATAATAGCAATATCGTTTACAAAATTGTTAATTTTTATTTTAATATACAAAGATATTTCTCAGAAAAGCCTATTTGAAAGACTAGAGGCACCTTTGCACCTATTTTTGTCTTAAATCTGCAATAATTAAAACTAGCCTAAAATAGTTAACACAAAATAAAAATAATATAATTTACCCCATCAGTGATTGTTTAAAAATTCAGGTAAAATATATGGGGATTTCTTATTTGACCACTTTCAATAGTGGTAGTGGGCGGACCAACCACATACTTACACATAGGTAAGGTGTAAAAGTAATTAATTTTTAGATTTATTATTTTCTTTGTTCGATACATTCGTATTTTGTCAGTGTATAAAATGTAAATATACTTTTTGTTTAACTATTTTTATAATTATATTTTTCAATATTATTTAATAAATAATTGCACTTCACATTCCCAATTTGAACTCACAAATCTCACAACAATTAATATAAATATAACTTATACTTGTTTATATTTTAAAACATTGATAAAAATTACTAATAGGGCGTATTAATTTAACATTTAATATCGATTAAATACACACACAATATTGATTTTATTTTCATTGTGTACTATCAAAAAAGTACCTAAAGTTTGCCAGAAGGGTAAATCAATACCACATGGCAATACTGTGTAGTCAAAAAATAACAATTAATTTAAATACAAATTAAATATATGTACCTATGTATCATCTAATATTATAATTTAGGATATCATTATTCATTATCGATGACTAAAGGATATTCATATTACAGGCTTAATTAATTTAATTTGATCCTCTCATATAGTTTTGCACCACATAATTAAAAATATACAAATAGTTTCGTGTAAATGTACACAATAATATCGTCTAGCTAGATTCAAAATATTTCTAGTTCTTGTTAATAAGTAACTATTGGAAGAAATGGATAGGTAATAATTATAGGTTTCACATTTCATAGGTAGATATGACGAATACTCATTGGTTCTATCTAGCTTATTCTTCCGGATCTTGCATCAGTTATGACTCCCCATAGCTCTATGATGAATTCGTCAGTGAAGCCGAACTCTTGTAGGTCACTGTTGTCAATAGCCTCAGCCAGTTGCATAGAGTTCATTTTACCCTCAGCCAAGTCCCACATTTGTGTCGCAAGCTCCGAATCATTTATTCCCATGAATGACTCGAGCAAGCTATTTATTTTGTCAATGCCAACTTTAGATTTCTCATCGTGCTGAAAAATACAAAGGAACATTGATATAAGTGTGTGTCTATATACAATTTAAAATCACCTGCTTACTACTAATGCGTTTAAAGTTCAAATTCTCACTGACTCGTGTATTTACTTTCGTTAGGTATGTGTTGTAGGTATGTTAAATGTTTGGTCGATTATACAGTACACTATAAGGCCGTTTTTCGCTTAACCTTGATTTGCATTAGTCACATTAACTCACGTTATGTGTGTTTGTGATTTTAACTTCTTGTATAGGTATTATTTTCATATTACTCAAGTCTCGAGGCATGGATTACAAAACAAAGTACATAATCATTAATAAAAAACTTACTTCATTTTCTATAGTGGCTTGTCCGTTTGCTTTGAATCGTAATGTTTCTTTACCGGACCCGTAATTATTCTGTTTCCTTCCAGACTTAGCACTACTTGTTTTGGGTCCGATACTTGCAAATCCACTTTTTAATGGTTCCACTAATCGGATCGTAAATGTGCTGCCTTTTGGTATTTCTTTTAATATTTTTGCAACTTCATAATGTCTCTTGCCGACCATGTTTTCACCATCTAGTTTCTCAATGTGATCGCCGATCTGTAATGAAAACGAATTAAGTTAAGCCTGGGTTAAATTGTATACTTCCTCACGACTCATTAACTCAGTTAAGCAAAAGGAAATAGCTTGTTTTGACAATTGTTTTAATTTTTTACTCCGTTCCTCGGGAATCCGCCAAGGAAATAATGACTTAAATATTTTTAGTCGATTCCTCACGATAAATCTTTAAAAGTAAATATTTTTTATCATCTAGTCCCGTTTTCCTCTACAAAAACCCTGTTGAAATAATCCTTCCTTATTAAACCATTCCTCATACAAAGTGTCATCCAGATCGGTTCAGTGGTTTGGCCGTGAAAGCGTGTCAGACAGACGCAGTTACTTTCGCATTCATAATATTAGAGTATGGATTGTCGAATTTTATTCATAATAATCTGTTTCGTCGTAGAGCTAACTGATAGTTTGCTTTCGCTTTTATACATAAGTATTCCTCGTCAGTGGCACAGTATAAATAACTATTAGTAGCTTCATTGGTATGATGTTTACTACTCGTATTAACAATACGTCCGTCAAGTCGTCATAAACAATTCTGTTTAACATTCTAAAGTGGTGACAAATCGATATGATATTAAAACATCAAATAGGTACCACTATATTATTCATGGTAATAATAAAACATTGATTTCCGCAGCTGCTTATAAGTAGAGCAAATAAGGACAATAATTAAGTAATTAATAACGAGAAAATAATAGTTTTGTAATTACCTCTATGTGTGGTATTCTTGAAACAATGGACCCTTCCTTTATCCTCTTAATAAACGCGTATCCAGCACCATTATCAGTAATTGTTAATCCTAAAGCATCTTCAGTTTTAACTATTTCTATTTCTTTAGGTCGACCTTTTCTATGTGCAAATATAAAGTCTTCTAATCCTATTTGTCCACCTAAAAGTTTTTTCATGTCCACTTTGTGGGTGTTCAGCGTGCAAAACAGAATCTGAAATAACACAAAAAGTAATATTAGATGAGTAACCAAAGTACCTAACTAAACTTATTAAGTCGAAAACATCAATAAGCGGGCGTGACTAATATAGTTAGATACGAGTACTTTGGTAGATTCAACGAATCCTTATCAATGTAAATCCGGAAATAAATCTAATGGATACCACGATCTATTAATAAGACTGATAAATTGATAATTGAAGAATTTTCCGTTGAGATTTTATCTGCTAACCATTGTTTCATTACAATAAATTATCAGCGATTATCAGGTTGGGTTGTAGAGTATTAATGGTAGGATAAAATGTTCAATATTGATCTGAATGTAAGTTACGTAGAAATTATTTTTTTTGTATAAAGGTATTAGTACCTAGGAATTCAGAATAAATACGCATTCATTCTGTATCCATACAATAACAAGTAAAGTAATCTACCCACTATTTCTTTTGGATTGGCATAAAATGTGGACCAATGTCGTCAATTTTCCAGCCGAAGACGATTGCTCCTGAAGAGGAAAAAGGTTTAGGGATTTTATTTCATACTTACCCTATATCTAAACCTTTTTCCTCTGCAGAAGCAATCGTCTTTAGCTGGAAAATTGACGACATTGGTCCACATTTTGTGCCAATCCATAAGAAATAGAGTATATGTTATAATAAGCAAGCTTATTGAAATTGTTGTATTGGCATTATTAAAAAGAAAGTTTTTTTCGTGTTGTCCATTTATCTAATTTATATCTATATACTATCTATAAGTTACTGTCGTAATTATACATTAGTTTAGTTCGAGTGCAGGTAAGTGGCTAAGTGGTTTGTTCTCCGACCGCTAAGTGGTCCGGTGGTCCCGTGAGAATCACCCTACTTCGCCCGAGAGACCGTTTGAATCACTTTTGTTTTGTTGGTTGGTTTGTTTTCATTATGCACAAACAAATGACCGATGACGTCGTCCGATCATTTAACAATGAACCAACATTCTTATTGTGAATCATTATGAATCAGAATCCTTTTAATGTGTAACACTGTTGACTGTTTATGTGTTTTTAATAAACAAAACTACAAGTAAGTAAATGTTATTAAATGACGATGTCAATAGACATTGTTAGCCCCTTTCTTTATGAATAACTAGCCGCGCCCCGCGTTGTACCCGTTGCCGCGGGAATTTCGGTAAGTATAACATTTATCCCATGTGTTATTCTGATGTATAACCTATATTACTGTAAAGTTTCATCCAAATCCTACATACTATCATACCTACATCCATACTCCATCCTCACAAACTTTCGCATTTATAATAAGACTTATAAGTAGGATTGTTATACCAAACTTAAAGGTACTTACATAACTAGATCAAGGTATTGAAAAACTAGTAGTTACGAGGACCTAAGTATAATATTCTTCTCAATTTGAGTAACACAACTTGGAAGGTAACTTCGTACTATAAGGGGGCCATACACGATCAAGTTGACCGTCAAGATTGCAACGGACTTGATGTGGCGTCCAGTAAACTTGACGGTGTATGGCTATTGTATGGATGACAAGTCTACTTACACCGTCAAGTATGCTGGACGCAACATCAAGTCCACTGCAAAATAGACGGTGAACTCGATCGTGTATGGACTTCATTAGTTGATAGTGGTAAAGACTGATGACGTTTTGGTTTTTTCAGTGTAGCATTTCGAGAGGAAAATAAAACAAACAGGATAAATTAACATTATACATCTATTAGGTATATCTATTCGGTAATAGTCTTTTTTAAACTTACACGATTTGAACACTAGTTTAAACGTACTCACACGGGTTTTTTCGTGTTAGAAAGTTAATAAAGCAAGTAATAACTTAACTCAAAAGACCAAGTGCCAGGATACTGTCAGTGTTGTGTGTCAGTCTAATGTGAACGCACCGTTAAACTCTAACATTGACCATGTGAGGGTACTTCCAACACTTGGAACGCCTACCCTCCCATCACGGCGCGGTAACTCCAATGTCTTCAGTTCACCCGCGACCACGAGAGGTGCAATCCCCTCGAAACGTCGGGAAATAATAAGTAAGTTATTTATTACTTGCTTTATTAACTTTCTAACACGAAAAAACCCGTGTGAGTACGTTTAAACTATCTATTCGGTAGTTATGATATGAGTCTATATATATATATATATATATATATATATATATATATATATATATATCTACTAACTACGAGTAGGTACATAATTATTGTCAAAATACTCATACCAAAACTAATTCGTGATTTGGTAGGTATCTTTTCCTAGAAACAGTGATAAAATAGGTAATTTATAACCTAATTTAGTTAACGATGTTGAATGAAACCATTTCAACTGACCTAATTAACTAATTCTCATGCAACAAAATAATCATGTTTAATCGATAACTTATCATTTGTTTATTGTCTTTCATTTAAATAGTCTAGGTAGGTAGGTACTAACCCACTAACATATTGTCACGTTTGTTTGCCTATGGTTTAGTATACCTAGCAAACCTTTTGCAAATTGTAATTGAATGATGTTGATGCGGTAAATGTGTGTAGTGAAGATAGGTAACTACTAGAATACGTAGCCAAAGCTGGTGTGTGCAAAAATGTAGTAGGTATTTCACCAGGTTATCAGTTTTATCTAAACACAAAACAATCTAAAAAGTTTTAGGTTTTTATATGAGATAGGTAAGTACCTTAGTTAGTAGGTACCATGATATAAAGATACTATTCATAACTATTGTTTAGTATTATACCATAGTTTCGTATACATAATTCTATATAGATATGCAAGTACCTTCGTTCGGGTAGGTACGTAAAGTAGGTTAGTAAGTTACTTACCTACTTATTTCTAGGATTCCTACGCATCTAAGGCGACGATAATAACATTAATAAATGACATAAAGAAGCCATAAACTAATGTGTATCTCGGTACTTAAGTTAATACCTAGATAAGCTCAATACTATACCTACTAAGTAGGTGAACATATCTATCTATTATATATACCTACCTAATGGATACTTAGGTAAATTAAATACTAAGGTGTTATTGTATGATTGATGTTATTGTAAAAATATTTAACCTGACTCCGCAGTTGGTTTACATAGGTACCTACCTACTCATATTCATGTATTTATCACCTATACACAGCATTATCTACGATCTACCTAAAATAGATACAAAAGGTCCTTGACCCACGTGTTACTGTGTAGGTCATCGCATCACATCACACTATCTATACTCTATGGTTCCTTCCTACACGGCATTATTTGCAATCATTCGTTGTGTGATACGAGAGCGATACTGCGCCCCTGGGCTGATCCATTTCCTGGCTACCCACGTGCCCACCAGTGCGTGCTTCCGTGCCATCACATTTTTTAAAATATTACGACTAAAACGCCGTACCCATGCCGACAGTTTTTACTTTTTATTGGATATCTGACATTTTTGTTTCCGACATTACGAAGTAAAGAGAAAGGTGACGTAGATAAAGTAATGTACTTAAAACTTACCTACCTACTCACTTTACCTACCAAAAATCTGCATATTTGCAGAGTACAGAAAGTTTATACTGTGTTAAGTATCTACTAATACAATAAAATAGGGTCTCTATTTAATTCCAATGGGTACCGGCTATTTGGTACCTACCTTGAACTAGGTTTTGATTGCTATTAACGATTAGGTGACTGCAACAATAGAAGCCGTGATAGAAGGTTTCGTTTTCTTGCCGCCTAATGTAACAAGGCACTATCTGCTTAAGATCTAAGCTCTATTGATATTTTTACCCTAACTTTAATATATCTATGTTTGATCCATAAGTTTGTATTGGTTTTATTCATTTACAATTTCATATACCTACTTACTTTTATGGATTAAAACAAAATCTACTTATAACATCAAAATTAACGATTCCTTGCCGCCGTTCGTGAGTTCATTTCAACGACAGAAATAGATGAACGAAAGTGATCAATTTGATTTTACGTTTCTAAGCACTTATCTATTTTTGAAGCCACCTCAGCCATACTCACATACCTTACCAATTGGAATAATACACGTTCAAATAAGCATGCAAGCATAATACAAGTTAACGTTTATAAACAAGGATCCTTATTTTGTTTATGGATTATCATAAAACATGATCTACTTAACTATAGGCAGTAAAAAGAAGACATATTTTATGTAATACTTACCTATCATATTGTTATGTAAATACGCAGATTGAAAGTTAGTCTGCACATTTTCGACTGTTATCTGGGTGATGTTATTATGTAAGTACAACATTTAATTAACATTGTGTAGTTCTGTCTTGTAAAGTAGAGTAAAGTAAAAATTCTTACTTTACTAAAAATCTAGGCTGTTAGTCTGTAGGACATTACCATTACATTAGTTAAGTTATTAGACAATGTCCTTGAAATATGACCTACGATAACTACGATAGGTTATTTTCATGAAGCGTGAAATATCAAGAAATTAGCGTCGTCCGTGCCATTTTCACTAGTGACCTTTTCGCGTTACCATGACAATATTGTTTGTTGGGCGTCTGTGTTCATTTAGACCTTCACCTAGTCTTCTTTACACTGTATTTTACTTAAGTTATTTATGTATGCATTTGTTTTAACTAAGAATTTATTCTGACATAACATAGGTAAGTATGTGCTAAGCCTGCGTAAAGGAATTTACGGAATGTTTTACCCATACTCACTTTACTTCTAGTAAGTAAGTGAGTTAGTTATTTAACATTAAGTTCATATATATAGTAAAGGTAATGTATGTTCGATGTACGATATCGAACCTATTGTTATTTATTCGCCTATTCTTCGTCTGTTGCCTAGATAGGGGTGTACTGTAAAAATATCTAAGTACCCATACAGGGTGTGCCACATCAATGCAACATATACCTATGTACTCGTATAACAAGCTTCTCATGGAGTACCTATCTACCTAAAAAGATAATGACATTACATATGATTCCTAGAATGTCATCTTAAACTTTGTGTTTTTTTAAATAAATTAAACGTTATGTAGATATTTTAAGAAGGCAGTTAGGTAATTTCGTTCCGAACACGGATCCGGGTAGCTAGTTTTCCGTACCCGTATCTTCGATATGTAAAACTCATTAGACCATAGGTAAGTACTTCCATTATCAACTCCTTAGTTTCCTGCATGAAATTATTTTGTAATGTAATGAGCTAGGCATCTGATAGTGAGTGTTAGCTTACTTTGTTTTCACTGCGCAATCCATCACCCAGATGAAAGACGGAAGAACTATTTATCTATATCTATACTAAATAGGTATAATATTAACTAAAGAGTTTGTTTTTTTATTTGTTTGAACACGCTCATCTCAGAGAATGCCTACCTACCTATCTGATTTGAATAATTTTAAATGTTACGGATAGCCACATTCAACAGGAAGGCTATTATGCTCTTTTAATCCCGAAATTACCATGGGAACAGGCACTTACTTCTCATACAATACCGAATTACTAATAAGTTAACAGGAACTGTGCATAATAATTACACTGGTAAGCAAATACAGGTACCTACGAGTATACCTATATTATGAAAGAGTCAAATTTTAATGACATGTAACTACGTACTACCTTAAATTACTTAGGTGTTATATATTAATCTAGCTAACTTACCTTTTTTGATAAAATACAGATACGGTACGTGACGTATTTAGCATAATATTAGCAGAGCAGTGATTGATGACTTATACTCACATCCTACACTCATTAGGTATCTACATAAGTCATGTACTATCTACTACATACACGTATATTATAAGCACCTTCATCAGCCATACGATAATCTAATATCGATAGACGATTTATAAACATTCTTAATGATAACGAGGTGGTTGACAGTTTTGTAAGTACATACATGTACATACCTACATATACACGTCACACAAAAGTACGTACCTACCAAAGTACAAGGCTTTAAATAAGTAACCATCCCGTGGGAATTTCGGGATTAAAAATAGCCTTTAACCTTCCCGTTGATGGCAATCCATTACTAAAATAATTATTCAAATGGGATTGGTATTTTCTGAGAATAGCGCGTTTAAATCAATTAACTACCTACCAACAAATCAAACTCGGATCTTCAAAAGCTCAGATATTAGGTAGGTATATACCGATTGTAATCGTAACGGGGATATACCTAGGTAGGTACAAAGAAAAAAAGCCTGTCTTGGAGCAATCGTCTTCGGCTGGAAAATTGACGAAATTGGTCCACATTTGGGGACAATCAAGAAAAAATAGAGTACGCGTAGACATAGGTATCTAGGTACTTAAGTAAATTTTTATGTATATTCTAACCACGATACTTCCCTATTTGTGGTTTATTTACTTCAGTTTCTATCAACTTTGTAGAAGATTGTAACGATTGTACTTATAGGTATTGTTACCTACTTATTTAGTCTTATCAGTGTTCAGCTTATATGAATGCTAGCTAGGTAGGTAGCTAGTATCTATAGCTACCTAACATATGAGCAAGACCCACGGTAATGAGTAGTAACTTAGTTACCTGCTTATATACTCTTAGGTACCCACTTATAGTTATTTGTAGCTGATTAGACGCACAGCGCATACGATTATTTTTTAAACCGATACACAGGTATGTATAGTGAGTAATTAATACACAGAGGCCTTGAAGGATTTGAAATTTAAATTAAGTAAAACTAGTTAAATAATAATAACTAAGAATAGACGACTCTTTTTACTTTCTATGTTGCATGAAAGTCTAGGTAATAAATAATTTAGATTCCAGTCTTTAGATAGTAAAATATCTACTTAATTGTACCTAGTTATATACTTAGCACTCACCTCTTCAGGAGCAAAGTCATAGCACTCTGCTATCTTTTGATACAACTCCTTAACATTCGAAAATCCAGATATGAGCCCTAAGGGACTTCCGTGCGCCTGTTGACAGTGGAACACCAGCTGCGACTTCTGCGGGCCATTATTATTGTCCACTCCATTGGTCTGGGGGTCCTCCACCGGCGGGGTCGGCGGAACCGGCGGCGGAGCGTATTTCGGCGCTTTCTTCTTGAACAACGACATAGTAAAAGATCACTTCGTAACGGTAATAAAGTTTTCCTTCAGCGAGAACGTCAGTGCGCGCACATTCTACACTCGTGCACAGAACAAATTTAATCACCGCATATTCTCTTATCTTGTGAAAACTTTAAAATATATCGGTGTCGCGTCATAGCACTCGATAAGATATCGTCCAATGGTGATATTGGTAGTGATTATGTTGTGGTGGAAGTTGAATAAATTGCGGCGAGAGGTGGAGGTGCGAGGAGGTGCGGCGGTCGACTGCCGCGCTGGCTGCGTCCCGCGACTCGCCACTCGGTTATTACGTATCTACTCGGGCCGCGGTACGCCCGCGCGCCTCTTTCCTCTCGTATTTATCATGTCGCCGTACTTCACGTCATTCACTTGCCCATCCTTACATTATTTCCGATCAGGTTATTCCGGCTACACGACAAGTAAAATAAATAAAATATCACAGGGCATGTTGCAGTATTCCGCAGGCGCTAACGCTATGCCACGGTAATGTTATCTACCATGCTTTGAAACCGACAAATACCATGATCTTATCACATTCATTTAGGGGACTTACTACAGTACTTAAAAATATGTAAATGAACTGTTAGGGCCGGCGCCCACTGCCGGCACGGCACGGTGAGTCATGGCAAAGGATTTTAATACTAATTAAGTTATTTTGAATCTTATTTCAATGAGTTTAGAAATTATGTTACTTTATTTTGATACCACGATGCCGTGACGTGCCGCAGGATGCTGCGGCATGATGCGACACGCCACAGGATGCAACGGCATGACGTGTCATGCTGTTTCATTCCACGGGATGCCCCGGCGCGCCATTGCATCCCGCGAGACGTATGGGTCACTTTGGGGTCGAGGAATTATGATTGCTAGCTAGTTGAAATAAGGTTGAAACTTATGCAGCATTTCGGTGAATACGCGCGGAGCAAAACTGATGGATGCCAGAGTGGCTGGGCTTTCAGCAGGATGCCACGGCATGCCACGGAACGCCGCGGGATGCCGCAGCACGCCGCGGGATGCCACTACACAACCTGCCGTGCCATGCTGTGCCACGCCGTCAGTGAGCGCCGGCCCTTATACGTAGATTTTAATAACTATCCATTGCTAATTTGCTATTAAAATATAATTAGGCGTAATAAGCTTAAAGTTCCCATGAGACGATGCTCGTAATAGCTTGTCGCGCTATACAACATGTAAGAATATATTGCAAATTGAATGATATTATTTTTTATATGCAATGAACTAATGAATTGATAATTTTCATTTAATTGTAAATAAAATATTATTTCTGGTACTTTGCCTACATATAAGCTACGTAACAGGGAATATGAGCTTCATTCCCGTACTTGAGTACTCCCGTAGAGGTGATTTAACTGTAGACCTTATCTAACCTATTTATGTAGTATTCCAAAATTAGAGTTGATCAAATAAAACACAGCATTGTTTTTAGGTTTTTTTAATAGTTAGGCAATAAATCTACGATGAGGCTACAGTTTTCTTGGGTGTAGGTTTGCCTTCTTTGAAGCCGTTGCGGAAACGCCTCCTCACAATCTTCAGGTGACGCATGCGGCCAGTTCCGGTGGTCTTCCTGCGCTTAGCCTTCACTGACCAGTGGTCTGAAAGGAAAAAAATTATGAATATTAAAAATACTCAACCAAATCATGTTGTATATAATCTCTAGTGCAACGAAAATGTGAGAAAATTACTATACTGGGTATCAATTATTTAGTAAAAACCACCTATATAGTATTTCTGCATAATTTTCCTACTTTATACAAAGAAATATTCTATTAAATGAATTATTTCTTCAATCAGAGTAGGTTGGTAAATATTTAGTTACTAGTGGTTCACTAGTGGTATTCATATTATCTGATAAAAACAATGTCCTTGCTTGCATACAAAAAGCGAATAAGAATTCAAATTAGTTCAGTCATTTATAGGTTGTTTGCCTACATATCTTATAGCTATCCTTTATTATTGGGTATAATATCAGTATAAATAACTGTAACAGTAAATGATGTTGCTTATATACAATGTGTAACATAATACCCCTATAAGTACCGAGGCAGGGCATTCTACTCGTCATGGCGAACTACGTTTATTCTACCCTAATTGATATTTCCAAGTTTTTCATTCATGTATTTACTTTTAAAGTTTCCTTCAGAAATACACTATCACCAGGATGAGGCAACCCTACAACAGCTGTTTATTTGACCTTTCACTTTGAACTCTAGACCAAAAAACCAGAAATCAAAAATAGACAAAACATAGGTAGAAAGGATTAGTATCATTTCGTCTAAAAAGCAATTCGTCTATAGGGGCAACTCGTCTTAAACGCAGGTTGTCTAAATCGCGGCTCGTCTACATATCAACTCGCCTAAAAGCAACTGGTCTACATGATTTTTTCAGTAGCAGCTCGTCTAATTAGCTATTGGTCTATATAACGACCCGCGGGCTGAATGACCCCTTTCGATTTTTTGCGTGGGTGAGTCGTTCCACCTGTCTGGCCAACTGAGCCCGCGGGTTCAGTCGACCACTCTCTTCGGTAGGTTAGGGTTATTTTTTTTTTTTTACGTAACTGATACAAAAAAAAATAACCCTAACCTACCGAATAGTAAGAAAATTGTTTTTACGTATTATTCGGTAGGTTAATGACAAGCATATTTTCGACAATCTAAGTAACAACAATTATGTAGGGTCTCAAGCTACCTGAGTTGCGATTTTGTCGAGTGTCGACTTAGGCGGGTCGTTATATAGACCAATAGCTAATTAGACGAGCTGCTACTGAAAAAATCATGTAGACCAGTTGCTTTTAGGCGAGTTGATATGTAGACGAGCCGCGATTTAGACAACCTGCGTTTAAGACGAGTTGCCCCTATAGACGAATTGCTTTTTAGACGAAATGATACTAATCCGGTAGAAAAGTAAAATATTGACATTTCAAAGAGTATTATTTAAAGAGGCCGTCATCAACAGTAGCTCTTAAGAGGCCCATACACGGTGAGATTTATCTGTACGATCCGTCGCGTCAAACCGATCGAAACGACGAATCGATGGTGTATGTCAAGATCGTTAACGATTTACTTAATCGAAAATGATGTCGGAAATCGCAACCAAAACATTAATTTGAACACGTCCTTAACATTCAGCTTCAAACAAGTAAATGATCGATCGTTACGACCAGTCGTTTCGAGTATGAGCGACATTTTTGATGCAATCAATCGTCACGATTTTCATCATATCGATCGTATAGACGAATCGTGCCGTGTATGGGGCCCTTTAGATACGCTATGAAATGAGGTTGGCAATCGACATATGATTATTTATGGGTAAAGTTTATAACCTTATTATTGCTCAGCTCTTGACAGCTCTTGAAAGCTGCCAATATGTAAACAACTATTTTTAAGCTGATAAATATTTTTGTAGGATTTAAATATTGTCTTCTTATGAAGTGATGTGTGGAGACTGTGGAGTGTCTTGTCTGTTGTGTACCTAGTGTTGTGTAAACTTAATCAATGATAACAAAATCGTGTCAATATTCAGTTGTTAAACCAGTGATACAATCGTACCGACCTAGTTGTTTTTTTATGTGTGAAAACTAGTGTTATTTTTTACGATAGTGGCACACACATCAAAGCGCACGTCTTTCCTAAAGGCATGTGCTGGTTTAGGGTGCGTCCAGATCTAGCGAATGCGTCGCAGTCCGTAAATAAAGGTTCGTAAATAAAGGCATTTAGGGTTGTCGCAAATTTCTAAGATTAAAATAATTTTACTTTTGTATGGGAATTTTAAATACGATGTATTCTACCTTTGCACACGTAAAACAATTTACATGCTTTATCGAAACAAACCGGCTGAGTACTTATAGGGCCATACATATACTCCTTGTATAGTCAAGTAAATTAATGGAGCATTTCAATAGTTCCCAATAATCCAGACCACACTTTCCGAGCTTCTGCATTGAAAGGATTCACATATAATTACTTTGCTTGCTTTACAAAAAGCCTAATAGTTGATTATGTTTAACACTACATCCTGTACATTTCAAAAGCCTGTTCATATCCCAATACCCCAGATTTATATTTCTTAAATTCCATTAATTTTGCTGGACTATTAAGTGGAACTATGTACGATGCAAAATCAAATTTAATATTTTAATCATCCATATCTCATACGACATGACAGATACATTAATAATATCATGGAAGGTAAAGTTGAAGGAAAGCGAGGGGAAGGCCTAGAATCAGTTACATGAGTAAGATTAAAGAAAAAGTGTCTCGTGTCTAATAGAGATGTGAAGGAACTTGCACTGAATAGGAATAAATGTAGAAGTCTGCATCGGACTCACCGACAAGAGCCTTGCTCTTAAATTTATGACGATAACACCATAGTGTAAGGGTGATAGGCAAAGGTGTTAGTAGTTATTCACGGAATATAAACAAGTCATATTGATAGGCACTAAAAGATATTAATTAGGTACTTCTAGGTCAAGTTTAAAAGGACTGTTTCCAAGACAAAAATAAATTACTTGGCTATGCAATTTAAATTACCACTTTATAAAGGAATAGGTAAAATTTTGTGTTCATACTTTAATGGATGACCTAACTTATTCAAATTACTAGTTTTAACAACATTTTAAGGGTATTATGACACAAAACGTTTGCTGAACTTCTACCAGAATTCACATGTCTTCTAAAAGTATGAGGTTTATCAAGGTAAATATAACCTTTATTTACCGGTCGACTCAATGGATTTAAAGGCAATGAAATCAATATACAGTTGGGTCTAATTAATTGGTATTACTTCAATTCTATGGAATTTTAACTGATCAAATAATACTTGAAATAAAACTGGAAATTTAACCATAACAATAGAAACGGGGTCCGCAATGAACCGAAACTAAGTACTTACATGAACGCAGTTTAGCTGCTGGGTATCCACATTGGGCACACTGTGATTTCTGAATGTGGTAGGATGATCTTCCACACCTTCGGCACAAGGTGTGTGTCTTATTTCTACGTTTACCAAAGCTTGACGTACCCTTCGTCTGAAATCAATTTTGGAGGTTACTTTATAACATAGTATTAAAACCGCGAATATTAACGAATAACTTTAAATTAACTTAATGTAGCACTAAATATACGTAATATGAAGGTTTTAACACACGGATATCAAAGATTTCTTTAGATTTTATTAAAATAATAAATTTACACTACCATCTTGTCAGATTTTGACAATCAAAGAGAAAAATACACTCATAGACAATATGTTAGCTCGCTATTTGGTTGAGTGGGTTGCCATTTTCAAATTGCCATGGTACTATTTATGATTGCCATTGCAATGAAATTCAAAGGCATAGATATTTTTTTCCACAAAGGTTTCGATGTAGGAAGGTATGTACCTAAATACCTACGTCTGTCCGTAATCTAATCTTGCAAGTTATTAAAACTTAATAGATTTTTTTTTAATATAGTAATTGGCCCACTATTCCTATGCATTAGCTTAGCACGAATGATAGAGTCAATGGCCTAGCCTAGGCCATTTACTATTTATTACGATTAATACGGGCAATAACTATAAGTTTTGTGACATTAATTATGTAAAACTTCGATTTAAAATTTGTTGCTAAAAACCATGATTGCAACCCTAAATCTCCTTTACCGCTTAAAAATTAATTTTATTAAAGGACTTTAACAACGGCAGGGCCATAATACACATAGAATAGGCCCTACTTTTCAAAACAATTTGTACCTCGTACCTACTAAAGTTTTACAAAACGGAAAATAAATAATAGCAGAAAATTTTAAAAATTATTCGACAGGGGATAAACAATCTGTTATTGATTTAGTTTCTACTGTATATTAAGATGTTCCTTGTTTTTAAAGATAAAGTTGAAATGGCCAATAACTATAATTTTTCTATTTCCCATAGGCCACATCAAAATGGGATATAATTATGTTCATGGATTTAATATATGTTTATAAGTTATTTAACACATAAGATTATAGAGTCCTTACACATGATTATTGTATTAACGTTAAAATATGGTGGTGATTCACGAATTCACTGCAGGCTAGCTACTGACCCATTTTACTATTAGCGTATTCTTAGCTAAGCTGAACCCAGCGAACTTGTTCGATAAATAAAATGTTCGATAGTGGATAGGAGTCTTTTGATAATAGGACTAAGAGCTTTGTGTGTTTATCTGTGGTGAGTATATTTTCATAAGATGTTTCTCAGTGTCAATTGCTTGCAACTGTCAATGTCAAATCCAAATCTAAAGCAAAGCAAAGCAGAAGCAGACAGAACTTGACAGCTTGACATGACAGAAGGTCAGAAGCAGCTTTAGTTTCTTGGTCTGTGAGAAGCAGTCAGAAGCGAAATAGTGCGTAAACATTATTTTGTTTAGTAATTTTACTGCATTGGGGATTTACATTAATAAATTAATTATAATTTACTTTATTACGAACCGTAAGTTGAGATATTATACAAATTGAAAAGTTTAGTAGTAGTAACATTAAAGTAACCTATTCTATGGTAATATTTCGATGACTACGCACCTTATTTAATGAAACTTGAACGTTGTATATGAACTGAAAAATAAGTCTGCATTCAATTTTTAAACTTATATTCGATCCCGTATCCCGTCTTCGCTGTAATTAAGATCCTGTAGTTATATCGGGTAGGTAATCAGTTTGACATTTAATAGCATTATGAACATCGGAGAAAAGTCCATTCAATTCATAGTTTTTGAGAAATGCTAGTACAAACGATGACGGACTCGTGGTCACACCGTTTTGCTACACCAGTGTGACTACGAGTAATTTATTTTCCTCGTGGTCACACTGTGCGGTGTGATCAACAGTAATTAATGAAACATAAGACTCGTGGTTACACTACTAGTGTCGGGAAAGTGACAGTGTAGGTACCGATCAATACGCTACTAATGTAGTTATCGAAACAAAATTAGTAATTGCATGTATACACAAAAACACAAAAACTAAAATGAAACAGGCTTTTCACAAACAAAAAAATAGAATCAGTATTAAATAGACTCCGTGAAAAACTGTTATAAATAATATAATTTAATGTTAATAATATAATATAACTTTTGAAGTTCCAGTTTGTGCCATAATAGTGTCGACGGAGCTCCTATTTCCGCCTTATTTTGGCCCTTCGGGCCTGATATAAACTTAAACTAACCTACGGTTGTCTATCGTAATTAATTTATCTATCGGGCACTTCACTACATACCTACTATTCAGTCAAGTGCGATCCTTTTCAGAGTAGTGTAACCACGAGGAAAATAAATTACTCATAGTCACACTGGTGTAGCAAAACGGTGTGACCACGAGTCCATCGTTGTATAAACATATAGACAATCATAAATTCTGACAACTGTTTATTTAACTTCTGTTGTTTATTTAAATTTGTTTTGGGTGTGTGTATAGATATAGCCTGTTGCTTTTTATTATTTATCATTAGGTCTGTGAAATGAAGATTTTGTAATTTGACACTAGTATTCTACAATTTACAGATAAAAGACTTTTCCCTTAATTCCATAAAACAAATATGGAGCTCCTCAATGTAATGAAAAACTTAACCATAACACAAAAAGAAGGTGAACAAAAACTGTTCAAATCAATAACAGCTGATATTGATGATGTTTCCACTGAAATAGTCCTAGCTGAATACACTGATAAAACAATGTTGATTGTATCTCAATATCAGAAAGTTGGGAGTATGTTATTGATACAAAAGGATCAAGTCCATAGCCCCTTAGGTACTGATGATATTTATACCACAAAAGTTATTTTTGGTGCTTCAGGAGAAGAACAACAAGTTGCAGCAAGATACCTGGCAGAAGCAATCAAAATAAACAACCCTCTTTGCATATTTATCAACCTGAAGTCATACGATATTGAGACAGTAAAAGCCTGCAAAGATATTATTTTGGACCTAAAGAGAGAAGAAACTTCCTAAATGTCTTTGTCTACCATAGCTAGGTTTAAAACTGTACATAGTTACTATGGTCAACTGGTTCTTGGACCCCCTGGTGCTGGGAAAACTACATATTGTTCAAAAATGTCTGAACTATTAAGAAAATTAGGGAGAAAGGTGATTTTGGTCAATTTGGACCCTGCTAATGATAAAATGGCTTATGAACCAGATATTGATATACGAAACTTAATTGTTCTTGAAGAAGTAATGAAGGAATACAGTCTTGGTCCAAATGGTGCATTGTTATACTGTATGGAGTATTTAGAAAAGAATGTTGACTGGCTGTTGAATCAAATTCAAGGAGAAAATCATACTAACTACATATTTGACCTCCCAGGGCAAGTCGAACTATACTGCCACCATCAGAGTTTGGGAAATATATTTAATCAATTGTCAAAGATCAACATGCAATTATGTGTGGTACACTTAGTCGATTCACACCACTGTTCAGATGCTGGTAAATTCATCTCGGCCCTAATGCTCTCTCTGAGTGCTATGCTCAAGATTGGCTTGCCCCACATCAATTTATTGACAAAAGTTGATTTGCTCAAGAAGCATGCTGATAAATTACAGTTTGGAATAGATTTTTACACAGAAGTATTAGATTTGAACTACCTATTAGACTGTTTAGACACAGACAAATTCACCAACAAATACAAAAAGCTGAACAGTGCCTTTGTCTCAATCATTGAAGATTACAGTTTAGTAACATTCCAACTTGTTGATATGTTCAATGTGAAAAGTTTAGTAAATGTAAAAAACTCAGTTGATAAAACTAATGGATATGTTTTTAAGTCTGATGAAGGAAGACATATAAATAGTATGTTAGCATGTGCTATGGGAGTGGGGGAACCAATTGATGTTGAGAATGATATTGAATAAGTTTCAATTAATATAATTTTTTACCCTAAATCCGTTTTTTATTTGCACATTATTAGTCACTTATCTTTGTAGTTCTAAAATGAGGGCCTGATATCCTTATTACAATTACACCATTCTTTCTCCAAATAATGGTGTTAATGACAGCATTTTGTGATTGATTTGCCTTCCTCCAAATTTATAATCTTTCATTAAGATATTTTTGTTTACAGATGTCAGATAATAAACAGCATACTTATGAAAAATTGTTACTGAAAGAGAAAATTCTAGACCAACTTTTAGACGAGAGGGGTAAAAATATACAAGTAAAACTAGTGCATCAGTACAATGATATAAAGGATGCAACCCAGATAGTTATCAATCATATAGCAAACATGGAAGGTACTTCGGTTACAGAAATACATAAACGTTTAAATCTAAATTCATGAAATAAAACAATTTTTTTTAATGGAACGTTTTATTTGAAGACAAATACAACTCCTAACAATTTAAAATTCATCCAATATTTTATTTTTGTGTCACAAACTGATTAAGTATGAACATTTTCAAATTTCACAATGTAGTTTTAGTACATGAGTACCTAGATAAGTTATAAGTGTTTTCAAAAAGCCACAGTTCCACGTTAGCTACTTCAATTACGAAAAAAGTGTTATGTATTAGAAATATGACAAGAATCTAATATATTTTGATTATCATATTATGTTGATAATAAGTAAATGACCATTGTCAGCAAACAAGTTTAATGTCGTAGTAAAGGTATCATATTGTTGAATAAATCTAAAACTATATTGAATAATGGATTTGAAAAGAGAAAAATAAAATCTACTTCCTTCTTGAATCTAAGTTTTAAAATATGTATAATAGCATAAATGGTGATATAACGAAGGCTAGTTATTCACCCAATAAGATAATAACATTCTTACAAGAATGCATGTTACATACTAAATCTCTTGGTTACATCGAGAATCATTTCTCACAATGATAAGAATAATTATTTTAGCATGCGTTTACTGTGGATACACATAATTCTTAGAAATGAAAATACATTGAAGTTAAAATCCTAAATTCTAACATTGTGTTTATTAATCAATAAGCAAGCAATAATATATGTAAAATGTATAATATACCATGTCGTTATGACGACAGGTCGCCAGCGAATATTTAGCAACGCGGGCGTCCGCACGCAAGCGGACGCCGGGGGGCGGCGCGGCCGCCCGGCAGCTGGGGCCCCGGGCCTCGGGCCTCGGGGCCACTTTCAAGTCAGATGCAATTATACTGTCTTTTGCAAAACTCACTAGGAACAGCATTGTGGCCGCTGTTTAAGTTAATTCATTTACGATACAAAATGTTACGACCATGTTTGATTTATAAATCAATCACATGCAATATGTTATTGTAGCAACATATCTTTTAGTAGTTTCTTCCGGCCAGGGTATAAGCATTCAAAATTGTAAAGTCTTCATTATGTTCCATCCTCGGTCAGTGTCAACTGATTGTTTATTGCTAAATGTTCCTGTATTTGTAATGGAATGTAGCTTGAATGCAGTCAACAGTCAAGTAACAGCTATTACACGGACCGAGCTATAAGACTGTCTCTAGTTCCTTTGTTAGTCATTCCAGCTAAATTTAAGTATAACAATATAACAAAGTTACAAAAATACATATCAAGTGAACATTCGCATCCTAAATTTTCAAAAAATGCATATAAATATATCACTAACAAATCTAAGGTTTACCTATAGAAATAATACCCTATACTTGGTTTGAAAAGTCAACATGCGAATGTTAATTCAATATCAATAAACGTTTATCGTTAGACTTAAATCTATTATTTCAGACTCGTTTCAGGCAGTCCCAATGATTTCAAAGCACCAACAATCATTCATTAAATGCAAATCTATTCTAATATTATCATTCCTTCTATCCTTATGGTATTAAGGTCGACTTACATAACGAAGTTCACATGAACATTTCAACAATATAAATATCACGATCTTAGGACGACACCCACAACACTCAGACTCCGTTCCCGACACTACAGTCAATGCTGATCACATTATTGCACTATACAATTTCTTGTCTATAGTGTATATCTCATATACCTAGTTGTACGGTAGTTTCACACCTTTGAAATTTTATAAATATTTACCTAGCATTCTCACACATTCATAAATAAACACCTAAATACCTAAAGTATCAAGAAATCCCAAAAACAAGTCTGAAAACGATTGGTTATGTCCATGCAATAATACTTGAAATATGTAAATTATTTTTCGACATCACTCACATTATTTCATATCCTTATAAACGGAGTCAGAAAAATAACTTTATTAGGAGTTGGATTATCAAATTACATGGACAAAACCATCTTAAAATAAAAATAATCGATTTGGTAAATTGTAAATATACTATAATGTAAATAAATAATCCTGACTCAGTACCATAATACATATATGCCTTAAGACAAAACATATTATTTACTAAGTCACCTTACTTTTCAATAAAAACATGACTTAACAATCAACAGTTCAATTTAGAAATATATATTAATTTTTATCACGAGTCACAAATAGGTGCTTTTGGGTACTTAATTTACCTTTCTAAGATAGTGTGCTACTATAACAACCACCCTTTGGCTAATATTATCCTTTAACTTAGAGACAACTTGGTAAACGTCCGTACAGTAGCACATAACAAAATAACCAGAGAGGCTTTCTTTATTTGTCTTATTAGGTTTCATTGCAGCTTAAAAATCAGCTACAATACAAAGTCACTTGTCTTTATTATATTATTGATAATTGAACACCAAGTGTTTCAATTATAGTAATACAAAATCAGTCTCAATAAAGGGAAGTCTTTTAGATCTTCAGGCACGTATACAACATACAAAAGTACATTAAATCACTAACAAGTAGATTGTAATGCAACCTCAAAAGTTCGTGCTATTTTCATAAAATGTTGATGTTAAATCCCAAAAAGTTATTTTATGTATTTTCCGATGATATTTGTGTGTGCTTGTGATGATAACACGTTATCACGTATTCATTTATATGTGCAGAAAATTTATAACAGTATACCTAAAATTGCACATAAGTGTGTCATCATCACTAACAACAATTATTTTCCAAGTTTAAATTATTGCGAGCTTTCCTCAAATAAAATAAAAATAATAACAACATGTACGAAACCAACAACATAATATACAAAGACATGAAAAGTTTGAAACTAACTACAAGAACCATAAATAAAAGTTACCTTCAAGCACAAAAAAACTAATTCGTTACAGGTGCATCACCTTGACCAATGTGTTCTTTTTCGGAATTGTGGCATTCCTCCGCCACCTAGAATATACCATAAAAGATAAGAAAATTATAACTAAAATTATGCGTAAATAATAAAGGAAAAGGAAAGCTATCTGTTGTCTGTGGTTGTGTGTTTAAAGTAGGGTTTATTCAGTGGTAACCTTATTCTTGTCGATAGGGCCGTTGGCTTCGAGTGTTTGAGCTACGTCTGACTTCGGTGTAGATCCTTTCTTCTTGCCCTTACCAACATTTTTCTTGGAGTTTTTATTTGATTTGTTTTTCTGAGGGTGCGCACCTGTAACCGTTATAAACGAAGTTTCAAAGAAAAATATAAAAAAAAACCTTAACAATTTGTTGGGGGATGTTAACCTGTAATACCTCTAGTTTTTAAAAGGTGTAACCTCTTACATTTTAAAATATAAATCATGAGAGAGGAAGGAAAGGAAAAAACGATGCTAAAGAGCGCACCGAAAAAATAAATAAAGGATCAAGGAAGAAATAGGACTTATAGTGGACAAGCCAAAATAGGTTACGGAAGTATTTCCGTAACCCGACAATAGTCCCGGCCCTAAGTGGAGAAATTACAGGATTGAATATCAATTTAATTAAGAAATTGGATATTATATTATGCATGCATATTAGATTTTGGTTACATTAACTTCAATGAATTTGAAAATATTGCTCAGGGACAAGGGCCTTTTATTTGAGTTTCTATCCGCGTGGTTCAACATGCCTGTTACAGTCCATACAATTCTTGTACACAGTGCGGAACTCGTCAAATCATGTTTGTTGGTACCTACCTATTGGACAACTACCTGAAAAAGTATAACAAGCTCGAAATAAAGACTGCCACCGTTTTGAGAACGCAATACCAGAATACAGTCATGTATTACACGTACAAATATTGTACAATTGAATATGCTTTTAATAACATCAGATCCTCTAATTCATTCTATTAGAATAGGGCAACTATGCCACCGGAAGTTTCAAATTTTACAGTAAATACATCGATGTAGATACAGCGACAAGCCAAACGCCGTGTAAGATGATGATTTTGATTACTTAGTATCCGATTTGTCCTGTAGTGACAGTGAAGATGATGATATGCGGTACAATAAGTTTGTTTTGTATTAAAACCATTATTTTATATATTTTTTACTTTTGGTATCTGTGTTTTGTATTTATAGTTTTAAGTATGTGTCGTTTAGGGTGTGTTTATGCGTAAATTTTATGTCATTTACTAAATTAGGTATTTATTTTGTGTTTCGCATTGAAGTACCATTAAACCATTTAATTTAACATATTTTTTTAATAATTTGCATTTTTGATCTGAATTCTTTTGTAATTGATATTCAATGGGATGGTTATATTAAAGAAGAAGAAGAAGATAAAAATAATCCAGTGAACTAACCTTCAATATCAATCTCAGCACTCAAAAGTTCCTCTTGGGGACTGCAGTCTTCGGGTTGAGACAAAACTTCATCGGGGCGAACAGTTTTTCTGAAAATTTTGAGTAATGAACAATCATGCCCGTAAGAGGTTTTACTACTTGTACGCGATTTTAGCAATATAACGTAAACTACACATCAGAAACTTATTTAACTCAATCCTAGACTCTGGGCAGATGCCAAAACAAATGTGTCACTCAGATATAGTCCTCCTTTTCAAGAAGGGAGATAAGTCGGATATCGGCAACTACAGGCCTATAAGCTTAGTGTCACATCTGTACAAAGCATTTATTAAATGCATCCAACATCGCATTGCAGGCTTACTCGACCGTCACCAACCACCTGAACAGGCAGGCTTCCGTCCCGGCTTCTCCACAACAGACCATCTCCATACCCTGAACCAAATCATCGAAAAGTCTACAGAATTCAATTTACCTCTCTATATAGGTTTTGTGGACTTTACAAAGGCTTTCGACAACCTCAAACACATATCAATATTCCAAACACTAGAAGATCAAGACATAGACCCAACTTATATAAAGCTTTTTAAAATAATCTACTGCAATAGCACAGCCAACATCAAACTGAACATCACCGGTGAACTGTTCAATATAGAAAAAGGAGTCGGTGAACTGTTCAATATAGAGAAGGATAGAAAAAGGAGTAGCAAAAGGAGTTAACCTACGGTGCCCAGACATGGTCCCTAACAGAGCTGCAGAAGTCTAAACTCAAGATTTGCCAGAGGGCGATGGAACGCAGCATCCTCGGATTCAAAACTGCCCGACTTAAGTGGGAGTGGGCGGGGCACGTGTCGCGGATGCACCCCGAGAGATGGGCCCGCATCACCACCCAGTGGGGCCCGGGAGGCGCGCGGCGCCGCGGCCGGCCTAGGAAACGCTGGAGGGACGACATTGTCTCCTTCGACAGCGAGTGGTGGGAGACCGCGAAGGACAGGGAAAGATGGAAGAGTTTGGGGGAGACCTTTGCCCAGCAGTGGGACGATATAGTTTAAAGAAAAAAAAAAAAACGTAAACTAAGGAAAGGTAAGATATAATATACTAGCAGCGCCCCGCGGTTTTACCCGCGTTGTGCCCGTTCCCGTAGGGAATCCGGGATAAAATGTAGCCTATAGCCTTCCTCGATAAATAGACTATCTAACAGTGAAAGAATTATTCAAATCGGTTCAGTAGTTTCTGAGATTAGCGCGTTTAAACAAACAAACAAACAAACAAACAAACAAACAAACAAACAAAACAAACTCTTCAGCTTTATAATATTAGTATAGATACCTTTCGTTATTGATGGATAGGTGTACATTCATTGTTTCAATGGCTTCAGGGAATGTTCCAGTTACATTAATGTTTGGGCTATTCCCGGGCTACCCTGAAATTAGTATAGAAAGAGGTTCTACGCGAGCTCGTGGCGTACCAGTCGCATTTCTTACCCGTTGAGTGAGAGCGTGGCCGGCTTGGCGGGCTGGTCATCGTCGCGGCGGGCGCGGCGCGGGGTGCGCGCGGGGCCGCCGCGGGGCCGGGACGGCGGCGCCGCGGCGCCGCGCCCGCGTCCGCCTCGCCCGCGCGCCCCGCGCCATCCCCGTGCACCGTACGCGTTGCGCGGCGGCGGCGTGTAGCCCACGTAGCTCACCTGGTACCCAATCAACGTATAATATCGTCATCAACATCGAAAGTTATCCATGTGATGAATTCGCAAATAAATCTGTACTTATGTTAAACGTACCATCAAGACTGAGAAAATAGCTTTAGGGTCTTTTAAATTGCAGCACCTAGCTGAAAGTCAACGCCATCTATACCACGCTAGCGCCATCTATTGAGCGTGGGGATCAACTAGCTACCATAGATACCTGCGGGTACCGCGCGCGCGCGTGCTGCGGGTAGGAGCCGCCGCCCCACTGGCCCACGACGACGCCGGCGATCTCCAGGCGCGCCGGGCGGCCGCGCCCGCGCGCCCAGCCGCCCAGCCCGCCGCCCAGCCCGCCGCCCAGCCCGCCCACCACGCCAGCCACCAGCGGCAGCGTCGGCATCGCGAATTCTACCTCTAGACCCTCCAGGATCGCTTTGCGCATGCGCTCCACCTGCAAACACACATACGTAGACGATTACCCTATCGCGATATAAACAAACTCGTATTCTTCGTAATTTTAAAGAGAGAGAGCAAGTGTGCCGTACCCTGACGACGGTGTCGAGATGGTTGTCGCAGAGCATGGCGAGGTCCTTGCAGTGCATGGCGCGGTGCAGGTTGCGCTGCAGCAGCTTGCCGTCGAAGTAGAGCCAGGGCGCGGCGACGAGCCACGGCACGGGCGCGCCGCACGCGTCGTTGGCCACCAGCGCCGCCTCCGCGCCGCCCATCACCAGCCCGGCCAGCTGCACGCCGCGCGAGCTGATGCCGTTCACCTGCACGTACACGGAACTATTACGACTCACCTAGAACACCGCTTGGTCTTCCTCTCAAAGCCATATTGAAACTTCATTTATCTTACATGTCTGACTACTATATGGTATAAGTAGTTTAAAATTAAATTTGCCCCTCGTACAGATAGAGATAGAGCAATAAACTATTGTCAACGTAACTTACGTTCATTTCTTGCAAGTGCAAGGCATTCATAAGATCGGCGGAGAAAGCTGTGGCTAAGAATGCATCCAACTCTTGACGACGCAATATTTGGATTTGGGATGTCATGATGAATCTGAAATCACAAAATTAGTATTTTTTTGTTTTTTTCTCTTAACCCAGAAATTGCCTATTGTAGTAAGAAATTGTTATACCTTAGAACAGTGGCTAATATTAGCAAATGTTGCGGCACGTATGTTGTATTCAACATAAGTGGTGTATCAGATCTCATGCAAGATAGGAAAGCTCTCATACGACGGCACTTATCGTCTTGGGCAGTACTGAAAAAATAAAAAATTGGAATTTACTAAGTAAAAAGAAATCAAATATAAGGAACTCCAAATTCAACAGAGATTTAGTTACTAAAAAAGCCAGTTTTGTAAACATTTCTGTGCACCATGTGCATATTCCATTGACGCCTTATTTCAACCATACCAAATTGAGGCGTAGTTTGGTACGTTAAGACGTATTTGCATATGGCACATGGCTTAATTTTGGCATGATACACTGTATTGTTTGCAACACTCTGTCTGGACTTTTCTGAAATGTAAGGAGGCTCACCCGAACCAAAGCCTCTGCACAGTGGGTACGGGCCAGTCAAGCACCACTCCAGGTACCATCTCCGGATTCTTGCCCGGGTTTACTCGGGAGTAAATCCACTCTGCAATCTGCACGGTACACGCTTTATCTGTGCTGGGGCATGAACTTCCTGCGCCTTCCTCTGTAATAAATCATTTTGGTTTCTTTTTGTGTATGCGAATATGAAAGACAATGTATTTCGAAAAAGTTTTGTACTTTGTTAAGAAGGGGAAAAATTGGAGACAAAGAGTTACAGATGAACCATTTGTTGACACAGTTTCTTCGGATCCAGAATTACGTCTAATACAAGTTTCAACAAGAATATACATAAAGTTATTACTAATTAAATCACCTTTGGCTTTCTGTGCCATAAATCGATGATGATGCATGTTATACAATATAGCGTAGACATTCTGTCTTATCGGTCGGAAGAAGTGATGGATCGATGGTATTTCGCGATGGTTGTCGTCTTCCATCACCACAGAGAGGGTGATCTGGCGGTGCGTGAGGATGGAGAGCAGCTGCGGGTGCATGAGGCCGCGCGCGTGGCGCTCGGCGCACGTGCGCAGCACCTCGGCCGGCGCCGGCGGGCAGTTGTCTTCACTCACCAGGATTTTACCGGCACGAACCTTCAAGAATATCGTTATTACAACCGGCTTCTTAAAGAAAACAATAGTGTACCCACAACCATGTTGCTTTTGTTCATAAAGGATGCAAAACTAAATACTGCACCTTACAAATAAAATCCATAACCAGAATAGGTACTAAAAGATTTCACACCTCTTTTGAAGTCGAAGGTTGAAGCTTTTCGGTTTTATCTACAGAGCTGGTTTGTTGTTTGGGCACCATTGAATCCCCGGCTTCCAGTGACATAGCGGCGACACCGTGGTTTATGTCATTTGTTCTTTCCTCCATATTAAAGTCGGCGTTCATAGACGCATTTGCTGTAGCCAATTTGTAATCTTCCAAGCCTTTTTGCTGTAATTTATATTCAACAATCTGAAGTGCTTTGTGTAAATAATAATAAAAGTTAAAACATAGAGGATTATTTTGTAATAATAAATGTGTATAATTAATGGAACATTACAAGATTTTTTTTTACCTGGGTGAATTAGTTTAGTAGTAAAGTAAAATGAAATGTACAAACCAATAAACTAATGTAAATAAAAACAAACAATGGATAATCAAAACCAAATATGAGAGGCTGAAATCACTTTGCACTTGGGAGAGTTAAAATTTTGTAGTTAACTCATGCAATATTCATAAAATGCCAATTAATAGATGATTCAAAAGGCGTGGATGACTAAAAACAGTTATTTGACAGATGTAATATGAACCTCGTGCTCCGAAGACTCTGTGGCCAGTTTGGACATATCCAAGTCCACTGGGGATGGCTGAGGACTGGATTGACCCGGTTCCGATTTCTGGTTCTTTTTATTGTTCTTTGGGCGACGTCCTGTGACAATGGTTTGTTTTAATTGTAATAGCAGTTGCACATCGCTGTGGTATAAAATTAGGGCAAAGTTTTTTACCAGATGCAGTCCTATATTTGAGGAATCCATCCTTAGTTCCATTCAAATAATACTGAACAGCTTGTTTTAATTTGGCAGCGCGGAGATCATTGAGGTCGCCAAATATTTCGACACAGGCGGCGTCGACGTCCGAAGAAGGCAATTCTCGAACAAATTGGCACACAGTCTTCACTACAGTCTCTAACGGTACTTGTTGTTTCTTTTGATTGATACCGAGACGTTTGTAAAAATCAAGAAGGCTCTGTTCTGTGAGAATAGTGCCGCCGAGTAAAGCGGCGGCCAGACAGAGTCTTTCTTGTGGAACATCAAGGAATCTGGGCAGTTCATGCACCATATATTCTTTTGTTTCCAGAGATGACTGAAATGCAGAATATTCATGTAAATACATTTGTCTACTACAAACAATGTACTTTTAACTGAATAAAATATCAACATACTCTGTATGTGAGTTTTAACTGAGATGAACTGAAGTATCTTGGAGGTTGGAAAACTAAATATTCCCCTGAACATCCAACGAGACCAGCATATGTTTTCTCACGGCACAAACCAACTACTTCTTGGCAATGGTCATCAGATGACACCATCTGAAAAACAAAGTTTATAAGTTGAGTATCACTACTCAGACTGCTTTGAACCTTAAAAAGAACATTGCAATAAAAAATAAGTACAGGTACACAAAATTTTCTTAATAAAATTGCTAACTTACAACAGGTATGTTCAGGTATCGAAGAGCAGTCCTCAGACAGGAGTGCAGGCCAGTGGGAGGTACCCACCACACTTTTGGAGGAGGGGTTCCTTTGGATACAATGTGACGCAATACCTGAAACAATAACAGTCAAACATTAACAAAAAAATATAGTTACTCATTGTCCTCTTAACCAGAGAGCTAGTAAAATATTCCAATAAGATATTTTTTATCAATATAAAAAAAATATTTTCACATCGATTTTCTGTAATCATTTCAATGTGAAAATAATTTTAAATTATTAATAATTTATAAGTTAAAATGTGGACTGAAGTAATTGATTTTTCATCCTAAGATGAATTATTGTTCTGAAGAGGAAAATGATGTTTTCACTATTTTTTTACCCCATTGCTGAACCCTTTTAATAAATAAAATAGTTTAAATTTTCACTCTCATAAGAAAAAATAAAATAAAGTATGTAGTTTCTATTCCAAGTTAACAATATACATAGGTCCGAAGACAAATTCCATTTTACCTAACTGAAATATAACTTACAGAATTGACTCTCTGCCGGTAAGTGGCTTGAGTTTGTATCCAGTGTTGAGGCAATGCAGGTGGAGTTGGGTGAGCTCCATTGAAGCATACACATAGGGAAACTTGATGTTCCGCTAGAGCTTGAGCCAATGTGGTGAGGAACTGAACACAGCGCGCCCACTGACCACCACATGCCCAATCTAAAAATACACAAAATGTTATTTATTTACAAATAATAGACTAAAGACCAGATTTGTTTATAATTGTTACATAGCATATTTATATTACACAGATCTTAGATTAAATATTTATTTTAAAGTTTTCTTAGTTTTCTTCTTTTTCGGCCTTAATGGAAGGTTTCAGTGTCCAATATTTTTTTAAACAATTCAATATACCTAGGCACTTAGGCAAAGCAAGGGCATATTAGTTTATACCACAATAAATATGATAATTCTCTAGAGACACGTGTTTGTCTTCTTATAAAATGTTAAAGTATTTACCTGAAAAATATCCACCATACAGACGGTCTAAGCAGCCTTCAGCATCAAGTACAAGGCGAAATCCCCCCGCATGATTCCTAGCAATTCGAAATAAATCTACTCCTACACCCTCATATTCCAGAAACGTCTGCAAATCTTGAATACCCATGATTCTTCACCTAATTATTTGTATGATTGAATATAATTCTCTCGTAGCGGCAAATTATGTTCTGGAACGCAAATAGAAGACACACATTAAAATGTAGAAAAGTCTAAAACAGAAACCAATATGAGGCAACAATCTTTACACAACAAAGCTGTTCACCGCAATAATTATATATCTTACAAAATATTGATCAAAATAAAAGACTAATTATTATTTGAGTGACAATTAGCACGGTATAAAATTCGCCGGTTCGAAGTTTCATTTCCGTAAATTTCTTAGAAATGTAGTTTCGCTATCTATCTAAAAATGTACAGTAGAGCATTAATTAGGAAATATATCAATTAAAATGTATTGGAAAATCACAAACCTTCTAAAAAACCATGCCAGCAGAAATTTATAAAAGCCGTGAGATGAAAACGGAAGCCATTTGTAATTTTCTTTCTATCAATCAAATTGAGGTAAAGAGAATAGAGAATCACAATCTGTCTGTGTTTTTCTTTCATCGATTTTCAAGTCTAGATTTTAGTTTAAATATTTATTCACGGCCGAGCAGTGCCGAGCAGCACAAGCAAAACGACAGACGTTGACATCATCCTACCTTCATGAACCATGCATGTCAGTAAAATTCGAAATGGCTATTTTACACTCTGTGTTACTGTAGCATAGTCTATGGCTATTCAAGATCGATCATCATTTCTTTACTCATTCCCATTCGCATTTATTCATTCATGTCATTAATTCATTCACTCATTCACTCACTGTTGTCGACAAGGGCTACAAGGGCGTTGTATAAATTACAAAAAAATATTATTTTATTTAATTACTGTTGTTTGCTAGAATGTCTGTTATGTTTTATTGGATTATATGTTATTAGAACTCGAAATACGTGTAGGAATATAACTCAGAAGTTCAGCACCTAGAATAATGTTGTAAAAAGCATCTTGCGGGCCGCGGCAGTGCTTCTATCTTGGATTTATTTTCAGCTATCTTCAAAAAAAGTAATGCCGGAGCAAAGTAATGATTACCGTGTCGTAGTCTTTGGAGCAGGTGGTGTAGGTAAAAGTTCTCTAGTGTTACGGTTCGTAAAAGGTACATTCAGAGAATCTTACATACCTACCATAGAAGACACATACCGACAGGTAAGGACCATATGACAATTAGATGAGTATTTATTCAATGCAGTGCAATAAATCATCTATTATAATGATGGGAAAACCTTGTACTGTTTGAATGTTTGCCAAAGTTCTAAGTTGCCAAAGTTGGGCCTGAGCCAATAAACACACACTATAACTTATTTTTCCATAAAGAAAAACATATCACAGATGAATGCTTATTTTTAGGTGATAAGTAGCAACAAAACTATTTGCACTTTGCAAATAACAGATACAACTGGGTCACATCAGTTTCCAGCGATGCAGCGGCTTTCAATAAGTAAAGTAAGTTACAATGCCACTTGAATTATTATAAAAAAGATACTGACTTTACTTTACAAATATGTACAATTTATTTTTACAGGGTCATGCATTTATTCTGGTTTATTCAGTAAGCAGTAGACAATCTTTAGAGGAATTAAAACCAATATGGCAGACAATAAAGGAGATAAAAGGAACTGAGGTGCCGAACATTCCTGTGATGTTGGCGGGTAACAAATGTGATGAGGTTCCTGAGATCCGTGAGGTGTCCGCTGCGGAGGGGCAGGCACAAGCACAGGCATGGGGGGTGTCCTTCATGGAAACGTCAGCCAAAACCAACCATAATGTCACTCAGCTGTTTCAGGTTTGTAGTCAAATGTTTCTTTCAATTATCTTTACTGTTACTTATATTATAAATAAAGAGGTAAAATTGTAATTTTGTTTGTTCGGACTTATCTCGGGAAACATCAGTCTGATTTGAATAATTATTTTTGTATAGCTTTCTTCCATCCATCCAGAAGTTGTTTTAAGGGGGGCATTCTTAGCTAAAAGTGAAGTTGCTGCAATCTACCCCCCTCTATTACATTAGGCAGTATAATGAGAAATTAATATCAATGGTATAAAAAAAATATACAGAATTAATACAATGATTTTAATGCTTTCGTATTGTATGTACAGTCATGTGCAATGAAATGTATACACGGGCAGATTTGCAAATAAATGTATACTCTGAAAATTTCAAAAACATATAGCCACTTAACAATTCATACTAGGTATATAACCACCTGAGTTTCTCACAATAATGTAATACATTTTTGGCAAAAATATGGACACAGGTTCTTTTTCAGATATTTGTATACACGATCACATGCAAAAATATGTATCCATTATGAATTACAATAATATGTAAACGATATTATTTCATAACGATGTAAACAATAGTATTTCATTATAATGTATACACTTTAGAAACTGTAGCAGTTTTCACTATTTTGACAAATCTGTATTAATTTCAATAATATTTACACAAATGTAATTTTCCAATTCAAATTTTCAGAGTATACATTTATTTGCAAATCTGCCCGTGTATATGTTACGGCTAATACCCGAAGTGCTGCTACACCTAGTTCTAACCGGCTAAAACTAGGTGTAGCCGCACTTCGGGTATTAGCCGTAACATATATTATATATGTCATTTTAATGAAAAGAGAGAGTTTAAACATGAAAAAAAAAAAATAACCCTAACCTACCGAATTACTTACTATTCGGTAGGTTAGGGTTATTTTTTTTTTTACTAGTCCATAGTTATCAGTTAACATTACGGTTAGAGCCTACACCTAGTTTTAGCCGGTTAGAACTAGGTGTAGCCGCACTTCGGGTATTAGCCGTAACATATTATACATTTCATTGCACATGACTGTACTATGCAAGTTACCCTTACCTCATGTAACACACTGAGCTATTATGATACCTTTTTGGCTGAAGCTTTTAAATTTGTAAAAAAGGAAAAATTTTTTTTTTTGACATTTTCCATTCTACCAACCCAAAACACTTAGTCCTAAATCAGGCCGGCAGGGTGGGCCAATGGTAATTAATTTTCTCAAAAACAACTTATTGAATTTTAATGCGGTTTTTAATAACATAGGGTGGAGAGGTGTGTGACTAGTTTTCAGGGCACTGCTAGATGTTCATAATTTCATATTAGTACTGCTTGTCTGTTATACTTTGTACATAACAGATTTTTGACCTTATTTCTATGACTGGGCCTCCATGAAATACATCTTTTACATACATTCTAATTTAATAAATATAAATTCCAGGAACTTTTAAACATGGAGAAGAATAGAAATGTATCACTTCAAGTGGATGGGAAAGGCAAGAAAAAGAAAGATAAAGTTGTGAAAGATGCTGGCGAGGGAGGCTCCACCAGCGGACGAGAGAAATGCCTCGTTATGTAAATATTTAATTATCTTGCTTAGATGTAAACCCACCGTTTATTTAAAATAATTCGTAGTCATTTTGATTCTAGTCATTTATTTCATAACAAGTTAAGCACAGACTTACAATAAGTATTATTATAATGCGTTTAAAGCAAAGTAGTAAAAGTAAAGTAATGCCTTTTTAATATTATTAATTTCTATTGTGATGGAGCTTAGGAGTCATCTGATAAATATTTTGCTAATAGTTAGTTATTGATACTTTAATGATGACTGATGTGACATAAAGAAATGAAAATATGCCATATTGTTAGTGTGAAAATACAACGAAAATAAGTCTTTAGGACTTACTGTTATTCAATTTTATGTGCTGGTAATATTAAAACAATAAGATTATTACATTATTGTAATAATAATGTTATATTAACAATATAATAATGTGATATTTTTTTTATACAAATAATATGCAACATTCCCAAACATTAATTAATTATTGATAGCTTTCGACTTTATTATATAGCTAATAACTTAAATTAAGGGGAGACAAATCATTATTATAAAATGACGAGTTCATGTTACTTAATGAATATTCCTTTAAAAAATGTAGATATGAATAGAGTAAAGTCCAATAATGTTTGATACAGATTACAAGTAGGTAATGTCATAGTGAGAAACAGTGCCAAATATAGAAACTGCACGGAGCTTTACAACATTAGCTCTTCAATCAATTATTCAGAGACCGCTAGTGGATACATTAACAGATCATAATGTTAAAGTATGTAGATATTGAATGTGATTTAATGATCAAATACTATCGCATTCTATCTGCCGTATTCACAAGCATTATTCATCCAAGAGTACAAGATAGTTGAGCAAAATGAATAGATATTTCTATAAAAATAGAAAACACTATTTAATTTTATCCCAGTGTTTGGGTGACTCATAATGTTGTTTGTGAATATGGTAGTGAATCTCGCAATGGCATTATCAATTCAATCAAATCAAATTAGCGTATTTGTCTACTAAATGATAGTTTATAAAGTTATCCAATCGGTAAATTGTTATTCATTATTATTAAAGTAGCTGATGCTAGTTTATAATGCACTTTATTTAATATCACTCACATATCCAATTAGTATTTTTCCATATTAAAGTATTTATAATATTTTATACATAAAGATCACGAAATCACCAATATAAATTATAAGGTATGATTGTTTATTATAATTGTAAGTGAACATTTTGCTCCAGGATATAAGTTTATCAGTACACCTTGTTGTGACTATAACTGGGAGATGTGGTTAAAATTCAATTACGTTCATTACTATTGAATGCATTTGCAAAAAGATAAGTTTTGTTAACTATTGACAACTTGAGATGTTGAATATAATCAACGTAAAAGTAACACACGACGAATGTAATTAAATCGCGATATTTATGCACTGTTCTTGCTTATTGGCAGAATCGTATTGTATATTATGGAGTAGTGGTTGTTAAATACTGAATTGTTATAGCTGGACCAAAGTTGTTTCATGTTAATTGATGTAAGTTTACGGTAGTATTTGATTTATACTAATTATTAATATTTGTCAATTCTATTTGGCATTCAGCTTTAACAGTGTATTTAAACAATCTACATTTTAAATGTATTTCAGCTGTAATCTTCATGTCTTACTTAAATTCTTAAAATGTTATCACCTTTAACCTTTGCGAGTCTTTCAAAAGTTTCAACCGCGAGTTCATAAAGTGTTCCACTCCGAATCCAGCTTTATATTTTAACTTCTAGACCTATATCGGATTCTCTTGTATATCTTCGTAATCGAGGTTGCCCTCTATTTCTTTAAGGAATAATATTCCCAACTTTGTAACTATGGTAATAGGATGGCAGCAGTACATTAGAAATCATAAAATAAGGGTATTTAATAATATCTAAACATTAGAAATGGAATTAGAGTAGTTGTCATTAAACCAGTATCAACTTAGAACTTAATAGAGCTTAGAAATGTCGATCTAATCCAGTTTTGCCACCGATTGTATATAGTCCTATCTTGCTCTATAATTTTTATACTGAAATAAATTTGTATTGCTTTTGAAAATTACAGTTTTAAAAAACAAAAATAACTCCGCAGATTCTTTGTTCCTGGTTGTTATGTTGAGTGTTGGTTCATGTATCTAGTTATACTGTAAATGGATACATATTTTTTATGTTAAATATATTATATAAACTGTGTTTATAATCTGCTAATGTTTGTTGACCAATTTTTTATAATACTTGTCAAAGCCAAATTGTCGACGTTACTTTTAAATGATTTGCTTCATACATTGAACTGAAACTTTCCATTTTAATGTGTTCTATTTTTTATTGATCTCTGCCACTTCTCACTGAAGCATCATAAAATAATAAAAAGACAAGGAAAATATTGGTTGTTCATTATTTTAGCATTTAAAAAACGTAGTAAGGGGAGAAAGACAAGTGGTAATGGATTCGTTACTATGAACATGTTTGGTAATATCATGATCACGTGACTGACTTGCCATTCCTATACATTTTAGCCTGGCCGCATACGTGCGGAATCTGGATTCGATTTCCACATGCGGAATTCCGGGGACCTAGCGCACAAGTTCGTTATTACATTAGGAATTGTACACTGCCAGTTATAGCCGGGCCTTTGCTTTCATTAAAAAAAAATCTGAATGGAAATTTGGGGACGTGTGCGTCGGTACTAGCAAATCTATGGTAGTGCTGCGTTCCGCATGACGTCATTAGGTTTATTCCGTATGGCGATTCCGAATGCACGGGTCCACATTCGAAACGTACGTACGGAATTTATTCCGAAGAAACGAATGTGTGTGGCACTCAGTGTATTTTCTTTTGATTTGATGTATTCAGGTTGGATCCGCACGTATGCGGCCAGGCTTGGGTAAATGCGAAGAGATTGCCACAGTGCCATTTGTCTATGGACTGTAGGTACTGACGCCTATTGCATGACCTTATTTATTAGAGTTTTTTTAAGTTTATAGTAGTGTGACAGTAAGTAAAGTAAGTTCGACTATGTTAGTGTAGGGCCACATCTGCGGAACGTACGGCGCCGAACCTTCCGCTAAATACGCTCGTAGTGTATTTCAAGTTATCTATGACACATCAGTACGCGGCGTAATTTCGACTGATGTGTCGTAGAGCGGAAGGTTCGGCGCCGTACGTTCCGCAGATGTGGCGCTACACTTAGTATCCAAACCTGGTGCCGGAGTTTTGGAACGCCTAAAAGTCTCCGACGTGAAACATCTTCATAGAAATAAAAACCAGTAAATATAAATTAGTAAAAATATATTAGCTCAATAAGTTATCACAGAATAGAGAATGTTACAATTTATTAAAAATATAAAATAATTTATACAGCATAACATTACAAATAAGAAATAATGTTACATCAAACAGATTAAGGCTACGTTTCCACCAGAGATGAGCGCGTATGTGTTTTTTAGGAATCAATAGAATTTTTTCGTTGACTTCGTGCCGCGGCAGCGCCCGGCGAGTACCAGAACCGAATTCTATCTACAAGGTACGGGGACAGCGGGAAGTAATTATCAATAATAAATAAAATTAGCGCTATACAACGGGCGTAAACTGATAAACCATGGTTTCACAGTTTCTTTACATAGTCTCGCACTGTTCTGCAGCGTCCCACATTTTTGGTGAAAAAGTAGCCAATCAACCATCCTTATAGCTTTCCGTCAGGTAAAAAAGTAACCATGGAAAGTCATCCTTATGGCCTTACTACATAACAAAACAATAGATGTAATGAGAAGGTACCCTTAACAATAAAAAACAAACATCAGATTCACCCATGATTATCATACATTTAAATTGCATATTTTGGGTTGACAGTGTCAGTTTTAAATAGTTAGTTATATTTACATCTGTTAAAATTACCTTAACTTTAAAAAACTCAAATCATTATTTAACTTAGTATCTGCTATGCATTTATCAGTAATTTCAGAACTTAACAATTATTCAGTTGCATTACAATAGTAGTGACTGGGAAACATGGCTATAACTGTTTTTATTATTTATCAGTGGGCATCTCCACCACCATTTTTAGTGCCAATTCTAAATATCACTGGATTATTTTCAGTTTGTTTATAACTACCATATTCTAACTGATAGTTTTCAAATGTATACTTTTCTTTAGGTAACCGTCCAGTGCTGGCAGACCTTCGTATTGGTGTGTGATTAGGTTTCATTGTTATAGCCTTACTACTACTTGGAGCATTATTTACATTATTAGTTAAAGCTAATGAGCAAACATTTAATATTTTATCTAAAGTGGCTTGACTTATTCCATCGGAAGTAGCTGGAGGTGGTTCTTGAGCAAAAACTGTTCTGTTTCTTTGCTGGATACTGAATTGAAACCCGAAAATTCCGCACTTGAAAGGTATATTGAGTAACCAATTGAATATTATCATGATGAAAAAGTATATTAATGATACACTTGTAATAGTTATTAAAATTGCGTAAGTAATACTATCCAAGGGCCACCAAAGTCCATCTGAAAAGAAAATGAAATGGTTGTCACAGATACTTACAATTAGTTATGAATATGTTCCATAAGTGAGACACATATAACCCATAAACTGATTGAGAATGGGTGAAAACCCTTGAGTTTTGATGACAATGTGTATAGAGGTCCGAAGACAGGCAATTAGCCTTCGCAATTTATAAAGTTATTTTAAGAACAATTAAACTGCAGTGAGCAAAACTCACTCTGTTTTTTTTTAGATAATAGCTGTTTATTTGTGACATGTGTGAACAAGAGTTGTCAATATAAATCTATTCATATTTTAATGTATTGCCTTTTCTCCCAATAAACATCATACTTTAAAGTACTAATTTTCCACTGCCCCTAAAATAGGGGTTTATTAAGAATGATGTGCGATATCAAAACTTCAAAAGCTAAGTAGATACAAAATGTAAAACTGTTTTAACTGACCTGTAACTCCATGTAATATAGTTTTCAACATAGATATAATAACAATAAATGGTTCTGCCAATGCTGTTGTGAACATTCGGATGCCAATTTTCAATGGGTTCATATGATTTAAAAAGATCAATGG
Organism: Cyclophora albipunctata; assembly: GCA_963082685.1. Lineage (NCBI taxonomy): Eukaryota > Metazoa > Arthropoda > Insecta > Lepidoptera > Geometridae > Cyclophora > Cyclophora albipunctata. The sequence goes on along the minus strand of OY720116.1, from coordinate 6,565,829 downwards.
ATCTGGTCTGGGAACTTCACAGGTAGAAATCCAGAAATACCATTTACAAGAATCAACTGCCTTTAAAAATATTTCCAGCTCTTTTTTTTCAACTTCCTGAAAAATTTTAGGGAATAATTATAAAAATAAATGATAAAATAATAAATGCAAGTGTAATGTAATAAATTGTTTTTCATGTTAACTTACCTTATAGGATATAAAAACTTCATAGAGATAAAATATAATAAAAACTATGATCACAACATGTCTGTGAGATAAATGGTTCCACATCCAAAGGATACCTAAACACAGACTAAGAATTGAAAAACCCCAAGTCAGATATATCTACAACAAAAAATGCTTAATTAATACCAATTAACTTCAGGATTTGAACATAATATTTACAATCAATAAACCTTTATTGAGATAATTAAGTATTTATTTTGCTGTCAAGGTCAATATTAATAAGATCGAACAGATTGACTAAGACTAGTCTTAGCTGTGCAAGGTGATCCTTACGGTCTTTAAGCTTTATTTAAGGATTTTTTTTATAATAAAACCCTAAAAGAATAACATTTGTACCTTATACTCTGATAAGTAAAACAGAACATATTCACTCCAGGCCAAAACAATCCTTTCAGTGATACTTGGCTTATATATTGAAGATTCAAAATAGCCCAAAGCTCTGCGGTACATGTCTTCTGTTAGAGGAACTTCTGATTGTATGTAATCTTGGAGCGTATTCCATTGCTGTGGGTTATATTTCATCTGTAATGATATATCTACTGTTCCATCCTCATTTATCTGTGAAAATTAATGAACAATCAGTAATCGGCACAGGTAATAAGTATCCATAAATAGGAAGCAATGGGATGTTTGTTTACCTTTGTTTGTCCACTTTTCAACATCACAGCTAGCGTTCTTTTAAAAAACCACTCGCCAGCTCCCAGTTTAATTTCCGTTGGGTTTTTTCTCTTCATCGGCATGCGTATGTCCGGAGGTATACTGTCTTCATTTTCCAGATTATGCGGTACCGACTTGGTGTCATGCCATGGGTCTGGACCCATCTGACTTAGAGTTGGTACAATGTATATACACACAAGCAAAATAATCACTTTATCGATAGGCATTGTATGTACTTGAATTACCTTATTGTTATAAATCAACCGGGAACCATTCCCAAACAATTTTTCTTTTTGGTTGTAGTAGGAAGTTGTTATGATCACAGGTTACGATTCAAAACACATTCAATCAAAAACTCAAAACTCAACAAAAGGTCAAGGAACATAATACTCTCTACCGAGAAAAGGTTTTTTGAATTTCAGACACAGACAGAATAATCTAGTCAGATTTTTATGAAGTAAGCACAGACAGTGACAGACTGACAACTAATTTAATCACAGAATGTTACCGGACCACAGATTACGTAACCATGAACCAGAGATAACCGTCGGGCCAGTCCCTAATAGGGTTGCAAAATTACGTAATTTTACCGAAAACGCTCGTAAAATACGAATAAATTACCGTAAATTACGGTAAAATTGGTAAAGCTAACCACCACAGAAGCAAATAGAACAAAAGAAAAAGCTGCCAAAGTCAACGTCACGCTTTGCGTAGGATGTTGCCGATTAGTGCAGTTTGCAATAACATTTTGCGTTGTTGCCGTTCCGTAATAGGTAGACGAAGCATACAGCAATTACAGCAAGCCGGCCGGCGCGGCGGGATGCCACGAAATCAAGCCAAAGTTTGGGATTATTTCCAAATTTTACATGAACATAATAAAATAAAACATGTGGTGTGTCTATTTTGTAATACGGAGTACAAAAATGCTAATGCTACTCGGATGACGGAACATTTTAACAAATGTAAAAAGTGTGTCTGTGTAAGTAAACACCATGGGTAAACAAACACTACTGCAAACTGCACCCCTCGTCCGTCTGTGTGACGTTGACTTTGACAGCTTTTTCTTTCGTTCTATTTGCTTCTGTGGTGGTTAGGTTTACCAATTTTACCGTAATTTACCGTAATTTATTCGTATTTTACCTAAAATATGGTATTTTACGTAAGTTTACGAAAGTAATATTACCGCTTTACAACCGTAGTCCCTAACCTATCACCACCTACCACTTCCATTAGTTCTTTCACTTTGTGCCAGGGATTTGATGAATGAATAATATGCACATGGATGATGAAGAAATCGGTTTACCCCGTATGTTAAGTACTGTGTACCACCCGAAAGCAGTGGGGACAATTCAAATTCAATTTCGGTTTATTGGCTTTGCTAACTTTTAGTAATTTTTATGTGCTAAACAATATGGGTGATAAAAGTGTGGTGTGGTGATCACAGATACGAACCAAAGGTGGTGATCCCATGGAATGATCCAAAAAGTGATCAACTGGGTTGCTGTGCTTAGATCTTCGCTTCGTAGTTTGTGGTCAGTAATAAGGGTATGTGGGGTATGTCAATGTCATGTCATTGTCAATTTAGTGTTATAATTTCTTTTAGAGATAAAAAACAAAACAAACAGTTGTTAGCACAGGTTGTTAGTTTCCTTCTTTCCGCAGTTTATGGTCTATTAATTAAGTGGTGATCAATTATATCCACTAAACAAAAATAAATATTGTTTACATTACTTAAAGTTAATTCTTGCTTTTATAATTTAAAGTATAACTGAATATTATTTTGTTGTACTGTGTACAGATAGTACAAGCGCAACTCGGCACATTGTCTGAAAACTGTTCATTGAATGAAAACTTGGTAGCCTACCGCTGTGAACAATAATGACTTCCATCGACTTCGATCCCTCTATAAAACTCTGCCTGAAGTATTTGCACTCCAGCGCGTCTGATTCTACTGAACAACTGAGACTAACCCTCGACGATCACATACGACAAACATATGGTAACGCCAAAACATTGGGTAATGTTTTACCTAAGAAGTATTTGAATGAAGAGAAATTAGAATCTTCTCGTTCTAAGATAAAGAATGAGAAGGCTACTATAAAGACGGTGCCCGTGTCTCAACCGAGTCCTCAACAGATTCAGATCCCCGAGAGGGAGAATGACGATGGTTCCGTTATGGACGGGGAGCTGGCATTTGACTTGTTGGAGGAAGACCTGACTTGTGTAGTGTGTAGACAGATTGCTGTGCAAGCCGGAAACCGCTTGGTCGAATGCGATTTGTGCCATTCTCTGTACCATCAGGTAACTATTAGTTTTCAAATTGCTGAAATACATCTGATAAAATAAAATCTTTTTTAAATCAAACTAGGCAACCCTAGAAAACTTATAAAATATATAAAACTAGCTGTGCTGTGCCCCACGGTTTCACTCGCAGCGCCCCCGTTCCCGTGGGAATTTTAAGATTTTTATTCCCTATAAACCTCACGGAGCCCGAGACCTTTCCAACGAATGCAAAACCGTGGAAATCGGTTCGTGCGTTCTGGAGTTATAGCGTCAGGAAGGAAAACCCGACTTATTTTTATATAGTAGATTAAGTAAGTTTTTATGAGTGTTGAATAATACCATTTTTATGTTTACAGGACTGCCACAAGCCAGTTATAAGTGACAATGACATGGGTGCAGAATGGCAATGTGCCACCTGTATTTCAGCTCAAGGCTTCGCTGCAGGGTTTTCTACTAAAGTGCCTTCACCAAAATCACCTACTCAAATCTCGGGAACAACAACACCCGTGAAGATATCTTCCAGTAGTTCAGCCTCTTCGTCTCCTTCTAAAGTTATTACTCCTAACATTAACATCATATCAGCCGACAAGAGGATTCAAAACATGAAGAAGAAAGCGGCTAAGCAACAGGAGAAAGGTGGAAGGAAGAGTTCTAAATGACAAATGAGATCATTGCCAATTATTAATTAAAAAAAATAATTGACAATACTATGGACATTAGACAGACTTCAATATGTGAATCTGAAACATTATTTCCTAACAATATTGGAATAAGTGCAAGTGTATGAACAATATTTTAATATGTCATATTAAATTACCCAATATCTATGTATTTCTACTATTTAAATCAGCAGTTGTAGTTATGTAAACTGGAAAATTATTTATAATGTAGTCTTCTAAAGTAATTCTCATAACATATTAACTAATTTAGAGATGTATTATTGTAGTGTCTTGTTCTTAAAGTATTTCGTAAATAACAATACATTGTGTAGCTGCATCTGTATCTCCAAATAACCTGCATAGCACCAGTAATCTGTATATTGTCTTAATAATATAAAATCTTTATGATGTGTAGTGTGGTAATTTTAATTATTTTAAAAATGACCTTTATCCATAAACTGACCAGATTTAAAAAGAAAAAATGGACTAGACTGGAAACATATCTGGATAAAAGAATTAAAAAAACCAAATTGATCTATCAGCATTCGATTTATGAAGTGCCATTTATTAAAAACTAGCAGCGCCCCGCGGTTTTACCCGCGTTGTGCCCGTTCCCGTGGGAATTTCGGGATTTTTTTTACATAAAAACCTTCCTCTTGAATCACTCTACCTATTACAAAAAACCGCATCAAAATCCGTTGCGTAATTTTAAAGATTTAAGCATACAGACAGACAAACAGTGTGACAGACACGAAAAAGAGACGACTTTATTTTATACTATGTAGTGATTATTTTATACTATGTAGTGATAAAACTGATAAACATTAATCAATAATATCTTTTGTCTAATGGCCTACCTAAGTGTCGTCTGAAGCCGACGAACATACCATAAGCTGACCATACCATAAGACGAACATACCTTGTAATGAGAAGGCCTGGATTATCCTCTAGCTCTAAACAAAAACGGCACTAGGAAAAGGCCTTCCATCTATGGGCGCCCCTAGAGACGTATACCCAAGGACGCCCCCTGAAACAGTGCGAGGTCTAGCGGCTTGCCTGGCTGGTCTAGTAATGCCATTATCGCCACCACTATAGTAATGCTGGATGGCCACACAGTCAAATACCAATTGTGGACTATGGCTCTGTTTAAATCAGGTGTTGGGTCCAATTGTTAATCCATCCTCCATCATATGGTTCTAAGTTTGTAAATAGACTGAGCTAAGATTGCCTACTTCCCCTAAATCAGACCCTTAGTTTCGAGTCTGTGTGCAAGGATAAATTAACTAGGTACCTAGACGGGTAGGTATTGACGGACGTCAATTTACCTAGCGGTAACACCTGCCTGCGAGATTTTGTATTTTTTCATAGACAAAATTGCGAGCCAATTGTTTGTCTATTATTCCAATAAGGGTGTAGGTATTTGAAATTAGTGATCTGATCCTGATGAGTTTAATAAACCTAATCGTTACGGATCACTGTACTCCGATAGCAGCTGTTTACATATACCAAGTAATCTGCATCGATTTAGGCGCCTCACTTTATAAACACTAAACACTTTATAAACACTTTATTTATATCACTAAAACTCAAATTCATTCAACACAAACTCAAACTCAATTGCTTTCTTGGAATACCTTTCTAAGTTTGTAAAAAAAATTTTAACTGTTATTAAGAAAGGCAAGTAAGTAAGTATTTAAATTATTTAGGTATGCCGTATACTTACACCATGTAGGTAGGGACCTCTGATTTTTTGGGATGAATACCTAACGGCATGTTTTAAGAAGGCGGGCGTGGTTGAAAGTAAATAAAAATAATGCAGTAGACCACGTAGAAGAAATACCTATAGGTAGTAGGTATGTAGATAGCTAATCCATTTTGTACATATCAAACCCAATGTTGCTTGTTCAAATGAAACACAATAACAGAGGATCATTTTCCGATGTTTTCACAAGCTTTGTAACCAATCCTGGAAGATATGCGTCCTCATTGGTTGATTTCCAAGTGGGCGTATCGGGATAGCCGGGAAGCTGCGAAGCTTTCTTTGATACCAACTTGACGTCTGTTTCTCTAGCATTGGAGTTTATGTTCGTTTGTTGCTACTGTTGAAATGTTACGCCTCTTTACGGTTTCATCTTAGTTTTTTGTCAGTCATCTCGTACAACGATATCGGTAGTCGGGTAACTCAGTAGCCTGTATATGATTCGGCTAATTAGTTTCGAGTGCGGTGGATACTAATTAGTGATGTGTTAAAAGTAAACTATCAACTGTGATGGTACGATCTGTGTAACTGAAAAAAGTGTCATTAATTTTGCTTTTTGTGAAGTGAGTGTTCAAAATCTTTTGAGTGTGGAGTCCTTATAACGGGATACCTAATTATAACCTAAGTAGGTAAGTAAATACCTTATTAATCAAGCATTTAGATATTATGAATACCTGTTTAACCTATGTCCAGTAAATTCACGTGATCAATCTTGAAAGCTCTGCAACTTTTACTTTCCTACCGTTCCTATTTTATTTGTTTGTAGGAGCTTTCGCAGTAAGTTGAAATATCTACTTAAATCTACAAAAACTATTTAACAATTGAAGAGGTATGAATAGTGGACGAGCCAGAGTTCCTAAGTGCGCTAGATGTCGGAACCACGGTCTGATCTCCAGCCTGCGAGGACACAAGAAGGCGTGCGCTTACAGACACTGCCAGTGTCCCAAGTGCGGGCTGATCAAAGAACGCCAGAGGATTATGGCTGCTCAAGTAAGTGGACAATCATCACTGATAAGTTTGCAATTAGTTTTATTATATCTAAAGATTGAAGAGATTTTGCTAATCAGTAGTTAAATATGGGCCGAAAATTAAAATAAAATACATGTAAATGCCAATAGGTCTTCCTCTTCTTCATCGAGTGGATGGTCAACCTGACCAATCCTGGTGTCAGAGTTATTCAGCCGCCAAAGGCCTCCGAAATAATGCCGATAGGTTACTATGTATCTTGTTTCCTTAAAAAATACTGCAGCTTTTTTCGCATATAAATCTCCACACTTCGGTTACATGAATTAAATATTTACCTATTGGGTATCTGCTGCATTGGGTATCTAATATCTATCCTAGTATCCCATGAGTATCATGATTAGGTTATATTTATTTATTTCTTTGTAAGTACTAGGTACCTACCTATATTAGGTACCAAGTGATAAATGAAGACATGTGGTTGTGTTTATTTCTCAAAAACACAAAAGTTTCTGGATCAAGCAGGTGCATACATTTATCGTTTGAATATTGTCGTTATCAAAGAAATCGACGATCAATTATGTTGATCCCAATTCAAAATTAGTACCTAGGTACATCGTTTACTCACAGCTAAATATTACCAGGTACTGATAAACAGAATCTACCTTTAAATGATTTTAGAGTGCTAGTTGATTAAAGGTGTTGTATTGTTTGTTCAATAAACACCAAATCTTACAAGGGAATCCATATCAACAAAACCGTAGCGAGTATATAAAAATAACACCCAATTTAGAGGCGTTAATGTGTTTTAATGTAGTGAAATCGAGATCAGCTAATGCGCCGTCTAAGTTTATTTAAACAAGTGGCACGTGTTTACGGAGCCGCCGGATGAGCCATCGATCGGTTTACACAGTAATGCATCGCACGTCGCTGTCGCTGTCGCTGTCGATGTCCCGACGCCCTACACTTGCATCTCATCTACAAACTATTATTTATATCATCCCCATGTTTACCTACTCCAAATCTTCATACACCGAGATTATACCTGACTGACTTTTGAATTACTTACCTATTTTGACATTACTAATCATCATTTTTCATCTCATTAGGATTAGTACTTGAGGTTGAGATTTAAAGAAAAAGTACTTAAAGATTATGTTGTCAACATTGTACAAAACTAGGCTACTGATCTAAAGAGGTAAAGGAGTAATTAGTAATTAGTTAGGTACTTTGGTGTGACCGATTTAAAAAAATCTAAAAGCTTACCTATATATTATAGCAAAAAATAGCAAAAAGCATATAGCAAAAAACATATTAAAAACCACTAATGTACATATTTAGATCCAAATCCACAGTTATTATTTACCCAGGTCGTTACTTTTAATACTTCTATATTTAATTACGGTTATCCCCGCAAAGTCTACGTCAAATTGAAAAATTTGATCCCATCCGTGCTTACACATTCTATCCTGGTCCGTCGTTAATTTGATTTGTTCAAGATCGAGTTTTGTTTAGCTTTCCATTGAAAGCTCCGCCTAGGGCTGCACAGCCCGTGGTCCCCGGGGTCACCCAGCTCGGTTAACACAAACAATCTCTGTTTGTCATTGATTTTACGCTAAATTAATTTGTCTATATTGAGTTTCTACGTGACATGTATTTTTATTTAATTTATTGGTTAACAGTAAGTATAACGTATCTCTCATGATTCGAGTAACTATTTAAGAGTGTTATAGCGACATATCTACCTAATCTTCATTTCTTTTCACAATAATATAGAATATGAGGTTTATTTACAGTACAAATATTTCTCCTCAAAAGTGTTAATATTTTGCTCAGTCAGTAATAGTAATATAAAGTTGTCAGTAATCAAATCTTGCACATTTTCACCCACTTCTTTTATTATCATCCAAACCAAACGGTTGTTTATTGTGATAATAATAACGGCGTTAAAAAAAAACTGATGCTTATAAAAAAATCTCTATCACTTAGTTGTTAGGTACTTATTCATTTAGAGTAGGTATTCAATCAGAATTTTTGAAACAGGTTGCTCTAAAAAGGCAGCAAGCAGCCGAGGATAAGATAGCGCTGCACTTGGCGTCGGTGGAGAGCGGCACGGCGCTGGAGGCGCTGCCGCCGGGCCGCATCTACGGCATGAGGGTCACGGAGCCCTGCCCCAGCCCCGGGCCCGAACCGGACTCCGCCGCCGACGATCACGCTGTATGTCATTTTACAGTCTTACAGTCTTTAACCCACTTCAAAAACCAAATGAAAGTTTATAAAGTATACATTTTTATCGGATGTTTCGGCTTACAGAAACCGTGGTCATAGAAAACTGTCCGTAAATGTAGTTTCAATGCAGAATGAGTAGTGTTCGCTTAAATCTAAGAAATCAGTACAATAGAGTTCCAAACATAATGGACGTTTAATCTTTTTAGCCAATCCACATTGATAGCGAGACCAGTGATTCGTTGCCGGATTGTTGCAACGTATCTCCCGATTCAGCTGGCACTTCATCCAACTCTATGCGGTAAGAAACCATCACTAATAATTGTTATCTTACAGTTCAGTATAGATTATTTTGGGGCAGTACATAGTAACGCTATTCTAGTAGTACGCATTTGCGTCAGGACGACCTCACAGATTCTATCAGAGTACATCTACGAACTGTGAGTTATGTACCAGCAACGACAAAAGTTGATGAACACATTTCATAATCTTTTAAAAATATGTTGATATTTTGAAAGATCACTGTATCTTTAGTGAAATAAAATAAAATAAATAAAATAAAATAAAATAAAATGAGACACGGAAGAGCGAAGTACTTACTGTGTTTCTCTATTTCGTGAGATGAAAGCCGTTTGCCGAGCATCGGGACATAAGACTTTTTAGGTTAAAAGTTTACTATTTTTTGTGTAGAGTTGGCGGTGAAATGGGTCTGGATGTAGAAGGGTCTGTGAGCAGCGCCGGTCTGGATATGCTCCGGAAGCTGTTCCCGGGCAAGAAGCGGTCGGTCTTGGAGCTGGTGCTGCGGCGGTGCAACCACGACCTGCTGCGGGCGGTCGAGCACTTTAACGCTTCTCGAGTAAGATTCAATATATTTTTCGTACATCGGCATCGGTTTAAAAACGCTAGGTTTGGCACTAACCTACTCTACTCGAACTTACTTGCTTATTTATTTTATTTAGTAGGTTTTAAACTGTATTTAATGAATCTTATACTTATTTTGGTCGTGTTATGATGTCAACCAAATAGAAGTTCTAGATGGAATTTGTGATTGAGATCAATAGAAAAGAATAATAATAGAAATATTAATTAAGAAGATTCATAAAGGTTTTAGGCTCATAAATACATTAAGTTCATGTCTATACATGAACTCTACATGAACACATGAACTATACATGAACATGAACAGTGATACGTGACTATTCACGTTTTGGCCTTAGTTACATCAACCTAACTTCAATTAGCTACATTTACTTATCGTAATCATTATCACCAAATCATACCCGCTAACAAAAAACAACTTTCTCCAACAGGACCAAAGGGACAAAATGCCCGGTTCCACTTCATTCGATTCTTCCATAACCAGTTCTGAAGAAATCGAGCCCAGATGGTCCGCCTTCAGACCCGTCGGCCCGAGGGCACCTTTACTCCCCGCGTTAGTCATGGGCCGAGTTTGCGGGTCCGATTGGCTGGTCCCACTGCCTGGTTTACCGACATTATCTACCCCATTACTGTTACCCCTTCAACATCCACACGCCCCACCATCCTGCAACCCTTGCGCTCCAGACTGCAGGCAATGTAATCACCGTTAATTTTATCCTTTAAGAGGCCTTTGGACAAGTTTTTTAAGTTCTGATGTCAAATGTGTATACATATTATCGGATATAGGCTGGTTAGTGTTATCTAAGTTCATATTGAAAGATTAATCATCTAGATATGTTCGTCGGCCTCTCAATTCGTCTTGATGTATCGCTTCCAGTGATGTTAATGCCAAAGTTAGTAGCTTTATTGTAATCTGTTTCAATGTTAATAAATCGTATCTTATTATCCTAACTGTTGGGTTTCTTTTATTTCTTTGTATGTATCTAAGTATATTATACTATATAGCAGCACCCCGCGGTTTTGCCCGCATCGTGCCCGTTCCCGTGGGAATGTCGAAATGAAAATAGCCTATAATATTCGTACGAGTATAATATATTTATGTTCTGTTCTATGTTCATTTAAGTATACATAATTGTAGTTTGATTCGCTTGTGATTTCGACTTCATTTAATGATTAACATACAATCGAATACCTTACCCGTTTGTCATGCAGTATACGAAGCTTAACTTTGAGTAACATTGCGCTAATTTATTTGTAGCATTTTCAATGTAAATCGACCATTTAAAACATGTTTTTAATATTGATAGTGATCCTTTACATTCTAATAAACGTTGTGTGTGATATTAATTATTTCATAAGAACCATTTTCACTGTTATAAGTGGCAGAATTTATAGACAGAAGTGTAGTGGTTTGAACGATGTGACAACTATATATGGTAAGTCGACGTTGATTCTTAAAATGCATTTAAAACATATGCCTAAATATAAGTTATATTATAAATTAATGTGTGTTTAGGAAAAAGCCATTATACTAACAGAGTGTTCATTAAATCTTTTTTTTTATACATAGTTGTTGGCGACGACGCCTGGTTGTCAATTATAAATGCATTTAAAGTATTTGTGTATGTATAACTTATAACGCTTATAAGTGTTAGTATCAGTTTTAGATTCCATAATACAAGTTAGAGGCTTATTTTTGGGTCTAGTTAACCGTGTGTCAATTTGTGCGGTGTATATATATTTTTTTTTGGATAATAGCTGTACATGATACATAATTACATATGATTTCATTGCAGGTGTCGGTACGTTCAAAGATTGCGATGTTCAAATAAAATATGTTCGTACAGCGAGGTTGATTCGTGAGCTGGACTTTGCTCGGTTCCACTTCTATGACGTGACCGGTATTTACCGTCGGAGCATAGACCTTAACATCAAGTCTCTACAAGGATGTACTTTGACGATGACTATGGAAAATATTCCCATCTTTACACCTTATAAAATTAATACTAAGGTAACTGCTTATTTTTTTGTATCTTACTTAACCATTTGCTAGTAGGTATTAGGATTCGCTTCTGGGATGCGTACGGATATTTAATTTTCTTTTAATTTTGTATTGTTATTGGTTTTATTTTTCATATTTTTATTTTAAATTATAATCATAAAACAGATTAATATCTCTATATTACTAAGAAGATAAATATCATTCACTCATTTAATAATTAATTATATATATATTCTTACTAGCTGCGCCCCGCGGTTTCACCCGCTTTGTACCCGTTCCCGCGGGAATTTCGGGATGAAAATTGATGTTGTCAGATTCTCAGGCCTACCCGATATGTACACAAAATTTCATGAGAATCGGTCGAGCCGTTTCAGAGGAGTTCAACCACGGTACCCGTTCCCGCGGGAATTTCGGGATGAAAAATAGACGTTGGCCGATTCTCAGACCTACTTAATATGCTCACAAAATTTCATGAGAATCGGTCGAGCCGTTTCGGAGGAGTACGCGAACGAACACTGTGACACGAGAATTTTATATATAAGATTATAATTCATTGAAGCCATTGAGCATATATTATATGCAAATTAATTTTAGAGTTAGATCATAAAACATAGACCTGAAGAAACGAGTTATTTTTCCACATACTATAAGAATAATTAATATATATAAATATATATATATGTACATTATTAAATAAGTTTATTAGTTGAAATATTAAGTACATTAAATGTTTCAGCTCGTATTTTGGGATGGTTGTTCCTTATTCTTAGAACATGAAGTCATTACCCTGAAGGATGGCAAAACAAGATGTTTCCTGGTTTCCCGACAGCATGCTTTGGGTGAAAACGGGGTTTCCACAGAAGCCCTACTAAATAATCTTCCCGGTTCGGAAACTAACCCAGAATGCCCAGAATATTTAACACAATGGTTCAAAAGTATGGAGATATCGAGTGCCAAGTTAAGAGTAGTATAACTTTGTTTTAATAAACTCGTACACTTATTAATTAGAGTTAGGTACGTTATTTTTATTTTATGAAACCCGGCGGAATAATTATTTATATTTGTTATTTTTAAGAAGATTAGAGAAAATTTTTACACGTTAAGTTAGTATTACAATCAAGACTAACTAATGTTATAATATTTCTTTTTGAATTCAAACTACGTTTACGTATACACTTCGCTTTTATTTTACACTAGCAGCGCCCCGCGGTTTTACCCGCGTTGTGCCCGTTCCCGTGGGAATTTCGGGATAAAATGTAGCCTATAGCCTTCCTCGATAAATAGACTATCTAACAGTGAAAGAATTATTCAAATCGGTTCAGTAGTTTCTGAGATTAGCGCGTTTAAACAAACAAACAAACAAACAAACAAACAAACAAAACAAACTCTTCAGCTTTATAATATTAGTATAGATTTCATCTGACATTCAGGCCCCTTTACAGGAAGCGTGGTCACAGAAGACTGTAAATGTATCATAAAAATGTAAAATAAAATTGAAGTGTATCCGTAATAGTAGTTTATGCAACTGTCATTTAAGGAAGTTTTAAGAATGTTTTAATACCCGTGTTATATGCAGTTGCATACACTACTTTATCTTCACTAATGCAATTAATCAAACAACAAGAGTAAAAGCTGACAATAGTTTTTCACGCGTACGTGTATTGTCACAGTGAACTTGCCGCCATTAAAATCTAACCAATGAGAGCGCAGCTGCGCGTAGGGCCAATCAGGAGCGAGCGAGATCTTACCAAAGAGTTTTGTGTATGTAGTTTCGACGTAGTTTTCACGTATAACCCAACTGTTTTCAAAAGCCAGCCTAATATCAAAATTTTATACAACTAGTATGAGGATTTTGACATAAGGCTCGCCAGGTTAATTGGTCGCGTTATAATGATGTTATAATGAGATTTTACGATATCGATGTGGATATTATAACATCATGTGCAATTGCTTAAATTGAGTGTTTTAGTTGTCTGCGCTATAACAGTAGTAATTATAAGTCAAGTATTGGAAACATAAGTAGAATGTTACAACATTAGTGTAGATAAACGTAGTTTCAATTTAAATGATATATTTCTTTTTAAGAACTAATTACTTAATGTGTGCATTCCGCAAAAAATGGGAATGGAGGTATGGATGATAAATGAATGTTGTTCATTCACATCAAAATATGATATATTTAGGACAAATCCTGTTCTTAAACAACGATTCTACGCATTTTCTACAAATCAAAAATGTATTAACGAGGTTTAATGAAATCCGACGGACGCCTGTTTGTTACAGGACTATATTTCAATGGTGGAAAGCGTAGCACACAGCCAAGTGTTTTCTTTTTTTAAATCGGATTATTAGATTTACAACGTTAATTTACGGAATTATTATTAGTCTTATCGATAATCTCGCAGCAATTCTGAGTAATTACTATTCTTCACGAGCACGAGTCTTTGATAACAACTCGGTAATATACTCGTAATGTATACGGTAAGCAATGTCATAGGGACTTATTATGTTGGCTTTAATTAACTTAAAAAAAACTTAAAACTCCAGCATAATAATTTCAATAATGAATATCTTCGTTCATAGTTACAATTTTCGCACTGTTTGTATTGAGATCCTCACAATAAACTAAAACAGTGGTTATACCGTGGTCATGTTGTGTAGTCGTGCAGATTTAAAACCAGAAATAGTTATTAATAGTTATTTGGCTTCAAATTCGGTGTCTAATAAAATTTATCGACAGAAAAGTGTCAATCTCCTAGTATTTTCTCCCCAGTATTTTCTGCCAATATGTTGATAGATATTGGACTATAAACCTTCTTTTCAAGGTCATTCTCTTTCGAGTTACGTCATCCATACGATACGAAGGTCGAGGCGAGGTGTTCTGATATTTTGTAGACAGTTTTAAAGTTACTGATAATAAATACAACTGATAAAAATATTGATACAGTATTATTCATATCGCGAAGGCGTCGGGTACATCCCATTGAATATGTTATACATAGTTTTTGTTATTCTGTTTATTGTTTTAAATATTGTTTATGATATTAATTACTTTGCGAGAACTTTTTATGTTTGGTTCCGGGCCAGATATCTTGAACGGAGGTTGACTGTGAAGGACACTTCAACATTGTATGGTGAGTCGATATTTATGTGTCGAGTTTGTTTTGGTTATTATTTTAACAAGAAAGTCATGTATATCCTATAAACGGGTATTCTTTGCTCTAATAGGATGTTTATTACTTTTTCAGGTTTATAATTTTCATTTTAAGTTAAAACAAGAAAATAATGAGTGTTTTGATTCTAGGCTTTGGTACATTTGGAGATTGCGATATTAACCTGAAACATGTTCGTTCAGCGAGGATTATCCGTGAGCTTGATTTCGCTCGCGTGCACTTCTACGAACGACTCGGCCTCTTACACCTGAGCAGGGAGCTGAAACTAATCGCTCTGCAGGGGAGCACCCTGGCGGTTACAGTGGAGCCCGTACCTATTTTTACACCTTATAAAATTACTACAAAGGTAATATATAAAAACTAACGTTCACTCTTTAAAACTGTAATTATTAAGTACCTACTACAAGATTGTATGTTATTGTTTGCTATTGTTTCTGATTCCCTAACGTCGTTTGTATATTAGTCTGCATATTGGAATCTTTTATCCTAAATAAACCTCTACTCAATTATTAATATTTGTTTAAACATTTGTAAATTGGCTCAATTTATATGTGACCATTGATTTGTTACTTATGTAGCGACCCCCTTACGTTCTTCTATGCAGCGCTCATACAAACCGCGTTCTCCTATCAGATTATCATATTATAATTTCTTCAAGTATGAAATTACTTAAATTATTGACAGCATTATATGCAACTATGTATAGAAGACATACGAAAACATTACTACCTTTTTTCAGCTAGTATTCTGGGATGAACAAACAGTATGTCTTGAACACCAAGTCATAACAATACTAGATGGAAAAAGTAGATGCGTGTTTGTGTCTCGTCAGCATCCGAAGAGTGAGACTGGGAAAACGGAGAACGTGCATCGATTCTTCAAGGAAATACATGGACTTGAGGCTCCACTACCATGTCCGGAGTATATTAAGCATTGGCTGAGTAGTATGGAAGTAATGAGTGCTAAGTTAAGGGCAAAGTAGATTAAGTTTTTGTAAATAAAATAGTTTTAAATAAAAATATTTTGTATAAATTCTCTATCTACCCCTTATATACCTAAGTATAGAATACTAGTAGCGTCCCGTGGTTTTCCCGTGTTGAGCTAATTACAGTCCCGTTGAATATATTATAATAATTATATTTGTAATAGCCATTACAAAAATAATTACTCAAATCGGATTGGAAGTTTCTGAGATTATCAAGTTCAAACAAACAAACAAAATATTAAAAAAGCAAAAATTCAAACTGTTCAGCTTTATTATATTTGCATCCCTGCATCCACCACTAAAACCACATCAACATACATAACCTTTTGATAACCCTACGTATAATGTACTGAGGCGCGTCGCTAAGGGTCAATTTATACTAGCGCAGAGTCGAAGCGCATCGAAGCGTCAAATTCTTTACATCTAAAGCGAAGCCGCACGATTGCGCGCGGATTCGCCTGAATACGCGCTCATTTTTTTACGCGTAGTAATGGGCAATCCCCGACTGATGACGAGTGTCGCGTAGGTTGGCTCTTGGTCGCGTAGGTTCGCTAGTGGTCGCATGGATACGCGAGAATGCGCGCGCAACAATCAGCGTTGTTCGCGCGAAGTCGCGCGAATACCGAAGAATTCGCGAGTCTTTTTAAAATCTCAGAAGTAATGTGTGCGTTACGCTGTGGAGTTAAGGTTGAATTTGTTATGTTCAGTTTTGGATAGACGCTTCGATGCGCTTCGACTCTGCGCTAGTATAAATTGACCCTAAAAGCATTAATAGACGATCGAACTTGTCCGCCCGAACCGCCGGACCGGTACGGTGCGCTCGACACGCCACACCACCGCACCACGCCTCGACTTTGCTATTAGCGACCTGCCTAACAACTCCGTTTCTAAGACGGGTTCAATGTGGGTAATACTGTGGGTGTTGCCAGTCAAAATGTACTATCTACAAAGTTTGGTTAAAATGAATCACTGCAAAGTATAAAACAAAGTCGCTTTCCGCTGTCTATCTGTCCCTATGTATGCTTAAATCTTTAAAACTACGCAACGGATTTTGACGCGGGTTTTTTAAATAGATAGAATGAGTCAAGAGGAAGGTTTATATGTATAAAAAATTCCCGAAATTCCCACGGGAACGGTCACAACGCGTGTAAAACCGCGAAGCGCTGCTAGTATAGTATAAACAAGGTTTATTAGTAGGCACATGATAGGAATTCCCAGCTAGTAAGTTAGCTATATAACAGCGCGTTGATGTCTTTTATACTACCTATTTGAAGATATACGAAGAATAAATAACACATAAGTAGAATACAATATACAAGTTACTGATTATTTTATAAAGCCATACAGTGAACATACAGATTTTATAACATGTTTAATCAAAAACTATGTGATTGTTTATTGTGTTATGAATATGATAGTATAGGTACTAGTGTGAAGTTAGTTCTAGACGCCCTATAGTTCCACTGGTCATTGACTTCTCGACCATGAATGTAACGTTACTCGATCTTCGTACCAGTTGATAACTATACCCATCTCTTTCTCCGCCTACGTCACAGTTATCGTACCGAATGTTAGATAAGAACAACAGCATTATTTTACTTTGCCATTAGTATACAGGTGGAAACAGACGTTACTGCGTTACTCATTTTATAGTTGACCTTAGAGTTAGTAGTGTTTTGTTATTAAAGGAAATATATATTAAATAACAATGTATTGCATAATAGCAACAGTGGTTGCTCTCGCGTATATGTTCTGGGATGTCCACTACTTTCTCCGGATAGCTTTCACGATCGGAATCGGGAGATTATTTCAAAAGAAATGCGGTATTAATGACACGACAACTATTTATGGTAAGTTTCCATTTATTGTTTAGTTTTTTATTTATAATGTTAATTTTAAAATAATGTTTAATCTTTATATTTTTCGTTACTAGAAGACATATAACAATTCTCATTATAATCATTAAAATTAATAGGTATAAAAATGTGGGCAGTGTTACGATGTAGATTTATAAAATAAAACTGAAAATACACATTCAAAATAATATATTCACATACATAGTTAATGTAAGCATTGTCTTGTTCTATTATTATATATTAGGTATACAAATTCATTTAATAACCTGCCTACTCTAATGATAAAAAAAAACAAGTTTAGTCATCCTTAAACGAGTATGTATAGGTACATACATATAAAAATTACGTGTCATGTTGTTTGTCCGCGATGGACTAAACTACTGAACTGATATTAAATTTGATTTTCACACAGTGTGCAATTTGACCCAACTTGAAAGATATGTAGGATAGCTTACATCTCAAGTTATAGTGATTAAGGGGAGGTGGTCCACCCCTTAATTTTTGTATGGCAATTCAACGTTTGCTGGATCAGTTAGTACGAGTATAACCAACACCTTATATTCATCATTTTGCGTATGTATACAAAAAATACGATACTTAATTAAGTAATTACTTTTATTAAATAGTTTTTGCCGTCATTTACTGATTGTTCATCATTTTACTAAAATCCTTAAATTAGTAATTATGCTATTTGTTATATAGATAGTTAGTACTCGTAGAATGAATACTTATTACCTACACTTGCCATATAATTATATACAACGGGTAAAAATAGGTATTCACATTAATGCGGATTAGACAAATACATTTTGAATTATTTTTCTTCAAAGTTGATTGTTAAACAGTTCGCCTTTCACCTTAATTAATAATGCATTAGATATTAACATAACAGACCAATTTCCTATTGGTAGGTACAAAAAACAAATTCCCTATTTTCTTTATAAGTAAATCCAGAATTAGGTAAGTAGATATTCTGATAGATGATATTCAAGTAGATCGAGTAGATATTATTTGTGACTCTATTTTTAATCTCCCGCAGGGATTGTAAGTTGTAACAATCTTAACAGAATATCCTATATATTCTGTTACGAGGACGGATTCAACAGAGTTTAAACCTCAATTTGTATACAAAAACATTCTTAGAGATTGTCTAAGCTGAAATGACACGCCCCACCTCCGCATTTACGCACACTAGCAAATTTTAAATATGGACGCAATACACATAAACATGCAATTATAATTGGTCGTTCAGTTGCCGTACTCGCCGTACTCGCTAAGAAGTGCAATTCTCGGATTTGTTGTCCAACTAGTTTAGTTGATCGTGAACGCGCGGGAGGAGAGGACGTCTTGTATCATACAAAGTGACGGCGCTGTTCCATAGAGCGAGCGTTTTCGGATTTATCACCCGACTAGTCGGCCGACATGTGCACATAGAAATCAATAATTGGCGCTCCCACACAGATGAAGTGCCGCTATTAATATTTACACTCACACATCTAAATAAAGTAATTAAGTAGTGGGGCGCGTCATTTCAGCTTAGACAATCTCTACATCACTTTAATCATAATCTTATGACTTTCGTGGCCTTTTCCAGGTCTCTGCACCACACAAGACGTGGATATCTTCCTGAAACACATGAATAATGCTCGTTACGTCAGAGAGTTGGACTTCGCTCGGTTCCACTTCTACGACCGCACCGGAATCTATGAGAACATCAAGAAAGTAGACGGACATGCGCTGCAAGGAGCTTCTAGTATTCGCTACAGAAGGACCATTAGCTTATTCAGCGCTTATAAAGTTGAAACGAAGGTATGATGTATTTTGTAGTCTTCTTCTTCTTCTTATCGAGTGGATAGTCAACCTGACCAATCCTGGTGTCAGAGTTATTGAGCCGCCAAAGGCCTCTGACGTGGCTCATGTAACGACTACTATCCGTAGAAAGTATTTTGTAGTCATGTCCTATTACTTGAACTTAGCTTGGACTACGCTGCGTTCCTTGAGTCTAGATATTAGTGTAGATACTCAACTCTTATCCTATTTTCAAACAGGGATCCCGTTAATGATAAATAAAGCGGCGTTAGTGAAAAATATAATCTGTGTCACGAAGTTAATTCACACATTTTTTCACATACTGCCAACTTTTAAGCTTTTAAACAAAACCAAAGTATGTTATTGGCCAATTTTGACATCTCTGGATGTTTTTGGAAACTCTAAGACTTTCACATTACTCGTAGTAGTAGAATTAAAATGACGCTATCGATTATACTTGTACAAAATAATAATTTGATTAAGGAACTAGGTAACCATTTATAAATGAAAAACTCATCATGTTATAGACCCAGGTATTCTTACATTACTTAAGTTACAACAGATATACTTTTATTTCCAGCTAGCCTACTGGGAAGACAAGACCCTATTTATCGAACAGAAGTTCATCACCTTGAGTGATGGTTTCGTCCGTGCCATCGTGCTGTCTCGTCAGAATCTTCTCAACGTAGACTCAGAGACTCTCTTCAAGGGAATCCCTGGAGCAGACAAGAAGCCGGAGTGCCCTGAAGAGATCAAACATTGGCTTCAAGCGATCGAGGTTTCGAGCGCGAAGTTGAGAAAGAAGGACTGATTAGTTAAGAGATGATATATTGTATAGTCTAATTCTTACAGATGAAAGATAACAAGTTCTTTCCCTTGAAGAATAATCTAATGTTATTTTTAAAAGTTACTTTTTAACTAATAAAAAAGGTTCTGGTGTTTTACCTGCATATGTTGTTTTTACTCAGCCATTAAAAAAAGACAAACACAAATATCGAGTAACATCGAATGCACTCTGTTGACTGTCATTCGGCGTAATGTTACTGTTTACACAAACGGAACATTATGAACACGGATTTAGGGACTGGTGGTCTAATATTAACTTAAGGGAAATATATTACTTGGGCTTAATAAATGTAGGCAAGCAAGTTGAGATGGAGTCATTGTTTTTGTGTAAGTTAGTACAATCTTCATAAAGATGATGATATATTGATGGTGACAAATAATTATTTAGAATAAGTGAATAAATTGTAAGTAGTTAGTCGTTCATTTCAGTAGGTATTGAAGTTTTGTCTCTTGCTTTCCTAGTGGACTTTTGGAAATAGGTAGTTCAACTTAAAAAAAACAAAAGATACAATGCCCTACGGATGACGACCTTACCTTCGGATCTCGTTCACATTTGGCTGGAACGGTAACGGTATAGTTTTGCCGTAACCGGACTAGTGTGAACGAGTTTTCAAAGGCCTGGCTACCGGAATACGTTCAAGTTACTATACGAACGAGCTCTTTTAGACGTTATTATGATATGTTAATCAAACAAATAACACAAAGTGAGACTCAACTAATTTCAAATCTGTGACCTTCGATCCAAAACAGTTGCACCCGCAAATGAGCCATTTACACGTTTTAACATAAAAATAAAATTGTAGATGATAAAGTAACACGGAGCATACTTGCTGTGTCATATTCCGGTAAATGTTTTTGTTTTTTTGTGCCTCTTTAATTAGCCGTTTGAGGAGGAGCTGCCGACACTAACACTGGCGACCACACACATGTCACATTTGGTGTACGAGACACGACTTGTCTTGATCCTTTGAGGCTGGTTCGTTCTTCACTTCATGGTTTTAATAAATCTGTAGGTACTTATTATTCACCAAGCTGTGAGTACATTTATCAGATAAAATTTAAAAACTGATTTTTATTAAAATTTCAGTTTGAATGGTAAAGTGGTCGAATGATGAACACTTTTATATGCTTTGTTTCAAATATTTTCTTACAGTCAAGGTATATGTTAAAACTAGTACGATACCCGATTCAACTTACTTAAACAAGATTGTGCTTAGTACCTAGTTTTGTAAAATATAGCATTCATCGAGAAGGGTAAAAGTATCAAGAAGACTCTAATAAAAATGTGGCGTAAAAATGGTGGCGCTAACCGTATGTGTCTTGTCGCGTAACAATAACAAAATATCCATTAGCTTTAGTGGATTTCGTTTCAAAGTATTCAAAACATGAAAAGAAAATCTTTTAAAGTAAGATATGATTATATTTATTTAATTTTTAAATGCAATTTAAGTTGATG
This sequence comes from Cyclophora albipunctata, assembly GCA_963082685.1. Classification (NCBI taxonomy): domain Eukaryota; kingdom Metazoa; phylum Arthropoda; class Insecta; order Lepidoptera; family Geometridae; genus Cyclophora; species Cyclophora albipunctata. Next base: position 6,544,051 of record OY720116.1, on the reverse strand, counting down.
CAGTTAAAAAACACAAATTTGCTATATCTACTTGATACTTAGTTATCTTAGTATCTACACTATACCATAGGTAATTTTGGGGAAACCATACTCCTATCGAACACATTCAAAGAAGGAATAAAACGATTCAGCTTTGCTAAGTGAATAAGGTTTCTTGTTAGAATTTCGAGACATAAAGTACGGCTTAAGTTCATCTTCAAAGAAAATGATACTGGGCTTAATTACGAAGCAAATAGACTCAGAATTACTTTCGCGTTTATAATATTTATTGAAGACTTGATGATTTATTCTACCTACTATACAAAGTTTAAATTGAGATAGCCACATTCAAGGGATAGGCTATTATCCCAAAATTGACACGGGAACGAGTATAACTGGGGAAAACACGGGGCGCTGCACTAGCTACTAACAAAATAAAAAAATACCCATAATAGGCATTAAATAAAAACTCACATAAGTTTATAAATACAACGTGTATTATTAGGTTCTATTTGTCACACACAATTCGTTCCTAATCGATGTTTATCAAACGAAAACTATAATGACCGTTGATATTAACTGCGGCTGATAAATTTGCTTTGAAAACAAACGACCCGGGATAGTAAACAGACTATTCGAATGACAGTAATTTCACGAACCCTTTATGAATACATAAAATGTAATTTTTAAGCTGCCATGAAATTCAATTCTGGTCCCGTATATTTGTTTTTTATAATGAGAAAACGTATTAATATTATTTATTACTCACTTTTCTTTACGCATGAGTAGTAAAGGTGAAATATTTAAATACCTAACTATACGAGTAAAGGGGCTCCTAGACGGGCCATATTTTCACGAAAATGTTTAGCTGCAATAGTGTGGCCGGCATCATCAGCCATCATTTACGGCCAGACTCTGCAACACTTTGCAATATTTTTAGTATATCCGGGATATGTTGTCACATATTTTTAGTATGGCCGATGAATGTTTAGGGTCTCGGCAATATGGCCGGAGAGTTCGCTTCGCAATCGAAAATACTGCAATATTTCTCAGCCACTTTTATTGTTGCCTCGCTTTACGGCATAAGTGCGTCCCTTTTTCATGCTACGTAAAGTTTGTCGCGATTCGTTTTTTCTCGGAAATGTTCGTTTTTGTCTTACTACTTCACTCGCACTCAGTCAGTACCCATGGAAACATCGTCAAACGGGTAGTTTGACATTTGACATTGATAAATAAAGTATGCGATTTATTTGATACCTACACCTGATACCTTACTGTATTATTCATGGAATTAGTAAGTACTACCGGTAGTACTTACTAATTCCATGACCTACACGTAATTTAATAATACCATGGAATTAGTAAGTTGTACGGTAGTACTTACTAATTCCATGAATAATACAGTAATTCATAGACACATCGGCACCATTCGGGTGTTATCGTTGTTCCGAGTTTTGCCGATAGGAAAGGAGTATTCACTACATCTTTATGTGGCCCATGTAAAGACAAAATATTGAGCCATATACTGCATCAGAAATATTGCCGTGATAAACATTTTCCAGCCATATGCTGCATTAAAATGTTTTTAGTATTGCCGGGATATAGTTGGCAATTTTGTGGCCACATATTTCATCAAAAGTATGGCCCGTCTGGGAGGGGCTTAATAATAATGCAAACGCCTATGTGTGTGTCAAATAACATGCCAAATAAAATAACGTCCCTATGTGTGTGTAACACTTCGGTAAATGGTAGCCCGTTCGGGATGACATCAGGTGGAAACAGGACAAATATAATACAAAGTTGGTTGAGTATCTTCTCCCTATTAATGTTTGTATGTTTTGATTCGTGAGCAAAGACTTACCTTTCTATGGAACTAGACTGGAAATTAAGCACTTGTATATTTTTAAAAAACATTTCATGTTAACAACGTTTATGGAACCCCAAACCATTTGAAGTTCAATTTTTGTATAAATGGCTCTTAAAGAGTTACCTTAAAGCAGTGTCACAAACATTCATAGAGATAAGGTCCACCATGGAGGCGTTTGAAGTGTTGTTACAGTTGTTAATCAGGCAGTATCTATCATCCTCATATTGCTTAACCATAGTCACTGAAAAACCACTCAACTTACAACATAACAATAGTTTCATTTACATGAACCCTAAAGAGAAAAGTAACGAGCTGAGCGAGCAGCTTTTAGAGGTGTCTGAAATGGGATGTTCTGATTACATCGTGTTCATAGAGAATCTAGAAATATTCATGACGGCATTCGATCTTGTCAGCCGAAGAGGAAATGTGAGAAGGAGCGACAGAAAAGTCATCTTATTTCCGTTCACTGGATACGCTCATGACACTGATTTGGCCACCGAACAAATGTTAAACGTATTCGCTATGAAAGAAAGTAGTTTTGTAGCTAACATGCTATTTCTCTTACCAAAAGATCAAATGAAAAATAAATGCGAAGCATACGACTTATTAACTCACGAATTTATGAAAGCAGAGAACAATACTCCTGTTTATTTAGATAGTTGGAATTCCTGTTCACAAAAGTTTCAGAAAAATGTTAATTTATTTCCTCATGATATGAAGAATTTAAATGGGAAGTCGTTGAGAGTGGCCGGGTTTACCTACAAGCCATATTGTATATTCGATTTGGATCCTACAGAGGTTCCTAACGGGAGAGATGGAATGGAAGTGAGAATCATTGACGAGTTCTGTCGGTAAGATATATCATTGACTAGACTTGGTTATGGTAACCTTTAAAAACTCATCAGTAAATGTTATTTCAGTTGGTTAAATTGTACGATTGAAATAGTCAACGAAGCGGTGGATCAGTGGGGCGAAATATTAGACAACACCACCGGAATTGGAGTAATCGGCAGTGTGTTTGAAGATCGTGCCGATATGGGAATAGGTCAGTTCGATCAAAAACATTAATTCTCATTTTTGTGCATTTTGTTTACACTGTCCCGTCTATTTTCAGCCGCTTTGTATTCGTGGTATGAAGAGTTTATGCATTTGGACTTCTCTGCAGCTGACGTCAGGTCAGGAGTGACATGTGTAGCTCCGTCTCCGAAGTACGAATCAAATTCATACTACAGTAATAACTCAATAATATAGTACTCGGAGATAAATACATGTACTGATGGGAAAACAATCGAATTTCTTTTTTTTGCAGACTGTTGTCGAGTTGGGAAATGCCACTTTTACCATTTAGCCCCTACACGTGGTATGCAGTGATGCTGACATATTTGTTATCTTGTGTTGTTCTTACATTTGCAAACGGTTTGTCAACGGACAAAGTCTTACTAAAAGTATTTGGGATGATAATATCACAGGTAAACTCGCTCGTATTTATACAAATATGCAGCAATAAAGAATTATTATATGTAAACTATCTTTGTTGACTTTATGATATAATTGTTAATTATAACAAAATTGGTTGGGTGAATCACGGTGAGTGCTTAGGTACTCTTCCGTGGGGTGAATGAATGAACCCTATGAGTAATCCAACCACATAGTAGGTATGTTCCTAGAATATGCATGATCTAAGTTACTGAAACTGAAATAAACCACATTATTTCCTCTTAGTTTTTTCCCTAATAGTTATTTTCTAAGTACCATAATTTGTTATGGATAGCAGAATTAGAAGTGAACACATATTAATATTGTTTCCTCAATAAACCATGAAGTAAGTACTTTTTTACGAATGCATACTTTTTAAAGCACTTGTTTTTAGTCTCAATACAATCTTGGACTATCGTGGCATGAAAGGGGTGTGACCGGATGGTTGTTAGTAGCTGGTTTGGTCCTGGTCAGTGCTTATGGAGCCGGCCTCGCGACAACCTTTACTGTGCCGAAGTATGAGCCTTCTGTTGATACTATCCACGACTTGGTTGAAAGGGACATGGAATGGGGAGCGACGCATGACGCCTGGATATTCTCAATAACGATGTCTAAAGAGGTATCTAATCTAGTTTTATACGATTATTTCGCTCTATTGCTGGGTAAATGTTCAGTGCTTATCAATATGACTGTTTTAATTTTATTACGAAAAATATATCTTCTTTCTTTTAGATGTAGATAGATACCGTTACACATATAAAGGAAAAGTCTTTAACGACAGGTATTTCATATTTGAATGTTGTGTCCACGACCACTATTGTATGATATTTATGATACGAAATAATATTTTATTTATTATATGTACCAACATGTTTAACACTGACGATCAATGAGCTCGGCTTTTTACATAAGTACCATTGATCTAACACATTCTTGATAAGATATAGTTTTCATCCTATTACAGCCCGAGATAATGAAGTTAGTATCTCAATTCCGAATAAAATCGGCTGCGGAGTTAGAAAGGCGAAGTTTCACTGGTGATATGGCTTTTAGCATAGAGAAGTTACCAGCAGGTTTGGTTCATTAATTATGCACATTACTCACATACATATGCACTTTATATCTGATTACCTGGACGAAATCTAAGCTCGGATGAACATAGATGCTTAGATCCTTAAACTTATGGCAAATTATTAGTACCATGTTCACGATTGATTGTAAATATATTTATACAAATATTATCAGTTTAATGACATGATATCGGATAAACATCGTACTTATATTATAAATGCGAAAGTTTGTGAGGATGGATGTATCTATCGATGTATGTAGGTTTGTTACCCTTTCACGAAAAACTACAGAACGGATTTGGATGAAAATTTACAGTAATATAGGTTATACATCAGAATACCACATAAGACACATTTTATCCTGAAATTCACACACACTGCGGAGCGCGGCTAGTTAAGTATATCAATGACTAGCAGCGCCCTGCGGATTAACCCTCGTTGTGCCCGTTTCCGTTAGAATTTCGAGATGAAAAATAGCCTTTAGCCTTCCTCGATAAGTGGACTAAACAACACTGAAATATTTTTTCAAATCGGACCAGTAGTTCCTGAGATTAGCGCCTTCAAACAAACAAACTCTGCAGCTTTATAATATTAGTATACATAGATATCGGGGATGCTAAGAACCATTTTCTACTAGCAATAATTTCGAAAACCTTTTGGTGCTTTAGGATATTTCGCCGTCGGTGACTACATCACAAAATCAGCACTGCTCCATCTGACTGTCATGCTTGAAGACTTCTACTATGAGCAATGTGTCGTGATGTTAAGGAAAAGTTCCCCTTACACTGAGAAAATAAGCGCGTTGATTGGCAGACTTCACCAGTCTGGGCTTATGTTATCTTGGGAAACGCAAGTTAGTGGACTATGGTACTTAATATATCTACAATCTACATGTCGAGTTACAAACAACTAGAAAGTTTTCAGTTCATCGGAATTTTTAACCAACTTCAAAAAATAAGGGGGTTCCCCAATTCGTATATTATGTTTTATTGAATAAAAAACTTAAACATAAGAATTTCAGTGAAAACATTGTAAAAGATGATAAAGGTCAACTTCTATTCTTCGCAAATCCGTTACACTATCATTCAGTTTCATTTTCTATTCGGACGTCAAATCTAAGAAGAAATTAGCATAACAATTGTTCATAATGTTGCAGATAGCATTAAAATACCTAAACTACGAGGTCCAAGAAGAGGTTAAACTTTCGCGGTCTAGGAACGACGTTGTCGTAACTGCTCTGGCTCTGAGACATGTTGTGGTAAGTCTTCGAAATACAAAGCATTCCAACAACACAAAACACCAATAAATTAGTATAAATTATGCGGTATTTAAGGACGTTTCTTGTACCGTAAAACAGATTAGGTAACAGTTGCTATGTTGCAATTTGGAATTACTTTAGCACTCGATTTGATTCTAGTGTTTCTAGCTAATATGATTTTGCCAGGCGCCCTCGTAGAATATTATCTTCATTATCTTACTTAGATCACAATATTATCACAAATCAATAAAATTACTAATCTCGTATTTCATTCAATTATTGTATTTAGTTTTATCTTAACATTTTCAGGGTGTCTTCGCACTATACTTTTTCGGTATCCTATTGGCAATATTAATGTTTTTGGCTGAATTGATTTCTGGAAGAGTTCATCAGAAGGTGAAAACAGGCGAACATATACACATCATAGAATAATAAAATATTCTATAGCTTAAATGCATAAATGATGATTAATTAATAGAAGTCACAAATACAGCCACATAAAAGAAATAGTTATTAGAAAATGCTTAACAGTAGTTATCTCAGTTTGGAACATTTAGATCAAAGGATCAATAGAATAAATGTGATACAGGAATATGTTATTTCTATTCATTCCTCCACGGTTGCTGTACGTACAGGAAGGTAAGTTGTTTATTTATAGAAAGGAAGTATGCAGTGGTATAGCATCTGCTGAGAGTATTATGTTAGCTGCTATTATCTATAAAAACCATTGTAACTATTGATAGGTTTGTTTTAATAAATTAAATTAAACAACCTGCCAACACCAACCCAAAGACAATCCAATAAAAGGACATGACGTCATATGACGTCAACTAAAATAGGGTGTGAAGCGAGAGGTATCCAACGAGCGAAACGGCACGATCCATTTTATTATCACGACAGCAGTTGTGGGGAGCTGATGTGCGGTTGTGTGCGTGTGCCTTGCGCGGGCGGGAAAATCGATCGATTACTTTATTTCACTCGACGCGCATTGTAACATATTTAAACTGAGCTCTCGTCTAAAATGCTCAGATAAGTTAGTTATAAAAAAAATATACATAAAAAATCCCACCATGAATTCGTATTTGTTCTTGTGCTTTGCCTTTACGGCTGTGTCCGCGGATTTTCAATGGAGGCATCATAATAATGAGGAGTTGCCCATAATATTAGAACAAGTTCACGAGAAATGTCCCTCGATAACCAGACTGTATTCTTTGAGTGAACCGTCGGTGAGAGGTGTGCCTCTGTATGTGATCGAGTTCTCCGAGACTCCTGGACTCCATCAACCTTGTAAGTAGCTTTTGATAATATTGGGGGTAGAAAAAGTGTCTGATTTTACTAAAGTTATCTTTGTTTACCGTAGATAAACCTGAAGTGAAGTATGTTGGTAATATTCATGGAAATGAAGTATTGGGTCGTGAATTATTGTTGGGTTTGGCTCATTATTTGTGCGACCAATTCTTGAACAGCGACCGCAATATCAAATCTCTGATTCACAACACAAGAATCCATCTTCTGCCATCCATGAACCCTGATGGGTGGCAAACGTCGACAGAAAGCGTAAGTTATTTATTTTTAATTGTATTAAAAATATATTTAAATAAACATCTAGGTATAAAGGGTAAGATGCTGGCGTGATTCTAGTCACGCCACAGAAAATGGTAATTGAAAAAAAAAATAACCCTGACCGATTTTTAATTTTATAAATGCTTGAACAACATCACTTTTGTAATAAAAAATAAAATTGGGTTATCGCGTAGGATCTACGATCCCCTAGCTAGATACACTCGCACACAGACAAACTGATAACACCCCTATTTTGTGTCGGAATATTTTAACTTTCGAATTCATGATGTTTCTTCTGTTCGTAGGGCGCCACGGACTACTTGATTGGTCGCAACAACAACCATTCAGTAGATTTGAACAGAAACTTCCCAGATTTAGATGCCATTACCTTTGAGTACGAGCGTCAAGGAATCAGCCATAACCATCATCTACTTAAGGACTTGACTCGTCTTGCTACTCCGGTAAGAAAAAGATACTAAAAGTTATCAATATTTCCTATCAATATTTCCTATTACCTGAAAACTGTCTTTCATACTCAGTCAATAAGAGATAATTAAGAGACAAGTAGAAATAAGCAGGAATCAATTATCTGATAATAAAACGATGGCTTTCGTTGAATGTCCGTGGTCAGTTGGAGCCGGAGACCAGGTCCGTGATGCGGTGGATGATGTCGATCCCGTTCGTGCTGAGCGCGGCCATGCACGGCGGCGACCTGGTGGCCAACTACCCGTACGACGAGAGCCGCAGCGGCGCGCCCGCCGCCGAGTACTCCGCCAGCCCCGACGACGACACCTTCAGGTATTGTACGGGGCTTGCAATAACGAAGACAGTGACCACAACTTTGTCTTTCGCGTGTATCCAACCCCACTGGGTTGGACACTAAGCTATTCGAACTTACTTAACACTGATTAGAATCTGAACTCCTGTCTTCACCTTTAGTTTTCGTGTCCTCCAGGGAGTTAGCGCTGGCCTACGCTCAGTCGCACGCCGACATGGCTTCGGTGAGCCGCCGCGGGTGCCACTCGACGGCTTCCGACTTCTCCAACATGTACAACTTCGGCAAGCAAGGAGGCGTCACCAACGGGGCCGCCTGGTACAGTCTTAAAGGAGGTAAGGTGTTGCAGGCAAATACTCCTTCATTGACAAGGATTAGGTCAGCTTCTGGTACGGTCCTTCCTGAAGGAGGTGATCGAGGCATTGACATCAACAAATCTCTTCGAAAAGTAGTACCTAAATTGTTGGTTAAATCTACCCACTATACTACCGTAACCAGATTACCTTCTAAGCAATATAGTCGTTTTAATTATGAAGGATTGCTTATCAATGACATGTATTGCAATTAGGGTTATGCAAATTGATTGGTCTTATGTAATAATTAGTTTAAAAACAATGGATAAAATTTTGAACTGTAATTTTTTTAATTCAAATACCAATTTTGGTACCAATGAAATTCGACTCGCTTGAAATGCATCTCGACCTAGTTATGTGGGTACTGCGGAACTAGTTTTCGAAACCATATGCCAAATGGACCACTATCTTACGATCATCCTACAGACGATTTATTAATATTCATCGAATGAAATATGCCGTTCGCCTTGCCGGATCCGATTACTCTACCTCATAAAAAGCGTAATGTAATTAGATATTGTGATTGTTGTATTGTGAGATAGATGTCGTGTTGAGTATGTGTATTGTTTAATTCAACAATCGTAATAGGAAGAGTTTTATCAGGAAGTATGTACCTATTGATTTGTCGCATTATACGTAAAACTGACATTTAAGTTAACCGAGTTGGCCGTGACGGCTGGACTGGTTTAGCAATACTAAATATCCTGACATTGTTCGACCGAACATTGATCTCCAAAAATGTTTTAATGATTCAAATAAGTGACGTAAATGAAACTAACGTCCTTAAGGACGTTAAAGACGGTGGGATTTTTCAACCCATTTGAATAAATTAACATAATAAAAGAAATTCTAGAAAGAAAAGTTAAAAAGAGTGTATTTCAAAACAGTTACATTTACATTATTACATTATCTATAAATAATGTAAGAGAAAATATCTAGACACCTTTATGTGCTGCTCACTCAAAAGTTACATATCTTCAGAAAGTGATAGGATTTACAAATCAACATAAATCATGAGTTAATGTTATTTGATTAAATGTGTCGTCTTAGAAAGGTTACTACGTTGACCAACACCTTGATAGTTATTAGCTAACCTACTTCCATATTTTAAATAAGGACTGTATTATAATATTGCAACTTTGATACATTTTAGGCATGCAAGATTTTAACTACTTGGCTACGAATGCGTTTGAAATAACTCTTGAGCTCGGATGTGATAAATACCCTGCAACCAGAGATTTAGAGGCGGAATGGCACAGGAACAAGGTGGCTCTCGTCAATTACTTGTGGAAGGCCCACATCGGAATCAAGGGGACTGTCTGCGATGACGCCAATTACTTGGAGAATGCCATCATCTCAGTGGTCAACATCACTGATAACGTGGCCAGACCCATCCGCCACGACGTCACAAGTGCGGGTAACTATTATCATAACACCAATTTATCATGACACAAATTGAAAATAAATCATTTTATATAATCACCGGTTTCTCAAATAATTATATCATTCGTGTTATGTGTTTGAATTACATTCTTTTGCTTACAAGAAGAATACAACAATTTTTTTGTTAAATAAGCTAACCTTATTTATTGTTTGAGTTAAAACACCACATTGATTAATGATTTAATAAATGATTATTTGTGAAAGATGTAACATTACGTCAGACGCCACATTGTGGCTTAGATTAATGGTAAATGTTTCACATGAATGGGGTAGTATTCGTGTAATATCGGGTGACCAATGTAAACATGGCATTGTGTCCTCTGTTTGTGTTCACTTCTCTTGATTGAAACTGATTACTGTAAGTAAGTGTTTCCTCGGACGACGTCTTGACTCATGTCACCATACGACATTAGTATTCATTAGTGAAGTTATGTTATGTTACCGTAATTAGAAACTCTATCTATTAACGCAGCTGTTGTTTATCACTCCTGGAAGTTACAGTCAGTGGCCTTATTAGGTTTTACGTTCATTTATTATGAGGCCTTCTTGGCTCGCTCGCTTCATTGTGTCATCTAGCCACGAGTAAGAAAATACAAACTAAATTAATATTTTATTTTATCATTGTTAACGTTCGTGGTATTTTAAACATCAATATAAACGATTAATTGTAGTGTTTTGGAAATAAAAAACCATATTATTAACGGTACACATACATAATTAATTATTTTGAATATAAATCAAACCTATTTTAACTCAAAGTTATACAATATTTCAAGGATTTATGGAAAATTGCTTTTTATTTTGAAGACCGTGGGAACCGAGATCTAACACCCATATTTTCTTCCGCAGTGATAATTTCCGCAGCGTTGTTTACTTTTACGTAATATACATTATACTTGTAGTTCAATCAAATAAATCTTTAACATGATTTTTCGGTTATTGAGAGTATTCCAAAGGTAGATGTAAAAATAAAAGATTTCTTTACTGATCAGAACCTGACCAAGATAACATCATGGTCATGTTTCTTCCCATGTTACCATGGACGATGTTTCTTCCAATGTTACCAGAATAATATTATCATGGTCATGTTTCTTACAATGATATCAGGGTAACATTATCATGGTCATGTTTTCTACCACAATATCATGGTCATGTTTCTTCCCGAAAAATCATGGTGACATTTTCCCCGTATCATCTCCCTAACCACTAACCTATTCGAACTTACTCTTCATCTCCCTAATATCATGATGACATTTCTCCTCATATTATCTCCCTAACCACTAACCCACTCGAACTTGCTCTTTATGTCTCTAATGCCATAGTGACATTTGTTCCCTTTGCCCCGGGCAGGTCCGTTCGGCGACTACTACCGGCTGCTGACGCCCGGCCATTACGAGGTGACGGCCAAATTCCCGGGGTACTTCGCCTCCACGCAGATCGTCACGGTGCCGCAACAACAAGTCACCGCGGTCGTCGTCAACTTCAGACTTGAGGTATCCGTATTGTATCTATGTATTACCTTAAATAGCGCTCATGGCGTGATTTGATTAAGTGATGTCAGTTCATTGCGTTGTTAAGCAATGTGCAACTCGACCCCTACTTGGATGGGCGACCGATAGTGGCATTTCTTTCTGAGCGCCACCGTGCTTCGGAAGGCACGTTAAATTACCGGTCCCGGTTGTTTCAATCAGCAGTTTATTATGTAAGTTTCAAAAATGAAAGTTGGTCTTAATAATTCTGTGAAAACTTCTAAAAGGATACGAGTATTTCACATTGAATAATTCCTTATTAACCGACTTCGAATAAGGAGGAGGTTTCTCAATTTGACCGTATATGCTTTTTTTATTTATAACATTAATATATTTATAATATGATCATCATTCATTATGGAAATGTCACCAATATCGAAGGTATTAAGACATAACTTGTTTCTAAGATGACAAATATGTAGAATATTCATGTTCCAAACTGGATAGGATATTCTTGGCCATTAATGTAGGAATTTAACAATGGAAACGGATTCAGCCGCTATGAACATCACTTGTTTGAGTGAGGGTGTGCCCCTGGAGTTGTCATTACATTTTTTGGAATATTAGTTCTTAGTTTACTTTAACTAGTTCGTAAGTTTTAAAAGTAGAAGAGTCTTAAAACAACCTTAAACTATAATCTCTAGTGATCCTTTTAGAAACCTATCAAAAATAGATCCGATCTAAAAGCATTGTACTAAAAAATAAAGGGTGGTAAATATAGCTAATGTTGCTTCTGAACTAAGCACTTGCTTTTGATAGAGACTATTTATAACATACTTATTCAAATCATATTACGTAGGATGCAACCTATATTCTTCCAAAACCCACTGATTTGGTTCGACACATCGTGACGTCATCATTTCAGGCTGAAGGCTATAACTATGACGTCAATGTCAATGGCAGATGTGTGGGCGGAATTGAATGCTTACTGAAATATGAACATCTTTTATAACTGATAGGGAATGCTTTGATACATTATCATATGAAATAAAAATACAAGTGCTCAATCCCTTCTTCTCTATTAATACTTAAAATAACCACGCCTTATTTAGTGATTTCAATTAAATTTGGTAAAAGTATAAATTAAACTTCCTTAAAGGATTTAGGCTATGTTTTATATTGATATTGAACGGGTACCGCAGGGTGTAGAGCTACTAGCTAGTAAAATACTCAAACATTTAATTGTACAAAAACATAAAGTAAACCTATGTAAAGTGAATGTTGTGTCTTGGCAGAATTTGATTATAACTAACCTATTATAACTCGTTAAATGATTAAATGTGAGCGTTTATTTTTTATTATATTATGTTTCAAGGTTTCACTGTAGACCTATTTGTATCCGGGAGTTAAATGCTTATATTACTTTTTAATTTTTTGGGTTGATATGGCACTGTCCAAGTTTCAGGACCAGGGTGAGTGCTATTTCGTCTATTTTTATGGGGCCACATATTTGGCGGGTTAGCTATCATTAAACAACTACTTCTGATGCTTAAAACGGTTTGATACAAAAAGATAAGTTAATGTGACTATCAGTAGTAAATCAGGAGTTAAAACGACATTTATAAACAAGGAACTCGAAAATGGTACAAAAAGTATACAACCGCACCGCCCCGTATGATTTATAGATTCAGTATACGAGAATCCGGATCCGACGTCTAGAGTTACATTCCCTCCTCACTCGTAAATTAACGTAATGCTTTACATTGACCTTTAAACACTGTTATAACAACAGCTGTCACCTCTACGAGTAAAACTTTTTTTATTTTGTTTGGAAAATTATTGAAAGGAGTTTTTAATGCCAAGTTTTACGACATAACTACGGGTTGGTAATCCCATTTATTGTTTTGGGTAATTCCTAGCTACATTATGTGTACCAAAAAAAGATTTCAAACGTGTCTGTCTAGAACCTGTTTTTAATACATCTTCAGTCATGTAACAGAACAATTTCCGCTATGATCAATGGAATTTGATCATGGAGGAAATATTATTTATTAATTTTTATTGATCGTATTTTATTAATATTAAATGAGTAATTACATAATTATTATTAGGAGCCTGTAGATTTCCCCTGCAGGTCAAAGGATTGGTGATGAGATGTTACATGAAATGTTCTATAGATGGTCATATGTTTGTGTTTTACCGGCATTTGTTGTTTTGCCTGGATTCAATCGTTCATAAAGGTTGCAGAAGATTGAACGGTATCAGCAATGTTTATGAACCGTTTGCGGTTGCCCTTTGCGAATTGGGTATGCTACTTTATGAACTTAACGTTTTTGGTATCTTTGAGTTATCTTTAAAATCTTTGGTCGTCACTTAGGTTCGCCGTACACGAGTCCCCGGCCTCACTCATAAAGCGCCACCACCGAAATATTTCATATTTCATATAATGCAGTGACAATTTGTAGCATGTTGTGGCCATCTTCATCAACTGTTTGGCGTAGCTCTTATGTCTCTAATGCCACCTAATATTTGATTTGCAGCGAGCCACCAACTGGTTTGACGACGAGCCCAACTTCGGATTCGACCGAATCGGAGTCGGCTCCCAGCCGCGCATCTACAAAAGATCTATTTTCGAAAAAGTTACCAACACTATGCTTTCAATGAACGAAACATCTACACAGTAATTTGATTTAGTAAGTAAGTGAGATTAAAAAATGCAGCCGGGTTCGTTAAGGGTTAAATTATGTTGTAATTTTCCTTTACAAATCTTATTGCACTAAAGCAAAAATAGTCAAGATAATGTTAACTATTACCGATAGATGTTTCTGATCCACTGGGGAGACCATTAATAAACAAAAATGTGAGTAATGTAGTAATGTACGGTAATGATTGTTCTGTGGTTATGAACTTAAACATTCCATGTAATTTCAATAGTAGATCATTTCTAGCTTCAATTTTATTTGTTTTAGGAGTATCTTTTTATTTATTCGAAGAAATGTTATTTTATTATGTCTTGGTGAACAAAAGTAACACCTTTTAGTACATTTCTCTCACACCTGCAATATTATTGAAAACTCAGATTGTTCACCAAACTAATTTTTACGTCTTAAATTGTATATTTTTAGTGAATTCATGATTTTAGTATTAATAATGGTTATGTTTTAATTCAATAAATGAGAATTTATTTGTAATTTAAAGATTACAATGAGAAATCGGTGCATTATGTTCGTGTTTTGAATTGAGCTGATAATGCGACAGGATATGCAGTTGATAAGTGAAATTAAATCATGCGAGTATAAAGTGTGAAGTGTTTGACCAATTTATATTCACATTTGCCACATTTTATAAAACTTTGTTATTTTCATGTTTAACTTACAATATATTATCTAGTCGAATGTATTTGAAATTTTTACACTTTTAACAATTCAATATCAATTAGTGGATAAATATTTTAATGTGAATTTACTGTACCTATATAAATATAATCTTTGTATATAATTTATGCAAGTAGTTTGTAACTAATCTTGCCAGTAGAGCCTAACGTAAGGTTATATTTAGCTAATATTGTATATTTTAATTTACTTCAGTAGATTACTCTGTATCGAATATCTTAAATGTATAAATACCGTGTTTAACACATTAAATAAATATTGTTTGTGTGCATTACATTCGCACAGTCGCTTATGTTATTTCAGACGATCCTTCGGAACCTTAATACTTACACATTATAAAGGTAAACATATTTGATTGAAGAGCCTTTTTTAAATAAACGTTTTACAAAGAAAATTAGATATTTACTCTCATGTCACAGATACGCTACGGCGAAGGTTGTTTTTTTGGGTTCTTTACCCAAAGGGTAAAAAACTATTACTGAGACTTCGCTGTCCGTCCGTCCGTCCATCCGTCCGTCTGTCACCAGGCTGTATTTAAAGAACGGTGATAACTAGACAGTTGAAATTTTCACAGATGATGTATTTCTATTGCCGCTATAACAACAACTAAAAATAAAATAAAACATATATCCTATAAAACAAACATGACTTTTTACCGTTTTTTAAAGTACGGAACCCTCCATGCACGATTCCGACTCGCACTTGGCCGGTTTTTTCATTATCTTAAAATTAGAGTAAATTAGGCTGAGAAAATTATCTGGTCTAGGATGTTTAAGAAACAAAAGGCATCGCATAAATGTGTTATAAAGTTTATTAATTCACACATACATGGAAACGTTTCTATTATACATTATATTGTGGTTACTTACTCTAAGACTTCTGTTGCATACATTCAATAGTGATAATTATTTACAGTCGAAGTCTTGTTAGGTTTGAGCTCTTACGCTAATTCGTTAAAGCTACGCATCTACTGTGTAAGAATTGAAACGAACGATGTATACCTAAGCAATGATAATTTCATATTAAAATTCCTTATCAGAATTGCCGCTAAGGTGCAACACAGACGACACAATTTTTGTCCGTTCCAGACAGCGGCCCACAAAAGTTACTAAAGCTCATATTTTTGTGCAGCAGACTCAAAGGTCTGTCACAATAAAATTGTCGTGTGCGCTGTTCCTAATGGACAACATAGTGTAACATAGTTCTATTCCAATACATTAGACACGCAGTCTAAAGGTTGTTTTACGTATGTCGAACAAACACTAGTTTATACATCTACTATTAGTTTTAACATCGATTAATATTTCAATATTCGGCAACAATTTAAACTTATTAACCCAATATTTAGAGGAAATATTAAGGTAATTAATTTCAATCAAACCAAAATGCATGGCTAGCACATCGAATGTCACAGAAGGCGATAAGTCATGCTATAATCAATACTGTGAGTTGATTGGCGAAATATTTAAAATTCGAGTAGTCCGTCAAAGTATCACCAATCAAAAAACAGTTTTTATCATATCATGTCTTGTCGCCTTTTGTGATATTCTTCAGAAATATTAGCCGGGCCGATATGAGTTTCTGTACCCTACAATACCTTGTTTAAATGCAATAATATAGGGTTTTTACCAAATTGAAGCTACCTTTTTACTCAATAAATTAGAATACGAGTACATAAATAACCCTTTACATGATTAGCGAAATACTGAAAGCGTTTGTCCAAGAAACATAAAACAACCCTTCTAATAAAATTACAATAAAAGTTCTATCTAATTCAACTAACATTATCTACTTCATAATAATACTAGCTCACAGTGTTGATGTGGTACATTTCATTGTTACTTAAGACTATATTATACTTAATTGCGGTAGTTATGTACTACGTCTTGGTTGATTTTATTAAGAACCAAAAAGGTTATTTTTCCTAAATTTTTATCTGCCGTTTTCATAAACAAAAACAATATACGAACCTAATCGAGAACCCGATTAGAAGTCGATTCAAATGTGTCTGATGCTTGAATTCAAATACTAATTCTTAATTCGAATGGTCCAAAGTCTGTGTTTTTTATTCGTTGGCATCTTGTTGGCATGGTAATAATGTTACTTGAAACAAAACACGGATGAATACAGATGTTACTTTGAACAAAACTACGTCAGATCTTACTAAAAACTTTACAATATTTTATTAGAAACCATTCATTCCACAATTACAAACTAAATTAGGATAATTGGACAGATTCGATGTCTGCTGAATCAAAGTAATTAATCTATAAGTTCTTTTAAAACCACTTTAAGGTACATTTGATTTAATGGCACACAGATGTTCAAGAGTTGAAACATTTCATCTTTTGGGTAACGATATTAACAATAAGTACTAGGATAAAGGTGCGGTTCCATTCTTACATTTTTATGTGCGTTACTGCTGTTATATATTTTAATTTATTTATCAACTATTGGTCCCAAACCATTTCTCAAAAAGTTTACTATTATTTCGATATAAACTCCACCTTAATTATCTTATTGTTTCTTATTTATTAGTCTTAAACTGGTCCCTTGATTGTTTTAAAAAACAGATTAAAGTCTTCTATAGTATTGTACACTTGAACTAATTTATAAGCACCATTTTTATTCAATAGACGTACACGTATGATTGTCATTTCTGTGTACGATATACATATACGTTTTATCATTATTTTAATCACAGTATATCCGAGGTCAAGCTTTTTCTGAAATAAAAAGGATTTATATCATTATTTGAGAAACACATTCAGTTCTCTACACAGTACACACACGAATATTAAGTTATCACTCTGAATTAGTTGGTAGTTATGATAATGATCAATTGGAATGAAAATTTTAGTACAATTATAATACTTTGACGTTTTATGAAACACAAAATAAAACACGATGAATATTACTGTGACACTACTTGTCTGTATCAAGTTTATTGAAGGTAGAGTAAAGGTACATGTCCAAGTTGGGTTGTAATTTGTTACATTAGTTAGCGAACATTAGCAAACATACTGTGTTTGCGCAGAATGCATGATCGCCAACCGCCTGAAGTTATAGTGTACTCCTCAACTTATACTGATACCTTTAGATAGAGGGTCTTGGGTCTTACCTATTTGAATACGATTTAACCCTTGATTTGTCAAAAAAATCGAATAAATCTAATCTGAATAAATTGTGGTAGTGTCCAAAATGGAGAAATTGAAAAATATTATGTATTTGTAGTATGTATGTATGTACCAAGTTTCATTTTAGTTATAGGGAGTAATCCTGATGTTATACTATGTTATGTTCACCTGTTCAGTGTCTAGTGCGATGCATGCCGGAGTGGCGGCTACCGGGCCTTGACTGAACTATAGCGTAGTGATCGCTGTTATCCGAAATTGACCTGGTAGATGTATAACAATGCTTTTATAAACAACTCAATTAACTCCCCTTTCAATTCCCAAGCTTCTGCGATAAGGCGGGCTGGCTATATTTACTTAGCTTTCTTGTTACATCGCAGTAAGCTGGTAATACACCTTCAGCATGCAATCGACATTGACTACAACAACAATTTTTGATAGAAACCATGCAGTTATGTTTGAGTAGTGTGATTGGGCGTCGTTTTAGTGTAAACAGTTGTCCAGTATGTAGATGAAGTTCATTTGTTATGGAATGAGTAAATGATGAATTGTTAGTGTGATGACAGCGTGAGGAACCACATAAACCAACAAATAACTACTAAAGGCAGAGCTGATATAACATAGAATTTTAAAGAATATTAATAAGGGCGATAGGCCAGAGCATGTCCGTTTTATCCCTTATTTTAACAATTTTGGAAAGCGTACTACAGTAACGAATAAATAAGCGTAGGTACTAAGGTTTAAGATGAAGCTTAGCTTGAAACAATGCCTCACTGATCGTCGTCAGAATGCTACGTTGTTTTGTAAGTAGCATCAAGTGAGACTTTGTTTCTACGTAACTTTATGTATGTTACCTCGTGGAATGAATGGTAGACGATGGGTATCGACTACCGTACTGACTACCGTGCCAACTTCTGTAGGGATCGTAGTCTTCTACTACTGATGGATCCTTTTCTATGACCTGTAATACAAATATTTATTAACCACACTTGACACAAATTGAGGATAAAAAAACCCATATTCCTTATCCTTAAATTCTCATGGGAAATGACTAAGTTTGACGTTGACTAAGCATCACTAGTCTTGTAAGTTTCATGGTATACTAACGTCGGTCCTGGCGCAGGAACACGTCATAGCGCTGCAGAGGAAGCAGTTTATGAGGAGCATCACCAGGAACATGACTCCGAGCGCGATGGCCAGGTACAGCAGCCATAGCGGTCGGATGTTGCCTTCCATGCATGACAGGGCTGCCACTGTAACATGGAAATCAGATAATGATAATAAATTATTCTCAAATCATTGTTTGTAGTCAGAAAATTTGTGATTCAAGAAATTGAATAAAAAATCCAGTCAATTTATTCGTAAGATCAATGATAAAGTAAGTAGTGTGGTCGGAAATGTGTCCCTGCAATTATAGTCCTTCACATTGAACATCTCTAAAGGGCCTTCACGAGTTGGATCTGTATCCCTCGCTTACCTCTCAAAATAACCAGGCTTGTCCCGTGCCTTCAAGAAGAAACATTTTAAGTAATGTTTAAAACATATTGTAGCAACAAATTTGCAGGTCACACATCGGTTATGTACGTACCAGTAACATCGTTCGGATCCAAGACAAAGACTCCCGTGGAGGCAGTGACGGTTCCTTCTTCATCACCTTGTTCTACTTTGCCTTCTTCTGAACAGTCTACTTCCATGCAAGTGCTTGCTGTAAGGTAAATCAAAGTAATAAGAATAAAGTTCGTGAAATTTTTCGATTGAATTAATTTGCCAATACTTTAGTTCTGATTACATTCAAATATGGGTATTAGCTGGTTGCCACGGTTTTGTCCGTCCCATGTGAGTTTAGTTATTCTGATGTGTGTTTCATAAAAAAATCATTGAATGGTAAGAGTAACATACATTCATACCATCTTTACAAAGTTTCACATTTTAAATCTAAACACGACAGACTACCTAATCTTTTTCAAATTTCAACTTCATTCAATGCAATTAGAAAGGTTCCTTGAATACATACATCTGCATATCCCAATGTCACACTGGAAGTTGACTTGCGAGGAGTCTGCGAACCGGAACATGGAGGCGATGGCCAGCTCAGCCGACCCGCTCCCAGCTCTGACAACCAGGGTCTTCTCCTTCATGGGACATCTAAAATAAGTAAGTAAGTATTAGTCTGTAATGTCTGGGCAAAGGAGGCTTCTCACTGAAGATATCAGTACAGTGAAGATATCAGTGCACTACGCTTGCCAAATGCGGGTTGGTGATCTCAAACCTGAGCCACGTTTGAAAAGTAGGAAAAGTTTTTCGCTTGACCCCGTAATTGAACTCGGGACCTCAGTCTTGGCAGGCGAGTGCACATACCATTAGACCACCAAGGTGTTCTATTTAAAATAAACATCAATAAAATTAAATTAATTTGTCATTTTTGCAAACAAAATTCACTCTTTTTTTACATCATAATACATTGTAACTATTACAACGAAGTTAAACTTATAACACCCCTCTTATGCGACAATAGTTAAAAATAAAGAACATTGTTCAATCCAATTAAGTTATTGCTGGTGGGTATTTACCCTCTCTTATCCAAAAGATCTGCAGTCTTATTGCGCATGTTAAATGCAAAGCAGTTTTTCAATCTGATGCCATGAGTATCTGTAAACAAAACACAAACAAAATGACATCACATTAAATATAAAAATTGAAGAGAATCGTATAGTATAGAATAGACTATCTACAATACTATTCAATAATGAGCAAAATTTGTAATAGTAAATAAAGCCGAGCTGGGTCTTATATTCTAGGTTTTGCTATTACTCATCGTACTGTGTACTGACCATCAGGTTTGCTAAGTTCAGCCTTCAACGTGTAGGGAAGCCCATAAGCAGCATTGAGAACCTTTTTGCCTTGGTCGTTTAGTATTCGAAGAGAAACAAGAGATGTTTCGTTTCTGGAACAAATATTTAAGAAAACATTTAAACTTTAACAGCAGCAGAATGAAAGCACAGCAAGGAGACCAGATAATCGAACAGGGAACGTTTATTGTGAGCTGTAAAATAATGTTGTTTGAAACTCTATAAAACAGATTTATTCCATAACTAGCAGCGCCCCGCGGTTTTACCCGCGTTGTGCCCGTTCCCGTGGGAATTTCGGGAATTTATTTTTTTACATAAAAACCTTTCTCTTGAATCACTCTACCTATTACAAAAAACCGCATCAAAATCCGTTGCGTAATTTTAAAGATTTAAGCATACAGACAGACAAACAGACAGACAGACACGAAAAAGAGGCGACTTTATTTTATACTATGTAGTGAAGTAAGTACTAACTGTCAGACTCTTAATAGTCATGTATCGGTTTGACTCATCCGCAAATATCTTACTTCGTTCTTCGAAATTCGAACGTAGTTTAGTTTCGATTAATGATAAATCCGGTATCAGGCAGGAAATTATTTACTATAGAGTTTTGCTGAACGAGATTTTGAATTACCGTGAATTTCGGAAGCCAGCCTTCCCGCAAGTGATGACGTAGAATTTATCATCTGCCAACTCGAGCGTTTTGTGCACTCGCACCGCGAGCGGTAGAGATCTCTCGTCCGTTCTCTGCGAAAACATTTATCATAAAATACTTGTCAAACTTAAAGAGAAGTTTCCTGAAACAGATCTCGAACTGATAAGTCTCTTCACGTGTCACAACACAACTTGAAACTTAGCCGACAGCTGCGTGAAGTTGGTCAATTTAACATTCATTTGTACATAATTCCTACTTAGATAGTTAAATGAGAAGTAAAATGTTTGGGAATTCCTTATTATGTGTCTACAGATTTTCTTTGATAAAGTAGTTTTATTCAATTAACTAAATATAATTAAAATTGGACTGTGTTAATAAGTGTTATTACTTGTTTTATAAATATATTAGCCGCGCCCGCGTTGTACCCGTTCCCGTAGGAATTTCGAGATAAAATGTATCCCATGTATAATTCTAATGTATAAAACCTATATAACTGTGAAGTTTCATCCAAATTCGTCCAGAAGTTTATTGGTGAAAAAATAACAAACGTACAAACATCCTCACAAACATTCGCATTCATTGTTATTTACATCATTTTAGTAGGATTACGATAATTTACCCCTGAATCAATCTATACTGTGAACTATCCCGACTATCGCCCTCTCTTATTTACTTTATCGGAAATTATAATATCCTTAACCTCATTCTAAGTTCGAATACACTTACATTATTCCAATATATCCCGCAGTAGTCCGGGGAGCCCTGCGGAGCAATAAGGCTGATGTCATACGTCAGAGACTCGCTGCCGTTGCCCAGAGCCATGCACGCCGGGGTCCTGGGACGTTACCAAACATTAAAAGAATGTTATAACAAGAACACAAGACGATTATCTAATCAGATCAGAATAAAGATGAAAGAAAGAAGAAGAGTCTTTCGAGTTCACTAGTTGTCCCCTTTATTATTCGAAGATAATTTCTTGTGTCAAATTTGTGCCTGATTAAAACTAACACCCGTATTCAAAGTCGTCAAATGCTTCCTCAATAGAGACTTGATGAATGATTTTGACATGTAAAAAATGAAAAATTATGTCAAGTGTCGATGTAATGAGTGCGGCTGCGTAGCGAAAAAAATTCTAAATCTGGTGCGGCAGTAAAAGTTAGAACTCGATTTTTTTTAAAGATTTTGATTTCTTCAGATGAAATGTACTTCGATAAGCCTAGTTTACATTAGAGCTCAGTCGTGATAACTCTGCACACTCTAGACTAGAACCCCACCTGAACTCCCTCGCATGCACCACGCCCTGGAACGGTTGGTTGAAGTTTATTTTGATGGACATCACTCCGGTCTTACATGTCGCGGTCACTACCGGGGCGAAGTCCCCCGTCGAATCCGTATTCTGGAAATAAAAGACAAAGATAAGTCCAAAATCTCTTAGCTTCATACACAAAAGTGAACCGTCGCGTGCGCCCGTCGCGTGGGGTGTCATACAAAAGTGAACCGCCGCGTGCGCACGCGGCGGACGCACGCAACGGGCGAACGCTTAACGCAGTGTTGGCCCTTAATCATACGATAACTTCTTCTTCTTCTATACCTAACTAAGACTAGTTTGCAATTTTTAAAACTAAATGATGGGTATTAATAATTGAATTATTTTTATATCATAACTGGCAGCGCCCTTCGGTATCACCCGCGTTGTGGTCGTTTCCGTGGGAAAATGGCATATAATCTTCCTCTTGTACGAGACTATCCAATACAAAAATAATTATTGGAATCAGACTGGTAGTTTCTGAAATTAGCCCGTTCAAACAAATAAAAAACCCAAACTCTTCAGCTATATATTAGTATAGAATAGAGTATAGACCGGTTTCTACGTTATTTTAAAAACAATTAGTGTGTGACACTATCAACTTCATACCATCTACAAAAACAATACTAGCGTTGGTTCCGTCCATTCATTTTTTGCTATGGAAGTAGCTACATAACAAATCATCAAAACATTTGACATCAAAGACATCCATTATAATTGAATAATTCGTCATTTGCAATTAACTTCGTTTGCTCAATTGGAACGGTATACAAGGACTTCCTGCATCATAATTATTCATTCCTAGTATGGTGCCAGCACGCACACCGCATGCATTATTCTAACAACAGCATATAAATCCAGAATACCTACTTTACTTCACGCCAAAATAGGAATTGGTTTAACAAAACAAATGAGAGCTTCATTAGTGTAGGGATGAGTTATTCTGAGATACTCTGTTTGATAAGCAATGTGAAAATAAAAGTAATCGAATGTACCTCCAACCCCTTTTACCAATGTTGCTTATCTCGTGTTTCCAATATCAAATATCAATGTTTGCAAAACTGCAGAGTTAAGGAAGTACATAACATATAAAGTTCGGTCCATATAAGTTCGAAATGTATTTGGAATCGGAACGATCTAGTGAGTTCTAGTAACGACAAACCGTTACAATAGGAACACGCAGCACAAATCTTTGAGAGCAAATCATGGCTTCGTACCGGACAGCGCGCATGTATTGTGCAGGGCTGTCTCAGGTTACGGGCACTACAACACGTAAAGTAAAAGAAAATTCGGTAAGGTAGGCAATTATTAATACATAGTTAAACATAATATAATTTTAGTAGATAGAAGATTATTTTGTTGGTGCGGAAACTAACTTAAAGATATTATTTTGTAAAAAACCGAAATAAACTTTAGCCGTCTTAAAGGGTCTGTAACTAAAACAATGTTATAAAGTGTTATATTTCTTTTCGAAAAATTGCGTATATACAGAAAGTGACAAACCATATGATAGCTAAAATGTTCTTAATACGCGTTTATTAACAAGGCCCTAGAACTTTAACTTTTTATAACTCTAAAGTCTATTTTGAACATTTTTACAAAACATGCACCTTCTTGGCATGGTACGAAAAACACATATTTTCCACGAAATATGACTCAAATATTAAGCAATAGTATCGAGGAAGAGGTACGTAATAGCTGTACAAAGGCGAAACTGTAGCTGTACAAGATTAGGTGTAATCTTGGTGAATGATGGTAAGTATTCAGGTCCATAACAGCAAGGGTCGCGCCCTGGGGCCGGCGGGGCTCACGACTCCATCCACACGACCTGTCTTGATAGCTTCCTAGCATTATCTGTCCTAATCTGCCTCTACATCGCCGTTTATATTGAAAATAAATTGTTTTCCCGCATATACTTGAAGGAATACGCATGCCTGAGGATAAAGACAAATGAATTAACCCTTTCTTGTTGAATTATGCTTGAAATATTCTATCATAAATTGTTGGTTATCGCTAAAATATCAATGGGTCTGATTTTTAACCATTTAAGGAATGTTTTATCATTGGCATTGATTTGTTAGAGATTAGAAGATTTGATTAGAGGAATACGCAGTATTGTAGTTAGGTTAGGACCATCACAGACTAAATTCACAATAGCCTTTAGACTGACTGGTCTGACGGAATTCTTAGTCTAATCTAACAGAGAAAACAATCTCTCTCTTGAGTGTACTTTTCCATTTGTTTTAATAGACCAGTCTTTGTCTGTTTAGGTATGGTGTCATTCTCTTAAAGGCTCAAACAAAATCGACCTAAAGCGGTCGATACCTAAGGTAACTTTTAGGTAACTAAATTATTCGAATAAATTACAACGTTTATTGCTGCAATAGCTATAATGGAATTAAAGTGCAGTAAAATAGTCGTAGGTATATCAATACGAAGCCTTCCGAGGTCATCGTACGACTGACCGCCCTCACGTTTACTATGTATCGGACACTTCAAAGATATTCGAACAAAGGGCTTCACTATTCAACTATATAATATACTCTTCCTACTTTTATGAATGTGTGAATGAGTTTTAAGAATGCCATTCCTAGACACCCGGCGTGTTTTACTTTGTAGCAAAGAACGGCGAGGAATGCTTCAGATTCTTTACGAGTTCTAATATGGCTGAAACATACTTTACTTTGCAGTTGTATTAAAGGTAGATGTTAAAAGAAGGATACTCAACTCGTCTGACTGTGTTAATAAAGTTGGTGAGGTGAAATAGTTTCTTTTACATCTTTCTTTAATGTAAAAATTATGTTATGAATTGGAAAGCCCGAAAAACATCGAACATAACGCGGTCACCCAGATCACATTTATAATATAATAGCATCTACGATATGCAATAAAATTAAAAGTTCTATGATCCATCGATCATTGCTCGATTACGGGGACAGAGAGAACCCGTTATGAACACAATTGCATTGACATGAACGAAATCTTGAGAGTTGCTCAATAGATACAGGTACCACTATTCTTGAAAGTAAATCGTAAGAAGTATATAAGTGATGCAACAATTAAACTCGTTATTTACAGACGTTGCGTTTGTTCTAAAATACATTAGATCATTGACAGTCTGTGTTTTACTTTACTATTTTCTCATAACGGTCCTACGAGTAGAACTTGACTTCTTATAATAACTAAGTACTATAATTAGACGACCACATTCACTGCACTAACTCTACTTAAAAAGACCGGACAATTATTTTACAAAGTGAACAAATTACTTGGACATGATTCGAAAATTGATGTTACTTATTATATCTGTGGTTTTAGTGAAGGTGTAAGAACGGTTACAGTTTGATGCAAATTGATGGGCTTTGATAATTCGTTAATGCTGTGCCATGACTTGGTTATTTTCAAGTTTAAATCGGGTGCATTTGTGCGACATTACCGTTATAAGTACGACATACACCGTTTTTGGAAGCGATAGTGATTATAAGTGAGTTTGTGTTTTCCACAATTTCTAACTAAATAGGTTCATCTGTAGAACAGACGTTTATTATAGGTAGTTTAGTAATTGTGCTAGTAACCGTAATATAAATCAAAGAATTCAAAGATACCTCTAGATCCTATACTTGTCGAGTATGTACCTCATTTGTCCTACAGTCTTATTATTCATTCGGTGAGCAAAGTGTTATTATGTGGATCCTTCACCCGTATATATAGAGGTTTACGTAATTGTATCTACCGGAAAGTGCTGCGTTCTGTTCCGTTGATTCAAGTTTATAGGTTGATTTAATCTGGATTTGCTTTCATTATGCTTTATTAAGTGATCTGTTTAATTGTATTTTTTATTTTTATGTTCTTCATGTATATGAGCTGAGTTTATGGTGTTGTGAACCTATATACTATTTGACGTAGATATGTAAGCAGATGTAAATCAGTTGATTACGTTAACGATAATCAAGTGTTTTAATAATATAGTTATTGTACAAGAATTTTGACTTAAAACATTGAATATCAACTTGAATAAGGTTATATTGTTGACAATTTCAATTAGTGTGTGTGTCAAGTAGTACATGAGCCGACATATTATATAACGCAGACCTTCGTGGGCTCATTCCCATATGTATCGCCTTTGATGCAACAGTGAGCGGACCGGTTTTGGCGGCACCAATATTTCTGCTAACGACGTCATGCTGTGGAGGCGTTTGTTGCCTAGAGCACTTTAGATCTTGATATTAAAAGATTAAATTAGTGAAATAAATACTTTTATCCCACTTTAAAGATTTTGACCTAGTCCCAATGATTATGATTAATCTTTTTGTAATTAATCGCCATAAACATTGAAAACCATACAACATCTTTATTTTTTAATAAAAACCTTCACTTCATATAATTTCCTTCAATGTCAATAACACTCAAAATGTAAAAGTAATATGAGGAAGATTCAGAAAAATACAGATAATTATCGTGATGTTAGAAGTAGTTAGCACATGGTAGCGGTAAATCCAATCGATTTGTGACTTCCCACGGAACACAGTACTGCATTGTTGTTTCCCAACGCATTTGGCGAGTAGGAAGTGGTCAATGATGATTACAGGGACCCAGCGGATTAGAGAAACTAATGACAAGTCATTTGTCAGCGACAATAACGCCCTTGTAATAAGGTACTACGTACTATCATCAAATTGGCAAGTCTCAGTCTTACGGCGCCTTCAGATTTCCCAACCTTTGTTTCCTCGCCCGGCGACATCAAGGTTCTCCAATACCTACATAAACCAATACAGTCCTCTCATAAATTATTTTGCGCTATATTTCTCTAAAGACTTACAATTAGACAAGGTTTCCGAAACTCAAACAATTTGTGTCAAACACTTACAATGAGTTACAGACATGCCTTTGGAATAAGATAAATTAAATTGTCGTTCAAAACAAGTCCGTCCGTCATGGTACTAGTAAAGATGGATGACGTAAGATTCCAGTTGTGAACAAACAAGTGTAAATTATACATATTTTTATTTACACATACATACATATGCTTAGTTTCGTCATGTTTCCTGACCAATAAAGATTACAATAAGTATGGACATAGCAATGTTCAATAGTTTTCCGATAAGTAGTTAAGGTACTAGGTACAACACTATTTCGAAGTGAGTTGTTTAAAATAATGTACATATGTAAAATATATAACACAAGTTCTTAAATATATCTACGGTTATTTTCTTCACATAATTTGATTTGTCATAACAAGTTTAAGGAAGCGCGTAAACGAGTGTTGCTGATCTATTTTGGTCAATTATTCGCTACAAATGGTCAGAATTAAGCATGTTATTAGATTCAACTTTTCTTAAAGATGGTACAATGGGGTAATGTTCGGTCACTTGAAGGATACACTTCCGTGAGTTCGGTATCACGATCAGCCTACGGGGCAATCAGACCGTTGAATACGGCGCGCATGCATACTAAACGCCTTAGTTTAGATCTTTGCAATTTACTTACATAAGTACTTACGTATTGAATGCATAATTTCAAAGTTATTCTGCAATGCGAAATATGACCATATCTTTACCTTACAATAATTTATACCATATCTTTAAATAAATCAATTGTAGTATCTATTTTCTTAAAAACAATCATCTTTAAATATATTCAAAAATATGAAGGATTCACGCGATAATTGTATTCTTGTCGTGTAGGACTATGTTACAGATGTATGAGGAGTAGACACGCGCTGTCGTACATGACAATGACACGAAGAATTGTCATCCGTTTGGAAGAAAAACGACACGAATATCGTTCAATATTTCACCAATCGGTATGAATAAAATGTTTGTTTGGCCTGTATAGCCACGGGCTTGATTCAAACTGAAGTTTAAAGCTAGACTTTTTTTCTCAATCGCAATTTAGATTTAACACGCATTATGCAAGGGTAATGAAGAATACTACAAATTCTCCTGAAAATCCTTTACAGTTAGCGAGAGTCTTATAAAATGCGACTATACTGAGTAGTGTCGTAAAAACCTATTTATTTATCAGTAATTTTTGTAGTTATCGTGATTGTATAACAAGTAATATAATTTATCGGATGGTGAGTTAAACAAGGTAATGTAGGAGGAAGATGTGGCCTCGCGCCGGGTCTTGGGGGCCGCGTGCGCCGGCGCAGGCTGAATCACTTAGCGCAATCACGCAAACATTACGCAGACGTTAATTTTAACGTTAAGAATATGACATTAAGAATATGACTTTTTTCCATAGGGGACAAATGTAGCTCGTTTGCGCAAGCCCATATTTATAGTCATATCCGTAAATGTATTCAGGTTGGACTAGCCACTTGAATGAATGCACATACTGCTCAAGTGTATGGCGTTGACTCACGTGAGGTATTGTATGGTGCATTGTGGTTGGAACGAATTCGCCTTGAACATTACATAATTATGCGATGCACGAGGTATTGCATGTAGACTCCATGAACACCTATCATTTGTCTGTCGCGTTGTGGCGTCATGTCACCAACAACGATAAACTGAGCTACATATTTAACCATTTTAGCAGCTTTTAAGTGTAAATCTGTTTTGTACAAACTTTTTGTACCTATAAGGGTTAATTGAAACCTAATAACAGACTTTTCACATGCAGTCTGTTAAAAATCTGACATGCATTTAAATATTTGAGTTATGTTATTATATTTGAACTTTTAAGAAATATCGGGTTCTGTTTTAAAAATGTAATGATATAGATATTTTAAATAGGGCTCGTACTACTTTATTTAATTCAAAACAGAATCATATTTCTACTAATATCTATAGAAAACCTCCATTTGCATCGTCACTTTATAATTAAAATTAGATAATGTTATCTGAAAGACATTTGGTGCAATGTAAATGATTTACCTTAACTTAGAAACCAGCTAAGTTCAAGTATTCATTAAGTTATTTATAGGAAGGTTTAACTATAAATAAGGATCCAATGTTAATGTTCCTCTGCTAATTAAAGTAATAAAATGACTCCATTTGATCGCACATTTGCTCAGGTACTTGGAACTACATACCACTGACTCAGAGCAACCTCAGACTCCGAATACCATTTTTTGCTTTCAATAGAAATAACCACTTTCATAGAATTGGAAGTTCATAGTTCCAAATTAAGATTACATTTCTAAAAACTATCGAGAGCTACAGTATTATATCTATAGTTCCACCACAAAGTTGCATCTTAAAAAAGGTTTGAAGTGAGTAATTTTTGCTATTATGTGTCGCTGCTAAAAGAAAAGTGAATTGTTTAAAAAAGGTGTCTCTGAATAGCATAACAACAATGTGTTTTTCAGATTTAACAATCTCGTATTAACAATTAATATTATTGTTTCAAAAACAAAATTAATATTGCTGTTGTTTAACACGTTCTACAAATAAAGCTTTAATTTGTTTCGGTAAGAATAATACGTTTTCAAATATTGTTTTCGACATTTTGGTCTTAAATTTTTAACAAAGTACACCTGTATAAATGGAATATTTACAATATGATTCAAATCTTCACTTACGTCCCTGCATTTATTAATAGTGAGTCAATGGCACTATGTTTTGAGTCACCGCCTGTTTCGCTGAATGAATGTTTTACTACATGTTTAGAAATGACAATGTTCCGTCCGTTTGTTGGCAAATAGTTACAAGTAAACTTTATGACAGCTTTTATTGATTGGACACAGAGCGCTGACTTGGAAATGTGGTCCCTTGCATGATGTTTCCTCATATAAATATAAATATTGGTAAAGTTGAGGAATAATGACATTAGAGGTTTAGAAACATTAATCTAAGATAAAATTATTTTTGATATATTGGAATAACAATGTTTAAACACTGTCTGAGTGGGATTCGAATGGTCACCAGAGGCAAACTAGGCTGCTGTGTTGAGTCAAAGGGTTTGTGTTAATATCAGATATCACCTTATTTTACATAGCTTTAAGTCAAGAGATTGAAGGTTATTAGATTTCTTTTTTGTGTTCAAATAATGACCAACTGGGTATTAAAACGATTGAGTGTTTGATCTAAATGATATGGGGAAATATATTCCAAAATTGAAATATTTGTAAGTTTCAATGAATGAGATGCGTAGGTGCTTTATGTAACCTTGCGCCCGCGCACCTCGGCACGCCCAAACAGGCTGTATTGGCATTGGCAAACCAAACGATCCAAGCCTTATAAGTCGCCTATATTGGGAGCAGTTTCAAACAATTATTTTACTTATAATTACTTCTGTTAATGTGTTTCATGTTTATCTGTCCGATCTATATGCTATTCTATGTACCTACACTAATAACAAAGGTAATAAATTTGGATACTTTATCGCTCCAACTTCCATAAAATTTGTGCAATACTTTACACAGTATATCCATTAACAATACGAAACTATTAAGTATAGTAATAAAAATGTATAAAATGAAACATCCACAGCCAGTGTAATTTGAACACAAGAATACGTTGAGAAGAATTTCGAAACAATACAAATATATGAATATTATTTATACAGCTGATCACCCTTCTATTTACTCATTTACATATAATACTGGTGCCACATTCCGTATGTATGTAGTCAAACACAAAGAGTATATAGGAAATATTTGATGTAACGCAAAAGTTGGTACAGATGGGTACACATTGATAGTGTTCATAGAGTAGAGCTCTTCAATAGTACTTCATATCTAGGTTACTTGTATTACGCGTTCGCACATAACATTTGTATTACAACAGTTCATTATAAAATACTATGTGATGTTTTATCACTACTAAGTACTCTCTTATAACTGTAATGAATAGCTATTGATACTTTTAGATGGTTTGAAGTTTATTATGCTCTTTATTAGCCATTCAAGGTGAAAATACAAATAAAATTGCACAAGTTACTTTACATTAGCATAATAAATGAATCATTTGTAAAACTAGATTCGACTCTGTTTTATTGTTTTTATTGGTATTGTATTTATTCTAGACGAGGTATTATTATACAAATATGGGTAGCTATTATTATACTTGTGAGTAAAACTACGTATAGATAGAGGTGTCTGGCAGCTGTCAGTTAAAACATTATTTACCTTGTCTATGTTGAAAAGAACGAGGAAAAAATTCAATGTCATATTCAGTCGTACGTTAATTTGACCGGAGGATTTGCAACTCTGCTATAACTTAAATCCAATGTTTCATAGATAAATTTGAATAGTTTCAGAACTTATAAGCCTCTACCTACGACCTACGCAGGTTTGAGGTGAAGGCGCCTAAAGATGACGAAACTGATTACTGAGAAGGAACAACAGACAGGAGTCTACAACAAAACTTGGAGTTCTAACTTGGAGGAGATAAAGGAACTGTGTAGTTTTACCTGCGCATGCGTTGCCAGCAGCGTGGTGAACAAAAAACACAACACTTGCCACATTTTGGTTGATTTTGAACTGTTTGTTTGTTACGGTGTCTGTGTCGCGAGTCTCACCGCGGCATGGCGGTCGGTCGGGGCGCTGCTCGGAG
Source organism: Cyclophora albipunctata (assembly GCA_963082685.1). Taxonomy (NCBI): domain Eukaryota; kingdom Metazoa; phylum Arthropoda; class Insecta; order Lepidoptera; family Geometridae; genus Cyclophora; species Cyclophora albipunctata. The sequence continues at coordinate 6,511,962 of OY720116.1, read as the reverse complement.
GCACACTGAACACTGAGCTCTGAGCCGCACGGACAGACAAACTTTACTTTCTGTAAGCGGCCGCGTTCACAATGACTTGCACACTTATTTAAGGTTTATCACCTCTTTAAACCTTCTCGATAAATAAGTAAAATATCCCTCTCGTACATTCCAATATATGGCTATTTTTAACGAACTTAAATAAGAGGATCATATGGTATTGTGGTAAGGCTTTCATTTAGAACCAAGGACTTTACATTTATTACGTCGATGGAATACAAATATTTTACAGGGATGGAGTTAAGTTTAAGTTTGGCCTAGGATATTTGCTAACAATGGAGTTAAGTTAATATTAATATTGAGAACATTGATTGTTGAGTCACAAGGAATTTACTACAAAGTTTTGTTACATAACTTTGTTATAGGTGTGTAGCATACAATTCGAAATGATGTGACTTCAAAAAGACTGAGGTTTGTAATGTTTAAGTTATATTAAAGTATGGTCAGTATGAGCGCGGGTTTACCTCTACGCAATGTAGAGCCGGGCGGCGCGGGCGCGGGCGTTACGCCACACGCACACACAAACCAGCTGCGCTGCACACACACACATGTACACGATCAGGTACACCACAGCCTGATCCCGATAATCCTTTATACCTATTCCTCCTTTTATTTTCGCAACAACTCTTATTGGAATTTTAAGTAGATACTTAAATAAGTTAAAAGGAATTGTTCCAAGTACTTCGCAGACTCGCCAGCGTTTAAAAGACATCAACGCGTTTTCAAAAATGTATCGATCGAATCTATCGAGTGCGTAGTTTTGTGTTCGAAGAAAAGGTCAATTATAATTGATTTCACTAAACTTGTATTTTTATAGTAACGTGTTCTTTACTTATTAACTATTAAAGACTTATTGTTATTCATCCACCTCATATTAATAAACCTCGTCACACCACAGTTTTCGTTTCCAGGTAAATCCTGTACCAAATAACATTACGTATTTCCAATGCTTCCACTTTGCGGTGACAGGTCGATTATCGCGCCATCTGCCTATTATTTCGTGCAATACAAAAGCCCTCTAGCCAGGAGTTGGGCGCCACCGTCGCGTCACGTTGCCGCCCAAAATCAATATCGGTTGTGCCGTGCGCGGCTCCGCGCTCCCACCTCAGTGTTACACTGGCCACCCCTTCATTGACACTACCCCCTGTCTGTTACGCGCAACCAGTGCCCTAAACCCGATCACCCGACCCAAAGACACAGCTAAAAGTAAGTACTATTCCATTTATATAAATACACTTATCACGTATGTTACAGAACATTTTTCATTTAGAAACTGTTTTATTTTTCTAATCTTTTGGAGTCCAAAATGGTAGATTTTAAGTGTTACGTAGGGTTAAGTTAAGCAAGTTATATGGGGCGGGGAATGACCCCGAAGGGCGGATTCGACTGTCGTAATAATTTAACTTCACTGATTTACTATTATGAGTTTCTTTTAAGAAGTTATGGTCGCTATTTGTTCACTTTTATAGTTTTAAATTCGTTAAATTTATCAGTATTTTTACTTATTCCTGTAATTACACACCATAACATGGAATAAACTGTACATGATTGCTTACACATGTTTTTTTAAAAATAATTTTAGATTTCGTATGAAAGTATTTTCCTCAATAGTTATTTCGCGTTTGTAGGCCAACCCAAATATTGCGAGATATGGGGAACAAGACAATTGGGGCAATATTGCTTTCCATATAAAAAGAAGGGATGAAAATTACTTTTGATCATGTAATACGGAATACAATGAACATGTACACAATCCATTTCTTACCTTGCATTTTTTTACTTTTGTATCGCGGCCCGCGAGGGGAGGCAGGATATTTGTTTAGGCGACATTTTGAATAAAACAATATTACTATATAATCAAAGACTTAGGTATATTTAAATGTGTTTCAGGAATGGTACAAAACTTTTATATTACATTTGTTTATAGAATCGTGCTTAATAAAACTTTCTCGATCTAATATTCAGCGAGAGTTCTGATAAACACGTAACATACATTTCTCTAGGGAGGAGCGGTGAAAAGAAAACTTAGTTTAATAAAGGCAAGGGTTGGTTTATTAAACAAGTAATTTCTCTTTATTTATCCTTAATTAGTTTTACTTTATATATTAACCTAAGCTAGCGGCCAACTTTGGTGTCGGGAGTTTTAAGAAAATGAGCTACATATATAATTACTCACTGTAATTATTAGCGAAGCTCGACTACCATGTATTTAGGGGTATTTCTATCGGATTGCTAATGTGTTTCGGATATCACATTGTCATTCGATTGTTTAAGGCTTTTGTCGTTGTTTTATAGATGGAAGTATACAGCAACTGGATATAGTCGGCTGCAAAAAGCCTTTTTAAATGCATAGAATTTTATATAACTGCGCTGTAAAATAAAACAATATGAATTTAATAACTTTATTTATATATTACAAGTCTTCATGGTAAAAATATAAAAGCAATTATAGAAGTATCAACGTAGTTAACAAAATTACAAGACTATTTGGTTAGTCTGTAGCTAATCATAAAAACAACATCAGAAGAGGATCCGGCTTGTTACGAACTAAGTAGGTAATAATCATAGATCAAAATGTTCAATTATTTTCATAACAAAAGATAAAATCATAAGATTAGACTTTCGATACATAATGAGATACTATTATTACTTAATGTTTTGGTCCCTGAATGCGGTAATTGTGGAAGCGATATGTTTATCGAAAAAGAAACCTGAAGCCACTGCGATAGCAGGTTTCATTTTTTTATGTAATATTAGACCCTTTCAAATATAACTCTTATAATAATTGTCGTTGAAGATGTGAGATGCTTTTGGATTTTTTTATTGACAGTAGCATGCCAGCTCTCAACCATATTTGATGTACGGTGGGATTGGTGAAAATTTAGTTTCTATTAACCAAGTCCTTACAAAATAACCCCATAGTTGAAAAGCTTAGTTTAAAATGTTGTTATTATATGCGTTTACAGGATTGATCTTCAACAATTTTACCTGTCTTTTCCCTGTACCATAGACATGTATCTATTTTTAGTCGAAAACGCATGCTACCATTTCGCACGATCATGCGAAACGATGCACAGCTCGCTATAACGCGGTCTAAAACCTTCCGATAGCTGATCGAGTCAAACTTGCTTACCTATATACTGCTTGGATATTTTTTTTTGCTTAAAGATGCTCAAGCAATATTCTGTAACCATTCAAGATACTTACTATGTGTCTTATAATGTGCTCGTTTCTAGTGAAACGGCGTTCGCAATTACGTTAGGATCGTAAGTGTTTAGTGGCCGATTAACCGGTGTATCTGATCGCGGTGTTACAGTTTTATTACAGTCGAGGCGACGACAGCGCCCTCCATATTGAATTCTTAAACTTTAGCTACTTTCAGGTATAGCCATTTTTGCGGTTAGACAAACACTACGCAGATTAATCCCCGGGTTATTTAATGTACTATTTTAACATAATACAATATAATTACAAAAAATTGACTAAAATCGAGGTGTAAAATAACCGTTAAATCAATTATCGTGTTAATCCAACTATCAATACAATAATGATAATGAAAACTAAAGTGATTTCGTCAGTGATTTTGTCCTTATGAATGGGTTTAACCACGCGATCGTAGTTTTATTTACCGAACACGTAATGTCGGGGTTAAAACGTGTTTACATGGAAAGCATTAGACATTCATGGGCAGAATTAATTGCAACATTAGCGTGTTATAGAGTTTAATGTTTGGGAAATAATGAGGGGTTTTCTGGTATGATTCGTGCCAACAACAGTCGGACACGAGCTAATCTCTTGGGATCGATGGGCGCATAATGATGGAACGTGGCGACTGGCTCAAAGCCAGAGGGTAGTTAGCAATCCGTTCATTGTCAACTCTATGATTTATGTAAATCCACTCCCGGTATCAATTCCTTTGATGAAGTTCGGAGATAAAGCGTCTAATTTACAGTCTCTCGGGTTTCGAACCATCTTCAGTGATTGACGGTGTCTTCATTAATAATTAGTTTAATTTCAAGAACAGTGTATTTCGTGTGTGAAATATTATATGAGGACGCCTTAAGACTATTAATATAATTTAACACTGAATTAAAGACAATTTAGTTTTGGAATGTAATTTCAAATGAACTAAAGATTCTGAGTTAATTGAAATATGTAATTAGTTCGTCTCCCGCAATCAACATGTTCTAATAGGATTACACGTAGCACTCTCATTTGTGGTTTTAATTTACCGTTTACATCATTAAAAATTCACGCGCTGACCGTATCTTTTTTCGGAATAATGTTCGTGTGAGTAGATACCTTCCCAACCGTACCTTTTTAGCATACCTATCCTGAAGCGTGGAAAAAATGGCGTATGGTAATTTGTTAAACCCCGGAGGTATTTTTATAAAATAGCGTCGACGCTTTGACGTTTTATTGAATATCCTTTTTATGGTTTTACGCCTTTTACAAAGAGTTTTTTTGATTTTAGAAGGTACTCAAAACATACATAGTCCGGCTTAACTACGCTATCAGACAGACAGGTGAAGCCTATTGTTTCTAACTAGGCTCACGCCGCACTATGGATAAGTGGCTTATTATTTTCTTGAAGCCAAGATACACTTTTAAACATATCCGTCGTCTATTTCAGATTTCAGTGAAGGTAAAAAGACGTATCACTGCCGCACGCAGAGACGTTCATTAAATCGATACTTAAGTTTTTGACGTAACTTTTCATACATTCCATGTCAAAATCACTCATACATATAATCTCTTTTGATGCCTCTGAGTACGGGTGAAAACTGTGTCTACAGATGTTCTAGAACATTCTTACTGAACTGCAGATAGGTTGCGGCGAAGCTATACCGATTGAAATTCTTTCTGCTCGCTCGTGTTCACTCGTGGAATTACGGTCAATTTTTCATACCGTTCAGAAAAATCAGTGCTGCAGTTTGTTCAGATCAGCTTTCAAGTATACTCGTTTTTTTTTCCGATAGAAATTTTAATTGGCAATCATGGTTTCATATACCGAGTTATTTACAACTAAAATGTTTGTAGAAATTGTAATTAAGAGTCAATTATTACGCTCTCGGGAGAATAAAACGATATTGCTTTAGATTTCAGTTTTGGAAGTAAGAGGGTTCACTTGGAATTTATTAATTTGAAGGTTTCAATGAAAGGGAAAATGTGCGAACAAAAGTCAATGACCTGACTACTGGGTGCCTAGTTGCCTACAGAACGGTTACGTAATTCGAGGTTATACAAAATAACAGCAGAACTGGGGGTTATTGTCGTACCCTGGCTTCTAGCCAAATCCTACTTAAATAACAAATAAACAACTTCGCCTTCGTACAAGTATTAAACTTATTCCATAAAACACAACGTGACACTCCTTGATTATTTCAACCTGGGGAAAATTAAACAGATGTAAGCGAACTTCTATAATTTTACCTTACATTGCAAGTTTAAATCCAAGTTTTATAAATGTAGGGATTACTTTGGGCAATACTGAAATATTCATACCTCTATTTGGGAGGTTGAATCTTTTTATATTACTTCTCAGATGGTTTTATATTTCCCTCATGCTTGTTCCGTCAGATATTTCTTATGTTTATGAATTTTGTATCCCAGAACTTTCTCAGCCGGTTGCTCCAAATACTACGATCGATATGCCACTTTTTGCAAAAAGCGACCGAGCGAGACATAAAAACTAATGGTTCTATAAAAGCGTTGAAACCCTTCTTTCTTTTAAATATGGCGATAAATGTGCCTGTCACGTCTCCATTTTAGATCTCGAAGTACAAGATTGTCCATTTCTGAAGACCCCCAAAACGATCACCAGATGTCATCCTTTGTGCCCGATAGTGACCGAAATGGCCACGTAATGTGATTTAGAAACTGTACCGACAGATTGATGAGCTTCGGGCTCTATCCGTAGTAATTGCTTTCAATAAGCCGTGTTTGTATTGCTTTTGTTTGTCACTGCAATTCAACTTTTTTTTCATATTTTATAATATTTAAGAATCGTAGTATCAAGTGTCGTATAATCCCAACCTTAGACTTGCCTGTAAAATCCCACTGCAAGCAAAAGCTTCGGCTTACCGAAGATGTATGTACAGTACGGCATACAATTTCAGTAAAGCGCCTTTTAAAGTTTTAAGAGCAATAAAGCTTTAAAAACCTGTTCTTCTCAGTCTTTTATTTAAGGAACTGATGCGTGGTAGCTATATCCTCCACTCGCCCCGTCTTTGTTTTGAAACTCAATTCTTTTTGCAGATAGCGATTATCGGCTGGAAGCAGTTTGCGTCCGACGACTTTTCTTCAAATATTGACATCTACCGCACTTGCGTGTAGATTTCCCGTGGTGAGTGTCTCTACTTGAACTACAAATAGAATAAAAGGAAAAGTAACTGAACAAACGAGGCTTTCATAAAATCCAACTTTTAAGCCATTCATGAAAGGTTTTTTCCTTCTTGAATGATGTTTTTAAGCTTTAACATAAAATATGTCAAAGTAACTTTCATGAAAAGAAACTGATACTATGATGATACTCGAGGCTTTTTATGTAACATTAAAATTAAAGTAGACTTTACTTACGACAAAATGGTGCGACGAACTGAAAACGTAATTATTAAGAAATAAGATATATACATAATGGTAACAAAATAAAGTTCCTAAATTATTAATAATTGAAATAAATGTGTGTTACTAATTTCATGTAATTAGAACATAGAACATGTCGTGTCACACCATTTACATATTTTGTGCCGCTAATGTTTCTTATAGAATGCTGCATATATGTATGAGTTTCTATAGGCTATTAGTCGCCGTCGGGAAAGTGTAATTTACTTGGAAATGCATAAAGATTTTCATTGTATACGACGTAATAAACTGTACTATGCCTACTACGGGTGAAATAAGTTCACTCTTTTAACGAAAAGTGTTACTGAAAAGCGAGTGTGTTTCAAAGGGGACGTCAAAATAGAGCGGTCGGGGTGTCCAGGAATCTGTGGCCCGCAGGCCGCGACCACATCAACCCTGTCTTTCTCAAGCTTCCGAACCTCATTCACCACCAATGTCAATTACCTGAAACGAAGGTACGTCACACACCTTACCCTACTCCATGTATGCATGAATGTAACTTGAACGCTTCAATACTTTTAAAGGTGCCTTTTTAATTTACGTTCTATTTTTTTCTCAGTTACTAACTTTGACTAAATCAAATTCAGAATGAGATGAAAAAATTCAATTCCATTACTTTATGTTCGAAGCAACGAGAATTAATTATGTTTTAAAATGTAATTGGTAGGAGAGTTTGTGTTATAAATGGTCGGAACCGCTTCACCGCGCTGCTTCCACCCCGCGCCCGCACTGGTCTCGCCTCGTGCCTCGTGTCCTTGCCTCGCCCCTTGCCTGGTCCCTCGCCTGGTCCCTCGCCTCACTCGCCTCGGCTCCTGTCCTCCTCCTCGCATACCGTGTACCACCACTCATCAGCTCAGTGACATCAATGTTCTCGCAAGCGCTGTTATTTGATGGCCCCATCCACGCACCAACGGATAACATTCGCAGTCGGCATTCACCAATGCATGCCGCTTCTCGATGTCACCGCGTTCAGTGGTTCGATGTTGTCGCTTCACAATTTACATTTTCCTTGGATGTCGAATGAGAGCCTCGGTCCAGCACTTTCCAAAACAAAATTCAAAAGGTTGATTTATGTTCAAGTTGTAATAAAATAGTCCTCCCTTCGTAATGAAATTTGGTTCAGATCACAGTCGAGACGCTTGACCTTTCCCTTTTGAAAGTAAAATAAATATTTGGATTGGTATAAGTAATTAACTTATTTTTTTGATGGACTACCCTTGGGAGTAATTGGTTGACTAATTGAATCGTAAGTTTTGCCTTCAAATGTTAATATATGGGTTCGATCGGCTGATGGAGTAGTGAGTGGCTACATAGTGTGTCGGTTTTGGTCCTTTGTGCGTGTCCCTAACGTGCGGCGCGGCGTGGCGGCGGCGCGGCGAGTAGCTCAGCGGAGGCGTTACGCAGATTCAGCTCCGGGGACCTGCAGTCGGAGTGCGATGAGGGCGAGGTGGACCCCTACACAGGCCGCCCGGCCACCACCAGCCAGCCGAAGCCGCAGGCTCAGAGGCCGGCCTCCCAGGGTGAGAACAACTGCATCTTTCTTTTACTCAAATCATAGTATTAACCGTTTGTGAATAAGTCCAGAAAAAAAAATATTATTTTTTTATTAAAAGTTTATATTTTAACATGAGCAATTGATGGATGCATTGATCCATATTATACTGAACAGAAACTGTTTTTCAACTACGCGTCCCTGCTTGATAAAATTGAGTGATAGTCTATAATATCCTCGATTTAACCCTACAATAGCTACTGGAGGCAGTATCGGTAGTGGAACGTCTCCGGCACCTACGGTGGCGCCGACCGCTACCACGACTGTGGGCGGCGGGGACTTGTCTCTGAACCTGCGCGGCGGGTCCCGGGGGACCTCGGCCCCCTCGTCGCCGGCCAAGTCCAGGGAGAGTCTGCTGCAGAGAGTGCAGTCTCTCACGGGCGCGGCCAGGGATCAGGGCGCTAACCTTTTAGGTAGGGAGTTAAGTTATAACACTAAAATCATGAAGTCCTGAACCCTATCATACGGTCTCACTCAATGATGAATTAAGTTATTCACTACCTTGAGGTTAAATCATTCCTTATTTAAGTTTAGAGTTTTCCTATGCTGATTTAAATCGATGTAGAATAAAACTAACGAGAACCGTACGAGAGAACTTTGCACTTCTAGAAGGTAATAACCTCTAGCATGAACTAGTTAGGTCATATTCCTGATGTTCATTATTCTTATTCTGAACAGGGAGTGTAACATCAGTGGCGTCAGTAGGGCGCGGCTACAATCGCGACCGCTGCGTCACTCTGCTGGTAGTGGACGACCAGAACACCGACTGGTCCAAGTACTTCCGCGGGAGACGGCTGCCTGGCGAGTGGGACATCCGCGTGGAGCAGGCCGAGTTTAGGGTGAGTCGGGGAGCAAGTCATTTAGTAACTCGCTTAACAATTGTGCTAGTAGAGGACGTACTAACATGGTACTAACGCACTGGTACTAATTAAATCAAGTATACTCGTAGAATGGTTTGAATTACCTTGCCATAAGATTTAAAAAAAAAACATTCATAATCAGACAGCGATATAACTCCTAAACAGATTACTTAGATGATGATGTTATACAAGTACCTAAGAGGTGTCAAGTAGGACCTAATTCAATATTTACACCTTTCTAAACTAGGAGTAAGGAAAAGTTGTAGTAAGTAGACCTTTCCGGTTTGTTAATTATCTCACAGATTTGATGCTGTAATGCCCTTCTACCATTAAATTTTGGACTTCAAACTACATACGCCCATACATACCTATACATACTAATTTGGTCCATAACGGGGTGCGTAAAATATTTGATTTATTGTAGGAACTTTCGGTAACAGCAAACTCCGATGGCGCGAATGTATCGATGGCGGTCTACCGCAGCGGTACTAAAGTGACGCGATGCTTCAAGTAAGTATTTCATAGACAAGTGCTTACTTCACAGCCATAGATAATGTTTATCCTTTGTCTATTGGCAAGTGATTGTGTTTATGGTTTAGGCCTGAGTTCGTGTTAGTTCGGCAAAACGTCCGAGATGCGGGTGCAGACTTCCGCTCGCTACTGTTGGGCCTCAAATTCGGCGGAGTTCCTTCCATCAACAGTCTCAACTCGATCTATCACTTCCAGGTTCGTTAAATTGATTACTATTTCACTAATATTGGAACAAGAATAGTCATGTTATAAATTATATGTGTAGATAAAAATGCTAACTATTTCCAAAGATAGATTACCTACTAGTCACAGTAAGCCGTTATAGGAACTTAATTTACAAAGAACAAGACATTCTTTACCCGAAGTTTTTGGTTTTAAATTAATCAATTTTAACCCCTTTTATTTGAGTAATAAAATCTAGTACAACTTAGGATTTGAGTCTAGGTCAAAGCTTTATTAATTTAAGCCCTTGGCTTTCATTTCTGGACTGTTACTTTTCGCCTCAAATAAATGTATATGTATTTATGCGACGTTGTATTGTGTGGTGTAGGACCGGCCCTGGGTGTTCGGCCACCTCCTGCAGCTCCAGCGCCGTCTCGGACGAGAGAACTTCCCCCTCATCGAGCAGACCTACTACCACAACCACACCGACATGGTAAGTACCTAGATGAACACCTTTCTTCGTTTCTCAGGGATATGGAATGAAACAAACGAACACTATACTAAGTTGTTTATTAAAACTAAATATCACTATAACTTGTTAATTTACAATAATTAACTTACAAAATAAATAATACAAAAATAACGTTAAAGTAATTTCGTCTAAAGACAAAACAACAATTTGGACCGTCCAAAGAAAAATCACAAAGTTTAACAAAGTATTAATATAAATTAGAAATTCTTAGAGTCCCTTTTCATTGTTAACGGTTTACAGTATTTGTTAATCTAACATACATACATAGGCTAAAATGACAGCTGCAATTTTAAGTTAAATTAATTAATGGAATAATGAATTTTACTTTTTCGAACGGACACAAGTGGATCTGAATGTCGTATTGTTAATGTTAAATCAAGTAGCGGTGTTATTGTAGTGTTGGTATTGTAGACATCTCGTTAGTGCGGGCGCTCTGCAAAGTAAGACATGGGCGTTACATAAACACTAACTACCACTGAACACAGTATTCATGTAACTGTGAGTGATTCTCGGTAATTAGTAGCAAGATACATCAAAAGGATTATGTTTACGCACACTAGCACCGAACAAATCCAAAAGCCGAGAGTATGATGTTTATTTGCTTCGAGAAACTTGTTCACAAGCAAGAGGTATTTATTTTAATCATTCTGTTTTATTAACATCAAGTGGGAAATTACTAAGTAAAAATCTCTAAATAATGGTAAATAGGGCTTCAAAACAGACGGTTGTGTTTTCAACTTTAGATTAACTATATACTTAAGTCGTTCTATTGCAAAGTACAGTTTTTAAAACACCAGTATTTAGAATATACATGGTAAAAACCTCTTTTGACACTGTGTTAAAAGTAAGCGCTAAGGTCTCTCATCTCATTGAAAATATCAATCTTTAGACCACGTCGGAGGCGGACTAAAACTTCGACACCAGGGTTGACCACTAACCTACTCGAAATGCAATGAAATCAGTGCAATGAGGAGAATTTTTCGAAGATTCAATTGCCATATATAGTTAAGGGTTGCCAGTATCGATAATAGGTATATGAATGTTGTACATACCTAGTCCACCGGCATCGCTGCTCGCGATCGTGCAGACAGATGCCGTGCCTCTGGTAGCATTCGTCGTTCTTTGTCACGCAAGTGTTGGGTGACTTGGTTCGGCGGTTGGTCATGTGAACCTGGTTAAGATATTACGTAGGTATATTAGATTTTTTATTAAAATTCGTTCCTTGGACACTCTTTTATATACCCTCCTTACTTATTTATACTTATCTAGTTATATACATGATTCTATTTATTATTATTATGACCTGTTACTACTAAGTACTAGCCTTTTATGAACATATTTTGTTTTTATTTTGATATTTATCTAGCAAGTTTTGCCTACAAGCTATGGTTACTGATAGTTTACTTTACCATGTTCTTAATGTGACGTTTGTTAAACCGTCAACTATTTACAAGAAGTGTTTGTGATGTCTAATGAATATTTTAAGATTGTACCGTTCGTTTTGGAATATTTCAGCTTCTAAGTGGAAAATTAGTTATTTACTGAAACACTTTAAAACTATGCAGGCCACTTTGAGTTTTAAACTTGGTGATAGCATTCCAAGCAAAGTTAAAACGGATATTTCAGTTGAAGTTGTGTGATCATTCAAATTTTTCTTTTATTTGGCTGTCATTTGTGATTGCATTGGTTTGTGCCCGCCTACGTATTCTAAAAGAAGGGTGTTGGTGATTGAGACTGATCGTAATTGGCAAAAATAAACAACGCTCCCTTATTTTAGCACCATTTATGTTATAAATAGGTAGAGCGATTGTTTCAAAAAGTTTAATGTTACGACGTTTTTGTTTGTTGTACTTCACTGCATACCTAATTTATGAGTAAGTATCATAAAAACAAATGAATGTCGCGAATTGTTTTAAATGAAAGTCATATATATTTGGCTGGCTTTGCACGCCAACAATGTTGCATTTTAGAAACATTTCGGATTCTAAAATCTTAAATAAATTACCGACTAAAATAGTTTTAAAAGTTTGCAGTTATCATTTCGCCCTTTTTTGTAATAAATGACTGACACAACTTTCAAATCGAAGTCATAACGTTTTTTGTTGTTGAAACTTTATGTTTTGTTTGAACTAAGTCCTTTATTTTGAGGCGTTAAAATCCTCTAAAATCTTCTGTGAATTACCTTGCAAGTGCATCCTTGTCTGTAAAGCATTCGGAAGCCCTTCCTCTGCCGCGGCGTGACTTCTCTCCACTTGCTGATGAACCCGCAGAGGTTGATGTGTGCCTCCAGGTGGGATACGCGTCCTGGGAACAAACGCAAGATTATACATATGACGTACCATATGGTAAACATGTAGCGGATAGAATAGGGTTATTCGTAACTTGTGGTTGTAAAATGTACCGACCAGGTCATACCTTACGTGCCTAAGGTCCTAAGTTAAGGTTGTAGTGAGACACTCGTCTAGCCTATACAAATATCTGAAGGAGCGGACAGACTCTTTATCCTGCACAATTTTTTGGTCAATATTTGTACCGACAACTGTTGTTAATATCATTAAATATAGACTCCAGTACGTCGAGGTATTCTGAAGACTGGCTAATCGCAGAATAGGTCCTAAAAAAGAGGTATATTGAGATCTCACCACACTACAGATCACATGAACATTTGTCTTAGTGTATCTTTCCCATAGGTGTGTCATAAATCCATACAAACCTGATATAATATAGGTCTCCCGCGGCTGCAGACTCACTCCGCACATAGAGTCATGTGCGGGAGACAAGAGGCGGCCATGTTTAAGCGCTATGGCGGCTTTCGGCGTCGACTGCAATCAAAAAAGTACAATATATTATTGAGTTTTTATTGTACAATAGGTGCGATAAAACGATCGACGCCTCCGAACCTCGTTTATAGTATCCTAAAATCTTACGACTGCAATTTAACGAGCTAATGCAAGCTTCGACTACTGCGCCTCATCGCTGCTCTTATGCTTTGCATTCCAACACTATATTACAATGATATATAGCGCATCCTAATAAATCACATTAAAATGATAGATGTGAACATCTGGACGTTTAAAATATAGTTTGTTACACAATAAAGCTTTTACTGTAATCGTATTGAGAAAGAAGTTGCAATTTGTTGTAATGTGTTCTTGATTTTTTATGTACATCTATGTAGTTCAGTTGTAGTACGTAACTATAGTTTACGAAAAAGTCTTCGGATCAATTAATAAAGGGTCGTAGTAAGCTACAGTGATACAAGATTACTAGTTTGATAGTTGTACTTACTTTGAACATATTTCGTATTTTCACTTTGTACATATCGTATGAATCCTTTGCTTTTAACATTTTTTGTACTCTCCCAACAATAACTGTAAAAGAAAAAGAAACGTGATTGAACCAAACAGAAACATGGAAAAATATGAGAAATTAGTCACAAGTACAGAAGATAAAAAAAGCAACCTTGTAGGTACAAGGTTTTCAAAAGAACTCCTCATTAGCGAAATGGATTCCCGGGACTACAGGGAACAGGGACCCAGAGGGGAAAATTAAACATAAAACTTGTTTTGCCCCAAATCATAATACTTACATTATCAAGACAAAAACAGGAAAGTGAGTCATTTAGGAGTTTAACGGTAAATAAATGTTAGTAATTTTGTTTTCCATTCCCCGGGAGGAAGTAGGTGGACATCTGGGATCTTAAATAAAATATATTTCGGGTAAGCGGGTCCCTAGGGCCACACCGCCGGCCGTTTCCTAACAAAAACTAAGAATATAAGTACATCAATATTTATTTACATAAGACTGAAGTTGGCATCTCAAACCGTACCGATATAGTAAATTAGATTACCTAATCTTTATAATATTGACATCATTTTATCTACATATCATTACCTATCACTAGTTTATTAATACATGAGTTCCTATTGCCTTTTCAGTTTTATTGTCTTATCTATTTTTAACTTAATTGTACGCGCCACTGATAGACATATCATCGTAATATGAGGAAAAGATAAAATGGGAAAGAAATGTTACGTTCCACAGTACGTAACTAATTTATAAAGTTCGTGAATAGTACAAGTTTACTGTGATAAGATTTTACATGGGACATTACATTAATTTTGACACTGACTGTATCGCGTTCGCGTATTTCAATGAAGAACTCGATAGTTCTTTCGATAGAAGGACCTACAATTTTAACTATAATTTCAACGCACAGCCAATACTACTGTACCTAGAAACTCAAAATTTGGGGTTCTTTTCATGATGTAAGTGAGCACTAAGAGAGGATTTTGAGAAATTCAACCCCAAAAGGGGGTGGCTAAAATGGGTGGCCCTTTCACCCGAAGCCAATCGAGGGCAGCCACTAGTATAATATAATAATAATAGGTGCGTAACTTACCAAAATCACTGTTACAATATTGTGTCTGTGGGTGTTCGGGTGCGCAAGAGCAGGCGGCGGCGAGTCGGTAGCAGGCAGCCATCAGCGCCAGCACCAGCCATCTCGTCAGCATCGTGGACTGGATATATCTCGTATCTGGAGGAAATAACACACGTTATTATACAACTTATATGCGGTCCTGCCTGCTCCTCAGCAGTAAACGTTATCGGTATGAGATAATAATAAGACCAGCAGTGCGCGCGGTTGCATCAGCATTTATGACGTTTCAATCTTCCCTGGACATTCACGAATACTTACATACCAAAATTGGTCGAGATCATAACTGGTCCGGAGATTGAATGAGACTCATAAACGTCAATTAATGTATATATACATAGGTTTAGTAATAATATGTTTAGGGAATTCCAATAGGTACTCGTACTAGGTAATACCGGGATTCTTTGTTTTTATCGATACATGGTTTTCCCATATTATAAAGTATTCTTAGTTAGGCCTAGATTAAAATGTTAGGCACATAAGTGCTTTGTCAAATTTGATTTATTCGGATTGAAAATTCTCATTGACTTTTTAGTGGGGGCATTAAAGTTTGCCAATTTTCATGGGGTTTTATGGGATTTCATGTGACAACGATTCAAAAGTAAGTACAGTCCATACCTAATTTGAATGTTGAAGTTCAAAAAATACGAAGATTAAGTCGTAATAGAAAGTTCCGACCAGATGTTAACATTGTAGGTGATTGTTTATAGGCCTATAATGTTATCACGAATTGAAATGATTACGTTAGCCGGTAAACTCATCAGTCATCACGGTGCAGTGTTCCGAGGGCTTGTTACCGTAATAAATTAACTTAACCACCTCCGGGACACAAGATGGTGTGACCTATTTAACAGTAACCTCATTTCATTCCTCGCACGTCTTAAATGACACCGCTATTCTTTTATTAGAGTTTTATATCCACAAGCGTAAAATGAACGAACGTAGCTCTCTCATAATTGAACCCAGTCCAACTAAGAAGTAGTTATCCTGTCAACCGAACTATAAAAGAATACAGTTACCCGTCCCTTTGTTAGGTGTTAAAGTTAATCCGATTTACTTGTATAATCTCACGAATGTCCTTTCAAAGACTTATCTGTACCATTAAACTTTGTTTTCGATGGAAAGAGATTAAAATATTATGAACGGTCGTAAGTGGATTATCAACATTCATTGGTGGTTTGTGATGCTCGTATTTCATCTTGTCATAAATAAGTGCATCGTTATATTTAGGCCCGCTCGATCTTATCCTAATTTAACTTGATATACAAACACTAACTTGCTTGCTTCGAAATTTGCATAACAATGAATTTAACTTTGCAAACAATAACTAACTCAGAACCGTTTGTGTAGGAGCTTAGATCGTAAACGTTATACTTCGCTTAGTTTATTTTCTTTATACCAAGAATTGTTTTATTCAGCTCTAAATTATTTATTCGGTAAATAAACCAAAAGTAACCTTCCGACGCAAACAAATAAACAAAACATTTTATCGCAACAATTAGAAAAATAAGGAGCAAAAACCTTCGTAGGTATCATAAATAGATATTTAATGGTTTCCTCTTATTATAAAGTATTACGTGATCTTATGTTAATCTAAATTTAAAGTTAGGTGATATCATCATAGGTATACTTAAATTCTCTGTAACTGATTTTGTCGTTCGTTCATTTGTTGAAGTACGGATAAATGGAGGTGAGGATTTGAAAATGGAATGACTTACGTGAGATATTCGTTTTGGCAAGTCACATCACGCGAGTCAGTCAGTCAACTGGGTGCCCTCTTGAGCATGAGTGTATTATATGAGAGCAGCGCAGACGGCGCTTTGTATCTGATGCATGACTACAGCGGCGCCTACCTTCGTTTGTGTTTAGGTTTTTGGATAAAATCACGATGCGGAAATTTTATGAGTGCATTCCCATAGTCGTGCCTCCAGTGTGGACCGTTGAGTTAACTCAACAATACCTCATTCGTCAGGGTTCGTCGGGAATATTGACGTTTGTAATGCATTTATATACATTTACAGTATTTATTCGTTTTCGTTTGAGCACGGATATAATACAAATCAAATTGTTATTGGTACAAAGGCAGTGAGCCTAATATGGAAGTTTAAACCCATAATAATCATATTTTATTTAACATTTTCGAATTGTTTTTACAAACGTGTCATAATTGTAATTTGAGCCTTTCAAAGGAATTACATTAAGGACCTACTTTACATAACCCACTTACTTTGAAAGAGATTACATTTAGCAGTCACATATTAATAACAAAAACATAAATCATGCCAAAATTCTGTGCCATTTTTGACTCACCTATTGTATCAATACCTTGGTTTTGCATGTATCATTAATTATCGTAATAATAGTTTATTGTCCATAACTTCATATAGCAACACTATTCAATGCAAGTTTCAATATGTTAATAGTTGTAAGATGTCAACGTTTAACCTTTAGTATAATGTGTCATAAAATTACAAAATTTTAGTATAACATTGTTAGGAACGTGCTTACTTGTAATAGGAAAATAACAAAAGTGGCTACAATGATGCACCTGCGACATAACTTGTGGTATAAAAGCTGTATAAAAGTTATACAAAACGTTCACGACATATCCTTCGAGGGAATGTTATGAGATTTTTTATCGAAATAGGTAACGTGTTTACTCATTTCAGTCACGTATTGTTACGTAATGCTTTCAACAGAATTTCTTACGATATTCCCTAAAAAGTTGTCAACGCTTCGAGTCAATGAAGCTTGTAATAAATGGTTATTATTTTCAATGATGAATAATATTATATAGTTCCGAAGAAGTGATTGTTGCAACAAAACAAAACGAGAAAATGTATCGCTTATAACCGAAGCTTGTATTACGACTATAACCCACTGTAATACTTGTAAATACTTCATGAACTCTTATGACATGTGCGTACAAAAATAGCTATGAATCTTTAAAAATAGAGCATCAATACATAGACTATGTAATAGTTAGTGCAATGATGTATATTATATGTTAGTTAGTTCCATCAACATTCTGCGGTTTTAGCTCAAGGTATGTGCAGATCGTATGTGCGGTAACCACTATTGGTATTAAGCAAATAAATTTCCTTTTGTGGCCACACTACGTCAGAATACGTTAGTACTATAATAATACAAGCACATGTTTACTTTGGAACTGACAACTTATTTTGGTAAAGTGACAACATTTGATGGATATTACAAAAGTTATACAAATATACTTATGAGTTATTGAACCATGGATTTGGTACTAAATTCATAACTTGATTTGACTAAGTGTATGTGACGGCTGATATATCTGTTTATGTGATAGTGGTAGCTCATGCTAAATTGGACGGTTACAAACGTACGATATTCGATGTTTAAAATGTTTTCTTGTAATACGAAAATTAGTTTATATACGTCATTCGATATTTAAATTGTTATACTATTTTGTTTAAGTAAAACACACGTAAATTGTCGCAGTGCGGACTTGTTGTAAAATACGGCCGATCATGACTCTTGTCACAAAAACATAAATCTGTCTCATATCCTCATTAGATCGTGACGCGCCCATTATAACCGACATGTTGCTAACATGTCAATCAATCTAACTCTCCTCTGTTCATCAATATTACAACTAAATACACCCACGTTACCTCAAGGTAACACGATCCTTGATCGATTATTCGGTTTTGTGTTACAAACATTTGACAAGATTTGCTTAATTATAACAAGAGACCATTGTTCGGGGCATTGTGGAGGTAACAAAGTGAAATAATTGGTTCCAAATTCGAAAATGATTCATGAAGGCTTTTGTTAAGTTGAACTCATTTATATTCTTTAAATATATGAAATTTAGTCGTGTTTAATAAAACAATTAGTTTATTATTGATGTTATAATTTGAACATTAATCACGTTGTTATTAATCTACTTATAGCTCGTGTAAGTAGTCTCGGGCTTATAATAATCGGGCGATCTGTACTCAAAGGGCCATTCAATTTAAAAGGTCAGCAGCACTCTATGATGTATTTTATTTGCGTATAAAACTCGAATCTCATGACGTCTGCACCGGCTTAAAGGGATCTTTATACACGTTATTTATTCGAATATCGAATGATGAATGTTGGAATCGCCTCGCGTTGAAATGTTAACGTTTTTAAAATGAAGTGTAAAATGTGTGCATCACGGCTGTCGACGTGAATGTAAACGGACGTTTAGCCGTTCTTCTGCCTCGTTTATCCTTTTTAAATATACAAAATGAAGTCGTTATTCAGTAATCAGCATTAAATTTGGATAAAAAGCATTAAAATGTCGGCTAATTTGTGGAGACGATAAAAATGTTTTGGTTATCTCTTTTTAATTTTTGTGTCCATAAATCTTGCATTTATTGTTATTAATTGTCGTAAATGGTTAACAACGTACGTAATAAAAGACCGGTAATCATATTATATCATGTTTTATGTTTTATGTGGGGTACGTGTAGAAGACCGTTGAAAGTGTGAAACCGATTCCATCCCACACAATCGAAGCTCATCTTTATATAATAGAGCCGACATCAACACATATCATCTTAATCCCTAATAAATGAATGTTTAATGTATAATTTTGTTCCCATGCGTAATTCGATTATGTCGCAGTAAGTTAACATTATACTGAACACGGAGCATGTCGTTGGGACGAGTGTATCGTGTAATTTGATAAGTGTTTTTATTAGAATGTTACATTATTACTGCTGGCGAGTACAAATTGCATGTAAACTAATACTTGTGCTAATACACGGCTATGCTATACACACGGTATTGTATCATACATCAAGTTGACTTCACCTTCGACTGGAGTTAACGATCACTTTGTTTAGAATTTATTACGTTACTGTCTTGTCTCAGCGAATTAGTATTATTATCAATCAGGGATACAGTTTCTCTTATTTTATTGATTTGTTAAATAATACGTTACGAGGAGCTTACTTTCAAAGTGATTTACTGAAAAAGATCAATCTATTAAAGAGCCATTTGAAAGCAATAATCTTGTTACCACAGAAAACTTTCTCTTGCTCAGTTTCGTAGTATTTTGTAATTAACACCCGTAATTGAGATATCAAAAGTAAATATACGACTTCCTTCTGTTTAAATGAGAAAAAAACTGACAGATACTTAATTACTTTGTAGTTGTTTCATAATAAATAGCGATAACGTATTTAGTTTTCCTTTTAGATAAAACTAGCAGCGCCCCGCGGTTTTACCTGCGTTGTGCCCGTTCCCGTAGGAATTTCGGGATTTTTATACATATAAACCTTCCTCTTGAATCACTTTATCTATTTAAAAAACCGCGTCAAAATCCGTTGCGTAGTTTTAAAGATTTAAGCATATATAGGGACAGACAGACAGCGGAAAGCGACTATGTTTTATACTATGCAGTGATAATAATAATTAACTGAAAAGCGTAATCACTATGGTGATTTCAAACCTTATTAGATCGGATAATACTAATAATATAATAATATTTAAATATGATTCCTATTATATACTTATTACTAGAGACTGCCTATCAACACGTACTTATTATAATCACATTATTGACATCAACTGATATCTTATTATGACTTCTATTCGACTTTCTTATCAATATATTCAATATAAAATGGTTTATGTTATAAGTTATAGAAACTAATATCGTTATTAGTATATTTTGGATTACTGTCGCTCAAATGATCGTATTACAATAAGGAATTAATATTATCAGACATAAACTGGTCGTTGTTTATATATACATACTAATATAATAAAACTGAAGTTTGATCTTTTGTTTGTTTGTTTGAACAGAGCTCTGGAAGTACTAGTCAGATTCAATAATATACGGGAAAAACCACGAGGCGGAGTTAGTTTATGTTTAAATTCGGTAAATACGCATTGAAAAGGTATAAAACTTATTCAAACTAATACGTAACAATCGAATAAAAATCCCTAATATTACGAAAACTAACTTTACACCGGTAATATTATTAGTTTTAAAAATTAAGCATTAAGATTCAACGTTTTCGTGAATGCATTGTACTTAGGTAATAATATGCGGTGGCACGTATTCGGAGAAGGAAAATAATGATTTGGTATAAAGCCAACTCACGCGCTGGATGTGGGTCGCTCTCCAAAATGCTCCAGCCGATACACCAGCGAGCGAGCTCACAACCACCGACTCACAAACAAATAATCAGCACTCCAAATATAACGGCGATTAACATAAGAAAAGTCTGTATTTGGTTTTCGGTTAACACTCAAGGAAAGTCCATTTGTTTAAAACAAACAATATACGAACGAACGCTGAGAGGATTATCCAAATGTCACGTCACGTATAAAATAATAAATATTTCGTAACAAGTACTCGAGAGGTCCGTGTTCACAGCTGTTTCAACTCATAACTAGTAATAACTCAGTTACTAAGCCTCTATATACCAAGCTTGCTGTTGTTTATCATTAACTAAACCGCACACTGAACCAATGCCAATAATTTACCGTGAATTGTGAGCAACATCCTTACTTTTATTATGTTTATTAATAAAGTTCGTTCCCGAGTGAATCAGGACTATCCTTCTATTATAAAGTATGATCGGCGGTGAACCGGTGACCCTTCGCGCGGCTGGCCCGATCATAATAGCGAACTTGACCGCCCACACTCGCGAACACTTCCACAAACCTTTGCCGCCACTCGGACCTCGGTACACTCGTAGCGCATTCAGGAACACGACTGCGCAAACAAATATAACATCTGTTTTAACAATGAGTTACGCGACGCATCCACGCTCGCGTAGGGCCGCCCGGCCACGGCACAGCTGCGTCCAACACATCAATCAGTCAAGATCAATCACTGTCGTTCTTTTCATATCGAATATTGACTCAATTCAAGTTCACCTCTCCCGTTGTCGGTACAAGCTGCGCCGACTTTCACAACCATTACCGCGAGTACGAACCTCCGAGTACCAATAGCGGTTCTCGTCGATAACACCCTATCGTTTCTTGGATCAGACCATTACACCAATTTACGAGACGACGACTGTTGTAAGTGACACGTTATAAATCTTTTTGCCAATTTCTTTGTATAACAATGCGATGCATTGAAAGAATGTAATCCAAACGTTTACTTTCTTCGACGTCTGTAATTTCGGAAGTAAATCGATACCGGTTACGACGTATCAAATTATCGAATGATTTGTATTTGCCCCTTTTCGTTGGGATGGCGATCAATTAGACCTCCCAGTTGTAGGGAACAGAGGCTCATAAATAACTTTTGGAACGAGCACTTGCAATACAAATTAAATAGAATTTTAATAAATGTAATCTAGAAGGAATTTGTTATTACTATTACCTCATTGAGTCGTTAAATACTAGATGAACTGCTTAGGAGTGGACCTACCTATATTCCAAAAATAATTATGACATTTACATGACTCATTTTAATATAATATTCACAACAGTTTACTTCTTTGGATAAAGCGGTACGTGCACGAGAATTGCTTTAAAGTACTTTAATATAAAACCACAAGTTTAATTAAATTACATGTTACATTAATGAATAGAAGTTAGTAATTAATGGCGTTTTTCCTTATGCCCATTGTAATACTGCAGGTTTTGAGAATAAATCAGCGAGCGAAAGCGGTGCAATATGCTGCGCGAGCGCACGAATAATCTCTAGCGCACTCAAGATTCAATGTTAACTTTCACGTCTGGACTTGAGGAGTTGAGCTTACTATGACTCCACAGACAGTTTTGAAATGAATAATCTTCCTTACGAAAGTTCAACAAATTGATGATTGATTCATTAGTTATTAAATATTAAGAATAATATTTTGTTTGAATAATGTTTACACTGATATGTAACAAGGCTGAGTCCATAACTTATTTTCTCTATTACCTGATGAAGTGACGAATTCATAATAATTAGGAATAATATTTTGTTCGAATTATGTTTAGATAAACATAACACGGTTGGGTCTAAATATACAGATAACATCTTATTATTCTAATTATCTAATGAATTACATAAAACATGCAAACAATGTTATGTAACATTTTGTAATAAGATTACCTTATTATTTCCATAATAAATGAACTTGTGCTACAAACAATAACTTCGTAGAAGTTCGTTTTATCACTCCGATAACAGTAATAAAGCTGCGTCACCACACTATACTCCTGAATGAACCATGATTCATGCCGAATTATATTTAGAATAACACTGTTCATTAATAATTGATATTACTATACGAAACACAGATATTTTAATTACTCGATGAAATGTTATCGTTTCATATTCGTTCCATAATAATACATCGAAGAGCTCTACCTTGTTTATGGTTTCAACTTTATTCACTTCAGAATTTACTAGTTCCCCTTAAAATGAATTTTAAACACAAATAGACCACATTTGCATATTAAAATGGTTACGAACAATGGGAATGAGAAATTTTATTTGTTATCGTCTGGGAACGATGGCCTGCCCTGAAATGCGACGTTTAAATAAAAATACAGTCGTGGCCTATCTGCCCTTTATCTGATGGAGTCTCGGGCCGTATGTTTTATTCATGGGGGTATCGTCTCAGTTGTTCCTGTATTGTCTACGCGTGTGCAATTAAGAAATTTATGCGTAAAGCCTTCAGGCGGAAAGGTGTATGGCGGGTTGAGTCACCGGGCGTGCGACTCGGACGGACTGCGGCCGAGTCGCCGCCTCACCTGACTGATGCTGATTTATCTGACACATCGGTGGTGATCGATGCGTCTGCAGCCGCAGACAGCCTCAACAACCTTCAACACCAACTTTATTTCATTTGTATTCAAACCTTTCACTTTATTGGCGAATGTGTATGCAAATTTAAGGAAAATGTCTATTGTTATATGGAATTCAACATGAGTCATACTTGAATCAGAGGTACTGAATTATAATAGTGTGTTAGTATTATCTAAAACACTCATTATTTACAAGACCCATCAGTTACCATTACATGTAATGCGTTACGCAACTAGGTATTTTGTTAATATAGGTTAGGATGATCGACGACCACCACTCCTGCAGCGATAAATCATGTAGGGATTAGCACTTTGTATACGACTCTATTTGTAACTGGCGACTTTTGCTCTTTTCGCACATTGACACCACGCATCTATTAGGCAAATAATGGCTAACAAATTACAATAATTTCCATTATTAAGATAATAAATGCGTGAACAATAAATAAACTGTCAATTTAACCTTTATTTATTTGTTTATTTTGGCTCGTAAACAAACAAGTTTGGAGTCATCGTGGTTGGCGCAGTAAATCAAACATTTAACGAACAAGAGCTGTCTGACCAATAAACCTTTTTAGGAAGGAGTCGGTGTGTCCGAGTGCCTCATATTATCGTCGTCGCCTGCCATTAGTATGAGAAACTGGGTTAACTCGAATGCGCCTGCACTGCTTCGTTTCGTATCGTATATCTAATGTAATTGAAATCGTTATGTCCTTTTAATATAAGTAGTAGCATTTTATGTCTTATTTAAATTATAATTATAGTGACTCTGAATAATGTGCCACTGTTTAAAATATTGGTAAGCCTTGTTCTCATGCTCTAATAGAAGAAAAAATACAATATTTGTAGGAATGTAAATAATATCGAAACTATAATTTGATTTTGAATAACATGTTATAATCAGCAAGAAACTAACCGTGGACGATTGTTTATTATTTAAATGTAAACAGAAGACGTGCTTACTCTTTAGTTTGAATTATATTTGACGGCAAAACATTGATATGGTAATGTGAGAAGTGAAATAGGTAGGCTGCAATTTTCATTTGTTTTGATTTATGCATTTAACTATTAAACATTTAACTAATTACAGTTTTAACTGTAGTACATATTAATACGGATGTAGTTTCGTTAAACACGGCCATTAACTCTGAAAGCCGCAAATAAGATTGATGTATAATGGAGCAAATGATTCACTTGAAGAGATTTAAGGATTGAAAGAAGATGAATGGTTAGCGCGGGGGTGGGCCGAGACCGAATGTCTCGTCAACCTAGAGACATCGACTAATTAGTGTCTCGAGACAAATTCAATTAAGACGACGACAGTAGACACGCTAATAACTATGATCCAGATTGTACCGTATACTGTTGTTTAGATAATAAGCAATACAAGGACATAAGACTTAAACATTCTCAGGGGTATAAATAGAAACTGAAGCGTCATTTATTCATTGAAGCTAACATCAATGTTTCTAAAAGTAGTTATTTAATTTATTAATGACATACAAACAACCGAGCAAATTCTTTTTCTATTTCGTTTATTTTCTCTAGTGAGTACTGAACCATAATTACAACGAATGTATATTCGATAAATTATTAAGTTCATTTTTATTTTTGCTAGAGCGAACGTGTTCGGTGCAGAACGAGTGTTCGTTAAATATTCAGTAATAAAAAATGAACAAGAGTGTAGACGAGATGAAGGGCTGTCCATACTGTCGATACATCGGCCGCGGCGATGACAGTTCGGTAAAATAAAACTTCATGAGCATTAACAAATTGACATTCATGACGTGTTATGGACCCTCATTAACGTCAATATCTTTGTACATTTTTTATAATTCCACCTTCAGGTAGGTAACTCAAATGTCACATGCACACGATTTATAATTAGAAACTGCGTATATAAATACTTCATTATCCATTGATACTGAAGATAGTTGTTGTTAATGCCTCTGAATAGATGAATGAGTTTTTTTATGGAACCGTGTAAAGTTTTCAGGAAAATAGCAACCGGTTACTCAATACCTGAAATTAAAACGGAGTATTGGAATGTGCAAACATAAACCAACATTTACGACCGTTCACGTCTCTAAAACAAAGTTTAGGTTATGAAAGAATGTTCAAAACAGTTTGAAATGTGTGGGTATAAAACCAGGTGGGCTTTCAAATAAAAAATAACATATAGTGCGTTTATTCTCGTTGGAGTTGAAGGAAAGTGAATAACGCATAACGACATGAACAGGATTGACTTCAACTCACCTGTTCACATAACGCTACAGAGAAGATGTATTGCCCTTTGTTCCGCGAGACCGAGACCGCCCGAGAAGTTTATACCGACTTTGGTTTAACACGATTGCGTAAAAGTAGTGAAAACAGCAGTCACAAGCATAACCAATATTAAAAGTGAAAAGTTTAGTGCAACTTTTGATTTTAACAAGAGAAATTGCACATAATTCATAGTTCTAATATTTATATGTTACACGGAATAGATTTCCGATTGTTCGGAACACTGGAGATCATTAGCATAGTTTCTCCAATTCGCGACGGTCGAAGGTACCTCTAGTGAGGTGAGGTGTTGCAACATGTGGTTGTTTAGTTGCGTGCTAAACAAACGAGTGGAGCTTTCGACACGGGTGCAGTTAGCGGCCCTTCGTATGGAGATGTCGCGTGACACTCGCGGTGTCGCCGACACTCACTGTCGCCGGCTCGCGCCCATACCCGCTCCGAGTGTCTCGCCAAACAACGACACATGTACTTCACAATTTACGCTGCATTCTTTCTGTACAGCTTTATACATTGTCGGATAGCTGAATGTAATAGTAATTCAAGGTATAATATAGCTTTTTGTTTCACCGACTTTCTCTATTAATGGTTCAGACTAATATCCGGAAAACATAATGGTCAGACACGTCTGGTTGCATTGTTTTCCGTAATATCGATCCCTAACTTTCTCTCCGCTGAGAACAGGATACCGGCACCCGGCCTCTCATTATAAATGAGAAGTGAAATCATCAGTGACGGTTACCTATACATTACGCGTCTGGGCCCGTACACAACGTTTGCTTCAAATAATTCAAATAATGCATCTTGAATACTGATGCAGTTCAGCAAAAACGTATTCGTCACCGAAAGTTCGAGTATTATTTGAACTAAATGTTCAACCCACCTATCTGTTTATTGCAGTAACACAATTTGTATGCGTTGATTCGACTAGGTCAGCCAATATAGATTCGTCCTCGACCTATTTGTGAATATATTACGAGTGTTTATTGAGAATAATGTGATCAATTACGGAATGTTTCAAGTGTTAGAATATTAATTCATCGTGGATACTCATTGTACGTAAGTGTATATATAATATATACGCGTTTTTTGCGCAATCTTTTAGTTATAAGTTAACCATTAAATCATTTGAGAAATCCGTTTTTTTGATAATAACTCGTTTAACATACCTAGGTAGTGTTTTCCTAAACATTGATTATATTTTGCTTTATGTTTAGTAGCGCAATTTGTAATTCTGAGAAGTCCCGGTTTATTGTGACTCACTACATTTCGACTAAATAAGGTTATTAATAATATGTTTGTGAGGAAAATGGGAGGAAAACGCTGAAAACAAATCTTCTCAGTTAGGCGTAAGACACATACAATGGCCCGAAGCGGACCCGCAACAGGCCAGGTATGACACCTTTCGTACAAAGAATACAAGGATTACAATACAATGTCACGCAACCCGTAACCGGCCCGCACCCGGAACATGAGTGTCTTGCGCTTAAAATAGAGTAATTAATCCCAAATAACAGACTACAGAATACTACTGCGCACCGTTTCATGTTCTTCTAGCAATTTATTATTCGAGACCTGTCAAAGTGTTTTTCTTTTAGCAAGTAGTACTTGTATGGTTTATCTTTAATTTACTGGCGCCTATAAACCGAGCTATGATCAAATTTTTATATAAACCGAATGAATTATTGGTACAGGTTTTAAAGGTTGCTTCGAAGGACGACGTCTCCGTAAATTACACTCAATTTGTACACTATTTAAATGAATGTTGAGATGAAACGGAACTGCAGCTGACAGACGCTGTGACAGTTGCCCGGAGACTATCATATCTCAAACACTGTCAGTGGGGAATGCGTACCGATTCTAAATATAATAAATAACACATTATATTATTAGATATCCATTCATGTTTTGCAAACTAGTGTAATAAAAGTGAATAATAACAATTTTATATCGTCGCACAAAGTAAACAAGTGGATAACTAAAGGAATTCTTATCTTCAACATAATCTTAAAACTAATTGGATCCTAAACGAGAGTTGCAGAACTCCGATCAAGTACAAATAGCAATGGTCTAACGACTCTATTGAAAAACATACGTCATACAGCGCATTACTGTTCACTGCACGATTGCAATTCACAAATAAATCGTTTGTTACGTCGAGATTAAACGTTTGATAGTGCATTTCAATTTGTAGGATCATTGGTTTCGTCCTCCAACGGTGACAGGTCAATCATTAACCCAGTTAGGTGCGGAGATCTCTGCCTGACCGCTGATGATTACTTTAACAAATGCATTACTCAATCATTCCTTCAATATATGATTACTCAAATATTCCTTCAGTAAGCGATGCTTACTACAACATTCTTTACAGTATTGGACTTTGTATTGATGTGTATGCAGTTACGAAATACCTAAAAAAAATTGTTATTATTAAAATAACACTGCAATGTTGTACATAATTTCCTCGTTTTATTATCATAATTAGTTCTATGTAATGTTAGAGTGATGTATGTATCGCGGAGTGCTCGTTATCTTATTGATCTTGTGCAGTCTCACAGTGACACATACTCTGATAGAGGACGGTACTCGGCGTGTATCGTTATCTGTCTATGAGAGGTAAGCCGTGCCAAGGTCGCCTCAGTTATCCAAGAAATAACTTAAAACATTTTACTATTTCATTGAATTCCGGCAAGGTTACAAATTTTCCTTAATCCTGGCCTTACAATTTGAATGCTGGAGTTAACGTTTTACGATGACATCATTTATCACGAGGGTGTTAGAGCTAAAAAATATAACAGAAGGTTAATACAGAAATATAATTCCACTAATTTGATGCATAATTTTTATGTCCATGGTATTTAAGGGCATTAATTAAGGATAAGGGGTTTGTTATTAACCTAATATAAATATGTTAATTATGCTTATTATAAGACTACAGTTACTGCAAAAATACGAATAAAAATATTCACTTTACGCGCACATTCTTGACGTTTTGCGTTTACAGTTAAAGGCTTAGCAGAAAATCTTATTAGGGCGGTACGTTTATCTGCACCTGTCGGAGTTATTTTTCTAATTTATTCACGACCGATTCAAAAAAACATGGAAAGAAGTAAAACGGGTCAAGTAGGGCTCTGGACACACAACCGAGCACGCCGAGGGTCCTTTACTTTAACAATGGAAGAAGCTTTACCTAATGGCTTTGACGAACTACTCAGATTTATTGACTACGTGTCCAAAGACGTTTACTTTTGATTTCCTGACAAGTTTATTCGCAAGACTTTTGTGTAACTTCTTTAATGTATATTTGTATCCGGTTTTCCTCGCGTTGTGTTTTATTTCAAGAGAACAGGGATGTATGGCCAATAACTTTCATTGAATAAGCCTCCTCCTATAGGTTGTAATTGTAGGAACGGGATTTGCAGCTGTTATCAAAGGAACACTTATCCATTTAACTTTGACTCGTAATTCCCGGTGTCCGTCCCCGCAGTTAGACAAATGAAAGGATGGTAAAAGTTTCAATCACTGCGGGAAAGGTAATTACTGACAGGCTAGTTAGGTACATTGTCGGTGGTCAATGTATGTTCGTAACCCGTAATTTTCTTAGGCCGAACATTTTCCACGTGCAATTACAGTCATTAGTAAATCGCCTTACTGAACATTACGTTCACTGATTATCATGGTGATTATATCATCGATGTTTACGTTAACGTTTACTATAACGTTTACTGCATTGTTATGTTATGATTATGGCATGACGCCTTTAACTATTTTGGGGCTATTATTTGATGGCGGCTTTTATTTTATGAAACTATCGACGATAAAGTTGTAAAATATTTTGAACACTAAATCATTCAATGACAATTGGTCAAAAATAAACATTTATATTTTCTTACATCGAATAACAATGTTTTACGTAGGTGTTCGGAATTACCCCATAAATTCTGTATGGGCTTCTGACGAATTCAAAGTTTATTATTTTCAGAAAATACTCCGAGGTATACTGTCGGATTTATTGTACATAAGAATTTGATATATTATGTATTTGTGGAAATCTCTTGTAGGCTGACTCATACATATGAAAAGAATGGTCACGTAGAAATCACAGAATTGCCTTTTTTGGTAACTTAGGAACTTATTGCCGGATCGAAACAGAAACATTTAAAAAAATCTCTCCAAACATATTCATAGTATGATGACGCAGTGAATAGTAACGATTTTAAATTGTACTCGGTGTACGGTAAGACAATATTATAACTGCTCTCGGAGCACATGCACGATCGTTACTTGATACTAATTCCAAAGTAATCCTGAAGCACGAATCAAGTGACACTTAAGGAGGTTAAGAGTTTATAAAATTAAATTAAGTTTGATATCTCTCTAGTACTTAAAAACATCAAACATTCTTGAAGTTCGTTGGCAAACTCATATTTTCAATATCTAGTAAACAATTTAAAATAATCGAATATCAGTTAAAACTTACCGTGAAATAAGTCATGCCATGGTCATGCCTGTTACCGATTCTATGAATACAATTATTTTGGACTAGCAGCGACCCACGGTTTTACCTGCGTGCATGGGGATTTCGGGATGAAAAATAGTTTATAAACCTTCCCTTCCTCCAGTTGAATGTAGCCTTTACAGAAATAATTGTTCAAATTGGATTGGTATTTTCTGAGATTAGCACCTTGAAACAAACAAACAAAAATTTGTTTTTCATCTTCATCTTCAGCTTTATTATTTTATTATAGACATACGTGTTATCAGCACAGGAAATACAATTGTCAAGGAAAAATATTATCATAACGCATTCGTAGCTATAGTCACATAGCGAAATTAGAAATGATAACAATTTCATGTTCAATTTCTATCGATAGCATTTCTGGAGTCGTTGATATAAAACACACTCCGATCTTTATTAAGTCGTTTAATGCAGTGTTCACTCCGGATTGGTTCGTAATCCGAGTATTACAGCTAACGTGTTTTTTGAAAGTGTTGGATGAGTTCCAACACCCTGGGTTGTGTCATGTTTTATACATTGATTTTCGGTTAAAAGGCCAAGGTTGTATATAAACTTACTGCCTATTACCTAGTTATGACTAAATAAATGTTATAATACGTTATATCATTTAATGAAATCGTTCACAGACGTCGGCGACGCGACGGGTTATTCATTAATTTCTTTTGTTCCCCATTTTAATTACGCTCGACTTCGTTTATGGAAACATTTGTTTAGTAAAATAAATCTCGCGTCGTATTAACCTATAGTTCTATTGAAATGGTTAGACGTTATTGTAACCTATAAACTTCACTACCGTACGTTTATGAGAACATAAACGGCAGAATAGGAATGGGAAGTTCCAAAGACATTTCGTCCACGTAACGTTCAGTAAATCTGACACGTTATGGCTATTTTGGCTGCATTCCAACTGACATATTAATGGATGATTAATAGTAGATTCTGCGTAGCGATTCATCACGGGCATATCTGTTGGGAGCACCCCGAAGTTCTTAACGGTTTCGTAACAATCTGCGGTAACATCAACTGTGATTCATACGCGCGTAACTTAGTCCAATGACATCGGGTGACGACATCAATAGACACAACATAGGCCAATTTAAAAACTATAACAATAAAGTTCACTGCTGTTCATGCAATGTTTCAAGAATGCGCTGTAAAGAATTCAGTTTGCTTAATGTACGGCGATGGATGATAGTCGTGTTTGATATTCTTATCTAATGGTCGGTCTCGTTTTTGATGTACCGACGAGGGTTGATCGGTGGTTGTTTGATAAACATCCTCCTCGGACCGCTAAATAACAATCAACCTTGGCCGACCGACACGCCTGGACTACGTTATTCACAGATTGTAACAATGTTTACGACAACATGTATCCCGTTCAAACAAAAATCTGGATAACAGATTCATTCATACCAACAGTGCGTTAAAAATCTTAGCGATAATTATTATTTCGTGCAAACACAGATCTATTTGTACCTCATGCACGTTAGTTGATACAAAGAGAACAAAAATTAGAATGTTAACATTATTTGCAAAACAAACACTTTTAGTTAACGACCAGCTGACCTTGCTTATAAACGTAACACAATGTTTGTTTAGAACTTGTACAGGATGCAGGAATATACACTGACAATAGTGTATAGGCTAGTTCAAGTAGGTGCCCGCGTGTTAATAATTTAATGATCGAAACTATTAAACAGACCTTCCACTTATAACTTTGAGATCCTTATTATCTTAACTAATACCCCTAACTGGTGCTCATTTCCCTTTTAAGGAGTGTCTAATATCTGAGAAGTGCCCGAGGTAATCACCATTCAGTTGCAAATAAAGGTGTTATGACTACCACGCTCTCATGAACGTTGCATATCTTAAGCCTTACTCATTTGAGCATACCAAATGTGGTTCGAAGAAATGAAAATTCCCTTTTTAATGAACCGTAGTAATTGAGCTTAACTGTGAAAAATGTCAGCCATTTAATCCGTCGTTCGTGTGTGCATTATCGACTTGTGACGCCTTCCCGAATACGTCGTTGCTCGCTGCTCATGTTTATTTTGGGAGTCACATAACCGTCAACATTATACCTACGTATACCATCAATGACTGGAACAAATTACTATCGCAACTTGAACCCATCGAAAACATGTAATGACGTTTATGAAACCAATCAAAGCGACATCTAGGAATTGCAATCCTTGTACACCCATCTAATCTTATCGATAGGACTGGACTTTATAGAAGGTAAACACGAGAAGTTATTGTGACTATCTGAATAATAAAGATAATGGTCCCATTGTTCTGTATTTTATAATAAGTATTGCATTTGCTTCATCAATATTGGTATGTACAATACACCGCATAGGTACTTACGAAGTAAATATATAACTCCATATAACTCCATAAATGATGCAATGCATAGATCTAAGATTCAACCAAACATAGTAACGTTACGTATTCATTTACTGGGAACATGTAAGTGAAAAGTATAATGAATACAATACCACTGGATTTTCACAAAGTGTCTTTTAATACCATTGAATATTACATTTTACCAACATGTAACAACTGTTGCAACTGTAATTTGAAATGAGATTTCTACTTGAAAATCATCCGGCAAGTTGTTTCAGTTCACGGCGAACTCAACAACCTTACATAAGGACTCGGAATCAGGTCACAGTATGAACTCACGCCGCTATAATGTCGATTAAATTTGATACCACCTACATTACAGGTAGAACAACGCGTAGGACAAACTAACAAGTTTATTCAATTTATTGAAACATCAACATAAACAGACCTGCTATCTTGTCAATTTGATTGATGAATAGTTAAATCCTAATGCATTATTCCAAAACAGTTTGGTCTGTTCTTGGACAAAAAAGTTTAGCATTTAAATTATGATTTTAATAACGACTTGTTAGCACATTATACGGGTATCATTATCAATTAAAACGACAGTAAAATATGTTGAACAAATCTCAATTTCGTAATAATAATAAAATGGGAATTGAATACAAAATTAATGTTTATTCTTATAACAACTTTTGTTTTTGATACGACTGTTTCATTGCCCTGAATTTATTTTGATTACGACACCAAAAGCCCAGCGCTTTATTATTGTACTGATTCCTTCGACGTCCATTACTTTCACTGCGTCTTATTTAACTTTTTAAATTGACAGTTTAATTTTTTGTCCCAATTAAGTTATTACCAGTTGTAGAGATACAACTTAATAATTTGTTTCAAGTAATAAATATGTCCACGAGATTATTAATTGCGCTATTTTTGAATGCACCATAAAGAATCTGTATTTTAATGAAGATGCGTGCAAACGTACGAGGTGTAGACGCCACAGGCGACTTCAATTCAACTTTTGATGCCTCATAAAAAGAACTCATCTCTTAATTTATACGGGCGAACCGCATTTGTTATATTTAACCAGCGGGGTTGAGAGTCCCGGGTTTGAATATCTGGGTCGATCGATTGTTTACAAAGACATTCATAAGATCTGAAATCGTTCATTGTTATTACAAAATAAAAATGTTATCACTTTTATTTTCGGTGTGGATGTCGTAGTGTAGCGGGGCGTATGTCTGCGTGTGTTCATGTTCTCTGTTCAGTGTGAGTTGTCGGTGTGTCAGATTATTGCACAGGAGTGTTTTGGTTATGGTTTAAGTGCGCATGAGCTAGGCATCTCGTATTACCGTTACGGGCGCGAGGCGCCACGGCAGCGCCGCGCGCCGGTCGCGGCCTGCACCGCACGATTACATATCAATAACTTATCCTAGTTTGGTCATAGCCCGCAGAATCGTGATGATTAAACATTTTTATGAACACTTTTACCTGTCGTTGCGGTTGGGCACATAAATATTTATTGATGTAGATGTGGCTCAACAATGTACATACATAATTACACCGCTCAGCTGACCACCTCGCGGCGGTTTCGACCCACTCACTCTATGTAATTTTCATTACAGGTTGGCAATAAATCAAAACAAACTTTAAATCGACTCAATAAAAATACCATTACAACCTTGAAAGTTCCCTTTCGTTTCGGATATTATATGAAAATTCAATTTATCGAGTCATTCAGCCGGTCGGGAGGTAAACACGGTTTCTTTGTACATGGCGCGGTCTTGGGCTTTATTGAGTAAAACAAGAGGTGTGGAAGTGTTATTGAAAATGAGCAACGTTTTCTGTTCGTCTAGTTTAATGATGTTTCGTTTGGCTGGCGCCGCACACGCGTCCTGATTCGATATAAATCGTGCGTTGCGTGCCGTGGGCGGACACTATCGCCAGTATACCACGAGGACGAGACGAAACCCTTGGGAGACATTATCGTAAGAAGGGATTACAAAGTACTTCATACAACACTCGATATTTGTCATTTCAGCATTGGCTTTAACGGCTCGAGTACCAGGGGGATTCTATTTCTGTTCTAACTTATAGAATTATACGCACTTTACATATTTCTGAAATCTATTCTATACTCCCATGTATTTTTAGTAATAAAATAGGTAGGATCATGACATAGAAACCTTTTTGCTTCGCTTGGTTTATTTCAGAAATGGTTACTTTTATTCTCAACGCCACATTATTCTTTTTGCGCAGACATAAGGACATCCATACATTCATCCGTACATTCTTCAGAGCTGTACTGCACGCATTCTAGCACGTTCCCTGAAGGCTGTATTCTGCCAGTATTATTGTTTAGTTTATGAAACGCCAAGCTCCATTGTCACCTGCGATAGATGGACGCATTGTTTTCATTCCAATGCGCTATGTAACTCGAGACTGTCGCACTTGCGGGTTCAGCAAAACCGACTCGAACCGATACTTCATTAGTATTTATATTCATTTAGTAGAGTTCTAAGCTATAACACCTTGTTTTAGGTAGGTATCTATTATGTCTCGTTGGTATCCGTCAAGATTTCCAGTTTCCCAATAAAACACATGTAGGAATGATAATGGTAGGTAATAGTCGTTCCTTCTTATTGATGGAGTAATATACTTTTTACGAGTCGATGTTCTCACAAATTCATTCAGCTTCGCCGGCTTAATTCACTTCGTTCTTCGTGTTCTTTATGTTCGTGAACTCGATCGATAAGAGCTGCGGCTCGCGTTTTAAATTAAGATAACCATTTTATTGACTACTAATTCGAATTGTAGAGGTTTTCTTATCTTCACCACTTAATAGTTCACGTTAGTGGCGCTTTCACGTTGCAACATTGCATAGACATCGACGGCTGGGCCACAATCAAGAGGCACTTGAACTTGGCCCGTTCGCTTCCAGTGGGTCAGGCAAACGTGGAAAATGGCTGGCGCATTCCAACTGCAGATATACTCCGGTAATTAATGATAGAGTGCAATAATGAAACGAGACATGAACAATTGCATTTATTTGTAGGTTGAATGTTCCGTTAGATCACCGATGAGATTGTTTACGTTCTTAGAAATGTTCTTGTTATTTTATTTAGAACACAGCTGTGTTAGAAAATGAGAATAGGGGACATTGTAGAATTTATGGAAATTGCCGTAGAAACGCAAATATTTTTTCCAAAAGCTAACGTTCGAATGTAAATGTAATAGGAAATTACTTTGTTAGTTTTATAGGTATCGCCGTGAGGGAACGCCGTATAATGCTTAGTTTAATAATGTACGAGTATTACCCGAATGCGGTGGTTGGTGATTAATTTCTTCCGCTATCGGGTCAACAGTCAGGGTCAGGGCTTGACACGGGGCCCTTTCTAGCCAGTGATTCAACAATCGCTGTAATCTTAGAAATCGTATCCCATCGCGCGTACTCGTGTATTAAAGTAATTTATTTATATTTATAGGTTCCTTACATTACAGACAGTCATTTTAGTTAAATTATGACTTTATATAATAAATACGTTTTAGCGGCGAAAACAAGTATAAAAAATTGACTATTAACTTTGCGTTTCTAGTCAACATTATCCACAATTGGATCTATTCCATACGTTAATAGTATTTTTACTGAAATATAACGTACATTATCATTTTTCATAGATCATGTAAAATCAGCTTACAACTTTATCTATCTAGAACTTTTTGCTTCTCAAATAAACGGTAGCAAGTTGTCAGCACGTCCATATTGTAGCTACATTAGGGTGCGATGGTCCAGATACGCGCCTAGTCAACCAATTCACTCAAACTGGCCATTATGCAATAAAATCGTTTGAATTAATCAATAGAGTGGGTCCTGAGTCCTGACGCTACGCTCAACTACACACTTCCTTCTGTTTTGTACCTACAATAACGTACTCACATATTTATAGACAGACATGCTCAGTGGAATTGAATCAAATTCACTTGATTCTAAAGAAGAACATAAGTATAAGTAGATGGCGAAGACACACCAGTTTTTTCTTGAACATAGTTCCGGTAAAGAACGTCAGAAAATGTTAGATATTAAAACGAAGTATTTATGTATATTGTCTATTTGTATGTAATATTGTGTAATATTCTCTACTCTAGCTTGCATGTCTTGTCCATTGCTGGTGTCAATGGCAACGTTATAATTTTATGAAGTGGTTCCTAGTAAATGCACTTTGCAGCTTTCGGTTAAAGTATGAAAGAGTTAAATCTAATTTAGTAAATAAATCTAGTATTGATAGTAAAGTAACGAGAGATTTTCCATTTTAAACGAAAATAGTATTGTGCACTAAATGAGATTGTGAACACATAAGGACATTAATAAACATATCTTGTTCGGGTACGTCTCGTGTTCTCGTTCGATTCACACAATTGCGTAAAACGCTTTATCCTATACAACGGGTACCATTTCGTTTGGTATTTCCAAACATCCTGAATTACCCATCCCTGGTCTTTGTTATGAAACCTTATAAATAGAACGTCGTCCAATTCGCACGGTTGTTAACGTCCTATTCTGTAAGGAATTCGAGAACCGCAGTGAAGACTGAAGACACGAATTCTACTATAACTACAAATATATCCGACTACGAAATATAGGAATTCAGAATATGCCTTAATGTGGACCAGACAAAAATGTGGGAATTGACTATTAGTTTCGATAAAACGGTTGTCGTGTAACCAAGTTTTAACAAAACGAGTTTATAAAATAATACATATTTAATTAACCGTGAGGCCGTTAATTAGGCGATCAAATTGGTAATTAATTCAAATTATATGAAACACGGAAAAACTTAAGGGCGAGTATTACCGTTGAATATATAGTATTTGTGAAGTTTTGTTATTATTAAAATGCTTAGGGTGCGATATTCCTAAATTGGTTAGGTACCTACTCAAAAATAAATTATTTTTCTGCCAAACTTCCAATACATTTCTATGATTAGGGCATAAATCCTCGTGATTTAATTAATGAACGAATCCATTATAAAAACGGGATGGAAAATATTTATCAAAAATGGTCCCACCGACTACGTTGTAATGATTAATTAGTTTTTTCCGCTCCGGAAGTATTTGAGCTGATTCGAATTTGGAATAATATTAATTATTAAATTCTTTTCTCATAAACATACCTAGATAGAAAAAAACAAATGCGCGTCTCGGTCGTATTGATGTTGACCTTGCAAATAGTAATATTTTGAAGCAGTTAGTTATATTTTGAGGCATATATTATGTGTTCGTTTATAAATAAACAAATGCACCGGTTTGTAAGC
This sequence comes from Cyclophora albipunctata, assembly GCA_963082685.1. Classification (NCBI taxonomy): domain Eukaryota; kingdom Metazoa; phylum Arthropoda; class Insecta; order Lepidoptera; family Geometridae; genus Cyclophora; species Cyclophora albipunctata. Next base: position 6,473,992 of record OY720116.1, on the reverse strand, counting down.
GCGAATCGGTGCCAACTCTTTATATGCACACGTTGTGTAATAAGTACAAACTATACAATCACACTGTTTGCACTGTTTATATTCTCGGAATAAATGCAAATCCTAATTGTGAAAGGATCATATATGTAGCTAGCTTTATATTAAAACATACCAAGAATGCTTACGACTGCGTATTACAACGATAAATTAATTAAGATTACGTTGCCGGACGCAATTTAGAATTCAGGTAAATATTTTTCAGAAGTTATCTATATTTACATTCAATGTTACATGCGCAGACGCGTCTGTGTAAGTTTATCTTATTATAAATCTGCGCACCGGCTTTTCAATTGTTTATGTTGTTACGGTCAAGACTTGCGTTACTATTTTCAATGATATAGAAGTAAGATAAAAATAATTAAATATCGCATGTTGTTTAACAAACATTTTAAGTAACATTATATTGAGCTTATTCCAGAAATTAAGCGGGAAGCATACTTAGAAAAATAATTATAAAAATAAAATTAAGTAAATGCACCTGATTTGGATGATCAAAAGCTGTTCAGGAGCCTTTATCCACAGAGAAACATTCACAGCCTGGAGGAGTGCACCGCGTGGTTAGTGTCGAACAACAACTAATAGTCAATATCGATCGATGTTCGTATCGAGGGTCCCGCGCAGCTGTACGGACACGCGCTCTCCGTTAGCGTCAATCAGTAACTGAACGTTTGCCGCAGCCGAGCGAACCAGTTAATATGCGCCCACTGATGCCATCAATAACTCTTCTAACACGTGGGTCCGCGTATGCTCCCCGCCGATATCACACATGTAAGATACCGAGCTTATCGGTGCATCGCTGGTAAAAGCTCGTGAATCATCGGAATGAGTTAGTTTTCGCCGTGACATCATCCAGCTATTCGGTTCGTAAACACAGACGGTGAGATTTGCACCCAAACGTGTAGGTACTTACCTACTTCGTATGCAACGGATGTGACGTCGATATCTAATCACGCTAAATATTTATCCGAGCTGCTTTGGAGTAACTGACTCCAAGTGTGGTTTCCTCGACATGGTGTCAAGTTTTTCTTGAGAATATGATTATGCAAGATTTATTGGAGATTGGTGTTGCGTAATACTAGCTGCAGCTTACCTAGTGGTTTTAATCTGGTTATTGTTTATATCCTTCGTTTATAAGATATTCCCACGGCTTATTGGAATATCCATTAAAGAATTCCTTAAATCGATGATAGGATATCTCATACGACATGACATGACGTATGCATAAAAAACATTATGGAAGGTAAAATCGAAGGAAAGCGAGGTAAGGAAAGGCCTAGAATAAGTATCTCATATAGAGCCTTTAGGTAAATGTGTCTATCATGTGGTAAAGAGATGTGAAAGAACTTGCACTAATTCGGAAAAGATAGTAGATAGCATAGTCCGCTGACAAGGCCCTACTCTTTATTTAATGTATGATGAACATAGATTTATTTAATTTGAAAAACTTTCTCTTGTTAAAATTCACGGAATTGGAATTGCAGCTAATGGTCAATGATAGGTTGAATGAATGAGACTCCGAATAACCCACTTTAATTATAGGTAAAGAGTCGGAGGACGTGGAGCAGAGCCAGTGTTACCATTAAACGTAAGCTGTACCTCGTTTCCTGGCGAGTAGTGATTAAAGTCCCCGATTAATTCCCCGGGCGGTAGTTGTGTGGTAGCGCGGTTGTTTGCAGAAACGAATGTTCTACTCTCGCCTTTATCAATGTAGGTCGAGATGTGTTGTTGCAATGTTTCCTTTTACTGTGTACCTTTGAGAATCCTTTCGACACGAATTGCCCTCAAAGACAACAAAACGTTACAGGTAGTTGATACGCGCAGTAAAACCACACGTTACGTAAAGTTCATTTCCCGGTCGTAATTTGTTCTCCTAGACATAAAAATGCTACTAGGTTTAATAGTTAATTTCCTGATAACATTTGTTTCAATTATTTCAATTGCTCTTTAAGTATGAGTAGGTATAATAAGTAACCTGCCAACTAATTGTTATTGCCCTTTGATAAATAATTACATTTGATAAAATCTGTAGTTTAAATGCAAATTAATAAAGTTATTCTTCCTGGTTCATGAGCAGTCCAATTAAAAGGGACAGAATGACTTGATTTAAAGGAGTGATTAGAATGGAGCGAGGTCCTGTGTCGATGTAATAGATCGGCGCCGTATCAATATTTGTCTCATTAACGTGTATTAAGCCGCGCAGGTACGTAAGATGCATTAAAGTGCTAATTACTGCGGACACAATCTCGGCGATGATCACATTTCCTCACCTTGGCTCGGGTCAATAACAGAACCGATATTATAAATGTCGCACCGAGCGCCAGTTACTAATACGAGTACCCACAGCTCGTTATGAGATTAGAAGATATACCTGTCCATTCAATTTCGTTGATGTAGCACCTATCAAGCCTGTGATTTATGACTGTATTCATGTAAGACTATAGCGGTATGATAATATCGAACATCAAAGGCGGCAATTACCGTGATAAATGACAATTGTCTTGTCCACTGAAGACAATAAATATACCATCGAGAACGGTGCAATATTATTTCCCGCCTGTTTATAATCATTAAGAACTATTGTCAGCAACTGCACAGATATTTGAATTGAATGCGTCTATAAACGCTTCAAAGTTATCGCTCAGATTAATCAACAGATAACTCTGTTTATAATAAAACCACCACTTTCGTATCTATACTATAGTTATGTCGGTACATAAAACAACAAATAAAATTATTTGCTCATCGAAATACTTTAAACAAATGCACTTTTAGCTCCGTGATGCATTCTTGCAAATATTTGGTTTGAAACAATTAATCATCTGGATTTTATGAGCTTAATTCATACGCGTACTCGGCAATCGGACGTCACTGAATTGCGTTCTATTAACAGCGTTCAAGGTATAGGTATAGACGGGTGAATAACAAGTATAGGTCAGGTACAGTAATCGGCAATCTATGTCATCATGCTCTGGTCATAAGAGGTTGGATGATCTCAGGTTAGTTAATTTTTCCCCAACTGGTTTCAAAATATAATTTCAAGGTGGCTGATATCTCAGGTGGCGTATGTAGTCAGCGTAACTAACGTGATGACGTACCGAAGCATTAATGATGTAATCCAATAGCTTCTAAGATCACATCTAGAGCTTGAGGATTATGCGCAACCACTAGCTGAAACGTCTCCTACTGTACATATTTGTGGTGTAGGGTGTCGTCATAATTGGAGGACTGGAGTCGCACCTTAAATAGTAATATAAACTTGAGTTATTTTTCTTGGTTGTGATGCGTCATGAGGAAGCATGGAACAGAACAGCGTGGAGTAAACACCAGGCACTTGACGCACCGCCCACGCGCACGCCCCCGGGCTAACCATACGTCATACTCATTGAAGACAAACACTATTATAACAAGTATACCGACGTTTTCTTTTTTCAATGATTCTATTTGGTAACGGCTGATATTGTAGTAATATTTGATTTTGGGGAACGGTTATTATTAATTCAATAACTTTAAATTTAAGTCGACTTGAATTAGATCGATCTACAAGTTAATGCAAGTATTCCCTTGTTATAGAAAATTATTTTCCAAAATGGCATACCTTGGCCACCAATTGTTTATTTTTGGTCGTAGGGTATCAAAGTAACAAAAATATGAAGAAGTAAATCACCGATATTTATCTATATTTTATTTACGTACTTATGAGCGCTACCGTGCTTCGGAGAGTTAAATTGTCGGTCCCGGGGTTTCAATCGTCAGACCACATTGGAGGGCTTGAGGCGGTCTACAAGCCCCGATGCCAGGGTTGGCAACTACTTATATACATATTAAGTTCACGACTTACCTAGTGTAAGTTCGTCACCAAGAACAATTGAAACTACAGAGATGTATTCTGATATCTATGATTGAAACATAACACTTAGCTGGAGAAGATGCTACGTACAACATACGTTCTAAGTGAATTTGCAATAATACAAAAATCAAGAATGTAAACAAGTATCAAATCAAAATCAAAATCAAAATTATTTATTTGTTCGAATACGGGTTACATTGTTTTTTTTAAACTAATATTCCGCCTTTTGGCATACAAATATCAAGAAGAAACTTATAACGAAAACATAAAGTAATTAATAATATTATTATATAAAAATAAAAAACATAAACATAACTAACCATAAACAACTATAAAATATACAAACAACTATGAAATAACTATAAACAGGAATCATTTAGGAAATCTGAGACAGAATAATAACATTTTTCTAATAATAGTTTACTTATATGAGATCTAAATTGAGTGACAGTTTTGTCTTATAAACTACTACTAACTTATTATAAATGAAACATCGTCATGAAGTCATGAAACATCGAATTCATAATTCCGCAAAACTTATTTATAAACGTCAATACCTACATTGATTGATTATTTTAAAGGTCTATGGTATAAAATAATACATTGGTAGTTAAATATTATTAATTACTCCATTAATGGTGTAATTTATGATTAATTGTAATTTTATTAAACATAATGGAATTTGTTCAAATAGTAATGATTACGGAGCCGTCTATTCCGTGCCTGAAACCCATTAAGATCATATCGCTTCTATAAAATTAAGCAAACGCTACGTACTACTAAACCACACATGTTAGTTTATGATTTAGGAACCACAAACCTATAATTACTTTACCTAAACAATACATCCATTACATTTGTGTTACTTTAGTAATTATTTACCAACAATGTTGAAATGTTTTACTAAATAAATACAACAAATATTCAGAGTAACAAGCACTTTGGGGAATACCTAGGATACCTTGAATAAGAGCACGTAGACTTTATTACGGGACAGGTAATTAAGAAAATCTTGTACAAACTTCTCGAGTAAATGAGAAATAATGTTATGTACAATTTAATTTAATTTAAGGAAAGAAGAGAGATATTTGTCCTCCAGTGTCACAGTAATAATAATAATATTAAACGTCTCCAAAGGGCCTCTACGAGTTTGATCTGTATCTCGCATGCCTCTCAAAAAGACCGGGCTTGTCCCGTGACTCCAAGGAGAAACACTGTAATAACAGCTTATAATACTAATAGCAACGAGTTAGGAATGAGTAGGTTTTAGAATATTATCAGATGATATTAAATGTGGATGTTTTATTGTCGCAGGTGACCGCGCCGAAGTTCCCGGTAGTGATCAAGATAGGGCACGCGCATAGCGGCGTGGCCAAGGTGAAAGTGGACTCCTTGGCTGACTTCCAGGTATGCACCGCTCCGACCAACACCTCATCAATATGCTAATCTGCTTCATTTCAAACCCCCGCTCCGGCTAATAGTTTTCTTAACAAGTTATAACACTCCGCAGGCTACTACAAAGAGTACGACCGCAAAGATTACAAACCGTTTTCATTCCACACTTCAGTTAGCAAACAGTTTTATTTCCCAGAGGAACTCCCCAAATGTAGCTTTCATTTAGTGGAAATTATCAAGGGAACTTTATGGGGTTCTAACATGCTCTAACGATCGCAATTCAGAGAAGGGCTTGACTGGCTTAGTGCGGTCGGTGGGTGGTTCAAAAGGATCAAATAATTAAATGATAACGATGTAATAGCAAAATGGTTTGAAAATAGTCTGTCTACTGTCTGGTACGGGCTGATAAGTCTCCTGAGAGTTACCTATTGTAATGTTCGTTTTGTTAAAGGATATCGCCGGAGTGGTCGCCATGCTCGGAACTTACTGCACAGTGGAACCTTACATCGACGCTAAGTATGACATCCATATACAGAAAATTGGAACCAACTACAAGGCATTCATGTAAGTAACTGTTAAAATTATTTTGATTTGCGTGGGCCATTATGTATAGAACTATTCCATAACTGAGTTCATTTGTTGTACTTTTAATACAATACAAGAAAAGCTGAAGAAAATTAATGGTAAGAACGATCTATATAACATAAAATAATGTCAAAACAAATTTACCAAATGTTTATAAATAATTAGTTGGTAACAATAATACTTATGTATGTTCGTCCTTATTCATCAAACAAATATAAATTACGTAATTATTCGTAGTTAATATGAAAGAAATCAGATAACTTGTTTATTTAATAATATAGTTTATTATTGGTTATGTCATTGCTACTGGTTTCAGGCGTAAGTCCATCTCGGGCAATTGGAAGACCAATCAGGGCTCAGCGATGCTGGAAGCGATTGGCATGAACGATCGATACAAGATGTGGATCGATGAGGTATATGATATTATATGAAATTACTATGTATTATATAGAATTTTTTTTCAACTTAGTCCAGAACTATTGGAAGCTGTACGTTTTTATCCTAGATTGTATTTTCAAAGACTAGGTTAAGATGAATACTGTCATGTAATCTTTCTTTTTACTCGATCCATCTCAGTCTATTGCATTTTCGTCTCTATAGGATAGGTGATGGTAAACTCTTCCATCACTATGGCTCACATAATTATTTAGGATCAATTACATGTGCCAGAATTAAGAAATGCTTCTTTCATTGCCGCTGATGACAGAAGGCCGATGCAATCAACTAATGATCCTGGGTGAATAGAATCTCTAGGCTTGGGGTCTTAATTTTTAAATGATTGAAACATCGAACATGAGCGCAAAATGAAAACAGAGTAAAGTAGAAAGGCAGCCTTTTGCTTTGCAGTGGGACAGTAATGGATCTTAAATAAAAAATCTTTCAACTTTGTATGTGTTATTGTATGAAAATATTGTTTATAGGTGAGCGAAATCTTTGGGGGTCTGGAGGTGTGCGCGCTCGAGCTGGTCGTGGGCAAGGACGGGCGCGAGCACATCATCGAGCTGAACGACTCCGCCACCTCCTTCATGGGCGACTCGCAAGAGGAGGACCGCAGGCACCTCGCCGAGCTGGTGCTGCAACGTATGCAGGTGAGCGAGAAATATGACCTTCACTTAGAAGTATACCAGTATCTAAGTAGCAAAATACATACTGTTAAAGGCAGGGGTCATAACTATTAGTACAAGTTCTATTCTCAAACAATGGATCTGACAACTCCTTTAACCCCACTTCGCAGAATATCCCATCATATGTCTAAACGTTGCATATTATAAAATTACCAAATTATTTTACGTGAATTCCAGTCGGTATGTCGTCCCGGCGTCACGAAGACGACGTCTCGCAGCTCCGTGTCGGGCAGCTCCGCGGCAGGCTCGCCGGAGGAGCGCGCGGTACCGCTGCCGGGCGCGGGCGGGCCGCCCAGCGCCCCGCCGCCCGCCCCGCTGTCGGCCGCCACCAGCATCGACCGCCCGCTGCCGCCCATACCGGCGGAGCCTACGCAACCACCGCCGCCGCCTCTGACACGGCGAGACTCACAAGGTAGATATCATAGCCAACATTTATACTCATAGTCTGCTGCAACGCAGATTCAGGCAAAAGAATATGTTAAGAGTAAGCGGCATTAACTTCGCATTTGTTTTCTCCTATAAAATATGATGAGATTATATAATTGAATAGTATAAAATATATGTTGAGGAAATTGCAATCACATGTAGTAGAAAAATTCGAATAGAAGCGAAGCGATTCAGAAGTGAGACACTTGTCTTGAGGAGCAGTCTTGTAAAATCTTGTTACTGTTACTGTTACTGTTAGCCCGTAATGTCCCACTGCTGGGCAAAGGCCTCCCCCCACTCCGGCCACTCTTCTCGATTTTGGGCCACCAGTTGCCAGTCCCTCTTGTAGGCGTCCAGCTCGTCCCGCCACCGCCTGCGTGGTCTGCCGCGACGTCGCCTCGCTGTCTCCGGGCGCCACACAGTGGAAATTTTGTAATAAAAGTAATATGGAATTGGAAAGCATTTAAAAAATTATCAATAATTAAATAACGAATTAAATGTTAAATGGCTTACACTCCACAAGTGTAATAAAATGAAAGTGCAATTTATGCACTTGTGAGAAAATATGATTACAAAATAAACATAGTAGAATGCATTGTTTTAATGTGTTTGCAATATGACGAATGTAATTCTGCGAAAATCATGAGAATTATAATTTATGCGCAGACCAATTTCGCGCTTAGAGATTACTAATGCATTCATACATATGCAATATAGAGTAGGTACTAGACACGTGAAACAACATAATAGTTATGCGGTGCATAGGCCCAGAAGTTATGAAAATCACTATTTACTTTACGTCAGAATCATTCAGTTATATGAACTCAATGGTCAGAATGTGTTTTTTATAAATATCTAAATCTAAGTTAGATATAGTCTGATGAATCAAACAAATAAAACCATCCATTGCCTGAGCTGAACGTTCTGTTTACCAGTTCCGATATAAATATTAACATCAATTAGTCAAACAGCACGAACATGTTTCACATGTTTTTAGTACAAACATGTTGTACAAGTTTTATGAAAATATTGTAGTTCGTCGATGCCCGTTCAGTTTATAGTTTGAGCAACTGTTATGCCACGTTTCGAAAAACTGCACGACAACTAGTAGCCTTAACATTCACAACGTATCGAACATCGCTCAGTCAAAGCCTCGAGAGCGCGAGCGATCACATCACGTGTACAATGTATTGAGTATTAGTTTTGTGTTTAGTACGTGCAGCTACACTGCTTTACCAGTATTGTGCATTGTTGTAGCGTCTCAATCGTCGACGGTGTCGTCTGCGTCGGCGGCGCCCAGCACCGCGAGCTCGGCGGCGGCGGCGGCGGGCGCGGCGGGCGGCGCCGCGGCCAGCTCGGCGGGCGGGCGCGGCGGCTTCGCGCGGCAGGGCTCGCTCAGCGCCACGCTCACCGAGGACGCGGAGGACACTATGAAGAACCTTAGGAAAACATTCGCCGGCATATTCGGAGACATGTAAGAACACCAGTTCTTTATTTATTTATTTCACAAAATTCAACTTCATACTTACGATTAAAAAGAACCAAAAACGTTCCAAATGCCACTTTTTTACTAAATAACTAAATAATTTCATCATCTTTTATACAATGGAGATAACATGTTTGTTGAAATCATAGTCTTCTAATAGCATAGTGAAACGAGTGTAAAAGGCAACCGTTTAACAAACTTAGCATAGTTTAATGTATTATAAATATAGATTTTTTACAATAAGTTATGAATAATGAATCAACTGAGCTACATTGTGATTGAACCCGGTATACGCCCGCGATAGCTGCGGAGCATGTAGTTTCTTTCAACTGTCTGCAACTCCCTTCTACACTCGATGCACCTTCTTGTTTTCGATATTGGCGTAAGTAAGATATTAAATTACTCAATAGGTACTAACTTCTCAACATCCTAGTCCTTAAAAAGGAGCTTCCAATTATGAACATCAATTTAACTTTGATCCGATGATAATTAAAACGCATCAATCAATCAATAAGTGAAGAGTTGTTCTATAAGGCAGTAAACACTGATATCCTAATTGCGCCAATGATCATATCTCTTCTGATAAACTGTAATGAAATGAATAAAATGTGGCATTTATCGATAGAAGAAGAAACGAATGATTTTAATTTGAAAAGTTAACGTGGTGAGGAGGCTAGGGAACGGATTGTAACGAATTGTATTTGTTGGAGAAACGACACGAACATTGGATTGTCCTTTAGGTCTTAAATTGTTGGCAGTTGGATATAATGAGCAATGCTATAAAAGACAATATTGTTAAATGCAAGGTTTGATCCACATATTATATTATATACCCTATTATAGATATAACTGTTATAGTTTTAAGATCAAAACGTTATAATTTACAACAATACATAAAATGCAATATGCGCATATATAAAATAAATTCTTGCGCTTTCTGCTTTCGTTACTTTCACATTCCAATTAAGCATGCATGCTACGCATATTATGACGTTATTTTGTTTCAAATAAATATATTATTATATTCATAAGGCTATAATGGTGGTGGGTGAAGTAAACGAGAGAGAAGTAGGTATTCTACGAAGTGTGATGGAGTCATATCAGGAGGTCTGTATCCATCTTACAGTTTCTACGCTTTTATCTATTGTTAGCATTGAACTTGATACTTTCAGCTATATACCTATTATAAACCATACATTATATACTTACCTTAGAAAATACTATAAAGTAGTAAAGAATTTTTAATGTCTAGTTTAATTTAAACATATGTTAGTAGATAAACTACATTATTTAGTGAATACATTTAGGTATTGATGCATATTATCTATAGATAAATTATTATTACATTCGAAACCCATTGTTATCGTAGTTTTTACAACGAAATAAAATATAATATATCTTAAAAGAGTAAGTTGTACTAATTTTAAGTTTAGACATAATTCTTCAGCAATGTTATGTTGTACAAGCAATAGAAGTCATTATTACTATAAGTTTAGAGTTACATTTACTTTGTTATCGTGGCCTTGTTACTGTTCCATATCTATTAGAGGCATAATGTATGTTTGGAACGTAAGATACTTTTGTAATTGCACCCGTAGCTAGTCATCGACACAAATAGGAGTTCGTGTAATAACCGAGGTGTAGGATCATTTCAATTACGTGTCTTTAAAGTGCGCAATTACACATTATAATATACCGTAGCGTAGCCATGTTACATCTCATATTAATTTGTAATTATTCATCATTTTAATCGAGATCTCGTGTTAAGTTGAATAAACACTATACCTACGTGAAAACATTCAATATTTGTTATACTCGTAATTGTTAAGATAATTATAATATAAACACTCAAATTAATATAAATGCTGTTGTTGTTGTTGCTAACGAGTTATACAATATTATTAGTACTCAATATTGAAATGGATTTTTGTAAGATGTGTTGCGATAAAAAACATGGCTGTGGGAATGGAGCGTGACCTTTTCAAAGGGATTTGTGGTTTGTTTTTTGTCGTGACATAATCTATAGTTAAGGTATAAAGGGGCATGGAAACTCACAAGCGCAGAACTAAAGCCGAACAATAAAGACACCGTTTAACAAAACAAAACCTCCACGAATGACAGACGCCGGAGTCCTTGGGGATCTCCATGCCGGAACCCAGAAGGAATATGTTAATGGAATTTGAATGCATGTTAATCTATATACCTAATATAAATAAATACCTCTTTTGGTAAGTTAATACCATTAGTATTGTTTTTATTTTGTATTTAGTAAGACAATACAACATATAGGTATACAATTGACAATATAATACAACAATTTAACGACATTAAAGTACAACTCAAATACAATAATATAGTCTTAAAAACAACGATACATACCATCAATAAATTAAAAACTTTATCAAATTTTGGCACTTACAATCCAATACAAAATTCTAAAATTTTTAAATACACAAATCTATACAAATACCTACTTATAGGTAAAGCTTTTCACAAAACACATCGCACAAAGACGGTTAACAACATCGTATCTGACATCACCATCCCGCAGTAGACAAGCGTGGTGATTACGCCTAATCCCCTTCACTGTACTGATCTTCAATGAGATAAGAGATATTTTACCCTGCAGTGAAACTTAACAGGCCGCTTCGGTCATATTCGGAACCATATGAGTTCAAAACAAGAATTATGATTCTATATTCGAAACCAGGTGGCCAAGAAAGCATAAAATTCTGATTTTAAACCTTTCAGGTTTTCTTTTAATAAATACCTTTCAGGCTAATACTTTTTATATAAGATTCATTATCTAATAAGAACTCTACACATGATTTAAATAAATACTCCATCAAAAGTTTAAAAAAATAAAAACAAACTACTCTAAATACTTGTACATGATTATATGTAAGGCACTGGGTCCATGCCCGTGTTGAGGCTGTAGTTCCTGTACATCCCCGCGGCTGAAAGGCGGTTGGTGAAGGTCTGCCCCGCCGGGAAGAACGTCGAGCACACTGAATGAATACCTGGGAACAATGTCAAGTACTGAGATAAGGTTCCAGAAAACAATCCGATTCTTTTCATGTAGAATCTTGTCATACTAATTTAATTGTCTTTCTCTCAAATACCGAAATATTACTCAGATAGGTATTTCTTACTTTCATATAGTTTTGACAACTGATTGTCAAATTGGGCTTTTGAAAAAAAAAATTTTTGTGATAAATGGAAAGATTATATATAAATAAATAATAAATAAATACTTGGACAAATTCACACACGGTTAATTAGACCCAAAGTAAGCTCTAAGCTTGTGTTATGGAATCTAACTCACTGATACTACTACTTATACATACACAAATACTTTATAAGAATATATAATTGACACCCAGACGTCGTCGCCAACAACTATGTCTTCACATATTGTTGACTCCGGGCGGGGATCGAACCCGCAACCCCCGACACAGTAAGCGCTCTCACTGCCACTGTGCCAACGGGCTTGTCAATATATGTATAGTTTTGTTATATTAGTTTTATAACAAAACTATTTTTATTTTATTTTTTTTCGCAATAATTCAAAAGTTATTTCAAAATAAAAATTAATTTTTGAATCCAGTACCGAAGACACGCCGACAACTCCCGAACAAACTCGAGCGCGTGTGACGTCATAATGATAATTAATGTTAATGAAAAGAGGTTCGGTTACATCGCAAACTTTTTATATGTTTATGAAAAGAGGTTCGGTTACATCGCAAACTTTTGGAGGGAAAGAGAATAAAAGGGCGGGAATCTTGATTGTAAACGCTGTACGTACTTATGGTTAAATAGCTATAACATTATAACGTCACAACTACGGTGACCAATCTTGGCGCGTTTATAGTCACGTGATTTTTATTTAAATTTCATCAATTTTTAATTGTTTATAATTAATTGAAAAAATATTTTTTTTAAGTTTTTTGCATTAAATATCAATATTATTAATAATAAAGTTTTAAAATACATTAAAAAATCTTTTTTTTTTTTTTCAAAAGCCCAATGTATGGATTGAGGACTGCTTGAATTTGCGTTTGAGTATTAGGGCATAAATCAAACAATTAGAATTTAATTATATTTTCAAAGAAGATCCAAGTCATACTAATTATAATACCTTTTCCTGGTAAGTCATAATGTCGGTAAATTAAGGAAAATAAACCAGAGAAAACTTGCTTTCCTAGAATGTACATAGACTTATCTTATCTATCGTAGACATAACTATGATATATTATAAATAAATCATAAGTGCTGATGATCTCAATTGATACTTTGTTATAAGTAAGGAATATTTCAACTTTAAAAGGTCAGAAGCAAACAGAAGTTAAGAAAATAAAACAAATAAAAATTCTAAATTCATTTTATTACTGAGGTAAGTAATATAATAATGAACTTAATAAAATTACATTCTTATCGTGGTTATTTATTTTAGAAAGGTAAGAAAAATAAAACACAGCCTTCTTATACCTAAGTACATAAGTATTAGGTAGTGAAATTTAAACTTATAAACACTTTTACTCACTTCCATCAAGTTAAAACAATGAATATACTTTAAAAACACAAAAACAAAAACAATTCCTAACCTGCTCTTAACTCATAATAACAAAACAAAACATATACATAAACATGAAAAATGTAACATCTTCACATAGATTAAAACTTAAGCAAAATAAAATATCTATGGTTTGCACTTTGCATGTTCTTCGGTTTTCATTGATAAACAACACCTAAATTACCTACTTGAAATAAAAATAGAAATCTTTTCTGAGCTAACTCCTTAAAGTCCTCAATCTGCCGATATCTTAAGAGAGATGCATAGCCTCTGCCCAGCAGTCGGACATTATAGGACAATACTTTATCACTTAAAGTTTAACTTAACTTGAACATATTTAACTATAACAAAAACATAAACACACAGCGAACTAAAATATCTGCGGTTAGCACGGTCGTTGCACTCCCATTTTTATGGGACCAACATTCAATGACTCGTCTCTATACATTCCCGCTGCCATCAGACCGTTTGTAAACTTAGATTCCTTCGGGAAATACACCGCTGATATCGAATACACATCTATAAAAAATAAACCAAATTAACATAAAGTGAAAATAAAACAAAAAAAAAATTGATTCGAAGCGGTTCTAATGTATAGGCTGGAAAACGTTAAAAGCACTTCTGTACTTTGTCAAATTGAATAATAAACAAGTCTAATATCTAATATAACAAGTACCCCGGACAATTTACACATTCGAGAGTGCATAAAGTCCCAACAAGCTGAAAATCAGGAAAATTGTAGAAAACATATGTAAAGGGGCCCGTGCGCAGGTGGTGATGGCACGGTAATAAAGAGGCGAGTGGACTGTATATAATAGGTCTATATATTGAAAGTAGCAAACGTACAAAGGGTGTCGCGTCTACGAGACGTAAAACAAACAATAATTCAAAGTTAGGATGCGCGTGCGCGTGTGTTCGTTCGAACGATGTGAGACGAACTGCCTCGGCCAGGGCGCGGGCGATGACCCGAGACAGCTGATGCCGCCCCGCGCCCCGCGCCCCGCGACGGTTGCGTTGAGAGTATTCTCAACATACTCCCCCCGTTGAAGTGTCTTCAACAGAAGTGGTGGCTGCGACTGGAAGAGGACAGATTGTTGAAAAGGCTCGCCGAATGACGCCCTTGCGTGTGCGTATGTCGGCGACCCTCGCTATGCCGTCTCTGCCCGGCAGCACCTGGATGATGCGGCCCATGAGCCACATAAGAGGAGGAGATGCTTCATCCTTGATGACGACCAGGGTCCCTGGCTTGAGTTCTCCAGACGATCGGCGCCATTTGGTCCTTTCCTGCAGCCATAGAATGTAATCAGTCTCAAAACGTTTCCAGAAATGCCCTTTTATGAAGTCTATGCGGCGAAAACGTTCCAAGTTGCTGATGTTCAGGCTCTGGATCTGTGAATGTGGCAGCATCGTTAAAGATCGTCCAATAAGGAAATGAGCTGGGGTTAAAGGAGAGAGGTCTGAAGGATCGTCGGATAAAGGAGTTAAAGGCCTGGAGTTTAGGATGGCTTCCACTTGTGTCAGACATGTAGTCATCTCTTCAAATGTCAGATTCGCTAATCCTAATACCCGCCTAAGGTGATGTTTTGTGGATTTAACTGCAGACTCCCATAATCCACCAAAATGAGGAGTATATGCAGGAATGAAAGAGAAATGTATACCGGGATCGATGCTATTAAGATCTAAGTTCTGTGACAGTAATTTAGCTAGTTCATTATAAGCACCCACGAAAGTAGTACCATTATCAGAGGTGATGGATCTTGGTTTTCCCCTGCGAGCAATAAACCGATTAAGCGCGGCGATGAAGGCTTCTTTCGTGAGACCCGACACAAGTTCGAGGTGGACGGCCCTGGTAGCTAAACACACGAACACACAAATAAAACATTTAATTAATTGGCATCCTTTGCCCTTACGATTGGCTATCATGATTGGTCCGGCGTAGTCCACTCCTGTGTTGAGAAATGGAAATTCTAAATGTACGCGTTTTGCTGGGAGGTTGCCCATGACTGGTTGAACAGTGGCAGCCTTGATCCTGCAGCACTTGACGCATTGATGTGTCACCCGCTTGGCCAGACTTCTGCCGCCGATAGGATAATAGTGGTGACGTATCGTCGTTAATAGAAGTTGAGGACCAGCATGCATGAGCCGTAGGTGGTACATGTTAAATAGTAGTTTGGGTCCACGCGAAGCGAGGTCTGCGGGGTTTTCAAGTGACGGAACATAGCGCCAAGATTCAGACCCCACAGAATTCTGAAATTCCGACACACGATGTCGTACAAATGTTTTGAGCTGCGCCGGTGAGGAAAACAGCCAACCCAAGACCATGGTAGAGTCACACCAGAAAGTTACTGTGTCATGATGTAATGTAAGTGACTGACGTACCTTGGTATAAAGTCGTGCACCAAGTAACGCGGCACAAAGCTCTAGACGAGGAATGGTTGTTGAGTTTAGAGGAGCCACTTTACTTTTAGCGGTAAGAAGCCGGACAAGAAGCGCCCTACTCTCCGATACGCTGCGAACATAGACACATGCACCATAAGCCCTTTCGGATGCATCGGTGAAGACATGTTGTAGTTCTATAGAAGACGGCGAATCACATGAAACCCACCGTGGTATACTAACATTGACTGGTTCTTTAAGAGGAATACGTTCCACGAAACGTCCATCTGAGTTGCGGTATGTGGTATCTTCAAAGAGTTTTTCACATGCTCGCTCTTCAGAGGTGAAATTATGTTTAGGGGACATCGAATCTAGTTCCCATAACCGGGTCAAGTCTGTCTCTAAAGTCGGTGAATTATCGGCATGCATACAGATAGAAGAAGAAGAATTCGTTTGATGAATTACTCCCGATATAAGCCAACCCAGTTTGGATTCATGTAAAGTTGGCATATTTTTCCCTAAGTCGATACGATTCGCGCCTATGATACCCCAAAATACTTCCGCACCGACTAAAATGTCAATGGAAGACGGAATAAAGTACTCAGGGTCGGCAAGACGAATGCCCGATGGTACTTGTATTTGACTAACATCAATAAATGTATTCGGAATCGAAGCCGAGACCTTTGGTAACACTAGGCATTGAATATTTAGTTTGTAGCTCTTGTCAAGAGATTGTAATGAAATAGAACATCCTTTTATGCAATTGGAAATGTTATAATTGATACCTGTTATCTTGGATTTGGTAGCGAAGGTACAAATATTAAGTTTGGAAAGAAATTCCTCTGAAATGAAGTTAGCCGTACTTCCATTGTCTAGCAAGACTCGCGCAGTGTGGAGTCCTCCCTCAGAGTCCAACACCTGCACGAGCGCTGTGGACAGTAAAACAACCCTGGATGAATTATATTGATTCGCAGACAGTGCTATGTTGTGTGTCTCAGATGAAGATTGATTGTTGTCCATATGCAATAGAGTGTTATGCTTTTCACGACAATATTTGCAATGGCCTAATCTACATTTAGCGGCGCTGTGACCAGGCCTGAGACAATTCATGCAAACATCAAGACTGTGTGCCCTTTTGATGCGGGCATGTACTGGAAGGCACTTAAATTTTTCGCATTGAAAAATGAAATGATTTTGTTGACAAAGAGGACATGACATTAATTTTGTTTTGTTCTCACTACTTGATGCGAAGCTTTTATGCAATTTAAGGTTGTTATTATTGTTATAGTGAATATTCCCATTAATTTTTAAGGTTCCAGATTCCTCTAATGTCTCTAATAAATCTGCCCTAGACTTAAGAAAATTTATGAAAATATCAAGTGTGGGGGAATCAGACAGTGTATTTCTGTGCTGCTCCCACTCACGGCAAGTTATATGATCTAATTTATTTGACATTATAAAAATAATTAATGTGTCCCAGTGTTGGACTGGTTGACCAAGCGTTGAGAGGGCTCTAAGATTTTTATTAGTAGTATCGATAACATGGCGTAATGACCTACTGGACTCTCTGCTTACTGCCTGTATATTAAACAGAGCTTGTACGTGATTGTTTACAAGCAATCTCTTGTTGTCAAACCGCTCACAAAGCAACCTCCAGGCAGCGTCATAGTTATTGGAGCTGAAGTCCAAGTTATCAACCACGAGTGATGCACTACCCTGTAAAGATGCTCGTAGATAGTGTAGCTTGTTAATTTTATCGATGTTGTTATTATTGTGTATAATTGAAATGAAGGTGTCTCTAAACTCCAGCCAATCATGATAGTCACCGTTAAATTTAGGTAAATCTATTTTCGGTAAACGAATAGATGTGCGCTCGTGCAGGTGTTGGATGCCTTTAACTCCTTTATCCGACGATCCTTCAGACCTCTCTCCTTTAACCCCAGCTCATTTCCTTATTGGACGATCTTTAACGATGCTGCCACATTCACAGATCCAGAGCCTGAACATCAGCAACTTGGAACGTTTTCGCCGCATAGACTTCATAAAGTCACTCTACAAGTCACTCTTTGACAGTTATATCGAACAGCACATACACCCAGTGTCGATTCTTCGGTGGTCGAAAACACCGCGTTGGCGGTCGATTTCGATATAACTGTCAAAGAGTGACTTGTACAACTCTTCAAGAGCTTTCAAATGACATAGGTCATGTCACTGTTGAGCAATACCATCAGGGTCAACTGCATATACACCCAGTGTCGATATTTCGATGGTCGAAAACACCGCGTTGGCGGTCGATTTCGATATAAGTGTCAAAGAGTGACTTGTACAACTCTTCAAGAGCTTTCAAATGACATAGTTCATGTCACTTTTGAGCATTAGCATCAGCGTCGATACTTCGGTATGGCATAGCCCAACTCCATTCTTCGGTGGTCGAAAACAGTAAGTTGGACGGCGATTTCGATATAACTATCCAAGAGTGACTTATACAACTCTTTATGAGCTTTCAAATGATATGTGTCATGTCACTGTTGAGCAATACGATCAGTGTCGATACTTCGGTGGTCGAAAACACCGAGTTGGTCGTCGATTTCGATATTACTGTCAAGGAGTGACTTGTAAGAGCTTTCAAATGACATTAGTCATGTCACTGTTGAGCAATACGATCAGGGTCAACTTCACATTATTGCACATACACCTAGTGTTTTTCCTTCGGTGGTCGAAAACACCGAGTTTGGCGTCAATTTCGACATAACTATCAAAAAGTGACTTGTAAGAGCTTTCAAATGCGTAAGTCATGTCACTGTTGAGCATACCGTCCAGGCTCCACAGCACCTCCAGTGGTAATTCTTCGGTGGTCGAAAACACCGAGTTGGCCATCGAATTCGATATAACTGTCTAGGAGTAACTTGTACAACTCTTCAAGACCTTTCAAAAGACATGGGTCATGTCACTTTTGAGCATTGGGGCAGGCTCCATAGTTACCTGCCCGAGGTCCTTAATTTTGACATTTCTGGAGCGTGTAGTTCAATAACGGTTTGGAATATGGAAAAAGTGGATAGAATTAAAGTTATAGAGAATTTTATAAGCTTTCATTTCATCATACACTTTTTTTTGCTAGATTGCACCGTTTTTCAGATATTCTCGAAAAACACTTTTTTTTGACATTTGACCTTGAATAAAAAAATTTCCATACACGGGAATGATGGGGAACTTTTACACATTGTTTATAATTATGTTTTGAACAATTTTCCTGATTTTCAGCTTGTTGGGACTTTATGCACTCTCACCCTCATTTTTTGGTTTAAATTGACCGGAGTAAAGACAGAAGTTCCAATATGTCAACGTGCTTAGTTTGTTCAACATATTCAGAGCTAGGGGTGCGTGTCCAATTGATCAACCACAGTGCATTGAAATTGTCAGGATCTCTTCGTAATGCGTCGTGATTGGTTAATTCAAACTCTGCGCCGCTCCGTTTTTAACTCTATAAGAAAATGAATTGGCTTGTCTGATCGTGCCCGAGGAAATATTGAAAGGTAATTAATGTCAATGTATCACTCAAAACTAACAAAAATAAAACAACTTCATATTCTTAAATGTTTATTAACTTTTATAAAATTGCAGCCTTTACATAAAACATACTTACAATATTTAAACTTAAACTTATGCACTCGATTTATGTTCAATATTCATAATTAATACTTATAATAAATAAAAAGTCCCGAGTACAAATAAAAGTATCACGCTCGAAAATATTAAATACAATTAACAAGTAAATAAAATTAAATATATTACACGATAACGACCTTAGTTAATTATAATGCTTAATAAAACTTTACTAATGCTAAAAGGTTTTAAAACTTCGTCTAAGACGTCTATCTATCTATAATCCTCATCAATATATATAGTATAAAAGTTGAGTAAGTTGATTCACAAATGATTATCTGTATTAAACTTATCAAATCTCTCATTTGTAAAATTTCGGTGAAAGCGCCGTGTTAAGAGAATAGTTCCTGTACATCCCAGCTTTGGAGAGATCGTTCGTAAACTTTTGCTGCTTCGGAAAATACGCGGAAGGAACGCAATGCAAACCTAAAACCAATGAGATGATTCGAATTTTGGACAGTGACAGAAATGAACATGATTTAGAAAAAACAAAGGTAATTTTGGTTCAGCAACATGCAACATGCCTCGAGTCGAAAACCACCAACCCGCAGTAAAGTAAGTTTAAGTAGGTCAGTGGCTAACCCTGGTGTCGGAGTTTTTAGGCCTCCGACATGGTCTAACGATTCAAACAACCGGGACCGACAATTTAACGTGCCCTTCGAAGCACGGTAGCGCTCAGATAGAATTGCCACTATCGGCCACCCATCCAAGTAGGGGTCGAGCTGCACGTTGCTTAACAATCGCAAAGAACTAACATCGCTTGGTCAAACTACGCCACGAGCGCTACCTTGAAGCAACTTTGAAGCAACGCAACACGTAGTAGTCTTCATGTATTTTAATACAGTTACAAGCTAGTCATTAATATTTATCGGGTAAGTTTGGATTAAATTTAAATATTAAAGCTGTATTAAAGAACTTTTTTACCCTAACCGTTTTTTGTCGTATATTTTTATACACTACTAGCTGCGCTCCGCGGTTTCACCCGCGTTGTACCCGTTCCCGCGGGAATTTCGGGATGAAAAATAGATGTTGGCCGATTCTCAGACCTACTCAATATGCTCACAAAATTTCATGAGAATCGGTCAAGCCGTTTCGGAGGAGTACGGGAACGAACACTGTGACACGAGAATTTTATATATAAGATTAACTGAAAAATAAAAATGAACTGTACCTGGGGGGTACCATCCATATTCACTAGAGCTGGTCCTGTACAGCGGATGTTGATTACTCTTTTGGCAGCCGTAACCGTTGAACCAATCTGTAACATAGGTTTTATAATCAAATAAAAAAACGCAATATATTTATAAAATATTAGGCGTTAAGCAGTCCTCGTGGTAATTAAATATTAGCTTTTATAAGATACAAATCATTGCGGACCTTCCAATGAAATCTGCTTCAAATAAAGTGTAAAATTAGATGGAAAAGGGTTTAATTATAATATAGAAGCTTGTGTTTGATAAAACTGAATGATATACGAGCTTTCCCTTATAATTGTAATGTACTGTTACTCTACCATCGAATTACACATAAACAACATCTACTGGTCTTAGCACCCGCATGGCATTGAAGTACCACGATCATTGAACTTGTACATTGTAGACATTTTACGATATCTATCGTTGCGTTTATTGAGGTGTGAGTGAGTTTTTTTCCTGCCGTAGAATCTATAGGCCGTTCAGTAAGTCTTTCTCCGTGTCATCTTACTTTACTTTATGGTACGTACGAGGATGATCAAATCTCTTCGGCAGGTTGCAGGTAGAGAATACATCCGAGGTTCTCGGCGGTTGTTTGATCTCCTCCTGAAGGCTGCCTCGGTCCACGCACGTGGCGGAACAGAACCCCGCCTGCGGTTCCCCAGGAGCTTCCGCTGGCTTTTCACTCATTTCTCACAATATACACAATACAATTCCAATATAATCACGCTAAAAACCTCTCTAAATCAATAATGCAACAGCTAAGAGAACAACAAAACTTGACAATAATTTGATTCAATTTGTCAATAACCTAATATCGGTTGCCATGGAAACAATACTTTTTCTGTCGACCTACAAGGTTCCGCTCAATTTTCTAGAAGGTCGGATTATGTGATTGTTTATAACCGTTTCTCTGAACAACCAACAAGTCAACAACAAGTTTACTGTAAACTGATTTCGCTTCAGGCTACGAGTTCAACTTGTCAGATTTCGAGTGGACTAACTAATTATGAAACTAATTTACCTAATCACTGTTCGAAGATTTAGAAAGCAATTTTTTATAAAAACATTAAACTATTTATTTATATTAATTATGTAAACTAAATGTTATTTGGGTCCTAAGTGAGCCTAGTGTCATTATTTATTTAACATTTAGACAACCAGTGAAAGATACATACATCACCAATACAGAACCAATTCACTTACGGTTAGTTAGACCCACGTGCTACCAAACACGTAGTTGTCTGGCTAAAAAGCTGGTCTACAGCAACATGGTCCATCGATCGGAATAACCGGACAATTTGAAGTGCCCGTTTTCATTAAAATAGAGTAGAGACAGAGAGAGCACGGGTCTCGCAGGTTTTTCATAACCTATGTGTATGTACTTTAAACAAAAATTAAACACATGAATGTTTTCTAAATGAATATTTATCTATGTTTATGAGTATGATTTAATTTATAAAGTCCTTGGTATATCCCAAAATGGCTGATTATTTTGATGAAAGTATGTAATCCTAGATAGCCTGTGACATAGAGTCACACTACCATCTCAAAATTGTATCTCTAAACTCTTACGTTGTATATGAAATAAACCCTGTTGTTATTCCTACCTATATAATGTTTAATATAATTATCTATAAGTAATTACACGCAAAATAATCCCATTATCATGATAAAGCACTCGGCGGTTCCAATCTCGTAAACCAACATCGAGAGACGTAACGACACTCGAGTCTGAACTGAATAATGTTATGCTTTTATTATAGCTGTAACATGTTATCTCCATAACTGTTCACTTGTGCTATCTATTAAAGCATAATATCGTATGACCTTAGGCCTTTATGAACGTTAATTAGGTTAAGCCACTTAGGTAATACATACTTACCTAATACCTATAACCTCATCCTACTTCCTACTAATAGGTAGGTATTATAAATGCGAATGTTTGTGAGGATGTATGTATACTACTGGATGAAACTTGACAGTAATATTGATTATACATCAGAATAACATAAGATATATTTTATCCCGAAATTCCCGCGGGAATGGGTACAACGCGGGTAGCACCGCGGGGTTAGCTAGTTGCATCTATATTACTAACTAAATGATCCGGAATAATAAATAAGTTGAAGTATTTTTTGCGATAATTAAATTTACCAAACACAGTAGCGTTATCTATGTTGCATACCTAAATTTAAAGATCACCACACATTATACTTACTTTTTGCCATTACACATTTTAGGTTGCGTAAATGACTTTTTTAAGGTTAAGAAGTATTAAATGAATAAGTAATTCGTGGAAATCATCTTTAAAATATTGTTATGTATATCAAACTTTGTCGGCGTCCACTAAAGTTAGTTGAACTTTTTAGATAGGAATCCTGTGAGATTTTATCATTTAGAACCGATAATAAAATGAATTTCTCTTTAAGAATTCCAGTATAGAACCGAGGTTGGTTGTTTAACGAGGTACTTGTCTTTAATTTGTCGAATTATGTGTTCGTAAACCTTTACCTCATTGGGCATGCATTGGTATGAATATATTAGTCGTTATCGCACTATCAGGACTGCGAGTGGGCGCCTATCGCCCGCGCCTGACGCCTCCCGTTGTGCTTAGTCAATTGTTAACCTCCTTTAAAATTAGCTGTTTAATATAAACTCATTTCAATCTATTTTAATCTCCTTTCTCAAAGAACTATCAGTGTCAATTAACTAGAGTTTCACTTCGTGGTTAATTGAGCTTAATCTGTGACGCTATCAATCTTTGTTTATGATATTTAAGATTTGTTGTTTACACTTTACTGGGATTGAATAATATTAAAATATGAAGACGATATGTGTGCAGCATCCGATCAATTTGAAGGTGGTTCGGTTTGAGTTGGACTTCAGCTCGCTTTTGGAGGAAAAGCCCTCCTCGCCTGAACAAGTGAAGCCGAAGAAAGTAATCCTTCCAAACATTAAGGTTACTCCGAAGAAACCAGTGCCGCCGCCGCCACCGATTAATAATGATCAGGTACTACTAACGAAAATTAAGCTAGATGGGCCATTTCGTATTAAAATAGAAGAGTTTTTGCTAAAACAAAAACGTAAAATAAATCGTGAATCTATAGAGCTTTTGTTAAACTGTATAAATAAAAATAAGGTGCTTTTATTCTTTCTATGAGTAAAAAACACTTTAAGGTCTTTAGGCCATTAATTTTAAAAGTCTTTTAATCCTTGTAAGATTTTTTACATACTAAAAATATTATTTTATTTTACAAAGATGAAAAATCGTAGCTACGATAATACTTACAATAGCAATAAGTTATAATCACGAAATCCGGAAATTAGTCTCGAGAAAGTGACATGATAAGATTTCATGATATTTTATTTCATATTTGTTAGTGGATATGAAAATATTACGATATAAGTAATAATATAATATAAAGTTATTAAGTACGTGTAGGTTAGTGGCCAACCCTAGTGTCGGAGTTTTTAGACCGCCATAAGACCTCCGACCTAGTCTATTGATTGAAACGACTGGAACCAACAATTTTACTTGCCCTCCGAAGCACGGTAGAGCTCAGATAGAAATGCTACTATGGGCCACACATCCACGAAGGGAAAACTAATAGGTCCTATTTAAGTTATATTAGTTCTTTATGAAATTTCAGACATATTAAATTAATCCACAGAAAAGGGACACCAAAGACTTAGTTGAGGAGCTTTTGGACGAGCTGTACGCTGATCAAAGGGACTGGAGCCACAACAGCATTAACTGCAGCCGAGGGTAACTTTACACCTATAGCTAAGTATATTCGGTACTTACTCGGTAGCAAACACGTTCCTCATGCTCCTTTTGATCAAAAGATAGCAATCATTTTGAAAGAGTACTGAACATTAGCCGGCGGCTACAAACCTTTATACTTACATGAAAAAATAAGGGACCGCATAAATTGCGTCGAGTAATGAAAAAGTTACAACTTCTCGGAAATCTTCCGATAATTTATGAATATTTTAAAACTTTAGATTATTTCGTAGTGAATGAATGTTTTTGTTTGTTTATGCTTAGATCCACTTCAGCGCCATCATTTGCTTCGTCGCATTCGTTTTGCGAAGAACGAACTGATTCTTTTTGTGCTAACTACTTGGAATTTTTGGGTAAATATCTTAAAAAAAAAACAATACGTTAACTGCATTTAATTTTAATTTTTTTTTTATTAACTTGTAGAAAAAAAAATTATAGTATTCTTCAATATAGTTGTATTATTTCAGACCGAGATGAACTCCAAACTCTTTTAGCGGAGTTCGAGAATAGATTTCAATATGTAGGAGAAAAACTAGCCAGGCGAGTCCGGGCTAGAGACAGATTGAAACGGCACCAGAAGAGACTTTGTGGAGCCCTCACAGTAATGCTTCGTCACATTAGTGAGTTACGAACATAAATTTCTCTTTATCCTTTTGGCAAAGTTT
This sequence comes from Cyclophora albipunctata, assembly GCA_963082685.1. Lineage (NCBI taxonomy): Eukaryota > Metazoa > Arthropoda > Insecta > Lepidoptera > Geometridae > Cyclophora > Cyclophora albipunctata. Next base: position 6,448,833 of record OY720116.1, on the reverse strand, counting down.
CAAATTATTCCATAGGATCAATTCTTACTCGGTGAATACGGTTCAGAAAACGTTTACAGTTTGATCCTAAAACATTCTTAGACGTGGATTGAATAACGATGAAAAACCACGTAAAAGTCTGTATATTATGTGGAGACATATTACCAAGATAATCTAATCAAACTTTATTACCAAAACCGTCGATTCATAAATATAAGCAAGAACGACTTCATTCATAGAAGTTTATTATAGGAGTATGCACGTATCTATGTGGCTCGAGCTGGCGCTGGCGGTACCCAGTTGATATCTATCTGTTTCCGTTACTGACGTACACAGCGGCGGCCTCCAATCGATACGTAACGCACACAAACATCCTCCCTTTGTCGCAGCGCGCATGCTCCCCGCCTAGCTTCTACCACGATATTCGCCACCCTTGCAACTTGACAAGAGAACGCTTTCTCTCTCTTAGCGTCGAACGTGGGCGGAATTCCTATGCAGTACTATAGTACGGGGCCAGAAGGCTCGTCGCTTCGTTCCATGATTTTGCCAGTAAACATCGCATCAGCTGGCCGACTACGCAGTCTCAAATGTTCATCAGATATGGCCTTTAAATTGTCGCGTTCGGCGATCGCTTCTCTTGGCTCGGTTGGTGTTGCGAGCAGAGCTTCATCGATGACTAACCGTTGTCGTATAAGGATGTGTTTTCAATGAGTGCCTGCAGTGTTACTGCACCATATAAGCCTGTCAGGTCATTAACTTGACGCTTATTGCAGTTTTAAAGATATCCGTATATTGTCAAATGATTGCCGACCACAAGACAGATGAGTGCTCTTCTAAACTCCCTCAGGAACTTGGCGGGTTCATCGAGAGCCACCACAGGTAATCAGTTCCATTTAATTTAAATTATATCAATGATTAGCTGATATGTTGACGACTAATTAAGTTAACAATTTGAGGTTAGATTTCGATTTGTTACTTTTATTTTCTTACGTAAAGTTATGTTTATTACCCTATTTTTAGGGCACCGTGTCTTGAAATGTTTTATTTATAATTCTGGTTCTGGGAATGCTATTCTCTTTCCTTGTAGTTCTTACCTAATAATTATCATTCACGTCATACTAAGACCTTAATAAGCTCATTAGCATTTTTTATTTTCCTTTGTCGTAATATTTGAAGAGATGTTGTGTATTAGGGATTTCTTTAAGAGGGTTGTTTTAATTTGAGAGTACAATTTTAATTTTAAACAGCTACTTTAAAGTTTTATTAGTTCAGTGTTATTGAGAAGTTTTTGTTTTATTATGAATAATAAACGCAGCATGCTGACAGAAAGTACTATAATTAAGGATTGTTAACATTGTTGTATGTGTATAATATTGCATTACATCATCCGATATTTTTATCACTGGGATATTATCTCTAACAACTTTACTGCTACATCGATTAGTTCTGATACATCTTTAAATACCTTCTGGAAAAATACCTTAATTACTTATGTTTCATAGCATGACCACGAATATTATGCATTTAGTAGTAAACTAAACTAGTTATAAGAATACAGGTATATTTTATGTAAATAACTTTATTACAGCACGAATGTCTTAAGCGCGGGTTTATCCAAGAGATTTTTTAGATAAAACCATGCAGCCTGCCTCAAAATATTTAAAAAAATCTCGACCGGTAGTCAGCAGAGGTTTAAAATCGTTTAAACTTAATTTCACTAGTGAACTCGTAGCTCTCTAATACAGGCATACATTTATCCTCATTGCTGTTCTAATTTCCTATAAAATCTCTCGGCGCTTATTTTGGGCACAAAATAGATACGAGTATATTATGATAGTGCATTTAACTATTGGTACATATTTAACGGTATATACAAGTACATAAACACTCTTTAACTGAAACATTGTTATTAAGTTTTTTGTCTCTTGCTCTTTGAAAAATATCGTCGGAAAGGGACAAACCATTTGATGCTCTTTATAAGCGTTTATGAATAAGGTCCTTAATGTATAAACTATAATATTTTTTGTATGTGCGTATGTGTAGCTGGCGTAAGTGGGGCCCGTTTCGGAGTGACGCCCGCCGGGGGCGAAGGCCCTGGCGAGGGCGGGTATGCGGAGTGGCTGCAGGCGATGCGGCTGGTGGCGCGACTGCCGGCGGGTGTGCCCCACCACTTCAGGAGGAAGGTACCAGCATCTACTTAAATCGATGATCTTCAATACACCTTCAATGAGCCAAACTTCAATAACTAGCTCGAAAGATGATGAGGTCGAGAGATTCTATTTCCAGATATTTTTGTCAAGTTTTGGCCGCAAAGAGACTCTTTGAAACGTATCAGGCCTATTTCACGTTGACATGTTTAAAACCTTAATTGTAATTGGGTTAATATTTCAATTTGAACAAGTGAAATAGAATTGATCGTCTAACACATGTTCATTACTCTACATACTGTTAATGGTTTGGATAGCTATTATTATTAACTGGTGGAGGACCTAGTCTAATAAATAATTTGACAGATTTTAGTACCTTATACAAGAGTATTAGGTACAAAATTTTTGAAATTATTTTTTAGACAAGAGTTAACACTCCTCTCTAATACTCTTGTTTGAATGTTTAAATCAAAGCGTTTAGCTTGAAACTGATTACACAGCAGCCGTGAATAGGTCTCCATTTATTTATAGTCCGAATAGTTGAGTAACTAACGCACGTCACCGGTTCCTGAAGTTTCAGCGGAAGTTTACCTTCGATCTCGAATAACAAAACAATTATTATTTATCATACTATTCATGTACTTAAGTACATAAGTACACAAAAGGCGCTAGAAACAAACAAAAAACCTCAAAACCAACGGATTTATTTATGAATCATTTGCCTAAGTATTTATTTTTGAACTTTGTGGAAATCCACAAATAGATCGCTTACATTTTGTGCCTTCGTTAAGGTAATATGTTTGTTTTTTTCACAACAGTACTCAGAATTGTGTTCTTTTTAGTGTTGTTCTATTCTCATTCTTGGTAATTAATTACCAAGAAATACTACGATCAACAATCCACAAATTCTGAGCATTACCTACGGCATTTCCACAAATTCTATAACAAACAATTCAATGCAAACGGTTCCAAATGTAAACGACTAAAATTATGATACAAAATACAAATCAAAAGTTCTGCAAATGTAAGATTACGGCTCTAAAAGTCAGGAATCAAACGTCACTGCAGGATTCTACATAAATGAATGTGTCAGTCTTTTTATTGAGGTTATGTTTGTAGTTATGGCTGACGTTAGCGGAGCGCCACCTGACTGCTCGCGGCATCGACTGGTGTGCAGCAGAACGCGCCTGCTTCCGAGGAACCGCGCAGCCGGACGACACCGAACTGGGAGCGCAAATCATCAAGGTAGATTAGAACTAAGGCTTCAGGCACGGACTCAAAGAGCGGGAGCAGCGGGTGGCAGCAGCGACAAAATTAGCCAATTACAGTGCTTGAACCGATTTTGGCCTGTGATTTTAAGCACTGCCGCTCCAGGCCAACTGATGTCATGATTGAGGCCTCAGAGATATATAAGAAGATATGTATAAAATACTAGCTGCACCCCGCGATTTCACCCACAGCGCCCCCGTTCCCGTGGGAATTTCGAGATTTTTATTACTTATTTTCTAATATAAAAAACTTTTCCTGACAATAAGGAACACATCAAAAAATAATCATCCAATTTGGTGTAGTCGGTTTGAAGGTATGCGTTTAGCAACACATTCAGCGATTTATTTTTATATCGTAGATTAAGGATGACGTATACATGGGTATAAGTTACCCATCATGTAGATTTATATGTAGAAAATTAGCAGAGCTGGTGGTTGTACTCGTGGTACACGTTATTTTGGACATTTCGGATAGAAAAAGATGCCTACAATTTGGCAATACTCGTAATCGTTCTATTGAATGTAGTTTTCTTGTAATTTTCTGGTAGGAGACTCGAAGTCCCAGAGATTTGCGAGTTCAAACAAATAAATTAATCAGCATTATTGTAATTTGATTTAATTATGTTTTTTTTATAATTTGATTAAAAAAAAAATCCATTAGTATAGACACTAATATATATAATAATTGATAGAGATAAGCTTAGACTCTTGAACTCGAGACCCAGCTGAGAAAGTTTATCTCTATGGGCACCGGGGAACTGGGCCTGACCCTAGGAACTTAGCTTATCAATATTAATATCTATCGATCTCCCTGATAAGCACTGACGCTCAATGCACAGGGTATGTATGTATGTCTTTATGCACGTAGAACGATGAAGTTTTAGGGTCGTTATTTAAAATGTTCACGATTTGTTACGCTGTTAAATGACTGTTTTTACGTTGTTTCATAACTTAAATGACTCTGTTACTCTGTTAAATGACTCTGTTACTCTGTTAAATGACTCTGTTACTCTGTTAAATGACTCTGTTACTCTGTTAAATGACTCTGTTACTCTGTTAAATGACTCTGTTACTCTGTTAAATGACTCTGTTACTCTGTTAAATGACTCTGTTACTCTGTTCAAGTTATTCCGGCTGCCAATAGAAAGCCATGATTTTTCATTTTCTTACGTAAGTTGAGACTGAAATGTTGTGCTAACGTTTACTGGTGCGAGAGCGTAAGCTGAAGGCAACCCTTAGGGGGTATTGGGTTAAGTGTTCCTCTTTTATTCACTGAAATATCCGTTATTGGATTGACACCTAGTTTAACCTTACAAATGAGAGAGGCGTTAATGTTTTTCTTCTAATAAATATATTGTTATTCTGTTTGGACTGAGAAGTGTCTCGCGACTCGTGAGTGTCTAGTTTTTTTTACCTAGTCTAGTGTCAAATGTCTCGTGACGTAAAAGAGTGCGTTCAGCACTCTTTTGAGTTCAAACAGTATAATATGTTTCAGAAGAAAAACAGCAAATTGTATCTTTGGACGATTTTGGATATGTCAATAGTTTTTATCGACGTTAGGTTTATGACGGCTAACGTCGAGAAACATATAAAAGAGTTTCTAAAAATGTTATTCATCGTTTCAATAAATATTGATCCGAATCGGACCTGCCTTTGATGTAAAAATAAATTCTTTTTGGTCAGACTTGAGGGCGGAGATTGAAATTCCATACAAATTTTTGTAGACAAGTCAAGTCACGAACACGATGCTAATAAATCTGCTCGGTGTTAATAAAATAACAAGACTAGATGAATAATTTACAGAGCAGTATAATTTGTAACTATTACTTACTTTTTAAATTAATAACTGAGATAACTTTTTGTGAATAATTAACAAGCAGGGTGATTTGATTAGTGGGTGTAAAGTGTTATTATCTCACTACCATCCGAAGAATATACTTATTTTTAATATAAATTAATTGAAAAAGAAACGCCTTCTCTCTGTTTAACGGTGAATTATCTGGCGTTTACTAAAATGTTAATCAAAGTTCTATGAAAGTGATCTTCATTGAAATAGTTAATGTTATCTAAAAGTAGTCATAGTATTTATAATGCAATTGTTTATTATTAATGAAAATAAATTTCGAGGGGCCGCTATTAGGCAGGTTTCTTCTATCGTAGAAGTCAGGGCCTCTAAACCTTTATTCATAAACGTCGTAACTAAAACACAAGTGTTTTGTTTCTTTTGCTGGTATGTCGAAAATGGAAAAAACAGTTGATAGCTAAAATGCTGGCAAAAAGCATTTATGAATAAGGCCGTTATTATTTTAATTCGGTACCAAGGGGAAGCAAACTACCAAAAAATTAAAATCGATATTTATACAAATTGTATGAGTTTTTTTTATTCTCAGGATCTTCACCGCACCGGATGTTCCCTCTTCTGTGGAGCTGAAGGAAGGGAGAACCAAGGGATGCTACGTCGAGTGTTACTGGCTTACGCGAGGTAATATCATAACTTCTGACATTCACGAGTTAATCCAATTGCCGCTCTACCAATACAAAGCGGCCAAGCTTCACCTGTCCACTTACTATTCCATTGTTTCTTGCTCCATTGTTTATTTATAATACATTAAGTGGTTGTATTCTCATAAGTCATAACTATTGGTGTTTTAAATTGAATAAAGTCTATTTGTTGCAGATGGAATAAGGACGTTGGGTATTGCCAAGGGTTTAATATGCTTGCTGCTATCATTTTAGAAGTCATGGACAAATCTGAAGCGGATTCTGTGAAGGTAATAATTAGTTCTTGTCTAAAGAGGCCCCCAGACGGGCTATACTTTTGATGAAATATGTGGCTACAACATTGCCGACTATATCCCGGCAATACAAAAAACATTTTAATGCAGCATATGGCTGGAAAATGTATATCTCGGCAATATTTCTGCAGCAGTATATAGCTCATTATTTTGTCTTTACATGGGCTATATACATGGCTAGTATGGCTACTATGGCTGACGAACTCATACGCGTTGCAGCAGCTTACATTGTTTTAAAAGGAAAGTCGAAACCAAAAAAACCAAGAAAAATGTGGATTCGACCTTATTTCAATAAGCGTGATACGATAGATATTTTAAGTCTGGAAATAAGACTCGACGAACAATTATTTAAAAACTTTACACGAATGTCAAAGAGTGACTTTGATGAAATCAATTATTTTTTCATTTGACCATGTACCAGTCATTTTGATCCGTATTTTAATTTATAATCTCAAACTTTAAACACGCACCCGAACCAAACTAAACAGAAACAAACACGAATATAGCTACTCTACTCGAACGAATCGCGGCAAACTTCACGTAGCATGAAAAAGGGGCGCACGTATAGCGAGACAACAATAAAAGTGGCTGAGAAATATTGCAGTATTTTCGATTGCGAAGCGTTTACTCCGGCAATATAGCTGGGACCCTAAACATTCATCGGCTACACTAAAAATATGTGACAACATATCCCGGCCATACTAAAAATATTGCAGAGTGTTGCATAGTCTAGCCGTAAATGCTGGCTGATGCTGCCTGCCACACTGTTGCAGCGATACATTTTCGTGAAAATATGGCCCGTCTAGGAGCCCCTATAGAAGACTGGTCAAGTCACTACACCTTTCCACTACGATGTTTTCGAGTGAATACCACCGTCATTAGATGTGCTGTGTTACATTGCTATACAACTTTTGATATGAATGGGAGACGAATACATAAATGATCGTCTTAGAACTGATTCAGGGTATTCTTTCACCAAAATACGGTGAATACGGATTCCCACAAGTGGTTTATTAACGCAATTTGAAAAGAAAGCGCCTTTGAGATAAATCTTAGTTCTGATATCGTTTGGCCCTATCGTTTTCGTTTGCAGGTAATGATATATCTAGTGGAAGCGGTGCTCCCCGAAGGATATTTTGCTGATGATCTTCGGGGACTTTCAGCAGACATGGCTGCCTTCAGGGATCTGCTCAGACTGCGCTTACCCCGGCTTGCTAACCATATGGACTATTTGCAGAGGATATCTGATGGTAAGGTATTACTATATATAATAATATTTTTCTCTGACTAGATTGCAGAATTAGTTTTATGGCCCTTAGTCACCTCGAAGAGTGACCAAGAAACTTCTATCCTGCATTGAAACTTTTTAATGTTCCGAACTTTAAATTCAAAACTCAGGACTTTTTTTGTAGATAGTTTAAAGTCTAAATTACATTGCTTAATTGGGCTTTTGAAAAAACAATTTTTTTTGTGATAAATGGAAAGATTATATATTAGTTTTATAACAAAACTATTTTTATTTTATTTTTTTCGCAATAATTCAAAAGTTATTTCAAAATAAAAATTAATTTTTGAATCCAGTACCGAAGACACGCCGACAGCTCCCGAACAAACCCGAGCGCGTGTGACGTGATAATGTTAGTTAATGTTAATGAAAAGAGGTTCGGTTACATCGCAAACTTTTTATATGTTTATGAAAAGAGGTTCGGTTACATCGCAAACTTTTGGAGGGAAAGAGAATAAAAGGGCGGGAATCTTGATTGTAAACGCTGTACGTACTTATGGTTAAATAGCTCTATCATTATGACGTCACAACTACGGTGACCAATCTTGGCGCGTTTATAGTCACGTGATTTTTATTTAAATTTCTTAAATTTTTTATTGTTTATAATTAATTGAAAAACATTTTTTTTTAAGTTTTTTGCATTAAATATCAATATTATTAATAATAAAGTTTTAAAATACATAAAAAAATCTTTTTTTTTTTTTTCAAAAGCCCAATTGTAAATCTTAACTTTTCAGGTGGAGGTGTAGAGCCTCCCCTGCCAGATGTGTTCACGATGCAATGGTTCCTCACACTGTACGCTACTTGGCTCCCTCGGGAGTCTCTGCTTAGGATCTGGGATCTCATTCTGCTGGACGGCAATGAAGTGTTGTTACTTACGGCTTTAGCGATATGGGATCTGTTACAGGAGTAAGTACTGTTATTAAATGAACGCTACTGCTTACTAATGCTAATTGCTAATGTGTCTCAACGCAAAAGTGTATATATAAGTACTTATTATTAGTCCAATGAATAAATCTTTCATCTGTCTGATTTTCTATTAGTGTTTCTTTAAAAGAGAACTTAGGATTTTTCAACGTTTAGTTCAGGGAGGTTTACTGGAATAGCATATTTTTTTGTGTTTCGGTTTATAGTTAGGGGGTATTTTTTTTCTATGTATGATATTTAAATTTTTACTTATATATTTGATTGAAATATTGTTATGTTTTGTTACTTCAGTCGTATCCTGTCAGCTCGTTCCGCGGACGAGTTCTACAGCTGCATGGGGGGCGGTGTGGGCGCAGTGTGGGAGGCGGGTGAGGCGCTGGTGGCGCGCGTGGTGGCGTTCGGGTCCGCGCCCGAGCTGCCGCGCCTGCGCAACCTGCACCGGTACCGCGTCGCGCCGCCCGCGCCGCCCGCCCCCACGCACATGCCGCCCTACCAACCACCGCTGCACTCTGCGGTATGTGCTCTTCAATATCAATCGATAGGGCACAATATAGTAATAAAAATCAGGATCTAAATCAATCTAAAGTTATCGTTGTCGGTCCCGGTTTTAACAATCGTTACATATTGAATCAGTTTAAAAACTTGAAAGCCAGGATTGGGCACTAACCTACTCAAAATTAAGAGTACTTACTACCTAGATATGTATATATGTATAATATAGATGCACACATATAATAGGCACGTGCCTAAAATCTCCACTGGCATTAATTTTGCGCCTTTCGAAATATTGTAGCTCACATCGAAGTGCGCCTGTCCCTGTTTTAAAGTGTAGTCCGTCGTTGGCCTTATTGGTGTGCGGCAATTATACGTTTAAGGACTGATTTAGAGGGAATTTATCTACTGTATGACCCGTTCAGGTACCTTTACTAGATTTTTTGGGATTTAACTAAGGATATGGTAATAGACACGATATTAATACTTAATAAATAATCCACTTGTTTCGTGTATAAGTAGCTTTGTAACTATGTATGACTGACTAGTTAGATCTCATTGTATTCCAAAACTAGCCCTCGGGGGTCAGACAGAATAATAAGGAAGTGTACCTACGTAACCATCGCATCTGGTATTACGCTTCTTTAGGAACCTTTAGAATTTCGTCGCAAAATTTAGCGACGAGTATAAAATTGTTTCCTGTTATTCTTCACCAGATATTGTTCATTCGTTACAGATGCAATCGATGACCAAACGTGGTCTCAGATTATTTTATTCAGAAGACGAAGGAGACTCGAGTGACGACGGCAACAAAATGGCATTAACAACGGTAAGACGATAAACTTTACAGCCATCCAGACGTTACTTTGCACGTTTTATTATAATGTTACGTGAAAGCCAATAACTGCTTATTGTAACATTGTAATGTTACAAAGTTGTTTTCACATAATAAAGTGTTAAAAACGATAATTTGTAATGGTATTATTTGTACTACATAAGTTCAAAATGATAAAAACATGTATGACATACCTACCTTAGGAAACTCATTACACTTCATATCAACTTTTTTTCTTTTTCAGGTGATACCACGTCGAGAGGAGCGCAGCGGTGCTGGTGATCGACTCTCGTTAGACATCGGTGCTTTGAAACGGCAGTATGCAAGACTAAGGGAAAGACAGAGACAGGCCCATGTCATACTGGCAGCTGCGTGCGCGAGACATGCGGCAGGTAATGACTTACATTACCTTCTATGTATAATTTTGGTTGATTACCATTTTATTCTCCTCTACATCACTCTTATTGAAATAGAAGCTTTTGCGCTGCAGTGGGTTTAATATAAAAATAAAAAATAAATAAAGCTATTAACTTAACGTTCAAAACCATTTTACTTTTCAGTTGGAGTTCCGACGTCACCCACTTCTCTCACAGTAAACAATTTACTGTTAGGAAAGAGTGCAATAGTGAGTTCTCGCGGGAGAAGGCTAGGTCCTCCACCCGGCGCAATACCACCGTCAAGAAGAGAGTCAAGGAGTCATGACAAGATGGAGACCAAAGTAAGAGTCAAATCCAGTGATACTATTAGTTGGAAAGAAGAAAAAAGTCGGAAAACTCTCAGTAGACGAAACTCCTTAAAATGGAAAGACATCAAAAAAGATAAAGCAGTTCCTAAAAGTAGAAAATCTTCAATTGAACTAGACGAAACAGGTGACGGAGTTATAGTGTCGGATAAAGAAGCGAATGAAATGATAGCCTCGTTAAGATCTAGAAGCTCTAGTGAAACATCTTCGTATTCTTCTCACACAAATTCTAGCACAGACACGAGCCTGTGTGACGAGAACGAACGAGGAAGCGATTCAGACACAGACTTACCAGATGACGTTATTGAAAACAAGCCTAACAAAACTCGTAACACCACAGGTCCGTCTAATCTCAAAGATACTAAAATATATTCACCAGTTTTAAAAGAAACTACAATTTCAAGTGCAAGTACCCCTGACCACCTTAATAAATTAGATATAAAACATAATTCCGTTAAAGATATTGCGGATTTCCTCGATTCTGCTGCTGGAGAACCGTTACGTACGTATATTGATGAGTTTGAAACTAAATTAAAAGATAGTATTATAGTTAGTGAATCTGAAAGCTATGATGCTCGGGCTAAATTATTGTCACCATTAAATCAAAATGTATCTAAAACTTTCCGAAATGTTCGTGATTTGGATTTTAAAATAGCGTCGCCAGCTTCTTTGTTAACCCCGGATAGTGACCAAATTGGCATACCTACACAATTAATAAAATCACCTTCACAAAGATTAACACCGGCTAGAGATATTATGGTTAGATCATCGCCCTCATACTTAGAGACTCGACATCTAAATGCAGTCCCTCGCATTACTCCGATAGAACTAAGAACAAGTTCTATTGAATCAAGAATATTGCCTTGCACAATTGCACCCTTTGCAGCTAGAACGCCTCAAGTAGCATTATCACAATCTTACACAGCTACAACACACAGCGGAACAGACGTATTGCATAGACTAAACATAAACAACAAGAATAACCATAGCTTCACAACATTATCTAATGATTTAACACAAAATACAAAATGTTTGAGTCCCGCAGTTTTAAGTGCCATAAATAGTAATTTACATTTAAAAAGTTTTAACCAGGTACAAATAAGGCCCCCAGATATAATAGATAGTTTAACTATGTATGAAAATTTTGTCCCTGATATAGATCTGTCTGAAGACAATTCACCGGAAACACGAAGTCTCGTTGAAAGAAGTCCGGAAAACGACAGTCTTATAGTAAGCGAAGACGAACCTCCAATACCGCTGAAGATTGATAAGTACTTCGAACATAGCCCCGAGTTCTTTGGTGCTCGTGTTACAGACCCAAATAATGCCGAAATTCCAAATCGTCGTGCAACTAAAAGAATTTCGCGGTTACCTAAAAAACCCGATTCGTTAACATTGCAATATAGTCATAACGATAAACTTCTAAAAGAAGAAACTGAAAGAGCTTCATCATTACCACAAAGTCATAGTTTTATGATAAAACTGTCAAATGATGAATTTGAACTTAAAACTGCACCAAAAACGCCGAAACCAAAAACACCTGAGATTTTTAAGGATGTTGACTCCCCCAAAGATTATATGCTTCGATCAGGTAGAAAAAACAGCGAGAGAGCCTTACAAATAATTCAAGAAAATTCCAAAATTTTAAGTAGAATTTTAACCAAACAAAATGCAACTGAGGCTACAACATCTGAAGATAAAAATATTAGCAATGAAAGTGAAAAACTATATTATTCCTTTTGCTCTACCATAACTGAAAAAACTGCGGAGTCTAAAATAATAGATTCTCCTTTTCTGAAAGAATCTACTTCAGATTCTCTAATAGGTTGTAAAAAGAGACATGCAAGCGATACCTCAGAAAATCGTGAATTTGTAAGAGTAAGACCAATATCAATAGATGATCCATTTTCTTTGGAAACGCGAGAAAATTTAAGCAAAATTGGTAACTTTTCTAAATCCATAAAAAGTCCAAGTATTGACTGTTTAGGCAATAAAACAGACACATATGGTTGGGAAAATAAAGGTTTCCTCGCCGATCGCTCTCCATTATTGGATAAGCAAGATCCAATTTTTAATTTTGATTTTAAAAGGCATACTACTAAAACGTCAGATGTGACCAATTATTCTGAAGATGTGAGGCCAAACGATGCTACTGAGTGGGCACGTCACTCGATTTCGGAAGATACAGCGCCCTCTGTTACTCTTCCGTCTTCGAATGAACCAAAAGATACACCTAATTTTGGTCGACGATTCACTTCAGACGATTGTAACTATCCTCTTTCTAATAAATACAATGATTACGTTCTGTCTGAAGCAAGTCAGATTTGTAGGAAAGCAGTAATAGAGGAATCAAAAAATAATTTGCCAAAGACTGATGACAGCCAAGCTAGCGATTTTACTCATGTTGTGACGTCTTCTATAAGTTTCACATACGAAGCTTCGGCCGACGATGACTCTCCAACGGGGGCGAAAACTAACTCCAGTGATACATTGTGTCAAATAACCTCTCTGGATCAGGTTTCCACTCCTATATCTCCCAAATTGTTCCCATTGAAAGATCTGCCGACGTTTTCAAAAGATTTTATAGAGAAAAGTGATAAAATTAAATTGGAATCGGACGATACTTGTAGTACAATAACATCCCTACCCGAGACGGACACGCTCTCTTCTCTGTCGTACCCTCGGAGCTCGTCTACAGGGTCGTACCATCCGTTCCCCACGCGCCCCCTACGCATGCCCAAAGAGATAGGTGTGAAACTGGGCATGTACCCCAGAGATTCAATAAACTCTGCTCCAAAGTAAAAAGCAACAAACAACCGTTCAATAGACTAAACTACTAACTAAACATTCGTTTTGAAGACTTTGTATACCTACCAATTTGTTAAGCTGTTGTTTTAATTTATAATGATACTTTTCTATGCTTTTTGCTAAAATTAGTAATAATATTTCTTAGACACTAAATTATTTATAATCTTAGATGGCTTATTATAATTATTTCATAGGATCTCTTTACGTTTAGATTTATTTAGCGTTTTATATTTAGTACAATCTACATAATACTGTGTAGACACGACTGTTTCTTAATAATTATTGTGCTGAAGATTTATAAGCAAGTTAGTGTGAGACTTTAATGAAATGTAAATGCTGAAATACTTGCAAATAAATTGATGACCTATTGTTAAAATATTTATTTTGGAATACGAAATGTTTGAATAACATTAAATTAGGCAGTAAATATAGATTTAATAATTTACGATGTTATGTGAGATGAAACCTTTGGGTTTCCTTATCCTTAGCTGATACAAAACAAACGAGTTGCCTTGAATCCAAAGTGTTATAATATGTGTAATAGCATTGTGAAAACGTTCAATATGTACTTGTACAGTAATTATAATAAACTAAGTAGAATTAATCTACATGTCTTGTCTGAAGTCAATATATTCTGTGCATAGGTTGGCAATTAAATTGTAATCAAATATAAAAATATAATTACGCTATTGAATTTCGTCTATCTCTGAAAAATAAAAAAGATTTGTTGATATTGATATGTGTTTATTTATTGTGATATATTTTACATTTAGTACATTAAATTATACTTATCAAGCTATAAGCTACAACGATCGTTTTGAATGCCTAAAAGTCGTCAAGAACCGGAGGGCAGGTGCAGACTAAATGCTTGTCTCCGTACATATCGTCAATACGACCAACTGTGGGCCAAATCTTCGTCTCTCCCTTTACGAAGGGCTGCAAAACAAAACACGAAAAAATTTACCAATACCCAATATTACGAGGGATTAAATTATAAACGTAGTTTGACTAAGCGATCTTAACTCATCGAGATTGTCAAGCAATGCACAGCTCACTACTTGGATAGGTGGCCGATGGTGCCACTTATGTCATCTACGCATCGTGCTTCGGAGGAAACATTAAAATTTTCATTCCGATTATTCCAATCGTTTTAGACCATTCGAAGGTCTTAAGACGGGCTAAAAACTCCGTCACCAAGGTACTCACTAACCTCCTCGAACTTCCATACTTATCTTTTTAATTGACTGCTAACTACATACCGCTGGGAATGCAGCTTGCTCCCGACTGTATGGTCTGTTCCAATCTTCAGAAATAACTTCCTCTTGTGTATGCGGCGCCATCTGAAAATGAAAGTGCAAACACATTATTTTAAATTGATCTTACACAATGTTATATGATCTTACATAACTTTATATGAAGATTGTAATAACTTGCCTTTAAAGGATTCAATCTTTTATCAGCAGTTCCATCTTCGATATCTTTTATTTCCTTCCTAATAGAGATTAACGCTTCACAGAATCTGTCTAACTCTTGAAGATCTTCAGATTCAGTAGGTTCTATCATCAATGTGCCAGCGACTGGCCAGGACATTGTTGGGGCGTGGAATCCTGAAAAAGTCGTGTAATTAAGCTATAGAAAGTATAAAGTCAACAAATTGAAATAATAATTTTCAATAACCTTACCAAAGTCCATAAGACGTTTAGCAATATCCCCCGGCTCAATATTGGCTGACTTCTTAAGATCTCTAACGTCAATAATAAATTCGTGAGCTACAAGCCCTCTTTCTCCTTTGTACAAAGTTTTGTAGTGGCCTTCCAATCTTCGGGACATGTAGTTCGCGTTCAGGATAGCTACTTGAGTTGCTCGTTTCAAACCTTTAGGGCCCATCATCTAAACAATAAAAACATTGTAATAAAGTAAAAATACTACACTGTATGGAAGTCATTAAAATAACATAAAAATGTTATGCTTACTTTTATATACGCCCAAGAAATCGGCAGGATAGCAGACGAGCCGAAAGGTGCGGCACTAACTGATCCAAAACTATGAGCCGCTTCCCCGAGGTCAGCAAGAGGGTCAACCACTGGATGGGATGGCAGGAATGGAGCCAGATGGGCTTTACTGGAAACATCCGATTCATGGGATCAATGGGATGTCTGGTCATAAGTGGCACTCGTTTATATGTATAGGTAAATGGAAACTTTAATGGCGGCTCTACAGGTAACCAAAAGTGCAGTCTAAGTCAAGTCCATAGATGATTTGTAACTAATGCTAATTTGTTCGTTCACAGCTGGTATGTTTTTCTAAAGTGATGAGGGATGTTGAATTGAAACTCACACTGCAATAGGTCCCATGCCAGGACCACCGCCGCCGTGCGGGATGCAGAATGTTTTATGTAAGTTCAGATGAGACACGTCGCTGCCATAATCACCAGGACGACATAGTCCAACCTGGAAGATATTTTTCATATATTTGATATGATTAATTTACTTGGTTGGTAGAGCCGGGAAGTACTTAATTTTCATTATCATTACTTACCTGAGCGTTCATGTTAGCTCCATCCAAATAGACTTGGCCTCCGTGGGCGTGAACTAAAGCACAAATATCGGCAGCTCTTTCTTCAAACACTCCAAACGTACTAGGGTACGTTAGCATAAGACACGAGATTTTCTCGCTGTGTTCTTCTACCATATCCTTAAGATGTTCCATGTCAATATCTCCTGAAGGAGTCACACGTATAGCACACACTCTCATACCGGCCATGTGAGCTGAAGCCGGGTTGGTTCCGTGAGCTGATACGGGAATCAGACAAATGTTGCGACCGAGGTCACCGCGGACCTCATGGTAACGCTGAATGGTTCTAAGCCCAGCATATTCACCTTGGGCTCCACTGAAACCAGAAATTACGCCACATGAGAAAAATCTATTGAAATCACAAGAAAGCCCACTGTCTTTACAGTGTTACTCGGTAAGCAATCACGTACCTGTTTGGCTGGAACGACACACGGTCGTAACCAGTTATAGCGCATAAATCGTTTGCTAACTCCTGGAACAGTGTGTGATATCCTTGGCATTGCTCGAGAGGTGCAAATGGATGGATATCAGTAAAATGTTTAAACGAACATGGCATCATTTCCGTTGTTGAGTTTAACTTCATCGTGCATGAACCCTGAAATCGCGCAACGAGTAAGTAAGTCATATGACGCTATATCAATATAGATACTTAGTAAATGTAAATTACTTACAAGTGGTATCATAGAGTGTACCAATGATACGTCTTTATTCTCCAACCGTTTCATGTATCGCACAAGCTTAGTTTCTGAATGATGCATATTGAAAACGGGATGTGTAAGATAAGGCGAGGTTCTTCTGAAAGATCCTTTTTGAATGCTTCTTGATCTGACATCTCCAGTAGCAATAACCTTAAAAATATTTTGACTATAAATTCAAATGGCATTCTATTGGTAATTCTTTATCAAAGTTATTATCATGTTTTACTTGCCTCATTTACAGGTTTACAATCAAATATCCAAAGTAGATCATCAACATCTGTCATAGTAGTGGTCTCATCAAGAGCTACTCCAATAGCTCCATCGTCGAAGTACCTTAGATTAATTTTCTTTTGGTCAGCTCTACATTTGATGGCTGCAGAGTCATGTTCTGATAGAGGAACCACGTGGAGTGTGTCGAAGTAAACGTCATTAGATTGTTTGTGACCACGTTGCCTTATGCCTGAAATATTTAGTATTATTCATACATTGACATATACCTATAATTAAGTAATAAGTTTCATATAAGTTTCAGTAAATTCTAGTAGGTTAGTGGCCAACTCTGGTGTCGGAATTTTTAGACCGCCTAAAGGCCTCCGACATGGTTTAACGATTGTAACAACCGGGACCAACAGTTTAACGTGCCCTCCGAAGCACGGTAGCGCTCAGATAGAAATGCCACTATCGGCCACCCCTCCAAGTAGGGCTCGAGCTGCACGTTACTTAACAATCGCAATGAACTAACATCGCTTAACATATAAATTGGGGAACATTAAGTTTTTCTTACCATGATCAAGTACAAGTGTAGCATTGTGCACTCTAGTGGCAATGTCCCTCAATCCTTGAGGCCCGTGGTACACTGCATACATCGCAGACATGTTTGCTAATAGAGCTTGAGCAGTACAAATATTTGATGTTGCTTTGTCGCGTCTAATGTGTTGCTCTCTCGTTTGTAAGGCAAGCCTAAAAAATATTATTAGTAGAATTTGGTATTGTATATACATCACATATTTGAAAATTCAGTTAAAGTTATACCTATACGCGTCTCTGCCAGCGGCGTCTCTGGTGACTCCAACCATACGTCCAGGCATGAGCCTCACTAACTGATGCTGTGCCGCAAAGAAACCTGCATGAGGCCCTCCGTAACCCATCGGTACTCCTAAACGTTGTGAAGTACCAACTGCTAGAGCTGCCCCACATTCTGCTGGTGGTCTGAGTAATGCCATCGCTAGCAGATCCGTCGCCACTACTACTAATGTCTGAAATATTTAATATTTTTGATGCACATAAAAATGTATCATTCATATTTAAGTTGAAGAACAGTACTTACCCCATGTTCATGAGCTGTTGCAGCTAAAGACGAGTAATCGTAGACCAGTCCTCTCGTATCAGGACATTGGAGTAAGACTGCAGAAATGTCTCTTTGAGCGAAGTCCACCTTACGAACATCAGGCACCACTGCTACCTCCAAACCCAAGGCATCTAAACGTGTTTGGACCACTGCCAAAGTTTGAGGATGCAGTCTTTCTGATACTACGAACTTCATTCTTTTGTTGTGTCTGGAAGTGCATCAATAAGTTTTTGTTTATAAGCTGAATTCGTCAGCATACTAAAGTATTGTATCTACGTACCTATGGCAAAGAGACAACGCTTCGGCAGCTGCAGTGCCCTCATCAAGTAGTGAAGCGTTGGCGACGTCTAGCCCAGTGAGATCACTGACCATCGTCTGGTAGTTCAGAAGACTTTCCAATCTTCCTTGCGCTACTTCGGGTTGGTACGGAGTGTATTGAGTGGTCCTACAGAATTAAATTATGTTTATTGCATTGTAGTGTAATATGTACTTACATCCTAAAGTATTTTGTCTAAAAATAATAATAAATGTTAATAAAGTTGGTTACCATCCAGGATTTTCAAACAAATTCCTCATAATAGTATGGGGCACGCAGCAATTGTGATATCCCATGCCGATGTATGATCTCCATATTTGGTTCCTCTCGGCCAATTTACGTATTCTTTCTATTAAGTCGTATTCACCTAGAATGAAAATTATGATAGTACTAGCAGCGCCCCGCGGTTTCACCCGCGTTGTACCAGTTCCCGCAGGAATTTTGCGATAAAAATTATTAAGTCTTTTCTCAGGCTCTGTGTAAAACTGTGTACCAAATTTCATTCAAATCGGTTCAGTAGTTTTGGCGCGAAAGCGTAATAGACAGACGGACAGACAGACAGACAGAGTTACCTTCGCATTTACAATATTCGTTATGATAGTCTTTGTCGTTGTTTGTTGAATTTAAATAATAATTTAAGAAAAGGTAAATCTGTTCTTATTGAGTACCTCCTCATTTTTGAAGTCGTCGGGTAAAAATTATAAAATAAGATTAATCACTTACTGATAGGCTCGCCAATATCCATAAGACCCTGAAGCTGTATCTTTTTGGGTACTGCATCATTGGTAAGTTGATCTAAACTCTGAAAACAAAGGTAATCATAAAAATACTACATAAGTTAACTTAGTACTTACTTTATAACTACCAATATGTACTTATTACCCTTATATGTACCACATATTCAAATAACGTTAACCATACCCCCATCCCATAAAGGTTACTATTAACTATATCTAAGAAATTGGCGACATGTGCTACTGACTTCTTCTACTGCTTCGATCTTCGATAGGTGTGATCGCATACCTGTACGAATGCACTCACCTTATACCCCAACAAATCTAGCATAGTAACGATGTCATGGTCTCTAGGACCAATATGACGACTTGGAAAATCAACCCTTTCGGGGAACAAACTGTCTGACTTCGACCCGAGGCTCGAAACACATCTTACAACTTTCACTAAATGTAACTCTCCTTCTAAACCGCACTTTGGCAGATTAACTAATTTATTCCTAGCAAGAACGCGTAGACGATACATCTTAACTATTAAATTAATTTTACTAAAATTAGTTAAAAGATGTCATTTGTACACGTCTTTCGAAAACGATTGTTAATAACAACTGATAAAAAGGTCAAAGTGTTAACGAATATTGCGATGATAAGAAGCTTTATGTAAATAAGTAACTATAATGAGATTACTACATACTTTTACAATGACCCATTACGTAGGGGACTAGGGTTGTATCAGTAAGGTAAACATGACCTATGATATAATAAATAGTTTTGAAGTTCTTATAAAATAACAATTCTGAACCATCTCCTCGTATTATTGCTTACATACCTACTAGCAGCGCACCGCGGTTTTACCCGCGTTGTCCCGTGGGAACTTCGGGATAAAGACAACCTTCCTATAAAATGTGTCTATTCATTAGAAAAATAATTATTGAAATCGACCAGTTAATCTCAGAAATCGGGTAATTTCTGAGATTAACGCACTCATACCAACAAAAAATCAAATTCAGCTTTAAATATTATATCGTGGAACATAAATAAAGTATCTTGATATTAATAAAGTAAGAACTAAGGTACCTACTTTATTGATCGATTTACTACGCATAAACAGATCTAAGTAAATAAGGTATATTCAGATATAGTTAAATGATATAGACCATTGCAACCAACATTGGGGATAATTAAGAAAGCAATTTATTATTAGCCAAATCACAGGTGGTCTATTTTTAGGCCTGTGATTTGGCTAATATACCTACAACTACTGTATTAGAACTGGGATGATACAAGCCGTTGAATTGGTGCAGTAGTTCTGAAAATATCCTACCACAATCAAGGGTAACACAGCATAACATAAATATTATTAGCCGACACCAACAGTGAAACCGAATTGCTTTAATGGTGCCTATGACTATACTATGCATGAACATCTTGTAAGGGGAACAAAGTTACCTATTTAATAAATTTTTAAATGAAACTTGTGAGTTGAGCGCTACTTCAAACTACAATATGTAACTAATTTTAAAATCTCTCATTTGTCTGTAGTCCATCGAAATGTTACATTTTTTAGGTCTAACCTTGCGTTTTTTAGAGGACGCAATTTTATTTTTTTGATGTGTAGGGGGGGTCAGTGTAAAGCTAAAAACAAGTTTGTGGGGTCGCCACCCTTGTCCCACGGCCGCCATCTTGAAAATAGGGGTTAAAATGGTTTTTACGATATATCTCTTAAACTATTAATTTTATTTTAAAAAATTGTTAACAGTTTTGTTGCAAATTAAATTCTCTACAACTTTGGTCCACTAACTTTTTGTCGTAGAACTATAAATAAAAAGTTATAAGCGAAAATGTTCAGAAATTCGAGAAAAAAAATTATATTTTTCGATGTAACTTTTTTTTAAAACATTTTACGAGAAAATGATATCAGACTATTTTTGTAGATCGTTTTTTGAGGAACAACTTTTATAAACAAATTTTTTTCATTAAGTCAATAGCTAAGGTTTTACAGCGCTCCGAAGTGAGTACAACTATACCTTTATTATACAAGCCCGTTGGCACAGTGGCAGTGAGAGCGCTTACTGTGTCGGGGGTTGTGGGTTTGATTCCCGCCCGGAGTCAAAAATATGTGCAGACATAGTTGTTGGCGACGATGTCTGGGTGTTAATTATGTATATTATATTCTTATAAAATATTTGTGTATGTATAAGTAGTGTAATTAGATTCCATAATACAAGCTTGGAGCTTACTTTGGGTCTAATTAACCGTGTGTGAATCTGTCCAGGTATATTTATTTATTATTATTTATTTATACGTGTGTACTAATAATGTGTCATCAGTTATTGTTTTTTTTAATTTATTTTGTTTTTTAAATTTTTTTAATTATAAATTTTACAATATTATTAATAATTAATTATATACTCTTTTCCCCACCACCCACGAGCTAGAGTCTGGAGGCGCGTTTTTTTTACGTGGTATCCCCAATAGGCATAATCCACGGTGATTTTCTAAATTAGAACTACTCCGTCCTCAGTCTTTTCGATGGACCAGGCTGCGGCTCAGCATCTGATCGGCTTTCTGAATTAAATATCAGTGGGAGAACTGGAGAAGGAAGGGGTGTTAATGTCGGCGTCGGGGTGTAATAGTTTTTTATATACACAGCTCGTTTTCATACTTTCCGAGTCTACCATCAGGTCCAGTCGTGGCTTAGTAATTATAATGATCTTGAAGACTGGGGCTGGAAAAAATGTGGAAAATTATTAATGCCAGTGCAGAACTCTAAACCTCCAGCACCCCCTGAGCTTCTAAAATTGATCTTTTGCAAATGCAAAGGAAACTGTGGAGCAATGTGTGGATGTCGAAAAGCAGGACTGAAATGTTCTGCAGTGTGCTTCCATTGTTCTGGAGAGACTTGCAGCAACGTAATGGAACTCTCAGAATTAATAAATGAAAATGACTTTGATGATGAACCGCCGACATTAACACCCTTTCCTTCTCCAGTTCTCCCACTGATATTTAATTCAGAAAGCCGATCAGATGCTGAGCCGCAGCCTGGTCCATCGAAAATACTGAGGACGGAGTAGTTCTAATTTAGAAAATCACCGTGGATTATGCCTATTGGGGATACCACGTAAAAAAAACGCGCCTCCAGACTCTAGCTCGTGGGTGGTGGGGAAAAGAGTATATAATTAATTATTAATAATATTGTAAAATTTATAATTAAAAAAATTTAAAAAACAAAATAAATTAAAAAAAACAATAACTGATGACACATTATTAGTACACACGTATAAATAAATAATAATAAATAAATATACCTGGACAGATTCACACACGGTTAATTAGACCCAAAGTAAGCTCCAAGCTTGTATTATGGAATCTAATTACACTACTTATACATACACAAATATTTTATAAGAATATAATATATATAATTAACACCCAGACATCGTCGCCAACAACTATGTCTGCACATATTTTTGACTCCGGGCGGGAATCAAACCCACAACCCCCGACACAGTAAGCGCTCTCACTGCCACTGTGCCAACGGGCTTGTATAATAAAGGTATAGTTGTACTCACTTCGGAGCGCTGTAAAACCTTAGCTATTGACTTAATTAAAAAAATTTGTTTATAAAAGTTGTTCCTCAAAAAACGATCTACAAAAATAGTCTGATATCATTTTCTCGTAAAATGTTTTAAAAAAAAGTTACATCGAAAAATATAATTTTTTTTCTCGAATTTCTGAACATTTTCGCTTATAACTTTTTATTTATAGTTCTACGACAAAAAGTTAGTGGACCAAAGTTGTAGAGAATTTAATTTGCAACAAAACTGTTAACAATTTTTTTAAATAAAATTAATAGTTTAAGAGATATATCGTAAAAACCATTTCAACCCCTATTTTCAAGATGGCGGCCGTGGGACAAGGGTGGCGACCCCACAAACTTGTTTTAAGCTTTACACTGACCCCCCCTACACATCAAAAAAATAAAATTGCGTCCTCTAAAAAACGCAACCCCAAATGTAACTTTTCGATGGACTACTGGCATTTCGAAATATTTATATGCAAATGAAATAATTATAATTTCATTCTTTCTTGCCGGGAAATCCCCGAGCATTTTAGTTTGGCTAGTCAATGTTTTTAAAGATGGCGCCATATACCTTATGTCATAATAATAACATTATTGAATCGGTTGTACTGTCAATGTCAACGTCACATCATAAAGAGCACTAAAATGTTGCTGTGTTAAGGTGGTGATAAGTAGGGTTGCAAAATTACGTAATTTTACCGAAAACGCTCGTAAAATACGAATAAATTACCGTAAATTACGGTAAAATTGGTAAAGCTAACCACCACAGAAGCAAATAGAACAAAAGAAAAAGCTGCCAAAGTCAACGTCACGCTTTGCGTAGGATGTTGCCGATTAGTGCAGTTTGCAATAACATTTTGCGTTGTTGCCGTTCCGTAATAGGTAGACGAAGCATACAGCAAGCCGGCCGGCGCGGCGGGATGCCACGAAATCAAGCCAAAGTTTGGGATTATTTCCAAATTTTACATGAACATAATAAAATAAAACATGTGGTGTGTCTATTTTGTAATACGGAGTACAAAAATGCTAATGCTACTCGGATGACGGAACATTTTAACAAATGTAAAAAGTGTGTCTGTGTAAGTAAACACCATGGGTAAACAAACACTACTGCAAACTGCACCCCTCGTCCGTCTGTGTGACGTTGACTTTGACAGCTTTTTCTTTCGTTCTATTTGCTTCTGTGGTGGTTAGGTTTACCAATTTTACCGTAATTTACCGTAATTTATTCGTATTTTACCTAAAATATGGTATTTTACGTAAGTTTACGAAAGTAATATTACCGCTTTACAACCGTAGTGATAAGACATGGTTATTGGTTGAGACACAAGAAAACGAACGAACACCTATTCTATGCTCGCTCGCTTAAATTCTGTAAACTGTAAATAATTTTCTTTTCTTTCGTTAATAGTCTACCAAATAAATAGTCCGCACTAAAGATAAGTTAAGCCTTGGTTTAATTTTCCTTATTAATAATTATAGCTTTAATTTTATTTGGTCTGACTAAAAGTCGTTTTTAATAAAGAACATTTTAGAGCTCACTCACAGGCTCACCTCACATCACACTTCACAGTTGACATTTTCACAAGTCTTATGTGTTTTGTTTTAGTTAGGAGACTTTTGAGGAAAATTAAGAAAATCATCATAGAAACTGAGTGTTATTGCTAGATGTGATGTGTTGTGATAAATTAAATTAAAATACCTACGTGCTTATTTTAATTATATCGATACATTGGTCAATAAATCGACGAATAGAGAAGGATTTATTTTTGTGCGTCAATTGACATTGGGACTTTACAAAACTTTTTCATGGAACTTGAAGTTTGCACCACCAGAACCATATAATATAACAATAATTTTAACTAATTTGAACTAAGCTATATATAATCCAAGCTTTACGTCACAGGAAACGAAAGGAGTGGATTACATAGTTTAAATGTAATCACACGGGTTTTTTCGTGTTAGAAAGTTAATAAAGCAAGTAATAACTTACTTTTTATTTCCCGACGTTTCCCCGAAACCCGTGTGATTACATTTAAACTATGTGTTCAAATCGTGTTAGTTTAAAAAAAAAGAAGGAGTGGATTAGTAGGTAGTGACTACACAAAAACATTAGCAAATAATTAAATTCAAAATGTCTTTATCAGAAAATTACTCTAATCTGAAGGACCAAGTTATTCTAACCGTGGGGTCGACTCCCGGCGCTATCTTACCATTACTGAAAGATATTTTCCGAAAAACTATCAACTCAGTCAGACGATTCGAACATATCACCACCGTCGGACAACTGCTGAGACTCTTAGAACTTCGAGGAATACTTTCAGAAGATGATGTGGAGCCGTTGAAAGATATTGCAAATACAATCAACAATAAGGAACTATTCAATTTAATTAATAGATTTGAAAGAGGGATATTTGTTAATCATAGTATCTGTAAGTATCTGAATGTAATGATTCTCCAGTCATTTTTGTTAGGTCATGTAAAGTGCATTACTATAAACGATTCCTTCATTTATTTTTCAGCTACAGAAAAATATGCCAATATTGGATCTTCACCTCCTTCTTACAATATACAAGGTGGAATACTGAACATCAGCTCAGAAAAGAAGGAAAGAATCTATGCAATTGTAGTTCAAAGTATTGGTACTTCTTGGAGAAATCTGGCTAGATGTTTGAAAATTCAAGAATTCAAAATTGACGATATTGACTTTAATCACAAATCATTAGCAACTAAAGCTACCAAAATGATAGCACTATTTGATGAAACTGCAAATCAACGTACATGGTATTTTGTGATATGTGAAGCACTGGAAAATATCAAAAGAAAGGATATTCTTAGATCAATAAAAGAAAAAGCCATGGAAATATAATGCAAAGTTTATTTTTATGAATTTTTACAATAAAATATTATGATAAGTAAAACATTTGTTTAAAATATTTTAAATCAAATTGATTAATAAAATAGGTTGAAAACAACATTTATCTTATGATTAATAAAGTAGTAAATGTGGCACTCACTGGTAGGATTGCATTTCTTAGATTACTAAGTTAAAAGGCACTACTTTCATCACAGACTAAATATTCGAGACTTGATTACATTTCATTCAATAAATTGTTAAATCAGAATATAGATACAAAAATATGTATTCTAATTTTTTAATTCATTTCATTTATTTTATTACTTCTGCACACTTCTGCCTCATAAGTGCATCTGTAAGAATCGCCATAAACTGATACTTGGCATGTTCATTTATCAATAATATTAAAACAAACTTTTCAATTTTGTATTGATAACTTATACATAAACAATAACTACTATCTTTTGGAATGATGATATAAATGCATGATTTAATAACTACAAGTAAAAACTACTTCGCAAGTAGCTGTATAAAATTATAGGTGACCCTTGGGTTGGGATTTTATTTTTATAAGAACTAATATGAATCAAACTACTTTAACAGATACATTTCGGATTTCCTGTGTAACATTTGACGAAACATTTATCTTGATGATAGTTTCCAATGTTACTTTTACTAAATCTTCAACTATAATGAAGAAGATAACTGTCTCAATCAGAATGTGTAATTAAACAGTAGTTTGATTCCATACATAATGGTTGCTTAAACCTAAGTAACTGCAATTAAATCTTAACAGTAAACAGATATATTGGTTATTGTTTGGAAGTACGCGTTCTATGGCTGTGTGGCGACAAGTAGGCAAAGCGCACTACCAGCACAACATGACGCTTTAGATCTAATAGTAATCTACTAGAGTGTAGAGTCTATTGTTTGGAAGCCCAAGTGTAGGCGTTCTGGAAGAGTCTCAGCCAGGGCGAAGCCTGCGTGGGGCGCGCGGGGGCGGGCGGCGGCGCGGCGCACTGCCAGCGCAGCACGCAGCGCTCGGGGTGCGGCATCAGGGCCACGTGCCGCCCGCAGCGCGACGCCACGCCCGCCACGCCGCCTGCAACTCACATACGGGTTATTCTTCAATCCGGCAGGACATTGAAAGTTAACATAATATGGGTACCCATAGTCCTGCCACTATGTTCAATGAAGAAGCAAGGCGTTATTGGTACTTCAAAATTTCATATATTTCATGAAAACCGGTTGTTCGGCTGCTTAATTAATTCATTAGTATGCTTCTCGAAATTTTATGTATTCTAGTAAAACATATCTTCAATGAGATGAGATACTTTTGTTCAGCAGTGGAATATTACAGGTTTATACACATAATGTTTAAACAAATTAAAGTGATAATGTTACCTGGACTTCCATTAGGGTTCATGGGGTACACTTCTGTGGGCTCTCCGTCGTCGTCGACGTATCTCATGGCGACCTGTCGGTTCCTCTCCATGCGTCGCGCGTCGCTGATGACGAACCGGCCCTCCCCGTGCGCCACCCACACGCCGACCACACTGCCCGCCATACCGTTGAACCAAATGTCTGAACAGTTTTCAGATATCTTCACTGCACTCCATCGGCATTCGAATCTGGAATTTTAGAATATTTTAAGTTATCCAGAACCAATTTAATAATATCCTCATCTCCCCTTATCTATAAACGTACTTTCAAATCAAATCGGGTGTTTGTCTTCATTTTTAGTATTTTTCGATGTGAGAACATGTTGTAAATAAGATTCAAATACCATTTTAAAGTAGTACATATCATTAGCGCTTATAAAAATACGTCTACCTAGTGAATACGTCTTTTTAAATATTTTTTTTGTTATCTGGGCTATTTAAAACCTATCTTTCCATTACTTAAAAATCTGACTGAATCTGACGTGAAGTTGACCATTGCGTGTGATGTGACACATAAACAAGAAGGTTACTAATACTAACCTTTCAGACAAATTGCGGTCCAAAAACACTTGAGTCCTGTTCTTCCCCTTCTCGCTTTCGTCGGGGTCCACCCACCCGAGCATGCCCATCAGCTGACATCCATTACACACTCCCAAAGAAAACGTGTCATTTCTACTCTTAAAGTGAGTGAATTGGGAGCTTAAAGAGTCCGAGAACATTATACCAGCTGCCCAACCTTTAGCTGATCCGAGAGTATCTGAAAAAGGCAGACTTATAATTGAAAGTATACAAGTACCATATATCTATTGATAGACGTTTAAACCATTTATGAAAATAACGCAATCCGATTATAGATAGTTCGACTCATCTTTGCTCTGTATATGGTCACCTTTTCGTGCAAATATCAACACGTGTTGTTTTACGCCAAACAAATGAAAATTGTATGATAACAAACGTACGCACAACGCCAGTCGTAATTGAGTTTATCTTAAGAAAACTGTTACTGCCTTCATCCCACCATTACCTGCATAACTGAAACCACCCGGGAAGACCAATCCTTGGAACGCATCAAGTGTAATCTTCTTGTTTTGCAAGTCGCTCATAGTCACGTCGAAAACATCGAAATTGGCCATCATTAGAGAGGCTATCATTTCTCTATCCCCGTTGGTTCCTAAAATTATAATATTATTTTGTCGAAGTTGTAAAGTGAGCTCTAAACGATAAGTATTTATAAGGCAAGTTGAAATAAGTTACCTACCTTCTTCTCTTAAAACTGCAACTCTAACGTTCTTAGTTTTAACAATCGCTGCAGAAGGATCAAATGTTACTTTGTAAGTAACGCCCTTACGATCTTCCAAACCTAAAAACAAAATTGATCAACTAAGGAACAAGTTTACTAAAAACAAAAGTTGGCAACACACCCATAACCATGTTAAGCATAGTACCTCATCATAGTAATATTTCTATGATACCTACTTACATGACAATGAGAATTGAAAAGTTTTATAATGTAACAAAGTAACTAAAGTGCTTAAGATTGTGACTGTTTCTATAATATAGGTACTTAATTTGACAATACCTTTCCATTCTTGAGTGACACAATCAGAGTTAGCCTGAAGACATTCGAGGCGGTAACTGGTTTCTTCCCACATTCTGAATACTTCTATCAATTCAGTTTTCAGGACTTGCTCTCCATTATACGTCACCGATATCTAAAGCAGAATTAAATAATAGTAAACAATACTTAAAATAATAAAGCCCAGTTTACTTTGGAAAAATTGTGTTATTACCAATAAAAAGTTGTTTTATTTTGAGTAGGTTAGTTGGTAGCTGATAGGTAAAGAAAACAGGTCTAAGCATTATTAGTAGTACCTTCGAATGCATTCCATATTTGCCAACATGGCCAATTTTTCTGGCAAAAACGCCATTCTTCTTGTATTCACCGAGAACATATTCCAGATTGGTCGGCGATACTTCAAGGACAATGCCTATTTCTTCATTGAATAGTGCTTCAAACACAGATACGTTAGTTTCAGCTTCAATATTGATGTCCATGCCTCGCAGACCTCCGATACCCATCTCAAGGAATGTTGTTATAAGGCCTCCTTCACTAACATCGTGACCAGAAAGAAGTTTTTTTTCTGTAAGTAACAATAAAATGCTCGTTAATAAATAGACAAATATTGTTCTAAATTATGCTACTGTATAGAATAATGTTCTTAAATTCCCATGGGAACGATTAGCCAAGATAGGTAGGGGCTTGTCCCATCAACGACTATCAGCTATTTAGGACCCTTGTCTCATTAGATCCTAGACCCTTGGCCCATCTGATCCAATCAATTGTCTCTCCTATGCCGCATCAAATCACATGTATAATCTTAATCTTATTCGATCCTATGTCGCCTTTAATCATATTTTCATCCGATCCCATGTCACATCCGCTTTTTAATGTGAACTTGGCTATGGACTTCACCGGGTTTTATTACATAATATATATAATTATGTTTACAATAAATGTTAAAAATACGAACCTTTCAACAATTTCTGCGTAACCTTGAATAGAGATTTCAAAACTTTAGGGTTGTCCAAATCGGGTGGGTTATCTCCAAGCTGTTTGTAGCACTGAGCTAATGATGAACCGCCCAGTCTGAAATGTGACATACGCGAATTAAACACATTACAGAGGTACGTCGTTGATTGGTAAAGTAGAAACTGTCGACGGTTATCCATTCTACCATCAATCGACGTTAGATCAATTTGTATGTGGCGACTCTTTCAAGAATTTTTGTACATTTCATTCACAGTAGATTAACACTCTCTCTCGAGTCACGATTATACAGCAACATTATAATCTCAAAGTAAAGTGTATTTACCTATATTTCCCATTGGAGGCAGGAACATAGATAATAGCTGAACCTTCCTCTAGGAAAGCGGGCTCAATTTTGACCGTAATGTCCGGGCAGGGAGCGTACGTTGACACTACCAGCGTGCCGGGAGAAGTTACTGTGAAATAAAATAATTTAATATCATCTTTATCCTTCCTACTATACTATGCATTCATTGAGATAAGAGACCTTTACACAGCGGTGAGACATTCAAAGCAAAAACTTATGTTATTTCGTATGTAAGGAACAAAGTACGTTTGTTTCTTACCGCCATATAGGGGCCTTCGAGGGGTTGATGCAAAAAGCGTATTTCAAAAAGAAGTCAATGGATCGTATATAGTATTAACCTCGGGACATATATCGTAGTCATTCAGGTTTTTTCGACATAAAGTTTCTCTGTCAGTTTGCAATTGCAAACAAGCTCAACCCTATACCGCAATTGCGAATATATATACATATAAAGGCTAGTGGAATGAATCTGTTACCGGTGTGGGCGCCCACCCTGGCCCGCATGGAGAGCGAGTCCTTGCCCCCGTCCACGGCCACGCCCAGCTGCCCCATGGCCTCACACAGGGCCCGGCACGCCTGCACCAGCGCGCCGCCCACCTCTCCACTCTTCGCGCCCCACATCCAGTTGCCCGAACACTTCACATCTTCTAACTCCGTTATACCGACGAAAACCTGGATTTGTATGTATATTGAGATTCAAAAGATGATCTTTTGAACTTATGTCATTGTAGGTAGGCCATCAAATTCAAATATTCCATAACCAAATGGCAAAAATGGATCTTTATGGTTTCGCCATGTCCATCTGTCTGTATGTCACTGCCCGTTTCTCATTTTATAGGAAAGAAAATACATAAGTGAAACTTTGTATAGTGGTTTTAAATCGCTTGAATACTCCTGACGTATCGGTAAATATTTTAAAACAGTACTGGATATATTTATTTTCAAATACTTATTTAACGATTGCATTTATTCGGGTGCAATTTTCCAGGACAGGAGTCATACCAAGTTAGTGAGCGCCTCCCCGAGCGAGAGCCTGGCGCCGGCGGCGGGCCGCAGCAGCCCCTTGATGCTCTGCGTGCCGATTGAAGTGGCCGCGCCCGCCCGCCCCGCGTGCGCCAGCGCCGCCACGCCGCAGTCGGCCAGCGGCGAGTGCAGCGGGCCCACGCACTGCTGCTGCGCGATCAGCCCCGACACGCAGCGGTCCACCTGCACAAGTGCATTCACTTATTAAACATGTACTTGTAAAAAATCTACATCTAGACTGCCCTAAGGCATAGAATAAATAGCTTTGAATGTGACTGGGCTATCTTTTGGGTAAAAGATAGTCACTTTCAAAGCTATAGGAATAAGAAGGGAACTTTGCATTTGTTTCTGCCCACTGATTAGGTGACTCTAAGAATGAAGCTTTTACGGCCTAAAAGTGTACTTTCGTACACTAGCCAAATATATAAACAAGATACTTTTATCCGTTATCTTACGTAAGCAACGCATGCGAAGCGATGCGACGTTAAGAAATTAAAAGGCGACAACGACCCACATTTACACACTTGAGCATCTGATTTAAAAAGTTAGTCAAAGTGACAGTAAAAAGCTCACCTTATTAGTCAAATATCTCTTGCTAGCCACATTGACAAGTCTGAGCACCCTGTCCAATGCTGATTTTACAGTTGTGCCTTCAGGCAGAACCAATGGATATGTTTTTCGGTTGTAACTTTGCAGGTCAAATGTTTTCTGGGGCATGTTACCTAAAAATACAAACAAATCATTAAAATACTGTTTTAAGAAGTGCAGAAATGTCTGATATCTTCAATAAAATGAGAGGTCTTTCCCCTGCAGGGGGACATTACAGGCTAATATTACTATTAACTACAACAACTATTTCATGGAGTGCTTGCACTAACCCTTAACTTTTAATTATGAGCATTTTTTAAGCATTCATTAAATAATATTATACACTTAAATATGAACATACCAAGAACGGCTTCCAAATGCAGATCAAAAGGCATTTTGGACTTGTTCTCCGGTTTCAACCTATTGGCTCTGTCAATATATTCCTCCTTGTAGGAATCTTCAATAAGGCTCATGTATCCATCACCGGTGACTTCTCCGACAAACGATACAGGACATCTTTCTCTTTTGCAAATATCTGTAATATTAAAGTTAAGTAATATAATAAAAGATAAAAGGAACAAAGAAGCAGAAAAAAGACTGAAAGGTGACTCTGAAGATACATGCGAAAACGTATGAGGGAAATTTTATCAAATCAATTTGGAGGTATGAGCAATGAACCAAGACATTTAGAAATAGTCTAAAAAGTAGGCAGAATAATATTAAAGTTAAGTAATATAATAAAAGATAAAAGGAACAAAGAAGCAGAAAAAAGACTGAAAGGTGACTCTGAAGATACATGCGAAAACGTATGAGGGAAATTTTATCAAATCAATTTGGAGGTATGAGCAATGAACCAAGACATTTAGAAATAGTCTAAAAAGTAGGCAGAAAAGTCTTTAAAGTGTGGTATAAAATAGACAAAATTATATTTATTTTTAAAATTAAAGACATTTACTTTTCGCCTCACCACAACCCCTAATTCAAGTTAATAATTTACCTTCAAGCACACTCCTATTTTCCTTAGTACACAACAAAGCATCATTTTCTTGGTACTCCGCTCCCCACAGCTCTAGTGTTGTAATCGTTGGATCTCCGAGTTGGAACTCCTTCGTGAATACAACTCCACCGACTGGTTCTACTAATTCTTTTAATACATTTCCGTTGCCGCCTGCACCTTGGTCGTGAATAGCTAGAAAGGAAAAAAGATGTTGTAGAAA
This sequence comes from Cyclophora albipunctata, assembly GCA_963082685.1. Lineage (NCBI taxonomy): Eukaryota > Metazoa > Arthropoda > Insecta > Lepidoptera > Geometridae > Cyclophora > Cyclophora albipunctata. The sequence continues at coordinate 6,416,284 of OY720116.1, read as the reverse complement.
GGACTTTCATAATACTTATTATGTTTCGTAGATGTAGATGCACCAATTTCGTACATTCGTAAAAAACAAGCAAAGGAAAAAATGCTTCTTTTTGCATATTTTAAGTAATAAGCATAGACTTACATTCTACAGGGTTGACATCGGCCTCTAAGCAACTTCTGACAACGCGATTCAATCTGTTACCCATCTCAGCATCACCTGAAAGTTGACAGTGAATATAAAATTATTGTGTTATTAATCGACAGTAAATTAAATTAGGGGCTTTTGTCTCCTATTCCTATTACAACGTCCAAAACAATTTGTGAAAAGCCCTTATTTGTGAAAAAAGATTTGTTAATTAATATAGCCAAGCTGCATTGTGGCTTGTCCCGTGGGAATTTCAGGATACAAATTAGACTGTTATTCCAGACGATAATTTTTCATTCAATCCGATCACTAGGTCTGATTAAATCAGGTTTTGCATAGTGACAAGTATTGTTGAAACTTAGTAATTTCGGAATTTTTTAGACCGCATAATGGCCTCCGACATGGTCTAACGATTGAAACAACCGTGACCGACAATTTAACGTGATCTCCGGAGTCCGGTAGCGCTCAGATAGAATTGCCACTATCGGCCAGCTATCCGAGTAGGGAGGGGCCGAGTTGCACGTTCTCAACAGTTGCGTTGAGTTGACATCGCTGAGGGAAACTAGGGCATAGTAGATATGTGTGGCATGCGGTGAGGCGGTGAGGCGGTGAGGCGGTGAGGCGGTGAGGCGGTACCCCTCTGCACGGCGCCGAAGTCGAGCGCGTGGCGGCGCTCGGCGGCGCCCTGCACCGGCACGCTGGAGGCGGCGCCGCCGCCGACCCCGATGCGGTAGGCGGGCCCGCCCAGCTTCACCAGCAGCATGCCGCGCGCCGGCTTGTTCTTGCGCGCCATGGCGGCCGGCATGGAGCCCACGCCGCCGCTGAACATGATGGGCTTCACGAACTCCTCGCGGACCGAGTCTATCTTCAGCCCGTACGATTGGACGAATCCTGAAAATTGGAGTGGGGTTCAGGTTTAGTATAAATAATACTAGCTGACCCGGTAAACGTTGTTTTGCCATATAAAAATTAAGGAGTGGACCACCCTGATCGCTATAAATTGAGATGTAAGCTATTCTATCTTTCAAGTTCGATCAAAAATGTTGTACCTATATAAAGATTTGGTGGTTTAGTATATGTGGGAAATGGCTGTTGGTAATGGTCAGTCAACGGGATTGACTGTCAGTAGAAGTGGCTTTCCTAAAGATCGTTGGATTTTTTATTGAGGTAAAGACTGATCATTCAAAAATGCATAAAAAATATCAAAATAAACAAAAGTAAAAATATATCAACATGAGGATAAAATATGAAATATCTTTGAAACTTAATTAAGCGTATTAATTTAAAAACATTAATAGGCACTGACGTACAACTCGATAAGAATTACAATAATAGACGATAAAAAAATCCGTTACACTACTTAACAATAAGATTAAGTACCTGTTATCACGGGCTCGCCAAACTTGTTGCCATAGTCAGACGCCCCGTTACTGGCGTCAATAATGATTTGCAATGGAGAAGCAAAATTGTTGGGGTACTCCCAGCCTTTTTCTTCCCAGGGTAAGTCGTAGCCTAGAAGGAAATATACTAGATATAGACATATCCAATGCAAGTGTAAAAAAATTGTCTGTTCAAGTCTGATGAACTAATCTTGACTGATGACCTAGGTCCTAGATAATCATTGACGATGCTGTAAGGAGATACGTTATTAAGTACTTCAAGAGGTTCAATAAGTTACAGGTACTGTCATGTCAAAACATTATTACCCAAAGAATGTGACTCTCTTTTCCCTTAGAATAATAATTTGAGAAATCATAGGAATCCCCTTTGATTAGCATTTAGCCAGTACTATATGAAACCCACTAGTAAATTGGTTGAGAATGGTGTTAAATCGAATTACAGATGTTCAAGTTAAGGTCATTGCACCTTAGTAGTCGCACTAAAGTAAATGACTAGTCAGTAGAACCCACCCGGTATGTGCAGGTTGCCCACGCTGTAGCCGGCGCTGCCGGCGGCGGTGTGTCCGCCGCGGCCGACGGCCTGCACGTCCCGGATGCGGCCGCCCGTGCCCGTGGTCGCGCCGCTGAACGGAGCCACTCCCGTCGGCATGTTGTGCGTCTCGGCGGTGAAGATGATGTCGGATGAGGTTAGCTCCTCGACCATTTGGGAAGGTAGGCGGACGTCGGTAGGCCGCAACTTCTTGTGGGTGAATCCTTTTATTGAGCTGGAAGGGTTTAGCTATAAGTTGTTACATAATAATAGACATACTGGGCAAAGAAATTGGTAAGCTAAGTTAGAACCTTGTCATCTTTAAATTATGATAGGATATTTAAATAGTAACATGTGAATGAGAATTTTCAATCTGACAGTACCTACTAGAGAACTCGACGTTTTTAAGAGCCGACTGGACAGCCTTTTAGTTGCAGTAGTAAAACATACATACAGCAAACATATATTTATGCATAAGTGTTTGTTTGCACAGGGATCACATGAAAATGATTCCCTTTAAAAGCCTGTGACTCACTCAGATTACCAGTAAAGTGTTATATTACACATGAATTGCTAATCCGTAACTAAACTCCTGCTTTTAGGAATATGATAAGGGTACCAGGTATTAGTTAGTTTTTAGTACAGTGGGTTGTAAATCCAATGATAACACCCAATACATTCGATAGTGGAAATAACCTGTAGCATTGGCCATTATCTATACTAATCTAATAAAACTGTAGTTAGATTTTTTGTTTGTTTGAATGTACTAATCTAAGAAACTATCAATCCAATATTCAAGGCATATTCAAGGAGAAGATTATAGGCTATTTTATATCCTTAAATTTGCACGGGATCGGGTACAACGCGGGTAAAACCGTGGGACGCTGCTAGTATTTTATAATAGGTGTCAAGGCCTATTCTATAATAATAATAGTTGCTAAGAGATATACCGTGACCACGAGCGGTGTAATTCGCCCGAAACGACAGGTACGTATTTTAGTAAAATACGTTAAATTATGTAACGCGATACAGACCCGTTTCATTTAGTATAATGAGTGCAAATCGTGCGAGTTTAAAAGTAAGATATACCTGCTGTTATCACCGAACTTGATAACATTATTGTTATTAGAGGTTTTCTGCGTTGATGCCACCATATCTATTAGAGATTCATCGATTTCTTCTCCATCCAGAATGAGTTTCCCCTAGAAAAGATTTCTTTTAAATCATATTTTTTATTTACATTAGAATTAATTTACTTATTTTATTTGTATAAATTACTAACAATGTGATCAATATGCATTTAAATTGTAAAATGTTTACAGATTTTAATGCTAGCATAACTTATTGTTTATGATCATGATTATAAATATTGTTACCTTGAAAAACCAATGACGAGAATGCTCACTATTACTCTGAGCGAGATCAAACAGCTCCACACTGGTAGGATCTCTCTTCAACTTGTTTACAAAGAGATCCATATAAAAATCCATGTCCCAGGGATCAAAGGCCAGGCCTAAAACATAATTAACATTCAATAGTTTTATTATGAACAGCTTTAGGTTTAAATTGAGAAATGTATGAGTTTTTAAGGATTAAATCCAATATATCATGGTTTTATCTATGTGAGGATCAAATCACTGTTCAAATGAATACTGTTTTATCAACACAGATAAAACCATAGATATTATTATAGATTCTATAATACAGTATAGTAGCTCTGAACATGGGATATAGACAGGCAGATTTAGTGTTTCCCTTACCTAATTTTTGATTAACACTCTCCATTGCCGGTTTCCCTTCTTTCAGCAACGGTACCACAAACCAAGGCTCCAAATCTTTAGGTAGCCCTTCATTAAAACTTTGACGGGGTAAGTTATCCTTTGTGTAGATGCATTGGGTCATTCTATCATGAAGGGGGGCTGCCAAAGCTTCGAATAAGGCTCCTGATACATCTTTAGTTTTATTGAAAGTAATAAGATGTCTGGTGGAGACCTCGAGACGAACAATGTCATGGAGTCCAACGCTTGCACAGATCTGGACCGAGTTACTGGAGTCAGCAGTTGAGAAGTTGAATCTGTTAGGATAATGTTATGTATTTAGTAATTATTAAAAAAAATTGATTTTTGTGGTTATTGCTTCTTTAGAGTACACTCTAGAGTTAAGTTAAACTTTAGTCCTATAAATAATTTTTTTTGGACCGTCTGAGATGTCTTATTCCCATATTCAATTAACATTAGAAAAAGGAAACAAACAAAAAGTATTGACAAGAAATAACTTATTAAGTAGTTATTCTAATTTTAAATTAAGTAAAAGATATATCTCACCTAGGCCCAATTTCAATGACCACTTGATCATCCCCCACACACTTGTAACTAGTCTCATTTCTCAGAGCAAATGGTTGCAGCGGTGAACTGAGCAACCATTTCAAGATCTTGATCTGGTTAATGTTCAGATATTCACAACCTTCACTCAACTCCACGTGAAAGCAGTGCTCAGTCGATAACTGGGACACATCAGCATCAACCACCTTCAGTTTAGCCAATATCTCCTTAGTTTTATGAACACTAAACGCTTCCGACGAAAAAAATCTTATTAAAGTCATCTTTGTAAATTATCAATGGAATGTCTCCGTAGACTAAACTATTGTATGGAAGTTCATCAATAAAATATGAGAATATTTCTTACATCAATGTCAAAGATCATTTATTATCAGTTGTACGACATCGCTATCTGAAACAAATAATCAACGAGTAAACAACAGTAGCTTATGCAATGACAACAACATTGAACAAATCGGTACTTATTGGTATAATAAATTTATTTATAACTAATTAGAATAGTAAGTTAGATTAGGAGGTGATCAAGCTCGCCTAATTTGTGTTAATTGACAATCACCTCACTATACCAATTTCTTCAACATAAAAGGCCTTTAACCTGCAGTTGGATATAACAGGCTATTTAAAGTATTGATGATGATGATGATGAAGTCCTGTTATCCCTCATCAGGGACATAGGGCTCGCAGAAGAGATCTCCACTGCTTCCGATTTTGTGCGGCAACTTCCAGGTCCTTCCAGCCGAGTCCAGTCGATGCAGCCTCTTTATCAACTGAGCGCCGCCAGGTTGTAAAAAGTATTACCGCACTTTAATAAATAATGAGTAAAATATTGTGCAAGTTTGGTCATACATTTGATGGAGATAAATCAATTCACTTATATATATTTAATTTCCAATCATCAAAGAGTCAAGAATCTTACATCATTTTGACCTTGGAAACTATTGTGCCTTATTTAAATGTAGAAAAACACATTAATCATTATGGATGCATATTTCAATTATAGTACCTATGTTATATTTTATTTATAACATTAAATATAAATTTTATTATACGGTCTATCTATAATATTACAGTGGTTTTACAGGGAAGTTAACTCAAATAATTAATAGGTATACCTTAGTATTAATTACGATTAGTTTGGTTAGTCAGTGAATTTATAGCATTGATGCATGGCATGCTACTAAACTAACATGTTTTCAAAATAAACTTTACAAAACTTATTAATGCACTTTTTTTTTACAGAATATTAAAAAATATTGTTACCTTCAAAGTATGTACCGTAATTGATATTCGACTTGTTTGTTACATACAAAAAAATATTTTCATAATTTATGAACATTTATTCAAACGAATCCGAAATTAGATTTTCGGGTAACGTAATAATATACCACACCTTACCTTAAAAAAATTATAATAATTAATGTGTACTTACTGAAGTAAAACACATTAATAAGATATTATTGAAAATAAATTAGTTTTCCCAAAGTTTATTTCTTTCGCCGCCGTACCCGATTACCCGACCCGCCGCGCCGTACCAACCACTGGGAAGGAAGGAGAAGGAGAAAGAAGGGAAAAAGAGGAATAGTGATGTCAAGTGTCAATTCGAATTATAACTCGACTCAGGATTTAACTACTTATACTCTGATTCGTTTTGAATTTGAATATTACGCCCCAAAATCCCATTGTCATTTTTGTTTTTTTTGTAAATACGTATCCATACGACAGAAAGTATCCAAAACACATTTTTTTTAATTTATTGATCAATTGATCATTGATTCATGTCGAGTAGGTTAGAGTTTTTAAACTGCCCAAAGACCTTTGACTTGGTCTAACGATTGAAACAACTGATAACTTTAATTTTACTTTTATCTGTACATAAATATTTTTATTTAAAAAAATATATGCAACTAAAACACACAAAAATGTTATTTACCGATATAAATTTTACGAACTGTGGCTGGAACTTTATTTCATTTTCAAAATATTACATTAGGCCGAACAACATATTAAGGCCAAAACCCAAAATCTCCGTCTAGTTTCAGTAGTTCGGTGGATTAGTCCGGGACGGATTAATGGGAAAAAAAATGTGGCACTAGTTCGGTCCCGGACTAATCCACCGAACTACTGAAACTAGAGGAAAATCTCAAGGTTTGTATAGTTAACCAGACTTGAGGTACTCAACTTCAAGTAACGGTGTATTTTTTAACACGAGTAGTGTTTATCCCGAGTTTGCACATCACTAAAATGATGACAGTGACAGAATGTCTTGCACTGACGTGCTGTGGTTAGGGTTGCAAAATTACGTAATTTTACCGAAAACGCTCGTAAAATACGAATAAATTACCGTAAATTACGGTAAAATTGGTAAAGCTAACCACCACAGAAGCAAATAGAACAAAAGAAAAAGCTGCCAAAGTCAACGTCACGCTTTGCGTAGGATGTTGCCGATTAGTGCAGTTTGCAATAACATTTTGCGTTGTTGCCGTTCCGTAATAGGTAGACGAAGCATACAGCAAGCCGGCCGGCGCGGCGGGATGCCACGAAATCAAGCCAAAGTTTGGGATTATTTCCAAATTTTACATGAACATAATAAAATAAAACATGTGGTGTGTCTATTTTGTAATACGGAGTACAAAAATGCTAATGCTACTCGGATGACGGAACATTTTAACAAATGTAAAAAGTGTGTCTGTGTAAGTAAACACCATGGGTAAACAAACACTACTGCAAACTGCACCCCTCGTCCGTCTGTGTGACGTTGACTTTGACAGCTTTTTCTTTCGTTCTATTTGCTTCTGTGGTGGTTAGGTTTACCAATTTTACCGTAATTTACCGTAATTTATTCGTATTTTACCTAAAATATGGTATTTTACGTAAGTTTACGAAAGTAATATTACCGCTTTACAACCGTAGCTGTGGTGCTGACCACAGGACGTGCTGACTAGATCTGACCATGATTAAATTTACGCGCGCTGAGTGCGGCGTACGGGCGAAGCACTGCACGATGAATGTTCCATGGAGTTGGTCGGTCTGTGGTTAATTTTTACACAATACTGATAGTCTATGGCTTAGCTGGAAGTGTATCCTCGGCTATACACTTGATGACTAGCGACAATTGGGACAAGTGAGATTCAATGTATTCGGGTAATGAGTAACTATATAGCGCAAGGGGTGTTACCAGATCGATACCGAACCTAAAAATGTGATTAGAACATTTGTCGTCTGTCTGTTCAAGCATCAAGCTAAAACTACTAGTTCGATTGCAATGAAACTTGCTATAATAATTATTGGACATTATTATCAGTACTTTTATCCTTGAAATAGTACAAATTAAAAACTAACTTCAATTTGAGATTCGATCTCAAGACATGATTACAATACCAACCACAAATAACAAGTTAGCTGTAAGTTTACGTCAACCACACACAATTTAGTTCAATAATCTATGTTTAACTTTGTTTTGTTTGAAGGGGTAATCTTCGGAAATAGTGAATTTATTAAATAAATATTCTTTCACTGACAGAAAGCTTATAGTGTAGCTTTCTATGTATGAAACAATTTTTATGGTCGGATTGAAGCGAAGTACTCGGTCGCTTGTTCGTAAATAAATAAAATAACATTATAAATAGTAAACAAGCATATTGGTTGCCAATGGACTAATTATTCAGTCTTCTTTTTGTTATATTCAGTTTCAAGATTTCAAACTAACAAACCGGATGCTCGAATTATAGAGAAGCTTGAAAAATGATAAGTGAACTTGTCGTTGGCAGATTATAGAGTGTGTAGACGCTTCGCAGGAAAATTAAACGAGTAATTCGAGTTAGTTCTGTACAGTGTGTGTGTGTGTGACTGTGGCTATCTTTTGGCGCTGCGCGCTGACTGAGCTTCCTGAAAAAAAAAACAAAATGGCGATTCATTGATTTCTAACCACATTTTGCGTTTATGTTCTTGATGAATAATTATTTCGAGGTTAAAAATAATGTTTTAGAAAGTTTAGTTAGTGTTGATTTTTGACTGACGGAAACACAAGGCGATAATAATAGAAGTGGAACGAAGGGGGCTATAGCTCTCTGGAGCGTCTTTTTTTCGGCGTCTTTACGCCTCACGCCGACCTGGGGGCTCGTTGAGTTACGAGTCCTTGGTCATTTCAAATCATTTTAGTATTGATTTTTTACTTGCTCTCAAGATGATGATGTACACGGTAAGACACTGCATACATATTACATTCTACTCAGCGATATCTCGGTTTTGGGTATGTCGAGCGGACATTATTTTATTTACAATTTGATTCCACTTGTAGGGCACAAGCACCGAACAGGACACCCGGTTTAGCGACAAGGAGAAGAAACTCATGAAACAAATGAAATTTGGAGATTGCTTAACCCAACAGGTTTGAAAACAAGAAGCATAATCAATATTTTGATACGAGGTCGATGTGGCTTGTTTATTGATTTCTCGACTGTACTGATCGCATTCAATATCTAGCATCACCTAGCCTAGATTTACCTATTCAAACTATTTGGGCCTCTCTTGTCCCTCCAGTAGATGGTTGATTATGCACTTGCTTGGGATCAAAACCTATCTGACAAAAGCAAAGAGGTTATGTTACGCAAAAAATTGCACAAGTAGTCTGTTCTCTTCTCTTGGAATGTATTTAAAACACCAAGATGAACATATTTGCCTTACATTTTCATAAGAAAAAATCTAGGTAGAAACTATAAAGTTGATGTAAATTAATGTGTACCATTGATTCTGTATTTCTGTAACTTTATTGTGCGGTTCAAAACATGAGCAGCTTTCTATTAAATTATTTAAGGTTACATACCTTTGCCATATATTGCTGTGAAGAACCATCTCAATCAGTTTTCACACTAAAAACTGAATCAGTATCGGTTAATTCGTTGGAGCTACGATGCTACAAACAAAAGACATTTTATATCTATAACCACATGTTACAATTAAAATAAATAGGGAGATTAGATTTTAAATCTTACTCCTTTTGATTGATTGTTAGTTAAACTTCACATTGATATTATGCAGCAGAGATAACAATACAGAACTAAAATAAGCTAACACTCACACATCCAGTAGTAATACAAGTCACTGTTTATGGTAGGTTTTTTTGATGTTTGTTTGTATTGACATAATCTTTGGTATGCTAGGTGGACATGTCCAAGGTGAAGCTGGACGTCCTGAAGCCGTGGATCACACAGAAGATCACAGAAATCCTCAAGATGGAAGACGATGTTGTCATTGATTATGTCAACAACCAGCTAGAGGAGAAGGTGATTAATCTGTTCAATTTCTGTTAAAACTTTTTATTTGATAATGAAAAATGTAATCATTGCAGTTTCTTTTCGATTGTTCTTCTTGATTTGTTGATTTTTTTCTTAGTTTGTTGTCTGCAATAAGGGATAAAAGTTTAAGAAACTGCAATTGAAGATATGTGTCAAATATGTATTGATTGCGTATGGATATTTTCATTGGTCTCCACCGGTTAGCGCGCCGTCCGCCGCCCGCCCGCCGCCGCCTGCGAGCCGCTGCAGCCCCCGGGTCAACTCTTTGGAGGCCCTTAGCATAACAATCGGTATTTACGGGGAAATTAAATACTTAAAACATGCTAAATATATACAAAATATGATGACATGTGGAAACTCTCAAGTTCATAAAATGAAAGTGCATTACAAAGGATTTTTTTATCTGTTAAATATTAAACATTGAAGTCATTAAGAGATCGATTTGGCTCTAGGTAGGGAAGATTCGTTGTAGGCCTTGCGTTCAGCATAATGTGGTTGTGTTCGCAAAACCCTTACAGATGGAAGACTTGAAGCAAGAAGAAAGAAGACAGCACACCGTCTTCTACCGCTGTCGCCGCAAGCCGAGCTACACCGCAGCCGGCGAGCATCGCAGCGTGATGCTGATCTACTCTCATCCCAGCACTGAATCGATCCTGTCTCAAGAAAACTAATCATTTTGATGTACCTATTGTCTATTGCTCTTGTTCACTTCCCTACCAGAGTCATACAAGCCTGTTTTACAATCTTTGTTCTCGCACAAGCTATGGCGCTCTTAATGACTTCGTACGTGAAATAAAAAGTCATTACCATTTGAAACAATGAGTTAACATCCCAAACTGGAGAGTGCAGGGAAATGGTATTAATGACTGAACTTGTTTTGAAGTGTAAGATTAATAACCATAAATTGTTTTCTTTCCCGATCCTGTCTCCTTGGATCCTAGTTCCCTTGTCCTAAGAAAATGCAGATCAATCTGACTGGGTTCCTGAACGGGAAGAACGCGCGACTGTTTATGGGCGAGCTGTGGGAGTTGCTGCTGAGCGCGCAGGCCAGCGAGACCGGCATACCGGAGTCATTCACGCAACAGAAGAAGGAGGAAATTAAGAAGAGAATGGTGAGTTTGGCATTCCTTTAACTGTCATTCACACTCAAGTAATATTAAAACTTAAAAGTAACTATATTTTACTAGCATAGCTCACTAGTTTTTACTAGCGCAAATCCAAAAGTTGGAGGATAGAATGTTTTCCCATTATAATGCACCTACTTTATCGCAGTGTGCGACCATAATGTTCTTTAAAGTTGGATCTTCTGCTTGGATTATTCATAGGTACCACCGATTAATCCAACATTCACCGAACAACAATCCCTATCTTGTTTCCGTCAAACGAGCACACTGACAATGACGGAATTGCGACATAATGTCGGCAGAAGCCATCAAACAAAAATTGAATTGAATAGGTGGATCTTTATTTTTTGCTTCAAAACCGTTACTTAGATTAGAATAAGATTATTGTTAATTTGGGCATTATTTATTAGGAAGAACAACAGAAGGACAAGGAGAAGGATCGCCGGCGGTCGCGGACGCGCTCGCGCTCGCGGCGGCGCTCGCGAGACCGGCGCCGCTCGCGCTCCCGCAGTCGCGACAGGTCCAATGACAGGAAGTAAGTTATCACTATCGAAGACCGAATAAAAACTCAACTAAAATTATGTAGCACAAAACAACATCATGATAATAGGGACGAAGTTAGAACTGTGATAATACATTTGTCATGAAGTTTATTTGAGTTTATGTATGTCATTAGCAGCAAATTAGTAGGAATTTTATCCATACAGGAAGTATGTTTTCCATTATTTTAATCTTGTGTACAGTACTAAGTGCTGAATTAGTGTCAGGACAGTGCTATTGATATGAATATGAAGAATAATTGAATATTATTTCAAGTACCTAATAAATCGAGTGCCATTAATATACCGCGGCGACTTCGCCGCGCATTCGACTCTCTTTGAACTCGTTCGGTACTCGCTAGTGTGATAAGATATGGGTCGTAACGCTATCTAGTCATACAAAGATCTGGTCAAATAACGATCAAGTCCAATCGAGATCGAGTCCAATCGAGATTTAGTTAAACTAAGATTGTGTCGTATCGGCTACCTAGTCATATCGAGACGAAGTCCTATAGATACTAACCCTAAGATATGACCTAATCGAACTGACTTGCTTTATGTATGTGTAATCTAATTTAGCCTTTGTTTTCCGTCTAGGCATAGGAACGGAGGCAGCCCGCGGCGCTCGCGCCGGCGCAGCCGCAGCCGCGACAAGAGCCGGGACAAAAGTCGCGACAGCCCGGTCAAGGTGCAAGTTGATGAAGTCAAAATATCTGACCCTCAAGGTTAGTTACTATACCGATTTATACTAAAAATAATCTATATTCATCCCCATATTTATCATAGCATCGGGAACTGAAGTCATTTCAAATTAATTTGATAAAAAGGCCCCTTATCAACAACATACAACTAATAAAGGGAATCAATTTTGATTTAGTTCATTTACAAACGAATTATGTTTGAATGTGTAGAAAACGGCAAGTCGCCAGAGAAGAAGGACGATGAGAAGCGTATTGACGATGCGCCGATGGACACCACCAACGATTCGGTGCAGGCAGACAACCAGGACAACTCCATGAAGGATGAGAAAGCTGACGAAAGTAAAGCCAAGTCGAGGTCGGCGTCACCGGCTAAGTAAGTTATTAAATTTGTTAACGCAAGCCTTGATGTATCTTTTGTGATATCATGAAAGAGTAACTCAAATAGATTTGTTCGTCATATCAATTCATTTATTTATAGAAGAATTTACAATTACAAATGTTATCAGGTCTACAGCTGGTGGAAAAGAGGTCGCTGAGGATAAGCCGGCGGACAAGTCTCGTCGGTCGTCGAGCGCCCGACGTTCCACTTCTGCTTCGTCTCGTAAGTTCATTTAAAAAAAAAGCCAACTCTAACTTAAATTATCGGTTCTTGGTGGTTTGACCAGCAGTTTACTCGTTTCCTTAAAATACTTTGGCATGACCTAATCTATTTCTTTGCTAATATGTACTTTGAAAAGTTATGACGCAAAACATAATCATACTATACACCCTACATTTAGACAATTCTTCCTATAGATCAACAACATTAAATTGGTCGTCAGTGAGCATAGAGGCTTTAGACCTGCCAATATTAACTAAACCAAATTGTTTTTCCAGGAGGCAGCGTTAAGAAGCGATCTTCCCACAAGAAACGCCATTACCGCTCGAACCGCGATTCATCCACCAGCGTTAGCCCAAGACGTAGTTCGCGCAGGGAGAGGTAAATATAAGTTTTTATGTAGACCGACTTTTTGGTGTAGAAAAAAATCAACTTTTGTATTGCATGGGATATTTCCTTTCTCGATCGTTCTCACACGGTTTCTCAGGCCGCTCTTTAATATGCTGCTTTTCATTCTAGAAGCAAGTCGCGACGCCGCACCAGCAGGCGACGTTCAGTGGACCGCCGCGAGCGAGAGAGGGAGCGGGAACGGGAAAGAGAACGCGAACGAGAGCGAGAGAGAGAGAGGAGACGACGAGAAAGAGAGAGACGGGAGAGGTAGTTCCTTCAAATACAGTTTAGTCATTATTCGATTGCAGGGGAAGGGTTACTTTTTTACAAGCTTTTATTTAGCTGTCATAATGCTTTTTGAATCTTGCAATTTAATGTACTTTCCGTTGTTCGATAGGGCTAAAATTTTGAATACACGTTTAAATTGGATGACAATACATTATAATGACCAATAAAAAATAAATGCTTGTAAAAGTTTTTGATGAGACTATGATTTTATTTTATAGCTTGATCATTTAAAGATTATATGAATTACTAGTAAAGAAAGATTGTAGAGGGATAATATTGAAAGGTTTGAAATAGGTATGGAATTTTTTTTTTTAGAATTCTCATATTTTTAATTATCTACCTATTTTATTTATAGTTTTACTTTCTACCTGTATTGCATTAGTTGGCATGGTTGATAGGTCGCGAGAACGACGTCGTTCACTCGAAAAACGCAAGAGATCCCGGTCACGTTCTCGTAGGGACAGGTAATGAAACATTACATTTAGTTGGCATTGCATGGCTTTTACACTTTGTAAGATACACGTTTGAGCGAAATGTTTTGCTCCTCGACATTTGACAGTGTTGGGCAAAAAGTAATTGAATTACAAATTATGAATTGCAATTACAGAATGTAATTTCAATTACGAATTACAATTACACATTTGTAATTTCTAATTGAATTACGATCAGCTCTGAATTTCAAAATGTAATTTGCAATTCAATTAGAAATTACATTTTGTAATTCTAATTGGTAATGCATTACTTTATGAAATTACAAATTACATTCATCTAAGAAAGCATTTTCATTGTTTTTATATAATGCTACTCTACTATATTTTTGCGGGTTTGTGTTTCAATATAAAATTATTATTAAATTTTATATTGAAACACATAAAATAAAAATATAAAATTATTATTAGGAACATCCTCAAAAAATTAAGCATTTTTTTATTATTTACAATTAAAGTTGTTAAAATCGTGTGATTTAAAATTTAAAAATTCTTTAAATGTTTATTAGTAATTTAAATTGTATTTTAATAAATAAATGTTTTAAACTAGACTGAATATTTTCCTTAGCCATTCCAATTGGGTAAATTTGATACTTTTTGAGTAAGTAATAGACAAGTTTATATAACGTAATTGCGTAATTCAATTACAAATTAATGTAATTTCAATTACAAATTACCAAGTAATTTAAATTAAATTTAATTCAATTGCGAGCGTAATTCATTACAAGTAATTGCATTAAATGTATTTTAATTTGTAATTCAATTACAAAGTAATAATTCAATTACAAAGTAATTGAATTATGCCCAACACTGATTGAATGAGATAATCGGATAGGTTCCCTTTTGTATAGCGTAATTTTGTCATACTACCAGTGTTACGTATGTCGCTAGTTTGTCATATGTATAGTTTCTGTAAGTAAACTTCATATTACATAGTATTGTGTGACAGAGATCATGCTACACAATTCAAAACTAGCTGACTATCTCGGTCCATATGTCGAGGACACGAAATTAGCACGCTTAGTTATATGTACTTCCTTTTATGACAACATTTGTGTGATCAATGTGGAGCTTAGTGGGTTTCAGTATGTTGTAAATTCGGTGTCGCTTGAATAGTGTGTTGTGTGCAGGTCACGTGACCGCCGCCGCTCGCGCTCGCGCCGTCGTTCGCGCTCGCGCCGCCGCTCGGGTCGTGGCTCGCGCGATCGTCGATCCCGCGAACGTCGCTCTAGAGATAGGCGTTCCCGCTCCAGGTACAATTCTTAATATTTTCTATCTTACCGTAATGTATAGCATCATCGCCATAACATCACCCAACATCGCCCGTTAAAATCTTTGAATCTTTCCAATTCAATCAAACTGAAGTAAAACAAGTATAATTTGTAATGAAATAGATGCTGTCATTCCTGAAACCTTACGGTACTGAAAGTATAAGTTGTATTGCTTATTGTTATGATCTGTGTTTAGGAAGTCCCGTGAAAGATCCACCCGTGACCGAAGATCGAGGGACAGGAAATCTCGCGATAGAAGGTCCAGCGACATTATCAAGGAACGTCTAGAAAAGTCCGTCTCTATTCCGAGAAAGGGTGCGTATATTTATAAAAGTCATATGGGTATATTTTATCGTTTGTGGTAGCTTTTATTTGATATTATTTCCGATTACAGAAAATCTTGACAAACTACGGAAGAAGTCGCCTGTGGAGCTGATAGCCCTTCAACGTGAGCAGTCCAAGGAAAGGATTATTTCTAGTACTAGTAGAGAGTCGTCTGCGAATCGTGAAAAACCTGCAGCAGAAAAAGATCTTGCAGAAAAACAAGATCGTGGAAGTGAAGATGAAGATCGCGAAGATTTCATACCCATACCCACCCTCCGAGATTATTCCAAGAGCCTCTCCCGCACTCCCTCTCCATTCCTCAGGAAGCATGAGATTGAAAAGACTAAAAAGTCCGATAAATCCGCTGACGAAGCTTCAGGAAAAGAACAAGTTGAAGAGGAACCAAAACCAAAAGACGCTAAGAAAGGAAAACGTAAAACTCACCAATCTAATTCCGAGAGCGAGAGCAGTGAAGAAATATCCAAAACGAAAAGCAAATCCAAACTTAAGCGCAAGGATAAATCTACCACTAAGAGGTCTAAGAAGGCTAAAAAGGAAAGTTCGTCTTCTGACAGTGATACGGATGATTCTTCCTCAAGCGAGTCTGAAGAAGATAAAAAGAAGAAGAGCAAGAAAAATGCTAAGAAGAAGTTAGCCAAGAAGTCGCGCAAGAAGCGCTCTCGTTCGTCGAGCTCGGATTCTAGCTCAGAAGAGGAAGTCAAACACAAAACTGCTAAATCCAAGCAAAAGAACATTCCAGAAGAATCCGATGCCGACAAGAAGAAGAAACGAAACAAGGATGTAAGCATGGATCGTTCCAAATCTGAAAAGGTGGAATCTAAACCAGTCAAATCTAAGAAAACCGACAATTCGGACGATTCACAAGATAGTTCCGATAGTGATCAGAAATCCAACAAGAAGAAAGTTGCTAAGCGAGATTCTTCTAGCTCTGACAAAGACGTCAAACGTGGCAAAAAGGAATCTATTAAAGAAAGAGCACCATCGCCTGACATTAAGTCCAGGAAACTTGATGAAAAAGTGGCAAAGAGCAAAAATACTGAGGAAGTTAAAGTAAAATCTCGGGACGACAACGAAAAGAAAGCCAAGAAAAGAGAGAAGGAAGAATCTTCCTCTGACAGTGACCAAGTATCTAAAAAGAAAGCAAAAAAGAAGGTTTCTGAATCTGAATCCGAATCGGATAGTGATGAACCTAAAAAGTCCAAAAAAGCTAAGAAACACAAGAAGCATTCTAAGAAGCATAAGAAACACAAGAAACATAAGAAGGTATCCAAAAAGAAGGATGATTCCTCAGACAGCGACGAGGCGGAGGAGGAGGAGGAAGAAGGGAAGGTGAATAACGAGGATTTGGAAAAGAAACTCCGAGAGAGAGCTTTGAAATCTATGAAGAAGCAAACTAGTGTGTCAGGGTCCGAATAGCCCAAGGCTTTGGTCCACTGCATAAAAGTAATTTGATTGACTGTGGACTAGACACTACATTTTCTGTCTGTTTTAACTAAACTATAACTTTTTATTTTAATTAAGCATGTATTATTATAAGATACATGGGTGTCACATTTGTTAGTAGTAATAAATTTTAAATGTGAATCAGATTTTTATTTAAAGTAGCTTTAGATTTACATAGGTTAAGAAGATTATTAATTAAATTGTACGACAAAATAATTTCGTATCGTAACTTTGGAATTTACTTTGGTTGCTAAGTTATCCTAAGAACAAAATAAATACATTTTTATTTGGTAAAACTATTTAGAATATCCTCGGTATCCAGTCACTAAACTGGGAGTGATGCCGTTGGCGTAAATGTTGCCGTATCCGGGACGCTTATTATAATAGCCGTATCCCAAATGATAGTTGCCTTGGTAGCTGGGATTGCTGTATCCATAGTATGAGTTGAGCCCTCCATTTCCGGAGTATCCTCCGTAACCACCGTAACCGCTGGAGCCACTTCCGTAACCTGCACTTCCATAACCAGCGTTCCCGTAACCCGCACTTCCATAACCAGCGTTCCCGTAACCCGCATTTCCGTAACCACTGCGGTAACCATCTACTCCCGCATTCCCGTACCCGGCTCCGGAATAACTTCTATCGTACCCGTTGTTATCGTAGCCCCCATAACCCCCGTAGCCTCTGTCGTCTATTGATCCATAACCCGACGCTCCGTAACCACTTTGGTACCCTCGGCCATAGCCATCTGAATAGCGATCGTAATCTGGAAAATAAAATTAAATAGTTATAGATACACTCAGTCATTATTGCAGTTGTTTTTTTTTAAAACATGACCTTTTTTAATTTACTTACAAGTGCTTGCATCTGTTTTCAAATCCGTGTTTTTGTCAGGGACTAGTGATTTTGCTCCGACATTATTTTCAGGAACAATATTTTGTTGAGCCGGGGCCGCACAAGCGTAACCTAATACTAAAAGAAGTAAACTTGTTCTTATCTCCATCTGCAAGAAATGGTAAATCTGATAAATTATTCAAGATTACAAGTTAGATATGAGGTAAGCACCCATACCTTACCTACCTATGTTGGTTTGATACCCTAGATGTTGGTAGTAGTAGATGGAGGTACTAGTTCAGTATTTAGCAAACTGTTAATGAAGGCAAACCAACAATCACGTACCTAACTTTTGACCCCCAAAACAATAATCGGCACTTTGTTAGACATTAATTTATGATTTTCACACCAACATTAAATTGTTTCAAGACCGCAAGTACGCTGTAAGAAGGTACTACCGGGAGTTGGGTATAATGAGTAGTTATTGTTAGTAATATCGATAGTAACTATGGGTACCTAATAAAACTGATTATCGTTGTTTGCGGTATCCTTAATAAAAAATACCAAACGCCTCAGTGGGCTATTGTAGTATGTGCGCTCGCCTGCCAAGACTGAGGTCTCGGGTTCAATTCTCGGGCCGAGCGAAAACATGTTTCCTATTCTTCAAATATGGCTTGGGTTGAGATAACCAAACCAACTCGCATTAGACAAACGTGGTGATTACTACTAATTCTCCTCAATGTACACATACCTTCAGTGAAATGAGAAGCATTTACCCAGCAAAGGGACATTACAGGCTAATGCTATAGTTTTTTTTTTATAAAAAAATCACTATTCTTTCTCAAAACATCGAATTTCGTACTCGTACCACCTTATGCTCTGATTAATCAGATTAATCATCATGAAAATGACATCAAACGTATCATACCTATACACATAGAAATTTAATTATAATTGTATTGAAATTACATTTTCAGGATGAGTCACTATTGAGAGTATTTTTTTTTTAAATACTCGGCCATCGGCCAAAGTGTTTTCACGGAAGCATCTCTTATCCCATTTAATGGCCAATGCCTCTCACTAAATTTATCACTACAGGGCTGTCGGATTTTATGATCACCACGCTTTTAAAATGATGTAAGATTAATTCGATCTCAATTCAAATCTAACCCATGCTTAACAATAACATACATGCCTAATTTGTAGCTTGATCCGGGAATCGAACCCGGGACCTAAGACTTAGGGGAGTGAGTACTCCTGCACATTTTAATGCAATGATAATGCGGGGGAGATACATAACAGAAACATAGCATTAATTTAAAATATTATGATCAGGAATATAATATTATGCCTTTCCTATAAAATTTAAATTGATAACTTATTAATATCTTATCTCTAATACTCACATTATCAAAAAACGTAAATCCCAATTTAAAATTCACTATTAAACTTCAGCGAGGATAGCACAACAAGCTGTCTTGTACGATATGAGCAAAGATGCGCTCTGCGTGAGTGCGCATACATTTGGACCTTTATAAACCGTGGGAGTTTTTGTCTTATAATTGACAATGGTCACTTGGGGAGGTAATGAGTCCGTTTGTAGTCGACGCGTCCTTCTGCCGCCTCTATGACGCATGTATGTAAACTTAATGCATCATAGTTCTCACCTAAAGAATAATGGATCACTATTCTCCCAGGACATTATTGTGATAACCCGACGTAACTTCCTGATGAATTCAATGTCAATTGACAAGTTTATGCACAAGACGTGCTGATATCTACTGATATATAAACTATCGAGGCTAGACATTACACACATCCCTTTATCCTTTTGCCAAAGAAGTAAAGCCAGTAATTACGGTGTGGGCGGAAAAACCATCTTAATTATGTACTTAAATAATAATCACAAGCAAGTTGGGGTGGGTTAAACGTATTGTTCATTACTGTTCTAAAGTGGGATATAGCGTAGTAGGCTGAAAGCTTAGATACTTGAGTTCATTCAGTTCACAGAATGATGACCTGTCGAAAACGAATCGGAATTAATGAATTGTAAAGATAAATTAATGGGTATTGAGTTCCTCATTTGAATTCCAAAAATTAACGCTTCGTTGGTCTGTTGGAAGGACATTTAGTTAGCTATGTACTAACTTTGTTGCAAGTAGGTACGAGTACATATGTGTTTAATTTCATCATACAGTCTCGTATAAACCATTCATTCATTCTCAAAATGTTTTGTGTCTGTCAATACTTTTTTTTCAAAAGTTCAGGCTTAATGGAGAAAAAGAAATAATTATTCATCTTTAAATCATTTCAGTAAAGTACCTAATTGCATTCTGAATGAATCAGCGAGGAAAAGCCGCATAACGAATCGATGTGTGTGTAACTAATCTAATATGTACATAATAATCGATGTGTGTTGTAAGAAGTTCCTTATAGCAGTGCCCCGCGGTTTTACCCGCGTTGTTTCCGTTCCCGTGGGTATTTCGGGATGAAAAATAGTCTATAACCTTTTTGTTGAATGTGGCTATCCATTACAAAAATAATTATTAGAATCGGATTGGTAGTTTCTTAAATTAGGTACCCCTTTATAAACAAACAAAGTAAGATTTTTACCTCTTTATAATATTTAGATAATAATAATTTAGTAGTACAACAATAAATGTAATATAAATGGATCCTTTCTAAACTTGAATAAATTAATCTAGGTATGTGATGGACAACGTATTACAAAAAAAAGCACAGTGCCGCACCCTGTATTTTAATTAAGGTATCAATTTTAAAGCGGAAAACATTTAATTGCTCAGTCCCATTGTTTTAGTGTTAATGGCTGAGCGAGTCCTGCGTGCTATCTAGGTATCTCTCATACCCATATTTTATTAAAATGACACTGATATACGTGACTGGCCATCTTACTAAATCTTGGTATGTATCTTGGTACTTATTTGTTATTATATGTTATATATAAGTATAGGTATGTCAAATATATGTAATTATGGTTTTATATTGCTTAAACTTGAACTAGAGTACTTCCCTAGTCTAGCTAGAACAAAGACATTTTTCCATTATGTTATGTAAGACTGCCTTTTGACCAGTAACGATGGCGCAATTATCGCCACTTAAAGTTACACATTTTAAACTTAAACACGTAATGTAGGTAGTTTTACTTTGGGAGCTTCGGGGCGACTTTTTAAAAATTAAAAATTAATTTAATATTTTAAGACAAGTTTATTATTGAGTAACGTACAAAGGAATGAATTTTAAATCTAACTTAAAGTTCTACTGGGCTCGCAGGCCGCCCACAATGACCGTCTTATCTCTACCGGGTATTCGAGCCAGACGCTCAGTCAGCTATTCTGGTGAATACAACAGGGCCGGACTCAGGTCGCATGACTTCTCCCCCCTGAGATTCGAGATTATCCGAATTTACCTGATTCGGAGAATTTCGAAAGTTACATTTATAACCTAATTTTATTAATCTAATATAAAACATAACTCCTGCAAAAACTGCTATAATAAAATATAACCCAATGGTCCAAACACTGACACTATTGACTCTCACTATTTCACTTTCACTATTGGTATCGAACTTTACGGAATTCGTTATTTCTTGTATGTTATCCAGATTCATTTCTTCTAATTCTACTGGTTTTCTCTGTTCCGCCTTTATCTCGCTGATGTGCGGTAGGTTTACAGTTGGCAGTTTTTCGTAGTTCAAATTTGTTGTCCGATGAGGGCGTGATTTTAGTGAGTATTTGTCTATTTTCACTTTACATGTATCTTCTGTAGTAACGATGTATGTTCCTTGGATAATCTCTTGGTTTACTTCGTTTTGACAAAAACTGCGAATTATTGTCTTTCCTTCAGAAAATACGATCCATTTATTATTTTGTAAGCGCTGGACAAGGACACCTTTGTATTTGACAGGTATCAACTTACAGGAAGAGATGTTTTTAGCGAATTGCATCAATTCGGAGATGCACGGATCTTCATTTATTTTATCAAGGTAATCTTCGAAACAGACGAAATTGTTGTTATCTGTTCGCTGGCACGGTTTGGCTAGCGGCTCGGAGATAAGTCCTTTCACTATGAGGTAAGGATATTTAGGAAGGATAATGTATGTCATATGATCATGGATAATAGGGATAGGATACAATTTATAGTAAGTATATGTTTCTTTACATACTAATGGAATTTCCATTACGAATGTTAACTGGTTTTCTTTGATAAAAGATTTTACATTAATGTATTGTTCAATTTTCACAAGATTTTCAGGCTCAGCAGGGAAAATTAATCTTTCAGTAAGTTCAATTTCTTTTAGTACAATTAACAAGGTATCAGAGTTTATTATAGAATGGTGTAGGGTTTCAAGCTTACTGAATGACATTGCTGTTTCTACTTCATTTAGCTTTATAATTATGATTTGAAAATTGTGTAAAATCATAGAATACACATTAATTATTATATTATTCAAATAATGAATCTTTTCTGTTTCTTTTGCTTTATCTATACCATTCTGAAACTCTTTCATTCTAAGATCAATTTGTATAACATTTTCTCTAATTTTGTGTGTGGTGTTATATAAGTTTTTAACTACTTCGGAGACCAGGGTTGCTTCGGCTAGGACCAGCCACAGGACTGTGCCGATTCTGTGGAGGACGTTTAACATCTTTAATGGGGATCCTAGATACGCGATTCTTTGTTGCTATTGTCACTACATTTCTATCTACTTCACCTATAACTTTACCTTTATCATATCTAGGTTTATCTTTACCTCTTCTTACATTTGTTCCTCTATAAAAGATGTCATCATCTAGTTGAATATTAAAATCGGTCTCACCGCCGCGCTTATTTTGAACATTTTCTTTTAATTGCAACATTTTATCAGTTAAATATTTGTAAAGATATTTAGTTCTTTTCTTATGATCTCGAATAAGTACTTGCATATATTCTTTGTCGAAATTTACGTTAAAGGGGCTTGCTGATTCGGTATGGCCGAATACCACCTCAAAAGGTGTAAAACCTGTTACTGAATGGATACTATGGTTATAGGCTAATACAGCAAAGGTCATAACTGATGAAGCGTCTGTTAACTTTTGCTCGTACTTAGCCAGTCTATATGTCTCTATTATAGTAGAGTGAAATTTCTCAATTAAACCCATTGAATTAGGGTTGTTTGGGGTTCCTAAATGTAACTCTATTTTATAAAAATCTAGAAGTTCCTTAATAAGTGCGTTGTTAAATTCTGATCCTGAATCGGAACTTAGTTTACTTGGGCATCCATAGAAAGAAAAGTATTTGATAAGTGCTCTGACTACTTCTGGGGCAGATTTGTTAGGAATCTCGAAAGCTTGACCAAGTTTACTAAAAGCGTCAATAATTGTTAAAAATGTTTTACTTTCAATTGTGAATAAATCTATAAATATCTCTTGGAAGGGTTTGTTTTGGGTTTGTGTTAATTGAATCTTAGGTTTGAGTGGTTTTCTGTCATATTTTAACTTTTTGCACGGTTCACATGCATTAATGATTGCTGCTACCGTTATGTCCATATTGTGCCAAAAATACGTGCGCTTTATGTGTGCTACAGTCTCTTTGATACCCCGGTGGCAGTTTTTACCTACATGATATTTTTCTACAATTGCTTTCTGTTCGTCCTCATTTTCTACGTAAACTACTCGCTCAGTACATTCTAATATATTAACGGTTCCCTTTTTAAAAAGTGTTAAAACAGCATTAGTAAATTCTAACCTATACTGTGGGTCTTCGAAATAGATAAAATATTTAATTTTTGTACGAATGTATCTTTTCAAAAAGTCTTTTATTAAATCAGGTCTTTCTAATGGTAAGTGTACTTCCAATATTTTCTGTTTAACATTAGAAATATTTTTAACTGCTATTTGATCTCTGAACCAAGTATATACCAAAATTTGGTTTGGTTTGGTATCTATTGATTCCTTTAATATTGGAATTCCTGTAGAATCCATATTATGTGCAGAGTGTACTGTTTCTGCTCCTACGTGTGATTCTGACTCAGAGGCAGTAACAGTTCCGCTTGAAAATTCAGTGATTGGAAAGGGTGAGCGCAAACGTTTGGGGATGCTAACGGTACGCTCAGAGTCCGATGAAAGTGATATGGGTTTTTCCGATTCTGATGAAATAGAAATTGGACTATCTGGCTTTTTCTTTGCTTTTCCTTTCTTTTTACCTAATTTAGTTATTTCTTGTGTAATTTGTTCACAGTGCCTTTGTAATTCTAAGTCTTTTTCATCTACGTTTACTTTTACTGAACTATTATCTTTAGCTCCCTTTCTTAATGCATTGATCTTAACCCTCGACAACGCATCGGCGTTTGTGTTTTGACGTCCGTTTTTATAAATAACGTCATAATTATACTCCGCTAATCTTAATCGCCATCTCGTGATCTTACTATTGGGTTCTTCGAATGAATGAAGCCATGAAAGTGGTCTATGGTCGGTGTAAATTGTGAACTTTTTACCATATAGATACGGGCGGAAATGTTTTATAGCCCAAATTATAGCGAGTGCTTCTTTTTCAATAACGCTATACCTGCTTTCCGCATCGTTAAGTGTTCGCGACGCATATGCCACAGGACGATCACTTCCTACCGATCCTTGTGATAATACCGCGCCAATTGCATAATTGGAGGCATCGGTTGTCAGAATAAATGGCTTATCGAAATCTGGGTATTGTAAAAGGGGTGCGTTTGTTAGTAATTCTTTGCATTTTTCGAATGATTCTATAAACTCTTTATTGATTACTACTTTATGGTTTTTCTTTAGACAAACGGTTAAAGGTCGTGTGAGTTTAGCGAAATCCTTGATAAATTTCCTATAGTACCCTACTAAACCGAGGAAACTTTTAATCTCAGTTTGGGTTTTTGGAAGCGGAAATCTCAGGACTGCATCTATCTTGTCATTGTTAGGTTTTAGCCCATCACGCGTGATCGAGTGTCCTAAGTATAGAACTTCTTTTCTTAAAAACTCGGATTTATCTAGCTGTACTTTTAGATTCACTTTTCTGAGTGTTTCGAATATTTTACGTAGTTTTTCTATGTGTTCCTGAAGACTCTTAGAGAATATAATAATGTCGTCCAGGTATACTAAACAATGTAGCCCTATTAGTATGCGATCCATGGCCCTCTGGAAGGTGGCAGGTGCCGTTTTTAGGCCAAACGGCATGCGTAAAAATTCAAAATGCCCTTTTTGAGTGCTAAACGCGGTTTTCTCCCTATCAGTTTCGTCAATTTCGATCTGATGGTAGCCACTTGCTAAATCTATTGTGCTAAAATAATTAGCGTTTCCTAATTGGTCAAATAAGTCTGATATATTCGGCAATGGGTATTTGTCATCGGTAGTCAAGTCATTTAAACGTCTGTAGTCTATCACCATTCTGTACTTTTTCTCTCCCGAAGCGTCCAGCTTCTTTGGCACAAGATGTACAGGAAAGTTCCAAGGAGAAAAAGACTCTTGGATAACATTTTCACTTAGTAATTTGTCAACTTGTCTATTAATTTCGTCATTTATCTTCTGGGGTTGTCTGTAAGGTCGTATATAGATTGGGTCTTCGTTTTTGGTTCTAATATGGTGCTTTACTTTGTTTGTAAAAGATAAGGGTATTTTATCGCAGTAGAAAATGTCTCTAAATTCGTAACACAAGGCACTGATTGCTTTATTTTCCTCAGTGTTCATGTGTTCAAGTCTTAATTTCTCTAGGTTTTCTATTAAATGGTCATCGATGTCAAGGTCGTTATCAGGTACCGTATTAGCATTAACTTCACATTTATCAGGTGTGTATGGAGTAACTGAAACTAATTTGTTTATTGTAAAACAAACAGGTGTTTCTAGACTATTTTGTATAAATGTTTCAGCATGACCATTTTTACAATTAACAAGTGCAGAAGGCATTCTAACACCAGGTTCAAATATATGGTAATTAATAATTCCAGTACCATTAGCAAGATTTGTCGGTAAAGTAACTTTAGTCTCGGTACGTGGTTCTAATTTAATTGTAACTTGAGGATTATACACAAAAGGGATTTCAGTATCGCAAGTCTTTAAAATCAAATTTTTCATGTCAATGCTAGCGTTAAGTTGTGATAATAGATCAGATCCTATAAGTCCGTCATAGTCTTTGTCTACTTCGTAAATATAAAATGTGTGTGAAACTATAGATTTAAATGTTTCAGGAAGTGGGGTGTAAATTGCCTCATTATGTAAGCTTCGAGCATGTGTACTTATTACCTCAAATGGAGCTGGGAATTTATATTGGTTATAATATTCATTCGCCTTTTTAGGGCTGATAAAGGAACGAGAGCTGCCTGTATCAATCATAAACTTAGCGTTGATTTCTGGTAAGTAAATGTACGGAAGTTTTGCAACATTTTCGCAATTTAAATTAATCAATTCGGTCGATCTATATCCGAGGCTATCTGGTAAAAATTTTCCACTGTCTCGTTATTTACCTCATGTGTGTATTCCGGTACTCCACAGTTACCGTTATACAGGTAGTCATCTATGACTACGTCCTGCTCGTAATAATCTTGATCCGTCTCATAGGGTGAGTTTACGTGTAACTCGTTATGGTGAGCCTGATTTCGAACTGGTAATGCTGTACGCATAGTAACATCGGTGTCTACCTTTGGTTTATTCTGATGTGTTGGGGGTATCCCGAATTTAAATTGAGTCTGAGGGTTGACATTTGGTCTAAAAGATTGTCCAAACGAAGGTCTATAACCTTGAGGAACTTGTTGGTTCACAAATTTAGGCTGATTAGTAAAACCTTGAGGTCTAAACTGATTATGTTGCATTCCAAATTTGAATTGTTGATTAGGCTGTTGCTGAACATGAGGGCGTATTTGATTCGGTATACCAAATCTGAAGCCCTGATTTTGTTGTGAGTTAGGGGTAAAGAATGGTTTAAGACCAAACTTCTCTACATAAGGGTTACTCGTAATAGCTGAAGGCTGTGAAGGGTTTTTATTCATTAAAGGTCTCATTATTCTATTGCGCGACTCGTATTGAAATTTAAAATTGACTTCTTCCAGAACAATCCTGAGGGCATCTTCCAGTGTGTTAGTACCCTTAAGTCTCACTATACGAATAAGATCTTCCGGTAAATTATATAAAAATACATTAAGTGCCATATTGTCGTAAATAGTGATTTTACTTCTCCTAATGTGATCATCGGTGATTAAATTAACTTTTGCCAATAAAGAGCTCTTAACCTGTTGAATTCTGTTACAGAAATCTAGATAAGATTCGTTAGTATTAATTTTTAATGTCTCTAGTTGGATGGCTATACATTCTTCCGAACGCGGATCTCCGAAATGTTGGGTTAATACAGATTTTAATTCGGTCCAGGATTCTATGTCTGGGCGCTCACTAATTAAGTGGGCCGCTTTGCCAATTAATTTGCTCGACACTACATGAAACACATATAAATCCTGCGCCGGATTGTTTTCCCGTCTATAACACCTTATAACATATTCACACTTCTTAATATATAAATTTAGGAGCCTTTCATCTCCATCGAACTTAGGTATAATAGATGAAATTTCTTGTGGAATTGACACCAATTGTGGTTGAGTCATTTTACAATTTAACTTAATTTAGTTGAAACTTATTAAAATAAAATTGTACACGATGTACGCTATAGATAATTGCCTATTTTCTGTGCAATTACCTTGAAAAGTTAACTAATAATTATGAGGTGATTTTGAACCTCTACAATCTAGTTAATTTAATAGGAATAGAATATGAATGGAAAAGGAATAGTGAATTTGGACTACTCACAAGCCAGCCATAATCCTCCAGTGGTGATTCCTCTGCAGTTCACTAATATCTTTTTGCCCGTCCCGGAAAACTTATTTTCTTTGGTTCGAGGATACCGAACACAATTTGCCCAAAACCCGATTTTTGGAGTTTTTCACTAAGCAACACGGTTTACACGGTATCCTACCGGCTGCGCCAGTTTTACTTTGGGAGCTTCGGGGCGACTTTTTAAAAATTAAAAATTAATTTAATATTTTAAGACAAGTTTATTATTGAGTAACGTACAAAGGAATGAATTTTAAATCTAACTTAAAGTTCTACTGGGCTCGCAGGCCGCCCACAATGACCGTCTTATCTCTACCGGGTATTCGAGCCAGACGCTCAGTCAGCTATTCTGGTGAATACAACAGGGCCGGACTCAGGTCGCATGACTAGGTATTTGTGTTTTATTTATGTTTACTAAAACAACTCGTGATATTTGTTAGCTGGTAATGTGTTTTCTTAATTACCAACATAAACTTTTTAGGTTATCATCAGGGGAATTTCTAGCTCTTAATATTTTTCGAACTAGGTGCATAGGGGATCCTGCCGTTTTGCCAAAATTATTTTGGTCAAATTTCATTTCCCAAACAAATATTAGCAACTGTTTTTTTTTGCCAATGCAATCTTTGGCATAATTACAATACGCAAATTTTCGTTTGGTCAAATTTTTATTCAGCATAATATTAATTCGGTAAATGACATTTCGGCATTTGGTCTTTTAGCAAATGCTTTATTAAGGCAAAAAAATATTAGTTAATAAACGTTTAGTCAAATGAATTGTTATGACAAAACATAAAAAGTCAAAAGTCGGATTTCTAAGTGAGCATCTAAATAATACTATCTTAGGCGTAGGTACTATTCGGTAGGTTAGGGTTATTATTTTTTTATTTAGAAGATAACTAGTGGCCTATCTTAGGCGTAGGTACTATTCGGTAGGTTAGGGTTATTTTTTTTTTATTTAGAAGATAACTAGTGGCTAATTTTGTTTTGCGTAAAATATGTTATGCCAACTAAAACATTTGACTAAATGAAATTTGGTCAAACTACCATTTGGCGAGCGAGGCATTGCCTAAACATTCATGTGTCAAACATTACGTTTGCGTAACAATTATTTGTGTAGAGTTAATTTGGCAAACGATTATTTGGGAAATGAAATTCTGCGAAAAATATTTTGGAAAGTGATAATTTGTCATTTGTCAAACATATTTTGATAAAAAAAAGGTAACCCGGTGCATAGGTATATCTTTTAGTTTCATAAGTAAGTGTCGTTATTATTTTGAAATCTAATGCCTAGAAAAGAGGTAAGTAGGTAAGTTTTAGCTATTGTAAGTGTGGTGTGTTTGTTTTACTTGGACACATTGTCTTTACAACATGATCATGGGCATCATAGTGCGACATTAAGTTGACACAAGGTCTCAGCAGTAGGTACTTTTTATAACTTCCTCAATATTTCACATCATCTAAGAGTATGTCCCATCAACAATGATGTTTTTTTACTACAAGATGACAATTTTACGTTATTGTTGTAACCTCGCGACAATCACAGGTACCTGCAATTATTTGCGGAATATTATAGTTTTTGTCACAAACTTTAAACATGGGAAGTTCAAAACATTTGTGTAATGTAATGTAAAGCCTTCGTGTGATGTGATCTTTGAAAACAAGGTCATTGCATGATTGTCCATGAGTCATGGTCATGACAAACCCTGAAATAAATGTACCTTTGAAGGACATCCTTCAAAGGTACATTTATTTCAGGGTTTGTCATGACCATAACCCAGGGAAAGTAAACCCAGGGAAAGTAACCCAGGGAAAGCCCTGGGTTACTGAAATAAATAATGTTCATAAACCTACATAGGTTTATGAACATTATTTATTTCAGTAACCCAGGGCTTTCCCGAATTAATGCCTTTCCCTCAATAGGACATTATCCACCAATATAATAATAGTAATAGTCTTTTTTAAACTTACACGATTTGAACACATAGTTTAAATGTAATCACACGGGTTTTTTCGTGTTAGAAAGTTAATAAAGCAAGTAATAAGTTGAACTGGCAGTTCACCCGCGACCACGAGAGGTGCAATCCCCTCGAAACGTCGGGAAATAAAAAGTAAGTTATTACTTGCTTTATTAACTTTCTAACACGAAAAAACCCGTGTGATTACATTTAAACTATAATAATAGTAGTTTATGCAACTGTCATATAAGGAAGGGTATTAAAACACGAGTGTGAGTTTATGAAACGAGCGCAGCGAGTTTCATAATAGTAACGAGTGTTTTAATACCCGTGTTATATGCAGTTGCATACACTACTTTATCTTCACTAATGCAATTAATCAAACAAAATTTTAAAAACAAAACACATTGCGAAACATTAAATTCACGCGTACGGTCGGCCAAGAAAGTGGTCTACCACTTTTGACAAAAGTTTCTGCGAGATGTAACGATCGCTAAGGTTGACTTTTCTATGCACAATTATGTTATGACGTTTAAAATTGACCTTGTTGTTTCATGACGTTCAAATGAATCTCAACCGTAGGGTGGTAGACCACATATTTGGCTGACCGTACGTGTATTGTCACAGTGAACTTGCCGCCATTAAAATCTAACCAATGAGAGCGCAGCTGCGCGCGCAGGGCCGCAGGGCGCGCGCCGCGCAGGGCGCGATGTTATAATGAGATTTTACGATATCGATGTGGATATTATAACATCATGTGCAATTGCTTAAATTGAGTGTTTTAGTTGTCTGCGCTATAACAGTAGTAATTATAAGTCAAGTATTGGAAACATAAGTAGAATGTTACAACATTAGTGTAGATAATAGTAGTTTATGTAACTGTCATATAATGAAGTTACTATTATGAAACTCGCTGCGCTCGTTTCATAAACTCACACTCGTGTTTTAATACCCGTGTTATATGCAGTTGCATACACTACTTTATCTTCACTAATACAATTAATCAAACAACAAGAGTAAAAGCTGAAATAGTTTATTTATAATAATTGTTCAAATTTTGTATGGTACAATTTTGAAAGTTAATGTTAATTATTGATCCAGCAGCTGTAGCGGTCGCGGGGCAAGCAGTAAAGCTCGTAGACGGAGTCGGAATATTTATATTTACTTCATTCGTCTTGTTTTCTATACTGTTCAAGATCGTAAGTATTTGAGACTTGAATTTTATTCATTAAAGACTCATCAATGTAGCTTTCAGCCACAGTAGAAGACTTCCACCCCCCGTGTCGTTTCAGTGCGGTCAAATCACCACCGCTATCTATGAGAAGGGTCGCCGAGGTGCGCCGGAAGCAATGCCCTGTGTACAACGCTGGGTTAGGCAGATTCAAAAAACTTGCGATAGTTTTTCCCAGAGCACCAAATTTATTAATACCAGTTCTTTGATCGAAGCAATTCCCTGATCTATAGCTCAAGAAAAAGGCAGGGTTTCGACAGGGGGTGGGTCGAAGTTCCATGTATTTTTTACATACGGCATAGCAGTTGCCCGTCACAACGAAAGAACGATCTATTTTCGTTTTTGTTTTCGAAACTTTCACCATGATTGTACTGTCGTCTATGTTAGAGACTTCATCGAACTGGATGTTGTATAGCTCTTGCCTTCGGCATGCCCCCATTATGCCGAAGATTAGTGCAACCTGTAACAATAAACGATATAATAAGCTTGATGTACATAGCCAAGGCAAAAACTATGATTTATGAAGTAGTAAAGTGTAGGTACCTACTACCAAATGTATACACAAAGCGCTTAAACGGAGTGTCTAGATAACTTGCGTATGTAGTACGTAAGTACTAGGTAGATTAAATAACAGAACTAAAATACACTTACCTTTTCAAAAAGATACAAAATATCTGGTGAATCTTCCAGGAACATCTTTATTTGACCTGATGTAAACGTCAAGGACTTTTTTTCCTTGTGTCCTTCTGAACTGCGTTTCAGGAACGCTATGACTTTTGAATACTTCGTGATATCAATATTGTTGTAGATACTCAGTGTGGACTTGAGCATAGAATATTTAGCCCACATAGAAGATGGCTTGAATTTGTCGGAGAGGTCTTTGAGATACGCAAGAATGACATTTTCAGAAAATGATGTAGTTTTCTTTTCGATCTTCCATGCCAAAAAGTTATTATATTCTTTTTCATATAATTTTCTAGATTTTTCTGGCAAAAGATTGTGAGTTACTTTTGTTGCCAATTCTAGAATATCCGGAGGCGTACAAATATCATCGTCGCTATCCATTTTTAACTTTTAATTTGTATTTTAAAAACAAAACACAATGCGAAACATTAAATTCACGCGTAGGTACGTGTATTGTCACAGTGAACTTGCCGCCATTAAAATCTAACCAATGAGAGCGCAGCTGCGCGTGCAGGGCCAATCAGGAGCGAGTTCTTTTTTTATTTAATGGGCACAAGATCTTACCAAAGAGTTTTGTGTATGTAAGTTTAGTAGTTTCGACGAAGTTTTCACGTATAACCCAACTGTTTTCAAAAGCCAGCCTAATATCAAAATTTTATACAACTTGTATGAGGATTTTGACATAAGGCTCGCCAGGTTAATTGGTCGCGTTATAATGATGATAAAAAGAGATTTTACGGTATCGATTTGGATATTATACCATCATGTGAAATTGCTTAAATTGAGTGTTTTGTTGTCTGCGCTATAACAGTAGTAATTATAAGTCAAGTATTGGAAACATAAGTAGAATGTTACAACATTAGTGTAGATAAATCTACTTAAGTGTTATCTACGTACTCAAGCGTAAACTATCTTCTACATTATAGGATAAACAATTGAATGAAGGTGTGGATGGTAGCGGTGACCCGTGACGATGCATTTGAGTCACGGTCATGCAGTCCGTCTGTGTAAATGTGTAGGTACGAGTGTGTCGCAAACTGTAATACGAGTATATACGTGGGCACTTAGAAAATATTATGCTTAGTTTATGTTGGTGGTTAAATAAAAAAATCCAGATTACATAATATTTCATTTATTTTTACAATTTATTTCGTAATGGTTTAATGATCGTTTTTTACATGAACCATAGACGGTTTGTAAATAATACCAAAAGATATCTAAGAACATAATTTATGACACAATGTTGCGCTTAATTAAATCTCTTAAAGTTAAATAAATTAAAATATAAGACGCATCTTTCATAAGATACATCCTAATTAATTTTGAGATCGTCTAAGGTTTATCAGACAGTCCCAAAATCCTCGTTCCCCAATCGTAATAACCTATTACGAAGCTCACTGGCGTCTAATGCATTTTTGTTACTCATTAATACTTTTTATGATCTCCCTTTCCTCATTCCTTTCTCTCCTTCTAGAACTAAGGGGTGCACGGACAGCTTCCTCATGCCTTTTCTCGATGGCTTTACAGCATTTTTAAGGAAGTGTTCTAGTTCTTGAGGTGATTTTATTTCTTTCAAGTCTCCGAAATCGACACTTCTTCCTCCATTTAGTCGACCAAAGTAGCTATAAATATCCCGATTAGCTTGGCATTGAGCGCAGTTGTATGGTACTGACACGGCGTTGGGGAAATTTTGTTGAGCTGCGTTCATACTGCCATAAGCGTGCCCCGGGCAGTAAGGAACGAATACAACTGGTACGAATCCAATGATTCCGTAAGGTGAATATCCCTGGTACTGTCCGTTCATGGGAGCTTGAGGCTGGTTCTGCGTAGAAGTGTTATTGTTTCCTGGGTTCACGAGATAGCACGGACATGATCCCGGGCTGGGCACAATCGGGAGCGGGAACGGAATGATGTATAATGGGAACGGCGGCATTTGACCTGAAGGTTGATAAGCCGGTGGTTGTACGCCTGTACCAGTGGGCTGTCCAACGGAATCTGAAAAAGTATTTACGATTATAATTCACAACCTCTCAAAAAAAGACACGATCAAAATAATCCTCATCTCACTTTATTTCCATTTAAAAATGTAATAATACTATTTTAAATAAATGTTTGTAAAACTATCAATATGACCGTCTTTTCTACCCACAATAACCTGTATCTTGATCTTAACATGTAATGTGATATTATATCCCATCAAAAACATTCTGTAAAAAACTAGCCAAGTCTCGATGGAGCTGCTTGTTTACCTCTAAAAAGTAATGAAATCTAGACAAAGTCGTGCCAAGTTTAAGGTTCCTTACTGCGATTTCTTTATTATTTATAATTAATGTTGTTTGACTTGGCCATTGACTTGCACCCACTAACGAATAAAGAATGTTCAAATTATATTCTCAACAAACATTCATACTACGTATTCCTCTGTGTGTGTAAAATGTGTTGAACATTCACCTTTATATTTGAACTAGCAGCGCCCCGCGGTTTTACCCACGTTGTGCCCGTTCCCGTAGGAAATCCGGGATAAAATGTAGCCTATAGCCTTCCTCGATAAATAGACTATCTAATAGTGAAAGAATTATTCAAATCGGTTCAGTAGTTTCTGAGATTAGCGCGTTTAAACAAACAAACAAACAAACAAACAAAACAAACTCTTCAGCTTTATAATATTAGTATAGATTTACAACAAGGGTACGGCCAAGTCATACAACATTAACTCTAAATAATAAAGAAATCGCAGTAAGGAACCTTAAATTTGGCACGAATTTGTCTAGATTTCATTACTTTTTAGAGATAAACAAGCAGCTCCATCGAGACTTGGCTAGTTTTTTACAGAATGTTTTTGATGGGATTTCACTTCTTTTTGTAGCAACGCATATAATAAATCAATTAGCCCAATTGATTTATTTTATTAGATTTTCTTATTTGACACAGTTTTTAACATCAAATGAAGCAGCCCACCAGGTTGAATATTTTTTGTAAAGGCGGTATACTTATGTCGATATCTCTAATAGTTTAGTAGTACTTTTGTGTTTTCTAATAAGGGTCACCAGGTACTCCAGACCTTCGATTATCCTAGTTTTTATAGTTTTCCCTTTATGTGGCCATCTTGTACCAAAGTACCAAATTTCAGCTCTCTAAATTTATGGGAAGTACTAGTTCTATTTTGATGATCATGAGTGAGTGAGTGTCATAAATGCGAAACTTTGGTTTCGCTTAACTTCGGAACTAAATGATCTACAGACTTGAAATTTTGGATTTTACGTATGTGATTATAGCTTACTGGATAACAAAAATTTCTACGTTCTGGTCTTATCCAAAGGTTCTCAAATAGGGGCCTGAAAATGCGGCGAAATGGTTCCAGTAAAGGATGGATCGGCAGTGTTTGCTTCGCGCTCGACCTGGCGGGGGCACTGCCGTGCCCCCAGATTGAGAAGTACGTTGGACTCGAAGTCGCTACCAAAAACATTTGAACATTGTTATATTTGAAATATTGCTATTTACTCACCTGGATATCCAGGTTGCCCAGCTTGACCTGGTTGTCCTGGTTGGCCTCCTTGACCAGGCTGTCCAGCCTGCCCAGGTTGGCCGCCTTGACCAGGCTGTCCGGATTGTCCTGGCTGGCCTCCTTGACCTGGTTGTCCTGGTTTACCAGACTGTCCGGGCTGTCCGGGTTGTCCTGACTGGCCAGATAGACCGGGTTGGCCGCCATGACCGGGCTGCCCAGGCTGACCTGGCTGTCCTGGCTTACCAGGCTGACCGGGCTGTCCAGATTGTCCTGGGTATCCTGGTTGGCCAGGTTGAGTTCCTTGATCAGGTTGAGGTCCAGGTTGACCAGGCTGTCCACCTTGTCCTGGTTGTCCGGGTTGTCCTGGGTATCCTGGTTGTCCTGATTGGCCGGGTTGTCCAGGCTGTCCTGGGTGTCCTGGTTGTCCTGTTTGGCCGGGTTCTCCTGGGTATCCTGGCTGACTAGGTTGGATTCCTTGTCCAGGTTGAGGTCCTGGTTGTCCAGGCTGTCCTGGCTCGCCAGGTTGTCCTGGGTGACCGGGCTGTCCTGGCTGGCCAGGTTGTCCTGGGTGGCCGGGCTGTCCTGGCTGGCCAGGTTGTCCTGGGTGGCCGGGCTGTCCTGGGTAACCGGGCTGTCCTGGTTGGCCGGGCTGTCCTGGCTTACCAGGCTGACCGGGCTGTCCAGATTGTCCTGGGTATCCTGGTTGGCCAGGTCGAGTTCCTTGATCAGGTTGAGGTCCAGGTTGACCAGGCTGTCCACCTTGTCCTGGTTGTCCGGGTTGTTCTGGGTATCCTGGCTGACCTGGTTGTCCGGGTTGTCCTGGGTATCCTGGCTGACCTGGCTGTCCAGACTGTCCGGGGTAACCTGGCTGTCCAGGTTGACCTGGGTATCCTGGCTGACCTGGCTGTCCTGGCCCACCAGGCTGTCCGGGCTGTCCAGGTTGTCCTGGGGATCCTGGCTGGCCTGGCTGTCCTGGCTTACCAGGCTGTCCTGGTTGTCCGGGTAGTCCTGGGTATCCTGGCTGTCCAGACTGTCCGGGGTAATCTGGCTGTCCAGGTTGACCTGGGTATCCTGGATGACCTGGCTGTCCTGGCCCACCAGGCTGTCCGGGCTGTCCAGCTTGTCCTGGGTATCCTGGTTGGCCAGGTTGACCTGGGTGTCCTGGCTGACCTGGCTGTCCTGGCTTACCAGGCTGTCCGGGTTGACCTGGGTATCCTGGCTGACCTGGTTGTCCGGGTTTTCCTGGGTATCCTGGCTGACCTGGTTGTCCTGGGTATCCTGGCTGACCTGGCTGTCCTGGCCCACCAGGCTGTCCCGGCTGTCCAGGTTGTCCTGGGGATCCTGGTTGGCCAGGTAGAGTTCCTTGATCAGGTTGAGGTCCAGGTTGACCAGGCTGTCCACCTTGTCCTGGTTGTCCGGGTTGTCCTGGGTATCCTGGTTGTCCTGATTGGCCGGGTTGTCCAGGCTGTCCTGGGTATCCTGGCTGTCCAGACTGTCCGGGGTAATCTGGCTGTCCAGGTTGACCTGGGTATCCTGGATGACCTGGCTGTCCTGGCCCACCAGGCTGTCCGGGCTGTCCAGCTTGTCCTGGGTATCCTGGTTGGCCAGGTTGACCTGGGTGTCCTGGCTGACCTGGCTGTCCTGGCTTACCAGGCTGTCCGGGTTGACCTGGGTATGCTGGCTGACCTGGTTGTCCGGGTTGTCCTGGGTATCCTGGCTGACCTGGTTGTCCTGGGTATCCTGGCTGACCTGGCTGTCCTGGCCCACCAGGCTGTCCCGGCTGTCCAGGTTGTCCTAGGGATCCTGGTTGGCCAGGTTGAGTTCCTTGATCAGGTTGAGGTCCAGGTTGACCAGCCTGTCCACCTTGTCCTGGTTGTCCGGGTTGTCCTGGGTATCCTGGTTGTCCTGATTGGCCGGGTTGTCCAGGCTGTCCTGGGTATCCTGGCTGTCCAGACTGTCCGGGGTAATCTGGCTGTCCAGGTTGACCTGGGTATCCTGGATGACCTGGCTGTCCTGGCCCACCAGGCTGTCCGGGCTGTCCAGCTTGTCCTGGGTATCCTGGTTGGCCAGGTTTAGTTCCTTGATCAGGTTGAGGTCCAGGTTGACCAGGCTGTCCACCTTGTCCTGTTTGGCCGGGTTGCCCTGGCTGTCCGGGTTGACCTGGGTGTCCTGGCTGACCTGGCTGTCCTGGCTTACCAGGCTGTCCGGGTTGACCTGGGTATCCTGGCTGACCTGGTTGGCCGGGTTGTCCTGGGTATCCTGGCTGACCTGGTTGTCCTGGGTATCCTGGCTGACCTGGCTGTCCTGGCCCACCAGGCTGTCCCGGCTGTCCAGGTTGTCCTAGGGGTCCTGGTTGGCCAGGTCGAGTTCCTTGATCAGGTTGAGGTCCAGGTTGACCAGGCTGTCCACCTTGTCCTGGTTGTCCGGGTTGTCCTGGGTATCCTGGCTGACCTGGTAGTCCGGGTTGTCCTGGGTATCCTGGCTGACCTGGTTGTCCGGATTGTCCTGGGTATCCTGGCTGGCCAGGTTGAGGCATAGGTTGTCCAGATTGTCCAGGCTGACTTGGCTGCCCGGGTTGACCTGGGTATCCTGGCTGACCTGGCTGTCCTGGCTTACCAGGCTGACCGGGCTGTCCAGATTGTCCTGGGAATCCTGGTTGGCCAGGTCGAGTTCCTTGGCCGGGTTGCCCTGGCTGTCCGGGTTGACCTGGGTGTCCTGGCTGACCTGGCTGTCCTGGCTTACCAGGCTGTCCGGGTTGACCTGGGAATCCTGGCTGACCTGGTTGTCCGGGTTGTCCTGGGTATCCTGGCTGACTTAGTTGTCCGGATTGTCCTGGGTATCCTGGCTGACCTGGCTGTCCTGGCCCACCAGGCTGTCCGGGCTGTCCAGGTTGTCCTGGGGATCCTGGCTGGCCAGAATGGGTTCCTTGATCAGGTTGAGGTCCAGGTTGACCCGGGTATCCTGTCTGACCTGGCTGTCCTGGCTTACCAGGCTGTCCGGGTTGTCCTGGGTATCCTGGCTGTCCAAACTGTCCGGGGTAACCTGGCTGTCCAGGTTGACCTGGGTATCCTGGCTGACCTGGCTGTCCTGGCCCACCAGGCTGTCCGGGTTGACCTGGGAATCCTGGCTGACCTGGTTGTCCGGGTTGTCCTGGGTATCCTGGCTGACCTAGTTGTCCGGATTGTCCTGGGTATCCTGGCTGACCTGGCTGTCCTGGCCCACCAGGCTGTCCGGGCTGTCCAGGTTGTCCTGGGGATCCTGGCTGGCCAGAATGGGTTCCTTGATCAGGTTGAGGTCCAGGTTGACCCGGGTATCCTGTCTGACCTGGCTGTCCTGGCTTACCAGGCTGTCCGGGTTGTCCTGGGTATCCTGGCTGTCCAAACTGTCCGGGGTAACCGGGCTGGCCAGGTTGTCCTGGGTATCCTGGCTGACCGAGCTGTCCGGGCTGTGGCTGTCCTGTTTCGCCAGGTTGTCCTGGGTATCCTGACTGTCCTGGTTGTCCGGGTTTTCCTGGGTATCCTGGCTGTCCTGGTTGTCCGGTTTGTCCTGGGTTTCCTGGTTGACCGGGTTGTCCTTGCTGTCCTGGGTATCCAGGTTGGCCAGGTTGACTGGGGTAGCCTTTAAATTAAAAAGGATTTTAAATAACAGGTATTTCTAATTTTTTTAACCCCGACGTAATTAAAATTGACGTATAGGTCGGTATCTGTCTATGGCTTCGAAGCTCCTACTGATTAAACTAATGGATTAATAATATTACTTAAATTATGTTTAACGCCTTAGTGGTGCAGTGGGTTGAGTTCCCGGGCGAAAACGTGTTTCAACTTTTCTCGGGACTTTTAACGGAAAATATGCAATCAATCCTAACTTAGAAAATAGTCAGAGGATAAAAAGTTATTTTATTTTTATTTTGTTGGTGGTTGTGTTAAGTATTTTATTAATATCACTATTTAGTGGAATGCTTACCTGATCCTGACCCGCCAGGGTAATATCCAGATCCAGCGCCTTGACTTGGTGGTCCGCCTGGTCCTCCCGGGCCCCCGGGTCCACCTAGTAATATCAAATCAAATCAAATCAAATATATATATTTCATTTACCATAAACTTATAACTACTACATTTTTGGAGAATACCCTTTAAGTAAATAAATACCTGTATCGGGATTCTCCGCTCTTCCACACGAGGTTATACATTATTTAAGTTGTGGTAGTAATGAAATAGTAGTTTATGCAACTGTCATATAAAGAAGGGTATTAAAACACGAGTGTGAGTTTATGAAACGAGCGCAGCGAGTTTCATAATAGTAACGATCAATTAACCTGGCGAGCCTTATGTCAAAATCCTCATACTAGTTGTATAAAATTTTGATATTAGGCTGGCTTTTGAAAACAGTTGGGTTATACGTGAAAACTTCGTCGAAACTACTAAACTTACATACACAAAACTCTTTGGTAATATCTCGCTCGCTCCTGATTGGCCCTACGCGCAGCTGCGCTCTCATTGGTTAGATTTTAATGGCGGCAAGTTCACTGTCTGTCTGTGTTCACTGTGACAATACACGTACGCGTGAAAAACTATTGTCAGCTTTTACTCTTGTTGTTTGATTAATTGCATTAGTGAAGATAAAGTAGTGTATGCAACTGCATATAACACGGGTATTAAAACACTCGTTACAATTATGAAACTCGCTGCGCTCGTTTCATAAACTCACACTCGTGTTTTAATACCCTTCCTTATATGACAGTTGCATAAACTACTATTATCAATCTTCTTTATTAGCGGGCAGTTGCATTTGGGGTCAGTTGTGTCAGTCATGTCACATTCGTGAATTTTTATTTTATATGCATTACTGGGTTGTGTTTTGACGGTCTTTGTAAAACAGATATAGTTAGTTTTGTTGTAATTTAAGGTAAGTAGGTTTTGCCTCAGCCATTTATTAATTTCCGATAAAGCCTCTTCGGCTGCTTTATGTACTGTATCCCAAGTATCTCCAGTAAAGACAATAGCGGTATCATCGGCATATGATATAATTTCACCATTTTTTATTTTAAGTTGCGCAAGATTATTAATATAAATTAAAAATAAAGTGGGTTCCAGCACACTTCCCTGCGGAACTCCAAAAGTCACATCATACGCATCGCTAATTATATCAGCTAGTTTCACACACTGTTTTCTTTCATTTAGGTAGCTAGCAAATAATTGAAGCGGTACACCTCGTATTCCAATTGATTCCAACCTGTGTAAAAGAATAGGGATCGAGACTGTGTCAAATGCTTTCATTAGATCTAAGAACACCGTCAGGCACTTTTTATTGTGGTCAATAGATTTAATTATAAAGGAAGTTAGTTTAGATACGGCATTTTCGGTTGACTTTCCTTTCCGGAATCCAAATTGACTATTTGAGAGGATATTAAAATGATCTAAGTAATTTAGAAGCCGATTATTGATGAGTTTTTCTATAATTTTTGATAGCGAAGTTAATACTAAAATCGGTCTGTAGTTACTCACATCATCTCGATCTCCACTCTTATACACTGGTGTAATGAGTGACTTTTTGAGGTCTTTGGGAAAAGTTGCTGAGTGAAAGCACTTATTAGCTAGATGGCAGATTACTGGCGCTAGGGTTTCTTTATTGAGTTTTAGGAATTTTGTTGGTATGTTGTCCCATCCTGGTGCACTATTCGAATCTAAGGAGTTTATTACACTGTTGATTTCATTAATATCCGTGTCCAGAAGAGAAAAGGACGAAATGGGTTGGTGTTGGTTAGATGTTCCAACGTATGATCCTTTAAATTTAGGAATTTTATCAGCAAGTCGTTTTCCTATATTTGCAAAATAATAGTTTATCTCATTGACAGATTGCTTGGGTGATGCTTTGATGTTCAAAAGATTAGAATTGGAATTTAATGGGGGCTTAAAATGGGTCACTTCATTTATGGTTTTCCACATAGTTTTAGAATTTTTAGAAGATTTCATTAATTTTTCTCGATGATATTTTCGCCTCAGTTTTTTAATTAGTGCATTACAAAAGTTTCGGTATCTTCTGTACGTAATTTTTAATATTAAATTATGTGGATTTGATCTCAGAGCTTTTTGCATATTGTTCCTATTCCTAATGCATCTTAAAATTCCTAAAGTTATCCAAGGTTTCATAACTCTTTGACTGCTTGGTATTGAAAATATTCGAGTGTTTTCAAGTAAAGATTCTCTGATTTTATTTATTAATAAAGAAGTGATTGTATTAGGATCAGTCATTAATAAAAGTTCTGATAAGTTTTTGTTTTTAAGAGCAACACTGGCACTTTCAAAATCAATCACCGATCTAGATTTCAGGACACTATCTTTCCTATTTACATTAGAGAGTTGGAGTACAATCATGTTGTGGTCAGTAACAGTGGTCGAAAGAACTGCAATATTAGCTGAGTGTTTGCTTTTATCGATTTTCAGTATAAAATGATCTAGACAATTCCCGTATCTTGTAGGAAGGCAGTGTCCTGGAAGGAGACCAAAAGTTGACAGCGTATTGAGGTATAATAGTCGATTATTACGATCGCAAGTTGGTTCTGATTGTTGAGGTAAAGGTTAATATTAATATCTCCAGCGATTATAACAGTTTTATTATTGGTTATTGAATTTAAATGAGAGTTTAGAGACTGTACAAAAGAATCTGCTTTAGGATTAGACGGTGATCGATAAATTCCAAGTATTACTTTATCACTTAGGTCTATTTTGAGACAGGATGCGTGATCGAGGATCAATTCCGTTACTTTTGCTGTAACATTCTGACTTATGTAGACCACTACACCATCATTTTGGTTTAAATGATTTGATGTCACGTATGATATATAGTTAGCCATTTGCGGAACGGGTTTGTTTGGCTGCACCCAACATTCTGTCAATATGATCACATCTAGATTAGTCTTAAATTGGGATATTGTGACATGAAAATCATCTAGATTTGAATAAATGCTCCTTATGTTTTGGGAAACTATTTGTTAAGCTACTTTTTTGTGGTTGGATATGTAAAGCAAGTTGTTCTACTGTACATGATATGGAATGTGATATTTTAGTTGTGTCTAATGCATTTACAGTGGTCAACGACCTATCCATAATTACTATGTTGATTTTTACTGTCATTTTTAGTAATAGTGACTTGTTTACTAGATATTTTGATTTTTAATAAGTGTTCTTTTGGGTTTCGGATATTTACTATTATTATGTATAAATACACGATATAATAAACATAAAATGGAGTGAGAAGATTCAAAAAATATATAAAAGCTATTTAAGCAACAATTTATAACAGGGTATGAGGCAGGAAACATCTTTAGTGGATGACCAAAACAATGTGTTACAATTAATGACTATTAATTACGAGCTAAACACCTTGGATTCACTACCCACGAAGAAACATCAATTTATATATCCGAGCCAAATTAATCAACTTATGCAAAAGGTATAGATACCTTTTGCATAAGTTGATTAATTTGGCCTTCTGACTTAATTAACACTATAGGTGAGTTTTCATTTTCTCTTACATAGACCCTGCCAAACGAGGTCCAGCAAAACTTGTAGTTCTTCGATTTCGCTAAGTCCCTGGCTAGAAAAAACAGCGGATATATAAATTGATGTTTCTTCGTGGGTAGTGAATCCAAGGTGTTTAGCTCGTAATTTCTCTTTATTTTTGATATTAAAGGTTTTGACGCCTTTCAGTAAAGTAGTTTTGGTTATGGTAGATGAGGTTTCCACTATGATTGGGCCCGTTTTAGATTCATTTTTTGTTTTAACTCTATATATATCTTTAATTTCAGATAGTTTTACTTGTACATTTATAGATTTTGCCAAGTTTTCTACATAGTCTAACAGATCTTTACTATTTTCGTTTGTTTTCCTAGGAACGTTTTTAATTTCAATGCTTGTCTTTCGATTTACTTTTTCCAGATCTTCTATTTT
Source organism: Cyclophora albipunctata (assembly GCA_963082685.1). Lineage (NCBI taxonomy): Eukaryota > Metazoa > Arthropoda > Insecta > Lepidoptera > Geometridae > Cyclophora > Cyclophora albipunctata. Next base: position 6,373,421 of record OY720116.1, on the reverse strand, counting down.
ATCCTCCAACATTATTATGTGTTCCTTATCTTTTTTCGCTTCGTTTTCAAGGAAATGTATTTTCTGCTTTAGCTCTTCGTTTTGAGTTGTTAAGAAAGCAATTGAATTTTCTATATTCGTGTTGGACAGTTGAATTTCCTTAAGTGCAGGTGTGATTTTTTTCAATTTCGATTCCTGACTAGACATGAAAGATGATATCATCACTTTTATTTCGTCTTTAAAATTATTGAAGTCAGTGTCTGACAATTCTTCTCTTCATCCTTCTTCTCTTCATACCTTTGAGATATATATGAAGGTGGGGTTTTCAGGAGTGACATATCATCCAGATTTGTTTCAGACAGTGATTTATCCATAATGATAACACGGAGATATGTTATTTCTCAGTACCACAAAATCGCTGTCGCTTATGTGTTAAGGCAACTCACGCGTCGCGTCACGAGGAACTTATCGCTGTCTCGTTTATGCCGTCCCTTTCTTGCAACACTGGTTGCGTGTTATGTTCTTCTGGTACTTGAAGATTTATTTAAATAAAATATTTTTGAAAACAATTAGTATAAATACACTTTCGTACGTCTAGTCGCATGCGCGGTCCGAGGGGAAGAGGAGTTCATGTTTATAGTTCATGTTTAGTTAAGCCGGTAATCCACTAGAAGCAGCCTCGGGTTTAGCGGCTGCCTCTGCCCCGAGGCCCACAAAGACAACGTAGAGTGAATACTTTGACAGACTATTATAGGCTTTAAATTCTGCTAAACGTGAAATAGTTCTCAAAACGGTGAGTTGAAATATATCGCTAAAGGAACATTTAAACAAAGCAAAAAAATTAAAATATGTACATTTTTTTAACTTTGGTTGATGTTACGACCTTACGATAGCACATCATCTATACTTATAATATATTAAATAAGGTTTCAGGAATACGTTCCGCAAGGAATCGTTTAACTAACTAAATTTGTAAAAGCCTTATGTCCTTTTTTAGTTAATTTACTACTTAAAGTGGTTATTATAGTAGGTATATTATCCGATAATATTACCTGGTCCACCTGGAGAGCCGGGGGTGCCTGGAGTGCCAGGAGTGCCAGGAGAGCCAGGAGTTCCGGAAGCGAGTGGGTAGTATCCACCGCCGGTCGGTCCACTGGGGCCACCTGGACCACCGGGGCCGCCAGGACCACCTTCAAGTAAACATTTTGTTGAATTACAAATTTTTAATTACAAAAAATGTGCGTTTTTACGGCTTTTAATTCTTCATGATCATTATCAGGATAAAAAACAAAAGCTTATAACTTCATTCATACTTCATTTAATGAGGCTTTTAAAGGTAGCTTTTATCTTCCACCAATAATTTTTTTACTGCTTACAAACTTCTTTCAATTTTTCAATTTTTATTTCAGCCTTATACTAGTAAGTTTATTTTTGATTTTGAATGTCCACCCAACACAAATAGAATTATTCGTATCTGTCTGGTAGCTTAGATTAGTGCGTTTATTATAAATATATTACGAATACTATTAGATTACATAGTAATAAAATTTATTTACCTGGACTGCCTGGTGTGCCTGGAGAACCGGGTGTGCCGGGGGTACCGGGGGTGCCAGGAGTGGCCGGGTATCCTCCACTGGCAATTGGTCCATTGGGTCCACCGGGACCACCTGGTCCGCCGGGGCCGCCGGGACCGCCAGGGGTACCAGGGGAACCGGGAGTGCCGGGAGTTCCGGGGGTGCCAGAAGTGAGCGGGTAGGATCCACTGCCTGTTGGTCCATTTGGTCCACCGGGACCGCCGGGGCCACCAGGACCACCTGGGCCGCCAGGACCACCTAAAACAATTATTTTAAATATATTACAATATATTCGACAACCTCGTTGGCACAGTGGTCTGTGGCGACGTTTGATGTATCGGGGGTTCATTGTTAGATTTTCCGCCCGGGCCACGGAGTCTTTATCTAAAAATCTGGATAAAACCAATCCTAAAAAGCTTTTTCCAAATAATTTTGACCTGCATAATAAATCACATCTTTATCAGTAAAATATATTGAAACTATTATGTTCGAAATAGTCACTGCGCACATTACACATAGGTTTCTAATTATCTCATTAGGAAACCTAGGTTTCTGTTCTATGATATATACCATAATTATTCCTGTACGATACAGAATCTATGTAAATACTTCCTTGATTTAGAACGCGCTCAAAGAGCATTATTGAAAGTAATGTACATATTTCAAAAAAAGAAAAAACTCCACTGAAAGACTTTATGAACTGTCTAATCTATTGACAGTAAGGAAACTATATTTATCTACACTAATGTTGTAACATTCTACTTATGTTTCCAATATTTGACTTATAATTACTACTGTTATAGCGCAGGCAACTAAAACACTCAATTTAAGCAGTTGCACATGATGTTATAATATCCACATCGATATCGTAAAATCTCATTATAACATCATTATAACGCGACCAATTAACCTGGCGAGCCTTATGTCAAAATCCTTATACTAGTTGTATAAAATTTTGATATTAGGCTGGCTTTTGAAAACAGTTGGGTTATACGTGAAAACTTCGTCGAAACTACTAAACTTACATACACAAAACTCTTTGGTAAGATCTCGCTCGCTCCTGATTGGCCCTACGCGCAGCTGCGCTCTCATTGGTTAGATTTTAATGGCGGCAAGTTCACTGTGACAATACACGTACGCGTGAAAAACTATTGTCAGCTTTTACTCTTGTTGTTTGATTAATTGCATTAGTGAAGATAAAGTAGTGTATGCAACTGCATATAACACGGGTATTAAAACACTCGTTACTATTATGAAACTCGCTGCGCTCGTTTCATAAACTCACACTCGTGTTTTAATACCCTTCCTTATATGACAGTTGCATAAACTACTATTATATCACATAATTTTAAAAGTGCATAAGGGACTGCCATTTGTTCCTAAAATCCAGGAAAAAAGAAATAAATACAATATACTATACATTCCAAAAACGAAAACTGAATTTGCAGGTAGGCAATATAAAAAACGCTCGGCGGTTTTATATAATAGAATAAATAAAATTATATATATTAAGTTCGATTACACTTTACACTAAATGGTTATAATGTGTTTGCTTGGACGGCACTTGCTATACCTTACATAGTATACTTTGTAAAATATTTGCCTCATTTTTTATTTATTTATTTATTAATATCCCTAATCAGTATTGGAACAGATATATACGACAAAAAATATACTGAAACTAGGAAAATACTTACGACATGGCTACAAAATATGAACTTTTTAAAAACGGAAAGATTTGTTAATAGAACTTAATATTCTAAATACTACTAGTTTTTATATAACTAATATAATCACACACACGCGCGCTCCCACACCCACCCACCCACACACCCAGAACACACACACACACACACACACACACACACACACACACCCACACACACAAACACACACACACACATACACACACCCTCACCCACCCCCCACCCCACACACATACACACACAATCATAACTGGATAACTTATTTATTGTTCTATTTTGTTTTTATTAAATTTTTAATACTCATTGTTTCATAAATAATAATTATAATAATGACTTATACTTTTAATGTAAGGGAAGAGCGGAGCCTCCAAATACAGGCATATTTTTGCTTAAATGGAGACTCCACGAATAATATTGTAAGCTAATTGTAATTTGAAATAAACCTATTTTATTTATTTTTATTTTAAATACTTATGCAATTGTGATTATTATTTTTGTATTGGAAAAGAGTATTCATGAAGCTACCAAAAAAATAAAATGGGTACAAAAATCTACTTTTTGCCCATTTCACCCTTTAGAAAAAGATTTAGAAAAATCTCATCTTATTGTTTATTTCATTAAAATGAAGGTAAGATTCCATAAAAAAAGCTTAGCGCTGAGTTGAAGTCTAACTCAAAAAAACCTCTTGTGTAAAGCATTGTCCATGCTTTTGGCTTGTTTTTTTTCCTTTTCAGTTAGTAAAACAAATAATTTCAATTTTGTATCGCAGTCGGGTTTTTAGTTTTTTAATTACTTTTTTAGTCTTATATATTCATAGTGAGTGCCCATCTTGCCCCAGCTCCTGCAACCCGGATGACTTGATGGCCTGTCGCCGCAACGCTATTGACGTGGCCACAATAAATAACATTGTCTTGTTATCGACACGAAGAAGAAAAAGATAGTTGATGGACGAGTAAAATAACTGAATTACCTGGTCCACCAGGGGAGCCGGGGGAGCCTGGGGAGCCGGGAGTTCCAGAGGTGGCGGGGTAGTATATACCGGTTTGGGGGCCGCTGGGACCGCCTGGACCACCTGGACCACCTGTCACATAATAATATTTGTATTTATCACATGGTTTTCTTTAACGAATTATTAAATTAAATATACAGAACAATTATTTTTGTGATTGGAATTCAAACATAATGTGCCTTATAAATAAGTAGGTATACGTAAATTGTATATTGAATCAAAATAAAAATACAAAAATTTTGAACGCCTATCCATAATGTGAATGCAATCGTACAAGAAATGAGTATTGCATTGCTGCTATAAATAATATCCTACTTCCTTGCTTATATATTATAAATGTGAAAGTAACTCTGTCTGACTTTGTGTCTGTATGTGCGTCACGTAATCATACCTAAACAACAAAACCAATTTGTGTGAGGTCACATTCGTACAATTTCCACATTCGTACAATTCCACATTCGTACAATTTTTCCTAAATTGTTTTCCAAATTCGTACAAATACTTACTATTCGGTAGGTTAGGGTTATTTTTTTTTTACAAGTTCCATAGTTATCGGTTTTATAGCACCTATTTATTTTTATTTTGTTGGTGGTTGTGTTAAGTATTTTAATAATATCACTATTTTGTGGAATGCTTACCTGATCCTGAGCCGCCAGGGTAATATTCAGATCCAGCGCCTTGACTTGGTGGTCCGCCTGGTCCGGGCTGTGGCTGTCCTGTTTGGCCAGGTTGTCCTGGGTATCCTGACTGTCCTGGTTTTCCGGGTTGTCCTGGGTATCCTGGCTGTCCTGGTTGTCCGGTTTGTCCTGGGTATCCTGGTTGACCGGGTTGTCCTTGCTGTCCTGGGTATCCAGGTTGGCCAGGTTGACTGGGGTAGCCTTTAAATTAAAAAGGATTTTAAATAACAGGTATTTCTAATTTTTTAACCCCGACGTAATTAAAATTGACGTATAGGTATCTGTCTATGGCATCGAAGCTCCTACTGATTAAACTAATGGATTAATAATATTACTTAAATTATGTTTAACGCCTTAGTGGTGCAGTGGTATGTGCTCTCACCTGCGAAGATTGAGGTACCGGGTTGAGTTCCCGGGCGAAAACGTGTTTCAACTTTTCTCGGGACTTTTAACGGAAAATATGCAATCAATCCTAACTTAGAAAATGGTCAGAGGATAAAAAGTTATTTTATTTTTATTTTGTTGGTGGTTGTGTTAAGTATTTTATTAATATCACTATTTAGTGGAATGCTTACCTGATCCTGACCCGCCAGGGTAATATCCAGATCCAGCGCCTTGACTTGGTGGTCCGCCTGGTCCTCCCGGGCCCCCGGGTCCACCTAGTAATAATATAGTTCATGTTTAGTTAAGCCGGTAATCCACTTAAGGCAGCCTCTGGTTGAGCGGCTGCCTCTGCCCCGAGGCCCACAAAGACAACGTAGATAGAGTGAATACTTTGAAGGACTATTAGCTCAAAACAAAGCAAAAAACTATAATAGATTTATTAAACTTTGGTTGATGTTACGTTCCGCAAGGAATCGTTTAACTAACTACATTTGTAAAAGTCTTTATGTCCTTTTTTAGTTAATTTACTACTTAATGTGGTTATTATAGTACATTATCCGATAATATTACCTGGTCCACCTGGAGAGCCGGGGGTGCCTGGAGTGCCAGGAGTGCCAGGAGAGCCAGGAGTTCCGGAAGCGAGTGGGTAGTATCCACCGCCGGTCGGTCCACTGGGGCCACCTGGACCACCGGGGCCGCCAGGACCACCTTCAAGTAAACATTTTGTTGAATTACAAATTTTTAATTACAAAAAATGTGCGTTTTTACGGCTTTTAATTCTTCATGATCATTATCAGGATAAAAAACAAAAGCTTATAACTTCATTCATACTTCATTTAATGAGGCTTTTAAAGGTAGCTTTTATCTTCCTCCAATTTTTTTACTGCTTACAAACTTCTTTCAATTTTTAAATTTTTATTTCAGCCTTATACTAGTTAGTAAGTTTATTTTTGATTTTGAATGTCCACCCAACTCAAATAGAATTATTCGTATCTGTCTGGTAGCTTAGATCAAATACTATGGAAGAAACTAATACGCACAGCTCTTGACGTTTCTCATACATTGACTTGGCAACCTCCGAAACAGCGCCATCTATTGGCATGAGGTGATCAAATTGATCCTCGAGCATAAGTACAAGGTTTTTGCGACATTTTATCAGTTTATTGCCGTGTTTAAGATTGAAATATTAAAATCTTGTGAAGTTTGAAACACAAAACGAACAAAGGCAATGAATGAAATGAAATCGTTCACCTCACGCCGCTTGGGGCGCTAGCACAGATTAATAAATAGTTACTAACGTGCGCTAGTCGACACTAGCGCCCCAAGCGGCGTGAGGTGAACGATTTCATTGCCGGAATTCTTCCGAAGCTGCGCGTATTAACTCGGTAGAGTTTCTATAGTATTTGCTTAGATTAGTGCGTTTATTATATATTACAAATACTATTAGATTACATAGTAATAAAATTTCTTTACCTGGACTGCCTGGTGTGCCTGGAGAACCGGGTGTGCCGGGGGTACCGGGGGTGCCAGGAGTGGCCGGGTAGTATCCTCCACTGGCAATTGGTCCATTGGGTCCACCGGGACCACCTGGTCCGCCGGGGCCGCCGGGACCGCCAGGGGTACCAGGGGAACCGGGAGTGCCGGGAGTTCCGGGGGTGCCAGAAGTGAGCGGGTAGGATCCACTGCCTGTTGGTCCATTTGGTCCACCGGGACCGCCGGGGCCACCAGGACCACCTGGGCCGCCAGGACCACCTAAAACAATTATTTTAAATATATTACAATATATTCGACAACCTCGTTGGCACAGTGGTCTGTGGCGACGTTTGATGTATCGGGGGTTCATTGTTATATTTTCCGCCCGGGCCACGGAGTCTTTATCTAAAAATCTGGATAAAACCAATCCCTATAAGCTTTTTCCAAATAATTTTGACCTGCATAATAAATCACATCTTTATCAGTAAAATATATTGAAACTAATATGTTCGAAATAGTCACTGCACACATTACACATAGGTTTCTACTTATCTCATTAAGAAACCTAGGTTTCTGTTCTATGATATATACCATAATTATTCCTGTACGATACAGAATCTATGTAAATACTTATGCAATTGTGATTATTATTTTTGTATTGGAAAAGAGTATTCATGAAGCTACCAAAAAAATAAAATGGGTACAAAAATCTACTTTTTACCCATTTCACCCTTTAGAAAAAGATTTAGTAAAATCTCATCTTATTGTTTATTTCATTAATATGAAGGTAAGATTCCATAAAAAAAGCTTAGCGCTGAGTTGATGTCTAACTCAAAAAAACCTCTTGTGTAAAGCATTGTCTATGCTTTTGGCTTGTTTTTTTCCTTTTCAGTTAGTAAAACAAATAATTTCAATTTTGTATCGCAGTCGGGTTTTTAGTTTTTTAATTACTTTTTTAGTCTCGTATAATCATAGTGAGTGCCCATCTTGCCCCAGGTCCTGCAACCCGGATGACTTGATGGTCTGTCGCCGCAACGCTATTGACGTGGCCACATTTTCGAGTCCCTCAATATAATAAATAACATTGTCTTTTGTCTTTTGACAAGCCCGTTGGCACAGTGGCAGTGAGTCAACAATATGTGCAGACATAGTTGTTGGCGACGACGTCTGGGTGTCAATTATATATTCTTATAAAGTATTTGTGTATGTATATGTAGTAGTATCAGTGAATTAGATTCCATAACACAAGCTTAGAGCTTACTTTGGGTCTAATTACCCGTGTGTGAATTTGTCCGGGTATATTTATTTTATTTTTGTTTATTTTATTTATTTATTTTGTCTTGTTATCGACACGAAGAAGAAAAAGATAGTTGATGGACGAGTAAAATAACTGAATTACCTGGTCCGCCAGGGTAGCCGGGGGAGCCTGGGGAGCCGGGAGTTCCAGAGGTGCCGGTGTAGTATCCATCTGTTGGGGGGCCGCTGGGACCGCCTGGACCACCTGGACCACCTGTCACATAATAATCATTTTATTTATCACATGAATTTTTTGAAAGAATGATTAAATTAAATATACAGAACAATTATTTTTTTGATTGGAAATCAAACATAATGTGCCTTATAAATAAGTAGGTAACACGTAAATTATATTGAATCAAAATAAAAACATAAAAATTTTAAACGCCTATCCATAATGTGAATGCAATCGCATAAGAAATGAGTATTGCATTGCTGCTACAAATAATATCCTTACTTCCTTGCTTATATATTATAAATGTGAAAGTAACTCTGTCTGACTGTGTGTCTGTATGTGCGTCACGTAATCATACCTAAACAACAAAACCAATTTCAATAAAATTTTATGCAGAAATAGTCTATATCTCGGGACAGGAAAGGCTACTATTCCAGAAATTCCCACAGGAACAGGAGTGGACCGCGGGTAACAGCTAGTTAACAAATATGTACCTGGTGATCCGGGTGAGCCTGGAGATCCGGGAGTTCCGGGGGTGCCAGGGGATCCGGGGGTGCCAGGAGTGCCGGCGGTTCCGGGGTAATATTCACCGCCATGTCCTGGAAAAATATTGATATTTTGTTTGAGAAACGGTGAGAATGAAGCGTTGGTAAAATGTAAGTCGTATATATTTCTTTCATGGTGGATCAGTAGAAGTAGGGTAAGTGCAATGGTAATAGTTACTTAAGTTTTGAATGCTAGTTAAAGATAGGGTTTCCCGCATCACAATTATAATTTTACAGTATTGATACAGTTTCATAAACGATATTAGGTATCTATTAAAGTAAATGTAGTTACCTGGATACGCTACTCCTGGTTTAGGGTTGCTGGTCTGTCCAGTGCTGTCGACAGGTGGTCGAGGAGGCTTCGGCGGGCCGGGGGGGAGAGGCTTGGGGGGAACACCGCCCGGAGTCCTGCCACAACCCTTCGGGAAGAAAGCCTTCGACCAGGGGATTTTTTGACCCGGTTTCTGATTGGCTGCCATACTTTCCGAGCTATGAAAATGTACAAAAATTTATATTTTTTTTTGTTTATATTCAACAAACATAAAAAGTCATTGTCATAAATGAGACATAGCGTGAGAGATAAAAGAATCGCAGTCCTTCAATATTTTTGTCTGGCTAATAAAGAATTTATTTACATTTTTTAGAAAACCAACACACAAGAGTTGCAACTTACGTTTCATCATACTCGTACTTTTCATCCGGGTATACTTCGACAGGTTTCTCTGGCTCGACCACTCTGTAACCATGGCTATCAGCGACGTAGTGGGTAGCGCGGAGGAATCCTTCGGTGTCTACGTAACCATAGCAACCGTAGGTAACTCCATCGGGACCTCGGTTCTCGTGGTGGAACTGACCGCTCGGACCCACGTCGTAACCGAAACCGTACGAACCTGAAAAGATATAAGAGGAATTGAGTAATGGACAAGAGCTAAAACTTTTAATAAGGCATTTAAGAGATTTTGAGATCACCAACCCGCATTAGGCAAGCGTGGTGATTCCGCCTAATCCCTTTCACTGTACTACTATCTTCAGTGAGATGAGAGTCCATTGCCCAGCAGAGGAACATTATAGGTTTATACGTTTTTCTTTTCTAAGGAGATATTATTTCGAAACCCAATTGAAGTACAATCTCGAATGCCACACGCTTACACTGCACATGTAAAACTTATAATTCCCATTTTTATCGTTCGAGTGTAAATAAGTCCAGCGGCGTTATCTGATGTTGCGAAACAAATAGATACTCAATTAATATTTCGAGTTCATTCAAATTAAAATTACCGTAAGGCTCTACAAAGGCATCTGAATAAACATTTTTATGTAATTACCTAACGCTACTTATTATTTGTCCCGCGCAAGCCTTCTTGAGTTCATTATCGTGTTTAATTTCTTGTTTTGAATAAACATTAGTTGTTTACTCACTTGTGTCATAGTTGGTTTCGTAGTATTGACTCTTTTCGTCGTCCTGGATGTCGACTACCACTTCGTTTTGGTTGTCGTATGGGGTCAGTTGACGGCCATTTCTAGAGTCAGCAAACTTCTCATTGACAGTGTCAACAAGAGACTTTCCTTCTCTGGCCTTTAATTCGACTTTCGGTGCAATATCGTCTAATACTCGCGGTGTCTTTGTCTTTATTTCAGCTTTTGGCTTGATATCACTAGCTTGGATTAGCACTAGCGATGCCTGAAAAGAAAAATATAGGTACAATTAATTTATTTATTTCGTAGTCGTTAGGGGATACTTATACTTGCATATTATTTAAATAAGCGATGTGTCGGGAAAACGCGAAACGGTACGATGTAATAATGATGTCGGTACGTTACTTCAAAGAAATTATGTCTCATGTTTCTAAAAAAGGTTGTGTATCAATAAGTCAATAGGTAAATAAATAATGGATGGCAGTCAATTTAAACAGGGCTCGTCTCTTTCGATATTATAACATCTTATTGAATGTTTTGTAAATACAATAGTCTATCGAAATAGATATGTTAGTGGTTAATAATAACTATAAACATAGTAATATATAATGTACTAAGCATGAATTAGATTAACAATGTCAGATATGTATTAGCTCTATGTGGCTATTTTTAAAGAAATCAAACATGAATATTTAAGTATATTCATGTTGGCACCTATGAAGTCATAATGCACTTTTGTGAAGTACAAGTATGTCCAGATGTATGCAGTTACTTATAAATTGTGATGAGTGTTAAATCCGTAACCATCTCCGAAATGTCAAGGCTTGATTAAAGGACACAGTTAACTTATGTCTAACTGAGTGTTAAGACGTGTAATTGAATTTGTATAAAACAATATAAGTACGCAAGTATTTTACTGACAAGAACTTATGAAAACATTGCTAAATTGATAGTTATTGACACTTTAAATTGGTACTTTGATATATTGGCCTTTATATTATTATTGATTAGTTGTGGATAGGTCATGTTGGCTAACTGATGTGTCGTTTAAACGATTTGATGAGATTGTATAACAGTATGAACTAACTTTTTGATGAATCGACGTGTGTAGTTAGTTATGAAATGTTTGTGGTAGTGACTTTGTAATTTTTGTTAGGAGAATCTTCCCTTTCAAATTCGGAATGCAGCTAAGAATATAGATTTAATTATAGGTAGATGATTCCAACCCATGATTATAAATGGGACGCAATCTCATGTAATATAATGCGTGTCTAATAAACAGCTGTATTGTTTAGTTTGTCACTGTCCCAACTTCAGTATGATCTATTTGACAATAACACAGATAAAATTCATGTCGGTCAAACTTAATGTAAAGGATTCGGTGAATGTACGGTTTAGTCCAAATTCGCAAGGTATTAGGATGCGACGCGCGTTTGGTTCAAAGTTTGGCTCTTGTCCGACTGTCCGTGACCGTAACCCGGCTTACGTTTCGATCTCACGTACGGTCAAACTTTACAAGTAAATTGTATTTTGATCTGGGACGTAAACGTGTGGGTGTTCGTAAAGAGAAACAGTTATAAATTGGCCATAATTTACGACAAATTTGATTTATTTACAACACTTAATATGTTTACCTGCAAAACATAGTAAATAAATAATCGTTAGTTTTGATGGACTTTCCTATTATGGCTTATATTAACTTTACTCATATAAGAGCTTTGCCTTTTGCCTTGCAGGTTGCATTTGGAAGTTCCATACTACCTAACGAGTCACATACTTATCCATTCAGTAATGTCCAAATCAAACATCGCTGCATTTATCCGTGTACAGCAAAACCGTGTACCGAACTTCGGCAGTTTTGTACCGATTTAAATTAACTTTACCAACTGCATGTAATGTCGTATTCGCAAATCGTGAAAGGCAACGTTTCCGGGCAATAACTTTCGCTGTAAAACGTGCAGCAGATGTTTAATGCGCGTCTTGCTCCAGATCATGGAGATTTATTAGCTTGTACTAAACTTTATACAATGGAATTAATAGGTAAAAAGGTAAAAAAAAACATACTTGTGTTAATAATGATAACTTGTTATGATAATAGCAGAAATAAGGATATTGTTTAGAATAGAATCGTTTTTTGTTAAGTACTCGTATTTCATGAATGGTTTTAAAGTAGGTCATTTATATTTTAGTAGATTCTATTTAGCATAGCAGGACTATCAATAATAGTCCATAGTTTCTTTTGAATAATAGCGTAAGTTTTTTGTTGAGCTGCTTTAGGATTTGACCAACGAATACCGCAAGTACTTACTTTAAGTACGTATTTATGTTCGGGTTAAGATGTTAGAGGGTACAATATACTAAGCATAGTACGACTATATAGTATGTTAACTTCACCTTATAACTTGCAAATGATTATCATCTAAATGTGGTTGGACTATGAACTTCCACAACAGTACTTGCCCGATATTTAAATGCAAATATTTAAAAGTTCAACTCTTACTCATCTCCAGTTCATCTATTCTAGGATATATTTATATTAAATGTCGTATATTATTTTATTTTATTGCAACATCGTACATAATAACATTGTATAACCAAGCCCATTGTGACATTAAACTGCAAGGTCGTTGAATTTTAATTAATTAGTTGTTAATGAAAACGTACAATTAATTATCTACTAACTTATGTATTTTATCATAACTCACATTTTCACTAATATAAGATTTAGTATGTTACATAGTTTTGTAGCTGTTAATTAGGTTTAAAAACTTAGATAAATGAATTAATTTCGTTCCTAACTTCGCCATATTTTTCGTAAGTAGGTAAGTTCGAGTAGGCCAACCCTGGTGTCGGAGTTTTTAGACCACCTTAAGGCGTCCGACATAGTCGGTCGATTGAAATAACCAAGACAGACAATTTCACGTGCCCTCCGCAGCACGGTTGCGCTCAAACAGAAATTGACCAACCATCTAAGTAGGGGCCGAGCTGCACGTTGCTTAACAATCGCAATGAGTTAACATTGCTAGTCAAAAAACGCCACGTTGTTTTTGGTGAATATTGACATCACCAAGGAAGGTAATTGAATAAATAAGTATCCTATGAATAATCGCTTAAATTAAAGGTAGCTAAATATGAAACGTCTCATAAATCTAACTATCGCGAATACTAGTAAACCCCCAGTAAATGTTGTGAGAGTTATGCGACTTCTATGATTTGTGATTACGAAACTTGTGTATTTACCCACGTATTACGTATTTAGTAAACGAGACATGTCCCTATCAGTGAGTCAGATTAGAATTCTATTGCTACTAGAGTGACTCTCATTCAAAATAGTATGAAATTCACGGCAGTTCTATAAATATTGTAATCATATGTTTGGGTCTTTCTTTAGGATTTTTCTTTCATGTCTGATTATATTCATTCATAAACACCGTTATTTTATAGTCATATCAATATTAACCAGCAAGCAAACAACTTAGATTAGGTTAAAAATTTCCAGAATATTTTTTTATACATACTAAATTTCTAATGTCTAGTGTTTTTGTCCGTACATAATTATAAATACTGACTTATATCTAATAAATTATTCAAACAATAAATATTTAAGCAACGTAAAGATCACTTATCTACAAATCATTAAAATTTAAAAGCTTTAACAGTGTTATTTTATAAAATATTTGTCTTTTAGTAATAAATGTCTACATCTTATAATAAGAGGTGTGTCATTTCAATTTTATATAGGTACAGCATATAATTATAAGTTTAAGTTTTTGTAACGTTAATTATGACAAGCATACAATTACATACATTAAAATTTAAGATGAGCTAGTAATTAGAAACAAACTGGAAACTTTATTCTCAGCTGGGTCTCAGTGGTATATCGCATAAGGGCTGTTAAATTTTAATTTAGTATTGTTCTCATACTACAACCACCTGCAACCGTTTAATATTTATCTATTATACATACTATATGAAACTAACACACAATTGTTATGTTGATATTAAACATAGACACTTAAATTTTATTATAATTGCTGTATGTTAGTGCATTTAAACTTTAGTTGTTATAGGTACATACCTAAATTAATCAATAAGGCACTTATAGTTAAGTTATTATGCGTTTACATTTTTCAGTTGTTTCTGCATCTTGCGGTGCCAAAATTCCATAAACACCTCACAAAGGTGTTTATTTGACGCTTGCATAGTTTCCTTCTCATTTTTCCTTGCCAAAAGGACTGTATCTAAACACTAGTTTAGCTAGCTACATTGTATGTTGCAAAATACTGTAAAGTGCTTATTTTTTACCACTTATTATATTTGTTTCTTCTAATAAAATGTGAATGTGACACTTAGTATTTGCTTCTGAATTAGGTATGTCAAGGTGCGGTCAGATGACGCCACGTCTCTCGGTAACCGATAAATACTACGGCAAACTATTGAAGGTTGAATATATCCGGCACCACAAGAGGAATGTTTGGAAAACGAAAGTATGTAATAAAATGTTGATCCCTCAAAATTAGATATACATTCTGGGATATGCCATCGCCGCGCATTGTTTTTAGTTATTTTTGGATAACTTATTCTTGAATTTATTTATTTTTTATTAATGCAATGTGTGTATAATATTGATAGTCGATATTCAAATAACCAAAAACCTCTCGATTTCTTTTCGTTCGTGTGCTTCTCGGGCTCTATAATTGACTCATAAATAATCAATCTTGACATAATTATTGGGAAATATTATTAGGTAATCTTGGTTGCACATATTTTCTGTGGTTTATGTCTGAGAAAAGAAAAATTGCACGATATACCCGCATAACCAGTTGGCTTGCATCATAGCATAGGCTGCATCATATGAGTCTTGAGATATGAATGTTCGAATAGGTTTTGTATGCATGTTTGTTCCTATGAGGTCACCGCTCCTTTTGAACAGAATTGAACTTTAATTGCAAATTGACACGCCAGAGCTTTGAAGGGATTATTAATGGCGCATGATGAATGATGACTCGCGGGAAGGAGAATGTTCATACAATATGTTTTGACATTTACCCATCGAAATGTTACCTGCTGTAGTCAACGCACTGTGAAAAGGGTAAATGGGACGTTCCGTTTCTGGAATATTTTGCATTTTGCAATGTACCGCGATAAATCGAGCCTGATGAAATACATTAGACGCACTTTTCTGAAGAGCTCCTATCTTGGCAAGATCGCCTTCATAGATTAAATTAAGGCTATGTTGGACGTTATTACCTACATCAATACCTGACATTCAGACTCCTAGTAAAGAATGTTCGTGAGAAATACTAGATTGCATCATTTGTCGGATCACGAAAAGATTTCACCCAATGGCGATCACACTTTGATTAGTCTTTGCTAACATTGTCCAGTGTTCGATCAGGTAATAGGTGAACGGGGCAAAGAAATCGAGACGTACCGACGTTCCGTGAGAATAGGAACAAATTGGCTAACGAGATGTATTTGTACTACTTAATATTGTGAGGCTAGCCTACATTTAGGAGGAGTTAAGTACTTCAAGTACGATATAGATTAGATGTCAACCATTTTTTTTAAGTGAAGTTTTCGGAACGCGATTTTTCCAACTTTACGCTAGGAACCTTTCAATCGTTTGTGACTATAATTAAGCAATCAAATGCATATTATATGTACTATTAAATAAAACTAGCAATGTTAACTAAATCAAACGTACAACGACGTCAATTATTGTTTTAGATAGATAGTTAAGTTCGTAAACGCTTGCACGTTTGCATTTTGCTAACTGCCTACATTAATTTCTCTTGTTCCGCGGCGTAGTAATTTACTTAATGAATCAAAACACTTTAACATAATTTCGCTATTTAATTTGTTACCCAAATTGTAAAATACCAAGCGAGCACCAGTATGGGTGGTCTAAAATAATCGGGTGCTCATTCATTTCTGCAAACAAAATCACGAATGAAGATCATTATTTATATTTGGATTAGAGATTCCATAACACATTGAGTGGAAAATAAAATTAATGGGACTTTGTTGATGTTGCGCCGGGGCACATCATGACTCCCGGGTTATTTACTAATCAGTATCGTCGTTTACAAAAACTGTATTTACTTTGCACACTCCAAAACATCCTGGTATTTGTTTAATCATCATTCTTTTAATAAAAGCTAATTAAAGGTCAGTCTGATGATCGCATACAAATGTTTGATTTCTGAAACCTTTGCATTATAAGAGTGTTCGAAAGGCCAAAATTATCAACTTTGTTGGGATAATTACGTCATAGCATGACCCGTGCGGTTGAGGTGAACAAGTATGTTCAACCTTTAAACTATTTGAGCTACGAAATCTTCACACTATTTTGTAAGTAATTAATACTTAATTCAAATACTTTGAATTAAGCTCTCAAGTTTTTTTATGTGTAAAAGTTGTTAATGATTCTCATGCCACATTCTTAATATAATTTATTAAAATACCTTATTATTTTTATTAGCGTCCTTTAATTTCATAATTCAAAAGAATTACTGTTTCCAACTTTAAACTTTCTTTATGACTCGAAAATAATTCTAATACGGTAAATCACAAACGTTACTATCGCCCGTTAAAATTTAATTTGCATTCATATTTTCAACCCACATTCTGTTCAAACGTTTAAGAAAATTGTTCTTAAGGTGCTCCCACACTGCTGTTATAGAATGTTAAGTAACGTTAGTAAACATTTGTTAGCTAACATTTAATCACCAAAGTCAAAAAATGTTTTCATGTTAGTAAATGTTAATTAACATTTTTGAACAAAATTTTGTTTGTAAACATTTTATACGGGTGACGGCGGGGTATGCGGTGAGTCGATGAGTTTTTCTCTAGCTTTAAGCGTTCGGCGCATCCAATAAGAGCGCTTTTTCTTTTTTTTAAAACAAAAAATGAAAGCTATCCCAATTAGCAAATCTTCTTCCATTTTCGCGTAGACGCCTCAGAACGCAAAACCAAACTGCGAGCCAATGCCAGATTCAAAATGTTATAAAATGTTAGTAAACACTTTCCATCAGTGTAGGAGCACTTATATGTAACATATAACAGTTCCTAACAAAATGTAAGAATTGACAACATTTGTTAGTAAATGTTTTAGTGTTCAAAAATGTTTATAAACATTTTGTAACAGCAGTGTGGGAGCACCATTAGTAAAAAAATGTGTTGTGTATTCATCGAGTTGTCAAATTACAAGCATTAATACGGCAATAACGATGTATTGATTGACAGGACAATGAGCAAAACCAATCTGGTTGTTGAACATCCACGCCCGTTCAGGGTTATATCAGTTGCAAATTATATCAGGTCAGTGCCCTGTCTAGTATATACATGTGTTACACTTTCTAAAGTCGATAACCTGTTCTATCAAATTTGACTATGGTCACCAGATAGACGGACATAATACCTAATCCTTGTAGGCGCATAAAATATAATCTGGTCATGATCGGAATTTTAAATGAGAAGTACTTAAGCTAGAAGTTATGTGATCGATCATGATCGATGATGCGCTAACAAGCGAGACGATTATGTGTGAATCATTACATTTTGAAAAGTTCAAGTTTAAAAGAGCAGATCATATATGTAGCTAAGTTCCGACTCTAGCTATTATTTTATCATCGTTTCTACATCGTCCGCTCATATTAAAGCAATTACGTCAAGTTAATAACAATGTAGTATTGATTTACTACTTCGAGAAACAAACTGTAAAGTCTGCGCTAATTGTAGAGATTTACTAAAGATTACCGAGTCAATGTGAGTCTCGTCACCAGTAGTTAACTGGAAATCCTCTCATTGATCTTGAGACTATCATTGAGCATTGTCGGTCGGTCACCGCGGGCTTCCCATTCAATCATTTGTTATGTAACACAAAAACGTAGCGGCATAACTAATGCCACAGATTAACAACTACTTTTGTTTCGACGCCTTCACAATAAAGCCAAAGAAGTTAGCCCTTATGATCGATCGGCCTTCACGTCTAGACTTTGTATCTGAAATCCTGAACAATAATATTTTACTCCGTAAGGGTTGCCAAATTTATGGTAGGCTTA
Organism: Cyclophora albipunctata; assembly: GCA_963082685.1. Lineage (NCBI taxonomy): Eukaryota > Metazoa > Arthropoda > Insecta > Lepidoptera > Geometridae > Cyclophora > Cyclophora albipunctata. The sequence continues at coordinate 6,355,121 of OY720116.1, read as the reverse complement.
GCTAACCAAAGAAAAGTGGATTTAGTACTAATAAGTTTAGTTATTCCATTATAAAAATGTATTGGGTCCGGTCGGTCGGCGCTACCCAAAATAAATGTAATTCATGTAACGGTTCGTTTTATTTCGCCGAGAATTCAGAAGTGAAACCTCTCCCGCAAAAACTACATCGGGTCAGAACCAGCACAATAATTAAGGAACAAATCCAGTTAAGTAAGAACGGGGACTGGGCTTGTGGAGAAAAAACGTCGCACATTTCTAGTACCTCCTACAGATTTCCGCAAGCTCAATTGTTTGTTCGCATTGTGCTAACAATCAAGTAAAAAGAAACGGAATGCTTTGTTTCTCTACGTTTTACTGTAAAAAAAATATCAAATGTACCACATATTTTATATAGTCAAAGTTATCTTGTTGTTTTTGATGGGTGGCCGGTAGTGGGATTAATATCAAAGAGTTATCGACCTGGAGAGCACTTTAAATAGTAGTTTCCGGTTTGTTACAATAGTTTATCGCTGAGATAAGGTATGTAGAAGGTTTTGAGCCGTCTGAAAACTCCGACGTTATCCCTCAAAGTACCTATCTCAATTAAATATTTAATATAACTTAGGGGCGTTCAACCGAAAAGTATGATTAAATTTTAACTTTGATTGATGGCGATATAATTATAACTCCTCAAATTGTACAGGTACATGACATTTTAATATTATAATACTCGTAGAACAATTCAATTGACCGAGCCGTGAATGCCTGCCGCATAAATCACTGATACGCATCTATTGTGGGCGACGACTTCATTTTATGTTTTATATTATTCATTTTCTTTCCACATCGTCGTTATGACAGTTGTAATTTAACCCTTAAATAGATGAAGCTTGTTCAGTATCACTTGTTTTAATTAAGTTACATTTAGCTGATACCTATATAGTAGTTAAGTAGAGTAGACTCATAAATGCATTTCCGCGTTACCGTCTGATTTTAAATGACACCGTTGAGAATTTTTGTATTATTTTTTCATTATCTTCATAAAAGGGGTCGTGACTTAATGATCAGTAAATCGCATTTTATTCATACATTTATGTTTTTTTATAAACATTATTAAGACAAGGAAGACCTTACAATGATCATTCCTTATTGTTATAAATATTCATGTGATGTAGAATCTAAGATAAATAAAACTACATAATGTAGATACCTTACTGTTTGGTGTTTAATTTATTATAATGCATATTATTCTTATACATTTAGATGTTAAAGTTCAGGGTCGTCTGTTATTTAATACGTTTATATTTAACGATATGGTGTCATCGGGTATCCAGATCAGAAATTTTATGTCATAAAATATAATGTTTTAAAGGTAATAAATATTTTTTAAATAAAGAAGGAAATCCGGGGTTAATGGTGTGTTAAAATATAATTAATAGGTTGTCTGTGATGTGTCATCCTCCTAATATTATAAATGCGAAAGTTTGTGAGGATGGATGTATGTATGGATGTATGTTTGTTGCTCTTTCACGCAAAAACTACTGAACGGATTTGGATGAAACTTTACAGTAATATAGGTTATACATCAGAATAACATATGGGATACATTTTATCCCGAAATCCCTGCGGTAACGGGTACAACGTGGGTAACACCGCGGGGCGCAGCTAGTCAATAAAGTGAGTAAGTTCGGGTAGGTAAGTGGCCAACCCTGGTGTTAGTACTTAAATAAGTTTGCTATTCAATGAATTTGTAACTAGTTATTATTATTCCCTCTAAGGGTTAGAAAGTTATTAGTTTTATCTTAATTTATAGACGCTTGTTATGCTATATTTTATTGTGATAAATTAGTGTGGGTACTTATAAATAAAGTAACATAGAATTTTGAATTTAATAACAAATTACTTTCGGTAAGTAAATAAATATTAGTTTATATCATATTTAAAAAATGTCAGGTGAGTAAATAATAATATAAAAAATAAATTTAAAAAATAAAAATATTTATTAAATATATCAGTCATTTAAAATTTACAGATGAAAAGGAAAAAAAGACGAAATTATTTATTTTAAAAAAGTCCACTTACCAGAAAATAGAACAGTATTCCCGGCCCCATGGCACGGGCGGCCCTCCAGGCCTGGCTGTGGTCTCTGGAACCTTCGGAGCCACTCCCTCACAAAGCCTCTATACGCCGATTAAGCTCTTTCGCTACAATTCGCCAACATAACCCGCCCGGACGACTGGCTTTTAAAACTAAATTGTGCAAAGTAGAAGATGCGCCTCTTATATGACTTCTTACGTTAACGTCCGATACCGCAACGTATTTGGCATATACATACACAGGTGCGCGTGTGTGGGTGAGTTTTGGCGAAGCCTCTGAGCCTGCGAGCCTTCGCCGCCACCACACGTTATCGGCTCCTCGCGTGTGTGGGTCCCAAACCTCAACGCGCCGCTGCCTCCTAAATCCCTCAGGATTGATTAATATTCGATTATAGCCTTACCTTTGTACATTAGCGTAAGTGTAATTAATTTTATTTATCAGTTAAACTGTACAGGCTCTTAAACAAATGTATGTTACAATATTATTAAGGATTTTATTTTGTTAATTTGTCTTGTAAATGAAGGATAAAGTGGCTAATAAGATTGTTTGAATTATTAGACTTTTATTAGCCAAATTGTTGTTTGACAAGAACTCTAGATATTCAAATAAAATAAATTACAATTCAAAATAGAAAATTAAAATAAAAGGCTCCACTATCAATTAAAGTAGATTTAATATATAGGTCTCTTTGAAATGTTTTATGTAAGGACGGATAGAAAACCATTTTGAAGCTCATCTTGACATTACTATGGCAATATGTTCTAGGTAGGTACACAAAAACATCATATCTTTACGACTTCCTCTGACTCCTATCGGTGGTAGCAATGATAATCTATACTGGTCGGTATGTTAGAAGAACATAAAGCAGTCAGCTGACAGTCGGACATCATGTCAAACATTTAGATATAATAATTTACATTAATTCGTGGCACTGAATAGTAAGAAGGCAATTAGCAACAAGGACACATGGATAACGTCCTTAAAATATTGTCCTTGTAATTGAAACAACTGACTTATCTCAGTACTCACAAACGATACACTTATTTAATACGATGAAAAAGTTAAAATCTGATTCATTATTTAAAAACCTAAGCTATAGGAATATCTAATTTAAACTAATAAATTATATTTGTTTCAGAAATGTTGGCAATATTTAAAAATAAAATACGTAACCAAATTAAGAACAAAATGATTCATAATTTGAAGCTGTAATATCAAAGATTGTAAAATAATATAACTAAGTGGAATTCCAGTAATTTCAGATTTCTTAGAATAACTTCCGTTTCTCAAATAAAATTTATTTTATTCCTAAACTTTCATTTCATAATTACTTAATCCTTGACTACTAGAAATATCATACGTATATAAGTAGTAATAAGGTTAGTTATATTTAAACCAAATTGTTATAAAAAAACTTTTGAATTTTAGTGAACTAAGGGCGGATAAAACACCGTCCATACTCGATTTAATTCGAAAGTTAAGAAGATAACGAGGATTTAAAACATGTACAGGCAGCAAGATAAGGTTCATCGAGTGTACTCAAGTACCGTTAATTAATGCGATTATCTTTTGTACCACAATTACTTAGTTATTTAATTTAAACCCCCGTACTTTTAGAAGAAAGTCTATTATAAACTCCCAATAATTTCAGAAGCTTAATTTTGGGTTTTCATAAGTAGATTAAGTATTTCATACTTCAAGTAGATTATTAAGGTTTATCTGACTGTAAGATGATCATAACCATGACTGAAAAGTTTTCTAAAATTCTACATAGTGAAGATTAGTTGAAAATTAAGATGGTATCTTAATTTATTCCTAGAAGCACCTTACAAACAACAATTTATTAATCATATAGTTTCGGAACTACAATCTTAAAGGCACTATGTAAACACGTGGTACAATCTACATTTATCTTTTTGCGTCGTCACATAAAACAAATCAATGTTTATATAGTTATGTTGTATCTCAAACAAAAAATAAGGGGCAAGAACCCAAAGCTATAAATAAGTAGCCATATTTTGTAAAATAAACAGTTTATATTACATTGCCAGCAAACTTGCAAGATTAAATAGTTTAAGTCAATTCTGCTAGACAACACACAAATAAGGTTATCGCAAACTTTCAAGCTTCCAAGAATTATGAAGAGCTTAGCTGCGCTTGTAGTGAACCATAATTTTTTATTTCCTTAATCTATCTTAAATGAAGTAGTGGTTTCGCGACAAGTTGTTCTTTTAGCGTAGTTTGCAACTATGTTAAGTTATTGTTCCTTTTATGGCGTTTATATCTTTACTAGCAGCACCCCGCGGTTTTACCCGCGTTGTGCCCGTTCACGTGGGTATTTCGGGAATTTTTATACTTAAACCCTTTTTATTGAATCACTCTATCTATTAAAAAATTCTGCATCAATATCCATGGCGTAGTTTTAAAGATCTAAGCATACATAGGGACAGACAGACAGCGGAAAGCGACTTTGTTTAATAGTATCTATGTACTCGTATTAAAATTTTCGTAAAGATACTACTTACTAAAGTGCAAATTCATTCTACCTTCAGAATTATTTGTAGAACCTGAAATAAAGCGATATTATTTTAGTTAATTGAATATTTACTAATATTCTGTACCTACTTTCCCTGATAGGAGTTATGGAGATAATCTAATTTGGATCATTCGGATGTTGAAATTAATTTATTACAGCTCAGTGGCAAGAGATGATTAATTCTTACGAAATTTAGAAGGCTTTAGATATTTTAGAGGCTAAAAATCTGTCAATTAAGCGGGAGGAATAAAAAGGTGTATATAATATTTTACCGATGACGCATCGAAGGGCAAGCATGAGTTTAGACAAAATTTTATTTTTCATCTTGCAATAATAGGCATCTTAAAGATGGTATTTGCGTCAGAAGTTTAAAATATACCTACCCAAGATTTTGTATTTGAAAAAAATAAAGTTCACATTTTTTACAGATCATTGAATTCAATACTTATCTCAATTACAAAAAGTCGACAATAAATTGGCGGGATTACCGCTTTGTGCTGATCGAAAATATCCCGAACTGTACGAATTATCGCTCGAATTTAATAAACTTTTCCCAACTTTTACCCTGTAGGGATTTGGGAAGTAATTAATATCTCATTTTGATTTATGAAGAGGAAACTTTAACTTTTATCTGAGACATTCATTAAGGAACGAATTAGGATCTAAAATACATTAATTAATTAGTTGGTTTCATATTATAGGTTCTGATGAATAATCAAGTTCGCGCAGCCATCTAGAGTTTCACTGCTTATGACTAATGGCTGTATTTTTTGTAATTCACGATTATGTTTTCTATTAAAGAATGTCCAGAGTTTATGTATAAATAAAAAAATATTTTAATGTGTTATTCAAGGAGTATATTATTGTAATTGATAGGTATATTGAACCGTGTCTAACGGATACCATCTGACTGAACTTGTTGGGGCGACACTATGAATAAATTAATAAGAAATCTCGTGGAAATATCGTATTGCGTAAAATTAGGCTCAAAACTTTTATAAGCGTCGCTTCAAGTGAAAATGGATCTAGTTTCCTTTGGAAGTATGAATGCTTTTGCTTTGTAATGATATCTTCTTTTTAATGGAATTTTACTGAGTAGCAGGTATTCTGATGACATCCCATTTTAAGGAGAAATCTGTTATAATTAATTTATGTTTATCAAATTGTATGAATGTAATTAGGCCGGTAAACTTAAACTGTCAAAGGAATTGTGAATTAATTTATAATAAGCTAACTTACATGGCTGACTAAATATATATTAAGGTAAAGATAACAACAAGATTAATAATACATATTGGAATGTAATATTTATTTTTAGAGATCCACTGATGTTTTCACACAATATTACCGCGACACTTCGCGGTAATATTGTGTGAAAAGCTCGAGATAAACCCTGTCCCTCGTCCATTATTCGACATCGACAGCATTCGGGGACAAGAATGGCAAGATTCGATAAATGGAAGAATTTTTTCGTCGCTTGTTCATCAGGTTCATTGACTTGATATTAGCCGTATACAGAGAATTATCTTACATTTGAATATGGCGAGGTGAATAAAGAACTCAAAAATATAACGAAGAAATGTACAAAAGTGTATCCTCCTTTCTTCTTGACCTCGAATGTGCGAAGTAAGGTGGATAAGTAGGTATTACTTTCCGAGTAAGTGCATCAGGTCATTATTATTATCTCGATGATCAAGGCCCCGGCCTTGCATTTCGTTACTTATGTCATACATAACAGTATTTTTATTCTTGAACATGCGCTGCCTACTTAAAGTATCACACCCGTACATTGTTTGTCAGAGAGAAAACATGAAAATATTTAGGTAGCAAGTGTGTTGTTAAATATTTGCTGCGGTGGGATTAACATTTGTTTATTGGCCGTTAGCCTTTTGCCCCAAAAGCTTTCCTTGGAAGGAAATTTTGTTAAGGTATCGACCGCATGAACCCAAAACGGTAGCTGCATTGCATTTGCTACATAAATGTGGTTTTAACTTCAGTTTTAGAAATGGTAGCTATTTTAATTTTAAGACATATTTATTTCATATAATTTTATTCCTGTTTCAGTGTTTAAACTTGAACATAATATACTCGTAGTTACTTAAATAAAGTAGAATAGATTTTAAATAAGGTAATCTTTAGAACTGTCCAAAACAAACAAATACCAAATGATTTTATGGATAAGGATTTCAAGAAGGTTAAAGATTTGAAGAAATTTCCGCTCGAATGGGTAACGTCGCGGGGTGTCAGTAGTCACTACATGTTATGATACAAATCTGAACATATTAATTTCAATGGAACAATATGTACATGAGGTCTAGATTACAGCAACACTGTTTTGTACAACGACTGTATCCTGGTTATAAATCCGGGATAAACTCAGAACCTACACGGAATGGTAAAAAGGACACACTTCATGCAACAATTGCATTAAAAGTTATTTGAGACCATTTAAAAACAAACAACGTTTTAAGGACAACGGTTCCGCAAAAAAGTAGGTAGATCTGTGTAGGTTGAGGTTGATATAGCCGCCTGTTGTGTAGATAACCTCATGTTACTTTATTATATTTGTATCTTTAAAGGAAAAAAAGGAATGTGCCAAATATACCGTTACAAAACATCGCAGAGAAACGAGTTTTATATTAAATGGTAAAATTATGATCATTACAATAATAATATTATTTTTTATTCAAATCAGGTACTGTGGGAGCTCGGCGAAATATGTTTGAAACTATATATAGTTTCAAACAAACTTAGAGAATGTGCTTTTAAACATATATATGTTTGAAAGCACATTAAGTTCGGAGAATAATCAATGAACTTAACGTAAGCTTGAAAGACTGAAAACAGTTCATGGGAACAAAAACAATGTTCATTAATTATCGAGCGAAAATACACACACATACGTATACGAAAGGAGGGCTTTCAAACTTTTTGCCCTTCATTAATGTAAACAAACAATACTTAACTTTTTCTCCTTACTTTCTTTATTAAACGATCTGTAATTTCCCAGGAAGTGACACAGATTCGAGATGGTTGCGACCCTCTTAACAAGTTAAGCTTACTTACTTACGAGCCACTTATTTTATACGTTATTTAAAAAAATATGTAATGGTGTACGTTGTATGGCCTAAATTGAACAATCCAAAGCATAAGAACCTTAAAGAACTTGTAATATGATGTTATAAAAACGTTTTAGTTTTTTTCTATAAATTATGTTCACCGTTATTTTAAGTAGAAGCATTATAATCCAGTACGCTATGTTCAATATTGTAAACAATTAAATGAAACATTAAGGGCCATATTTATAAACGCGTATTAAAACAATTTAGTCATTTCATCAAATGGTTTGTCACTTTCTGACATGAGCAATATTCCGAAGAACAAAAGAGACAAAACACAATATAACAGTGTTTTAGTTACACAGCACTTATTAATAAGGCGGTAAAGGTATATTTTCATCTCGCTAATATTAAAAAGCTCGCGACTCAAAAACCATCATGGACTGTAAAATAATACTGGCCGAACAATCAGACCGTGGTAATTAAATTGATTACAATATAACCATAGTTTGCTACCGGGACGGAGCCGAAATATTTTGATAGCCATTTATGGACTCGCCGTTTACAGCGATGAAATTAAATCTATACGGTGTAACGGCAATTTAATATACTCAAGTAGTGGTTCCTTCGACAACCTGTCCCGTCAGACTAGTTCTTTAGGAAGACTTATTTTTATTTTTGTTCTGATATGCATTCATATTGATTCCAGTTGATTAAAAATCAAGACATACTTACATTCATGTTTTCATAAGATAACGAGGCAAGTTCGACTTCAAAAACGCTTCAGTAGTTATTTGAATATTTCCTTTTAGATTTTCATAAGAAATATGTCAAAGAAGATCTGAGATTAAATGAAGTTCTCAAATTCTAGTTAACATTTTGCAAAGAGGTCACAAACAATGTTTCAAAAATTTCTAAGATATTAATTTTAGTTTCACAGAAAAGGTTTCAGAGGTAATACAATGAGACTTAGAAAAAATAAATAAAATGTAATAAATGAAGCTGCGATTAGAGATTACATCTCGGCGTATGATAGCGTGACTCTGTGATTCCGGCTCCATAAGGATGTCTCATGTACCTACTCAAGAATGTTAATTCATTAAAACATTTAAGTGCCTAAATTAAACATTTTAATAACGCAAATAGGTATTAAAAGCTGATACAATACTTGTCATACCTTTATCCAAATGAAATAAAGACCTAAAATCCCCGCAAGTCATGCCTACGTGTGAATCCGGACCCTTTCTTATAATTTCACAAGTTTATTCCCAAGGCTTTTAAACTTATTCTGCATGATATACCACACGTATATACCAAGAATTTAAATAAAACAGTCCGAATAATGAACCGCATCTCATGTTTCTGAAAAAAGGGTTGATTTATCGAGAATAACATTAATTAATCTATCGAATTCTAATTAATGTGTGTGTCTTAAAACTGGTTATTTTCTTTCGCCACGTCCGGGACGGCGTTATCCCGAATTCCTGCATTGCTTTATAAACCTTTTAAAGTTTATTATTGGAAACGTATACAAATATATTTGCATATTGAGAACGACAATGATATTTTATGTGAATGTTTTTCACTTTAAGTGACACGAATGAAAAGGGTAAAGGCTCGGTTTTGGTATGATTCATGTAATTTTGTTTTTTAAAAACTAAGTATTTGGTTAGGTATGGTGATTAAAATCAAGAATTATTTTTCCTTTTAATTTAAAAGATTGTTGTCATTATAACTGATGTGCTTAATTCTAAACGGTCCTTCATTGTTTTTGTGGCTACGATATGAGTGATGTGTGTAATTACAAGAATATAAGAAATTGTTATTTAGAAATGAAATAATAAATCTCAATCTCATATAATGAAAGAATAAACAGATCGGCAGGATGACGACTTTTATTCGACTTTAGCTAAAATGTTAAAAGTTTAATCCTATCTAGACAACCTAGTTAGTACTCGGTAGGTAAACACAGATACACAAGATCGGTATAACAGATTCGAAAATTAGGAAAAAGATCAAAAATAATTAAATGTCTATTACTGACGGCGAACCGATTTTAATGTAAGTTTCAGGTTTACTCTAAAATAGTTCCGTGAATTTCAGGAACGGCGCAGCTACTGGATAGTATACCAACTTGCTGAAGGAGCAAATTTCATTATCTTCTCCATTATAAAGAAATAATTACGGATATTGTTATACATCCTGTATTGATTTTTAAAACGTGTAGGATGATGATGAATGTTGACACTTTAATGGTGTTAAGAAAATAACATAAAGAACTGAGGTATTTTGCATGCCAGTACCACCCAGTACTATATATTAAGGCCATGTCAAATAACTTGAAAGAATAAATAAGTTTAACACCTGTTACTTTCAATCGGCTAAAGTTTAAGCGTAACACTAATTCTGATCACACTCTGCTACGAACTTGAAGTGACTACAAATCTACGAAAACATATTAAAAAACAGGTTTTGAGGTAGGATGTTCTTAAAGTAAGGTTAAGGTTTTTTTAGGTAATTATTTAAAGTTTGTCTATGTAAACAGGTATAGGTACATTTCATCATGTATTAACATTTATTTAGGAAATTTCGAATTAATTTTGAATTAAACGTAACTTCTAAATATCTAAAGAGCAATTAATCGGACATAGCTAATTTAAAGGTGCTAATTTTGGTCCGTCGTTAAAAGGTCAGTAACACCGTTAGTTGAACTTATTGTGAACTTGGAGTTTGGCAACAAAGTAACCTGATTTTTCAATATACATGTACCTATCTACGTATTTTTGAAGTTATACATGTACTTTTTGTTTACATGTTTCCTACTTTTCAAACATGGCTCGAGTTTGAGATCACCAACCCGCATTAGGCAAGCGTGGTGATTACGCCTAATCCTCCTCACTGTACTGATATCTTCAGTGAGATGAGAGGCCTTTGCCCAACAGTGGGACATTACAGGCTCATACTTACTTTTTTACATGTACTTTTTGGTACCTTTTTCCTAGTATTTCAAGTAATCAAGAAAAATTGTCTGTTTCATGTTTACATCGTTATTGTATTGTAAGTAGTTTTATATTGCATATTGAAATCTCCGTGTTGAAATCATTAAAACTAAGCAGTTGCTTGTTGCAAATCAGACATGAAAATCGTATGGCGACTCATCATCTCTACTGAGGATGGGTTGCTTCAAACGGTTGGTTATCATAACATACCTGCGTTAAAAATATTGTTTACGCTTTTAAATATAAAGTGTTGTTCCATTACTTAAATGGCAGTTTGTTAAAGTTATTCCGGCTGCCAAAAAGTTACGATTTTTCATTTTCCTACGTTACTTTAAACTGATTGACACAGCGAGAGCTTAAACAAACCGCCCTAACTGTCGCCAGATCATGAGGTATGAGTTGAAGTGTAATTCTTGTGTATTCTTTTTAAACTCTAATTTAAAATGAGATTTAAATGAATAAAACAACTTTGGAACCCCAAAGGTCATCAAATTAATAAAACCCACAAAGATCAAAAAGTAATCAATTTAATAGCTTTCTTCCAATCCCATCAACCGAGACACAATCGAATTAGTAGCTAATGAGCTGCAAAAATCAAGAAATACGTAAACATACATATTAAGTTATTTATGTTTGTATCGAAATTATACGGTTCAATGACCGAATGCTGTCACAAACCTACGAATCCAGCATTTAATATTTTATAGATGTAACATTCATTTTATTTATGATTCAATATAATGTTGTTAAATGTTGTCTTGATTTCCGGGACGCATGCTGTCATCAATTGTTGAGATAACATCTCAGAAGGAAAAGGATTTTTTGTGCAACATAGGTTTGTAAGTCACGATATGACAGGTAGAGTTGTACATCGTAAATGTTATAAACATTCAAGTTTATTCGTACATTTTTAATTGTACTTATATGGCTCCAATTTTAGATTTTCATGCCTTAATGATTGCATTCGGAAATATCATATTTTCGAATAATTGATTTGATCATCACACGGAAATCTGAACGTAGAATTGCATCCAAAACTGTTAAGCAGTTAACATCATAAATAAGGATACAAGTTTCTAATTAAAAAGGGCAAATCCCTCATTTAACTAATTCATCATCCCCACTTACAATCAAGAAAAAAATACTTTTGGGTTTAAAATTTGACTGCAAAATTAAAGCATAATTTTATATAGCTGGTTAAACGGTTACAAATCAGCTCTAATGACGCGGTTAAATTATAATAATTTAATATTGTTGATTGCCAGATTGAAGTTGATTGTGGGACGGTAATTAACAAGTCACTTCCATTAATTTAAAGAGATATAACGGGCTTAACAACTTACTCTGTCCAACTAATGTCCGAGCAGTTTTATGACCCTCCTAATATGTTATGTATTTACCTATTACTCATTTGAAGTAGAGCTTACTCTATTTTTGTTTCGGCTATCACGATTCTTTCTGATTTGATTTGATGAAATGTAACTAGTTATGCCTTGCGGCTTTATTTAAATAGATACAAAATTGATTACTTATTTTATTTTCTAATATTTAAGATAATTAATTAGATATTAGATAAATAATTAATTAAGATCAACAGTTTCAACGGATTAAATAAGTTTAGTTTATATAACATTTTATTATTTGTTAACTGTAATAACACTTTGACACAAGAATACTTTTATTCTGAAATTGTTACAGACACGGTCTCAACAGATGAAACAGCAGATTGTCGCTAGAATTTCAAATTGTCGCAGATTTGTCATATTGCAACTTTATCTCCTTTTATTTGAACTCTACCAAAAAAGTAAAGTTCAAAAAAATCATAAATCTGATTCCGTAACCACAAAGTTGTTTTTCTGAGAAAATGTTTAAAATGTTAATTTATATCCCAAAAATCCAGGTAGCAGGTATTGTACTGGGTATATTTAATTTTGTTCCGTAATCTGCATGAGTTGTTTAATTTCCTTAATGTAGAGCTTTTCGTCTGCTTTACAATAATTTGTACTCGTAATACTTTTTTAATATTCGCTTTGGAAACGAGCTTTTACCGATACTGTGTCTTTTAATGATCTCATATTTTATGTTCGCACGATCGAACGTAACTCGAGGCCCGTTATTAAAACATACAACGTGATTTAATATGCACTTATGATAAATTACAACCCTTTACCTGTTACCAATAAAATTGTATTTTAATGACTTTATTGCTATAAAAATTACGTATTTGCAACGCTTACAAAAATACTTTTTGTTTTGTCTGTCTGTTCATGCTACCAATAACTTTTTAAGTGAAAAACTGATTTCAAGCTGTGAAGCTTAAAACGAATGACAAGCCCGTTGGCACAGTGGCAGTGAGAGCGCTTACTGTGTCGGGGGTTGCGGGTTCGATTCCCGCCCGGAGTCAACAATATGTGCAGACATAGTTGTTGGCGACGACGTCTGGGTGTCAATTATATATTCTTATAAAGTATTTGTGTATGTATAAGTAGTAGTATCAGTTAATTAGATTCCATAACACAAGCTTAGAGCTTACTTTGGGTCTAATTAACCGTGAGTGAATTTGTCCGGGTATATTTATTTATTATTTATAACCTGAAATCAGTTCAAATATAAAACGGTGTTTAGTTTAGTCTATACTAAAGTTTCCAATTTGAACTGGTACAGTACGCATCAAACGGATTTTAGCAATCGATTCATAAGCGACGGAGATTTATGAGGTAGGTAAAATATACAAAAATAAAATATTAACTTATTTTTGTTTTGAATAACCATAGAAAAATAAAACGACTATAGACACAAATTTTCGGTTGAAGAAAATACTCACGGACTATCAAAATAAAGGTGAGCAGATACGTGAGTCAAAGCAAGTATTGTGTAATTAAAATATGTAATGATTTACAGATATAATAATGCTTTTTGAAATAACAATCAAATTTTTTATGTATTTATACACAGGTAAGTTGATAATATTATTGAAAATATTTTAGGAACCATTAAAATAATATTAGTATTTTAAAATTCAAGAAAGTTAGGTACGCCTACGTAAAACATGTCACCACGCCAAGTTTCCTTATAATCATTGCTTATTGTGATTCTGCTAGCTTTTAGGTTAATGGCTAATATTAAAAATGTTTAGGAGTTAGAATAACGGTTGGGGTCCTAGCTGTGTCCGTATGGAACCAGTATGTTTAAAAAATGCGGCAACTACATAATATTATGCCTAATTCAGCGTAGTTACACTATTTTGGAAATAAAGTTATTTATGTTATGTGAATAATACAACACATTTAAAATAAGTATTTAAATATAGAAAAGAAAGGATATTGGTTAGCGCTGAAAGACCTTTCACCTGAAAGAATTTTGACACATTTTGAAAATTATTTTGATTGTGCAAAGCTATATTAAATCCTATCTAATTTTTGGAGTCCAATTGTTTATCTAATGTTAAGATCTGCGACACCGTTATTGTCAGAGGTTGGGACCCCAGACTAGCCATAAACAGACCTCACGTAATTTTAGAGTTCAGGTTTTACCAAAAAGTTGCAGATTCTTGTGGTAACAGCAAGTACCGTTAGATTAAACATGATTAAAATGCTATAAAGTTGTGGTCTCGTGCTACAAGTTAGTAGATATTATAAAGTTTAATCAAATTGATTTTTATGTGCGGTCTGGTATATAAAATATTTGATTATAAAATAAATTAGTAAAGAGTTCATTTAAAATTTTTAGGTGGCTAAGTATGAATAATGTTGTAAAAAAATATAATTTTGTTCTGCCATTTAACGAACAAACTAAATCCTATCTCGTACAATTGATATTGTAATTTAGTTACCAAGGAGGTAATGCTACTTACTTACTTTTTCTAGCTACTTTTTAACTTATTATCATAATGACATTTTACGTAACAGAATCGACCCCCAGATTGGTAACAAAGATTGGAAAATTGATGGAAATGTATATTTAGAAATAAGTCGGCAGTAATAGAAGAAAGTGATATGAGTTTTCCTTATAGCTAATAGCGGCCATGAACTGAAACTTTTGTTATTTGTAAAGCAAATGCTATGATAACTTATTTGTCAATAACACGATATTTCAGTCATAAATCTATATCTACATTCTTTAATCATAACCGGAAATAAAATCGAGAACAGTGGCGAAAATATTCCATAACAACTTCGGTTTTCTAATAATGTCATATTTCATTAGATACTTTTTACGAAGCCTATTTACAGACTCTGGGGATTCCAAATCTAAATATGTAGAAACTAAATAAAAAAGTACAAGCCTGTAATTTCCCACTGCTGGGCAAAGGCTTTTCATCTCTTCGAAGATGTCAGTACAGTACATTGAAGAGGATAAGGCGTAATATATTAGTTTGCCTAATGCGGGTTGGTGACCTCAAACCCGAGCCATGTTTGAAAAGTAGGTAACGTCGTGATTACTCGATATTCATTTGTTTATATTAAATGTTACACCACTCATAAACGGCATAAATAATTGTAATGTGCCAATGGTATAATTTATTTATTATTCCGCACATCCTAATTGAACCTCGTAATAATGAAAACGAAAATGGTGTGAGATAAAATAATAAAATTCCCTGATAACTAAACGGAACTGATGTATTACGTGATATTTACTTAATTTTGCGTTTAACCTTGTGCTTACATATGTAACGTGGCAATTCAATTATCAAGTTTTCGGTGTTTTCATTCCGACAAGATGTAAACAGTTCTAAGTGCCTGTTCGATGCAGGATGCTATATTTTATTTTTAGATAGTGATTACAACTGTCTATTCTACTTCGAATTTTCATTACCATTATACTTAAGAGCTGAGCCGTTGTCGGGGAAACTAATGAAAGCTTTTTCCATTTCTTTCTATTATTTTTTAAGAGTTTGATTAATCTTTATTTCTTTTAGGATTACTGCTTTTTGTCTGCAACATTTGAAATAATGAGCGAAAGAAGCAGTTTGATTACAAAATAAGTATTTTTGTAATCAATAAACTTTCGTATCTAGACAAAGTGTAAGAGAAAAGAAAATGTGGCAAGAAAATAAGCTGGAATAAATCTTGCATTCGAATACGGAGTTTGCATTACACAGTTCAGTACTCTAGACACGTTTGCCATCTGTGTCTTGTTACTTGTACTGTGGTATTAGCTTTGAATCTCTTTGTGAAAAGAGCTACTGTCTTGTGGGATCTAGATATTTGTAGAAATTTTTGTCTTATTTTCTTATTGGTTATAGGTAGGAAAAGGCATTAGGCATTGTGTTTTCTATGAATATTTCCTGGGCGATAATGAAATTTTAATGATTATTACAAGCGTGTAATAACACACTGCATTTAAAAACCATTATTAGTGGGCGGTTTGAAAGCTTAAATTATAATATCGTACGTATAAGTATTTATATATTATTTTAATAATTACTGGGTCTTCAACATTTTCTAGTAGTTATAACAGAGAGATAAGAAAATTATATTTTGTAACTTCTGTACTTCTGTATTGTATCAATCAACTTAATTACTAGGTAGTCAATTTAATAAAGAAGTTTTGATTAAGTTAGTAGAAGACAAAAAACGTGGTGAGAGGTGCCAAACCATCTGAATTAAATTAATGAAGTTAAGGGTATGGGTAGCTTACTTTAGGTCAAACTAAATAGTTTTATTGGAATGTCTAGAAACATATTCGTATACATATAGATTTATCGATAAAGTACTAGTACTATTATGGCTAACTGTGCCGGTCTGATTCTGACCCAATGTGAGTCAGAGGCCAGCCAGCAAAGTAAACGAAAGTTTTCCGTACGGTAGCTTTGCATTTGTAGTCAATTTATACTACCCGTGAACACATAAATCAAATTCTTTTCTATTTTAAATCTGTTTGTCTATGTATTTGTTACATTTTAAAATTCCATCGGTTTCCATCTATCTGGGTTAGATATCGTGCTACATTAAGACAATGCTCCTAGGATGTGAAACGAAGAATATCCAAAATACTAATGTGGATACTATTTCGGTATTTCTCAGTATCAATGATAATGTGTACTCTGATGTCATTTACAAATAGTTTCAATAAAATCTCACTTCCAAATATTGTGTAATACTGAACGGGTTGTTTGTCAGTACAATTAGACGTCCATTTATTAAGAGCCTACGAATACAATGATGTTAATGTTTGTTTAAATACTTTTAAGCATATTTACTAGATTTTTTAAAGTATGTAATGAAAGATATGTGGTTGCGAGGTGTAGTTTTGATAGCACTTATTTAAATGTCCTCCTTCTGTTGCAACATTACGATACAAAACGTAAAAATGAGTAGTAGCCACGTCAAGGTATTACTTATTCGAGGCCCGTCTGTCGCCGGCTATAGCCGGCTGAGATGACAGATAAAGACCAGCGAATTTAGAAAAGTACGATCAAACGCCCTCGTTCAGCCCATGAATATCAAAACATTGTGTAGGTAACATTAAAAGCACCCGGTCCAATGTATAACTGTAAATACGAGTTTTGTGTAATATTATTTTCTGTCACTGGCCGATTCGCGAGCAAAAGAGGCAAAATTCGGAATGCGGATTTTTATCTAATTTATGTCAACCTAACTTTGAAATCCGTTTTTATTGGAAACGGTATCACTTTATGACGTCAGCCTTTCCTTAGGTCTTATATTTTTATGGTGTGACTATAAAAATAGAATGCAAATATACTACTTACTTTTTATATGCAATTTCTTTTAGTGTTCCTATATCAAACAAAAACGACCCAATAGAGTCAGCACGGAATAGAAACACCATTCCATGAAGACAGAATACAATACCTTCTTATTGTTTATCTCAGAACCATAAACACATATCTATATACCCACCTTGCTTACCAAAGTAACATTTAGAAATCTTCCATCCAAAACCACCCACGGGTCACACGTCATCGTGTTTGGACCGCAGTTTCACCTTATCTCTTTCTTGTAATGTAATTTAAGTAAATAACAAACGAATAAGTTTCCTACATGATAATACTAATATGTAATGACATAAGTTTTAATGACACCGTGGTCAGCTCAGCGGAGACACTGACGTCACTTAATTAATTCGAATGATAATCTTAGGGACGCCCATAAAGAGGATAATGCCTCCCGAAAGTTATCCAACTTAGGATTTTTAATTGACTCGAGGAGGACTTGCGTGAGCGTTAAGAAACTGGTACCACATCCAACCAGCTTTGATACATTTTACATTACTGCAATTTGAATATTTTTAAACGTTTAAATTTAAATGTTGGAATTATTGGTATAATTGGATATAATAAAGTCAACTTTATAGAACTCAGTTCTTTATTCAACGATGTTTTTTTTAAATAAATTTGTATAATAATATGGCTTTGGCAATTTTTTTTTATTTTCAATATATGGTAACTCATTTATTAGTACTTAAAAATATTTTTGTGAGTATTTAAACACTATATATTTTCATAATACAATATATCACAAATTCATATACTTATAATAATAGTGCTTGATTCTTATTTACAACTTATAAATCTCGATTTCAGGATTCGAACTCGAGTCGTCTTCATCGACATTATCTTCAAATCGTATTATCTTTTCGACATTCTCGTTGAAAGTTACGACTGATTTCCTTCTTGGTGTTTTGATTTCACCAAATTCATCATCTGTGGAATCATCATCGGCGTCTTTGAGTTTGTCGAACGATTGGATTACTATTGGTGCGTTTGTTTCGGGAATAGGAATGTCAATTATGGATGGTGGGATAGGGGCTGGTTTGGGACTGTCTCTTTCAATCGTTACGCTTGGTACAGGAGCGTTCAACATCTCTTGGAGACGTCTTTCACTCCTCTTCAACTCCTCTATGTTAAGCCTCGGCCTCTCAACCTCAGGTTTAGGCACATCAGTCACGGAGTCACTTCGCGACGCCAAACTGTTCTCGTCACTGAACTGGTCGTAATTTTTATTCCGCCTCCTGTAAATAACAATCAGTACGTGATTCTGTTGAAATGGTGATAAATACTAAGTGGAATGCAGGTAACTGTACGCTTACCATTTAAGGAAATACCACACCGCTATCATTACTATTATTACGAAGAGGAGGACGCTTAAGACAATGGTGGCGACCAGCAAGCCTGTATCACGTTCCGAGATGACACATATCTCTTGGTTAGCGAGATGATCTTCAAGCGATACTGAACTAGCTATGGTCACTGTGGTAACTGCTGACGTGCTTATGTCTCTGAAAGAGATACAGATATGGTACTGTATAAAGTAAACCCAAAAGAAATATTAAAGCAAAATATAAAAAAATTAAAACTCACTCGATGAGTCGACTGGCAGTAACAGGTTCGCGATCGACTAATCCATAAATATAAAGCTGCAGCGAGACTCCTGAATTGCTAGCGATATCTCTTTTTATTCTCGTTTGGTTCGTATCAGGTGCTACTATTGCACTTCTTAGAACTTTAACATCGTAACCCACAGCATCTTTTAGATAAGACAATACGGTCGTTTCGTCGTCTAGAAATGCGTCTGTAACTGTTACAACGGCAATATTGCTATCGTCCAAAAGTTTTACCTGGAAAATAATACAAGAACACAATTTTTAAATTTTGGAAGACAAAGTAAAGGTTAATGCTCCACGACTGATATTATGTTAATCCGCTATTAATAATATCTGTGAACCTTAAACATTTTAAATTGTCACCTTGATGATCAAATAACACCATTTTGGTCATGCTTTAGGAGTCGTTATGCAATTGATTAGCATATTTTGTGGAAACAAACTCATTTTTTGTAAACTTTATTAGGATTAGAATTAACAGGATGTTGTCCCATCCGTTATTAGATACATGTTAATTGTTTTAATGCTGGGAATCGTGGTTGAGGAATGACTCATTCTGTACTCTATATGTAAATATCTACGTAGGTATAATAAAGGCATTTGATATAGGGCCAATATATCAATATTCCAAGGACTTTAATCAGAAAGATAACAACTTAAAAGATATATCTTTTGTGATTAATATAAACTTGCTTAAGTTATAAGATTTGATAACTTTTGAACTGATGATTGAAACATGCACTTCGAAGATGTTTTGTTATTAATATAGGTAATAAATTGGGTTACTTAAATGTTTAAATAATTAAAAAGTTTTATTTGAAAAAAAAAATCAGATTTATCATATACTTCTGATGTTATTTTTTATTCTTTACAAATGACATATAAAGAGAGATGACGCAAAGCACGCCAAGTATAAATCTGATTGCAAACGTAAGTGTTTTTGTTATACACCATAAAAGCGTTTTAGGTAGTATAAACCTTGAAAACCTGACAGAGACTCAACAGCAGACTGACTAATGGTTTATTAGATATATGACATTATAAAGTTTAGTGTTCGTAGCGGTATCCAAAACTTAATTGTTATCAACTCTCTTGTCTCAAAGATAGAGACAGTACCTACCTAAAAACATAAATTAAATTTTACTTAGATAACTTTTAAGTACATATTAGAAAGTTAACTAATTTATTAATTAATCAAAACTTTGTTGGTAAGTTACCTACTACCCAACAATAAATTGTTGAAGCAAAAAGCAATTTACAATTTGTAATATGTTCAAAATTCGATCTCGAAATGGATCCAAGTCTCGATAATACTTTAACGAGGTGCAAATTAAAATGAACAGAGTTCTAAAGTAAATTCAAATTTAAAAGATGGGATAAGCCTTTACGAAATCAATATGGATAGAAAAGATTAGAATTTGATACCCCATTAAACCCTTTTACTTTTTTCTAGAGAGATACTATTTTTTTCCGAGGATTAAAAACCCTTTTAAGGGTAACAATGTGCGTATTTACACCTTTTGCGTCACATGCAACCATTAAAAATAAGTCTGGTCCCAAATATGGGAGGAAAACTTTTTGAGTCGAATATTAAATGTAAAAGTTTCATCTCAAATCTGAATATATTTTGTATTTATAGAATTGTAGAGCACTAATCTAATTTCCCTTGTAATGTCGGGGCTATTTTGGATACTAAATATACAATTTCATTGGAACTTTTCTGTTAATCCTCTGAGTTGAAGTAACTAATACTAAGAATTCTATTTCTATCTACGCTACTCCCCATCTAGAGCATTCATGTGAATGGAACATTATTGTGCTATTTTCAAGGAACATTATCAATATACAAACTAGAAAAAAAAATTACATTTTATAAGGATAAGGTGAGTTAGAGTTATGTTACAATTTTCTCCACCCTTTTATTGGGAGGGTGTCTATAAATTCTGACCTCCTTTGCATAAGGGATAAGAAATCAAATGAAAGGAAATCCCCTAAAGACAAGTTAAAGCTTTTTAGAAAAAATCTCATACATTTTAATTGATAAAATCTACGCTGTCAATGTATTTAAGGTTTGTTATCTTCAGTAATCGAGTACTTTGAAACATTCTACCCTTTATCTTGTTACTTACGATAAGTTCAAGAGATCCAGTCAGCCCTTGTCCGTTTTGGTCGGTGGCATATACCGTGAGTCGGGAGTCTTGCTCTAAAGCTGATCCTTCGCGGATATGTACAAATCCTGTTGTTGGAGACACCGACAACTCGGGGTCAGAACTCCAGTACACCAGGGCTGCATTCTCACCAATGTCTGCGTCGGTTGCCTAAAATTGGTTAAGGCGAATTCACAGCAATGTCAAACTATATAGATAAAACAAGCCGCACCTCGCGGTTTAACCCGCGTTGTACCCGTTCCCGCGGGAATTTCGGGATAAAATGTATCCCATGTGTTATTCTGATGTATAACCTAAGTATATTACTGTAAAGTTCATCTAATTCCGTTCTGTGGTCTTCATATTTATAATATTACTAGCTGCGCCCCGCGGTTTCACCCGCTTTGTACCCGTTCCCGCGGGAATTTCGGGATGAAAATTGATGTTGTCAGATTCTCAGGCCTACCCAATATGTACACAAAATTTCATGAGAATCGGTCGAGCCGTTTCAGAGGAGTTCAACCACGGTACCCGTTCCCGCGGGAATTTCGGGATGAAAAATAGACGTTGGCCGATTCTCAGACCTACTCAATATGCTCACAAAATTTCATGAGAATCGGTCGAGCCGTTTCGGAGGAGTACGCGAACGAACACTGTGACACGAGAATTTTATATATAAGATATAGGAATACTAGCTGCGCCCCGCGGTTTCACCCGCGTTGTACCCGTTCCCGCGGGAATTTCACTATGAAAAATAGATGTTGTCCGATTCTCAGGTCTACCTGATAATGTACAAAAAATTTCATGAGAATCGGTCGAGCCGTTTCAGAGGAGTTCAACCACGGTACCCGTTCCCGCGGGAATTTCGGGATGAAAAATAGATGTTGTCCGATTCTCAGGCCTACCCGATATGTACACAAAATTTCATGAGAATCGGTCGAGCTGTTTCAGAGGAGTTCAATTACGCACCCCGTGACACGAGAATTTTATATAATAGATTTATCTACTAGCAGCGCGGTTTTACTAGCAATGTGCGCGGTCCCGTGGGAACTTCGGCCGAAAAAATAGCATATAATCTTCCCCCGTAATGTAGCTTTCCATTAAAAAAATAATTATCACAATCGGATTAGCACTTTCTGAATTTAGCGCGTTATATTGTTTTTTGATTGATAACGGCTAATATAAGTAGATAATACGTACAATATAAGTAGATAATACGAGTAGATAATACGTACAACATAAGTAGATAATACGTACAATAGTTTAACATTGTCTTTATGTAAATAAAAGTTATTTTGACGGACAGCACCGATTAATATCAACACTTTCTGCTATCGTACATTGAATATTGGCACCGTCCGTACTTGAGTGACTCCACTAGGCTAAGTGGTTACACTATGTATGTATAAACACTGACACCTATTTGAGCCATCCATTAATTGATCTTACCTCTGTTAAGAAAACTTATTTCTATATGACATTTGTACTGTTCTTTATATCTGACACATGTTGGAATTATATTGAGAGAGTATAACAGTTTCAGAATCATTTCTTCAATCTTTTAAAGTTTCTAACTTTTTTGTTTGTTTGTATGAGCTAATCTCGAAAACTACCAAACCGATTTGAATAATTCTTTTTGTAATGGATAGCCACATTCAACAGGATGGTTACAGGCTAAATTCCTACAGGAACTGGTTCAACGCGGGGAAAACCGCGGGCCGCTGCTAGTAGTTGATTATAACTGAAAGAGTTAATTCAAGTAAAACCCGAGTACCTATGTCAGGAGATTTGGCAAGATTGATGTTGAACTGAATCTATAGGAAAATATTAGACTTAAAAGGGCAATCTAGACAATCTTTAGAGGATCAGTCCCTTAAGGTTTAGTTTTTTATTACGATTTTTCATCTAGATATAGTTTGTTTCGTTATTACGTTACGCTAGTGTAATATTACTTAAATGAAATTACGAAGGATTTGATAACATACATGCAATACATTGCCAGTTAAGTTTTAAATAACACAAATACCTACATATTATGTTGCTGTCACGTAAAAAACACGATGTAAATTATAATTTAAATACTGACTGTAGGGGTCATTAACCAAACCGTAATAAATTGTTAGCAAACAAGGAAAATGTTGCATATTTGAATTCACTTACATGGAGTTCAGCCAAAGATCTCGGCATTACGGCCGCTTGTAATTCTGCATTCGGACACCCAACCGCGATGGGCTCTGTCGCCTTACCATCGAATATAGGGGCGTTGTCATTTATATCGTTCACAATCAGATTGAGTAAAGTACGTCTCGGGTTAAAGAGTATTGTGTCGGTTAATACCCATTTGTTGGTTCCATAGTCGTAAGGACCGAGCGTGTCAGAGTTCAGGGACCGTTTAACACGTGTCGTGTCGCCGGCACATTGCAACGTTACTTCGACTTGCACTTGTGATAACGCCATGAAAGCTATCGATTCGTGTTCTCTATCTATAGCCGTAGTGTGCACCCCCGTCTCGTCTGCGTACACCCAGTTTTGATCTAAAGGCCATCTATTAGTCATGATGAACCTGCATCCTTCATACTCGGTGCCGTTGATAAGATCTCTATGCGGTTCTTCCTCGTCTCGATCCAAGATTATAAGTGGAGCCATTACTAGTTCATCTCCGCATACTGTTACAGCTTCAACTGATAGATATACCTACAAAGTTATATTACATTAAACTCAGTATATTTTATGCTTTCATAAGTGACACATTACTATCGTGACGTGACCAAACACAAAAACTTAGTTGTTAAAACAGATAATATGTGATTTCGTCCTAAGAGAACTTCTAATAAAATGAAATGTTTATTGAAAATTTGAGGGATACTTTCAGGTTTATAGCACGTACTGATCCCGTGTGGACATAAAATATCCTGGAAACTTTTACTCCTCCTTCGGATAACGACATAGATCGTTCCAGGCTTTGGATAATGTGTATCATATGTCGGAAGTTTTCTATTTTAAATTTTTATGTACTATAGGTAATAAGAATTCTATCTATTCCATATTTCCATATTTTTAAAAAGGTATGGGTGTCTATCCACAATTCCATAGTCAATGCAATGTTCATACCGCTGCAGTCCCGCTAATTTGCGTGAAAACTGTGGTTGCTTCAACTCCGAAAGAGTAAAAGCCACTGTTGACTGGAGCAGCTAAAAGTATTTCTCCAACCGAGTTTATACTCAATCTTTCTTCCAGATGCGCTGAAAAGAATACATCATAGTAAGCAACATGATAAACAACAGGCATTTTACTTCTCGCCAAGCTCAACTTAACGTTTGAACTTAAAACCAACATTGAGTAAAGTCTAGGTGCGTACTGTGTACAATTTAAATTACTGATCCCCCAAAATTAGTTCAGACTCGGCTTACCAAACCTGCCGATGTTTCTTCTAATAATATTTTCTAAGGTACTTCGACAGCATTGACTTGATATATTAACCTAATTAGAGAAATGTACAATAGGTAAGGTGAGAAGTAGGGAATTCAATCATTGACGTTTTGAAATAAAATAATTATATAACTAGGTACTTATGTAAATAAATAAATAAATAATAAATAAATATACCTGGACAAATTCACACACGGTTAATTAGACCCAAAGTAAGCTCTAAGCTTGTGTTATGGAATCTAATTAACTGATACTACTACATATATATACACAAATACTTTATAAGAATATATAATTGACACCCAGACGTCGTCGCCAACAACTATGTCTGCACATATTGTTGACTCCGGGCGGGAATCGAACCCGCAACCCCCGACACAGTAAGCGCTCTCACTGCCACTGTGCCAACGGGCTTGTCAAAGTGGACTTTTTTCACTCAGAATACAGAAGTACCTACAGAACCCGTGAGCGCGCCTAATACTGTAGCTACTCAAACTAGCCTTAAATAGTGTAGTTTTATGCGCAACCGATCAGTCACTTTGTGACCGTCGGAACGCGCTAACGTGTTTTACCCGTGACCAATTTCACGAAACTATGCCGTCTTGTGTCGTTCCTACCTGTAAAAATGCAGTGGGTCTGAAAAAGAAACAGGAAGGGATCACATTTCACGTGTAAGTATCGCATTTAGGTATCGTCTTATTTAAATATTTAATTATTTTCTCAGATTTCAATTGTCATATAGAGTGATGCGTCAATCTATGTTAGTGTTGCCAATATAAGAGTTTTGATTTACCCTTCTTTTTATTACCTTTTGAGGGATTTAATTCGTTGTAGAATATTAATAAGTAATATAATAAAAATTAACCAACTTGAAAAAAGAAAGTATAAAGCGTAAGTGCGGCTCGTATGTACCTAACCTAACAATCCTATTAAATAGTATGTTAGTCTATAGGTTCCTAAAAAAATTTTTGGTGTGCGTGTGAGGGAGAAGGGGAGAGGGGGAGCGGGTATAAAATTATGTTTCTATATTAGCCATCTTAAATTTTAGCTTCCCTGCTGATGAGGAAAGGAAAGCGGTGTGGACAAAAATTATACAAAGAGCACGGCTGGAACAGTTCTGGAAACCATCGAAGCGAAGCGTAGTTTGCTCGATGCATTTTGACTTAAGTAATTATTCTTTTTTTATGTAACTCTTGTACCTAGCTGTAAGTTTTCCGAATACTTTATAATAAAATAAATAAAAACATATAAAGTTTTTCCATCACCCGTTAAAAGTGTGCAAACATCCACCTTAACACCGTGTTTTATTTAATATACCTATCTATTTCTTGAGATAATCAGGTAGGTACATAGTTATATAGAAAAGGACAATTTTTATTCTATTAACATATTACCTCCAAAACTCCCAAAATTTACCCCAAAAATGGGCAAATAATGCGAGAGCTAACAACACTACGCGGGGGACTTTGTTCTGTTTTTGGACACAGCGTGTAGCTTGTAAATACATTTGAATGCTCCTTCTGGTAGGTACTTCTGTATTCTGAGTTTTTTCACTAACTACGTCGGTTCGAAAGAAAACTAAGAGTTATAACGAACAAATAAATCGCCAGCGTGGAATTAAAGGCTAACATAAAATAGGCAGACTAAAAACAAGCTCGAACATCGTGCGCCTACAATAAAACACCGAGTAATCGACAGTAAATTTGCTCGAACATAACGCTAGGCGTGGGTATTAGGACCGAAGTGGGTTTAACTTCGACATACAAAAGGCAAATATGTGCCGAATGCTCGTAATAACACGAGAATTACGACTTATAGTTTATCAATTTGAGCATGAATGGAAAAATTTAGAGTGTCTCGTCACACCGCTCATGTTATAGACAGATACATTAACTACGTACATACCTAATCTAGGTCGATGACGTCTAAAAACCTAACTCTTCATTGTACCAAGTCAAACACAAAAGCACAAGTAATTAGGCCGAAACTTGCCACAGTAATAATTTATCATGACTGCTAGGAAAGCCTTGCGATGTGAGTAACGCAATGTTCCTAACTGTGGTTACTAATTTAACTGATGACGTTGCAAACTCGTGTTCAGTTCTAATACTTGTGCTTAATGAAAGTCATAAACTTTTTGAAACAGCTTTGCTTTGCAGTTGTTTTAGGTGATGAGTAAACATACTAATTACCAACTTTGAATTGTGTAGCAATTAGGTACATACATGTTACGGATAACAGAACATGTTACAACATGAACAATGAAAAACATTTTTAAATGAAATGTTCAGAACCCCAGCCTCTAGCTACAATATTGTTTTGGAAAAATGTACACACAACTTAACACAGAACAGAGAAATTAATCCATCTGTGTGGCTTGTAAATCGTATTTTGTAGAAACAAGTAACAGAAAAATATCGACGTTTGCCTTTACCAGAGCTAACTACGCTAAGCTTAGTAGGCTTTGCAACGAAAACATAAAAGATAAGCTACAAATGTGAAGCTGTGTGAGGTTGATGTGTAACTGCGTAGCTCGACAATTGGACCGTCAAAGCGGGATGCCTTGCCTGCCTGGGTTGCATCCGTAGCATGCATTCTTAGCACATACGAGTATTGTATCATAAAAAATATACGTAGAGTCCATTTCCACTAGTGTCAAGTTATGTTATCAAATTGATAAAATTGGTTTATATGAAACATAACTAGCATTGCGCCGGAGCGTAGCAGAGCTCTGAAAATGCATTCGTTATGTGGAAAACTTATTACATCTTTATAGTACAATCAAGATCACACATTTGCACCAAATGCAATAAAGTGAATAAGTTTAGTCATACCCTACCCCGACAGTACAAAACAGATGTGGATATAAATTTACGTATCTCGCACTACACGTGTGTGAATATTGATTGTTAGCAAACATTATAAATCACTCACAATTATCCAAGAGTAGCGAGTAGGTAACTGGCTCGCCATTATCGGCGATCGCTTGCACCTGCCCGATGGCGCCCGTTTGACTGATCTCCACGCGAATAGCGTACGATGGAGAGCTGAACGTTACTACAGCTGTTCCGCTGCCTTCTGTAAGAGATTACAACAAATCACTGTATGTTTTTTGCTTTTAACAAACTACTATGGATAAGGAAGTTGTGGCGGAAACCTTTTAGGCAAAAACCGCTTGGTGAATAATTACACCATATAGGAGTTTTTGTATGCTACGTCATGGCGACACGGTACGATACGTCCCTTTAAAGCCATATTTGCCTTAAAGAAATCGCCCGATAACTTCTGGGATAGTACCTTTCATTTTCTCGTTTAAAGCTCAAAGTTCGCTAAATCTCCAAAGGCTAATTTGATTGATAGTAAAAGCTGATTTTATTGTAAATTTTATAGCCTTTATATGTACTTTTAACATTTAACTTCTATCTCTCTTGGATACGGGTTAAACGATTGTGAAAAAACAGGTCACTCGTAGCCATATTATAACTAAGTTTAAACAAAAGAGCTTCAATTGAATTACATAGATTTTAGTTCACTTAAAAATATTTAAATTTAATAAAAGACGTGACATGAATCTAATTAATACTAGAATAATCTTCAGAATAATAACAAGGAAAGGAAACCTCTATAAATAAATGTAACAACCGAAAAAATGGGAAGAGTTTGAAAATAATCGGATTATACGAAGGTCAAAAGGCGAATCGTGTGATTGCCTACATTCAATCCAGTAAGAATAGAGCCTTTGTACGTTTTCCGTACAAGTGAGAGCGAGTATAAGTTACGAAGTCACCGACCGTGTAATGTATTGTTTATGAAAATCTCTCGTCTATACAAATATGTAAACAAAAGAATATTTCCTTCAATATTATATCTTTGTTATTTGACAATATATTTGAAACATGTGTATTGTAGAGGCAATGTACCTAATTATATGTTTTTTATATTTATTAAAGCTAATATTTATAAAGTTCCTTCCTAAACTTTGTTGTATTCGTATAGGTCAAATGGTTATTGGTACAGAAAAGTTTTTATGTTTATATGGACAAAAATACCAATACAAGATGGCGGTTCTTCTCTGAAACTTACCAGTTCTGACATTTAGCAGAAGCACAGCGCCTGCGGACCCTGCCCGTAGTTCAAGCGGAACATGGGTTTGATCAGACAGCCATGTGCTTGTTAAACGGACTGTTACTTCACCGTTCGAAAGAACAGCTTCAAATAATGATGAAAATTCTAAAATAATAAATTTATATGTATAAGTAATATGTATAGGTAACAATACATAATTTTCGACCTAAGAATGCAAGCTTAGGTTAGGGGAAAGGAATGCATGTATTTTACAGGAAACTTGACTTACCGCCTAGTACTTCAATAGTTGTACCGCTGAAACCATTAATAGTAATTGTTTCATGATAAACAATATTGTTCTCCAATATACCTTTGTAAAGAACTTTGCCAAATGTCACATCCGACTCTACTTGATCACCTTAAACACGAATAATCACAATAATTACGTAAAATTTTGGGAGTTGTAATTTACATCGCGGGCGAAATTTATAATTTACATATTCCAAAACTTTGGAGTTAACGAAAACCACAGCATTTTAATAACGAAAAGATACGAGCAAAATGTCGATACACTCATGTGAAGTTTTCAAGTAAGGTATCCAAAGCATTTTAAAGGAATTCCATTTTCTGAAACATATAAAGAGATCAGAGTATATGTTAATATATAAGTTCTAAATCAAAACTTGTATAAGACAAGTTTGTGACAATAGCCGAAGAATTCGTCTGCCTTAAAGAAAAGCCGCGGTTTCACTTGGTGCTCTGAACATTTCGAAATACTTGCTCGCACACTCTCACTATATAAAAGAACGAGCAAGCGATATCCCCGGAATTGCTCATAACACAAAGTGTAAACGCAGTTTTAGACCTTATTTTGGGTACCTCGTATTATTTCTATGACCAATGTAGCATATGCAGTCAAAGCTGGTGCAGCAGACGCTTGTATCTCCAATACAATTATGCCATTGGCTGGAAGATCGTCCTCAGGTATAGCGTTAGAGAGAGACACAGTTACTATGGGACCTTCTGAAGATAAGGAGAAGTAACTGGATAGACCTGAAATGAAATGCATTAAATATAGTTTTCCTTTGGAACAACCCATGAAAACATCTGGCCAGGAATGGACTTACCGCCGTGTAAAGTGAAAGCCACGTTCTGGTCATAACCTTCGCTGAGCACTATCTCCGGTATGTTGGTCTGATCATTTCCAATAGAACCCAGATAGGATACTCTTTCGAATGCGAGATACAAGCCTTCCGTGTATTCTGAAACGATGACGTAAAAGTGTGATTCACTTATTTTCAATATTCTCTATAGTAACTTTTTTTTCTTTGATTCTCATTTGTCTACAGAGGCTACGGTCGTGAAGATGTTTTGGCGTTTCTTACCATCTGTGAGTGAGATGACGACAGTAGCTCGTGCGGTGTTCGTGTTGTTCCCTTGAGCTGTGATCACGAATATCAAGTGGTAATTGTTCGCCAGAACTCCGCTCGGGATCGGGCCCGCGAGCGTCACAATTACGGAGTTGTCGTTGCGAACCAAACCGAACCACTGGGCGCTGTCTGTGATAAAAAGAAGATTGATCATAAAGCATGAAACCTTAAAATGTTACCAAGAATAAAGTCGTTGTGTAAAATAAAAATTACCTCCTTCAAGAGTAAATTCGACGCTAGAGTCGTACCCAGTAGCCAATGAAACTGGGGTAGTAAACTGCAGTGAGTTCCCTTCTGTATAAGATCCGGTGTAATAGGGCTGAGCAAAGACAATGTCAACGGCTACGGAGCTATCATTTCGTATTATTTCTATGATCAGAGTAGTATATGCTGTCAAGGCTGGTGGAGCAGACGCTTGTATCTCCAGTACAATTATTCCATTGATGGGAAGATCGTCCTCAGGTATAGCGTCAGAGAGAGAAATAGTTACTGTGGGACCTTCTGAAGATAAGGAGAAGTAACTGGATAGACCTGAAATGAGATGCATTCAATATAGTTTTCTTTTGGAACAATCCATAAAATATCTGTCTTGGAATGGACTTACCTCCATGTAAAGTGAACGCCACGTTCTGGTCATATCCTTCGCTGAGCACTATCTCCGGTATGTTGGTCTGATCATTTCTTATAGAACCTTGATAGGATACTCTCTCGAATGCGAGATACAAGCCTTCAGTGTATTCTGAAACGATGACGTAAAAGTGTGATTTAATTGTTTAAAAAATACTGTCATACATGTCAGTGTACTTTGCGTGCCACTGGTTCGAAATAAAATCAGCCCAGAACTTGACTGCATCATCTATGATTGAGGTCGGATGAAAAAGAGTATAGAAAGCCACAGGTCAATGAGAAGGATGTTTAGGCGT
This sequence comes from Cyclophora albipunctata, assembly GCA_963082685.1. Classification (NCBI taxonomy): domain Eukaryota; kingdom Metazoa; phylum Arthropoda; class Insecta; order Lepidoptera; family Geometridae; genus Cyclophora; species Cyclophora albipunctata. Next base: position 6,324,108 of record OY720116.1, on the reverse strand, counting down.
AACCTACCATCTGTGAGTGAGATGACGACAGTAGCTCGTGCGGTGTTGGTGTTGTTTCCTTGAGCGGTGATCACAAAGATCAAGTTGTGATTATTCGCCAGAACTCCGCTCGGGATCGGGCTCGCGAGCATTACAATTACGGAGTTCTCGCTGCGAACCAAACCGAACCACTGGGCGCTGTCTGTGATACAAAGAAGATTGATCATAAAGAATGAAACTTTAAAATGTTACCAAGAATAAAGTCGTTCGTGTAAAATAAATATTACCTCCTTCAAGAGCAAATTCGACGCTAGAGTCATACCCATTAGTCAATGAAACTGGGGTAGTAAACTGCAGTGGGTTCCCTTCTGTATAAGATCCGGTGTAATAGGGCTGAGCAAAGACAAGGTCAACGGCTAGGGAGCTATCATCTCGTACTATTTCTATGATCAGAGTAGTATATGCTATCAAAGCTGGTGGAGCAGACGCTTGTATCTCCAGTACAATTATGCCATTGGTGGGAAGATCGTCCTCAGGTATAGCGTCAGAGAGAGAAATAGTTACGGTGGGACCTTCTGAAGATAAGGAGAAGTAACTGGATAGATCTGAAATGATATGCATTCAATATAGTTTTTCTTTGGTACAATCCATAACAATATCTGTCCAGGAATGGACTTACCTCCATGTAAAGTGAACGCCACGTTCTGGTCATATCCTTCGCTGAGCACTATCTCCGGTATGTTGGTCTGATCATTTTCAATCGAACCCAGATAGGATACTCTCTCGAATGCGAGATACAAGCCTTCAGTGTATTCTGAAACGATGACGTAAAGGTGTGATTCACTTATTTTCAATATTCTCTATAGTAACTTTTTCTTCTTTGATTCTCATTTGTCTACAGAGGCTACGTTCATGAAGATGTTTTGGCGTTTCTTACCATCTGTGAGTGAGATGACGACAGTAGCTCGTGCGGTGTTCGTGTTGTTCCCTTGAGCTGTGATCACAAATATCAAGTGGTGATTGTTCGCTATGACTCCGCTCGGGATCGGGCTCGCGAGCGTCACAATTACGGAGTTGTCGTTGCGAACCAAACCGAACCACTGGGCGCTGTCTGTGATACAAAGAAGATTGATCATAAAGAATGAAACTTTAAAATGTTACCAAGAATAAAGTCGTTGTGTAAAATAAAAATTACCTCCTTCAAGAGTAAATTCGACGCTAGAGTCGTACCCAGTAGCCAATGAAACTGGGGTAGTAAACTGCATTGGGTTCCCTTCTGTATAAGATCCGGTGTAATAGGGTTGAGCAAAGACAATGTCAACGGCTACGGAGCTATCATCTCTTACTATTTCTATAATCAGAGTAGTATATGCTGTCAAGGCTGGTGGACCAGACGCTTGTATCTCCAGTACAATTATGCCATTGATGGGAAGATCGTCCTCAGGTAAAGCGTCAGAGAGAGAAATAGTTACGGTGGGACCTTCTGACGATAAGGAGAAGTAACTGGATAGATCTGAAATGAGATGCATTAAATATAGTTTTCTTTTCGAACCACCCATGAAAAATTAAAAACATCTGGCCGGGAATGGACTTACCTCCGTGTAAAGTGAACGCCACGTTCTGGGCATATCCTTCGCTGAGCACTATCTCCGGTATGTTGGTCCGATCATTTCCAATCGAACCCAGATAGGATACTCTCTCGAATGCGAGATACAAGCCTTCCGTGTATTCTGAAATGATGACGTAAAAGTGTGATTCACTTGTTTTAAATATTCTCAATATTAACTTTTTCTTCGTTGATTCTAATTTGCACTACATATAATCAGGCCAAAACCTGGCCAGGGTGACTGCATCAACTGTATTTAAGTTGGATGCAGTACATCTTACAGGGTATAGAGAACAGGAGGTCAGTGTCTACTGAGGCTACGGTCGTAAAGATGTTTGGGCGTAACCTACCATCTGTGAGTGAGATGACGACAGTAGCTCGTGCGGTGTTCGTGTTGTTCCCTTGAGCTGTGATCACGAATATCAAGTGGTGATTGTTCGCCAGAACTCCGCTCGGGATCGGGCCCGCGAGCGTCACAATTACGGAGTTGTCGTTACGAACTAAACCGAACCACTGGGCGCTATCTGTGACAAAAAATAGGAATAACACATTAAAATAAAGTCGTCCCCAAGAATAAAGTCGTTCGTGTAAAATAAATATTACCTCCTTCAAGAGCAAATTCGACGCTAGAGTCATACCCATTAGTCAATGAAACTGGGGTAGTAAACTGCAGTGGGTTCCCTTCTGTATAAGATCCGGTGTAATAGGGCTGAGCAAAGACAAGGTCAACGGCTAGGGAGCTATCATCTCGTACTATTTCTATGATCAGAGTAGTATATGCTGTCAAAGCTGGTGGAGCAGACGCTTGTATCTCCAGTACAATTATGCCATTGGTAGGAAGATTGATTTCAGGTATAGGGTCAGAGAGAGACACAGTCACTGTGAGACCTTCTGAAGATAAGGAGAAGTAACTGGAAAGATCTGAAATGAGATGCATTCAATGTAGTTTTCGTTTCGAACAATCCAAAACAATATCTGTCCAGGAATGGGCTTACCGCCGTGTAAAGTGAACGCCACATTCTGGTCATATCCTTCGCTGAGCACTATCTCCGGTATGTTGGTCTGATCATTTCCAATTGAACCCAGATAAGATACTCTCTCGAATGCGAGATACAAGCCTTCAGTGTATTCTGAAACAATGACGTAAAAGTGTCATTCACTTGTTTTAAATATTCTCAATATCAACTTTTTCTTTGATTCTCATTTGCATTAAATATAATCAGGCCAAAACCTGGCCAGGTTGACTGCATTATTTGTAATTGAGGTTAGATGCAGTACATCTTACAGGGTATAGAGAACAGTAGGTCAGTGTCTACTGAGGCTACGGTCGTAAAGATGTTTGGGCGTAACCTACCATCTGTGAGTGAGATGACGACAGTAGCTCGTGCGGTGTTCGTGTTGTTCCCTTGAGCTGTGATCACGAATATCAAGTGGTGATTGTTCGCCAGAACACCGCTCGGGATCGGGCCCGCGAGCGTCACAATTACGGAGTTGTCGTTGCGAACCAAACCGAACCACTGAGCGCTGTCTGTGATAAAAAGAAGATTGATCATAAAGAATGAAACCTTAAAATGTTACCAAGAATAAAGTGGTTGTGTGAACTAAATATTACCTCCTTCAAGATCAAATTCAATGGTAGAGTCGTACCCAGTAGCCAATGAAACTGGAGTAGTAAACTGCAATGGGTTCCCTTCTGCAAAAGATCCGGTATAGTAAGGTTCAGCAAAGGCAAGGTCAACGGCTACGGAGCTCTCATCTCGTACTATTCCTATGATCAGAGTAGTATATGCTGTCAAGGCTGGTGGAGCAGACGCTTGTATCTCCAGTACAATTATGCCATTGGTGGGAAGATCGTCCTCAGGTATAACGTCAGAGAGAGAAATAGTCACTGTGGGACCTTCTGAAGATAAGAAGAAGTAACTGGATAGATCTGAAATGAGATGCATTCAATGTAGTTTTCGTTTCGAACAATCCAAAACAATATCTGTCCAGGAATGGGCTTACCGCCGTGTAAAGTGAACGCCACATTCTGGTCATATCCTTCGCTGAGCACTATCTCCGGTATGTTGGTCTGATCATTTCCAATCGAACCCAGATAGGATACTCTCTCGAATGCGAGATACAAGCCTTCCGTGTATTCTGAAACGATGACGTAAAAGTGTGCTTCACTTGTTTTAAATATTCTCAATATTAACTATTTCTTCTTTTTTTATTCTCATTTGCACTTAATACAATCATCAGGCCCAAACCTGGCCAGGGTGACTGCATTATTTGTAATTGAGGTTGGATGCAGTACGTCGTACAGGGTTTAAGAACAGGAGGTCAGTGTCTACTGAGGCTACGGTCGTGAAGATGTTTAGGCGTAACCTACCATCTGTGAGTGAGATGACGACAGTAGCTCGTGCGGCGTTCGTGTTGTTCCCTTGAGCTGTGATCACGAATATCAAGTGATGATTGTTCGCCAGAACTCCGCTCGGGATCGGGCTCGCGAGCGTCACAATTACGGAGTTGTCGTTACGAACTAAACCGAACCACTGGGCGCTATCTGTGACAAAAAATAGGAATAACACATTAAAATAAAGTCGTCCCCAAGAATAAAGTCGTTCGTGTAAAATAAATATTACCTCCTTCAAGAGCAAATTCGACGCTAGAGTCATACCCATTAGTCAATGAAACTGGGGTAGTAAACTGCAGTGGGTTCCCTTCTGTATAAGATCCGGTGTAATAGGGCTGAGCAAAGACAAGGTCAACGGCTAGGGAGCTATCATCTCGTACTATTTCTATGATCAGAGTAGTATATGCTGTCAAAGCTGATGGAGCAGACGCTTGTATCTCCAGTACAATTATGCCATTGGTGGGAAGATCGTCCTCAGGTATAGCGTCAGAGAGAGAAATAGTTACGGTGGGACCTTCTGAAGATAAGGAGAAGTAACTGGATAGATCTGAAATGATATGCATTCAATATAGTTTTTCTTTGGTACAATCCATAACAATATCTGTCCAGGAATGGACTTACCTCCATGTAAAGTGAACGCCACGTTCTGGTCATATCCTTCGCTGAGCACTATCTCCGGTATGTTGGTCTGATCATTTTCAATCGAACCCAGATAGGATACTCTCTCGAATGCGAGATACAAGCCTTCAGTGTATTCTGAAACGATGACGTAAAGGTGTGATTCACTTGTTTTCAATATTCTCTATAGTAACTTTTTCTTCTTTGATTCTCATTTGTCTACAGAGGCTACGGTCATGAAGATGTTTTGGCGTTTCTTACCATCTGTGAGTGAGATGACGACAGTAGCTCGTGCGGTGTTCGTGTTGTTCCCTTGAGCTGTGATCACAAATATCAAGTGGTGATTGTTCGCTAGGACTCCGCTCGGGATCGGGCTCGCGAGCGTCACAATTACGGAGTTGTCGTTGCGAACCAAACCGAACCACTGGGCGCTGTCTGTGATACAAAGAAGATTGATCATAAAGAATGAAACTTTAAAATGTTACCAAGAATAAAGTCGTTGTGTAAAATAAAAATTACCTCCTTCAAGAGTAAATTCGACGCTAGAGTCGTACCCAGTAGCCAATGAAACTGGGGTAGTAAACTGCATTGGGTTCCCTTCTGTATAAGATCCGGTGTAATAGGGTTGAGCAAAGACAATGTCAACGGCTACGGAGCTATCATCTCTTACTATTTCTATAATCAGAGTAGTATATGCTGTCAAGGCTGGTGGACCAGACGCTTGTATCTCCAGTACAATTATGCCATTGATGGGAAGATCGTCCTCAGGTAAAGCGTCAGAGAGAGAAATAGTTACGGTGGGACCTTCTGACGATAAGGAGAAGTAACTGGATAGATCTGAAATGAGATGCATTAAATATAGTTTTCTTTTCGAACCACCCATGAAAAATTAAAAACATCTGGCCGGGAATGGACTTACCTCCGTGTAAAGTGAACGCCACGTTCTGGGCATATCCTTCGCTGAGCACTATCTCCGGTATGTTGGTCCGATCATTTCCAATCGAACCCAGATAGGATACTCTCTCGAATGCGAGATACAAGCCTTCCGTGTATTCTGAAATGATGACGTAAAAGTGTGATTCACTTGTTTTAAATATTCTCAATATTAACTTTTTCTTCGTTGATTCTAATTTGCACTACATATAATCAGGCCAAAACCTGGCCAGGGTGACTGCATCAACTGTATTTAAGTTGGATGCAGTACATCTTACAGGGTATAGAGAACAGGAGGTCAGTGTCTACTGAGGCTACGGTCGTAAAGATGTTTGGGCGTAACCTACCATCTGTGAGTGAGATGACGACAGTAGCTCGTGCGGTGTTCGTGTTGTTCCCTTGAGCTGTGATCACGAATATCAAGTGGTGATTGTTCGCCAGAACTCCGCTCGGGATCGGGCCCGCGAGCGTCACAATTACGGAGTTGTCGTTACGAACTAAACCGAACCACTGGGCGCTATCTGTGACAAAAAATAGGAATAACACATTAAAATAAAGTCGTCCCCAAGAATAAAGTCGTTCGTGTAAAATAAATATTACCTCCTTCAAGAGCAAATTCGACGCTAGAGTCATACCCATTAGTCAATGAAACTGGGGTAGTAAACTGCAGTGGGTTCCCTTCTGTATAAGATCCGGTGTAATAGGGCTGAGCAAAGACAAGGTCAACGGCTAGGGAGCTATCATCTCGTACTATTTCTATGATCAGAGTAGTATATGCTGTCAAAGCTGGTGGAGCAGACGCTTGTATCTCCAGTACAATTATGCCATTGGTAGGAAGATTGATTTCAGGTATAGGGTCAGAGAGAGACACAGTCACTGTGAGACCTTCTGAAGATAAGGAGAAGTAACTGGAAAGATCTGAAATGAGATGCATTCAATGTAGTTTTCGTTTCGAACAATCCAAAACAATATCTGTCCAGGAATGGGCTTACCGCCGTGTAAAGTGAACGCCACATTCTGGTCATATCCTTCGCTGAGCACTATCTCCGGTATGTTGGTCTGATCATTTCCAATTGAACCCAGATAAGATACTCTCTCGAATGCGAGATACAAGCCTTCAGTGTATTCTGAAACAATGACGTAAAAGTGTCATTCACTTGTTTTAAATATTCTCAATATCAACTTTTTCTTTGATTCTCATTTGCATTAAATATAATCAGGCCAAAACCTGGCCAGGTTGACTGCATTATTTGTAATTGAGGTTAGATGCAGTACATCTTACAGGGTATAGAGAACAGTAGGTCAGTGTCTACTGAGGCTACGGTCGTAAAGATGTTTGGGCGTAACCTACCATCTGTGAGTGAGATGACGACAGTAGCTCGTGCGGTGTTCGTGTTGTTCCCTTGAGCTGTGATCACGAATATCAAGTGGTGATTGTTCGCCAGAACACCGCTCGGGATCGGGCCCGCGAGCGTCACAATTACGGAGTTGTCGTTGCGAACCAAACCGAACCACTGAGCGCTGTCTGTGATAAAAAGAAGATTGATCATAAAGAATGAAACCTTAAAATGTTACCAAGAATAAAGTGGTTGTGTGAACTAAATATTACCTCCTTCAAGATCAAATTCAATGGTAGAGTCGTACCCAGTAGCCAATGAAACTGGAGTAGTAAACTGCAATGGGTTCCCTTCTGCAAAAGATCCGGTATAGTAAGGTTCAGCAAAGGCAAGGTCAACGGCTACGGAGCTCTCATCTCGTACTATTCCTATGATCAGAGTAGTATATGCTGTCAAGGCTGGTGGAGCAGACGCTTGTATCTCCAGTACAATTATGCCATTGGTGGGAAGATCGTCCTCAGGTATAACGTCAGAGAGAGAAATAGTCACTGTGGGACCTTCTGAAGATAAGAAGAAGTAACTGGATAGATCTGAAATGAGATGCATTCAATGTAGTTTTCGTTTCGAACAATCCAAAACAATATCTGTCCAGGAATGGGCTTACCGCCGTGTAAAGTGAACGCCACATTCTGGTCATATCCTTCGCTGAGCACTATCTCCGGTATGTTGGTCTGATCATTTCCAATCGAACCCAGATAGGATACTCTTTCGAATGCGAGATACAAGCCTTCCGTGTATTCTGAAACGATGACGTAAAAGTGTGCTTCACTTGTTTTAAATATTCTCAATATTAACTATTTCTTCTTTTTTTATTCTCATTTGCACTTAATACAATCAGGCCCAAACCTGGCCAGGGTGACTGCATTATTTGTAATTGAGGTTGGATGCAGTACGTCGTACAGGGTATAAAGAACAGGAGGTCAGTGTCTACTGAGGCTACGGTCGTGAAGATGTTTAGGCGTAACCTACCATCTGTGAGTGAGATGACGACAGTAGCTCGTGCGGCGTTCGTGTTGTTCCCTTGAGCTGTGATCACGAATATCAAGTGATGATTGTTCGCCAGAACTCCGCTCGGGATCGGGCTCGCGAGCGTGACAATTACGGAGTTGTCGCTGTGAACCAAACCGAACCATTGGGCGCTATCTGTGACAAAAATAGGAATAATCGCTTAGAATGAACCCTAAAAATGTTACCAAGAACATAATCGTCGTGTACACTAAGTATTACCTCCTTCAAGAGCAAATTCGACGCTAGAGTCGTAACCAGTAGCCAATGAAACTGGGGTAGTAAACTGCAATGGGTTCCCTTCTGTATAAGATCCGGTATAAAATACTTCATCAAATGCTAAGTAATCTCCATCTTCATTAGACTGTTTTACTATTTCCACTATTAATACAGTGTGAGCTTTAGTGTTCCCAGATTCAATTTCCAGAACCATTACTATCAAATCTGCGTCATTGACATCAGTCACTGGATCTCTTAATGTCAACTCGACTATACCTTGTCCATACTCGACCTGGAATAAATCGGAAAATTCTAAAAGAAACTAGTGTTTTAAGTGGCTATTGTCCAAAAAATTTCTGAGTAACTTTATACACCTACCTCCAACAAGAGTGTAGTTGAACTCAGTTAGCGAAGAGTTATCAAGATAGATTGGAGCCATAGAAAGAATTTCATTTTCAATATACCCTCTATAGTACTGTTGAACGAACTGTGGAGATTTAGTGACACAATCTAAAAACAAAAGAACGTCTTGAAATTGATCCCTGAGGAGCGATCGAGGAGCTGAGGTTATAATATACGGTTATGGCTTTATTCAAAAAAGTTCATTCTAGTATTTTTATGAGTAGGCACACTAGAACAACCCGTTCTTGTTTCACGCATGCCAGCGATAATATAATATTATTTACATAAAATTAATAAGTGTCATTGCGTGGGTCTAGATTTTTGTAAAATATACAAATGCTATGAAACTATATTATGCTCATTTAAGATACCAAATAAAAATGGTATATTTTTATATGAGGAACATATAAAGCATCATTTCTTTTTTATGCTGTCCTAAAATATAAGTCCTATCGTAGTTTATTTATTAAATCCATTTCTCCAACCTCAAATAATTTACTTTAATGAATACAACCACAGCTTCAACACAAGTTTAATGAGATTGAAATAAAAGGCTTGAACACCCTCCTGAATTAAGTAAGCTCATTTATTAAGTGGCTTAATTGATTTCTTGGTGTATACTTGACTTGCAACTCCCCCGCGGTTTTACCCACGTTTTACCCGTTCCCATGAGAATTTGGGATAAAAATAGCCTATAACTTTCCCGTTGAATTTGGTTATCCATTACAAAAAGAGCCCATACAAACAAACAAAGTTATAAACTTTACCTCATTATACTATTAGTATAGAAAAACAATAAAGAGTTTTATTAAAGTATTTCTCATCACAAGGAAGATAGAGTCAGTTGGTTTTGATTTTTCAAAAACAAATCAGCGCCTAATAATAAAAGCGAAACAACAAGACAACTCGTAATTTCCTGTACAGGTGTGCAAATAGCTCTTACATAAAATTAGTAACAGCTAATGAAAGAGTACCTTTGGGTAATTCAATGAGTATGGCCGCCCGTCCAAAGGAAGCCCCATTATTAGCGATTACAGTGAACAGTAATTGATTGTTATTTTCAACAACACTGACAGGTATTGTTCCGTTCAGTTCCAAAGTAATCACGTTGTTATCATGGGATAAGGCGAACCATTGAGACTGATCTGAAAAGGGAATTTTGAAGATTACATAATAAAGATTATGAACACCGACTAACCACCATATAACATCTGTAGAGCATGTCAAATTGTCGGTCCCAGTAGTTTTAATCATCGGGCTATGTCGAAGTCCTGAGGGATCTCGGGTTCCAAACCATTACTAATGAAATAATAGCCAAAAATCTAATACCCAGGATACTCACTAAACTATTCTTCTTCTTAAAGAATCTTTACTAAATAACAGATAAAAGTACAGTAGTAGATAGATTAACTTATTGATACACCTTACCTCCTTCTAATTCAAATGTCACAGCATCATCAAAACCATTAGACAAACTAATCACATCATTCATTTGTAACCCAGATTCAATATCATAACTGCCTCTGTAATAAGCCTGACTGAAAACAGGCACTTCAGTTGTCAAATTCTCATTCTTCACTAAATGTACTACAACGCTTGTCCAAGTGGAAACAGCTCTTTCTCTACGAGCTTCTACATCGAGTACGATGAAATCATTGTTCGTTACATCTTCTATTGGCAGCGTGTTTAAATATGTTATTTGCACGACGTTGTTTGAAGCGGACAGTTGGAAATGTTGATAGTGTTCTGTGAATGAAATCGAGCTTTTATGTTATTATATAAAGTTGAGATTGAAGCTTAGACTAAAGGCTAAACTAAAGGTCATTTTTATATTATAAAAATAGGATGTAACACGAAACGGGTTTGCTAGATATTTGTCGCTCTTTACTGGGGTGAATGTTTACATAAAAATATAACGTTAATTGTTCCGATAGTTGTATAAGTGAGGCGTAAATTGCATGCAAATCTCCAATAGAAAATCGCAACATCTTTAAATCACGACAAATTTTTCATAAAATTCAAATTCGTTGAAACAGTTGTCTTGAATCCACATTACCTCCAGACAAATGGAATGATGTTCCCTCTATATACCCCGAGTCGAGAGTTATGTCTCCCAACGAAAAGACGTCGCCTTCTAAACTTCCCAAGTATGTATTTTGAGCGAATCTCATGTCTGCAGGCTCCGTTAACTCTGTAACATACACGTTTAATTATCCCTACTTACGAAGTTTAATCACTAGTACTTATATTCCGGAATCACTTGAAAAACACACCTCGTAAAACTTAAATATTCCGTAATAAAGTTTCGCCTACCGTAAAAGAGACATCTTACTTTAACTGTGTTTTAAGGGAGCGATAAAAAAGTGTTAGTGAAACAAACTCCTTCGATGTAACTTCGCTTGACACTCATAAGAATGTCGAGATTCGTTTGTAAGATTCCATTCTGCCAGTAATACAAAGCCCCCGGCGGTCGTTTAAGGCGCACAAAATATTGTATCGTGTAAGCTCTCAACCGTATGATTAACATTGCAAGGGCCCGAAAGAGTAACTTATCACATCAAAAAACCTATTTGGTGAGAAATTCGAGATTTTAGTCTAATACCTAAGAAGTAGTTGTTTTTCTAAGTATAAACTTTTAAAAAATATATTAAAATGACGCATCTCACTGTTGATATCAATGAGACAGAGCACTAACTAACTAAGTATCATTTACTCTACTAATGATAACTAGGCTTAACTAACTATAGCAAACGCGGGTAAAAGATGCAATTCAGATTTATTTTAATTTAATAAAATATATATTTAAGCGATTCAAATTACCACAATTTAAATTTAACTAATCCGAGCCTGTTAAAAATGTACTTGATTTTGCATGTTGCTTACCTGTTGGGAATCCAATTACGATAGCGGCATTCGCCCCCACAGTTAACGCTTTGTCAGCTAACACGTTGAATAGTAGGACCTTTTCATTAAAAATCAAATCCTCCGGCGGAGCAGAGTCTAACGATATTGTGACAACGTTATCGGAGTATGTGATACCGAAATATTTGGAGTGCTCTGGGAACAAAAGGGTTCATTCTATTTTCAAATATATATTTCAAAAATAGAATTTAACAAGCTTATATATTTAGCAGTTTTGCATCTTCCAGGTAGACAGGATAGTATTGAAGGTATCTGGCACGTTTTAGTTTTTTATTGATACATTCAAAGGAATCTTGTTTCAACAATAGGATTATACGTGTAGGCACACAGTTAATCCTGATAAATTCTAAGAAGTTTTTTACAGGCTTTAATCTAGAAGCAGTAGATCTAGTAGTTTCTTGTAATCCTAATTAAACCTTCTTCATATAAAATATTATTATCAAACTTTAAATAATATTCTAAGTTTATTGATAAAGAGGAAACTCCAGGGGAGTGATAAGTTCGACAAGACAACCCTTCAGTTTCACAGTTTCAAGAGGCTTGTCGGGATAGGCGCTTTCGAATGTCCATTAATAATTAATATCTTCAATTTGTCCCTAGATATAAAGACGTACGAAAAGCGAAATAAACATTAAAAGTTTCTTCGTGGTAGTGACCTAATTACGCCGATAGTTAATATAATGCGGCAAATATTAATTCACTGAAGTATACTTGTATAGTTGATAATTAGTACATTCGACAGCTTAAAAATCGTATTAGCATCGTATACAAATAAATACCAATTTCAAAGCCCAAGTCAGTAGTTTTAGGCTAAAATAAAATACTGTAGTCATCTGTAATGTATCAATACATAAGTACGTAAATCGTTCACCTTAACTTAAAGTATTACCTCCATCGAGTCTGAATGACACTCCGTCGTCGTATCCTTGAGATAAACTAATGGATTCAATCTCAACGTTGGATGCTCCCAAATATGTTCCATAGTATATGTTCCGGCTAAATATAGGAGTTGAGTCGTCCTCTTTTAATATATCAATGAGTATAGTGGCTGTGGTAGAAACTGCGTTAAGCCCCGATGCCGTGAGGGTCAGCAAAATGACGGTGTTTTGTGTAATAACGGTCTCGGGGAGGGTAGACCCCAAACTCACGCTCACTACACCTTCGGTATTTGTTATATTGAAATATTCAGAATGTTCTGAAAATTAATAACAGTTAGGCACATGGTGGTATTGTTATATTTCATCAACTCTTTTCTAAGAAATATATAGCTACTGGAATAAAATGATGAGTGGTGATATACTATACACTATATCAAATTAGTATAACATTTTATTTCTCTGAAAAAAAAACAACAACAAAAATATCCATAACTTACCTCCTGTCACAGTGAAATTCACGGTTTCATCGTAGTCAACGTCCAATCGTATATCACCGAGCGTTAGAACATTATCCTGAACAGTTCCCTTGTAAAATGTTTCTTGAAATATTAATTCCTTCGCTGCAATATGGAGCGTCAAAAGAAAGTAAAGGATAGGCCCATAAGTTGCGGAAATAGCCTTGGGTGGGATAAAGCATCATAGTCAGAGATTTATTAGGGAGAAGAATTTTATTTAAGCGAGTTACAAGCTTTTATATAAATTATAAAGAGAAAGATAGCTCTGGAATCGAAACGAGGCAATGGACATTTAACCTTACCAATATTATAAATGCAACGTTTGTGAGTATGTACGAGTATGTATGTTTGGTAATCTTTCACGCAAAACCTTTATATGGGTTATATATCAGAATAAGATATGGAAACTTTCTATCCCGAAAATCTCGTGGGAACGGTTACAACGCAGGTCAAACCGTGGGACGTGGTTAGTACAAAATACTTATTGTTTTCTACGTATTTTTGTCAAAATGATCTTAAGTTACCTGTCTTTCAGAACTAATATTAACAGCCCACGTACACGTCTAAATAAAAAGCTGTTTCGTTGGCTGAAATCGGATTAGTTTTATAGAAAAACACGAACATCAATTATTGTTGATCATTATTGTAGCTGTGGTTTTCGTTACTCAATTTGTTCCTTAACAACAAATCATAAAAGCGTTCAACTTTTTATGATATGTTGCCATATAAACATGAATATTTGTTAAACACGTCAATACCATACGTGATCTATAATGGGTAAACTTTTAATCAGTTTCACCAAAAAGCTTTAGGTACTAAAAGACATCGAAGTTAAAACACCACGTTAACAGATCGAACCTATATGGTAAATTTTATGGTAAGTTTACAAATACTCATATAATTATGTTGGTACTATCATGATCGTAATTAATACAATTTATACCTGCAGGTAGAGCGATGATAAGCGCCGCGTTGGCCCCGACTGTACGTGGTTTTTCAGCTTCAATTGATAACACAACGTGCTGGTCAGCGAATATTTCCGCAGGCAAACTGGTAGCAGATACTATGACGTTTGCACCGATTCGAGTTATTTGGAAGTATTCTTCATGAACTGTTGAATAATAATGAAATTAAACTAGTGTAGTAGAAGTAGTATAGCATATAATGTCCTAGTGCTGGGCTAAGGCCTCTCATCTCACTGAAGATACCATTATAGTAATAAGGATTTGACGCATTCAAGTCGCTTGCCTAATTCGGTTTGGTGATCTCAAGCCAAGTTTGAAAAGTAGAAAACATGTTTTCGGTTGACCCGGAAATTTAAAGGAACATCCATTGCTTTTACGGATTTACCAATGATGGTTTAGACATGGTTTGCGTGCAGAATATGATTTTTAACCTTTTGAAAACCCTTAAAAACCAAGTTCTCAACAAGACGCAAATACATTCGCGAGCTGTTTGACCTTTAATCTTTCGAAAGGAGGTTTACGCCAACAAAGGAACGGCAAGCTCATTAGTGGCTAATCTGGTGAAAGATCCATAGTACTCGTGTTTGGGCCACACCCAACGGATTTGAGCAAAGTTTTGTCGGTGAATCATTAATCAAAGGTTGCTTGCGGTAAGTTAAAGTAGCATGGAAAGTATCGTATTTACCTCCGAATATTCCAATATTGACAGTATCGTCGGCGCCCTGTGTTAAAACAATTTGTTCGATAGCTAAACCGGTTTCCGGGTCGTAGGTCCCACTATAGATTGCTTTCTCAAACACTGGAGTCAAAGTATCGTCCTTTATTAGCTCGAGACTGACTATTGTGATCGCCTCACTCGACGGAGACGAGGCAACCACTTCCAAAGAAATGAAGCTATTACTTTCAATTATGTCATCAGTGAGAGACGTCATTGTTATCGTAACTACATTTTCCACAACACTAGCGCTGAAATAGGAGGAATATTCTGAAAAACAAATCATTTTAAAGTTACAAGTTGCAAATATATAATCAGGGAATTTAATTGTTCTCGTAATTAGTTTCTAACGTCTTTGTCATTTGATATGAAGTTTAATAATTATTTAAGTAACTTTAATTAAATTGAAAGATTTTTCGTGCGTAGGCATTCCTTCACAAAATATTTCGTAAATTTCAAACTACTATTTTGGAAATAATATGTTTGGTATTTATAGAAAAAAAATCCAATTACTTTTGTTACTAAAAATAAATATATAAGATTCCTAAATCATTAATAAAAAGTATTTTTCTTCTATCAACAGTAAAAAAGAAAAATGAAAAAGAACATAAAAAAGAATGGTATAAAATATGGTTCAACTTCATGTCTGGGTTGAGTTTGAAGTAATTACGTGCGGTCCCAGTTTTTTAAGAATAGTAGATAAGATTATCTCGAAAATGTTTTACTTTTAAAGCTAAGTTCCTTACAATTTATGAGTACTGACTTGAGTAATCTAGATTTTCTCTATGTCTATATCAATTACTAACTATCTGTTTTTATGACTTGATCATTATTGTATTGATGCTTCGATCAACAATACACAACAATGTGACAGAAATGTGTTATAATGTCAGTGAAGTACCTCCGTCCACAGTCGCTGTAACCGTGGTATTTTCGTATCCGTCAATTAATATCAACGCCGGAAGTGAAAGCACATTATTTTCAATTGCGCCAACGTAGAACGAACTCTCGAAACTCAGTGATGATTCTGAAATAATATCAAAATTTATATTCTCTTTATTACCATATCAAAGGAAGACTTGAAGCAGTTGAGACTCAAATACCGAATTGCTTTAGAATACATTTTACAGTAATCAGTAGTACTAAATAATGCTCTCGAATTACGTATTTACGTTTTTACAAGAAATCTAGTAGGTAATAATCCTTTGTAATGTTTAAAAAAAGAATGGAAAGACTGTATATTTTCCCCAAAATAAATTTAAAAGTGATTTTTAATTTTAACTTTTATAGATAGATGCCTACTTTGAAAATTTATTTGTAGATTGCAAGGCAAACCTCCGTTCTATTTTCTTACTATTCTGACGAGAGTTGATTTTTAAATCAAACCATCATGACTGATTTGTCAACGAAAAACTACTCCTTCCATTAAGGAAAAGGGTTCAGTGATGGGGTAAAAAAATAATGAAATCACTAAACCTTTTTCCTCTTCAGGAGGAATCGTCTTTGGCTAGAAAATTTACCACCATAGTTCATATTTTAGCTCTTGTAAGAAAAAATAAAGCGCGGTTAAATTCTTGTTGCAGTAGGTTCTTGGTTATTTATTTTAAACTAGGAAAATATAAAGAGGAATACCTTCGGGAAATTGTACAATGATCGTAGCGGAGCCTCCGCTTGTGTTTTCCCGGTTGGCCCGCAGTATTAAATAAATCTGATTTGTTGCCACCACTTCGTTAGGCAACGGATTTGTAACGACAATCGTTACCTCATTGTCTGTTATAGTTAAAGAGAAATTATCTTCGTATTCTGAAAATACACAAAAAATTCCGAATTGATAATTCACCTGATAATGTAAATGTGGTTTTATATTATTCAAAAGGAAAATTTTGAAATAATTTATGTCTTGCCATTACAGGGGAAGACCATTTTAGAAATTAATGTTATTACCATTTATTAAACGTCGATAATTTCGGTAAAATAGTTGAGGTAAACTTTATTTCTTTTTGTAAATAATTATACCGTTTCTTTATTTACGTGACTTTTGCATACTCTATTTGAAAGAACTTAGTTACCTATTTATTAAAATACTAGCAGCGCCCCGCGGTTTTACCCGCGTTGTGCCCGTTCCCGTGGGAATTTCGGGATAAAATGTAGCCTATAGCCTTCCTCGATAAATAGACTATCTAACAGTGAAAGAATTATTCAAATCGGTTCAGTAGTTTCTGAGATTAGCGCGTTTAAACAAACAAACAAACAAACAAAACAAACTCTTCAGCTTTATAATATTAGTATAGATTTACCTAATCGGTGAAATAGCATCAAAGAAAATAAAATTAAAAGTTTAAGCCACGTAAAAGATTTCATAATATTTTTTGGAACTTTGTCCTTATAGATTTACTATAAGGTCAGGTCTAAGCTCCTGAAAAAACAAAAAGGTTTTTCTTCAATCTACGGTAACATACCTCCTTCCAAAGTAAAGTTTACATGTTCGTCGAAGCCTTGTTGGAGATGTATGCTCTCTAATTGAACTAATTGATGGTCGTCTGAGTAGTTCACGACATAGTACGGTTGACTGAACACTGGCTCTTCGGGGAGTTGGAACTGTGCGTCAGCAAGGATTGTGACGGTAGCAGATGTCGTCAAGGGCTCGTCGCCAGTGAGATCCACGTCCTAATGAAACAATAAATTAAATTAACAAAGTTTCACAAAACTTGCAAGCGTTATGATATGAAATTGCTTTATGGAGATTGTATCAAATTGTAAAAAAATATTTTTTGAGTTATGATACCTACTTATATACTAATATTATAAAGAGGTTTCTATTTTTTTTTGTAAGGGTAATCTCAGAGACTACTAATCCGATTTTAATAATTATTTTTTGTAATCGATAGGATACATTTAATGGGAAGGTTATGGGCTATTTATTATCGAAAGGGGGGTAAGATTCCGTTTGTGAAAGAAACATAGAAACCTGTTCGCTGGTAACAAATATGGTAATAAACGTCAAACATAGGTATAATTGTTACCTATCTTGCTGTCGCAGCTTCGACAGGATTTTGACGCGGACCATGATGCATACTATTACACCATGATATATGTAAACTTAATTACACACACAAGTATGACTCAAGGGTGCTCTAAGATACTCACTCGAAAATAAAATATCTATATCAATAAGCTTCAAGGGTATAAACACTACAAACATTATTATAATAGGTAATGAAATGAAACACTGTTCAGCAATATACTAGAAAAGCTCACCGTAGCACTGATTCTCAAGGTAATAGGTTCTGTCAGTGACCTCAAAAATGTAGTAGTCCTCAGAACAGCGTTAAATTCCTTAGCAACTGTCGAAGAAGCTGAGTCATATTCAATTTCAAAATATGGGTTCTCTTCTATTGTGAAGTCTATTCTTTGTGTAGTAAGGTCTATATCTCTGACGGAGATATAACTCAAACATCCTGTCACGAGAAATCCTGGAGGCAAAGGCGGTGCGACGACAAATTCAAAATTATTTGAGGGAATAAATTGTGGTGCGTTGTTGTTAGTGTCAATCACGGAGATGAGGAATATCTGAAACATTAAAATGCGTGTATTATACCTTGTTTTAATATTGCATACTAAGAAATAAAATGTTTTATGTTAGATACTACAGATAGAGGAAATAAGATTAGTTAGTAATATAAGATGGAGCTACTAATGTAGGTAAAAGTTTTCCATTTTGTTCCAATTTTAAAGCATACAATGAAATAAGAGTCCAGAGAATCGTGCCATACATTCTAGGGAGATAAAACGTTATGTGATAGAAACTAGATATATGGAACGTTGAAAAAGTAAATTAATACGACCAAACATAGATAACTCATGTAAACTACTGTGTGAAAACTCCGCTAAAACAAATATTACTTTAGTTTTAAAAGCTTTTCAGGGCCAATTTTTCGTTCTCTAAGTAACTTTTATCAGATAGTTAAATAAATCATTTATGACAGTAATTTTTAAGAAAATACTGTCAAAGTTATTCTATTCTAAAAGTTTTTGTTTTATAAATCACTTAAAGTGCAAATCTTCTGGAAGAGATGTTTTTTCATACGACAAACAACATTTATTACAACTTTGAAAAGTCGATAATGTTCTAGAAGTCATGTCTTAGGTTCAAGCAAACGATACACACTTTGAATTAAAACTGTTAAAAATGTCTACAGAAACTGTGATCATAGAACCAGACTTGTGACCACGAAACTGTGTAAAGGGGACGAAACGATAGACAAAAAACCAGCTAATATTATATATGCGAACGTAAGTTTGTTCGGTGAAGTTATTATGTATGTTTGTGACTCTTTCACCCAAAACCATTTAACGAATTTGGACGAAACTTTTTTCATATAGGTACTATTTTTAATACATGGTATAAATTTTATCCCGAAATTCCCGCGGGAACAGCTACAATACGGTTAAGACCGCGAGTTGCTGGTGTGAAATAAAAGCAATGTGTATCCGTAAACGTAATTTTGGGTTGGAAAATCAGCTCTTTTTCAAACTAATTACCAGTGTAGCTGTAGTCCCACCAGTACAGCTGAAAGTCACGGTCAGTGACATGCTGGATGACACTTCAATCTCTTCATAAGCCTCGTACTCTGCCCTTGTGCTCATCACGAACTGGGAGTTTGAATGAGACACTTCCAGATACGGCCCACCGATCGTTCCTTCACCGTAGGTCACCGTTTGAATACCTAAAAAAGTATAAACAGAATACAATTAACCTTTGTAATCGTTATTTACTTAACTAATAAAAAAACTTAGGGTCTTATTCATAAACGCTTATTAAATATAGAGCATGTATAAATAAGGCGGTTAAAGTACACCCTTTTGTGCAAAAATCTCACATTATTCCAACAGAGTTTTCGCTAAAAACTTTTCAAACCGTGGTTTTATTTATGTACAATATTCTCAGGCTCCACTCGAACGCGAGTTTCAAAGAGGAACTCATTAGAATAACAAATATTTACCTGTTTTAACGTAACAGGTAGATTAATAGCTAATATATACGTATGTGTACGTTTATTGGCATGTAGTTTCAATATCCTTTTTGTTTTTCCCCTAACCTGGAGATCCTGGAGAGAGAGGAGGAGATCCTGGGCCCGGACTGCATTAGCTCATTCATCGCTCACCGAGGGGGGGGGGGGATTGCCACCTTCAATACCTAAGTAGGTAAGTACTCTTTTTTATTCCCTAATCGCAGCTTTTTCTTAAGATGACGTAGACAAATCACTAGATTAATTCATATATCGTTCATATAGATTAATTAAAAGACAATTGAAATAACCGAGACCTACATATGTATAATTAAATGTGCCTTCCAAGCACGGTCAGATACTTAGATTTCAACCACTATAAACCTTCTTCAAAGTAGTAACCACGATGCAATTTGTAAGATTATACACATACATACAGTGTGTGAACATACAAACACACCTACAGTCAATTACATACGTTGATGAACACTTTCAATATTAAAAACACTTCATCATTAAAAGATTCCATAAATAAGTTCACTCAGGTGTTTTGTAGTATTGAATGTGTTTATCAACTTTTGTAGTTGACTGTACATGTAGATTTTATTGTCTAAGGCCTGAAACTGCGTTAAGCGTGCCCCGTCACGAGCGGGCACACTCGCGGTTTTAATACAAAAGTGCTACGTAGCGGGGACCCGCGCGGGTGCCCGCTGAACGCAGTCTCAGGCCTTAGGTCCTCTATATCCGTTTCCTACTTTCCTAGGATGACATTTCAGAATTCATTTATTTTAGTGGTAAATGTTAATTACTTGTGTACTACTTATTTTAGTGGTAAATGTTAATTACTTGTGTACTTACTTCGGGTAAAGGAATTCGTGCCCTTAATTGGCTTTCTCGTGTGAGGTTTCATCGATTTATGTCACAATGTGGGTACGGATTTCTTTCGAGAGTTTGATTGATGTGAAGTGTAATGGAAATTTATCGGAGGGATGTAGGTATTTTAGAAATACAATAGGGGGATACGATGTTTAATGAAGTCAAACATACACCGAGTAGGTTCATAGATAACTCGAGTTCTTGCTGAGAAGTGTTCTGATAAAAGCTCTTAATGTGTAGGTTCATAGTACCTACATACATTTTGATAGCCTAAATGTTAAACTCATACAGATTAGCAAAACCGTTTTCACGGCTGGAGTATTTCTTAAATTAAGCCAGTTATTATAAATATGCTGTAATGATAATGAAAAGAAATCACATCACAAATTAAAGCCTAATTTCTATGTTTTTTTTATTAGCATATCAAAAAAAGGTTTAAGTGATAAGTTTAATTCGTTATAATATTGAATTATTTGAGCATCTGTTATCTCATTATTTTATAGCTCTTAATAAAGTGTATTCAGAAACAAGTTTATCATTATTATTCCATTTGAATACTTATCGAGGAGGTATTAATGTTTTTTGTCATTGCGATATTTTATTATAAGTCTGGATTCCTTATCTTGATTTCTCTCCTACAGAGTTGCTGATAAATAGAGTTGAAAGGATAAACAATCTCATTTATTTACCTTCAATGCTGGTTGTGCTACGACTCATGACGGTGCCGCTAAAAACATCCAAAATGTCTGCCGTGACCGGTACGGCCCAAAGGCCGACACCTTCCATTTGACACCCTGTAATATTAAATTAATATAATAATAGGTTCCTACTTTGACAAGGTCCCCCATAGAACGCAGGCGGCACGGAGCATCTTAGCATATTTTATTGAGATGGGACCATGTTCCGGTCTTCGTCGTGGTTACGAATTATGAATATAAACTGTTCAATAACATTTTCCTAAAAGTTTCCTTATGAAATTTTAATACTGCATTATAAATGAAGGAAGTATTTTTGTGGGAGTCAGTATGTACCTATAACGATAATTTCGTAAAATGGGTTCGTTGTATAAATTAAGCTTCAAACAACTACTTTTTACTGGTATTGTATTTTTATTATTTGTTAACTAAGTTATTTCCCATTATATTTCAATAGCATGCCCATAACATAAATGCCAAGATAAGATTTGAATAATAAAGTCTATCATATAGTTTATTTATCTAACATCTATTTATAACGCTTATGTCAATAATCGTATAATATATTTAAATCGACAAACAATAACCTCATACTATCACGAAACCATTTATTTAAAAACAGTACTAAATAATTTAAAGTTGACTTACCATGTGTGACGTGTAGTACAGCCACAACTATTTTCAGAACAGCAAGAAACTTTGCCATTGTTTATTATTGAACACAGCTGATTGTACAAACATCACATTCCTTAAAAGGAAATGAACAATCAAATAAGTTATTCGCTAATTCGGCACATAAGTTACACAAATACAGTTAAATTCGGCAATTCACTTACCGAATACCAAAAAATAGCACTTCAAAAACATTAACAATTAGCACACTTTGTGTAAACACTTGAAAATAGTTGTATTGACACGTCAGATTACTAAACAAATGTATTAAGGACTAAATATAGATGTTGATTTTCCGATGTGGTTTTGTTCTATGAAGAATATCGTATCAATTGATTATTATCTTTGCGAGGAAATAACCTGATAACAGTATAATAATGTGATAACACGAAACTAAATATCTACTAATTATCGGTTAGTTTCGCTATGCTCGATTCCCGCTATGCACTGATCATAAAATACCTTCCAAAAAGTGCCGCTTTGCTCTGAATTTCTCAGTGCTACCTTTAACAATGGAAGGTACAATTCGATAGAAAAGTGTTTTTAAAGTAAACTCTTAAAGCTAGCCTGGGACTGCATAGTTTGAGGAAAATTGTTTTGGTAAATAAAAATCTAATTTAAATTTAAGAATTGCGTATATTTCGATTAAAAATATAAAAACGCTATGTAACATAAATCAACTCAAAATCATGAGATTAGCCAAGAAAATATATATTTTCAGATTCCAAAGTTACACTTCCACTGCATTTAAGATCACTTCTTTTATTTACACATTGCCAGACAACAGTTCTTTTATTTTGTCTTACAAAATGGTAATTGTGTCCGGTATATAACAGGGTCTTTCCACCACGTCTTCTATCAATTATTGTATAATTTTTAACCGGACCACGGGAAGAACTTGCGTCCGACATGATTGCAGACGTACTAACGAACTCACCTAATTACGCTTATCAGTAAAATAAAGTTGCACCAAAACCGCAATCCTACTGTCTCTTTCTATTCAAGGACAAAAGTTAACACTCAGGTACAAATTCCCGGAAGAGGTAACCCAAAAAACTCGTTGTTTTGGTGTTGACGGTTTAAGCTAGGTGTTGATTAACACGAATACTGTTTACTAGTTATAGTTAGTGAAACTAGTAAGAGAGTATTTATTTAAATTTTTATTTATTTAAACATAAGCATTTTCCTTTCGACAGTCCAAGAATCTGATTCCGTGCATAGCGGCACTTTTTGTTAGGTATTTTATGATCAGTGCATAGCGGGAATTGAGCATAGCGAAACTAACCGCTAATTATAATAAAGAAAATAGGTATGCTGTTTACTTGAAACATATATTTTTCTGTCATTACTTAATGTATTTTTTTTATAAAATAATGATGAATATCTGGTATCACTGACAAGGTCTGGATAAACGTATTTAATTTGGAACATATAATTTGAAATCCCCCAATTAAGATAACGTAATTACAAGTATAATAATATGTTAGGAGGTTAACGAGCGGTCTAAAAGGACTTTTTCGTGTGAAATATTGCTTAATTTAATACCGTCATTAATATTGTTAACTTTTAGTTAGAATAACAAATAATAATTGGACGTCACAGAGGGAGGATTTTGCCCTGGTTTCATAAACATATATAGACAAAAAAATATACAAAAACACTACTAAAGAATTAATAGTAGAATATTTACGCTGATAGGTATATAACCTAAGTAAAAATGCCTATGGAACTACATAATTTGATTCCACTTAAAATATCATGCCGAAATTAGTCAAAACAATGTAATAATATTGTGTCTAATTCTTTATCTATTAGTGTCTTACATTAAATAGTTTTGTTTTTGATTTTACTTGGTTGATTCGAAAATCGAATTGTAGGTTACAGTATCTTAAAACATTTCCCGGTGTCCAAGGTATCTACATGCATATCAAATCCTAACGTGATTGGATGATAAAAGATATGCAACTTATCAATAAATAGATATGATTCAATGTCTCAAATATTTTGAATAGATTTTTATTCTACTGTATTGACAACTGTCTCAATGACGAAGACTCTCGTCTTTAGCGAAGTAAACTAATTTAAAGCCAAATATTACTGGATGTCATTCATTTTTGTTTCCGACAAAACTAAAGTCAAAGTACACATAGTGAGTAAAGTCCAGTCGTTTCTTAAAAAGTGAAATATACATGTACTTAGTGCATATTTACTTAGTGCACACTTAGTGCATATTGTGTAAGTACTTAGTGCATATTGAACCAGCACTTGGTTGATAAGTATAGTTCTTTTCAGTCGTCCCTCAGCTTGGGACTGAAGATTGAATGAATAGATGAAAATGAGCATGGTGCCTACGACTATTCAATTATGAGCTGTATATCTTTAAAGAAATAGTACATCAAATGAATTGTACCTACCGTGATGTTGTACCGATCGTATTCATTGTGGACTTACTTAAGTTATACTATTTTATACTTAGTTTCATTCGAAAGTATGATGACTAATCAATTTAAAAGTTGTTTTCGTTACTTTGGTCCCGATAGTTAAGTATTAAAATCTTAATCCTAGATAGTAAAATAATTGCAAGCTAAATTCACAATCATCAGATGATATAATTGCGCAAATAACGTTGAGAAATTGACAGATTTAAAAAAAAAATCATTTTATTGATAAAACATTGCTAGAATGGCCCTTTCTTTTGGTATTAATATATATGTACAGTATCGTGTTCCGATAAGATAAACAACAAAGCGTCAGCCGGTTAGTACCCAACATTATAACAATTAAACTATATTTTATCATATAACATTTATCAAACGTGATTAATTCATGACGACAATAGTAATTAAATCCGGAAAGTATTATTTGAATTTATAAATTTCATGAGCGTATTTAAAAGCGTATTTAAAAAGGAGGGTATAGGCCTGGACCTGTCCAATAGGGCCAAGGTGCACTCCAAGGGCAATATATGTTCTATCATTTACCTCTTCCTTTCACTCAGAAAGTATCCCCGTACGGGCCGAGCAGCACGTTGCTTAACAATCGAATGAGTTAACATAGCTTAGTCAAACTACGCCATGAACGCTAGAGTGAAATGTCTTTATAGAAAAAAACGAAGATTAAACCTCGCCAAGAGCGAGCATCATATCTTATTGGCGAAGGAGAAAATATACCACCTATTAAATCAGATGACGAAAAAATGGTTCCTTAATTTAGAAGTTGAAAGCACTCATGTCTGGCAGAATCATATTTATTTTATTATGTAATAGTTGGAATAAATGTTCTTACAAATACCTACATACTTTTTAGCTTAACAATGTATATAAAATATGGCGTCATAAGTATTTATGACAAATTGTAAAACAATCGCAAATACAGTATTGATTAACATCTACCGTTTTACATTTTGAATTTCTACAATCTAAATATAGATACAATAAAGTTGCATGTTTGTTTCCAAGCGCTATCTGGCAATGGCAATCTAGGAAACTGATAAATATGTTTGTGTGCTGTCACAGTCTTAAAATAGAATAAATGCCTACAATTCCAAAATTCACAAAGGAACGAGTAAAACCATATAGCACATCTAGTGATTCAATAAAAACATTTATCACTTATATTGCTAACAGATATACAAGTCAAACACAGCTCATAACGTGATACATCTAAATAAATCGCTAAATACTTAATGCCATGTATCAATAGTGGTTACATCATGGTTTTGCTCCATGCTGTCTTGGGGTTTCCTATTCACAGACACGTTTAGAGCCAATAACTGTTGAATAGGCAGGCGAGGCGACAGGTTAACCATGCTGGCCCATTGTCCAGAACATAGCTCGGGAAACTTGAGTTTCTTGAGAAAGTGACCTTCAAGGTACCAGGGTGACACGCACGTAGGAGAGTAATCCCAGATCTTCATCTCGTTTAGTCGGACCCATCTGAAATAATGTGTTTTGTTTAGTGAACTAATTGAGTGCTTAGAGAATAGATTAGATTTGCTCAAGAAATAGATGAGAAGTACTATTTTTAGACCGTAATATAAGGTTATTTGTACCATGTGTACGAGTTAGTATATTGTATTTTTGTAAGTGGTTATGTAGATTTTAAAAATCGAATAAATGTTATTTTCTCTATTTTTTTAAACAATTTCGCTATTTTTTAAAGCTATTTTTTGGTTTTAGTTTAATTAAATATAAAATATGCTGATAAAATGTTGGTAAAATTTTATTTTTTGAGTCCTTTTAAAGTAAAATAAGTTCATTAATATCTAAGCTTTTTAAAAATTCCATGTAGAATTTAAAAACAAACAAAACATTACAGGAATTTCTGTGAAAATTAACTTGGAACAGCGTCACTAAAGTTGTTCTGAAAAATATTGTAATTTTAATTTATAATTGGATTAATATCTATACATATAAAATTCTTTGTTATGAATGACTGAATGAATGATTGATTAACGCACAACACAAACGGCTGATCGTAATACCTGCAACTGGGAGGGTGTGTTTTTTGTATGACGTAGGCTTCCAAATTAGAAAGGATTTTCTGAAATTCTACTTCGAAATAGGTGAAAAAGGGGTGAAACATTTGTATGGAACAATATGATTCTTTAGTCGAATCTACTTAAAATTTTGCATACACATTCTTTAACGGAATTTATGGAAGACGTATTAATGGTTTTTTTTAATTGAAATCCATCTTAGAACGGGGTTCTAAAATAACAAAATTCGAGACATAAAAAGAAAACAATTTTAACTTTTATCATAACCATTTCGACTCCTACGCGAACGAAGTCACGGGCTAGTAGCTAGGGCTAATAGCTAGTAATCAATAAGATCACAATAAGAAGACATTTTTGTAGTCATTAAACAGTTCCGAAACAGTTCATACAGTTAAACTTCCATTAAAACTTTTTATAGATATCTGAAGAAGTTATAAGGATTATGTTGTAAGCAAAGGTTGTCCACATTCCCGGGAGACTATATCATCTCTTTACCTTAAATTTGATATTTCCACAAACTTCTGTGTTTTTGACTAAAACATTTACATATACTCCTGATCAGACTCATAGTGTCAAATACATAATGTCCATAGATCTTCGTAAAATATACAATATTTCCCGTGTCTTCAAGACGGCTTATCAAACCCGTTCCACTTGTCGTTAGATATAGAGTACAGAGAGAGTCAATATTTGAGTTATTATAAAAGCAAACTTACGCAGAAATATACAACGCGTGACAATCACAATGCCAAGGATTCCCAGACAACTTGACCATCGCCAATTTTGGCATATAGTCCAAAGTACGAGACGGCAGCGAAGGAAACAAGTTGCCATCCAAGTACCTGAAACACAAACAAGGAAATAATGAAGATGGAACGTATACTAAGTGGAACTAAGTGAACGGTTCAACTAATAATAAATCTCTGTAACTCACAGTGTTGTTAGATTTTTCAAAGTAGAAAACGTCTTGAAATACACTTCATACAATCTATTCTCAGACAACAAGAGTGAGGTTAAGTTATCTAAACCCAGAAAAGCGGTGACGTTAAGAAAACGCAATTTGTTTCTTGATAAATCAAGCTTCTCCAAGTTCGTGCAGTTGGAAAATATGTAGTCTGGTAAGTCCGATAACGAGTTCTCTTTGAGGTCCAGCGTGCGCAGGCGCCGCAGCGTCTCGAACTCGACGCCCGACAACTAAAATATTATAGGAAAACATACAAATCACATAATCTCCAAGCCTTAAAACAAAACGGAAGTAATGAAACAAAGTTATGCTTACACTGATTAGGTTATTATTGGACAAATCCAAAAAGGTCAAACAATTAAGGTGCCTGAATAGACCGTTAGGAACATTGCCTAATTTATTCTGATCCAATAACAAAGTTTCCAAAGAGACCAAGTTGACAAACGCCTGTTCGCTTATATTAGATATCTTGTTGTCCGAGAGCTTTAATATCTGAAGCGTCTTTATTTGAAACGTCCCGTTTTCAATTTTCTGTATTTTATTTTTAGACAAGTCAAGTATTAACAGGGATTCGAGACCAATAAAAGTGTCGGAAGGTACATACATCACGTTGTTATTGGATATATCGATAGTTTCCAAAAAGGAATTGTTTGAAAATAGTCTTTCTGGGAGGGTGTATAAGAAATTGTTTGACAAATCAACGTGGAACAGATTCTTTGTCAACTTAAAAGCTTCTCCATCAATTTCTTCCAAGTGATTTCTTTGCAGACGCCTGAAATGGAGATTGGATTTCCGTCTATTAGATTGGTTAGTACTACAGCTTGATATGATTTATAATCAAATATACGTCATCGTGTACATATATTTGCATAAAACCACCTCAAAAAATTACTAAAAGAAAAGTCAGACATAAAAAATGTTTCAGCATTGTGCCCTAACTGGTTGAACAAGCAAATCCGGTTCAAAGTTATTCAGAACTAATAATTTGTGTATTTTCAACCAACGACTTCGATTGCATGAACTTCACAATGGTATACAAAGGAAAAGTTTTAAATTGTTCCTTGCAGTCTTCTGTTGAATATAAAGTGTCATTTTATTTGCGTATTTATTTCGAGAACATACGAGTAAGTTTTACTGTATGTGGCTGGTGTTGGCTGTATTTTGAAACTATCATTTAATGATTTACTAAACTAAATAAAAATATACTCTAGCGAAGGGCAAAAATGCAACAATTTTTTTTTGTTTTTCCTAATCCTATATCGTCGCACTGGGGCACTCGCAAAGGTCTCCCTCAAACGCTTCCAGTCCCCTGTCCTTTAGACTTGACAAAGTTGTAATCAATATACACAGTACATATAAATATCAATCAATAGATGCGAGATATTATGCGTTATTATCGTGAATTCTCTCTTCGTTAAACTAATTGTATTCGAGCATAAATATATGTATACGATATAATAATACTCACAGAATCCTCAAACTGACTAAAGAATCAAATATACCGGGTGGCAAGTACTCCACGTGATTGTCAAACATATCCAGTTCAGTTAAGGACCTCATACCTTTGAATGTCGTCTTGTGGAGTGTTCGCAGTTTATTTGTACCCAAGTCTCTGAAAATAACTTCACAATATCCAAACAGTTGACTTTCAATCAATAGATATACTCGTACGTATGTATGAGATAAGTCATTGTAGTGTTACATAACACTATTTAAAGGAACCGGAGGTTCAATTTATATAATCGAAAACCCAACTATAAATAATTGATAAAGTGACGTTGGTTGTCTTTGCCAACGTCACTTTGTTAATGAATATTCAGCACCTCGATTCAATTCCTGTGAAATCACACGAGAAAGGTTTAGTATTCGTAAACATTGCCAAAAGTAACACAAAACAAAGTCTCTCAATGAATAAAACTCTGGTCGAGGGTTAGAGCTTTAGAAAAGCAATTATATGCTTATTTACAATTTATTTTGTCTCTGGAAATAGTTTTAGGGTGTAAATACACACTTCAGGAAGTGTAAACAACCTTTAACGTGTTGTGTTGTTGCAAGTGCAAATGCAGGTTTATCTATCTCAAATCTTGCGATCTAAATGGACTACCTATTACGCAGTTGTATAAACAACAGAGCCTTCTCTCTCTCGTGTCGCTTCAAAATACAATATTGCCTGTAGCAAAATTTAACAACGTCCGTGTAATAACATACATTGTCCATCCTAGATTGGTCCGTTATACAAAGGTCCATTATACATTTTGGTCAAAAACCTTTTTAAATACATAACTAGGTACCTACAACATAAGAATGTATCATAAATTTAAACATATTTTACTTCTTTAAACCAGGGAAGATTGATTGGAATATTTAAGCTTTAAAATAAAAGTGAAGTTCACTTATAGATATATTCCTACATTACAATGACATTACCATTGTCAGTTTAAAACAATGAATTTAGAGAAACAAACAACGCTGTATATTCCCGAGCAATATAATAAGATCGCCCCATTTCAACAGTAGCTAAGCCATAACAAATGGAAATTAAATGGTAATATGTGCTTATTCGGGTGACTCCAAGCGCCAAATTAAATTCTTTTACGCTAAATTCATATCAGAAACCGCATGGCACAGGGCCAACAAATTCGGCAGCCGTTTATTTGTAGTATTGTATTATAATATCTAGATGGAGTCCCACTTTGTAATAATCATTTAATTTCAATCAAGTGATATGATATAATTACGTTATGCCTATAGAATTAGATGATACGTAAGTTTGAATATTAAGAAATGTTCATTGAAACACTTTTGTGAAGTGTATAGTTGTATTTTGACGTGCTCTGCAAGAAAGAAGATGATAAATTCATTCATAACCGTTAGTACTAAATGTCTTGCATAAAATATGTATTAATTTTGCTTTTATATTGTTCTACAAATAATTAAAAGAATTAAGGTCATCAGATTGTGCCAAGAAACTGAAAGGGCTAATTGCCGCCGGTAACAGGATATAGATACATATAAAGTTTCAAATTACGCTAAGAAATAAAATTGTCGATGGGACAATCGTAATAGATTAGAAATTTAAGTTCCATTAATAAACTTTATTGCTAGGGACGTCGAATTTTATTGACTGTTAATTTTAGACGTTCGAATTTGATGTCTGAAATCGATGGGAAAGTAATAAAGTAGCGCTTACATGGTTACGAGATCGGCGGGAGCGACGAGATCGGCAGTGAGGGTGGTGAGGCCGGCGCGCCAGCAGTTGAGCAGCCGCCGGGTAGAGTCACATCTGCACGCACCCTTACCGCACTGCCTCCACCGCGACTGACTCAAACTTATTGTCCAAGCTGAAACATAAATAACACAAATTGCCCACCTACATGAAAAATGGGAACGTAAAATGCAGAGAAAACGATAAAACAAATCAAATTCACACATTTTTACCTCTGGTATCATATTGTATCTCTTATTTGGATAAAGAAAAATATTTTTATGTAGGTCATAGATTTTGCTATAGGAAGGTAACGCGATACGTTCGTAACCCGGTAGTTTTACATCACCCTTCGTCACTTTATGAACTAAATAAGGTTAGAGTGCGCATATAAGCAAAATGTGAGCATACAAGTGTGAAAATATACGTAACGTGCGAGTATCTATAAAATTATAAGCAGCAATTCCTGTACGCATGAAATGTAGGAGTGTTTAGGGATGTAAATGGAAGTGGTTGTAGTGGCGACCCATAGACAAAGACAAATGGCGCGGTCTGTAAGTGGTGACAATACTAATTAACACTACAATTTATGGCGAAGTAGACAAATTTAATGCGGTCATTGAGACTTACACTACGATCTATGATTCAAGTGGTAATAGTCTGAACTAGTGAACATAGAAGCAATATAATATATGCAGTACTAGCAGCGACCCGCGGATTTACCCGTGTTGTGTCCGTTCCGTGATATTTTTCGGGATTAATATGCCATCGATTACAAAAAAAAATATTTATATTAAATTGGTTGACACAATCAATTTAAATATTGTTCACAGAATTACTAATGTAGCATTGAGTAAACCCGCTACCTATTCATATAGCTTGAATCCTAACAATATTATCACATAGTTTCGGTTTAATACTTGTATATATATCTCATACAAAAATAAGTATTGAAAGTGAATAAGCGTTAAAATCTATGTTTACGGACTGTTCTCTTTTGTTTAATATTAATGTGATAATGTTTCAACCACTTGACACGTAAGATTTACTTACTAGATTGTTCTATTGCTCGTAGTCTCCTGTCCAGTTGTCTCCACTGAAGGTCTGAAGTACAAGCTCTATTGGAAGGAATGGATCTTTGATGGTTTTGTCCGTGCACCAACATGTTGAATACTTCGCACGCACTCAAACTGCATGGCGGTGGTAAAGATTCTGCTACTGGAAAACGATCATTTAATTAAATATCGATAGGTATTTATTCGTTTTATTTTACGAAATCTACACTATACACTAAGGGCCATAATAATAGACCATTTTAGCTATCCAATGGTTGGATCTCTATTTGACATACGCAATTTTCCGAAGAGCAAAAGAGACAAGACACTTTGTAATAGTGTTTTAGTTACAGAGCGTTTATTAATAAGGTGGCTAATGTTTATAACCAAATATACATCTAGGTACTCTAATTTACTCTTAATTAAAAGGTGATTTTTTATACAAACGGTTTCTTGCTCGTATTTGAATGAGCAGCGTGCGAGAACAACATACTAAATCTACAATATAAGATGATGTGTCATGTATTATGTAAACAACATCTAGCTGTAGAAATATACAGTACAGTACTGTACAATACTGTACAGTACTATATACAGTACAGATAGTGTGTACTCGAGTTAGCCCTGCTGTTTGAAAAACTTTCACAATACCTTTTAGGCTACAAGACAAGTTTCTAGTTCTATGAAATACTTACAATATAAGAGTTGTATTACACGACTTTTACGGATTCAGTTAATATATTATAGCGTGACATAGAACCGTTATTAAAGAAAAAAGTGAACGTGCGTTATTTAGAAAGTTGCGAAGAAAACATTGAACGTGCTGATGTAGGTATAGATGCTTAACAAAAATGCGAGCTTTTCTGTTTTGCTCTATGCAAAAGTATACAACATTGCAGATACCTACAATAAAGCTAGAGGAGTTGACGATATTTATCTATATTCGTATTTAGATACAGTGTTGCCGACAAATCAAATATGCAACCTGTGCCAAAACTGTGTAGCGATATGAGCCTATGCGTCGACCAGGAAATTTACGAGAACCGAGGAGTCTAGAATAGTTTGGGAATATAACTAACTACAGTCCCTATATTCGAAATCTGTGTACACGCGTAATGATGCTTGTTGTACATAATAATAAGGATCATTTTTCATTTCATTGAAATCTCTTGGCTGTTACGTGACACAGCCGAGCGTTTTCAATGGAGTGAACATTCTATACGTAATCAGGCAACATTTTTATATCAGTCTTTAGCAATGACTTGTCGTATCATCGTCAGTGATATATAAAGAGGGTGTAGCTGTAGCTTTTATGATTTTGAATGCTCAATTTATCAAAACATTCAAAGCATGAGTTGCAGGGACGTGTGATAGATTAGTTATCTTTTCTAAATAAATGAAAATGCAAATGAATAATGAGTTTCTGAACAAAACATACTTTCTTTATATAAGCTTTCACGTAATACGATGTTTTGTAAGCTGAACTGGAGGCGGTGGTGGAACAAACATAAGTTTTCGAAGAGCAAGAAAGACATTTGCTTTCTTATTTAGTTGAAAATTTTATAATTTCAAGATGAGCCTAAAATGTTGGGTCTATCTCGAGACAAAAGATTTTGATTCTTATCGTGTAACCTTTGTTCTGGCGAGAGAATTGTTTCAAAGTTTTAGGCAGCCCACTGAATACAGATTGCCTACAAAACTGGTTGAAGTTATTGTAACTAAGTATTACAGACTTTTTATTACAACGGAAAAAAGAAGCGCCTAAATCTATATGGAGAAATGAAAACATTGGAAGCATTTGTTCGGAATGGGATGCTGAAATTCCGATTGTCGAATGTATTTGTACTCTGTTTTACTCCGGGCTTGGTATTTTTATGGCAAGCCGTGAACTATTTCAAACGAATTCCCAGTGATTCTTCCTGATTATAGTCTGACATAAAAGAAACTTTGATAGTCTTCTTAGCTCAGGTTACCTTTTTGATAGAAGAATAGCTTCATTTCAGAAATGTACAACTGAAATACTATACCTAAGTGTTTCTATAGATAATCAAGGTAGATTTCCTCACTAATTACAACACACCCCGTATAAGGGGAAAAGTGATACAACCCTTTGAAGTGAAGTGCCTGACAATCAGACACAAATCGTGAAACCGCTATTTCGGATCCTTTACACAAATGAAATAGATTATACGCTTTGGTGCGTACTAGGAGGATCTCAACGGCTTTAACTTGAATAACATCTATTTCACTTTGTAACAGATTTATATCAAATCTGAATAAATTTATTCCAAGATTTGAATTAAATTGTATCAAATATGGCGTGGAACTGGCTCATGTGAACCGAATGCATCGATACATGTGGGCTAGAATCGCCACGCAATGGGTGCCGTAAGGAGTGGGGCGTAGAGGCTGAAGATCGGCAGGGATAGGCCAAATTTAGCCGAGGACAGGGAGGCTTGGAAAATGTTGAGGGAGACCTTTGCTCAGAAGTGGGACAGTATAGGTAGAAAAAAAACTCGTAATATCTACTATTATGATAAAGAGCTAAAGTTTGTAATTTTGTTTATTTGTAACGGGTAATCTACCAATCCGATTTGAATAATTATTTTTGTAATGGATAGCTACATTCAACAGAAAACTTCCCACGGGTACGGGCACAAAGCGGGTTAAACCGCGGGTTGCTGCTAGTATTTTAGATATTAATATTATATACAATTCTGACATATAAAAAGTCTTCCTTAAAATGATTTTATTGAACTATACGTTATTCGAATAAAATCGAGAATTTTATGGAAGCTTTTCCGAAAAGTAAGCACACCTGTCAGTTATCATGACAAGTGATATGGACGAGAAAAATAGCGAAAAAATGCGAAGTGATGAGAGTACTCGTAAATCACGTTCACGTGGCGGACAAGCACGTTCGGTCTACTGGAGCACGAGCCACGTCACTGTCCGTCAAGGTTTCAAAATATAAAGAAATATCATAGAGCTGTTCCTAGTGTACCCGTTACCGGGAAAAATTGCGATAAAACCTTCTTCCTGAATGTGGGAATCTAATACAGAAAGATTCGGATCGGACTGGGAGCCCCAGCGAATCATCAAACTAAGTTAGGTATCTCATTTACTAACAATCTCAAAGATTTAATTATCTCAATAAATTATGTTACAAATACTAGTAATATTGTACTAAAATACAGCCCAGAAACAGTTTCATGTTTCATGAACACAAATTAGATCAATTAAAATTTGTCTAATTAGATTTCGGTAAACTGGAAACTTTGTAATTAAAACCAAATAAGTTCAGAGTATCATAGGATCAGGCATCTGACAGCTACGATTTCTTTATTTATTGAAAGAGAGGAAGCTTCATTAAACGTAATGTTTTTTTTGCAACCACTGGAGTTTCCTCATACCTATCAAAAAGGGAATCACAACACATTGTGCTTATCCTTAAAAATACAATGCTTCTGAAACAGTGCCAAAGTATGATATTTCAACCCAGTGAAGGTGAAGTGAGTTTAATTTGACTTGCCAAAATGTAACCTAAACAAACATAACAATACTACAAACATTGCAAGTAAAACAAAAGCTTTTTTAAAAATAGGGCGATAGCCTTCGGCGACTTTCTGTGGCGTTGCAAACGTAGGTTTATATATTGTATGCAGTCGAAATGATGTATTGTGGTCGTTTAAAACGAACTTTCGATTCTATCGCCGAAAAAAGTCGCCCAAAGCGATGTTTCGTACCTCTGTATCCAAGAGCCATTACGAAGACAATTTTTACGAACAAGCTCATGTCTCTCCACTATCTATTTGGTTTATTAACATGGATGGTTTTGTTTGAATTGGCTAGCACTGGTTGACTAACAAAATATCTATGCAACCTGAACAGTGGACTACAACAGTGAAACATGTCATTTTAACGAAGTGGTAGGTCATGGATTAAGAATATAATTCCCAAGCCCGTGAGAAACTTGGAAGGAACTTGGCTTAGTTGATTGTTGTGCTATGAATGAATATTCCGAAGACTAATTTTACATACTTATTTGGTCATATAAAAAGTTTCAAACTTCACTCAGCGATAAAACCAATTCATTAAAAGCAAAAATTGTTGTCGTATGAAAATTAATTTGCTTATTTAATAAGAGTTCATTTTGGCGATGAAAGAAAATGTTTAGACCTTAAAAACCTTTATTTATAATTTTTCAGATATATTTTTCTAAAATAAACAAGATAATTATATCAACAAATAAGTACAAATATTTTTATATCAAAGTAGTGTTTATAAAAAATAATTTTGGTTCATGTGGAGACTCGGCTAGCGACAAAACGTCCGGAAATTAAGTCTTAACTTCGACATTTCCTTTGTCTCAACACTTTCCATTATCGAATGATCCACTATAAAAAAGCATCAATTAATTATTTTATTATTTACTCTCGCATTGTTGCATCCATTTGTTTTAGTACAAATGAGCAGACAATTAACCATTTAACTGAATTGATTGCGTCCGTTAGAGCAGACTTATGTACCGTTACTCTGCGCGGGTTAACAGACGAAACAAATACGAAAGTTATATTAAAACTCTGAGTAAACAGATCTGTATTAATACGTGTTCCGACTCAATCATCAATCCGATTAATTTGGCAAATAAGGGTTAGTATCGGAAATGATTGGAACCATTATTAGTAATAAATTCAAATCAAAGTTTACGATTAGATTATAACATCACTATTGAACAAATATACTGAACTTGTATTAGTTCAGTATATTGAACAATATATTATCAGTAACTGTAAATACCATGATTGTAAATACGTTAGGTAATTTAGGTAAAGACATGTTTTACTCAATTGATTCATGCCCCCGTACCACAAAGAGATAGCGAACAAAATATGTGATAAGACA
This sequence comes from Cyclophora albipunctata, assembly GCA_963082685.1. NCBI lineage: Eukaryota > Metazoa > Arthropoda > Insecta > Lepidoptera > Geometridae > Cyclophora > Cyclophora albipunctata. The sequence goes on along the minus strand of OY720116.1, from coordinate 6,287,680 downwards.
TTATGATACTATATTATGTTGCTTGGTGGACAACACGAAACTATTCCACTAGTCAACGCATATAATTTATCATACCATGTCTTATATTTTGTTAATGTCGGTAAGCCCTAGGCTGTGGGCATTTTTTCATAAAATGTATATATCTATTATTTCTTACGAGACCTAAAACTCAAACCACCGTGACGGATTTTCAACTAAAGATAACTTCTTAAAAGGGGTCAGTGATGGGGTAAGACTAGATAGAAATCTCTAAACCTTTTTGTCAATATTTTTTAATCATCTTCGTCTGGAAAAATCAACCACATTAGTCCACATTTTAACTCCCGCAAGAAAAATAGAGTGTAACTTTGGATACAAAATAGTAATCTGTGTCGATTCCTTACTGTTAATTTGTTATTAAGTTAATAGTTGTCGTAGATAAAAAAGTAGTCGTCATTATATGACAACATAATAATATACCCGGACAAATTCACTCACGGTTAATTAGACCCAAAATAAGCTCTTAGCATGTAATATGGAATCTAACTCACTGATACTTCTACATATACATACCTACACATTCTTAATATGTAATTGTCACCCAGCCGTGTCGTCGCCAACAACTATGTCTTCACATATTGTTGACTCCGGGGCGGGAATCGAACCCGCAACCCCCGAGATAGTAAGCGCTCTCACTGCCCATGTGCCAACGGGCTTGCCAACATAAAACAGTACCAACCATTATTCTAATTATTAACCTATAATCCTGGATAAAATTTCTCCATGAAATTCCTCAATTCATTAAGCGATAGTAATCATGATTATATTTAGCTGAGAACATCCAGATATTAACGCCAGCTGACAATAAAAGTATACGAAATAATTGGCAATTATTTTAGTCGTCGAGATAAATGAAGATCTTTGTTTTACTTAAAAGGGCCTTACGATTTCATTTCAGCGGAATATTTCACACACTGATTCTTCTTTACCTAAAGCGAATGCTTGGATTGATAGAAAAGAAAAGTAAAATGATGAAACAAAACGAGTGACTGAAAATACTTTCTTTCATCGTTCATAGCCTACGTATACTTCATCTACATACGACCCAAAAAGTCTATAATGTCACAAAATAATATCAACAAAAATTGTTTCACATCATTTAGGAGCTAACATGTCACAGACAGACACATTAAACTCCTAGATAGTTTTTGTATTGGGAAAAAATGCCTATAATTTTGTTGTGGTATATTGTCGGGTCGCGAAAATCACCAACCCATTAGGTAAGCGTGGTGATTATGCCTAATCCTCCTTACTGTACTGATATCTTCGATGAGAAGCCTTTGTCCAGCAGGAATACATTACAGGGACAACGGACGTACACAATATTTTCCGAACAGAGTGTACTGAGTGAGTGTGCCTTAGATATAACTAGCAGCGCCCCGCGGTTTTACCCGCGTTGTGCCCGTTCCCGTGGGAATTTCGGGAATTTTTTTACATAAAAACCTTCCTCTTGAATCACTCTACCTATTACAAAAAACCGCATCCAAATCCGTTGCGTAATTTTAAAGATTTAAGCATACAGACAAACAGACAAACAGAAGACAAACAGACGCGACTTTGTTTTATACTATGTAGTGATATAGGTCATAGGTATCTATTATTTATTTTTGTTACGTTTATGAAATCTCTATAACATTAATATACTGCTATCAATGTACTCACAAAGTTATAAAAGATAGTTAATTAATGTTTGCTAAATCCCCGTATCATATAACTTGTTCGAATCGTGATAACTTCGGTTTAATTTGGGCGACACATGTTCGGAAACAACTCGAGCGGTGAATGCAGCTCTCATAATAGTCATAATCACTTATTCGTTTCTTGAGGAATATATGGTGGAAAATATTTTAACATTTAAAAACAACTTCTTAGGGCGGCTTGCATAAGCACTCTTAAATCCATTTAGTACCTAAATATGTTTAAAAAACAAAAGCTGTTCGTTCAAAATTGCATTTTAAATTGCACGAAATAGAACACTATTTGAAACGAACGTCATTTGTTTATTAAACATGTTTAGGAGCTAAATGCAATGTTTGTGCAATCCGCTCTTAGTATGTATTTATTTAAGCTCACTATTTTTAACCTTCTGAAGTAAATAAGAAGGTTCTAAGCGTGGGTTAGGGGCCAATTCTGTGTCTGAGTTTTTAGACCGCCTAAAGGCCTCTGACTTGGTGTAACGATTGAAACAACCGGTATCATCAATATTATTGTTTACTTACTCTCGCATTGTTGCAAACTACTCAGCTCCTTTGCTATTTTGTTCAAGTTATAAACGTTTTAAATCCATCAAAATGAAAATGGGAAATTGAAAACATTCGAATATATATATTTTTTTAATTGGGTTTGCGAATGTAACATTTTATTATTCCAGAATGTGTTGTAGAGGACATAAATGCAAAGAATCCATCAAATATTTCTCGAGTTTTATTGGAAAAAATCAAATTTTATAAAGCTTCTACCAACAATATTTATAATTTATAAAATTCATAACTTTATAACTTTTGTTGACCGACACAATATTGTGAAATATTTGATACCAATTTTATGTAAATTCAGTATTCTTAGCTAAAAAACCCAGGACAGTTATTAAAAAAGTTTTATAGCTCTCCTGTAGCGCAGGTAACTGAAATACTGAAGGACCTTTACCTTACTTACTCTTTTGAAACTCTAATTTGTGTTCAGTGATTTAGGATAACAAGGTGCCCGTAGAAATGTAAGTTAGTTTAAGACAGTAATGTCACACTATTGGGAAAAGGCATAGGAATAAAAAGGAATGTAAATAAATTAAAATGTAATACATACATATGTGAGTAAGCAGTTTAAGTTTCGAAACTCTTATTTGATTCGATCACATTACGATAAAACTTAATATGTTAAGATCTTTTGAAGAAAACTTCTAGAGGTTTCTAGACTATAAGATTATAAAGTATAAAAATTATTCTACGTGGCATTGCATCGGAAGCTTTAGGCGTTATACCGAGGCGCTCATAAAATATTGCAATACTTTACTGAAAAATATTCGTAGAAGGGATGATATTCTTATCTATAGTGTCAGAGTTCGTGGTTGCATCGGAAAAGGAAACCAAACATTCAAACCAAATTGTGCGAGTCGTATAGAAATATAGAGCAGCGGTATCTTAATCTTATATTTTTCTTCCATTTTTGCTCAACATTTGTAGTAGATAAGCATTTTTCAGAATCAGTACGTGTATTTGTTTAGGTATTTCATTGAAGCGAAAGCCACATACAGTGCGGATGCGGGATGGATGCGGGGCGCGTGACAAAAAAACTTAAAAAGTGAAACTGTTCCGTTTTATGTATTAGACTAGCAGCGCCCCGCGGTTTTACCCGCGTTGTGCCCGTTCCCGTGGGAATTTCGGGATTTTTTTTACATATAAACCTTCCTCTTGAATCACTCTACCTATTACAAAAAACCGCATCAAAATCCGTTGCGTAATTTTAAAGATTTAAGCATACAGACAGACAAACAGTGTGACAGACACGAAAAAGAGACGACTTTATTTTATACTATGTAGTGACTAGGTTCAAAAGATTCAACGTGAATCAACATTCACCATAGATTCGACATTTTATCGTCACAGTTCATTACCTAATTAATTTCAAATAGGTTAGTGGCCAACCCTTGTTTCGGAGTTTTTAGACCGCACTAAGGCCTTCGACTTGGTCTAACGATTGTAACAACCGGAACCGACGATTAACGTGCCCTCCGAAGCGTGCTAGCGCTCAGATAGAAATGCCACTGTTGGCCACCCATCCACGTAGGGGCCGAGCTGCGAGTTGCTTAACAATGCAATGAACTAACATAGCTTAGTCAAACTACACCTCGAACGCAGTAAACAATAATAATACCATCCTCACAATAATACTATGCATTCAAATATAGTACGTAAACCTACTCAACACTTTGTCTTCAAGTTCAAAACAGCTGCACTGGCAGAAATTAGCAAACCAAAGCAAATTATCCGCGCGTGACAGACCGATTCACGAGATTAAAGGTTTCCTATATGGAGATACCTACTATATGAGTGTTAAGGATTTAGACTACGCCTACCAATAAAAATATAATGTGAAGGAAGAGTTTTTTATTTGTTTGAATGCGCTAATCTCCGAAACTACCAGAAAAGTGGCAATATTTTGTATATTTTGACCGCCTAAAGATAACCGATATAGTTTAACGATTGCCAGCTATCATCAATAAACCTGATCAAATCAGTAAGTAGGATCGGGCGTAAAGCAATCGGAATTTACAAAGGTAAATCGCAAGCATGGTTGCGCTCAAATAGAAATAGCAATTATCGGCCACCCTTTCAAGTAGTATCCAAACGCAATGAAACACTCACTTATACATAACCATCAGTGAGTTAAACCACGTCAAAAGTATAAGATATAGAATCATTTTCATTTCACACGCATTTATTTATAGCACTAATTCTGTTGAACAGCCGTCCTATGAGGCCACTTATGAATAACAGATATACTGAATTTCTCATTTCCAAATGCATAGCTTAAATATATTACAACTAGTAGCGCCCCACGGTTTTACCCACGTTGGGCGTTTTCCCGTGGGAATTTCATTATTAAAAATATAATATACCATCCCGTTAAATGTGTCTATCTATTATAAAAACAAAATATTCAAATCAGATGGGAATTTTGTGAGGTTAGCGTTCAAACAAACGAAAAATCAAACTTTTCCGCTTTATATATTAATGTATAGAGAGAGTATAGATAGATTTAGATCAGCTGAGCATAAAGTAAACTGAAAATAAATTAGCAGTAGGTACTCTGAAAATTATATTTATCGCGCTTGTCTAATATACTATTGCCTTAGGCATGTTAGGGATACCCAACCCTTATTTGGAATGTAATTTACATTGCTCGTTCTTGGGTAGTTTCCAGATATTTTGGAGAGTTCAGAGTTATCACAATATGCAACTAACAATACAATATAAACAAATGTACCTATACGTAACTTCTTCAGGTATCTTAAAAAAGGAATGGAAACATTTTATCACGATATACAAATACAATAATTTTCACTTTTATTTCACTCTCATTAACCAAAATTAAGGGTCTTCCAAACTCAGTGTAAAAAGTCACGAACATTGCCATTGATCGTTAAAATTCCACGCTGACTGACTGTTTTTGAAGAAATGCCTACTTTCTGATTCAGAAAGCCTTCCAATTACTTCCTATTTTAATCACACCATTGTTTCATATTTCCTCTTATATCCCAACCTAACCCAATCTAAAACAAAATTTATTAAAAACTTTATTTATAACAAAATTCAATTTAACTTGTCATTGTTCAATTACAACTACAATTACTTACTAACATTCGTCAATCTTCTAAAACAATGGAGCTCATTCAAAGAGATTTAAAGCGCCGAAATTGATTTCGTAAAAGCTCGCCGTTTAAATATTTAAAAGGCTTGTTCAAAGCCTAAAATTTTACAAATGTATGAAATGTCGGTTGGTTTTAAGATATGAATCATTTAACTCGTTAAGGTTTATTATGTCTTATATATTTGAATTCTACAAACCATACATGAGTATGTCCTACTATATCCTATCCTACTTCCTACTTCACTACATAGTATAAAATAAAGTCGTCTCTGTTTCGTGTCTGTTTGTCTGTTTGTCTGTATGCTTAAATCTTTAAAATTACGCAACGGATTTTGATGCGGTTTTTTGTAATAGGTAGAGTGATTCAAGAGGAAGGTTTTTATGTAAAAAAAATCCCGAAATTCCCACGGGAACGGGCACAACGCGGGTAAAACCGCGGGGCGCTGCTAGTATTATATTATATTATAATATAATATTATAAATGCGAAAGTTTGTGAGGATGGATGTATGTATGGATGTATGTTTGTTGCTCTTTCACGCAATAACTACTGAACAGATTTGGATGAAACTTTACAGTAATGTAGGTTATATATCAGATTAACACATGAAATACATTTTATCCCGAAATTCCCGCGGGAACGGGTACAACGCGGGTAACACCGCGGGGCGCGGCTAGTCCTACTAATATTATAAATGCGAAAGTTTGTGAGGATGGATGTATGTATGGATGGATGTATGGATGTATGTTTGTGGCTCTTTCACGCAAAAGCTACTGAATGGATTTGGATGAAACTTTACAGTAATATAGGTTACAGGTAGGTTAGGTGATATAGGTCTCATGTGTTACACATCAGAATAACACATGAGATACATTTTATCCCGAAATTCCCTAGGGAACGGGTACAACGTGGGTGAAACCGCGGGGCGCGGCTAGTATTGTATAATTGTGTTTGAATTGTATAAGATAGAGATTCAAATGCTTCTCAATAACCTCTTTATGCCAAGCAACCGTTATGCAGATATGATCAACCCTTGCAACGTCTATCACAATACATTTCGGCGATTAGCAAATCTCTCCGTGGGCATATTCCATTCTCAAGCCCCTAAGTTAGTTTTAAGTACTTCAATTATTCGCAGATAGTCAAGTACGGAGCGTTAACACTCATAATTAATGAATGGAACTTTGAAAAGTTAGTGCTCAACACGGCCAGTGGAACGTAATGAGTAACATGTCACATACCGTTATATTAGTTTGAGTAACACATTTGCACTTAACTTGTATGAAGGTCGACTTTAATTACAGTGTGCCCTCGCCCCTTTTTAATAGAGGCCGGGTGGTCCTAAACTTCACGTATTATTGACAAGATTCTCGGTATTTAAATAATTAATTTAAGAAGTCCTCTATAAATAACTGCGGGCCAACGACTTGGATTTGACTTATCGCAGGGTTTCACAAACTTTGCTGAATTGTTATTGTCCTTTATGATAAAAGAGAATCTTCAGTTATTGATTGGTAGACCCCGTGTAACAAGTTACTTCCATGAAGAGTTGTAGCATAACACGATACAGATAAAAATCTGAATGAGCGAAAATGACTTTGAAGTCTTCAAAACTGCACTGCGACAGTCAAGCTTTTCTTCTAATATTTTGTTATATGAGTCATTTATATAAAGCAGACATCTCACTTAACGATTTCAGATATGCGATCAGTGAACCTTTGATTGACACTTTGTAGAAAATGATATCGTTGTTAAACATTGAGTTAGGATATATAACTAATGTTAAAGCCCAAATAGATTTTGAGACATGTCGATAGAACCAATTATAAAAGAAATAAATTAAAAGATCTATTGTCTTGAAAGAGTGCCGTTTTCAAAAGGACTTAAGGAACCCAAACAAATACAGAAGTCAATTATTTTGGTACGCGTCAGTAAGAATTGAAGGGAAGGTTTTCGACTAAAAATATTCTCGAAAGAAACTGTGAAGATATATTATATTGATAAAACAATGAATAAAGAAATGTTCTTATTTCCACAATAATATACTGAAGGCCCAATAAAATAAATAGTCCATAAAAAATAATTCACAGTTAATTTATAGTCAGTTAAATATCAGTCTAGTCAGTTTAATATATATGTACATATAAGTTACAAATGTGTAAATCTAGTTTTTCATGTCTATGTACAATGTACAGTCCACAAAAATGTTAAATCATATTTAAGCTTCGAATAATACCTACTGCCATCAATGAGAGTTTTCATACCTTGTAATCTGACATAGTACTAAGGTTCACTGTAGGTACACACCTAGGTTAATTTCGTTACAAAGTTGCATGAACACAAAATGTTATTGTTGGATATGACAGCTCTTATCACAAGACATCACAATATAAGTAAATTCACACACACACACAAAGACTGAAATATTATAGTAAGTCTCCCAACATCATTATAGTAGTATAAGCGAATTGTTGAAGGAATACAGTCGAAATGCTACTCTCTTTCGGGTTTTATTGGATGAAATCCGGGATAGCGTTCTCTAGGCCCGGGCTCTATGTAGAATCCATTATTGCTCATTTTACCATTATTGTAAGCTAGCGGAAATCCTAAGTGTCTGCTGTTCCTATGTTTTAAACATTATTCAATGAAGTATAAATAATTAGGTAAAATATTTCGAACTAAATACCACTCACTCCTCTCAACACCGTTCACTTCTTTCAATGAATAAACTTACAACGCTAGCTTACACGTAATGCAAGGAAAATTTATTCGGTCTGATTTTAAATTATTAAAAATGTGCTAGTTTTTAATTTAAAGAGTGCAAAAAATACAACAGTAAAGTAATCGTAATTGTGTTACTTTTCGTTGTTTTTTTCTTTTAAATGAGAAAAAGAAAAATTTTAAATTTAAATATTCAACCACATTTTATGAATTTTGTGTGCTATGTATATAAGGGATATTGGACGTGTATTATACGGGCAGGTTTTCCTTAAGATTTAGTGTTAGAACTTACTTATGATACTTATGGCTTACAGCGACGGGGACAGGTGAAAATCTGCTTATAAACTGACTGTAGGATTATATCGAAAAACAGGGTTTTTTGCTTCCCAAGAAAAGTAAACAACATATTTTAGTATACTTACTTCCTGCATTACGATTTATATTTATGTGATTTTCCTAAAATTTGTTTTTTGTCTACGGCGGAGCCTAAAGTTTTGTAAAGAGTTAATTTCCTCATTAATTAAGTTATAACACACTGTTCTATAAAACATTACTTTTATGTAATTAAAGTTAGCCTACCGATAATTGACAAAAGATAATACCTAGGAATACACGTAGCTTAAATTAGTCTCCCAATGGACGGACTTCAACGCGGGTGAGCAGTTGCGGGTTATTTAGTAGGGACGCATTTTAAATCACTATTGTTCACAACAGTACATCGGACAAAGTCCACAGATATTTGATATAAACACCCTTATCTAACAGAGACATAAATATTTACCGAACACACAGTGCGTTCACATCTCGACATTAACAAGTGATTTCGTTCCGCTTTATGTTGAGTTGTAATTATGGTGGTTGTTAGTGGACTGCGTTGTGGATACTAATAGGAATTAGTGTGTCGGTGGTAATTGGAGGTGTTTCGCAAGGTGCGCTACCCCCGAGCAGCGAGCGAGCAGGGACTCGCCGCGCCGTCATTCGATAGAGTCGCGCGAAGCAGCCAGCCGCGTCCGCCACTACACACAACTTTCCCTCGCGAGATTTTCCGGAAATTTTCCAACGTGTACTCCTAGTCACTTTTATTTAGCTTAGTTGTAACTAATATGTATAATAGGAAATTGTTAGCGACAGAATGAAACTTATTTAAAAGTTTTACTATTTTCAAAGTTGTTGAAGAAAGTGTGTTTGTGGTTAAGTAAAAATTATGTCACTTTATAGTTTAAAGATAAGAAAACTAAATTAAATTGTCACATTAAATTACTTAAAACTTATAAAAACAAATGAATAGTGATGTGATTGTGCAGTGATATAAGAAAACAAAATATGTAGTGTGAAACATAATCGTACGATGCACATTAACGTAGAATACGTATAAATTAGTTTGCAAAATCAATCTATGGATGGTTGAGTATTTTTAAACGGTGGCTAAATGTACAATGTCAACTTTGGGAGCGGGGACAGGCGTGCTAATCGTTGGTCAAACAAGCCGTAAGTCGGAACTGTGTGGTGTCGGCACGTGTGTACCCAGCCTGTTAGCACGGTGAGGGACCTTGCTCGGAAAACAAAAGACATCGGTATCAACGACGCCCTGCTGCGCGCCACCACCTCATCACAATGGATACCAGGCAAGACCTCGTAAAACAACAATTAACAACAACCTTTAGATAAGTAAATTTGTCGATCGTTAATCCAGTTAGATAAAACGCTACTTGCAAATAGATTTACTCACGGTCGTATTGAAATGGAACTGTTAAATGTATTTGCACGACGTTTTTTGTTTAGCAAATGTATTACAATCATATTTTTAAATAGATTGTCACGTCACTATTATACCTACCTACACCACAACAGAATATAAGAGCAATATTGCGAATTCTTCTTTTGGTTACGTTATAGTCTCAGACGCCAAGCGGTGAAAACCGCACAAGGTTTCTTTTACTAAAGAATGTTCATTATATTCTTTAACAACTGTGAACCAAGTAAAAATGTGGTTCGATGTTGGTACGCGAAGCAGAAACTTCTACTTATAGGAGTATGAGTAAGAGTATGTGGTACAGTACGCCTCTTTGGAAACCGTATGTTAGCGACAGATTTAAGGATTGACAAAGGGTTGTGTATAAAAACCTCAAGATGATTAATGAACGGTTCTCATATCCCGACACGTCATTGGCTATTTATTTACAAGGTCCTAGTGATGTTTATTATACACTTTGTTATCATAGAGCTATTTCATAATATGAATAATTTAACATTTTGTTATCGTTTCTTGATTTTTACTATTAAAGCTAAGAACGAAGAGTAGCGAGGGAGGAACAACAAAGCCCTTTTGATGGATTTTTTAAATAATGCACCTAATTATAGGTCCATTCATACTACGGTGACACAGTCGGACACAAAGCCACGTCATACATATAGCACCCCACTTTTTGTGTCAGGGATTGATAGTAAACTTTTTTATGAACAGCGGACAAAAAATCGTGATGTTCTGGAAGGTTGTGGTGACGTCATATCGCCTAATCCTTTTCATGGCCTCATAAAGCCTATAATTGTAACAATCAATGTAAAATGTCATGATGCTGCAGAAAGTCCGCAAGGTTACGATGCTATAGTAATTAATTATACATATATTAAAAACCAAACAAACCACTTTCAACATCGGTTAACTTTTATCGTAAATACTTTAAAAGTTTCGAAACATAATAATTGCTTTACCATCTTCAGATTCTTCTGGTTACCGATGCTGAAGTTTTATATTAAATTCTCTTACAAAAAGTATTACGGATTACGCCTATACATCGGTCAAAGAGATTCAGGCATAAGGGCTCCCACACAAAACTGCGATGCGATGCGATGCGAATTCGCATCGCAGGAATTTCTGCGATACGAACTGAAATAGGTATATCTATCGCCATTACTACAGTACAAAGAAAAGAGATGAATATATTAAATGAGAATCGCTAATTAATGGAACAGCATCGCAAGTTCCTGCGATGCGAATTCGCATCGCATCGCATCGCAGTTTTGTGTGGGAGCCCTTAATCATTAGGTTACTGAGAAAATTCTGTATACTAATAAATCTATATTATCCTACTTTAGCCGGAATTGTAGTCAATTTAAATAGGTTACATTAATATTTTCTACTTGAAATATGCTTATTGTTAGCTTTTGTTTGTTTATTTTGGGAAAAAATCACACAAATTACAAAACGATTGGTGTCAGACGTTACACATAACAGTCAGTATCATCATTCACTCTAAGCATTCGAAATAAATTGTAAAGGATTTGTTTTTTTCTTTTCATTCTTATTTTTTATTAATAGGCAACTCCAGGTAGCATACTCGTACTGAGTGCAGCCGCAGTCCGCAACCGCAGACGGTTCTCAATCATTATTGGTGCAGTTTGTGTTGAACCGCTTACGGTTACGGTCTGTAACCTTATTCGGAATGCTACTACCTACCTTTATAATGTACTAGCAGCGCCCCGCGGTTTTATCCGCATTGTACCCGTTCCCGTAGGAATTCGAGATGAAAAATAGCTCATAGCCTTCCTCGATAAGTGGACTATCTAACACTGAAAGATTTTTTCAAATCGAACCAGTAGTTCCTGAGATTAGCGCGTTGAAACAAACAAACAAACTCTGTAGCTTTATAATATTAGTATAGATAAAATCTCCAAAATTGAAAAACCATTTGCAGAACAATCATAATATGGTAAGTTTCATCTTTATCAGATATATTATCACACTAACAAGTGCAAATGTGTAAATAATGTGATCATGAATTTCAAATATTAGCGATAAAGAAGTCTTGTTTGTTGTACCTAAAAATGCTGACCAAAAAACTAATGCAATGATGACTCACTTACAAAAGTAGTTGCTGTAGTGAGCAGATTTGTTAATGCTCCGGGAATGAGCGCTTGTAGGGTTTCAGATGGCAAGTGGAACTTCATTGTTTCATCGCGTCTCTTTGATAAACTTTTTTCTCACCGCTACTCCGTTTTTAAGTACACCCGTAATTTAAAAAAAAAAAAACCCCACTTTTGTCCGAGTATCTTTGTTTTGGACTTATTTGTCAACCGATCTTTTCACTTTTGTACAATAGTGTCAATGTAATTCATAATTCCAGTTATGTAATAATGAACTCTGCTCTAATTTAGGTTACCGAAAGCTTTTTGTTCCAATTACGAGAGTTTGTTAGGAATATCTTGATTGGAGCTAAGTACTAAATGCGTGATGTCTGGGATCTGGGAATATTTTACCAAGATAATAAACCGAATCATAAGAGATGTATTCAACGTCAGCATTGAAAAGAAATGATTAAATTAACTCCCCGTTCAATTTACAGTATCCATTCATATTCACTCACTCATAACTAAGGAGGTACTTAAGAAAATATGCTTTACAAACAAATAACTGGATTTTGATACCACACAAAATTATTCACAAAAAAAACAAATTCTTATGATTTTTTTTGCTACACATCTGTTACTTTTCCCATCTTGTGATACTTACCCATAAATCACATGATGATACCGCGTGGTCAAGATCTTCCAGACGAGCCCTAATGGCACGACTTATGGCTAGGGTTGCAGAAAAAAAAGTTGGAATCAGCAGTCATTTATTAATCTTAAAAGTTTACTTACTCGTATAAGTACTTAGAGGTACCTCGGCTACTATCTGAATAAATAGGCTAATAAATAAGTCATCTCTGGAACTACGCTGCAATTTTATATCAATAGTGTGTTAATTACCCCAAATCCTCTTCACCGTACTACTTCGGCGAGAGAGGCCTTTGCCCGTCAGTGGGACATGACAGGCTATTACTTACTTTGTTTCTTAATTATTTATAATTTTCCCATGCTAAGACTTAGGTCCGGGATCTTCGATTGACATTGAATACATCATCCCTAACCCCTATCAAGATTAATCTAGCTACATGTAAGAGACCATCTGACACTACGGTCTTAACCAAGCCAAATCTATAGGTACAGTTAAGACAAAGTCAAATAAGTCACAGACAGGACTGGACGAACCCTCCAAACTGAAACCATTGACACGACACGATTCTAATTAAGAAAACAAATGATAATCATGACTTTTACGAGTAACTATCGCAACATAGTACAATATCTTTTGAAAACCAAATTAAGTAAACAAAAGTAAAAACGTTACTCGGTCAAGAAACCGATTAACGGTATATTACGTAAAATTTCGCAAAGAATTTGTATTCGTGGACTGTCTCAAGATATTTGTATCAATCTATTACCATCCTCTTTCAAATTGGACGTGACGTCATGAATACTCAACTTTGTATTAGACAAAAGGACCCGGATCCCATATTTGTTCGAGTAAATACAAAACGTACGAACATTACAATAAATATTTTAATATTGCCTAAGTATAAGTATCTACATGAGTAAAGCCTTATCTAAGGATTTACCGTTCTGAATTAAACTGTTGAGCTCAATAATTATCCTTTGATAAACGTGATATGAAGCCGGAGTGTTATGTACTAATTGTTACGTATGTACCCTATTGTATGCGATGATGTTAATATTAATCTTATTAAAACGGTTGGTGTCTATCACGCAATTCAGACACCTTTAGTAATTAGAGAACAGCAGGATTTAACACACTGTGTATCGTATAATATTGTGTCGTTGTTATATCAAAAGAAACTCATTAAATAATAAGAATCCTGACTTAATAATAAAGTCAGATAGTTTTACGATACTCATAAAATGCATCTAGTCTATTACACAACTTAAGTCTTCTAAATACCTACTTACCTACTTCCATTGGTTTCGACGCTAAAATTTAATCAGTGAGTAGCATCTTAGAGAATAAATGTGGTTGCGAACATGAAACGACTGAGAGATTAAGTTATGGTTTACGAGATATTAGAATCAGTTGAAACTCGGTTTCAAAGTAACTTGCAGATTAAATATTTATTGATAGTTTCGTAGATGTCGCGTGTTTGTTTGTTAACAGTGTAGTTAAGCGCACTTTGTTACTGCTTGGCTTGGTTTGTTATTAATAAGTTGGGTAAGTAGAGCAGAAATCAAAACACATGATATGAAAGCATTGAGGTAAATGTACTGACGTATAACTCAATGTAGGAAAGGGAAATTTTATGACAAATAAATTAATAAATTTAATTTATTGATAACCAAGAGACACACTGATTGTTTACATAGGTATAACTTAATCTAGGTTATAAGAGTGAACAGTTGACTTATGAACCCTGACTCTGAAGCTAATGAAAATCGTTTTTAATAGAGACAGGAGGCGAAATACTCGTATTCCTCAGCAAACGTATTAGTGACTTGAAGTGGACTTCATAATGATCAACGGTCTTCTTTAATTCTCCGATGATAAGCAATGTACAACGTAGTTAAACTACGCGCTGTGGAGCGATGGTCAAGCGATCGAAAGGGCTTTTTATCGTTTTAGTAAGCTTTTTATCCGCTATCAAACTTTGCCATGAACGTCGCCATTCTACTGTGCCATAACTTCATAAGCTATCCGATATCACAATGTTGGCCCATCTTACGGTAACAGTACAACTGTTATCGAACAAATTATAACAATTTACATTGTTCCTGTTGAAAATATAGTATGTTTTTGTTCTGCCGCCAAAGTACGACACAAATTAACATGCAAAATATGGTTAAACTTAATCGGTTATCTAAGATTGCTGGTTGAGATTGTGGAACCGGTCGCTATTGGCCGGTATGATAGACCATCGCGCAAAGGAGCCATGGAAAGCCGAATGATATATAATTACGTCCAAATAAGTAACTCGAAAAGTTGTTATATAAAAACCACTAAGATTCCAATTCATCGATTCTATCTTGAACCACGGTCAACTGAACTCAGTTTTAGAGAATCAATTTTGAAGTTTTCATCTAAAATAAGCTTGTAAACTAGGTTTTAGTTGCAATGATCGAGTTTATTTGTAACTGTGAAATTGGGGTTAACACATATTATATACTAAAAAAGCCGAAGAATTAGATTTTTGTATTTTTTGTTTGTTTGAACGTGCGTATCAACTACCGTAGTAGTCGTAGTCGGATTCGAATAGATAAATAATCGATGGCTACATTCCATTCAAGGGGAAAGCTATAGCCCATTTTTCATCCCGAAATTAGAACCGGAACGTATTCAATGCGTGTAATGCCGCGGGGTGCTGCTAGTACTTAATAAGTGTACTGTGAAATAACCGTTTCTTCAAATTGGGCTGTAACTTCCTGCTCATATTTTTAGGAAATGCGAGATAATTCTCAGCTGAGCGGAAAATAAAATAACACGGTTGACGTTGACTGATAAATGATGTTCTTTATTTCAGCATATTGTCAACACCAGCTTTGTTTTTTTTACGGGGAGATGAACTCATGGGCTCAGTAAAGCTAACTAAACGATATCTTTCTTAAAAGAAGTTAACTTGTAACTAAAATGACTTGTTGGTTAATCTAAACTAATATAACAAAGCTGAGTTTGATTTTTTGTTTGTTTGAACGTATGTAGCCACATTCAACGGAAAGGTATAGGCTACTAGCAGCGCCCCGCGGTTTTACCCGCGTTGTGCCCGTTCCCGTGGGAATTTCGGGATTTTTAATACATGTAGTCCTTCCTCCTGAATCACTCTATCTATTTAAAAAAAAACGCGTCATAATTCGTGCAGTAATATGAGTTTATCGCGAACAGACAGACAGACAGGCAGACGCGGCCGGGGACTTTGTTTTATAATGTGTAATGTAGTGATTTTTCTTCCTGAACGGGCAAAATGCGGGTAAAACCGGAGCGCTACTATAACTAGTTGACTGATATACTTTGTAATCACTAAATACTTAATAGATTCGTCAATAAGTGGTTACGTACTCTTCTGATAATGAAAAGACAAGCCACCTAATCCTATACCTCAATATTTTGTTTTCCCAAACCTTTTCTTTGTATGTCAGTTTCTTCGGGGAATCACGTATTGAGATTTATTTACTTACAGAAAAAGTGTTTGACTTGACACCATGGATATATCTTTGTTGGCGTTTCATTAAAAATGTTTGCAAAAAATCCCACCGCAAAGCTTAAGAGATTTCTTGTTTCAGCAGCAAATCGACATTTTGGTTTGTTTTATGTTATAACGAGTTTCGCGGGAGCGTTCCATCACAAGTTTCATTGTGTTTTGTCGGACGCTGATGTTATTTATTTACTTACTAGAAATTTAATATGAAGGGCATGTAAGGGTAAATCCTTCGCCTTAAGGGTACGTCTGGTTGCGGTCGGTGCCTCCACTTTGTGGTTTTTGTAAGCAATCGAAAACGTTTAAGCGGGTTTTTGCTACAATGAGCATTTTAATCGCTTAAACATTAAATACTAAAATAGTTCAATTTCCCAATATGTTTTTTCGCCTCAAAGCTCGAACTTGGCTTTTTATTACTATGAGACAGTAGTCGAAACGTTAGTTACATAATATTTGGAGTATTTTTAGTTTGAGCCACGCTATTGTTGTAAAAAGACCATAAACTTGAGATATAAAGGCATTAAACAAACACTATTAGTGATTAATTATAACATTAAAACGGCCGAGGAACGCGCACTACAATAAAACTTTCAATTTACAAAGGAAAATGCTTTATTTTTGTTGGTGTTGTTTTATTAAGTTACTTGGAAACTATTTTAACATAATAAATACTAATATGTAGTTCAAACGATATTTTGATTACTTTAGAAGCTGTGCCCTGTGGTTTTACTCAAAGAAAATACGATCTTTTTAGAATTTCTATGTAAAAATAAGCCTGAGTATTGCTCATATAATAAGTACGTTATTTTGTATTTAATTACGAGCTTTTATTTATTTAATAAAATGAAATATTGTAATATAAATACTCGTGATATAATAATTCACCTAAAACGTAACCTTGTTTTGTAGTGAGCTGAAAACTAATGTCAGATTCTAGTTTTCGTGACAATCTATGATACTATACTTACTCGTAAACTTTCTTGCCCATCAAACTTATGTTAATGGAATCATCTTGTTGCAAAAAGTTTTGATATAGATTAATTTGTACTAATATTCAAAATTTCCTTAGTGCAGGGTTTGATTTTTTTTGGTACATATTGAAAATGTAATGCCTAATCCTCCTCGCTCCTCGTTGTAATAATATCAGTGAAACAAGACGCCTTTGCCCAGCAGTGGGACAATACAAGCTAATACTTTTTCATATTTCATTTTTGAATATCAGCATTACGTAAATCATTAAGTCCATGTGCCGTGTACATATTATAGTTTTATTTCCGCGTATCACACTTGCACAAAGGCATTAAAAATGATATAGTACATAAACAAGCTCGCCATTCGTCAGTTTTACTCGATGAAAATAATATTTATAACACCAATGTTTGCTACATTGCTCAATTTGTATTTAAATCTGCCTCACCAGTATGTGTAAATAGTTAAATTTTAATAAAGTTTCGTCGGTTTATTAATATAAACACTGAAAATACATTATAATCTGCATTCTCTGAAATTATAAATAGAAATAAATTAACCTGATCTGACCAGATGTTGATTACCAACCATATGAATGATTGTTAAATTATAGTTTCTACAAATTAATAATAAACTTTGTTTTATTTACACGATGGGATTTGTACATGTACATAAACTAATGATTTGAGGAAAACGAATAAATCTCACGAATACTCTATAACAATATATCAACTTTTTATAAAGCATAAAACTCAATGTAATAATGAATTATTTGTTACGCATTTTTAACGGAATATAAAATAAAACACATTCAAATAATAAATTCCATTATGATTTATTCGATGTGATAATAAACTGAAAACTAATCTTGATTGTGTAAAACATTTATGGACTCTAAACAATTCTTAAGGGCGCCATATTTCATTTTGAAAGCTGTACGTAAAGCAAGTGTGAAGCTGTATTATTAACGTTGCAGTTTTACTACAAATTAATGTTCGCTCCGTTTCAAGATCCTTCCCTAGGTCCCCGGTTACATACATTATGCAGATTTATATATAGGCTACACCAACACCTGCGCCATTGTAAACGAGAAACCAGATAAACACAACGAGTTCGAGAACTTAAATGGAAGTAGAAGGCCTTAGTCTTCCTTCTTCTTAAACATTCATTAACAGATAATGTGGGTAATGAAGAAACGGGTTCATGAAGAAGATTTCACGATAATACTTTGTGTTCTTTCAAAATAAAATACAATAACTTTGACAATCCCGTTGTGCGAGAGCGCTTACTATGTCAGCGGTTGCGGGTTTGATTCCTGCCCGGGATCAACAATAATTGCGGACATAGTTGTAGAAAACGACGTCTAGCATTAAAATTGAGATTTAATTGTATGCCAACTTTCCTAATAAAAAACCCAATAAAACAAAGCAAAGTGAGACGTTGGTTCTTAGATCTGTGTTCGTAGAACCATTTCCTAGTACAAGTAGTCACACAGGTATTTAGGCACGTCTGCAGGTTGGTTTTGTAAAGTCCTTAATGTCGCACATAAATCCTCTTGTGAGACAATAGTTTACCTCGGCCAAGCTCCGTTATCACCCTCTTGCGAAGTCTGAGCTCTTTCAGTTTGTTAAACATGTCATATCATGCAGTTTTTTAAAATAGATAGAGTTATTCAAGAGGAAGGTTTATAAGTATAAAAATTCCGGAAATTTCTACAGGTACGGACACAACACGGGTAAAACGAGGGGCGTTGCTAGTTTAAGATAAGTCTTATCAATTAAGCAGCGACGTTCATTCGAGTTTTTAGTTAGTATTAAAGTTCTCTGACGAAGGATAGGGAGGAATTGGCCCTGGACTAAGATTTATAGCTCCAAACAAACCCCTTTCTTCAATCACTCTGTTTGTTTGTGAAAACCGCATGAAAATCAGATCAGAACATAAAGACAGACACAAGGGACTTTATTAAATGTTATGTAAAGATTACGAGTATATTAAACGTTCACATAGGATCATGTTCTAGAAAACCCAATACATAGGTATTCTTATGAATACGGTAGAATTTCAAGTTTCAGAGAATCCCTAGAATTATTTTCGATCGAACAATTTTTAGCAATAAATTGTGAAATTAAATCTACGAAAATCCGGATTGAATGGAATCACGTAACTTGGTCTCCAAGTGTATTGACCGGTGCCTATGTCCATTTTCAGGGGAAATAGTAAAGAGCAGTTCCATTGGAGGCAGCTTCGGTTATTCAATTTTGGATAGACGTACCTTTTCTATACCCGTGTTGTACACGATCCACTTGCTACTATAGCGCCACCTTAATTTGCTCCCTTTCAACGAACACTTTTTAATACACTGAGATGGTCTTCTGGTGGATGGTCACTTCTACCCTCCATAGTATGTATGCTTTATCAAACAAGTCAATAGGTTAATTATTCAATAATCGAATCGAACACTTTGTAAGCCCCGATTCCATAGACAAGCACGGATAAGCTTGTCAACCTCATACATTGCCGCTCATTTTGAATCGGGGGTTAAAAAGGATTGATCCTAGATTACATTTAATATGGATGAGCAATTTTATTGTAATATAAAAACCAGAGCGCCATTATCAAATGTTATTTAGTTTACCGTGATTAATCGTAACTGGGGTATAGAGAGTTCGATTTTTCCGAGTAACAATATTATATGTATGTATGTAAATAATGTTATTGACGGTAGTGACGTGTATGTCAGTGACGACGTGTTATTGATGAAAATAATTTGTTAAAATGATATAAAACGTTATTCGATATGTAATGTACGTTATTGGTTGTTTCTTATAATAGCTTCTTTCATATTTGATAAAATTTTGCTGTAGTAATTGGTACCGTACTTAGATTCCATAGAAATAGAAAGTAGTAAAAAAGTAATTACTATAGAAATAGAAACTTTATAAAAATCTTGCTTCAACAAAAGCATTCAGACAATTTAAAAATTGTTGATCCTTGTTGCTGACTTGTTACAAAAACGTCAGACATTGTCGGATGCCATGAAATATTCAAAAACAATGATAAGACCAAAAATTCGTTGGCAGCAAGAGGTTTGAATAAAAATATATGATATATTTTACTAAAACTAAGTAATACATTTTAATAACACCACTATTTTAATGTGTACATAGTAATACCTAACTTTGCAAAAGTCGCCTCTGTAACACACTGTAACCTCAAATTAGACTACTTTGTTTTAAAATGATATCACAAACTCGACGATGGGAATAAAATTAACATATGAATTTTGCACCCTTCTGTACACAAAATGTTTCTTGTTTTTTGTTTAGACGGGATGGCAAAATAGGACAGAGTAAGATGTATCTTGTTTGTAAAACTGTAATCACCAAGGAAATTACACTGAAAAGGATTTTTTAATCTACAGTGCCCAAATGCTGAACAAAGGATTCTTCCAGCTGTTCTAAGTACTCCTGCCCTATCAACAAGTTACCAAGTTTTGAAGAGTTATAAATGATTTTCAGGGCACAATACCTTAAATAGAAAAACTTATCAGCGACGGTGTTTGTCCATCAGTCACCCCCCAATTTACTTTACTTTTTGATTTAGGAATATAAGAGGTATTTAATTGAAATCTCGACTTACAGTCAAATGAACGCTCGACTTCAAAATGGACGGTTAAATACATGAGCGCTCGCACAAAAACACAATTAAATCTAATGTATCACTTCGTTTCCACTGGGGATATTAATTAATTGCGTGGTGGATCAGACAAAACTTGCTTGGATAAAAGTAGGACGTTTGTTAGTGAGACAATACAACACAATAGTATTTATTTTTCCCTAGTAATAAATAGCTTGTCACGTCACTAGTTTGTCTTTAATCACAGATGTGATAAGACTGTAGTATTACCACTATTATAGTACTCTTTCAATAAGACTATATAGTATTAGCTATACTCTCGAACTGTGTCGTAAGTTATCGCCCAAACAATAGATTGCCGTAGTCTATTTTAAACGGCAAATAAATCAAGTTTTCTGATCTATGGTTTTTCAAAGGTACTGAGACTTAAATTTAGGGCACATAACACAATACTAAAGGCATATCATCGTCTGACTGAGCTCTGAACTTTGCTTTACGAGACGTAACATTAATGAAAAGCTCAGTAAAATAGACTCCTGTATGTGAGTAATGCTTACGCAATTATAAACTATTCAAAGCTTGGTTAGATTGAATTATAAGCTAGTGATAATAATTAAGTTATAGTGAGTGTAGGCGTGTACTTCGTAACTGTTGATTGATACAGGGTGTACAATACACGTGTCCTAGATAACTGATCCGTAATAGTATCATCACTCATTTTCAGAACGAAGCCGGGGTTGGGGTACGCATTAATTACTGGCATCTGAGGGACAAAATCAATTATTTTCGATGTCATTTGCCGTCTCATATTTTGTACTGTTGCTCTGTTAACTAACGAAGAGCAGAGATTCAATTATCAGAATAATAGAGGGTATTCATCAATTATATTAATAACTGAATCTATTATAGTACATCAATTCTTTTAACGATATTGTTGACTACTACCGAAATGAATAGAATATGAGATATGATCTAAGAGACTAGCTTAACGATAATGATGACTTGTAGAATTAATAGACTGAAAATGTAATGATATTGATGACTGATCCTTACGCGAAGGAACAGAGAAACAATAAATCTTCATTTGTAGGGTGAGGTAGCAAATGCTAAATACAAATTTAAATTGAAAATCGCTTACACTTCAGAAAGTAGATACTTTGACAATAAGTTATTGATTATAGGTTTCAAGTGATGATAACTATCACTTAGTAACAAAATGTTATGTTGTTATTAAGAAACATAAAACAAATTGTCGATCTCGGTTGTTTCAATCGATAAACAATGTCGTAAACGGCCTCAAATATCCGACACGAAGGTCTCACTAACCTCGTACTTACTCTAGACGAAAAATATATCATTTAAGATATAAAATGATTATTATTTCTTGTTGCAGTACAACAAGTTCAACACAGGACGACGATGCAGAGTGGCAAAGAAACGCATCCATCGACTACTTGGCGCTAAACAGTACAATAGACACTCCATACGGTAAGCAATGACAATGCTAATAAATTAACCAGCTTACCGTGCTGCAGGCAGTTTAGAAAACATGAGAAACAATCTTTCCAGGCAAATGAAGGCATCTCGGCTTTTATACCGTTCACTCAACTCTCCCGAAGTACTGCAATTAATTAAATTTTTTGAATTTCAAATTAAATTTAATAGTAAGTAATAAGTGCTTTTTCCTTTCATTACAGTTGTGATTCTCAATAACAGTGCTGTATAAATGCGCTTTGCGAAATATGACAGTAACAAAGTTTTCATAAGGATAATTGCAAAAATACCTTTTTTACTTCTTGCCCTACAACTTGGTATCATGTATTGTGATAATCATGATGAGAAACTAGAAATAAACTATAACATTAATATTCATCTAGTGTTTTGTTTTCTATGATGATAGCATATAAACTACCTCATTGTAACTATCACAATTCATAAAATGTTGAGTACTAAGGAAAACTAACGGAAACTAACTTTCTATAGGTGGAGGATACGTGGAGTTGTCTAGAAATTAATTTACTAATGCAAATTAAAGTTAATGGGCAAAAAGAGGAAGTATTGATCAAATGTTCGTTTTTCAAATATTTAAAACCAAACAATGATTCAGTGGGACCATTCTTTGGGGACAATAACAATCTTCACTCAATTTCTTTCCTTTGCTACTTTTCCGTACATTCAACATTTGAATTTAATTAAAAAGTAAAAAGCAAAATGTGAATTAGAAAATGGTTTTCGCAGATTGCAAATTTTATTTAGATTTCTTATCAATAAATATTCCTATCTATCTTCACCGAGGGAGTCGTTCAGCCCCAATTTCATTAGAAAATCTCATGAACAAGCCGAAAGGTCTCAATCCAGATCATGATAATACCTTCAATAAGCCTTCGTCCAAACATTTTAAAACAACTAAACTAATAACGAAATTTGGCGAAGATTTTAAAGCTTGAAAAATTGGAAAGCTTCCGCCCGTTTAACGAAAATATTTATTTTACTTTAATTACCAGAAATTAGGTAAGGAAGTGAAATTTAATTATATAATAAAAGCTCGGATTTAATTGAATGAACGAGAATGTTGACCAAACTATAATTGGGTTTGCTTAAAAAACGTTGTAATCAGAGAGCGTTGATATTTTTTCTCAGCTCATTTTAGCTGGGAAAAAATGAGTGCTGAAAACAAATATTTCTTGCGATTTGCGATTTGGTAAGGAAGGAAGTCCGCGTAGGATCATTAACCACACTAACAGCGGCGCTGGACGTTATTAGTTCGACGTTTTTGCGCCTAAATATGTTTAATAAACAAATTAAGTTCGTTTAAAATAGCGCTCTATTTGATGCAAAATAAAATACAATTTTGTTTGAACAGCAATTCTTGTTCAAGCCACTCTCAGACTGTAAAGAATATTTTGCTACATTATTACTTCAGCATTACTAACAAAAAAAAACTATACTTCTAGGTTGTGAATTGTGAACAATGATATTTGATTACTTTTCTATTAATTAATCTATTGCCAGTATTATACAAATATAAGAAAATACTCCGCATTTTTTGTAAAAACAATACTGTTGTGATTATATTGCGTTCCGCCCTATAGAGTGAGCTCGTTTTACGTGGTTTGCATTATTACGATGTTATTTCCTCTGTATACTTTAAGTCCTTTTACTTATTGTAGTTCTATTCTGAGAAATAATAATATAGCCAACTGCGGTATAACTGAACTATATAAATATTTATATTACGTTTTGAACATTAAAGTTTCGTACTATAAAGTTAATTACAACTTCAGTCAACAAACTGTATAGACTATATTTAATTTACTTTATTCTGATACCTAAGGTACTAAGGGTGAATTGCACAAGAATTCTTAGAGTGGCTTGCTCTTAAATCAATTAAACATATTTGGGTGCTTAATTTTGTTTAAAGTTTAAAAAACAAATGACGTTCGTTTTAAGTAGTGTTCTAATTGATGCAAAATAAAATTTTGAACGAACAGTTTTTGTTTCTTCTGCAACAGATTTTTAGGTACTTATTGATTTAAGAGTACTTTATGCAAACGGTCCTAACTTTTCTTAGCACTAAATAGAATAAAACTTCAAGGCAGCACTGCTAGTAATAAATTAACATACTTTTCAACGTTGATTGATTAACCGTCTGTATTTTGTTCCAGATACGTTGTACGATGTTCCTACAGGAATGATAGTGTTGTTATCATTTTTATACGGTTCGATATCCGTATTGGCAGTCGTAGGCAACTTCTTAGTGATGTGGGTAGTGGCCACTTCACGACGGATGCAGAGCGTCACAAACTGCTACATAGCAAATTTAGCATTAGCAGATATAGTTATAGGATTATTCGCTATTCCATTCCAAGTAAGTGAAGCTTTATGGAGTTTAGATTGAATTGAACGAAACAAATCTTAATAATTGCTCCTTAGGATTTGTATTCAAATTGATAATTTCAAAGTTCTATTTGATAAAATGAAGTTGATTAATTTTACTCTACCTGTAATTCTTTGTGGTACTAGAAAGATATAAAAAAAACTTTATTTTGTACTTAATGTGCTTTTATGCACATTTTTAGGTGATTTTTAATTTGCCTAAGTACATACATTGCTAATAAAGAACATACGAAACTATTATACCGAATACTTACTATTATTATCACAAACGGCAACTATTTTTATCCTGTAAACATTTTCCACGATATTTCATACACGGAGTGTACGTGTACTCCGAGTTCATAGCAATATTTTAGAGTAATTAATTTCGTTGGAAATTCCATTAAAACCTGCCACGGTCTGGAACAAGGCCCAAATAGTCCATTTGGCAGGTGAACAGTTTGATACGATGTTCGAACTGTTCAAACTGTTCCTCAGGCATACCAAGCCCTTATCTATGAGATTAACAACATTACACAAACCACTGAAATGACAACTGTTGTAGCGGCAACTCGCTGATATGAATTGTAAACTTAAATATACAAGCCATTGTCGAGCTTACAGATAAATACAATAACAGTGATTATCACATGGGCATTTCAGTGAATAATATGCAGCTATAACTGTTTATGAAATGAGCTGAGTAGTATGAAATTAAAGATGTGTCTGCACTGTTTACTTTTTAAAAGAAATTCTACAGATGAAAACGTTTAAAAACATGTAAATCAATCATAGCTAAATCAATAGAGCATAAATTTTATTACTTTGTTTTCACTTCTTATAACCAATGAATCACACGAAACCACATAAATGTCTGTTAAAAACACAAAATAACTAAACGATAATAAAAACTGTAACGATGAACAGATACAATAATAACTTTTTAGATATATAAAAAATATCTTTGAACAATTCCAGTGATCTGTCAATAGCAAGCCTTTGATGGTGCAAAAGTAAACACATTACCACAGAAAATCGCTCTAGTAGTGAGAAAGTGATGTTATTTTTAAACGTTACTGATTTCGAAACAAGTTCTTAGAATTATTGGATACAGTTACCAATATCTATACAATGACTAATATCTACCGATATTTGAAATTACGTGAAGCCGCTAAAGTAAATTTAACCATCGGTGTCGCAAAAAGCCGACTGCTATTTTGTCCAAAGGGGTTCGAATCCAATAATTTCCGGGACCCGTCTGCCTCAAACCGCAATGAGAGTCACTTCTGGAGTCGGAGGTCCCAAGCGGATGTAATTCGATTAATTTTAACATTCCGATAAATTCCATGCCTTCTTTCACAGCTACATTATCTTTTTGTCAGAAGTTAAGCGAATGAAAAATGTAATTTGTTTTCATAATACTTTTTCTAACGTTGCTTCCAAAAAGTACATAAAATACAGAAGATAAGGGCGACTCATCTGCTTTATAATACAAGTAAAATTGAAAAACCCTATCTATACTTACGGTTGGACCCATTTTTACCAACCACCGCAAATAAACTGGTTTTTAAATGTTAAAAAAAAACTATCGAAATCGGTTCATCTGTTTGAGAGTTGCGGGGCCACATCCAGACACACGCATCGACATCAATCTTATATCATCCCCCTTTTGCGTCGGGGGTTAAAAATAAATAGTCGTCTTTCCTAGAAGAGGGACATTAAAAGCTGCACTTTATTTACAGTTCCAAGCGGCCCTACTTCAGAGGTGGCTGCTGCCTCACTTCATGTGCCCCTTCTGTCCATTCGTCCAAGCGCTTAGCGTTAACGTAAGCGTCTTCACATTAACTGCTATAGCAGTGGACAGACATAGGGCTATCATAACTCCTTTAAGGTGAGTACATTTTTTTAGATTACCCTTTAGTTTATTAGCTTACTGTACTACTATGCAGGAACAGCCTCCGTGGCCTTGTGGTTTGAGCGCCCGGCTCACGACCCGGAGGTTCCGGGTTCGATTCCCGGTGGGGATATCTCACAAAAATCTCTATGTGAGACTTTCCTTAGTTTGGTTAGGGCATTGCAGGCTGAATCACCTGATTGCTCGAAAAGTAAGATGATTCCGTGCTTCGGGGGGCACGTTAAGCCGTCGGTCCCGGTTACTTTCTACGGATAGTAGTCGTTACTTGAGCCATGTCAGAGGCCTTTGGCGGCTCAATAACTCTGACACCAGGATTGGTCAGGTTGGCCATCCACTCGATGAAGAAGAAGACTACTATGGAGTTTGTGTTAGTTAAAGATGGTAGTACCATTTTATGGTATAAAACAAAGTCGTGTCCAAAGAGATTTTTTTTTGTGTTTTATAAAATTTTTGGGTCATGAAGTTGTTTTTTTGGTATCATGAGTCAGTTGTAAATTATGGAGCAACAATAAATAAATCTACGTTTTCCAAATGCATTCAATAAAAAACCTGTAGTCTGGAAAGTTTTAGGTGAAAACGTAATCTTTATCGAAAGTTACAATTTACAATTTACGACTCAACCGAGTTGCACATGTCACGTCCACTTTCAGTGTCTTGCTAATAACGCAACGCATTACTATATCATTATTAGAAAATATTCTCTTCCAAACCTATTTTCATTAGTTTAAAATGGGACTGGGCGGGACATGTCAGCCGTATGCCAGAACATTTTTGGGCGATATCCGTCACCTTTTGGACTCCAAGCACAAAAAGACCCCTCGGAAGACCCCGCAAGCGTTGGCGGGACGAACTAGACCAACACGATAATAACTGGCCCACAATAGCTCAGGATAGAGATCAGTGGAAAGAGGGTAGGGAGGCCTTTGCCCTGCAGTGGGACATTTATGGCTAATTAATATATAATAAATAAATAAATAATAAACCTATTTTCAAAATAAACTCATGAGAAATACTTCAACAATCACAATGACAATAAATAATTATCGTTTCTAACAATGTTTGATATTCGATTTTCAATTTTCAGTTTTCGATCATTTCGCGTCAGAGGCGACATTTAGATTAATCTGAATTTCCAAGATCGAATCATAATTCATGAGCTACTTACGGAGTTATAAAGTTTTGTGATACAATGAGTTGTGTGTGACAATGTCTTCTCGACTCAGCTCTTATGAAAGTTACCTACGAGTACCTAAATGTCAATAAATCATATCAATTTGCTAACTATTGTTGGTAGGTTCCGAAAGCTAATAACTGTTATATTACATAGTAACAAAATATTTGAGATCTCAGAAGAATATAACATATTCATTGAAGTTTGTTTAATGTGTTTTAATTAACTTCAAAGACTGGATAGAAATGTACAGTTTTAAGAAAGTAAGAGACTACTAAGGACACAAGAATAAGAATAAGAATAAGAATAAGAATTTTTATTTGTTAAACATGAGTATTGTAAAGGTGGTAAATAACATTATAGTAAAGTATCTTCATGTTCTGCCTGAAGATCAGGCGTACAAATATTATGTATGCTTAAAATTATAACATTTCAATCATATAATAATTAAACATTAAAAACAAATATTATTAAACTTTATAATATAAAACAAAATTAAAACTATAAAAATATCTGGAAAGTAGGAACAAATCAATCAATTTACAATGAGTTATTTCAATTAAATTTATCTTCGAGGAAAGAATGAAGATCATAATATGCTTTATCAAGTAATAAATTTGTTAATTTTCTTTTAAATGCCTTCAAATCTAGTTCTTTTAAATATTTTGGTAATTTATTATAAATTTTAGGAGCTGTACAAAAAATGCTTTTGTTCATTAAAGCTGCATTGGATGGACGGATACATATGTGATCTTTATTTCTTAAATTTCTAGTGGTTGTATTAGATACACGTGAGAATAATTTTGCGTTCGATTTTACGAAAATAGCAACTTCTAATATGTATAATGAGGTAAGAGTAAGAATTCTATGTTGTTTAAAATATGGTACACAACTATCTGTAATGTGCAGACCAAACATAGCTCTCACACATTGTTTTTGCATTTTAAAAATAGCTAATTTTCCAGTGGAGTTGCCCCAAAATATGATACCATATCTTAATTTGGAAGCGACAATTCCATGATAAGCAGTTAACAACGCAGTAATACTGACCAAGTTACTTAATTTATATAATGCATATGCTGAGCTACTTATTTTTTTTAAAAATCTTCAATATGAGCTTTCCAATTCAATGCGTTATCTATATGAAGACCTAGAAATTTAGCAGTTGTTGTATTTTGTATTGATATATCTTTATATTGTATATTAAAATTTGGTAAATTATTATTTACTCTTTGGTTAAAATGTATTATTTGTGTTTTCGATAGATTAATTTTTAAGTTATTGTTATTAAGCCATGAAATTAAAGAGAATAAGGCGTCATTTATGTCTGATTCGTAATTAGTAAAATATTTACATTCTATTATTAGTGTACAATCATCTGCAAAAAGAGAAATTGGGAATTTTAAAGCTTTGGCGAGATCATTTATGTAAATTAAAAATAATAATGGACCTAATACACTTCCCTGGGGTACACCATAGGAAATTTTACCCTTTTTGGATATAAAAAATTCTAGTTTTTTTGTTTTGATGTTTATTTTTGTTATAACTGTTTTTTGGTATCTATCAGAGAGATATGACTCTAGTAATTGTAAGATATTACCTCGAATTCCATATACTTCACACTTTTTAATTAATATTTTATGCACAAAATAGTCGAAAGCTTGTGTCATGTCGCACAATAAGGAACACACTGGATTTCGCCTGTCCATATTTGACATCACAAATTGTAAAAAGTCAAAAATTGCTAAATTAATAGATTTATTTTTTCTGAAACCTTTCTGCTCATCACAAAGTATAGAGTTTACTTCTAAATATTGATATATTTCTTTATATAAATATTTTTCAAATATTTTGGAAAAATTGAGATTAGTGCTATTGGCCTATAATTGTTCATTAATTCATGGTTGCCTTTTTTATGTAACGGTTGAATGACTGTGATCTTTAATTTAGCTGGAAATATACCTGACTCTATGCACATATTTAAAATATGACTTAGATGTTTACTAATAATAGGTCCTACTTCTTTAACTATTTTAGTTGCAATGCCGTCGTCTCCTACACTTTTAGTATTTTTTAATGTTTTAATTATATTATATATATCCAATGGTGAACATGGAGCCATAAACATAGATTTTAGGTTCGGTGCTATATTTGAAGTAACTCTAGTCCCAACATCTGGTGTTGGTGAAATTTTATCTATAAAATGTTTATTAAATTGGTTTGAGATCGTTTTTGGTTCTGTTATATTATTATTGTTAACTAAAATTCTATCGATAAAATTTTGTGGTACATTTAATTTAGATTCATTTATTATATTCCATGTGGATTTAGCTTTATTGTCAGAATTATTTATTTTATGGTTATTTTGTGCCCGTTGAGTGAGTGATATTATTTTTTTGAGTAGTTTACTATATTTTATATATTTTGCCTTATTCTGTCTAGTTGGGTTACGCCTATAATACCATAGTAAATAACGTTTCTTTTTGCTGCACAGTTTTAAACCACGGCTAATCCATTTTGGTTTTCTATTGGTATGAACTGTTGTGAGTTTAAACGGAAAACATAAATCATAAAAAAGCTTAAATTGATCGATAAATGAATCGTAAGCATGATTTGGATTATTCGTTGTGTAAATTTCATTGAAAGTTAAATTTTGTAAACTTGCTTTAAATTTTAATATATTTTCAACAGAGTAATCTCTTTGTTTTTTTCGCCAGTATTTTAAAATGCAGGTTCTTTTGACAGGGACGTTAATAATCTGTGCTGTGTGGTCTGAAAGAGCGAATTCTAAGACTTCTGTAGTACATGTTTTTTTTAAATTATGTGCGATATTATCTATGCAAGTCTGGCTAGCAATTCTTGTAGGTTGTTTAACTGCTAATATCATGTTAAATCGCAGTAATAAGCATTCAAGATCAAGAGACAAGTTATTGTTCTTATTAACGTCAATATTAAAATCTCCTGTTACTATAATATTCTTGTATTTACTTTTATTTATCTCTAATAATACTAGTTCAAATTTAGAAAAAAACGTATTTAAATTATCATGTTTTGGTACTCTATATATACAAACGACAACTATATTATAATGTATTAGTTCTATTGCACAACATTCAAAAATACCAGGTACAGAAAAATTTGCTATATCTAACAATTCCCTAAAATTATGACCAGATCTAACTAGAATACAGGAACCTCCTCTTTTACTATTAGTCCGCGAAAAACAAGCAGCTAAATTATAATTTGGTAAATGTAAATTATTTTCATAACCCATTTTCATAAAATGCTCTGTTAAACAAACTACATCTACAGTTTTATTATTATCTTCTAACTCTTTTAAACTTATTGACAATACATCAGACTTACTTAATAGCCCAGCTATATTTTGATGTAAAACACAAAGTCTCTTAGTCTCGAAATAAATTATTTGCTGAAGCGTCTACAGTATTATTGGAAGTATTATATAACGTTTCTACAGGATCATAATTTTTGCCTATCCAATGAATATAGTCATACACATCGTTCATAATAATTTGCATACCATTTTTGTTGATTCTACCTGAATATTTATTGAAATGTTTTGTATTGTATGATATATTTTTATTAGAATCAATCAAGTAAGCATGTTCGTTAGTATGAATATCAAGGTAGAGCATATTATTGAAGTTTTCAACTCTCCAGTTAAACATTTCGCTGTAATCTCCAAGTTTGAATGTCGGAGAACAGATAATTACATTAGTATGCATAGTATGACTCAGCATGGATCTTATATCTACTATAAGCTGAAAATAATTTTGCGTTGTCCTGAAATCTTCTTCGCCAATAAAAATAATGCAAAAATCATTTAATGTAAAGTTTTTTACTTTCTCCGTTATATTTTCTAGCATATTTCGTAAATTCGCGTTTGGTGATAGAAATCTACATATCTCAAATTTTTCAGTCTCAAAAGTATTTTCAGCTATTTCTAAAGTTTTACTATATTTGTCATTGCTTATAATATATAGCTTATTCTTCTTTTTAGGCAAATTTAGATTTAGCGTTTCTGCTTGGTTCTTATATTGTTCCGTATTGTATATTTGCACATCATTATTGGTAGTTCCTTTTGTCCGTTTACATTCAGTATCAGTATTCCGTTTCATTTTATCCTTTTTGTTTTTAGAATTTCGCTTTAATATTGGTGAAGCGATATTATTTGTATTCGTGTCTTCATTACATAAATCCTGTAAAGTATTTATCTTTTTTTCTTGTTCAGTAATTATTTGCTTTAATGACGTGTTTTCCTTAGTAATTTTTATAATTTCTTTATCAGCCGTGTGCAATTTTAGTTTCAGGGTCTCGATTTCAGTTCTGAGATCATTGATGAATGAGGCTTCACTATTTTGAATCGCGCTTTGCATACTCAGTGTTGATAAATCAAAGTTAGGCGAGTCGTACATTGTTGAGTGTAGTACAACATTATCGGTCAAACTTAGTGCTGAAACGGACCTCTTTAGTGGTTTTCGCACTATTATATTCATATTATTATGATCCATTTTGGCAAAAAAAAAAAAAAAAAATTGTCGTATTCAAATAGTTTCTATCATTGATGCTCTGGTGTCCTCATTGTGAAATATAGGCTTCTTACAAATATTTATCTCTAAAAATAACTGCTCAGCTAGGTGGGGTTCGAAATCGGTGTCGAAGCGATCTAGTCGTGCGTGATGATACTGTGCGTCGCGTCGGTGCCACTGGGCTATGACTACTAGTACTATACTGGTTGAAATTAATAGACAGTTTTATCACGTCATAAACCGTTAAGAGACGCGCCTTTTTTGAAGTTGTTTTAAAACTTTTCACTTAACTGACTTTTTCTTTTTGAATTGTTTATTTTATTAATTGTAGTGGTTCACCTTATTTAAATATACATACACAGTTATTAATCACTTAGAATTATAATTTTGCTCATGTATTTCAATGTTTAGACGCTTTGTTATTGTTTTATTTCAATTAAATTTGTTAGTTTATGCACTTTTACAAAAAACACTTTAATGTCAAGTATACTGAATTTTATCACTGGATAACATTTGTACTCCACTATATAACTTTAATAACTTGTTTTATCACCTTTTTAAACCTATCTATTGAGTTTACTAATTAATTTACAATTAAATACGGAGCGTAATTACTTCGTGGCAGTGGCGCCACCCATAAATCCAACCCATAAAATCAACAAGTTAATTTAATGTAGCAACATAAGGCCGGTATCCCACTGAAGCTGCATGAGCGTCGCCGTTCCTTTAATTAACGTCTGTTAACGTAGATGCGACAGTAACGTTGCATCTCTTCTGATTTAAGTTCACTCCAACAAAATGATTCTGACAAGCAAACTGTTTAAACAAGTAAAAGAAAAAAATAAGTTTCATAGTAAATTTTATGTATACAATGGGATGTCTAATCTGAATAGTATTAAACAAATTATTCAGAATTTTATAAATTTTCAATGGCAGAGGAAACATTATGCCAACTTTGTTTTACAGTGAAACGCTAACGTTAACGACAATGCGAAACAAGCCTTATGAGTTCCTTATCTAAGTTTGTTACTATCTTCAATTAGCTCAGTTTCTTTGAAGAAGCAAACTAAACAAACTACTTTTAACACTGTGACAGAGTTTCAACGAACTTAATATTTGATCTGACCCAATGCAAACTTTCAGCTTCACAAAACAAACTGCTCTTTCGAAGAAATGAGTAAATACTTACGTTGAACCGGTATTATTGCACTCGCCTAATTAGTAACTTTTTAATTTATCTTTCACTTTCAAAACATCGTTTAGGCTCTTCCAATGTATTATTTTAGTTTGATAGTACGTCAGAAATTTATCTTGTTTTGTATAATACGACGTCATGTTAATATTTGTGTAATGTAGGAAGCACAAATAATAATTTTATGCAAACAATCAGATAACGATGCTGGTACTATTATGTACATGTGGCATTATTGTTGGTTTCTTTTTAAATTGCCGTTCACTTTGAATTTTTTTTAGCAAAAAATCTTAAGCAAAATAACTTTTTATTTGTTTTTGTTTTAGTACTTGTATTAGTTTAGTTCGGGGATGCCTTTGCCCAGTAATGGGCTGATACTGGTTAACAACAGTAACAATTTAGGTGTATAGCACTTAAAAAGGTTTAAGGGCGGATTGCACATCAATTTTACTTAGCGCCTAAATATGTTTAATAAACAAATGACATTCGTTTTAAAACGCGTTCTATTTCGTGCAGTATAAAATACAATTTTGAACGAACAGCTTTTGCTTCTTAAACGTTTTTAGGTACTAAATAGATTGACCACTTGTACAAGTCATATTAGCCCAATCGCACTAAAATTATCTAGTTTAAGTATTTCTAGGTTAAATTGATCTTAACCAATATCTATAACATTGATTTCATTTCAGTGCTCACACGTCCAAGAGGGTAGCTAAAGTGATAATAGTATTCATATGGCTGTTAGCATTTTCATTAGCAGCTCCGATGGCGATGTCATGGGAGGTCATAATGGAGGACGAGCGCGACCCTGGTGAGATTACACGATACTTAATTAGTACTTTCAATAGAACCGGATTATTCTATGGGGCATACACGATATTATATACTAAATTAAGTCGCCGTCGCCGTACCTAACTGTACCACAGAATAATAAGTACAAGACTGTACTATCAACTCATGGTACATTAATTAATCAGCGCTCAGTTAACTTCAGACCAAGTTTGAGAGTTCCAAATTTAATTAATGTACTGTTTTAACTGATTTAAGAATACAGTTTTTCACATATCCTGTGTTATTTGTTTGTAAGTTTTGCCTGTTACCAGTAATTATTGTTATCAAAATTTTATATCCTGTTTTTATTTTATAATGTTGATTTCTAATTTGATGCTTTTAGTTTGTAAATTTTTCAATTGATGTAATTGGGATTTAATTGAAATAAATAAATAAATACATATGTTAAATTTGTGTAGTGAAATGATACATTGCAAATTAGATATTAGATACAGTTTGACAAACACGAGCTGATTATAAAAATATAAGAACGTTAGAGTATCTATATTTTTTCCAATAAAATGGTTTCAATAACTATTTAAAAAGGTTTTCGTAAATTGTTCACATTTGCTCCAATGATTTGATAAATCGAAGTAATGAATAACAACGATTGAATGTTAACTAAACGTGTTTAATGTTTGAAAATATCGCTGAATATTAATAAAAACATGTTATTACAGTGACGAGACAGATACACAAGAAACCGTTCTGTGCTAATAGTGAGTTTGGGTCTCATTCGCTAGCTATTTACAGACTCCTACTCTATATATTCCAGGTAAGTTGTTTTCAAAGGATACATTTTTAAAATTAATTATATATCAAATACTCTTTGCACAAACAAAACCTTCACAAGACAGAAAAACTTAAGAAATATAACGAACTCTCGTTAAACAAACGTTTCGACTATCAAGAATAAATATTTCAAACCATAATGAATAGCCACACATCCAGAGTACACGTTAAATGCATTAATTCCCTCGGTTTCTTGAACTAATTCACTTAAGCCGCTCCTAATCTCGGCTAATCTCATAGTAAACAAAAGTCCTCGCCGACTCGCCGTCCAATGTCGTACTGTTCCTGTACTTGCCATGTTTGTTTTAATTACCCAACCTTCACATAGTTTCAACAAGTACTACAGTGTAACTTTCTCCCGCTTTCTTCGCGACGGTTTAGGTACTTGTCTTATTTATCTTTACAGTTTACTGTTTAGAAATTGTTAGCTATAGTTCAAGTCTTGACATGGCAATATAGTTATTTTGTTATTCTATTTTATTGTGGTTAAGATACATTTCATTCATATGTTTCGAATAGATTAGTGGCAAACTCTGGTGTCGAAGTTTTAGACTGTCTAAAGGCCTCCGACATGGTTTATGCCCATTATCTCCAATATACACAAGTCAAGCCACACAAGTCCACACAAGTCAAGCCAATACAAATTAATAAAGGACAAAGCGCGGTTTTAATCCAGGCCATATAATAAGCAACTATTTATTAATATCGGACTATTCAAACAAGTCACGGATTCCACCTTGGCCGTGTAAAATAGACTCGGTTGGACGCTCAATTAATCATCTTTGTGTCACAAAGTGTATTTTGGGCGTAATTGTTTGAAGGTTCTCGCATTTCGCCCGCGTCTATAACATGAAAACCAGATCGCCTAAAATAGCCTGTCTGTATTAGTACTAAGTTACACAATACATTGTTGCCAATTTCCAGCAAAGTAAGGGTTTTGCCAGCTTTATAAGAGCACAATAACAATACTATCTATTTAGGAGCCAGTCTAAGAAAAAACAGTTTCTCGCCGTCCTAACATAATATTATCTTCAAATATCACATTCTCTTAAAAAATTAAACGATATAGCCAATTGTTAGCCGAATATTACAGTCCTTAGTAAACTTTTGGATGCCACCAAACTTCCATCCCCTCATACTAATGACCGTAAGTAACTTTACACAATGCTATTCTGAAACCGTACTTAGAGAGGTGTTTGTGTTGCAGTACGTAATTCCTTTGTGCGTAATAACGTTCGCGTACGTACACATGGCTATGAAGCTGTGGGGGGCTCGAGCGCCCGGGAACGCATTGGAAGCGAGAGACGCCAATCACATGAAGAACAAAAAGAAGGTAAGTAACCTCTACTTATAGCTATATATATTTCTTGCTCCCAAAAAGTGATTTTTGCAATAAACGTGAACGTTTCCCGTGAACGAACAAATACTGTGATACGGAATGATAAATTACGGAAAGCAGTGTGAACGTTAATGTAATGGCACGCCAATGAAACTATACCACAGTTACACACAATTAATTCCGTAATGTTTTTCCAATAGATACATGTTTCAAAATAATGAGCCGGATACACAGTTTTCCTATTGCAATCTATTATTGTAAAACTTGTTTTATTTTGTGTTAATTATGTGTTATATTGAAAATAATGTTGCTTTTACTAAAGTGGGAATGCCTAACAGATACAATTATGCAATAATGACGACTAAAACAAATCCTACAGGAAAGAGAAAAGTGAATTATTTTCATCAGTTATTTTTGTCTAAAGTTATTTCATATACATACACCATTAGTATACTACTGTTGAACTATTATAAAATACTGCTGTACAGTCATGTGCAATGAAATGTATACACGGGCAGATTTTCAAATAAATGTCCACTCTGAAAATTTCAAAAACATATAGCCACTTAACAATTCATACTATATACCCACCCGAGTATATACACAGGTTGTTTTCAGATATTTGTATACACGATCACATGCAGAAATAAGTATCCACTATGAATTACAATAATAAATATGAAGGTAAACGATATTATTTAAAAAAAAATGTATGTGTGCGTGACACACACTCAACGCGAAGTATTGGTATTGCTTTTTTATTGTTTTTATTTTGTAAATGTCTAATGGGGAAACTAGGTTTCATGCTCAGCGCATAGGTTGGTATCTCTCTATATCTCTATGGTTATTACTCATTCTGTACTTCACAATAAAAACAAAAAAAAATCTAAACTATCAAAGTCAGTCATTGAAATTAATACCCATTTGTCAAAATAGTGAAAACTGCTACAGTTTCTAAAGTGTATACATTATTGTGAGAAACTCGGGTGGGTATATAGTATGAATTGGTAAGTGGCTATATGTTTTTTAAATGTTTAGAGTGGACATTTATTTGAAAATCTGCCCGTGTACCTATACATTTCATTGCACGTGACTGTACAGTCATTTCTCGCAATTTGATCAGAAAATCTCGAAATCGGACGGGCAGATTCAATCTCGTTACTGAGAGAAACTACATCACTCAAAGGCGAATATAACAACTCTATGTTGCGATGGTTTTGGTTTGGTTATGGGCGTAACTTGTTTAATATCGGTAGCTACTAGCCAGCTTTGTGAGCTGTGCCTCTCGGAACTCCGTTCATGTAATATTGGGTAAAGTTGATATATTTCAACCAGAATCAATAATGGTAGGGACCTAATGGGTATCACTCAATCAGTCTTTAACATAATTAAAATCCATTTTAAATTAAAGTACACATGCAGTGTTCTAAATAATTCTTAACATTATTATTTATTTACTCTAAGGGTGGATTGCACAAAAACTCGTAAATATATGTATTTTTAAATATATTTATTAGGAACTTAAATAAGTTTAAAAAACAAAATAAGTTCATTCAAAATTGTACTTTATACTGCACGAAATAAAAACCTATTTAAAACGAACTTCATTTGTCATTAAACATTAGGCGGTAGTAAAATCCACCCAATCTATAATACTGTTACCTTTTACTTTTGAAGTCGGCCCGACTTCCACAAACTAAAGCAAACCTCTAAGCATGGTTCATTGCGCTAGTAACACTGAGCTAAAATCTACATAACATATGTTTAACATCTTTCGAAAGGATTAGCACGTATAAAAGCTAGAGTAACTTCAAGTTTAATGTTGCGTAAAGGTTACCTTGTGTCAGATATACGATACCAGAAACAAAGATATTGATAAATTCACAATAGTTTCGTGGCATAACGGCTTTGCGGAGATACAATAATATTAGTTAACTCCGTTCCGATTTATCGGCTGGCAATCCGGATTTTGACGTCCCGGTGGCAGATTTTATATTCGATTGCGGATTCCGATTTTGTGTCTATAATAAATAATAGAGGTACCTTCATCCGTGTTAAATCCAGATTCAACAGTTGCCAAGTGGGAACGGGATTTTATACGGCGCCTTATGTCAAAATTCAGTTTATATCTTGAACCACGATCAACTGAACTCGATCTCAGTTTAGCAAGCGAAATAGGATTAAATTGATTGATCAATTTAAATGTCGAAATTGGGGCGTAGTATTCCTTTTTTAAGCGACTTCAAAAATTGAAGGAGAAGGTCATCTCAATCCTTTGTATATTTCACTTTTGTAACCTTCGTCGTTTATGAATCGTTACTGAAAACAGTTATGAAACAATATAATATGTTTAGGGGGTGTGCGTGGTAATATTGGTTGAATTAAACCACAAAGATGAATTGCCAAAGTTTATTAGCCACACACAACACACACTATTTTAGTTTTTAGAAGGATAGCAAGACAGGATCAATGTAGCACATAATACATATCATGTAATTAATCAAAGTAGTAAGTGAACAGTTCACGCGTGGGCAAAACGCGAGTGCGCGTGAGAACGAGTTGTATGTGTCTCTCGTAGCATACGCTGTGATCGACTGCGCGCGCGCGATGCGCCTCCGCGTGGCTTCACATTCCACAATTAACTTAAATGCAAGATTTGCACAAATTCGGAACAACGCATATCGCGCGGGTTTGCTTGCCGAATTATTGTTTGTTTACATTTGGTTAGAAATTATTTATTTGTGTTATGAATGTTATGTTACTGGGATATGAATGTGTGATGTATGTAAGTGGTTTTTAATATATTATTGTGTGTAAATAAAATATAATTATAATGTATGTTTAAGTGGAGGTCACCTACATCATCCCCCTCCAGAGACCGACTAAGGGCGATAAAAGTCAGGGAACCGTACTGTACGACCTGAACGCGTAGTTGTTAGCGCGGTCTTTTCCTGCGGTGGATGAACAGGGACACGTTCTGGAGTTGCAGTGTAGGATCGAGGAACGGGTACACGAACGTCTAGTATATAGGCTGGCTTAAGGCGGTCTATAGTTACTGTGAGATCTTTGTTCCTAACGCGAATAGTAAATGTTTTACTCCTTCTTTTGAGCACTTCGTATGGACCAGTGTAAGCAGGCTGGAATGAGCCACGCATCACTTCTTCCCTAAGGAATACGTGACTGCATGTAGCTAGATCTTGGAATACGAAAGCTCTGCGATTTGAGTGGTGTTGGGAGGGAACCGGACGAATATTTTCCGCAAAGGACTTCAACCGAGCCGCGAAATCGGTGATGTCGGTGGTGTAGTACGCAATATCGTGACCGAAGAATTCGCCAGGGAGACGAAGTGGTTCACCGTACACCAACTCAGCTGATGAAGTCTGGAGGTCTTCCTTAAAGGCACTCC
Organism: Cyclophora albipunctata; assembly: GCA_963082685.1. Classification (NCBI taxonomy): domain Eukaryota; kingdom Metazoa; phylum Arthropoda; class Insecta; order Lepidoptera; family Geometridae; genus Cyclophora; species Cyclophora albipunctata. Next base: position 6,247,859 of record OY720116.1, on the reverse strand, counting down.
TAATGCCTAGCAACACAAGTGGAAGTGATTCGGTCCACTTGGTGTCTGCATGACAGGTAATTGCAGCTTTTAGTTGCCTGTGAAAACGCTCCACCAATCCGTTGCATTGCGGATGATAACTCGTTGTCCTACGGTGATCGTAACCGATGGACTGAGAAAGCTGTTGAAACAGTGCCGATTGGAATTGTCCGCCTCGATCGGTTACGATCTCGGTAGGACAACCATATCGTGCCACCCAACAGGAAATAAACGTTTTGGCCACTGTTTCCGCGGAAATATCGGTAATAGGCACAGCTTCCGGCCATCGCGTAAAGCGATCGACGGCTGTGAGGCAGTACCGATAATTATTGGATGATGGTAGTGGGCCGATTAGGTCTAGATGTACATGTTTGAACCGTGCTGAAGGTAAATCGTGCGTACCTAAAGGTGAGGCAACGTGTCTCGTTACCTTCGAGCGCTGGCATGCCAAACATGACTTAGCCCATTCTCGGCAGTCCCTTCGCATCAGTGGCCAAACAAAACGTTGTGCAACGAGTTTGGCGGTAGCATTTGCACCGGGGTGGCTGAGGGAGTGGAGACTGTTGTAAACTTGCATTCGAAGTTGTTTAGGGACGAAAGGTCTGGGTGTCGGTGTACTGACGTCGCAGTACAGAACGGTACGACTCCCAGGTATATTCGTCTGTGTAAGGCGAAGTGAAGTGTCACCTTTGAGGTGTTCCGCAAGGTCTGGATCTGAACCTTGGAGCTCAGCCATCACTTCAAGGTCAACTGGTACCTGCAGTTCATCGACGCGTGATAGTATGTCGGCAACCACGTTGTCCTTACCAGCAATAAAAACGATATCGGTGGTGAACTGCGAGATGAAATTAAGGTGTCTATACTGACGTGGTGAGCAGTTACTTTTACGTTCACTGAATGCGTAACAAAGAGGTTTGTGGTCAGTATAGATAGTGAAGTGAGTAGCTTCCAGCATATGGCGGAAGTATTTTATACTCTCGTAAATGGCAAGGAGCTCACGGTCATACGGAGAGTATTTCGTTTGTGACGGGCTTAACTTGCGAGAGAAAAATGCTAATGGCTGCCAGTCTCCATCCTTGAGCTGTTGCAGGACACCACCTATCGCCGTGTCTGAGGCGTCAGTGGCCAATCCTAATTTAGCTTGCGAATCAGGATGAGCTAAAAGTGCTGCATTGCACAGACTCTTCTTGCAGTTTTCGAACGCTTGCGATGATTCTTTAGTCATAACAATCGGATCGGATGCCTTAACCGATCCGGACAGTAAGGCATTCAGGGGTGCTTGAATCTGAGCGGCGTTGGGTAAAAATCGCCTGTAAAAATTTACCATGCCCAAAAATCGTCTGAGTTCTCGGACGGTTTTTGGTAGAGGGAAATCAGACATTGCCTTTACCTTGCTGTCCAGAGGTTTGGTGCCGCTTTCAGAGATTTCGTAGCCGAGAAATTGAATATTAGACACACCGAAGACACACTTGGCCGGATTGATTAATATACCGAATTCTCTCATTCGCGTAAAAAGTTGACGCAAGTGTTCTTCGTGCTCACGTGGCGTGCGGCTGAACACAAGAAAATCGTCCTGGTAAGGCCAGCAAAAGTCTAAGCCACGAGTAAGCTCATCAACAAATCTCTGAAAGGTTTTACTTGCGTTACGAAGTCCAAATGTCATGACTAAAAATTCAAACAATCCGAAGGGTGTTGTTATTGCAGTTTTCGGAATATCTGCCCTATTAACACTAATCTGATTATATGCTTTCACTAAATCGATACTCGAGTATACAGTACAACCCGACAGGTTTTGCGAAAAATCCTGTATATGACGAATCGGATACTGATCTGGTATAGTACGAGCGTTTAATTGGCGGTAATCGCCGCATGGACGCCACCCATTATCTTTTTTAGTCACGAGATGAAGAGGTGATGCCCAAGGGCTGTCAGAAGGACGTGCGATACCGCTAGCAATCATAGCGTCAAATTCTTGACGAGCTACCTTCAATTTATCAGGCGCGAGACGGCGAGGAGAACATGATACAGGTGGACCTGGTGTGGTGCGAATGTGGTGTTGTGTATTGTGTTTTGCGATTTGAGGAGTTCCAAAAGGACGTGTAATTTCCGGGAAATTAGACAAAATTTTATGATACACAGTATCACCATTAAAACTAGCTACCTTAACACTTAAAACAGCATTGTCGCTTAAATCTAAACAAGCTACAGTGCTAACATTGGTTAGACTATCGATAAGCTTCTGTTGGCCAACATCAACAACCAAACGATAGTGAGAAAGGAAATCTACGCCTATGATTGCTTTTGTGACGTCAGCAACAACAAAACGCCACGGAAAATCACGCCGCAGACCCAAATTCAAATTTAATTGCATGTAGCCGTAAGTGTCGATAGTCGAACCATTGGCAGCACTGAGCTGATATGTTGATTTACAAAGTTGCCTTTTAAGGGCTGAAACCGGGTACACACAAATGTCACTTCCAGTGTCTATTAGAAACTGTATCTGTGAACCACGATCCGTGATGAAGAGGCGACCTGAGCTGGGGTTGTGGCAATCATCAGTCGCCATCACTGACTGCCTCTCTCGTTTCCCTGGCTGTAGTCGCACGGCTGGATACACCGACGAGCTTTGGAACCATGCCGTGAGTGGTACCAACAAACTGGGTACTTGCGGTAGTTCGACGCTGAACGTCGTGACGTCGATCGGCTGCGTTGCGCATCTCTGCGGCGCTCGGTGGGTCGAGGTCGATGTCGCGATTGGATAGTTAAAGCGCTCACCTGGCGCGTCAGCTGAGCTACCTGGCGTGTGAGCTCCTCAACAGCTATTGATGATGACGGTACCGTTGAGGTTGCAGCAACTTGATGAGATGGCACTGCGATGTCATGGACGCGGTCAGCGAGTTCAGCGAGTGCGTCAAGACCCAGGGTAGGCTGTGACGCAACGATAGGCTGAAGTGAAACGGGTAGTCGGCTCGTCCAGATTGTTTGGAGAAATTCTTGAGGGATATCTGGACCGGCGAGATGTTGAAGATGCCGAAGGAATTGTGACGGCTTGCGATCACCTAGCTGCTCGTAGGTCAAAAGTTGTTTGACTTTATTTTCTCTCGACGCAGACAACCTTTTGATTAACTCCTCTTTGAGGCGTTGGTAATTGGGAGGACCAGTGAGGATGTCCTCTATTTCAGCAGCATACTGACGGTCGAGCGAAGCCAAAATGTGGTAGAATTTGGCTGCTTCGTCTGTCACGCGCATGATTGCAAACTGTCCTTCTACTTGTGCGAACCAAATTGCTGGTTTTTCAGGCCAAAAAGGTGGTATTCTTATGCTCACTGGATTACTTGCAACTGTTAAAGCGGGCACGACGGGAGACGCCATCTTGATTTTGGAGTGGCGTCGTGGACGCGTGTCCACGTTACCGGTGGTATCTGAACCACTCGACGCCGACATCCAGGCTGCGAATTGCTCCTTGTCTTCCGTGTTCCTCAGTTTGTTCCGGGGTCACCAGTTTTAGGGGGTGTGCGTGGTAATATTGGTTGAATTAAACCACAAAGATGAATTGCCAAAGTTTATTAGCCACACACAACACACACTATTTTAGTTTTTAGAAGGATAGCAAGACAGGATCAATGTAGCACATAATACATATCATGTAATTAATCAAAGTAGTAAGTGAACAGTTCACGCGTGGGCAAAACGCGAGTGCGCGTGAGAACGAGTTGTATGTGTCTCTCGTAGCATACGCTGTGATCGACTGCGCGCGCGCGATGCGCCTCCGCGTGGCTTCACATTCCACAATTAACTTAAATGCAAGATTTGCACAAATTCGGAACAACGCATATCGCGCGGGTTTGCTTGCCGAATTATTGTTTGTTTACATTTGGTTAGAAATTATTTATTTGTGTTATGAATGTTATGTTACTGGGATATGAATGTGTGATGTATGTAAGTGGTTTTTAATATATTATTGTGTGTAAATAAAATATAATTATAATGTATGTTTAAGTGGAGGTCACCTACAATATGTACTTAAAAACTTAAGCCTTTCGATTCATTCAAATAATTTTGCAGGTAATAAAAATGTTGGTGCTGGTCGTTGCACTGTTCGCTCTGTGCTGGCTTCCACTTCAGAGCTATTTGCTGCTTCAATCTTTTTTCCCATCCATAAACGAGTAAGTAAGAACAAAAGTTTAATGAAAATATTTTTTATGAATGGCTTAGACTTGTAGGAGTAAATTCTTTTTTGAAGTTTTTCTGTCTGTGTCTGTCTGAGACTTTGTTCATTTAGATTCTCTGTATATTTAATGATTCAAAGAAGTGAGATGGAATGAGAATAATGTCGCTTCAATAGCGTACTTAATACTACTAAGGCTATTTATTTATTTATTTATTATCTACAGGTAAACAAGTTGGTTAATATACAATCGAGGAATCTAAAGTTGTTATTACAATTATTATAAATTAGGGCGCGTTAAAGGAACTTTTGTTTTAGTTGAAATCAATATCGTGTCGTGAACTAAAACACTCTATTGTGGACACGCCTCACAAAAGCTCTTTGTTACAGGTACCGGTACATCAACGTCATATTTTTCTGCTTCGATTGGCTCGCGATGAGTAACTCCTGCTACAACCCTTTTATCTACGCCATTTACAACGTAAGTATTATAAGAGATATTACGATACAAATTCTGTTTAGACCCATTCAAATTGTCTCTCAAAGAAGGCAAGGTCACAAGAGGGAGTTATGTTATATTCAATAAAAATTTTGAGTGTCAAAAGCTCTTCTCTTTTGTTTAAGAATTTTAATAATTAATTATAGTTATTTACAAAATATCCAGTCACTTTGGTAACAAAGTAATCAATTACTCAATTTTTATCACATTAAGAAGAAAAGAATATTTAGTCTGGCCACCGCCGCTGAGTTGAAAATTTAGTAATTTTAAGCCGCTTTGAGAGTAGTTGTTTATCAAAGTTGGGCGAACATAAATGTTACTAGAAAATTCACTTCCTCAGGGAATTTTATTTGGGTATATTTGAAATACTTTAGAGAGGATGTCTCTAATGCGTGCCAAACCAAGTCTTGGGAGTAATTTATTGGCCTCCGCGGGCGCGTTGATGAAATATTTCGTATTGGCACGTTCACCGACATAACGGCTGAACTAAAACCCCCTAGTGCCGGCGCACCATAATTTGTTTTCCTCTCATTGAAACTTTGTATTTTTACAGGAAAAGTTCAAAAAGGAATTCAAACAACGTTTCACTTTCGGGAAGAAACCGCCTAGATTCGTCAATGACAGTTATGAAGTGAGATATTCTTTATGAACTTTAATGTACCAAAATTTATATGGAATTGAAAGTTAAGAATCTTATCTGATAATAATTACTTAAATAACCAAATGTCAAGTGTGCTCTGTTATAGAATGTACTCATTTCAGGACGGTCAATCGTACCGGACGCGGATTCTCTCATTTCGCTCAACAAACGACAGAAGCGTGTACACTGCTCGGAAGTCAATCAACGTGCCACCAATTGACACAATGAAATTCGCGAACAGAAATTCCTGTCAATGTCTGGGAACACAAAACAAGGAGAACGGATTCGATTACACGAAGTCCAACGATAGAGACGCCCGAAACGGGAAGAGATATTTGAACGTCAGGATCGACAATAAATGTAGGAGCAAAAGGAAAAGTTCACTCCGATACTCCGAGGACGAAATACCGATAGGGGACGAACGAGTTAGCGAACTGTATATATTCCCAAATAGTAATATAGTAGAGTTTACAGACATATCATATGATGATAAAGTGTAAATATGTTACTTCGTTTCATCTTTAACTGTTTAATGATTCAAATGTGATAGAATTTAAATTAATGTTATTAATATGGAGTAAGTAGAATGAGAATAAAAACTACGATAATGCTAATGTGTTTTTATATTAAAAGTGAAATCAACTCTGTACTTGATTATCTTCATAAGTTTTTAGCTAAGTCCACTCTTTCCTTTAAAATAAAATAGACAAAATAGTGATACCTCATTCGGAAATACCACCAGCGAATATTTGATAACATAAAATCCACAGAGTAGAGCTAAAAAAGCGCATTTTAATCTTTTTCGCTGTGAATACTTTGTGATATGTGATAAAATAATGATAACATTGTAGAAGAAAATAGCATGCACATTTACTTTTTTATGTAACCTAAGCTTGCAAGTAATTGAAGCTGCATTAAAATTTACGATCCTACATAAATAATGTAAAGCTAAGACAAGGATAAAAGAATGATATTTTAAGCTGTGAAACATAAGACAGTGGGTGTTATCAAAAGTTATATAAGTGTTATTATAATGGAAAGTCGTTTTGGCTCGGCTCCAAAAGAAATGTTTTTGACATACACATAACATTATACTAGCAGTTATTTTTATTACGAACTACCGTCGAGTTCGCCCTATGGTTGTCCGTGTCTTGAATTTTCTCGAAATAATGCAGGGACTGTCCTTATCATGCTATTTTCATGACTCTTTAAGGTTTTATTTAAATTATACATATGATAATATCTTCTTAAGTTTAAACCGCACAAAACGCATTTTCTTTTTATTGTATTATTTTTATTAGCAGAACTCGTCTCTTATGTGCAGGGTTTATGGAGAAACGGTTTAACATCCAAATACTGTCCTGAAGGAAATGAATCTTCCTTACATTACGTCACCCTGCGTGATCTTATGAGTTTGTTTGGGGTTATTTTATATTTTATGGGCACTCATCACCCTTTCAATATACAGGCCATATCATCTGCCAACATATCTATACTAATATTATAAAGAGGTAATATTTGTAAATTTGTTTGTTTGTTTGTATGTTCGAGCTAATCTCGGGAATTACTAGTCTGATTTGAATAATTAATTTTGTAATAGATAACCACATTCAACGGGAAGGTTATAGGCTATTTTTCATCCCGAAATTCCCACGGGAACGGGCACAATGCGGGTAAAACTGCGGGGCGCTGCTAGTATACAATATAACTCTTTTCAAATAACCCTTGTTTACTTGCCCATCAATCAAATGAAAAAATATGCAAATCAGGCGTTTGCACAAAGTATGAATAATATTATTCTGTTCTATTTAAAACATAACCTACATAGAAGGGATAATTTGGGGAGCGAATGGAAAATAAATCTTCTACTATTAAAATGTAATAATTTAACTTTTACGATCCCACTGCTGGGCTAAGGGCTTATTGAAGATGAAGATGTAGATGATAATATGTATGCTCAGCTTGTATTACAAAGACAAAATTAGAAGGCCAACATTAAATGACTCTTTTTATTTGTTAATATTCCAGAATCATTTGTAACACGTACGTAAACAACTTACGAGTATATTAAGGCTTTCGATATTACGCAAACAACTTTACACCATCATAACATTCACAAGAAACTACACAAGGACTGTTCCAGAATATTAATTAAAATCATAACATACATTCCCAGAGTTGATGTGGATTAATTGAAGCGATTTACAAACCTGTTGACAAAGCAATCGATTTTATATATACTTGATGTGAACAAAAGCGTACGTAATTTCATTAAAATTAAAGATATAAGTTCTTTTATTTATTGATATTTTATGTACTAACCGAATAAAAATAAAAGGTATGATAAAGTTTAAATGCCTTCATAATAAAAAATCGATCAGTAACTATCTAATCAGTCAGTAAGTTATTATTGTTAAGCCTCGTATTCATGGTAAATATAATTTGTTGAGCAACAGTTGATAAACATTGTTGATGAAACAGGGAGAATGCTGATTAAACTTTGTTTAAACCAATATAGGTTGTCCACACGCCAAAATGTTGCCCGAGGAAAAAAATAATTAATTGCATAATTTTATCCATGCCGCCATGTTTATAAACTGTTGCAAACTCGTCCACACGCGTCAACATTTGTTGCTAAACTGATGTTTACGCTCGTCGGGCGACAACTTGTCAACATGCCGTTGTCAACTCTGCAACACGCAGTGTTGCCAGCAACATGTTGACAGCAACTCTGCAACGCGTTGATTCAACTCTGTTGCTAAACAAATGTTTACCATGAATACGGGGCTTTACACATAATATTCGGACCGAAGCTACCAAATAGACATAGACAGGAAAACCGACCAAAGTCAGCGCGTTATCAACTGTCAAATGTGTTTATCACTTGCACTTAGGGGTTTTATAGAGCCGCTGAGAGTTTGGAAAAAGGTAAGAGGATACAAGTTAAACAAAAAAAAAATTAAAACACCCTGCTTAATAACTGTGGACCGTTTTAATTAAAAAACCCTGCATAACAGCACTGGACCTTTTTTATTTAAAAAAAACCCTGCTTAATTACATCGGGCCGTTTTTTACCAAACAGCTATGAAACATCGCAAGGAAACCGGCTTGGAAAAAACCGCATCGAAATCGGTGCACAGACATCGACGTCAAACTCAAACCTCCGACATCGAACCCCTCCTTTTCGTCAAGGGTTAAAAATCATATCTTTCTTTGTTCAGTTGTAAGGCCTCGTGACTCAATTCATAGCGCGCCGACTTCGGTAACCGACTTAAACTTATACTCAATACGGAAGCTGTCAAATATTGAATGGTAAGTAAAAAGTGACGTACTTACACGATGGCTGAAGTTATTCATCAAACAGACATGTCCTGAGCATGATGCAGATCACGCGGTAGGGGTCGGCGTTGGCCGCGGGCCGGCGGTCTTCTAGATACCCCTTCTTATCTTCAGACACTTGGCGAGGTATGCGAACGCTGCAGTTGCGATTAGCCACGCCTGTAAGTAAGTTTCTATGAAGCTTAAGTAAGTAAGTAAGTTAGTTGCAAGCTGCAAGTAAGAGACATGAAAGCTGCAGCGAGTTTTCAGTTAGTTGCAAGCTGCAAGTAAGAGACATGAAAACTGCAGCGAGTTATCAGTTTGTTAAAATAAAATAGTGTCTGCAATTAATAACAGCTTACAGTAAATAAAGGCAGGTATGCTCGTTTGATCGTCATTAAATAAAGATTAAGAGAGAGTGTGAGAGAGAGAGAGGGAGAGACTCTTTACATATGAGACTTTATTGAATGAATATTAAATAAATAAAACCATCCAAACATGGCTGCGATCGAATTGAATAGGAAAGATTAGATTAAGCAACTTTAAAGAAAAGTAACAACTTTTTAACTTTAAAAGGTTCTACATGTTACAAAGAGAAACATCACTTCTGTCAGCAAAAGTACTAATAACATCAAGTATGGCAGTTTAGTCAATTAGCTTCTATATGGACGAAATATCGGGTGAACAATTTCAAACTCGTACAACATTATTAGTTGTCGAAGTTTCAGGGGAACCTCGCCTCAAACGCCACGAGTTACCATTTTAATACCGGCCATTATTAAAATGTGACACGAAACTTTGATAATACGAATCTTAATTACACCCATATAGCTCCACGTATAATAAGCACGAAATACTTGATACGTTTAAAACACCGTAATAATGAAATTAAAACATAAATTTTACGTGCCAAATAAAAACACGACAGGAGTTCGTTTCAAACATTTAATCAAGCTCGTTAAATCTAAATAGAACCTGTATAATTAACCGCAATAAAACATGGCTTCGAACTAATTTTTATTTATTTAAATTTACCTGACCTTTACCTCAAAAAGTTTTTAAAAATGCCTGTATGTTGGTAACTACATTTTTTTCAAATTGAGAGTGAATTATAGTTTAGATAGTTTAGAAAACTGCCCATTTGTTACCAAATACACAAATTAGAACATTTTTCCATTAGACGTAAACTATAATAAAGAGAAAGTTCAGACAAATGACATAGACCTTGTATATTATAATACTGTCTACTCCACTAACAAATCAATTCTACTCATACTAGTAACGCCCGGCGATATCACCTGTGCTAATAATAATTAATAATTGCATAGGAACTTATAAAAAGCAATGTATTTAAGAAGCCTGTGCTTAGAACTAGCTGTTTTTAAGCAAAAATTGTGCTTAATACTTTTGTTTTTTATCAAAAATAAGAGCTAAGCTCTTTTCAGTAACTGATGCAGGCTTTTACATTTGTTTCTATTATTAGCGTGTTCCTTTATATCCCTAAACGACATGATATACTTCTTTTCCTTAATTTGGCTTACGTAACTAATCCCAGGTCTTCCCCTTCCTCGCTTTCCTTCCACTTTTCCCTCTATAACGTAATAAGTAATATATAACTCAATTGTGGTTCGTTAGTTTCGCTAAAACTGATTTTAATTTTGAAATGTTTGTCTTAATCCAGGGAAGGTTAAGCGGTAAGCATTGACTGAATAAATGAGTGAGTGAAACCGCAGTGCAAAGCTAGTAACTGATACAAACGTTTCTACCAGCCCTCATTTATAATGTTACTTAGAATAGGTCTATTTCAGGTCTACTTCAGGAGAGTCATTAGTTCTTATTCGAAAGCTTTATAATAGACAATGTCCACCCACATTGTCTATCATTACAGTTTCGACGTCAACGTCTGTTTTTAGCTGCAAATCTCTCATCCTTCGGGTCGGAACGTCACTTTGTCATTAAAAGCAGCATCCAACACTACGAGTACACTGTGAATGGAAGCTAATAATCTATTCATGTCAGTGGACGTTTTTCTTGGAAGTGTCAGATACTGCAATTCTTCATTGAGTTGCAGTTTTTCCTTCAAACCAAGCTTAAATAAGGGGTTAATGTTAATTTTCTTTTCTTGCTTACCTTTCAATATTTAAACGAAGTATAAATATAGGTATTTATCATCAAAGGCTGGTATTTTTGAAAAAGTAAGTTCGTGTAGGTGAGTGGTGTTGGATATTTTAGACCGTCTTAAGGCCTTCGACATAGTCTGACGACTGAAACAACCGGGACCGACAATTTAACGTGCCCTCCGAAGCACGGTAGCGCTCAGATGGAAGTGCCAGTACCAGCCACCCATCCAAGTAGAGACCGAGCACATTGCTTAACATTCAGAATAAGTCAACACCACTTAATCAAACTACGTCACGACCGCTACAAATTATATATTTTTTAATGAATTCGTATGTAACATTATATCTCCGCCAATTAAGCGATGTTTTATGTTGGATTGGCATTTATTCGTTGTAGCTCCATATAAATTTTAATGAATACTTTCAGTTTTAATGTGAATATTTTAACAAATATAAAGGATTGCCGGCTTTATACAAATTGAGGATTTATACATATTAGGTTGCGCCACCAATGTTGAGCCGATGGTCAAAAAATTGGTTGCGCAACCAAGGTTACCTGCCACTTCCATATTATAAAATAAAGACTGAAAACCAGAGTTCCCTTTGAGACTAGCGTATAGCACTTAAATAGAAACTATATAATAGCCACGTGTATTTCAAGTTGCTATTAACTTAGCTTGGAAACTAATATCATTATATCCGAAGTAAATTGAAATAATATTATAGAGTCATATGTTTAAGCAGCTAACTTATTCGGCTGGTTGCCGAGAGTATGTGTAATTTTATACGCTTGTGTAACTTCAATAATACGTATAATTTTCCTATATAAAGATGTTTTTATTGAATTTATACGTACTCCCACTGCTTTTGAAGTGGAATCGCATCAAAGTTATCCACGTCGTATCGTGATCCTATTACGAAACAAGGTAAATCACTTTCTCACATTAAAGAAGATTGAAAAAACGAGGAGTTCATTTCCTCCTCATTACGTTTTTTCACTCTGAATAATATTTTGATATAATAAATACATTCATAAAATAAATACTGTAAAAATTCTTGTAGAATGAAAATTACAAAAAAAAATTGCACATCTGTCCAAATTCAACCTTAGTTCATTTAAATAAGTATTTTTACTTTCATTATTTAGACTTTTAGAGAACACATATTAATACAGTTTTGTTGAGTTAAAATTTTGGTAGTCGTTTAGTTTCCTGGTATATATAAAGGGAGATAGTATTTCTAATGAGTCAATATAATATATAAGAAATATTAACTTTCGGCATCTTCCTACGACTATGCCAAATGTTCACGCAAAATTCCTTCTCAGATTTTTCAAATACTACGGGGCGCTACGATATGCTACGAGATCACTACCATGCTACGTGCTACGAACGGTTACATTATTCATTTTTCATACAATATAAGTGAAACCCACACAAACACTAAATAGGTTCAAAGAAAAACCTTTTTGTATACTTTATATTTATCGTTCTTTATTTATGTTTAGAGAGCCTCTGAATTTAAATTTTAATGAAACTTTGTGTCAATAACAATATTTACAAGCAAATAACGTTTTTGCCTTTTAAAAAGCATTTTATTAACTTTCCGGACATAATCTAGAGATATTTTACTTTATTTGGTGACAAGCTTGGTGAACCTTTGACATTAAATTGTCGTAACATGACGTAATTTGGGGGTACTTAAGCTTTATTAAGTCCCTGAGTAGTTTTCTGCTTTACGACCGATGATAGCAACACCGAATAACAAGTTCGATGTCAAAGAGGCTTTACCACGTCTCCTGTGGCGTAATAAAAATACCATAAACACGCATATCTCTTAGCACACAACAACTTATGGCTTATGTACTTAGGTAATCATTATGTGTGTAGTGATTTTGTAATAACGATTAGATAATTAGTTATCGCGTTGATATAAAGTTTTCCTACTCAAGACTAATTCACTACTACGGACTTTCTAATGTCTATTTAGTAGGACGTAAGAGAATTGTGTTATGAAAATGTATATTTATTTTTATTAGAAAACTTTTATGTTTGAGTAAATAAGTTCGTGAGACTGGTGTTACTCAGACAGAAGTGTATTGGAACTTTTACGATTATAAATATCCTCTATTTTGAGGGATAGAATATTTGCAAATGTTCCATTTATATTATAGGTCATATCGATAACATTTATGTACGTTTCATCGATCATCGTAATGCGTTTGGTGTATCTTGTGTACTTAAAGGATCATAATATCACGAGAGTTAAAAGGAACGTATCGCTCAATTTGTACGTATCTACTACCTATAGGTACTTAGGGTATGTTTATAGAGGCAATTCGGTTTATTTCGAGTGCTAATGCGCTTAACGTATTAGGCTCATAACAACCAACGCGCCGAGGAGCGGAACACTTCCCGAGATGAGCGCTTACTAACACCATAATATGAAATAAACCACTTTAAAGGAAATCAAATTACTCGGAGGAAAGCCCTCATCTCGAAGGAATTAAGGTTTTTATATTTGCATGCTCTAATCAGAGAATTACCGCCAAACTCCCAATTTTCAAAGGTTTAAAATACCATTTTTCGTTGGACTTAATTAGAATGTAAAGATAGCAACCGTGGTAGAATTTTACGCAAGCAATCAGTTTATTAGCCTTTTATGGGATTTTGAGACCTTTGTCCTCGGGTTCTATTTTGGTTGGTTGTAAACAACCTTCTAAAGAAAGGGACTTTCTGATGTTTGTTTTTGACAAAAGCGAGATGTTACCTGCTGTGAAGTCACGTATGTGAGGCATTCCATTTTGGCCGGTGAGGCGGCGCGCGTTGTCGGCGCCATTTTTAGCGTCGTACTCGTTAATGTGAGCTCCGTGTCTCCGAGCCAACTTATCTATAGCTCGCTCGATCACCCTGTGAACAGTAAGAGGCGATATAACTCAACTTTTTCCCGTTTCTCCTTTTCCATTTGACGTAAGTCTCGATTCATAGATCACGACATTGAAAGTTTCAATGGAAGAACACTTAACTAAGTTTTAAAGTTAAAACTTAAAGTTTTGAACAAGCTTGTTGTGACTTTTACATAACTTTGTTGATGTTATAAAATATATTATGGTAAATAAATAACTGTTTTGATAAAATATTGTGAAAAATTGTTTGTTTATTTTGTTAGAGTACTTTAATATTTGATTAGAGTAATTTTATCTACAATCAAAGATTGTCAAATTTAATTTAATGTAAATTGGTTTTAAAGATACTTTTAGCCCAGTTAAGTAGCACCCTTTGTGAATCAGGAAGGCCGGCGATGTGGGCGCAGGGTGAAACGACCGATCCTTAATGCATAGCAATTTACGATACTCTAAAAAACATAAAACGGCATTATGTTGGAATAAATAAATAAATATACCTGGACAAATTCACACACGGTTAATTAGACCCAAAGTAAGCTCTAAGCTTGTGTTATGGAATCTAATTAACTGATACATACTAATACATATACATACACAAATACTTTGTAAGAATATATAATTGACACCCAGACGTCGTCGCCAACAAATATGTCTGCACATATTGTTGACTCCGGGCGGGAATCGAACCCGCAACCCCCGACACAGTAAGCGCTCTCACTGCCACTGTGCCAACGGGCTTGTCAAAAAAGACAAATAAAAAGACAAATAGCCGCATTTGAATAATTTGTTCGTATTGTCTAGTTTACGACTACATTACTACAGAATGAATTTCATTGTATGGCATTATTACTTACAGTGTACATATAATATGTATACCGAGATTTCATAATGGGGTCAACGTCCCTACTTAACATTATAGACGATATTGCAAAAAAATAAGTTTCCTGTACAATCATTGTGAAAGGATTATTAATTTAACAATTTCAGTACGAAAAATAAAACAATATTTACTTACAATATGCCATCCTCTTCTCTCATATCCTTCGATGAAAAATAGACAAACGTGCCATTTCCTGGCCAATTTTCGACGGGCTGCGGTTCAAAAGAGGCTACAGTGCCGTATTCTTCGGCTAAACGAGCCAAAATATATCTAGCCATCCAAAGATCGTCGGCAGACCGCAAACCGGGAGATGGGCCAACCTATGTGAAAAGGTTGGTAGTACGCTATAGTATCAGTAAGTAATTCATTCATTTATTATACCTAGGTAGTGGGCTGGCGCCGGGCTACTCTGGTGTCGGAAATTTTATCGACCTAAAGATTTTTTTTAAAATAAATACTTGTACAAATTCACATACGGTTATTTGACCCAAAGGAAGCTCTAAGCTTGTGTTATGGAATCTAACTCACTGATACTACTACATATGCATACACAAATACTTTATAAGAATATATAATTGACACCCAGACGTCGTCGCCAACAACTACATATGTCTTCACACATTGTTGACTCCGGGCGGGGATCGAACCTGCAACCACCGACACAGTAAGCGCACTCACTGCCACTGTGCCAACGGGCTTGTCAACCGCTGCTGTCCACGTGGATCCTAGTACACTTTTTTGTCTACCTTTTCTTTTTCGGTAGGTTAGGGTTATTTTTTTTTACTAGATAAAAGTCAGGTGTAAAGCATAGTCTTTTAAGTCACAGAACTAAAATGTCTTCTGTGCTCCTGGGGGATCTTAGAAGACATAAATAATCACCTGGGTGATCGAGCTCAGGTGATTAACGTGGATAACGTGTGTCAACCTAAAGGCTACCGACACGGTCTCAAGACTGAAACAACTGGGACCGATTATTTAACGTGTCCTCTGATGCACGATAGCGCTCCGATAGAAATGCCACTAATCCGAGTTGTGGGCGAGCTGCACGTTGCTTTATTATAAATATTTGCGATAAGATAACGTCACTCGGTTAAACTACGCCATGAACACTACAAATAAGTAAGTTATTTTTGACAATAAAATAATTTAGCTTTTGAATTCCAATTAAAAAAAATAAAATAAGATAAATCGAATCGTCGGTATTCGTATTCAAATATAACTTCAAAAACCTTACTTGGAAATTCCATTGTGAAGGAGTAGTTCCAGGATTTATTCCATTGAGTTGTACTCCCGCAAACAGGCAGCATCTGGAAATAACTTAGTATCTCGGTGCGGTTCCATTGAAACGGAGCGGAGCGATGCGGAGCGGTGCGGAGCCCGACTTACCAATCACAGTGCATTGTAATGTCAAACAACAAAAATTGGTATTGTTAAAATACTTTCGCTTCAAAGGAAACACACCCTTAGTATTATATTCTAAAGTATTGCTTTTATTATTTACTAGCTGTGCCCTGCGGTTTCACCTGCATTTTTTTCCTCACTGCTTACCGTTTAAACCTTCCCTAGACTTTCATGAATATTTCAAGACCAAAATTAGCCAAATCGGTTCAGCCGTTCTCGAGCTTTAAGCAGACTAACGAACAACAATTATTTTTTATTTATATAGATAGATAGATAGATAGCGGGATGTTGACTATAATGCAAAGCCAAGGTGAATTACAAATTTTTCTTTACCAAGTGTAAAAATGCACCCGCCGCAATAGGTGGCTTTAGTGATGAATGCGAAATTGCAGACTCTGTTTCGCAGCAATAGGCATAAATGTGAGATGGACAAAGATTGCCCGTACCATTAGTACTCGAACAAATAAAGCTGCGAGTATTTTATTACAAATAAAACCGTTCAACACGGTGTCTATCGATTGGCGGAATAGTGTCTAGCTAGCTTAATGTGCTTTACTAAGCTTAAAATGGCACCCTGTAAAATGCTTAACGTGGCTTACTAGGCTTAAAATGCGAACCTATAAAATGCTTCCATGAGATCTCTGGCGACTATCTTGTTGGCTCCTATAGCGCAGTAGTAGGGGCCGGGTGGGGCCGGGAACCCGCCCGGGGGCCAGCCGAGCGGCCGGTCGTCGGTCGTCGTGAGGAAGAACTCCTGATTGAACCCGAACCAAGGCTCCTCCACCTCACCCTTATCACACAAAATCACGCAGTTCTTCCTAAAGTTTGAAGCTGAAACAGAGAACTTTTGAGTATTTGTTTAGGATTTGATTTCTTAGTTGTATTTTACTTCAGTGGATGTGGCAGTTTGATGTAAGTGGTATTCAACCATATTTTTTTAAAGACAATCATTTTAAAACTGGGATTGATTCTGTTAGTGATTTTTACATCAAATGAATATCAATTCGATCTTGATAGAATAATTTAGCACATTTGGCATTTTACTAGAAACTAAAAGAATTGTGTTAACTATTTCATTGTGAATTTTCAATTGCGACTCAGTTTATTGACCATTGATGTAAGTAACTAGTTGCACATAAGGGAAGTAAAATGTATAGGGCTCCATTCTGTTATTTTGCATCAATGGTGTAATGGCGCCCCACGGTTTTACCTGCGTTGGACCCGTTCCCGTGGGATTTCCGGGATAAAAATAGCCTATACCCTTCCCGTTGAATGTAGTTGAATGAATGTGTCCCCATTACAAAAATAATTATTCAAATCAGACTAGTAATTTCCGAGATTTGCTCGAACATACAAACAAACAAACAAACTTACAAATTTTGCCTCTTTATAATATTAGTATATAGATTATCTTTGCTATCCAAATGTCATGACAAAAATACCAAAGCAATTTGTTTAAATGAATTGCTTAAATTAAGAAACCGTATAATGTCCGGTAGCACAACAACAAATTGTAAAAGTAATGCTGTTTGTTAATTAAAAACTAATTTTCGCACGAAAGCTGCCTGCGTGGCGGTACACACATTTTTGGGGAAAAAGTGTTGAAGGTGCCCAATCTTCTGTAAGGTTCAGGTAATTTATTTTTAAAAAGTATGCCCATTTTTGTTTCTGTTAATGAAAATAAAATATGTAACTTGATTATTTTACCGCACTTTTAATAACTACTACCGCAACGTCACAAGTATTTTTTTGGTAAATATTTAAATCTTTGATGAATATTAAAACATTTAAACCAATTTGGTGAAATTAAGAAACACTTAGTTCCAGTACTTAACTGTAGGACGTGTCTAATTGGGTAAAGTTTCGGTTAACGAAGCAGTAAACTATGTTATTAATTTCTCGTATCTTAGACACAAGAGACTGCAGGGGCTCATGTTCAATAAACAATTCCGATTGGACAAAATGTTGTTTAACATTCCATTAATTTTGAAAAATAAATGAGTACTTAAACGAGTATATTAAGTGCTAAAAGGAGTGTGAGGCCCTTATTGATTTTGATTTTGATGTTCTTATGTTAATTAAATTGGTCCAGAGACTCCTTTGAGTACTTTCAATATTCCGCATAGTTTCAGAATTTAAAAAACTATCTAGTGTATGAAAACAAATACATTTCACCCTAAAACCTAGAACTATTCACGTATTGGTCAGAAGTCCAATATTAAAAGGTTCTATGCTGGTTATAAGTTTAACAAACAACGTACCTAAATAATGTTCCGTCAAACCCGTACAATAATTACTTTAGTTACTACTTAGGTATACTGTGTTGTAATGAAACTTGTGCCAAACCAAACAATAATTGACGTTTAGAAATCTTTGTTGTTTAACGTAAACGTAAACAGCTGTAATCATCAAAGAAGAGAGTTAATCAAAGTCATACTTACGAGTCGGCTGGTAGTTATGTTGGTATGTATCCGCCAACACCAGAATATGGCTGCCCCGTCTAAACGGATCGTGGTAAATCTGTTGTGGGAATAGGAACGTGTCCGAATTGTCCGGGTTTGCCTGTGAAGTATTACTACCGTCGAAATACCAAGTCGGCAAATCTGAAACAACAATAAAAAAGTAATTAAATACCCCGGAGATTGCTTCGTTTTGATAGCGAGTGTATCAGCTATTTTAACTGGCGCCGACTTTACAGCATGGCGATAATATTTTTTAATTAAAAGTACAAGTTATTTAAGAATTTAAGTTTTTTATTTGTTGCGTTTATTTAAATATTAGGTTAACTATATTTATAAAAACTGAAAAAGTATATTTTATAATTATACTTACTAATGTCTGGAGCGGTCACAACCGACAAACTTTGCTAAATAGTAATAGCAAATCTAAGAATTTGAGGGAGATCAAGCGGAAATTCTCTTCTAATTATTTTTAAAGCATAAGTACATAACTTATACCTTTTATTCCTTTAGGTATGAAGTCGAAGGTCCTGTCTTTGGACCGCAGATTGATGCCACTTCCATCCACCCACACGTACGCAGCCAGTATAGATTGACAAGGTACCTCTAGGTCTTCATACTTGCGCATAGCAGCTTTGTTTAGAGGTATTGGTACACTATTCATTGTTCCGGCTAAAAAAACAAGTAAAGGATTTTGTTCGACTTCAGATGGCTTGATATATTTATGTCAGTTTTTTAGGATTGTTGTCATAAAGGTTGTGATGTACCTTCTAGTTTTTGTTGTGTGTTGGATTTCGTAAGTAAAATTCTTAATTTTAGAAAATGTTAGATAGTAAACCATTATTATAATTCACTGTACTGATATCTTCGGTGAGGTGAGAGGCCTTTACCCACCAGTGGGATATTACAGGCATTTTTATCAATATATAATTGCATCAATTTTGGTTTATCACTTTATTAAAGTAGTTAAGTGCCAGTTGTTAACCTACTAATCGTACTAGTAATATTCTAAATGCGAAAGTTTGTGAGGATTTGTGAATGTATGTTTGTTACCACTAACGCAAAAAACTACCAAACGGATATGGATGAAACTTTACATTAGATACTATAGAAATTCCCGCGGGCACGGGTAAAGCGCGGGTAACACCGCGGGGCGCGGCTAATATATTTATCATAAAACCATAAAATTAATCATAAAACCCACAAAAATATTGTATCTTATATAGATTATAAACACATTTTCGAAGTTATTACGATTAGAGATCAATAGTCGAATGTTTATGACAGCATCAACGAAACTGTACCTATCTGCCTCAGACGTTCAATTTAAGTATGCTAATTCAGACTTCTGACATCAGGCTGTTTTGAGAAGTCATGTGTACAAGCCTCGTAGAAACCAACCAGGTATGTATGATATTGTGTCTCTAAACATTGTCTTTGACATATGAGACGCGAAACGTATGAGGAAAACGTAACATACCTTCTAGCTACCTACAAAATAATACGTATGTAATTCTAGAGGTAGTCCAAAATGGACTACCCATAGAAATGTATTCTAGTAGAAGTCAAAATATTGTCATACACATTCTCTGGGAGTTGCAGAATAGCTTAATCTACATTGTTACAATGTTGCTTTATTGTGATTGCTAGGCAACGTGCAGCTCGGCCCCTTCTTGGATGGGTGACCGATAGCGGCATTTCTAAATGAGCACTACCGTGCTTTGGTGTGTACGAAAAATCAGTGTTGGCGGATTTTGAGTTTGTAAAGTTTGGCACCAGGGTTTCCGATATCAAAATTGAACGTGCGGCCTCCGAAGCACGGCAGGGCTGAACTTCAAATATTAATCAAATGCTACCCGAAATGGAAAATTATACTTATTCACCTTTTAATATTACCACTTCAATTTAAAAAAACACAAAAATTTTAGTAACACACATACAATTAAATCAACACAAAATAAATACAATTAATTTTGGTTGAAATTGTTAAAAAAATATATAAAAGAAATTCAATGACAAAAGTATGACAATCAATCAAAGTCAGGGTTAATTAAAAAAGTTCAATAGAAAAAGTTTACTTGTTGATTACTTTAAATATTTTTTACCTTCGGTGATAAAGAAATTACTCTCGGTGGTTCATAAACTATTCACAAAGAAGTTAAAGAAGAATTGAGAGCTCATGTTTGTCATATTTTTTGTGATACAAACTTGCACAGAATAACTTGTTTACATTTTATAGTCGGATTCAAGTCGGATTGTACCGATTCAACATAACAAAAAACTTTATTATTTTCTTTTTTGTATAAACATGCAATTTCTAAATACTAACTGTATGAAATCTTCATTTTTATACATAAATAATTAACAAAAAATTTTCCTTTCTAATATGATAAAATATCGATACAAAATTGAACAAAATGGCAAAAGTTCTGGCTGTACATATTCATGCATTGATTATTTTATATTATGTTATTGAGTGTGATTGCTTCTCGCGTCTTTATGCTCCGCCGGAACGCAATGGACATTTTCTAAAGGCACTGTTCAACAACAGCTATTCTCAGCAGCAAATTCTAGATTTCGCATGGAAAAAGATTGCACCAAGACCTATATCATCGTCGCTAAGTATGGAATCTATTCAAATTTCAGCGCCACTTCAACATGGAAATAATACAAAGAAACCTTACGAGGTCATCAACATGTTTTTAAGGAAGAAAAGGTATTTTGACGACTACGACTCGCTGCAGCCATTGAGTAATATTAGCTATAGCCCAAAACATATTCTGGAGCACATGCCCACGTGGATCCCCTCTGTACAGACAGTTACACCGAAAAATAATATTGAATTTTACTATTGGGATAAAGACGAATTAGTAGATAGAAATAAAAATCTCAAGAAAAGGCAAAACCAATACAGACTCACCACTGATAGAACATATGATGCACAGTCCCCGACTTCGAATTCTTCATTTCTGATGTTTCATATTCGAAGACCGTGGATAAGTAAAAGAGATACTCAAATAGAGCTTCCAACAACATCGACAAAGTGGTCCAACAATTTTCAACAAACAGCGAAAGCTCTACTAAGTTCTGAGATATTTAAGGAGTCAAAAACAACAAGTGCACCCAGCACGAACGTTGTGTCAACGAAACGTTCTTTCTCTTATATTTTAATAACGGAACCGTCTACAAGAGTTATTTTCAACAAACTCACTAAAGGTTATACTGTGTATAGACAAAAAAGCAGTACAGAGGAACAAGTTCACACATCAGCGGTGACCGAGGCCACAACGACGGCAGAACCGGTCACGAGGGTCGTTTTCAGCAGACTCAATAATGGAAATCACATGTATTGTAGACATAGCATCAGTGGTAAAGAGAAGCAGGCTCACACGTCAGTGACGGAAACGAAAACAAAATCAACCTTGTATGACAAAATTAAATTCTTCGAAATGTATGACCAAAACACCCCCGTTTCTGTCTCCGAAATGTTTTACCCGGACTACAGTGAAAACATAGAAGGATACATCAACAGTCGGAAGAATAAAAAGCATGATCTTCTCGAGAATGTCGACGATGGTAATAAACATACGCATAATGAGTCTAAACTTGAGAGGAAGCATACATCGACACAAAATAAGCAACACGGGTTAATACCGATCGATAGACATATTAATCATTTGAACAAACCTACAACAAAAGCAACGAGTACTACCACGTCCGCGACTACAACCAGAAGTTTCCCAAGGGAACATAACGTAACAGCTGCGTGGACTGATTATCCATTTGTCGCCGTTTACATTTATAAACCTTCGAAGGTACTTTCAAGTTTTGCTCCATTTACCTTTGCACAATCATGTAGGCAAACAAGGCCTGTCAAGTGTACGACAGGATTATCCAGGATATGTAGGGAGAAGAAAATGAAACGGCATTGGGTTATTCACTAATTATGATTAACTTACTTACTGATATAATATCAACGCACAGCCGAAATACACTTAGATGAAGTACGAAATTTGGGACAGGGGTTTTTTATGTTCTAAATGGCAACTAAGAAAGACTTTTGCGAAATTCATCTTTTTATAGCTGGCCTTTTCACCCGATAACTATGAAATACATGTTAAGATATAGTGTGAACCAACAATTTGTTTAAAACGTATAATTTAACATAATCTATCTTAGATAGAACCAAAATGGAAGTCAATTGTCCTATAAATTAGCAAACAGTTAACACTAAACCAAAACATACACAATATACACTCTTCAAACAATTAAGTTTTAATTAAATATTTGTGGTTTAAATTACAGTACAAAGGAATCTTTCAACGAATTGATTTGATTAACGGGCTGACATCTTGTTGGTTTACTTGCAATGTAGTTGTGAATATCAGTATAAAATTTAATCCATCTACTAATTTCTCATAGATTACATAACCGTATCTCTATCTACACCGAAATCTGTCTGACGTCTTACTCCAAAATTCACCGTTTTTATCTGGAACCACGGTAAACTGAACTCGGTTTAAAGTGAATCAATTTATAAGTTTTGGTCTCAGTTTAGCTGGTGAACTAGGTTAAGTTTAGTTGAACTGACCTACTTCAGTTGTAACGGTGAAATGAGGGCTTAGTCGTATAAACCTTAGATATAGAATTTTCACTTTACGCGCATATAATACAGAAATAATACTTGTAGGTGTACTGCGATGCCGCTAGCATCAACCCCTATTGGCTGGTGGCGTCGGCTTCCTGTTTGTCCCGACACCACAAGGACCAGTATGGGGAGGGCCAATCCCCCTACGTCACCTACTGCGGTGACAACTGGTGGCTTCCCGAGAGAATCACATACGTCAAGTACAGTCTCGTACACCCGTCGTTCCATCCGACAGACAAACAGAGGCGGAATCTTTATAATATTGGTAATTAATGTTATTAATTTTTACTTTTAGGTGGTCTAAAAATTCCGACACTCCAGGGTTGAACACTAACCTGCTCGAAATTAATGAATGAATGAATCATAACAATATTTTTTCCAACTCCTTAGCCTCTTTCCTATTCCGCAAATATTTGTACTTTGAAAAATAGTTAAATAGGCCTAACGTTTAACCTTTTCAGCAAGACTAACAAAGAGCAATAATTTAAGATTAAAGACAAAAGTCTGCAATTCATTTTATAAAAGCAAAAATAAAAATTCTCCTTCGTCGCCTGTTTTTGAAGCGATTTAAAATTATAAAAACAAACTTACTAAGTAACTAATGATTCGATTCAAATAATGAAACAGAATACAAGCCACCTGTGCAAGCCACATAGCCCGGTTTTCATTTCGCTTATTCATAACTGTAAAATGATACTTAATATTTTTTTTTTATTTAACCTGTTGTGTCCCACTGCTGGACAAAGGTCTCCCCCAATTCTTTCCACCTGGATCTATCTTTTGCCACTTCTTTCCACTCTTTGTCGAAGTCCTCCAGTTCCTTCCGCCACTTCGTGGGGGATCTACCGCGAGGTCTCCGAACATTCTGGAACTCCCATTCTGTGGAGATCCTAGCCCATCGATCCGGATGCATTCTGGAGACATGACCTGCCCAGTCCCATTTCAGCTTGGCAGCTTTAATCGCCACGTCTGCAACACCGGTTATGGAACGTAGCGTGGTGTTTCTGACGCGGTCTGATAACCTAATACCGAGAATGCTACGCTCCATTGCTCTTTGGCAAACCTTGAGTCGGGTCTTCTGTCCTTTGGTAAGTGACCATGTTTGCGCACCGTAGGTTAGGATGGGCAAGATGCACATGTCAATGAGTTTCCGCTTTAGAGAGATTGGTAAATCTCCCTTCATTAGCGTTTTCATGGACCAGTAGCTTTTCCAGGCGTTGTCTATGCGACGAGCAATTTCTGCATCTTGCCTGTTGCCGAAAGACACTAACTGGCCCAAGTATATGTACTCATTGACATAACTTACTACTTGCCCATCTACCTCGACCCTACGTTCCGTGCTGTTGGTCATCAGTTGGGTTTTAGACCAATTTATCAGAAGACCCGCTTCAAGGCTTGCCCTGCTCAGGTCTTGGAGCATGAGTTCCAGTTCGGCTGCTGAGTGGGCAAAAAGGATAATGTCATCCCCAAATCTCAGGTTCGATAGGAGTTTGCCACCGATGTTTATACCCCTTGTTGCCCATGATGCTGCCAGAGATTTGAAAATCTCTTCGAGAGCGCTGGTGAATAATTTGGGAGAGAGCGGGTCCCCTTGCTTTACTCCTCTGAAAATTTTGAATATAGGACCTGTAGTGTGTAGTTTAATATTTGCAGTGCTATAGTTGTAAATTAATTCTAAGAGATCTATGTATGCTTTTTCAATATTTTGGTTGTGTAGTGCAGTAATTAATATTATGGCAAAATTAAATCTAATGAGATATTACAATTAACAATACTATATCTTGATAGATATTGATTTAAACAACCAGCTATTGAATATTAGGACAAGATGTTGTTAGCTAAACTTTGTACAAAAGGGTTGAAGCTCAAGTTACCTACTTTCATAGGACGAAACTTCAAAGTTTTGGACAGTAATTAATATTGCCAAATGGCTGTCAATTCACTGAAGAATACATTTTTGATGGAAATCCAAACAAAAATGGTGCCTCTGGAAATGGCAGTGAATAACGCATATTAATTGGAAAATTACTTTGCCGGGGAAAATACAATGCGGAAAAACTTTAAAAACTCTATCTATTATTTGAATCTCAATATCATCTTCATCCTTCTTAATATGATATTTAATATCAACTTCTTCTTCTTCTTCATCAAGTGGATGGTCAACCTGATCAATCCTGGTGTCAGAGTTATTAATATCAACTTCATTCATCATCTTAGTATCGTTAAAACCTGAATACCATCAACTTATCATCATTTAATTAATCCAGTTAGTCCCAGTAACCTTTCCCGCCCTGGTCATTTTTCCGTATACACAGATAGTTTTAAACTAACATGTCGCTCATTTATAACCATTGTCGTGTTGCAGGCTTAATTCAAGTGGTATCTTCGATGAGATTAGCGTGCTCGAGCTGGTCGCCTGTAATGATAATGTCACATCAATTCGTAGCCGAGCCCACCGGTTCACTGGCGTCCGCCGTCGGATGGGGCTTAGACAGGTTACACACAACATAACATTATGCATACTAATCCTTGAACATCGCTTTGTGAATTTCCACGCAAATTAGATGTTATATCACATGTAAATTTTGTAGGCTATTAATAATTTTCAGTCCTGCAGAGTTTGGAGTTTGTGGAGCAATTCGTTTGAGGATCTAAGTGTGATTAGTTCTAAGCAATCTTGACTTTGAGCATAACTTTAGCTAACGCTTCACTCCTGAGATTTTTAAAATTACTTTTGTTCCTATTACGCCCACCGCAAAAATTGCCTTGAATGTTAAGACACTCAAAAGTATTTTTATAGTCATTCTATTCATAGACATGAGTATATCACTATTTTTACACAATAATGCGAATCTTTTACAGGATTTTTAATCGCAATGAACAGTTAACTATGCCGAAACACACGCTCAAGCTGTACAAAGATAGTTTATTTTCAAGTTCATGTCCCGGAAATAATGACTACAGGTATCGGATTTCCTTACTATTTCAACTTTTCATGTGCTAAAAAACCATAATTTATCTTTTAACCCCAAACTGGCCCTAACCGTTAAACGATAAAAGTTCACAAGTGCCTTTACAAACAAAAAACATTCCGTGTCGTGTAAAAACATTATCATGTGTCGTCATAAAATCAAACTGCACAAAACTTCGTTCATAATGGTTAAAGTTCCAACATGTACATTGTTCGTCAGTGAGTTATAGATATAAGTTAACTCTAGCTTATAACTAACTAGCAGTGCCCTGCGGTTTTACCCGCGTTGTGCCAGTTCCCGTGGGAATTTCAGGATTTTTTTTATACATATAAACCTGCACTTGAAACCTCTATCTATTGAAATTGCATCAAAATCCGTTGCGTAGTTTTAAAGATTTAAGCATACATAAGGACAGACAGACAGCCGAAAGCGACTTTGTTTTATACTATGTAGTGATAGGTACTCGGTCTAATGAGTCAGTGTTTATTCAGGACTGTAGAGGGAATTTATCTATTTAGTGACAATGCGATATCGTGGTTATTTTCAATAGTCAGTGTACAAAGCGAGTGGTGCCTAAAACACGCCACCGAAACTGCGCGTAATTCTAGTATCAATCATACTTGAATTACACGCAGTTTCATATTTTGTTGGTGAATAATGGTTTAATTACGGTTGTATCTTTGTGTGATTATTCATGCATAATTACCTAATTATCTAATTAATAATTACTTAAATGAAGTATGTATTTTATTCAATTTCATAAAGTTACTAAAATTAATGTGGTTATAGTAACTTTATTGAAAATTGGGTAAAGTCAACGACGCGAACGTTTTGAGAATTTATTCTGCTTTACGTAATTTACCTTTTTGTTACTTTACCAATATCATTGGGTTACCAGACTATAAGCTAAACGTACAATTAGGAAAGTAGGTAGTTAGGTTCCAAAATATGTGGTTAGGTGGTTTCAAAAATTAATTCATATATGTAGGTTCTTACATTGTAAAGGAACTTATTGAATTAATTGAAGTGCTTTCGTTTGAAGCAAGCTGTACGAAGGCGTGAAGAATGTGTATTGTCTCTCGCTGCCGCCGTACTCGGGGGAGGAGTCCGACCCCGTCCATGGAGGGCTGCTGCTAGTCGAAGAAAAACTCGTCGCTTTATATTTACAGGTACCTACTTATTTATTAGTATTTTTATTTGTTTCCCTTCTCACCGAAACGACTACATTTTTAGGTAATAACGAATGGTGTCATTTCAAACGATCTTGCGAAACCTTTTCGTGCGAAACGACGAACAACTCATGTCTTTAGGGTGATACTATACTCCAGATATGGGACTTATAGACTAATAGATTTTCCTTTTTAACTGAGATATTTCTCTAATTGTCTTTTTTAAACTATGAATGCAAATATAATGTATCTGTCCATCTAACTTCTAACCTTTAACATGACATCTCAATGCCAAATACTAGAATACAAGTATTATTTCCAAGTATATGTATATCACTAATTAAGTTATCTGAGTTTCAATTACTGTATGTTCATGTCAAATAGACATTATATTAAAATTCTTAATCAAACAAAGCTTGATTATCTGTATGCTAAAATTTCAAAGGTTGCCACAAAACAGATATTTGCGTACACAATAAGTAGTTAATACTCTGATTACTAAATCATAGGAACCTTATCATATAGGATCCTCGTATTGCTTCGAAAGCTTAAGATGAAAGGAGAAGATTGGAATATTATCGTAATATTATAGTTTCAACAATAGATTAATATATACACTGGTGTAGGAACAGTAATCGTCAATTCGGTTGGCAGAAACGTAATATTCAAGTCATGTATAATATACATGACTTGAATTGAACAATACATTGTATATAATACATGACAAGTTTGGGAGAAAGATGGCCGTCTCTATATAAAAAAATCAAAGCCACTTTTCGTTGTAATTTTATAACTCAAGAACGGGCTCACCTATCCAAACCAAATGTTTAGGCTTTGTTCGGACTAATTAGTAGATGGTTTATGTGAAGTTTGCACAAAATCGGTCGAGCGGTTCCTAAATTCCCTCGGGAACGGGCACAACGCCGGTAAAACCGCGGAGCGCAGCTATTCTAATATAAAATTTTAACGAATGACTTGTAAATAAAGTATTTTTGTATAATTAACTAGAATGGAACCAAAAGATTCGACAAAAGACTCAACAAATAGAAATTGTCGTATTGTTCGAGAATCTAGCTCTCAAGCTACCAAGCTACCGAGCTACCAACAAAATTGACGAATACTCCATAATATCTATTTTGATATAGCACAATCATGTTTTAACACGACTAGTTCTATATATAATCAATTACAAGACCGAAATTACAACTCCAATCATTATAATCAAGGGATATGACTGATTTATATAGACAGTTTAAGACACAAACTACCAATAATTATGTGGCAGAATAATTATTCGAAGATACATAACCAACAATATAATATTATATAAGGATACAATATAACGATTGTAATTCAAGTCAAACATTAAAATCTGTACAGGTTCTAACTAACCGCGCGTTAATAAGTGTAGGTTGTTTTAAACGGTTGGTTATCGTAACATACATACGTTCGTTAAAAATTTCATGATTTTTTTACTCTGTTCAATGTCTGTTGAATCTGTTAAAGTTATTCGGGGGTAAGAAGAAAGCCTCGATTTTTCATTTGATTCAGTTCATCGAGACTGACATTTTGTATTTACGTTCACTGGTGCGTGAGCGAGAAGAAGAAATCCGCCCATAGTCCTCTGCATTAAAAAAAATATAGCCGAAATAAATATTAGAGCTTTTCGGACTAAAATAGTATATTATGTTAGGTAGTATAATTAAGATTAATTTGAAACAGTTCCATCACGTTATCACCTAATCTCCCTGGCAGAATGTTATCGCAATCCGAATCTGAGTTGATGAATGCGAACTGATAGGTACGTTAAGATATTAACTCAGTTCGGTTGAGGTGATGTAATTAAATGTCATTCATAATCTATGGCGCTGGATACATGGATTTAATCATGAAAATATTGTGTTAAACATGTGTATACAATGTGTAACATAATACCCCTATAAGTACCGAGGCAGGGCATTCTACTTGTCATGGCGAACTACGTTTATTCTACCCTAATTGATATTTCCAAGTTTTTCATTCATGTATTTACTTTTAAAGTTTCCTTCAGAAATACACTATCACAAGGATGAGGCAACCCTACAACAGCTGTTTATTTGACCTTTCACTTTGAACTCTAGACCAAAAAACCAGAAATCAAAAATAGACAAAACATAGGTAGAAAAGTAAAATATTGACATTTCAAAGAGTATTATTTAAAAAGGCCGTCATCAACAGTAGCTCTTAAGAGGCCCATACACGGTGAGATTTATCTGTACGATCCGTCGCGTCAAACCGATCGAAACGACGAATCGATGGTGTATGTCAAGATCGTTAACGATTTACTTAATCGAAAATGATGTCGGAAATCGCAACCAAAACATTAATTTGAACACGTCCTTAACATTCAGCTTCAAACAAGTAAATGATCGATCGTTACGACCAGTCGTTTCGAGTATGAGCGACATTTTTGATGCAATCAATCGTCACGATTTTCATCAGATCGATCGTATAGACGAATCGTGCCGTGTATGGGGCCCTTTAGTACGCTATGAAATGAGGTTGGCAATCGACATATGATTATTTATGGGTAAAGTTTATAACCTTATTATTGCTCAGCTCTTGACAGCTCTTGAAAGCTGCCAATTTTTAAGCTGATAAATATTTTTGTAGGATTTAAATATTGTCTTCTTATGAAGTGATGTGTGGAGACTGTGGAGTGTCTTGTCTGTTGTGTACCTAGTGTTGTGTAAACTTAATCAATGATAACAAAATCGTGTCAATATTCAGTTGTTAAACCAGTGATACAATCGTACCTACCTAGTTGTTTTTTTATGTGTGAAAACTAGTGTTATTTTTTACGATAGTGGCACACACATCAAAGCGCACGTCTTTCCAAAAGGCATGTGCTGGTTTAGGGTGCGTCCAGATCTAGCGAATGCGTCGCAGTCCGTAAATAAAGGTTCGTAAACAAAGGCATTTAGGGTTGTCGCAAATTTCTAAGATTAAAATAATTTTACTTTTGTATGGGAATTTTAAATAAGTACGATGTATTGTACCTTTGCACACGTAAAACAATTTACATGCTTTATCGAAACAAACCGGCTGAGTACTTATAGGGCCATACATATACTCCTTGTATAATAAGATTTACGTTACATATACAGCTCGGTCCTTACTTGTATTGGTGGCCGATAGCTGCAAAACTATCTTAGCGCTACCGTGCGGAGGGCAAGTGTTGGAGGGTTAAATTGTCGGTTCTGGTAGTATCAATCGTCAGAACAAGTCGGGGGCCTTGAGGCGGTCTAAAAACTCCGACACCAGGGTTGGCCACTAATCTACCCGCACTTACTTAACAAGAATATTTATACTAACATCGCCCTATAGTTTTACCTGCGTTGTGCCCATTTTCTTTCAAATGAAACCTATAAAAATGTTTTTCTAATACAACTGGCATTTCTAAAGATACCGCGTTGAACATATAAACTCTTCAGCTGTCCTATTAATATAGATTGTTGTTTAAATAAAATGGTTTTCGATTAATAATAAAAATCGTTGTCCGTTTATTTATCTGTAGTAATATTATGTTCTGCGTCTCTCTTAGATTAGGTTTTTTCCCAGCAGGCCGATACTTTACCAAGGTAGAATGACAAAGTAATCTATATTCTTGTTTTAGGAGGAGCGAAGACCAGATGGGGAGCAGTCTGCACAATACACAGGCGTGTGGAAGCTCCTACCGTGGATGTTAAAAGTAGCCAAGGAACCAGAAACTAATGTGGATATGCTGCTTTTATAAATAGGGTACTTTCGGAAGCATTTTAATTCAAATTCTTTAAACTCACATGATTTGCACTTATTATATTAAGTGTCATCCCGTGACCACGAGCGTGTAATCTGCGAGTCTGGTACAGTCACGAGCATTAATTTGGGACCCACCTAAGGTTGAATATCGTGTATAATTTGGGACCCACCTAAGGTTGAATATCGTGTAGAAAAGTTACGCTATTTAGAGCTAATTTTATCGTAATATCAATGTCATATTGTTGACCATCGATAACTTTACGTTTCTATCAAACTAAAGTTTCGACCTTATTGCATTTTGAATGTTCTAACAACATTTGATGGAAATGGGTCCCAAATTAACGCTCGTGACTGTACATATTATAATAAATATGTTATACTCGTATATTCTCACGCGATATAGACCTACATTTAGTATAATGAACTCTTATTAATCACAATTTAAATGTTTTACAGAATTAACTTCTTAACACTACCTAACGTTATAGTCTGTTAACATCTTTATTTTATTGAATGAATCAAAGAATTATTACTTCAATGAGCTTAGAATGCATGTAAGTTGTACTGTAAAACCTGATTTACGAGAAAGTACATAATTTGCCAACAAAAATAATATCGTAATCTTGAAAACACCTTGTTTTTCCTCATTGTGTAATGTTGTTGAACTTTTTAAATTAGTTTTTCATTGTATTGTTAAACTTTTTATTTTATTTATTTTGAGTTTGTTTATTTTTTTCTGTTAATAAAAATGTAATTTGAGATTTATTGTTTGAATTAGTTTTATTAACACAATTTAGTTACTATGTAGTAACTAGCTACTAGCAAAGAATTTCTAAGCTCTTGTCGGGAAATCACAGGCTTTTACATTTGTTTCTATTATTAGCATTTTCAATCACATCTCTATGATTTTATTAAGAGGCAATAAATGAAGTCTCTCCTAATTCATCTTATCTTAATTAAACACATTCGTAATATCAAATCATTTATTGGTACGTTAATCTTAATACTGCTATGGCTCATTATAACTTAATTTTAAATAGTGATTCCTATAATATAATTAATATTTGAGGCGAACAACAATAACAAGAAATGTTTCAATTAAATTGTAGCATACTCTCTGATGTCTGTTTGAAGTTCTAGCAGCGCCCCGCGGTTTTACCCGCGTTGTGCCCGTTCCCGTGGGAATTTCGGTATGAAAAATTGCCTATAACTTTCCTATTGAATGTGGCTATTACAAAGAGAACTATTAAAATCGAACTAGCAATACCCGAGATTAGCTCAAATATGCAAACAAACAAAAAAAAACCTCTTTAATATGAGTGAATGAATAATTTAACATTTTCAATTAACGAATGTTTCTTTAATTTTACTTAAAATTAAAATTGTAAAATTGAAGAGAAAATAAAATATTTCGTTACTATCATTTACTGATTCGCATGAAGCAAACCGTACGGTTTTCAGTTACGTATGCACCAAATAATTAGCCGAATAATTTGCACCAAATAATTATATAATTATTTTAGCTCAACTGATATTTATTATTCTGTTAATGTTCTGTTTCAAAGAGTTGAAAAAAGTATTACAAATCATTCGTTTGTTATTTTTTCATGTTCATGTAACGATCTTCTCTGATGTACATTATAATTGTGTCACATTATCGATAATTTCATAAATCAAACCACTTGGAAATGTATATCTAAGTTAGTGTAACATTAAATTAATTAATTTTATTAACACAATCTATACTAATATTATAAAGCTGAAGAGTTTGTTTTGTTTGTTTGTTTGTTTGTTTAAACGCGCTAATCTCAGAAACTACTGAACCGATTTGAATAATTCTTTCACTGTTAGATAGTCTATTTATCGAGGAAGGCTATAGGCTACATTTTATCCCGGATTTCCTACGGGAACGGGCACAACGCGGGTAAAACCGCGGGGCGCTGCTAGTCAACTATACACATAAACCATTGTGAGTGTGCTGTGTTTCTCTTGAGAATGAATTTATGATACATACGCACATATATATGTATGATAGCTAACATGTAAAAAAGAACGAATACATTTCTTTTTCACTACCAAAAAGGTTTTCAAAAAGGTTTTTTAAACATTTATTATAAGTGTTTTTAAAACACTTTATGATATCACATAATTATAACTAGACGTGCCCCATGGTGTTACCCGCTTTGTACCCGTTCCCGCAGTAATTTCGAAATAAAATGTAGCCCATGTGTTATTCTGATGTATAACCTCTATTACTGTAAATTTTCATCCAAATCCGCTCAGTAGTTTTGTTCGGGAAAGAGTAACAAACATACATACATACATCCTCACAACCTTTCGCATTTATAATATTAGTAGGATTATCAGATTTGTCCCATTTTCTTCGGACGAGGCGTTGGTTTAACCTTACACACAACTATGTATGTACATATCATCATCTACATTATACCTTCTAAATATATTAGTATGGTGAAAACAATAAACCTACAATGGTAATCGACCGAAACTCGAACGTTATTCGAATATTTTCAATATCATATTCTTTACTAGCAGCGCCCCGCGGTTTTACCCGCGTTGTGCCCGTTCCCGTGGGAATTTCGGGAATTTTTTTTACATAAAAACCTTCCTCTTGAATCACTCTACCTATTACAAAAAACCGCATCAAAATCCGTTGCGTAATTTTAAAGATTTAAGCATACAGACAGACAAACAGTGTGACACACGAAAAAGAGACGACTTTATTTTATACTATGTAGTGATGAAGGCGGAAGTCCAACTAACATTTCAATCTTATGAATCTACGAATCAATCGAAGTAAACTTTGTTCATGACGCTCCTCATCCACGGAACGTATCCCGATGTCCTCGTATAGATCCCGTACTTGCCCCGCTTCCCGCACCCGTCCCCGAAACTCGTAATTCCCTGAAAACGAAAATCACTATAAATCACATTTCTTACGTGACCGATTCAAACAAATCGAGTTAATCTTTTCCTCGATAAAATATTTCATGCAGACCCTCGTTGGGAGTTCACCTGTATTATAAAGTTACGTGAAGTCATGTTTTATTTAACACAAGTATGTTAGATACAATATGCTAAATACAATATGCTAAGATACATTTTAAAAAAGCCAGGTATATTGAACAAAAGTTTTCCTTCCAAGTTTCCATACTGCAAGTTTCTTGATATTAAGTAGAAGTATTTTAATGAGCTGAATTCTCAGTTATATAGTAACGTTTTCAAGTCAAATGATTTTACAGTCGGTTCAGTGACCGGAAAGGTTTCAAGATATTTATTGATTGCTAATGAGTGGCGGACTCGTGCAATAGAAAACGCAATATACAGGGTCACTCATAAATATCGAAATACAAGAGCACTTTATTAGGCTGCTTGCACACCGGAGCGTATATTCGTTGAGTTCCAATATCCCACTATCAACGAGTTAAAATATATTTTCCTATGAAAGGATGCCGCGCACTCCAATGGATATGTAGACTTATCTAGGCAATAACAATAGCAGATAAGTCTGCCCGAGACCACGAGTGGCGCAATGTACTCGAAATGTGGGAAGAACAAAATTAGTTTTTTTTACTTGCTCAAACAACCTTTTGTTGCATAAAAACCTTTAAAAAATACGCATTTTGGTATAATTATTCTACCTTATTAATAGTTAGTACCTGTAAATAATATCTCATGTTATGATGGTCGACGCATAGCAGTGGTCCTCCCGAGTCACCTGCGCAGGAGTCCCTGCGACCGCGGCCCGCGCACACCATGTCGTCAGTGATGGCGTACTGCCAATAGGACCGTCTGCATACTCCCTGCTGGATTGTTGAAACCTGATGCAGAAAAACCTTTTTCTACGTTTCTGCTAAAGACAGTTAAGATAGCACACACACTGATGTTTAGAAACCAACATTCTTATGAGCTTGTCAGCTCAGTTAGCTCAGCTAAATTAATCTTAGTTTCTTATATGAAGATTTTTGAATATATTGTTTAAGTAAGGAATTAATAAAAAATAACTAATAGTCTAAGAGGACAGCCATACTTATTTCTTCTTATAAGATTGCAATTACACGCTGTATTTTCAACAGGGGTCCTCAGATCAGATCGCAAATAATATAAGTATATTTTTTAAACTTATGAGTCAAAAGTATAACATTATAGCTTTATATTTCTTATAAACGAGTAGAGATAAATAATTAAATTACGAGTATGTACTTCAGTGGAGTTTAAATTAAAATGTAAGGAATAAATAAACTTACCGAATATTTTATTCAACGAAACAAGCAAATTATTGTACAACATGATGATAAAAAGCGCTAGATTATGTGGAATCCAGAATATTATTAAGCCTACAAGATTGCGAAAGAAAACGTAAACAGTTTATATTTATTACCCAATCCCTTTGATAAACGTGGATAAGACTAAGGATTTCCCTAACACATCTGCTATTTTGTGGTCTTTTAGATCTTGTCTACTTGATTTGTATTTTTTATTGTAATGTTACTACCTAGTTTATTTAGTGAAGTTCGTATTTTATTCTCGACTAACATATTGGCTATGAGTTCACATTGTTCTTATGTAAACAAGCGCGACGCGGTTTTAGCCGCGGCGTACCCATTCTTGAGGGTATTAAGGCATAAAAATAGCACAAAATGTATAACTTGGATCCCTCTGTATGTTGATGAAAATCGCATGAAAATCCGTTCAGTCGCGAGATAATCAATATTACACTCAGATATACAGCTTTTGGGGATTTTTGTTTTATAATTGTAAGATCAAACGCTTTTTAGATTTTATAAATAGAATTCTAAAATCTCTGGTACAGGCTATGCAAAGGTGTATCCATACCAAAATGAAAGAAGTAAAAAGTAACAATAAAATAAAGCAGTTTGTTTGTTTGGTAAACAACGCGGGTATAAATGTGAAGCACTACTGCAGAGCTAGTTATGGAATGGCTTTGTACATAAAGAATCAAATTATATTGCATACCATTAAACAAGATATCTGATACTTTAATATCGTTTGTGTTTTATTGGCCAAATATTTGGATATTCATAAGATTATGATGCCGAAGCTTTTCCCGAATTCTGATCACAAAGTACGAATAATATTGTAATAAATATTAAAGGACTCTAATCTAAACGTTTTCATTTGTAACCCGGAAGCAAACTCAATTACGTGTAAGAATAAAAAAATGTATTTCATGAAAAATAAAGGAAGCTTGATACTTTTGCAGCAATAAGAAGCGTTTGTTTACGTTTTTGTTTGTTTAAGTACATAATTATGTTTGACTAACTGTGCCGCGCGGTTTCATCCGAAACGCAGTCATTCCCATGGGAATTTCGGGATTTTTATTACTAATTATCCTATTACTGGCCAAAATAAATAAAAATATCATAAAGATTAGTCCAGCCGTAATCGAGTTATAAATGGTGTAACTAACACGACTTTCTTTTATATGTATACTATAGATATAACAAACAGCGTTTATAATTGAATCGTACTTAAAGACCGTATTCAAGATTGATAAGTTTGATTCATTAAATAAAACAAAAGAAAGCCGGTATTAAACAGCTTTTTAGGTAGATCCCAATTGGAATCAACCGCCAATGCGCTAATACTCGTAATACTAACTAAATAAAGCCATTAAAGGAATAAAAAGTTAACTATATCATCTTTATGTGCTGTTATTGAATAAATGAGGTACAAAAACATAAATCTGAGAAATCGAGATATTATTCCAGACGGGTCTCGTTCAAGTTTTAAATAGGAAAACTTTTGATTTGTCACGCGTAAATTTTGCTACGAGTTACTATAGTCTTAGCGGAAATCTCGGAAAATAACATTTACTTTATATATTCAATATACAAGCAACTGTTTTTTTGCAACATTTACAAAAACATGTTTTATATCAGCAAAGTGTTTTGAATATATTATAGCGAGTTAAAAAAGTATCTTTAAGCCTTTAATCAAAAACCTCCATCGCTCAATGCAGGGCAGGATAAATAAAGTCTGCTTAAAAAAAATCATGAACAATTTTTAATATTACTCCAATTAAATAGGTTATCATTTTATACGATCAAATCCAAAACTATTTAATCGAGTAACCCAATTAAAGTCTATGAATTGCGTCGTAATTGACTTCCTAACAACGTAAAAGGTACGTTGAAACGAATGCTTTGTTCAGTTACGAAAGTGTAATTACATTTTAGTATTAGAAAATTGTTATTTCAAACGCGTTATATTATTTAAATGTCACTTTAATTAAATAAAAGTTAATCCGAGGCATGTATTAATTATGAATTTTAATATTTTATTTTTTGAAATACATAAGTAGATTGTTAGTTAAGAACAGGTTGTTTGATTAATTTTATATAAACCTAACACCAAGTTATAATTATTGCATTTGCTGGGTGGATAACTCCCTTAGGTACTGAATAAATTATCTGAGCGTTTCGAAGATTTTTCCTATAATGATATTTAAATCTCAATTTTTTAAATCTTAGTAATCGTTTTAGGAAAAGAGAAAAGTCTCAAGTTGTTGTAGAAACCAATACTGTCTTCACAGTGTTGTATGAGTATCGATTCGTAGTGAGAATAAGCTTTTACGATTCCTGTGGAAAACAATATCGTAGTCCGTAAAATTCGAGACACCTGCACATCGCAACATCAGTGTCCCGTGAAAATCTGTAGATATTTCCAAAAGATCAACGACAAATCCTTTTCCTTGTTTAGAAAATTGGATATTTTTCTTATTTTGGTGGGAATTTGTTTGGTATGTAACACTTGGCTACCTATAGGAAAAGGGTTAAAGTACTTTAATTTAGAAAAAATAATGGAATAGTTTAAGGCAACCTTTTGTGTAGGTGTTTATTGATTTTTACGATTTTAAGGCCCGTATTCACAGTTAACATTCGTTGCACAAAACTTGCTTGACAAATTTTCCTTGCATCACTGTACCATACATTGTACAAACAGTGATCCAGCATGTGATCAACTGAGCAACACGCTTTGTTGCCGAGCAACATACATGCATGTAAAGAACATATTTACAGGAACACTTAAACGGTTAACTGTGAATACGGGGCTTTATTAAGACAATAACATAAGCCGTCCAATAAACTACTTTGGAATGCGAAATATCTACGAAATTCGCACTCGAATTAAAAGCAATTATATTATCCTCGTTGAAATCGTACCGCCCACGGACATTTTGAGACTCGCCGGTTCAATATTTATTATAATAGTCGATGGATCACTGAGCACTACCTTTGGTATTTTTGTACCGTTAAAATAACGGTTATTTATTTAAATATACAGTATTACTTAGACCTTTAACTTTATGTGAAATATACAGAGTTAAATTAGAAATATAAATAAAAATATTCGGTATATAAGTAAGGAATTAATAAAAAATAACTAATAGTCTAAGAGGACAGCCATACTTATTTCTTCTTATAAGATTGCAATTACACGCTGTATTTTCAACAGGGGTCCTCAGATCAGATCGCAAATAATATAAGTATATTTTTAAACTTATGAGTCAAGAGTATAACATTATAGCTTTATATTTCTTATAAACGAGTAGAGATATATATAATTAAATTACGAGTATGTACTTCAGTGGAGTTTAAATTAAAATGTAAGGAATAAATAAACTTACCGAATATTTTATTCAACGAAACAAGCAAAATATTGTACAACATGATGATAAAAAGCGCTAGATTATGTGGAATCCAGAATATTACTAAGCCTACAAGATTGCGAAAGAAAACGTAAACAGTTTATATTTATTACCCAATCCCTTTGATAAACGTGGATAAGACTAAGGATTTCCCTAACACATCTGCTATTTTGTGGTCTTTTAGATCTTGTCTACTTGATTTGTATTTTTTATTGTAATGTTACTACCTAGTTTATTTAGTGAAGTTCGTATTTTATTCTCGACTAACATATTGGCTATGAGTTCACATTGTTCTTATGTAAACAAGCGCGACGCGGTTTTAGCCGCGGCGTACCCATTCTTGAGGGTATTAAGGCATAAAAATAGCACAAAATGTATAACTTGGATCCCTCTGTATGTTGATGAAAATCGCATGAAAATCCGTTCAGTCGCGAGATAATCAATATTACACTCAGATATACAGCTTTTGGGGATTTTTGTTTTATAATTGTAAGATCAAACGCTTTTTAGATTTTATAAATAGAATTCTAAAATCTCTGGTACAGGCTATGCAAAGGTGTATCCATACCAAAATGAAAGAAGTAAAAAGTAACAATAAAATGAAGCAGTTTGTTTGTTTGGTAAACAACGCGGGTATAAATGTGAAGCACTACTGCAGAGCTAGTTATGGAATGGCTTTGTACATAAAGAATCAAATTATATTGCATACCATTAAACAAGATATCTGATACTATAATATCGTTTGTGTTTTATTGGCCAAATATTTGGGTATTCATAAGATTATGATGCCGAAGCTTTTCCCGAATTCTGATCACAAAGTACGAATAATATTGTAATAAATATTAAGGGACTCTAATCTAAACGTTTTCATTTGTAACCCGGAAGCAAACTCAATTACGTGTAAGAATAAAAAAATGTATTTCATGAAAAATAAAGGAAGCTTGATACTTTTGCAGCAATAAGAAGCGTTTGTTTACGTTTTTGTTTGTTTAAGTACATAATTATGTTTGACTAACTGTGCCGCGCGGTTTCATCCGAAACGCAGTCATTCCCATGGGAATTTCGGGATTTTTATTACTAATTATCCTATTACTGGCCAAAATAAATAAAAATATCATAAAGATTGGTCCAGCCGTAATCGAGTTATAAATGGTGTAACTAATACGACTTTCTTTTATATGTATACTATAGATATAACAAACAGCGTTTATAATTGAATCGTACGTATAGACCGTATTCAAGATTGATAAGTTTGATTCATTAAATAAAACAAAAGAAAGCCGGTATTAAACAGCTTTTTAGGTAGATCCCAATTGGAATCAACCGCCGATGCGCTAATACTCGTAATACTAACTAAATAAAGCCATTAAAGGAATAAAAAGTTAACTATATCATCTTTATGTGCTGTTATTGAATAAATGAGGTACAAAAACATAAATCTGAGAAATCGAGATATTATTCCAGACAGGTCTCGTTCAAGTTTTAAATAGGAAAACTTTTGATTTGTCACGCGTAAATTTTGCTACGAGTTACTATAGTCTTAGCGGAAATCTCGGAAAATAACATTTACTTTATATATTCAATATACAAGCAACTGTTTTTTTGCAACATTTACAAAAACATGTTTTATATCAGCAAAGTGTTTTGAATATATTATAGCGAGTTAAAAAAGTATCTTTATGCCTTTAATCAAAATCCTCCATCGCTCAATGCAGGGCAGGATAAATAAAGTCTGCTTAAAAAAAAATCATGAACAATTTTTAATATTACTCCAATTAAATAGGTGAT
The DNA here is from genome assembly GCA_963082685.1 of Cyclophora albipunctata. Classification (NCBI taxonomy): domain Eukaryota; kingdom Metazoa; phylum Arthropoda; class Insecta; order Lepidoptera; family Geometridae; genus Cyclophora; species Cyclophora albipunctata. The sequence continues at coordinate 6,207,404 of OY720116.1, read as the reverse complement.
CATTTTATACGATCAAATCCAAAACTATTTAATCGAGTAACCCAATTAAAGTCTATGAATCGTGTCGTAATTGACTTCCTAACAACGTAAAAGGTACGTTGAAACGAATGCTTTGTTCAGTTACGAAAGTGTAATTACATTTTAGTATTAGAAAATTGTTATTTCAAACGCGTTATATTATTTAAATGTCACTTTAATTAAATAAAAGTTAATCCGAGGCATGTATTAATTATGAATTTTAATATTTTATTTTTTGAAATACATAAGTAGATTGTTAGTTAAGAACAGGTTGTTTGATTAATTTTATATAAACCTAACACCAAGTTATAATTATTGCATTTGCTGGGTGGATAACTCCCTTAGGTACTGAATAAATTATCTGAGCGTTTCGAAGATTTTTCCTATAATGATATTTAAATCTCAATTTTTTAAATCTTAATAATCGTTTTAGGAAAAGAGAAAAGTCTCAAGTTGTTGTAGAAACCAATACTATCTTCACATTGTTGTATGAGTATCGATTCGTAGTGAGAATAAGCTTTTACGATTCCTGTGGAAAACAATATCGTAGTCCGTAAAATTCGAGACACCTGCACATCGCAACATCAGTGTCCCGTGAAAATCTGTAGATATTTCCAAAAGATCAACGACAAATCCTTTTCCTTGTTTAGAAAATTGGATATTTTTCTTATTTTGGTGGGAATTTGTTTGGTATGTAACACTTGGCTACCTATAGGAAAAAGGTTAAAGTACTTTAATTTAGAAAAAATAATGGAATAGTTTAAGGCAACCTTTTGTGTAGGTGTTTATTGATTTTTACGATTTTAAGGCCCGTATTCACAGTTAACATTCGTTGCACAAAACTTGCTTGACAAATTTACCTTGCATCACTGTACCATACATTGTACAAACAGTGATCCAGCATGTGATCAACTGAGCAACACGCTTTGTTGCCGAGCAACATACACGCATGTAAAGAACATATCTCAGAATACAGAAGTACCTACAGAACCCGTGAGCGCGCCTAATACTGTAGCTACTCAAACTAGCCTTAAATAGTGTAGTTTTATGCGCAACCGATCAGTCACTTTGTGACCGTCGGAACGCGCTAACGTGTTTTACCCGTGACCAATTTCACGAAACTATGCCGTTTTGTGTCGTTCCTACCTGTAAAAATGCAGTGGGTCTGAAAAAGAAACAGGAAGGGATCACATTTCACGTGTAAGTATCGCATTTAGGTATCGTCTTATTTAAATATTTAATTATTTTCTCAGATTTCAATTGTCATATAGAGTGATGCGTCAATCTATGTTAGTGTTGCCAATATAAGAGTTTTGATTTACCCTTCTTTTTATTACCTTTTGAGGGATTTAATTCGTTGTAGAATATTAATAAGTAATATAATAAAAATTAACCAACTTGAAAAAAGAAAGTATAAAGCGTAAGTGCGGCTCGTATGTACCTAACCTAACAATCCTATTAAATAGTATGTTAGTCTATAGGTTTCTAAAAAAATTTTTGGTGTGCGTGTGAGGGAGAAGGGGAGAGGGGGAGCGGGTATAAAATTATGTTTCTATATTAGCCATCTTAAATTTTAGCTTCCCTGCTGATGAGGAAAGGAAAGCGGTGTGGACAAAAATTATACAAAGAGCACGGCTGGAACAGTTCTGGAAACCATCGAAGCGAAGCGTAGTTTGCTCGATGCATTTTGACTTAAGTAATTATTCTTTTTTTATGTAACTCTTGTACCTAGCTGTAAGTTTTCCGAATCCTTAAAAATAAAATAAATAAAAACATATAAAGTTTTTCCATCACCCGTTAAAAGTGTGCAAACATCCACCTTAACACCGTGTTTTATTTAATATACCTATCTATTTCTTGAGATAATCAGGTAGGTACATAGTTATATAGAAAAGGACAATTTTTATTCTATTAACATATTACCTCCAAAACTCCCAAAATTTACCCCAAAAATGGGCAAATAATGCGAGAGCTAACAACACTACGCGGGGGACTTTGTTCAGTTTTTGGACACAGCGTGTAGCTTGTAAATACATTTGAATGCTCCTTCTGGTAGTACTTCTGTATTCTGAGGAACATATTTACAGGAACACTTAAACGGTTAACTGTGAATACGGGGCTTTATTAAGACAATAACATAAGCCGTCCAATAAACTACTTTGGAATGCGAAATATCTACGAAATTCGCACTCGAATTAAAAGTAATTATATTATCCTCGTTGAAATCGTACCGCCCACGGACATTTTGAGACTCGCCGTTTCAATATTTATTATAATAGTCGATGGATCACTGAGCACTACCTTCGGTATTTTTGTACCGTTAAAATAACGGTTATTTATTTAAATATACAGTATTACTTAGACCTTTAACTTTATGTGAAATATACAGAGTTAAATTAGAAATACTCGTATAAATAAAAATATTCAAGTAGAATCCAGCACTCGATTCAAAATGTTTACCCATATTATGACTTAAATAAAATGTAAACCGTATGGGGATATATTATAGTTAAGAAAAATACCTTACGTATTCTACGTCCAACGTACTTCAAAATTAGATTTTCAATTCGTGAAGCCAAATGAGCTGTGAAGTCTGAAAAGTTTTCAAACTTACGAGACCTCAAATATTGTTTTAAAACAACATATTGCAAAAAACTTACTAACTTTTGGTACTAAGAATCTTCTTATACTAAAGAGTAAAGTTACGTTTAATATACCGGCATCACATTTTCGTGGATTTTTGGCAAAAATAGTGCTTTTTTTTAGTTAATAAGTTTACCTTTTCGCCAAAAAATATGCTATGCTTTATTTTTTTGCTTGATTACGTTCCTATGTTTGATATGGTTGTTGGATTTGAGTAAAGAGCTATGCTATGCTGGGTATGACTAAGGCTGCTTACGTTTTATTCTTATTTTGTGTTTTGGTCTTACCTATAACTATATATGATTGTTTCTGAATAACTTTTCAAACATGGCTCGGATTTGAGAACACCAACCAACCCGCATTATACAAGCGAAGTGATTACGCCTAATCCTCCTCTGTACTGATAGGCATTTGCCCAGTGGGACATGCAGGCGTGTACTCACTTAGTTTCACTAACATAAGTTTCTGGATCCTCACTCAAAATTAATACTTACTAACTTAAGTTTCTGAATTCGCACTCAAAATTAATACTTACTTACTTAGTAACAAAAGTTTCGTCAAATTTTAGTTACCTGCGCTTCGTGCAACACTCTGGTGCCGTGGACATCTGTCGCTCTCTTCTTCCCCCACCCCAGAATGATGCACGAAGTATGAGGAGCCAGCACCTGGTACGGCTGCGGGAGACAAGCCACGCCATGCCCCAAATCTGGCCTTGCTGCATATGGTAACCTGTTGAAAAGATAAATATAATATGCTAACGAAAATTTAAAATCAGATCAGCAGTATCTAATGAAATCGAACCAACAGAACGTAACATACATATTATGTGTTGAAAAAATACAAATTCAGCTTCTTTGAAGTTGGTTAAAATATAGTACAAGAGCAAATTTTAATAAAGGATTCCATTTACATGATGTTGTTATGAAGGTATTTTATTGGAGGAATTAAATCTAGTGCATCTGCACCGTCCAAGGGATAGACATTTCATAGTCGCCCGTCGGTAGCTTCAGCGACAAATGCCGCGGGCTGATAGGATAGATCTATCTAGTATTATAATAGCCCACAGAAGAGTGCAGTACTTACCGCGTAGTAAGTCTCCATTTCATCATATACCTTATACATATTTCAATTAAAAGCATTTTTTTTAATTTTATAGTATAAATAAGATTTGAATAATTTGGTATCATACGCGTCATTTCTGTTATCACTTAATTTAAATACAAATAAAGTAAACCGAATCTGGAAAGGGTATGAGTATGAGCCGATTGTGTGAAATTAAATATTGCGACAGATTAAATATTTAAACATAGGTAATGGTCAGATTTTGGTGCCAATTTCGTTGTATAATATTATCGGACTTAACCGTTAGTTACAGCTGAGACCAAATTATAAGAACAGTTTGTATATACATAAATACAAACTGTTCTTATAATTTGGTTAACTCACTGGCGTGAATCTCTAGAATTATAAAATTTCGTTGTATAAATGCTTTAAGCCGGAAACATATTATCGGACTTAACCGTTAGTTACAGCACAAACTGTTCTTATAATTTGGTGGCGTGAATGTCTAGAATTATAAAATTCTAGACATTCACGCCAGTGAGTTAACCAAGATCCACGAGATCCCAAGATGGTACAAGTTCACAAATTTTTTTTTTTACTAGTGTAGGTACCACCGGTCTAGTGTACGTATACAAAATATGAACCAGCCCCACATTTCATTGTGTCAGAATCTATTTAGTAACGCTCTATGCATTAAAACTTCAGAATATGACTACAACGATAATTGTCTATTTATCTAATTTAAGGTACTACATATACTACTCATTTCTATAAAATACAAAAGGCCTACAAACATATTTTATTAGATTATATTATGCCTTATTGAAAACATTTTGTATTAAATATAATATTATTCAGTTAACTTTAACGTACTGTGTGTATGGGTATTGGTAAAAGGCGAATTCTGAGCTGTTCCATTTATGTTGTTGACTTTTATTCAAATTGTTTTTCATCTTCCATCACGAGGAAAACGTTATGAGAAATTGAAGAAGCATATTAAAAATAACAATTCAAAAGTTTGTTAATATTTTCGGGTTTAATATGTTTCTTAACGATCCTATTTCTGGAAAGTTCAAATACAAAAATGTATATAAATAGTATACTCCTAAAACTTTGAACAGCGACGTAAATCAGAGCACAAAAACTTTTGAAAAGATGTTAAATATTAAGCGCAAAGTCGATTCAAAGATGTCCCTATGAAATAAAGAGATAAGCTTCGTTTGACTCTTTGAAAATTATTAATGAATACTGTAAACGTCCTGAATGAGCTAACGAGTCTCTGGACAACTTAATCAGCATCATTGTAAATACAATAAGGGAGATATCAAACAGATAGCACAGAGTATAGCTTTTAACTAATTTCAATTGAATACAATTTGAATAGCCGTAAAATCAAAGTTAAGTAATGAAACACTTGAAAGACGTAAAAGTTGTGCTATAAAATATTTTTGTTAGGAAGGTACTGTGTTAGGTACAATTTGGTATCACTGAGTGCAAACAAAACATTTCCTTTGGGAGAGACTCAAAATATAGAGATTGCCAATCGGTAATTAACTAATTAACGTAAATTTTCATAAGTAACCTTTACGTAATAATTTAACGTAACACGTCGATAATCACTCATAATCTTTTCCTCGATAATGTTTCGACGTCTCTGAGTAAGGTGGAAAGATTAATTATTTATTATTTTCGTTTCAATAAAAACTAAAATACTACAAGTAACGATCATTATCGACAAATGTAACGAAGATTGAAACACAATACTCAATAAAACTACAGTAATATGTTATTAATAGAAATTCTGATTCAGATAATAAAAAACTTTGTCATGGTTTCGTGCTATTTATGGTTGTTTTTATTGTGTCATTGTATTTGGAATCCAAAGGAGTTCAATTTTCCGTGAATTGATAAAAATAATATAAGCAACGACCAAAAAATACAACTAAAAATATGTCTAAAACAATGATTGAATCATGACATGGCGGGCTTGTTGTCGGCCCTTTCGTGTTTTTATTATTAAATCATTCTATCTCTTAAAAAATAGAGATCCTATTATTAGATATTCATAACAAAAGACTACCGAAGAAAATCGGCGAAAATTTTTTTCAATCGGAGTGTCTCTCGTATGTAAAATATGTTATATTTATTTATTTATTTATTCGAAGTAAAGGTAGAAAACAGATATTCAAAATTTATACTTAGCAATTCTCTGGGTAAAATATGGATTCGTAGAAGTTCTTAAAATACGAGTACTATAACTGGCATAGAACTAGTTTTTTAAATGGTAACGAAGATAATGACTTAATCACAAAATTTTCTAAATTCATACATTACATGTCAAATCAGTCATAAAATCTCTACTAAGGAAGCACTTGATGTCTCTCAGAACGGGCGTTAGCCTTTTTCAACTCTTTTGAGAATCAGTCTTTTTACACCTACCTTAACATAGCGACATCATTGATGACAGTATCGGGGTCGTATCTCGGATGCACGACAGCCTCTACCACCTTCATCTCGACCTCTCCCCGTTGTCTCAGGAACAGGTCATGTTCCCCGAGCCTCACGTACAAGCGTCGACGGACGCAGTGCGCTGCTGACACCACCCAGCGGAGAGACACGAGGGTACCACCGCAGAATGCTTCCTGGGAAGGAGATTTTAGTGGGAATTACTGTTTTAGAGGTAAGTAGACTAACTAGTGTACTCAGAGATGTTAAAGGATTCCTTTACGGCCGGTCCCAATATACGATCTCAATCCATTTTTACCAATCTGCGATTGAAATTTCAATCCATTTGTTACAAAAAGTGTTTCAATAACCAAACTACAGATTGCAAAGGCAATCCAATAATGCGATCTATCCGTCGGAGGGCATCAATCCATTTTTAACGGTTTTCGGATCGGCCTCTGTTCGGAAATGACAGTTGTTGCGTTTCAATATCCAATCTTTGGATTTTGACAAATCCTTTTTCGTCTATCTACGATTCATTTTGGCAATCCTTCATAATTGATGGATTAAGCGCAATCTCTCGAAATAAAAACTGCATTTCTTATAGTAATTTTAGATTAAACTTATCCTTAAATAATAAAAAATGTCTACAACAATAGTTAATAGTGATAGTGACAGTGATTTGGAAGTCTTGGAACTTCTATCAGACTGGGATACTGATGAAGACGAAGGTCCATCAGCACCACGACGATATTTTCATATAAACCATATACAGTGCCTAACGGATGCTGAATTCACATTCAGATTTAGAATGAACAAAGCTGCGGTAGAGCTGCTTCTATCGGAAGTATTACCACATCTTAAAGTCACATCAAAACGGTAAGTAAACAATGGCCAAGCTACTGATAGCTAAAGCTGCAGAGTGTAAAAACATTGCGAGAGGTGTAGGAAAGCATGAACATTAATCAATCATCTTATTATTTACAGAAATAATGGAGTTGCACCGCTTCACCAGCTTCTCTTGACACTCAGATTTTATGCATTGGGTTCAATGCGGATTTCTGTAGCGGATTTTGTAGGAGTGTCAAAATCTTCTGCCAGCAGAATAGTTCAAAATGATTCTGAAGCTATAGCCATGCTTTACACCAAATAACTATGTTGTAATGCACCTAAATAGTGTAGATAAGTTTTACCAATAAATATTTAAAATAAAAGATAATTTAGTAACATTTATTATTGTGTGCCCACCCAAACAATAGGTAGTTTACTGAATTCTAAAAGTATAAAGTAGTGAGATGTGTAATGTGAGAAAAGCTTATGGTTACAGATTGTAACTTTCACATTTATTGTAATCCTTATCGATCCAACAGGAACCATCCATTTTTTGGGATAAAAATTAGCCTTTTTGGTTATTTCAGGATATAAGCTACCTTCATACTAAATTTCATTGAAATCTGTTCAGAAATAAAACATAAAACTCAATAATAGTTACAACAATAATTTAATACACAAACAAGAAAGCCACATAAAACATTTAGAATATCTTGCTGGGTTTTATTGATAGCAGCAGTCATAAATAATCGAGGAGTGGAAACGCATCGCAGACCAATATAACGCTGTTGTAGGGTCCTCATACCGGAGGTGGGGCCCAGCAAGACTTTCGTCTCCTCACTTGTCAGGGGCTTCGTCGAAACCTAGAAAACAAAAACATGAGATGTATTTTCATAATAAAAAGCGCGACAATGAAAGAGTCTTCACACCGGCCAGCGGGAATTCGAAATATTTACATTACAAGGATAAAGCGAAACTTTTATTCAACACGATTACTCACAATCTATTCAATCAAATATATTGTTAAACTTACCGTAGCACTTTCCATGGTAATTAATTATTTTACGTAGTTTTCTTTTCGATTATAAACAAATAGCTTGAAAATAAAAAATGACATGACTGACAGTCTGACACTGATACGTCTGTCAAACAAGTTCAGATTACGTTCCGTTCTTAGCATATTGGAATCGAGCGTATCTCTCGGTTTTGCGCTGGTGACTTCATTTAATTTGAAATTTGTCAAAAGACGTATTACTTTTGTGTATAAAACGTATGTTTTTTTGTATAAATGTCGTAAAAATGACTACGTCAAAGCCCAAAAGTTAGCATAACGATCTAAATTATTTATTGTCCTTATAACGCATTAAACATGAAGACTGCTTAAAATGGAACGTACGGGAGGGAAGGATCAACCGGCAATCCATTCTGAGAATCCATCGACGTTTGCTATCCGTTGTTATTGGGATGTAGATAACAGACCGATCCGCAGATCGCATGCAATCTTGGATTGAGCCGATCTCCCGATAGAAGATTCGATATTGGGATCCGCCGTTAGAGAGGTTCATGAGTGATGAAGTTACGTCAATTAGTTAACTGTCGATTATTACGTATTTAAATTACAAGCAAAATCAATGTCAATTTCTCAATAGTAAACAAAGTCTGCAAAAAGGCTAGTTTTCTTATTACGAAAACTATCAAATAAACTTCCAGCCTAAAAGCTCTAATAGAAAACTAAAATTGATTTCCAGAAGGGTTTCCCAATATCTGTTGAATAAATTATTCACACTCGGTCAGTTTCGGTAGCCAACGAAGTTAACGAGCACCTAACAGGGAATATACTTCCCTTATATCGGTGGTTGTTACCTTATATCGGTTGAGTACGGCGACCTGCCAAGGCCACTTGCCCCTCGGGGCAGGCCGGCCGCCTATTATCCTGATCATATCACTCATCCTGCCCCGGAGCCGTGTGGCCGCAGAGCCTCTATATCGTCCAAGTTTTCCGCATGACATCGCTACAGCTGATGACGTCATTGGGGATGATTGTTCATCTTCACGGTGGATCGCAAGAGCTGGTGTCGGCATCGACTCGACTACGGAGTAGCCTAGTAAATCATTATTGATATGTTATTAATTAATTAACTCTTAAGTGCTTGTTGACATAGAGCATATTATGGTGGCGGGCGCGGGCAGCGAGATGTTTACTTCCAACGCACGAACTTACATCATATTAAGCTATGTATTAATATCTCAAGCCCCTTTCAGACACCGTTCCCATGTTTTCTATGCGAACGAACACAAATTCATCATTACAAACCGTGTCCACCTTCTGCGAGCAACTAACAAATGAAAAGTATTAATCCTTTTTCTGTTGTTAACCTCAAAATACAGTGTTTAATTAAGAAAAATTAAAACAACAATATACACTTTAGATTATTTACAATGGCAATAAATCCTCCAACGTTAATTAAAGGAACTCAACCGACTAAAGAAATTGTTGGGCACGAAGGGTAATATAATTAGGATAAAATGCGGTCACATTTACATAACCGTACCATTTGACGAACAAAAAAGTTTTGTATTACAATGCCTGAGGATTAGGCGTCCAATTTGGTATATTTAAATGGAAACAAGTATGAAATTGTGAAGATACATGCTACTTAGTCGAGTCACGTATCGGTCCGACTAGTGGCTGATAAAGTTAACCCAACCGCCCAAATCTCTTAACGTGCGTTACAAGTACCTATACCTACATTTAAAGGTTCCACATATGGGTCTCAAGTAATTGGTTTAATTTCTTAAGTACGAGTACCTAGAACGTATTGAGTCGTTTGAGTCTTTCCCTCTACTACACAATCAATCAAAGTTATTTAATAAATCCATGTCGTTATGTAACTTACATTACATACTGTAACTTGTAGTAATAAAGCGCTGTTCTTATCAAACCCCAAAAAACTACTTTGTTGAATAATTCAACAACTTGACACTGAGTTTTACATCGTGTTTTTGTATTTTTATATCTGTAAAGAAAGAAGTTGAATAAGGGTGAAATCACGAAGTACCTAACTGTAGACTAAGCATTTCATTGTGGGTTCTCTGATGTTTCTTTTATTCAAACAAAATTAGGTAGCAAACTAAGAACCTGGAAAATTATAAAAGTGAAAAAGTGTTCCCGTTTAAAATGTAAAGTAGAAATTGGAAAGCCAACAGAACATTTTTTGTGGTAAAACTGCAATCAAGTATTTCATTTCAGCCATGATTTATTGACAATAAATACCAGTTCCATTTACCATCACTAATAACAAATTGAAAGATAGTGGTTGGCCTAAACCTTTAGCAAGAAAAACTGTCGCGTCGGATATACTATTCACATTTATCAAGTTAAGTATTTCTTTTACGTTCTTCCGATTTGAAGCCACTTAATAGTGAATGATAGGAAAATCCGTTTTTATAAGTGTCTTCGTCGGGAAAGGAATAACTCTAAGCCGAGGATGCCAATTTAACACCTTTCGATTTCATCGTCGTCCTTTAGTTTGGAACATAATGTAATAAACATGACGAGTGGGCGAGAAACTTGCTGAGAAATCGTATCGGATTAATCGGTAGAAAAGAACTTATTGTTGTTTCATAAGAACCGAGTACCGATAGTTAATTTATTACGTAAGTAAATATAGCTTACTTATTACTTAGTTGTTTTTAGAACAGGTTTATAACGTTTCTCATATTAGATGGGTACCTATATTGCGAATAGGGTTAAACTCGATTAACATATTCTTCTTGACGTGGCTGGCAGTTAAATTAATGTTACTTTAACTTTCGAGTTCCGTGGTATAACCCTACTTGCAAATACGGTGCCGATTATTTCCTAATTCTTAATTTTCCCCGCATAAGATTATCCTCTCTTCTTCATCGAGTGGATGGTCAACCTGACCAATCCTGGTGTCAGAGTTATTGAGCCGCCAAAGGCCTCTGACATGGCTCATGTAACGACTACTATTTGTAGAAAGTAAACGAATGCTTAACGTGCCCTCCGAAGCACGGAAGATTATCCTAATAATTATATAGCCAAGTTATTGTTTATGATCGATCATTCTTATTATTCCGAGTGTTCTTTCTTATACTAAAAATTGATTGAGAAAATAAAAGTGTTAGTAGTTTACTTGCTTTATTAACTATCTACCACGACTCCGTTGATAAAACAAACACGTTTTGATTTGTTATCAATTGATGTTTCAAATTCGAGTTATTTTATAATAACCCGCCAACCCGCACTGGACCAGCGTGGTGGGTCACGGTCCAAACCCGATGGGAGACCGCGAAGGACTGGGAGGGTTGGAGGCGTTTGGGGGAGACCTTTGACCAGCAGTGAGACGATATAGGTTAAAGAAAAATATCATATGGTACGAGTACAAATTGGAGTTAAACAAATGAAGTAACAATGTCACCTGGATGTTGTCGGCGCTGCATTTTGGTGCGGATCCACTGTTGGCAGTAGGTGCCCTCCATGTAGCAGTAAGCTGACTGTTGAACCACTTTTTGCCCGCATACTTTCTTTCGCACACAGTGTCTGCAACGGAGTACAAAAATATTGTTAGTTTTTTTAAATGGACTAGTAGTAGATTACCACGATCAAACAAACAAAAAGATTCTCAATGTGTGCGATTACAGTTAGACGTTTGCTAGATAGAACATGCGTTGTGAGCTACAACTTAAGCTATGAGTTGGATAATCGAGTGCAATCTTTGAAACTGTAGCGTTACGCAAATTATATGCAGCGAATGACTTACTGCAATGGCACCTAAGTACTAGGTTCAAAAAGGTATCATTTTATTATGTTTAGAACAAAATACCACTACTTTGCAGGTCTATACAACAACGGTGATAGTAAGCTCAACGCAAATTTTATGCAGCGAATGACTAACTGCAACGGCACCTTAAGTGCTGGGCTCAAAAACGTATTATTTTGTTATGTTTAGAACAAAATACCTTTTCCGTACTGTGGTACATCTTCTAGAACAATTGCTCCATACACTCCAATTAGAAAATCCGCGGAACCTCTTTTGTACGTTATCGGAGTTCAACTGCTTCTTCTGCGGCTGAAATAAGCAAAAATTGTACATAGAAAATAGGATGAATCGCATTTTCGCGCAATAGGACGCTGCTGGTTTTATATAATTTTAGTCTTCTATAAGGTTCAGGGCATAATGGGATCGGCATGCCTTGCTTGGAGTAAAATTCCCTAAATAATTTTAGATTAATAAAAACCTTATAACGTTTCTCATCATATCATCTTAATCATAACAATAATAATTAAATTAACTAAGATTAGTGTGTTCAGTCAAATAAACAAAGATAAACTCTATTAAACCAGTATGTAATTTACTAAATTTGATACACTTATGAACAGTGAACATCAATGTAAACTAAACGTAATGTATAATTTAAACGTACTCACACGGGTTTTTTCGCGTTGGAAAGTTTATAAAGCAAGTAAATAACTTACTTTTTATTTCACTTCACTTCTTATTTCAGAGTTCACCCGCGACCACGAGAGTAGTATTCAAATCGTGTTAGTTTAAAAAAGACTAAACGTAATGTAAGTACGAACAGTTATTCAATTTACTAAACGTTTTACTTCCGCTTGCGAGCTCATCTGTGCGATTTCGTGGAGTTTCAATTAAAATTGAAATAATAGTTTCGGAATACAGCGCCGTACAATTTTGGTAAACTAAACAATGGTCTTTTGCATCTAAAACCGACACAGGTGCACTAATTTAGGTGCAATTTGGGACTTGAATAGTCTGGACTAGCCTGAATTAGTATGTACATATTCGTAAGCCAGAAGCCGTGTTACAGACAAGCGAAAACGACTGGCGAGTTATTTAAAAAAATAACCTCTTTAATAATGTGAATCCTAATGTTCAATATAACTTTTTTATTCTGGATTCGAAGTCGCCGTGGTTAACACCGTGGCACCTCCGATAGAGTACTATATTTATATTATCTCGCCCGGATGCGTATGCGAACGGGACTAATTATTAGAGTTAATATAAAATATATTTCCAATGATAATATACTCACTGAAACTAAATCTTGTTTATAGAACAGATCCTTCGCTTCTGTATTGTCGTTCGTCGATTTCAATATTATTGTTTTGTTGTGCTCGCAACTGAGAATGGGAAAATAATAACATAGTTAATTTAACAACATAACAAAATTATTAGTGAAAAAAATGGAGTCGGTGCCTTCAACTCCTCAGCCTAACCCCCAGAGGCTCGAAAGTAAGCAGACCTTCCTGAGGCACCAACTCTTATTTATTCAACTTTAAAATGTGTCACGAAGTCGACTAAATAGATTAAGTATTTCAATAATTTTATTACTACTAGATTTTTAGGTCGGTTAGATTTTTTTTGTAAAAGAGTTTTTTTATTTTTCAAAACAATCTTGTTTTCTACATTTATTTACAATTATTCAACAAACGTTATGATAAAGAAGACAAATAAAAGCCTTTGTTGGTTTGTAAATGACAGTACCTGGACACTTCAACCCGTAACGAGTCTCCACAAACGCGCCGATGTAAACAATACCGTCTTCTACTCCTGCGGCCCTCTTCGCATTCGCTCCAAGCACTCCACTTTGAAAATGATTTTCTAAGTTTTAAACCTGAAAGCCATTCCAAATAAACATAAAACAAATTTTGCCACTATCGCCGTATATCTTGCCGCTTTCTATCGAATAGGTTAATGGCCAACCCTGGTAGCGGGAGTTCATATACTGCCTAAAAACCTCCGACATATTCTTGCGGTTGAAACAACCGTGACTGACAATTAAATGTGACTTCCAAACATAGTAGAGCTACATAGACATGTCATTACCTGTCCATTCTATTAGTGGCCGAGCTGATCGCTGCGTTAACAATGAGTTAACAGCGCCAAGTCAAACTACACCGCAGGCGCTACAGCTCTTTGTATATTGTCATTAACGTACGTAATTAAACATACCTGTAACAATCCTTTCTTCCTTCTCCCCAATTCCAACAATAGTCATATTATTGTAAGTTGAATTAACATGTAGCGCAGTCGGTATCGACTCGGATTCAATCTGAAATTATCATAACAAAGCCTCGATATTGTTACAGCACATAATAGACTCCCACACATCGTCAATGCTGTAACTCATTGAGATAACTAGGCCAAATGTTTTGAAAAGCGCATTCATCGACTATTGCAATCATTTGATAAAGCAAGACATTTTTTAATTTGGCATAGAGCCAGACTTTTTTGTAATAGATGCATTGTGAGTGGACTGCAACAGTGGTTTCATACGAATTTTCAGATATATCAGTAGTATAGAAATGCATCGTCCAATCAGGTCCTATTCAGAGATGACGCTATTCAGACTTTCAGACTACGGATACATGAAAGGTTTCTATCGATATTGAATTTGAATACAAAACATTGCAAATAAAAGTAACCAGCTGGCTAATATATTCAATTAATTGTGAACCATAATATTTATGTAATCGTCGAACAAAAGATGTGATGTAATTAACCGACCGTCATTTGTATAATATTTAGATTGACTTCACCTGGCGCAATTAAATAACACAATATTAAATAGACAAGGTGTAGTTCCCGTTGAATGAGGGTATCCATTACAAAAACAATTATTTGAATCTGACTGAGATTCCTGAGATTAATGCGTTCAAACAAAAACAAACTCTTCAGCTTTATTATCTTTACTAGCCGCGCCCTGCGGTGTTCCCAACGTAGTACCCGTTCCCACGGTAATTTCGGGATAAAATGTATCCCATGTGTTATTCTGATGTATAATCTATATTACTGTAAAGTTTCATCTAAATCCGTTCAGTAGTTTTTGCGTGAAAGAGTAACAAACATACATCCATCCTTACACACTTTCGCATTGATAATATTAGTAGGATTATATATTAGCTAAATCATACAAATGAGTTTGGTACTTACTTGGTGCAGTAGACAAGTCCCGTTTATGATATTAAGGAAGATCAACGGACCAAGCCACTTCATATTCAGCCCGCTGCGGTCTTAGTCCTCGAAACCCAATAATATTCGGCATCTGAAACTCGAACAAATTCAATTGTATCCCAATTCGCATCCATTTCCATACAATTTGGTGAAAATATGTTCCTCGATCTACCTACGCTTTTAAAAGGGATTTTTCATTAACAACATAGCCCAGAAAAGGCTACATATCGTTTATTTACTTTGTAAATTTACATAGATGGCAGTATGAATAAAGCTTTGTACTTAAAATTAAAAGGAAAAATATGTATAATAAAATCATACTGAGTGCAGACGAAAAAACTAAGTGCACACAAGCTTTAAACAATTAATTTCTAAAGGTATTATGTCGCCATATCATGGAAGCTGTCATGAAAAAACGAAAATTCAGTCTTTTTGACTATGAGAGGTATTCGATAATCTAGTCATGAAATAGCTTTACCTTACAGTCAATTAATGTTCGTTTCCAACCGGGTTCAATTAGTAATTAGTATTTAATAACTACATTATTGTTATAATATAATGTATATTCACAAATTCAATCAATATTTATGGTAAATACTACATTATACATCGAATTTTCAGGGTGTTGATAATTTTAGTCATATTCAAAATTAAATACTGCAATATTCACTGTTCCAGCTTAATTGGGTAATTAAATTATACTGAGTAATGAAATATTTTTAATCGAACGCTTGGTCTGTATACTTTTGATATTACAAAGAATAATTAAGTTTTTAACATATAATTAAAAATTCATGGATGCAGTTTTTATTGTCACTAAAATCGATGACATGGTTTCTGCGAAAATATTTTCCTTTCTTTTATAATTTCAGACTTGCCCATACTGACTGAAAAAAGCCACCCTGTATAAGATTAATGCAAAACTACGAACATTTTAAAAGTTTTTAATCTATACAAATTATTGAAACTATTTGACGACCAAATTAAAAAGTCGGCTCTTTGATTTAAGCTGTTTTAGTGCTCGCTACGCGCGATTTTTATGAAAAACAAAAGAAGACACTTAGACGACTAAATACAACGAGAAAAAAAATCAAAGCATCCTAAGAGCTTGTTCACATTATCCGGTTGCTGACCCGGAGAAACGCCGGACGTTCTTTCATACTATCCTTTACTATCCTTCGGCTCCGATCGGACCGGTGAAAAACAGGTCCGATTTGTAACTCGTCCAGCAAAACGACCGAACCGGACAAATGTGATTGAGATAGTCCGGCGATGATCCGGCGACTTACTCACAGACAGACTAGCGTGCAATTCTGGGTTTAATCCAGCGTTCGTTGTGACTTACTGAAATCTGGAAATTATATCAAAAGAACAAAAAACGGTTGGGAAGTCTATGTCGACAACATTTTTTTAAATCAATTTTTGCGTTAAAAAGGGAACGTTATTACGTCTTGTCAGTAGATTTTGTTTTCATATTACAGTGGTGTCTACCTTGTCACTTTATTTTCGGGAAAGCAAAGATCCGTAGTTTTCGCTGTTCATAAAATTAGGCAAATCAAGAAACAGCAGGGATGGTTTATTTTGCATATTTTCATAGTAGATATATTTACTATTACGGGAAGGTGCCGCCGACATTCGGTCTATTCAGAAAATTGTTTTTCGCGAACTAAATATAATATTAAATATGACGCTATTATTAAAAATCTCACATAAAAGCAAAGACTTATAGCTAAACTTTCTTAATTATAGATAGCCATAAACGCGAGTTATGGTCTGTCTGGGAGAATAATAGCTCTAAAACAATTGACGACAATGTGTGAATAAGTATTGCGAGTCTAATGCCTTCTATCCACACGGGCCTTATAAAGCACGCTGCATTCTCTCGTCGACAACTTTTGGTCTATCAAATTGTCATACCAAATATGATATGGGTCAAGAATAGACGAAATTATATTGTTGTGTTGTTCGTTTTTATTACGACGTGATGTCTGTCAAAGTTAACCTTTAAGTTCGGTAAATACAAAAAAATGTATACATGTTTGTAGCAGGTATTGCAATAGGTATACTCGTGTATGTTCAATCATAATTACACGAGTGTAAAACTATTTATAGTATATTCTATTTATTTTTTTATAGATATTTAATCAATGAACAAATTAACGGGGGTATTTACATAAAATATATGACGGCAAACTAATGTGCAAGTAACTTAGCATTAAGCTCAGTGTACCATTCCTTTTATTTTCACAAAGTATCAGATGTAACCACGTATGAGCGGAGCACTTACTGTGTATGTGTGTAACCCTATTGAATAGGAGAGGTCCAAAGTTGTTTCTAACCTAGAGTGAATCTTTTATCCACTTCGGTACGATACCAAATTCACATCACGATATCGTGAGACGATTTGGAAACAATCCTCTCGTTTGTATCACGTTCAAAACATAGAAGAAATAGAAAACCTTTGGAAAAATTTCAGGAAAGTCGTAACTTTTCCATTTCTACGATTTTATTATACTTGGATAAGGGATGTACGCAACCGAACTCCCTTGCGCTTAATTTTGTACGATCGTCAAGTTTTCTGTTACTCTACAAAAGTTTAAGCTTCTACCGAATACATACAACCTCTATAAAGAGTTCGGAACTTTACAAATTCCTTGTCAAGGCTTCAACTTATTTTCTCATTAAGATTGCGATATTATAATATTATTTTAATCATACTTAAGTAACACGATATAATTATTATCTTCACTAGCACCGGCACGCGTTTTTCCCGCGTTGTGCCCGTTCCCGTCGGAATTTCAGAATGAAAAATAACTTATATCCTACCAGTTGAAAGTGACTATCCATTCCAAAAATAATTATTCAAATCAGATAGGTAGATTCTGAGATTAACGCGTTCAAACAAATAATCAATCTCAACTTTATTATATAAGTATAGATTAGTTTAGACAACGTTTCTCAAATGTTGTCATGGCAATCAGCTATCCATAGAATAGGATGAAACCCAGAGTCTATCTTCAAAGTTACTGTTTTGATTTTCTCTTTCATCTTATTTATATTTAGAATTATGATAAATGTTATCATCTATGGAATAAAGTGAATAAACCTTTAACTTTATGAACCTTAACAGTTTTCCATAGAACGTTTATTATTAAATTCAGAGTTTGTTCAGATAATTATCTTTGAATACCCGAACAGAACATTTGTTTATGTTGTCTTTAGCAGGCAATATGCTGCGCAAACATTCTCTATGACTCTCAATTAGAGTAGACCTTATTTGAGTAAATATTGAGGAATTTGTCCTTACACGTAGAGTACTCTGAAAGTACTTAGAAAATAAAGGTTGATAACCTTTGATCTGGCTCTGTACTCAGAAAAAATACTCGTACATGCAAAATATGTTTCTTTATAACTAATTAACAACAATCGATAGGTCACGTTTAACCTATTATCAGCCTTATAAGTACCTAAAATACTTCTATCACATGAGCTTACAATTGTTAAGGACGTGGTTAAATATGCAAAATAAGTAAGATTGAATGCATAATATCGCTAACTTTACGCAGTAAGTAATCAACTTTACGCATTCATTGGATTCATTAGCTATCTAGCTATATGAGGATGTCTGACATACAACAAATAGGTGTTTAGTGTTCACTGGCGATTTTAAAAATAAATATACATTAAACATTATCTTACACTAATCGTGTAATAAATTTCTAAAAATCGCTAGACGCCATCGCTGTTTCTTGCTACATACATAGCCCCCATATAATAGAGCTTTCATTATTAAATATTGTAAATCCTGCGATACGGTTTCTTGGTATCGTTACGGTTTCAAAACCCATAACTGATAACATAGCAAACACCTTTCCATCACAATAAACCCATGTCGTATCTCAGTGCGGCGGAGCATAACAATATTTGGGTGTAAACACTCACCAAGCACTCACCGGATACATTTATAGGACTAACTGAACATTACAAATGTATTGAATAGTAACAGTATCAAAAAATATCACCCAGAAGGCCCGAACAAACAACGTTATAAACAGACGCACGCACACATAGTAACGCGCTACGCGAGTTTCGATAAGTGCAAGACTAATGTGGTAATAACAAGTGGAGATTACTTACGAAAAAAAATTTGCTTCAAAAGAGTCTTTTTTAGCATCTTTTTATCATCATCTTTCCATCATGTGGTACTTAATACAAAGATAATGGACCCCATTCATTAAGTAATAAAACTTCCTCATTTGATTTCATGAAGTTAGTTAATAAACGTGCACGCATCGATGTGTGAGTCTGTTTTCGCAGCCCGTCGTTGTTGTACGCTTACCGCCTGGGTATATTTATTTGGACCGTTACCATGCCCTTCGCCAAGGATCATTGATCGCAAACGACATGACAATACTATGTATTAACTATTAAATACATTATATACAGCTAATAAAAATCATCGCAGTACTTATTTTGGTTTCCTGACTCATTTGCAATACAATCGTAGTAATATGTTAGAATTCGAAATAGACTTTTTGTTTATAATGGACCAATTGACTAGTGATTGAAAGTTTGCAGCGAAATGAAATGTGCAAAATGAATTCGCTAAATTGATATCATCTATACTAATATTATAAAGCTGCAGAGTTTGTTTGTTTGTTTGAACGCGCTAATCACAGGAACCACTGGTCCGATTTGAAAAAATATTTTCGAAATGAATAGCCACATTCAACGGGAAGGTTATATGCTACTTTTCATCCTGAAATTCCCACGGGAACGGGTACAACGCGGTAAAACCGCGGGGCGCTGCCAGTTAAAGATAAAAGGTATCGTTAATTTAATCGCCCCATAGCAACTATTAGCGTAACTTTTCTATGTTCCGTTTTATACGATTTTAATTAAGCATTTTGTACCGTTTCTCTATACGAAAACCAATTGTATCATCAGTCATCACAGAAATTACATATGTCATTACTATACAATTTGAATAAAATGTGATTTAAAAAATTACTACCTAGACTTCAATTTATTAATATTCATTGAAATACCTATATTTATAGCTGAAATTTCAGTGATGATACAATAATTTTAGTATAAGTTATGAGTAATATTGTGGATGTTGATGTGACATACGCACGTACGCATGAAGACATGACAAGGCGTTGAAGGCGTTGAAACCTAAATAAATTGAATTACTTTTATGAATCTCTTAATTGCTAGATTACGCAACGGGACAGCTTTGGCATCACCACGGAAACCTTGAATTATAACAATGACTACTTCTTGTAAATGGACATAAATTTATGGGTTCTTAATGTTCCAAAGCGCTACAACAGCTTAAAATTAATTTATGTCCCATAAAGTAATTACGTAATGTCATTGAGGACACACTTAATTTGATTGTTGCCATAATTTAGAGAACTATACGACACGTGTTATATTTTAGAGATCCGTATCCAAAATGTGCTTGTAGGTGACATCACAAATGTCACAAAGTATGTTTTACCACTTACTTTGACTGTCTTTAAGTCTGTTATTTAGTACGAGTATAATAAATATGAGACCAATAAACGACATTAACAACTAGTAAGTGAGAGAGTGAGTTTGCTCCTAAGTAGTTATGTTATTAAATTCTGAGTATTAAATCCTGCATCAGTGTTATTATAATAGAAAAAAAACATAGCTAGATGTTATAACAGGAGTGTACACAGTACAGAACCTTCGTAACGGAAATCCGAATCGATCATGACCTCTTTATAAAACATTTCATAATTATGCGATTAATCAAATGTAATAAGAAGCATATTGCTCCTTTCAGCATTGAATTGTTCGTGAAGAATGCGGCTAATAGGCCCGCTATGTTTGCTGGTAGGTTAATTTTTAGAGTATTGTAGATTCTATGTAGGAGGATGCCGTAAGGAAGTGACGCGCTTGTTATTATAATTCCCATTTCGATTCGGGTAACTACGCACTCCGACCTTGAATCCGACCGTCTGCCGAATTCAATACACTATCATCACAGACTTTATTGTGTAAACTACGATGTTTACGTTACATAAACTCTTATATTTTGGCAACTGTTGGACCAATTAAAATATTTCTTTTAAGTTTCTTTAAAGTATGGAATCTCGACGAAGTTTAACATCATAGTTATTGAATTAAGACATAATGTCGGACATTAAAAGCGTTAAAACTGGCGACTTCAGAAGAAAGCCAACGTTACATAAATCTTAAATAAAAAATAGCTAGCAGCGCCCCACGATTTTCCCTGCGCTGTGTCCATTCCCTAAGGAATTTCAGAACTCTTACCTAACCTTTTTCTTGAATGTGGTCGTCATCCAACACAAAAAGAATTACTTATTCAAACCTCTCGGGTAATCCCTGAGATTAGCGCGTTTAAACAAAATTTTCAGCTCTATTAAATAATTTTTTTAAGATTAGAATTGGACGACTAGCAACTCGTAAACTCCCTCAGCATCAAAGAAGAAGCCCCATTAATTGCTCATCTATTTTATGACGATCTTTAAAAAAATTTAACTTACATTTCAAATATTAAAGTACTTTCTGCAGCTTTGAAACGGAATATTCGCACCCCAATATGATGCAAATAACATATTCAAACAAAATTTTCTACATTATGATAAGTTTCCCGAGAAAATATCTTGTCATTCAATAATGTCACCCAGAATAGAAATAAAATAAATGTATGAGATTCACATGGCAAATTTTTTTTGAAATAATTTGTCCCAAACAAAATCAGGGTGGCAAAAATCATAATCCTTTATAGATAAGGTAGTGCGGGTGCGAGCCGGGTGCGGGCCGGGTGCGGGCTGGGTGCGGACCGGCTGCGGGTCGCGTGACGTTGTTTCCTTGTTTTTGTATGAAAGGTGTCAACATTGGTTTGTTGCAGACTAATTCCGAACTTTACAGACAGAAGGGTCATATCAAGCCAATTATATCCTAAAGTATTAAATAACAGTCATAATGACTGGTGACACCTATGTCTGGATTCAATAGGTAGGTAAGTTAATCGGGCGTGAATAGCTCAAGAGCCACCAGTGCGTGAAAACACTTCGCATTATTATGCAAATACACTGTTACGAATTTAAAAAACCGGCCGACTCCGACTAGCGCACGGAGGGTTCCGTACTAAAAGTTCCGTAAAAAACGGCAAAAATCACGTTGGTTGTCCCCCTTGAATATTTGTTTAATTTTATTTTCAGTATTTTTATTATAGCGGCAATAGAAATACATCATCTGTGAAAATTTTAACTGTCTAGCTATCACTGTTCTTGAGATACAGCCTGGTGATAAACGGACGGACGGACGGACAGCGAAGTCTTCGTAATAGGGTTAAGTTTTTAATCTTTGGATACGGAACCCTAAATTAAGTATATAAATAAAATTAGAGCGCAAAGTATCGAAAGTGCTGAACTTAATTAATTGTATAAGTATGAAAATTTAATTTTCTGTGATACAAGAAAAAATATTATGATAAATCTATGAATACATAATCAAATAATAATTCTATTATTAATAAAAAACATTGTGAAAGTTATAGAGAAAGAGGAAGATAGATGCGTTTGTAGAAGTTTAGGGTTTTGGTAAAAAAAATTGTTACTTTATTTAGCTTCAAGATGCATTGCTTAATTTATTTCTCGAATTCTTGTAAGTTAAATTTCAATGAGTAGTTTAATTTATTTCTTGGATTCTTGTAAAGTCGGGAAATAATTAAATGTTCATTGAAATTGTATTCAGAAATTGTGTACAGATAACTGAGAATGCAGTTCCGATGAACATTTTTCGCAGACATCCAGCTGTATTTAATTTTTCGTAGTTTTAATTGGCGCACCTTCGACTGAAGCATTTTTTGTTATTATTTTACAAGCTCGTACCTGCGTCGTTTTCAAATAACCAATAGAGTATTAGATGATTGAAAAACAGATTTTTTAATTAACTGCGTTGCTCATGCTCTAACCCAGTGATGGGCAAAGTACGGCCCGCGGGCCAACTCCGGCCCGCGAAGGTATTTAATCCGGCCCGCCAAAGGTCCATCGACATGGACAACACACGATATGGAGTATATGGCCCGCTATAGTTACGTTTTGACGGTCAAGAAGTATAAAGTAGATTTTACTTAGTAGATTAATAGATGCATAATCTATAGGTGAAGCTAAACTAGCCGCGTAGTTCATGTGTTGCGTATTACGGGGCGCAAAGCGTGGTGAAATGAGAGGTGCTGGCGGCGGGGTCGTTACCATGGCAGGGCCTTCGAATAAAAGTTAAATTTAATTACTATTTATGTTTAAATACTAATGTTTTTATTATTATTATGATTAAAAGCTTTCACACAAAATGCATTTTTTCTATAATTCTGGCCCTCCTCTAGATTTTTTTTGAACTTTGTGGCCCCCCATTAAAAAAGTTTCCCCACCACTGCTCTAACCCTACAATATAGGTATATCAATACTATAATATTGTACTCAATCACGTCTTGAATTTTACTTTTCGTTTTTATTAAAGCTCGGAAAAAGTATACTTCCTTTGAATTTTGTATTCGTTAGACTTAATAATTTACACCTACAACTATCGTTTAACCAAAGACAGTTTCATTTGTGTCGAACAAGTCGGACCAAAGACTGTGACGTTGTATTTTTTGTTTTGTATGGAAGGTGTCACTCTGGCCCACATTCAACGGGTTAATGCGACACCTTTCATACAAATACAAGGAATACAACATCACGCAACCAGCAACCAACTCGCACCCGCACGATGTGTCTGCGCTTTAGACCGTATGTGAGTACAGAGCTTTACATGCTCTTGACTCTTGACAGCAGACTTGCCTCGCTTATTATAATATTAAATTAACTAATGATCCTCGTTTCATCTTTCGTAACATTGGTTTACTGATGCAACTGGGTTAATAATAGGATTAGAATATGGCCTATTCAATTTCAATATGGTTATAATACGATTATTTATTTATTTTATATGTAAATGATGTTCTAGGCGCGTAAATTGAATTTAGTTTTGGCAGTTTAACACAATTTATCTAACTTCATGTATAATTAAATATTAGTTATATAAATACAGTCTTTTTATGATTAATGATTTCTATGAACGAGATTTTTGAAAATCGCAGACTTAAAGAAGTGCATTGAATATTTATAACATTATTTTTGAATAAGCAAATAAGAGGAATTAGAAGAATTTCCCAGAATCACCACTTTAATATCAATTTCAAAATGAACCTCCTTCGCCGTCGAGTACTAAACTGAAACTTTTTATCTGTAATAGTAATAAAAGTAGCTTTCACATTTATCACTTTCGTGTAAATTCCACATCAACTCCACTATCTTATTTTTTCTATTTCTGAATAACAATTTTCAATCTCCACGAAATATCTTTTCATTTATTTACCGAACTCTCTTAGTCATGGCTTGCCGCCAACAATAGCCAATAAGAAGCAATACTTAGCGATGTCAAGAAGTTATCTGCGCTGGCAAACGAGACCACTTAAGTTAACACCGATAATAAAGATTGTTTCCGAGTTTCACTCCAGTAAGGCTCAATTGCAAACCCCATCATTTTATCTTGTCTGTTCTTGTGGTTCTATGTTCTATCTGATATCGTTAGAGAGGAAGAGAGAGAGAATGAGAGGCACCTCTCCCTCTCTCTCAACTGTCTCGAAGAGGAAAGTGAAAACAAAGCATTTGCGTTGGAGTGCGTCTTGGCTTCACAGGATTAGCCGTTAGAGTGCTATTTCAGTAGAGCTATACCATGCTATGTTGAAATGATAACTGGATACTAAACGCTGGCAGAAGAAAATTGCTCAGAAGAAAAAGAACCCAATCAACGCGGCAACCGTTTGAAAATCATATTTTTAATCTGCGCCGCAATCCGCGATTACGAGTGCAATGATTCATACGAAACGCTTCTTAAATACCTAATCAATAATCAAGCATTTTGACTAACTGATACAATCTTCAAACTTGCCAAGAAAACCAATATCTTCACAGATTTTTCACACTGCTGGGAAAGAACTCCGTACTTACAATTAATTGCTTAAGTGTAATTTAGGTCAGTTTTTAATTATTAGATATTATCTTACAGAAGTATCTATTTTACCTTTAAGTAATGAATAAAAGTACCTATGTAAAATTAAAATACATACAATATTGAGAACTAATCTCAATTATCCACAATACAAATGAAAAGCAAATCTTAATCTTATTAATTATTCCTAGAGATTGAACATCGAGAAAGGTTTTACAAAGAAAAATATGAAAAGCCTATTTAATTTTAAAACTCATACAACCCTGTAAAACATCTTAACAAATAAAATTTTAAGATCGTCGTCAGTGAAGAGTTTCGACAACTTTGTGAATAAATCTTAATGAAGAGCAAAAAATAACTAACGGATTCTAAAAACTTTTTCTCTTAGGTGAACGAATACTGTTAAATTGCGATTTTGGTGCTGCCATGACAAATGGATAAAGTTTTTATTAAAATTTAGGATTCATTAGGTCCCTTAATTGGTTAATTACTTTCGCGTTTTTCTTCTTAATTTAAGCTTTTTATTAGGTCATCAATATCTCAGGCACAGGATAAATTGAATTAGGTACTTTGTACAACTAAACATACTGAATTTTGCTATTTTTATTTGGTAGTAAATGTCTAATTTTGTTAGTAATAGGAAACTTGTTGAGTCTCAAAGAGGAACTAATTAAAATGAGTATCCAATTCACTGTTATTTAATGATTTGACTAACGGTGTTCCTTGTAAAGGTACTTGTTATGTATAATGGCATTTTCGAACTTAAATAAGTACTACCTAAGCTACTTGTAAACGTTTAATTTGATAAACGGTTTCTCCTCTTCAAATGTTTAATACGCATACATATTTCATATTCGGCTCATGACCTTTTGTTCCTATTCTAGAAATTAGGAACTGATGTGTAGATAGCTTATAATGAATTAGGGAAAAATGGCCTCAATACGTACCTACTTCTAGTTTAGGAAAAAAAACAATTCTAATTACATAGTATCCTTACCTAAAATGTGGTCGCCAGTAAAAAATAAAATAAAGTACCTACATTTAAGTTCTTATTAAAACGTATTAATTAGCTTCTTAATTATTTCCTCATTAAAATAAATATACTACATAACATCAAGTCCTTTAATTACAAAACACATGTCTAAATAATCGCGCCCCGATAACATTCATTAAAACCTAATACAGCTACAATTTTTATATATACCTTTTCACAATTAATCCATACGAGATATTCATAGCTATAACATACGTTAAAATTACGATTCCAAATCAATAATAATTTAATCCTTAATAATAACAATCTCACATACCTCAAACAACCAGTGAGTTTAATAACATCGATGTCCACTATATACACGAACACGTCGAACTATCGCATGCTAGTCTACACATGCGTACATCGGCGCTTGCGCAGCCTCACTGAACGAAGTCTCTACGAACCAAGAGATCATTGTCTATGATCTATACTTTATTTGGAGCAATAGATATTTATTATCAGTTACTTAAATGTGAAATAAAATAGGTCACTAGAATATTTATTTATTAAATAAGTAGGTAATGTGCTAGATACATTTGTATCAATATTTTTATATAGCAACGTATATTTGTTAAGTATTTTACCCATAGTAATGCGTTATTACTTTTTTGAAAAACTTATGTTAACTTTCTCCTAAATTCTTTAATTAACCGTTAATTATCCTACTTCGTTGTTTTAAACTTGTAATACAAATATTTAACCTAAATCAACCGTCACTGTTTGGAAGTGATATTTCTGAGAGCAAATAAAAAATGTGTGTCAAATAAGTAGCACCTAATTAAACTAGAGTTAATTTAAAGTTAAGTTAGTTTCATACTTTGACTTTGACTGCGACATTACATGCCCGCGTCGACATAATCAAACTGCTTTATGTTAACATTTTATTCTCTGCAAAATTCACTCAATAAAACTGAAAATTATTTCCTTTACCAGACTTACTTGACACAAATTCCTTCTTGAAAAATTTGTGGCACTTTACGTCTGTAATGCTAATTAATTTGCCTAGTTTATCATTCCGTTGCTAATCGGACATGAATCACAAAAACAGTCGTTCAACCGGAGAAATTCATAATTTAATTACTTTATTAGGCACATAGGTACTTATGGATTACTTTTAAAGGTACCTTATAAGAATTCCGTTTTAACCTACATACCTACTAGGGAACGGAGGGTATTATTTCGTGCCTGCAGTGATTGACAAGTGGACCAGATTTGACCCATTAAGGGTTTAATGTAAAAAGGATTATCTATCTCTCATCATCATCTCTCTGTAAATGATGGATTAAATCTGGCCAGTGGTTAATAGACACCCTCTGTCTTTTAA
Source organism: Cyclophora albipunctata (assembly GCA_963082685.1). Classification (NCBI taxonomy): domain Eukaryota; kingdom Metazoa; phylum Arthropoda; class Insecta; order Lepidoptera; family Geometridae; genus Cyclophora; species Cyclophora albipunctata. The sequence continues at coordinate 6,179,989 of OY720116.1, read as the reverse complement.
GTATGTTTTGACTTTGCTTTTACTCCCGTCAACGTAGTACGAGAAGTGGAAAAGTGCGTGAGCTGCCCCCCCCCCCCCCCCCGCCACCACTCCGGCGCCCCTCCTACAGCGGGGGGCTTTTAGTATGTATTCCCTAAAAGCCCTAAGCAACTTCCTGAAGAATTCCTTAGTTCCCCTCAGCTCACCCAATCGACACCACCTTTTTGGTCCATTTTTTAGAAATAGGTACTATAAGATATAGCTTAGGCGACAGTCAGACAAAAGTTCTATGTAATTTCACTAGATACAACAAAACAACAGTCAGCCACTTATCAAGATTTATTAAGTTGTTTAAGGTCCTAGAAATAGATTCTGTCTATAAATTATGTCTCAACCTGTCACTTTAAGCACAGCTTTAAATAAGGTGTTTGAAAGCGATAACGAAGCGTGATACTATCGCAACGAGGAAGATGAGGTTTTATTAAATCACCCTTCGGTTTTTCAAGTGCCTATCTTAAAAGGAAGAATAGGAGTTCTAATGATGAACTAATACTTAGATATTATTTGTTTGCATTGCACCTGCCTTATTCATAGATGAATGCGAATCGCGTTAATTTAACGTGCTCAGTATTAAATATTTTGTGGCCATAACTGCGGTGTTTAGAAATTACACTATAGGTAGTACATCATAAAGTTAGAACTCGCACTGTAACACTTTTTTTTATATAAAAAAATATTCTTTGTTTGTAAATACGGCGGTTAGTGATATCCAGTAGTTCTACCTTAACACAAATTATAACCGCAAAAGTGATAATGTAAATTGGCCATTTATTATTACGTAATTGAATTTACTCAAGCAAATTAATTGGAAACCTTAAAAGATTAAACTTAACTTTATTGTGCGCCTGAACGAATGAGCACTTTCGTTCTGTCAAAAATTTAATTAAGTTTATTGCTTACCGTTTTTTGCTGACAATCCCGTTCACTGGTTTTTCGACAGGCGCTGTTCAGTTTTGTCCAATTAAATATTACATGCAATTGATTTTGAGTCAGTGACCGATCCCAGTTTTTTGATTTGGGGCCTGGAGCCCCTAGTTTTTTTTTTATCTACTATTCAGTACTTTAATCTATCACGAGACGTTCATTAAACCGACACTTAATTATGTGACGTAATTTTTCATACATTACATGTAAGGAGGTTGAATTTAAAAATGCTTTTTTGCCTGAAAGCAATATTTGATCCTTTTTGCTGTAGCTTATTTAATAAATCCCAAATTACACTCGGAAAAGGGACTGGAAATAAAACCACGTTGCGTTGCTAGTAAAAACATAAACAAAGCACAAGATTAATGTTACGTAATCTTCAAAAATGCCTACACCAAATAATAAATTCGAAATACCTACAGTTTGCATCCGCTAAACGATACTTTGAGCAAAATGTATGAATGCTTATTGCCCTTCCAATGCAATAATGCAAAATATATGTGACAACCCTAGATACTTTGTAGGAGTTATTTACGGTTGTCACATGTACCAGCTATTGAAGCATGCACCAATTAATTTCCGGGGGTAAAAATTCAAAACTAATAACGTAGTAAAATTAATGAGGTTAATTAAATCGCATTCTAATTGAGGTTTATTTTGAAAACGAATTATGTGAACGAGTACCTAATAAAATAGAGGTTATACTTACCATATTTATTATACTTTAAGAAGGCAAATTACCTATAGTATAGTAGTGAAGTAGGTACTTCACGTAAATATACTTACTGTTACTCGGGTACCTACATAGAGACGCGGATATAGAAGCTAGACTTAACTACCTAGACAACTAGAGAGCACCTAGGTATAAAGGGCAGTTAGGTACCTAGATACTAGGTATCTTCCTGCACTGACCTACCTTCACCAGCTATTTTTTTACTAGTATTACATCTAGTTACTTAGATAGATGAGGATTAATAAAGTAACTAACAATGCGTAAGACTTAATATAGAATGTTATAGAACGAAGATCTCTTCTATTGAGTTTATCGGTAAAATCATGGACCAAAATAATGTTGGTCTACAACGGTTGACACAGCCACAGATGACGATTACCACCAAAGGATGTCCGCGGCATTAGCTCTGCATAGACAACGTATTGTCTATAACAGTATCTTAGAGGCTATATGAGTGTATAGGTACAGTACAGCCTTGCAAATAAACAGTCAATGGCTTCAGGTCATTGACCATATCGTCTTATAAAAGCTAGATCCTCGGAGGTGTAACTTAACAATGTAAAAAGCCTCGTAAAGTTTTTTCTTAAAGCATTCTTAATACATCATTTGTCAATGTCAATCTTAACAGTATCTATCACGGTTTTATTTATGCTTGACGTAATTTCAATTCAGGAATCCGATACACCACTTATTTAACCTAAAGTCCTACTAATAGAGTAGAAAATCGCTTACTTTTTGTTAAGGATGTTTTGGAAATATTATCAATATTAATTTAATAAGTAACAAGTTCACATGAATTACAGTTCGGGTGTAAAACAACAGATGATCGTTTAAGTTATAGGTACTCCAAAAACAAACCAATTAAACATAGTTGTACGTACTCAGTTCAATAAACTTACGTTTAGGTATATTTACAAGAAGCGATTTAGCTACTACTAATAACTTTAACTTAAATTAATTTGAATGGAAAACGAAATAAGTACTTAATTATTTTGTGTTCCATTAAAATTAATTAAAGTAACAAACAGCCATTTCTACGAACACACTGTCAATAATCTGAGATCAAACGCTAATTAAATGTCAAACAAAATACTCAAGAGTTTTAAATAATGAGATGAGCGTCCGAAAGAGTCATCATCTCAAATCATTTATTTAAATTGGGTTGGAATTTAATAACTTAAAATTATTTTATTTTGTATTATTAATATTATAAAGGAGTGAAAATAAAAACAAGGAATGCAAGATCAATAATATCGTATATTTATAAACATAATTAACATTAAATTAATAAATATTTGTCAGTGAATTTGTTCATAAAAAGTAATTAATCCTAATAATATAAATTGTCATTCCGTCGCTTAATATCTTTCCAATTTGTAAAAGATAAACAACATCACAAAAATGTATTAATATGACTCCGATATTGGCTTCCCTTTGTTCATATATTGTTCGTTTATGAAATTTTTGCTTATTTAAAAAGTTATCGAGTGCCTGTGTAAAACAATAATTGTACCCAATAAACTTAAAGGTGCAAAATGCAAATGAATACTTATCAACTTATCTAATAAAATATAAGAATTATGTAGGAAAATAAATCAATGTTTTCCCAGAAGAAATTTATTGTAAGAAATTATGTTAAGAGTGATAATTATTAGGTAAAATGTGAAAACCCCATTTGATTAAATATTGGCACAACCATAGAAGTAGAGTAATTAAATAATTAGTCACAAATATGTATTGCATATGTTGTATACTTATTGCATTGTGTACATACCAAGATAAAGGCCTAAACAGACATTAACATCTTGGACTTGTGTCAAATCCCAAGTATTAAGATAAGCTTTTACTTAGCATAGCTTCAATATAAAACTATTAATACTTATATAACAATCTGTCTCAAATCCTCGTGAGAAAGTCATAATATAACAAAAGGATGTTAAAACCGGTACCATAGACGCTTAATTTCGATCTGAATCTCAGATTCTGGATTCAGAACGCCTAGTACAAGAAATTTCACGAGTACGGCACATGTACTGATTTTTCAGATTCTTAAAACGATCTGTAAAAATGACTGATAAGCGTTCAATCTGATTTTTCAGACATGTGTGAGGTTAAGGTCGCGAAATTCAGTTTCGTAGCTCAGAAGCTGAATTCAGATCGAAATTCAGCATAGTTGGTGCCACCTAAACGATACACACCGAAGCCACGAACAATGTCGTCGATATTTCTTGCTCTCAGCAATTTACAATACAAAGCGCTCGTTAAGCTTACTAATTTGGATTTATTGAATTCTCAGTATTCGAAAATTATGATACCGTCTACATATCTACAATCGTATAAAAAACAAATAGGTAATCCTTATTAACTTATAATGTTGTTACCTTATACTGGTTATCAAAATGTATGGACGCGACCCTGAGAAAATAACTTAGTACCTATAGCATTTTTAGCGTTGCGCTCATGGTGTAGTTTGATTTTGATGTAAACTCATCCGGATTGCTAACTAACGCTTAACTGTCGGTCTCGATCTCGATTGTTTCAATCCCCAGACCATGTCGGAGGCCTTACGGTGGTCTGAAAACTCCGCCACGGGTCGGCCACTAACCTATACTATCTTAAACGCCGTCGCTTAGTTGACCATACTTAGTTTACATCACAAAATATCAACGAATTATTTAGGCAGTTCGGTGTGCAAACCTTTATAATTTCAGTAGGTAGATCACTCAAAATTCACCCAAAAAGTTTTGGGTACTCCCGGCTGGCGCAAACATTCTCGCCACGAGTCACTATACGGAGCCTTGTCATCAATCGTCGCTTTACCGAGGATCTCTTTCTTTGCCATCTTCGTCTTACATCCGAGACTAATGTAAATACTGACTTTGTCCAGGTTCGCTTTAAAAACTGTTAGCTTCACGGTGGAGGACTTCGGGTCCCATCTTGCTGATATTGCTGGTACGAATCTGTCGCTTTTCCAATAACATTCCGCTTTGTTAGCTTCCAGGATCGTAGCTTTCAGGTACAATGGAGCTGTGGAGTTGATAAATTGGATAAGATACTTGTAATTGCGTTGAGAATTCATGTGACTACGTGTTTCAACTATGCAGAAAATAACCGCTTTATTGATAAACGTTATTTAACTAAAACACAGTTATAAAGTGATTTGTTCTCTTTTGCTCTTCGGAAAATAGCGTATGTCGGAATGAGACATATCATTTCATAGCTAAAATGTTTTTAATAAGCGTTTGTGAATAAGGCCCTAAGAAGTTAGTAGTAATAAGAATTTTCCTTGCTTTTACTTTCTACCGCAAAAAACCCATGAGTACGATTATTACTCACACGATAAGTCACCTATTACTGTACCAACATTAATTAAAATGTGTTTATCTCGTCATAGTTTACTCACTTGTATTTGTTTAGCTCATAAATAAATGAGTACATACTTCATTCATTACTACATGATTATCTTCATGAATTACTACTACTACATAAATCACTGTCGAATAATTGGTTACTACATGAATTATGTAGTGACTAAACTAGGTGGGGTATCCACTTATTTACCATCTATCCACCTTTATCTTGTAATCAAGAAACAGGTAGATGGTAATAAAAAAGAAAATATGCAGTAACTAACAGCGCAATCCAGTCTAAGTAACTTAATATATTACGAGTAATGCAGAACTACGTAAGTTCACCATATCCGCCCATTCAAAGGCACTCTGTTAACAAAATATTACTCTCTCCTACTTAATAAGCAGAGAGCACGCGCGCTCCGCTGGGACCTATTCGAAACCATCGCCATGAATGAACTCGGATTTGTACTGTTAAAAACACAGTAAAGTTTTATGTTTTCATTTTATATGCATTAGGCATTTACATAACAACTATTTCTTCACGGATTTTAAGTAAGATGCGAATTTTATCGCTCTCAACACTGTTTCTAATTCTATTATTTAATATACTATTCATTGTTATTCTTTAGTCTTCATGCGTATCTTATTTACATGGTCATTGTTTTGGATTATAAATGCATGTCCGTAACGTGGTTTATCCTCGAGATAGTTAGGCATTCTGATAACGTCCCCGGAGGCTGGAGCGCGGTGTCGTATGATAATATAGTTGCAAGTAACGACACCCCGGGCTTAAGTGGGGTGATTCACGAGCTGAAGGGACTTCTCATTAGTTAACGTTATTTATAGTCACCTTTGAACTGTTCTTGTTCCTGCATAGTTTGTACGCTGCATCGGAGCCGGTTCACTGTTAGCTGCACTATGTCGTTAAGCCCGTCTTCACTCGCCGTGTACAGCAACGTCACTTCCAACTGGCCCTTCTTATTTTCCCTCTGAAATGAAGAAACAATGACTGATCTAACGAGATATTACAATCAATGTGTTGTTTATTTTACAGTCGTCGTTGAAACACGGATGGAGGAGACCGTAAAAATCTCATCTGTCTTACTTATTTCGGCAACAAGGACGAATAAAATAGCATATCAAATTGATATTCGTCACACTAAATAGGTATAGGTAGACTCTGCTTTTGGCAGGAAGTTTCCTCATGCTACATAGCCAATTAACACAGTTGTAAACGCTAAATGGTTAATATTGAAAGGTACTAAGTAGGTATACATTAATTAACGGCGTCAAACCTTTGGTAAATTTTAGCATCATGATTCACAGCTCACAAGGTTTGTTTTAACGAAACTATAAATAATTTAATAGATAGTCGTTCATGAATAATAATAAACCTCTGTGTCTGGGACTTTGGGTAACATTAGATTTCATACATCTATACTAATATTATAAAGCTGAAGAGTTTGTTTTGTTTGTTTGTTTGTTTGTTTGTTTGTTTAAACGCGCTAATCTCAGCAACTACTGAACCGATTTGAATAATTCTTTCACTGTTAGATAGTCTATTTATATACATTTTATCCCGAAATTCCCACGGGAACGGGCACAACGCGGGTAAAACCGCGGGGCGCTGCTAGTTTTCTGATAAATGTATGCTCCGTAGGGTAGGAAGCCTAGTGTTTATATAGCTTTTGGCCTAATTTTAGGGTTAAATAACATCCCAACTTCGTATCTATCCTTACAAACGCTATAATTTATTACTCGGATGATGTCAAATAAACACACAAGTCTACATCTAAATAACCAAATATTAGTTGAATCGATAACAAACTCGGTCCAGTCCTCTTGAGGACTGGCGAGGTCAAATCGATTCTATTGTGCCTGCACCTACGTATAAAATAAAGATTCGTTCGCACGTATGCTTACGAACTATGATTTGGAATGCCGAGATGACTCACGCTCATAATTGACGTTATTATCTATTACGTATTTTATCTACCACTTGAATTAGCGCCGCGTAGTGTTTTATCAAACATTGTGGTTCGTGTGTCTATAATGTACCTAGTAGTAAGAAGACTAGACGAGATTAGTTTTACCTTGTAATGATTTTTACATATCACGCTAACTACTTTGTACTTGTTTTTCTGCGTTGATTTTATGTAATATGTGATTTTATATGGTATTGTTCGTTGTGTAGGTGGTTACAAAGTAATTCTCCTAGCTGTGGTCAAAGTAAGATCTACATAGGTACCTAGAGTGGAAAGTGTTTATTTTCCACGCAACATTGTATTTAAATTAAACAGGAGTTCGAATTTTTTAATGGATCATATTTTAGGTTGCTTTTTCATGTTTCCTCCCTTTTTTCCTTTCCTTTCATTTTTTCACGGCACAAGTATTTCATAATATGCTTGCATGAAAACAATTAATTTGTAACGTGGAGTGGAATCATAGAATGTTTATTCATTAAAAACGTGGACATAAAAGGAGGTGACACCACGGAGCATTGTTTCTATATTTAATTACTGTTAAATTAAAAATTATCCATCAAAGTATGTAGATAACCTATCTACTTGGCATGCTTAATCACTATAAATTAACCTTGCTACCTTTCATGTGCAGGCAGTGAATTAGAACTAATAGGTACTTGCCCACGACTCTGTATTCTTTACTAGTCTGAACCTATACCGTATAATAAAGCTAAAAAGTTTGATTTTCATTTGTTTGAACGCGCTAATCTTAGAAACTACCAATCCGATTTGAATAATTCTTTTTGTAAAGGGTAGCCACATTCAACGGGAAGGTTGCAGGCTATTTTTATCTTGAAATTCTCACGGGAACGGACACAGTGCGGGTAAAACCGCGGTTCGCTGCTAGTATCCATAGATAAGACGTACTACTTAACATACATTGTGTTATCTCTAACATACAATTAAAATAACACAAAAACCAGTTCTGGCGAACTCTGTTTATAACTTGATTTTATCGCTGTTTTACATTTACCTTTTGTTTTGTCAAACAAGGTTGTTTATGTACCTAACACAGTACTAACCCACCTAGGTCCTAAACACCCAGATTACTGAATTAATTATAAGTATTTTTTATTACGTATTGTTCTAAAATAGAATTGTAAATGGACATTAAGTAACTTAACTAGATTGCGTTTTGAAATGAATACATTTATTTATTAACATAATACCTACTTAATACGTAGGTACCTGCTTCTAAATCTCAAAAATAGTAAGTTAGGAAGGGAGGTAGAAAAAACGTACCTACGTTACGTTATAGTTAGTATTCTAAGGTAAAATTAAAGGGATATTATGGTGACGATAATGCATAATGCACCTCATTGTCTAAATATAGAAAATCTTATCTATACTTTACTAATACAGGTGCACCTAAACACATAACCTTCGTGAAACTAAACTTATTACGTTAGTAGTAAAATGACATTCCCAACGGGGCCCTTACCCTTGAATCGGCAGCGGTTAATCCACTTGCGATGGCATTAATTGGTCGCCAAATATCCGGAGTGCCAATCAATCCGTTTTTGAGATCATTCTGAAACAGCTTGGAGTCGAAGTTCCAAGTGGCAGCACCCACGGTTCGCCTCTTCTCCAATAATGACTTTTGGGCGATCGCTTCAGTTTTATTCGACTTGAAACTGCTGAAAGTTTTCTCGAGAAAACCTGACTTGACCTTGGGTTCTTCTTGGTCCGCCACTTTAGGCGTTTTTTTCGAGTCTAATGTCTTAGTGTTTTTCCGCTTGTCGTCTTGTTTCGGAGGCTCCAAAATAGCATAAATTGTAAGCGACAAAAAGTGACCGGCCAGCAAACTTTGAAGGTCAGGTTTGTCCGATCTTTTCAGATCTTTAGGTTTTATCTGAAATTTGAAGTCTTCGTTCCACACTGGCCAGGAACTATCTTGTAGTGCAGTTTCGAACTTACTTTCCCCCGGGAATAGTTTTGCCTGAAAAGTTTAAGATATCTGGTGAATTTTTGAGTAGTTATGACTTAACTTAGATAAAAGTACAGCAGACAGCGATGTCTTGCTCCTCTGGTGGGAGATAGGCAGCTAGTTTCGGCTTTGTAGAATGTTATCTCTATCACACGTTGCCTAGGATACATTTAGTGCCAGTCACCGAATCCGAAACTATACCCTACCCCAGAAGTCGATAAGCAAGACATGTCACCCTTTGCTGTACTAAGTACATACATTGATTAGCCAACACCTATCCACATCTAGATAGTATATCTTCGAATGTTTGGAAGTCGGTTTGTTATTGTAAATTCATACCCAGTGACACACTTTTTCGTGAATCCTTATTAATGTTAAATGGGAAATCGGTCGATGTCTTGACGACTTTTTTAGCCTAAATACATAAGGTGCATAAGGTGAAAATGTATATGTATGTATACAACACGTATGTATACTAAGATATACATAACTACTAGTGAATAACTAGTGAACCTACCAATAAGAACAGAAAGATAAAGTAACAAAGAAGTCATCCATCAGCTCCTTCGTGACTCTTTTATGAGTTCCAAACATTTTACGAGTTTATTAGAAATGCATAATGTTTCGATAACACCGTTGATAATGTTATCGAGTAATGTCGAGAAAGATACGCTACAGAACAGACCGTGACTACTTACCAGTTTGATAAAAGAAATGTAATCACTACATAGTATAAAATAAAGTCGTCTCTTTTTCGTGTCTGTCTGTTTGTCTGTCTGTATGCTTAAATCTTTACAATTACGCAACGGATTTTGATGCGGTTTTTTGTAATAGGTAGAGTGATTCAAGAGGAAGGTTTTTATGTAAAAAAATTCCCGAAATTCCCACGGGAACGGGCACAACGCGGGTAAAACCGCGGGGCGCTGCTAGTACTAAATAAATAATACAATAGATACGAGTACATCGATATGGTTGTATTCAAATTACCTAGTATAATAAGATTATTTTCTTCATCGAGTGGATGGTCACCCTGACCAATCCTGGTGTCAGAGTTATTGAGCCGCCAAAGGCCTCTGACATGGCTCATGTAACGACTACTATCCGTAGAAAGTAACCGGGACCGACGGCTTAACGTGCCCGATTATTTTCATCTTCTAGCTAGACTATAAAATACTAGACGTCTAAAATATAGATATAATGAATCTAGACGTATTTTGAGTATGAATATATCCTGGGTCAATAATTTATTTACCATTAATGACCCAAAGGCACTGACGGCTTTTTTAGAAATAACTCGTACCTAACTAGGTACATTACTTCAGATATTATAGCTAACATAGTTCCTAGTAAATACGTAACTTACTAATCTAACAAATGTAAGTACCTACTTGGTCCTTGGTAGTTAGTATGCACTAGGTAACTTGAAGTGCCCACTGTGAAACCCAATGTAGGAAATATGATTTTCTTTGAAATTTATTTCCAGAAATCTAGACTCATTTGTAATGCCTCGCTGACTCTCATTGTTGGGAAATTCGCTTTTTGGGACGTAAATAAATCTTCTCAAGTACTTTTTCCTAACACATCTTATAACTATAGAAGTTTTCGTACATAGAGTCAACATTAGTAGGTAAGTACAATAATGTAGAAATTAGTGACCTTTAGAGAATACCTAGTTAGGTTAGTTAGTTTTGGTTTTGCAGATCATAACTAACTAAGTAGCTACTACTAGGTTACAAGCATTCTGTAGTTATTTACATTGTGCATCTCTTTCATTGTATGTAATTCTTATGATTCGCTATATCAGCTAATACTTTGATGATACAGGAAGTATTGTGAAAACTGGTAAACCACTTTCTTTGCAGACCGTACCCAAGTTCCCACCTACTATGTGATGATTCTCGTATTGACACGACTCACAAATAGCCACTAAACTTAGTAATGGTTTCTGATGGGTACTGTAAAAAGATATCATGCATGCGATAGTGTTTAGATAAGTAGTTAACTTTACTTGGTAAAGAAAGTGAAAGTGTAATACGCCTGCAAGGTGGATAAGTACCTAGGCAGTTTCTTTACTTGCGGGAGTTGCGGGTAACCATAGTTGAAGGTAGTTGAAGCCCACGTGTTTAGACTGATGATAACTTTCCATTATTACCTAGGTAGTTTAGTTAAATATGACGTACCTAATCAAAGAGATTGTAAATACTTTAAGGTCTGTGAATACAACTAACGAAATATAGGAACCTACCTACTTATTTTTATCCACAACTAGGTAGGTATCTAAATTACCACCAGCTGATGGTTTGAAGGGATATTTGGGCATTACCGAATTTATAATCTATGAAGGAACAGCTTATGTTTACAGCACAATATACGTACGAAGGTAAATAAACCGTATGTAGATATTTAAATGATTAGGCATACCTATTATACAATCTTACTCGCAATCGCGTAAAATGATTACAGGTCGGGTAGGTACCTAATTACTACAAATACCTTATAAAATTATCTTACTCATCTTACCTAAACACATTGTAAGCAAAACGCATTTGTTAATGTAAGTAGGTACTCAATACATAATTAAATGCGAGAATTAACGGAATAATTAGAAACGTAGGTAGGTATAATCGCCAGCAAAAGGCGACATACCTAAATAGTTTACAACTGTTTAGATAACTATTGGTGGTGTGGTAAACCAGAGGCGAATGTAAACAAAACTGTTTGTTTACATTTGCAGTTAACTTTCTAACAATCACTTGGTTGTGGTCAGTATTAAAATCGACAGCGGAATGTTAACAATGTCAATAAAGGCGTGGGTACCTCGATTGATTTCGATTGACCGGTCTGTTGTGAATTGGTTAACAATAGCTGGAAGTTACCTTTACGAGGTATCCATGGGCGCGACTCAGGCCGAACAAGGAAGGGAGATGTCGGGCTCCGATAACAGTAACGTGGACGACTTTATTCACCGGGTGTAAGGCGAGCTTAAACCCGATCTCAGGGTCCAAACTTCCACTCCCAGCCAGCTGCCCATCCTTATTACCACTATTCAAAATATTCTTCAACTTATTAAGTGAAAACGCCATTGTAAACACTTCAAGAATATCGCGAATACACGCATCAAATAAAAACCGGTTTCTGAATAATTAAACACGCAAAGCTAGTTTCAATCGAACTCCATCGATTTGCTTGTCAGGTGTGCTTTTCCACCATAGAGCATTTTATAACGCGGCACTATTATTTTATGGGGAGTTCACATAGAATTAATTAACGGTCAAGTGATTCAATTAGAGTTCATGTTTGATTTGAACAGACGTCGACCGACCGCGAGCACATTTAAACACTACTACACGACCGAGCACACACGGTTGTTTATCAATGATAATGCGCTCGTATGAATGGAACTTATTCAATGGCCATGAACACAATCGCACCTCTCTATCGCACTATTCACAAACGCAATGTATAAGTAGCATCAGCTAACACACATGTTAACATTTTTTTTAGTAGGTTAACCACTTTACTGCTGCCATCTGTTGAGTAAATGTTTCTATTCTTAGTTCAGATCATAGATGGCGTAATAAAATCAATAATCGTTTAATAAATAAACATTATAGCAAAGTTTAATATTCTTATTAGCATACATTCCAGAGAGTAAGTTTTAATATTATGTATTCATTGTTCAAAAAACAGACGTTCTAGCTGATTGGTCGACAAGTATTAGTATTATTCTTTATCAAATAAATGTGACGGTCTCGCCGAATACTTACAACAATAGTTCCACAACAATTGCCCTGGGATATTATTTAGTTTATCAATTTATATATTATTTGCATGCTCTTTACTTATCAATAAATAATCAAACAAAACGCAATACAACATGAGATAATGAAATAAGTTATTTTATTCAAAGCTTCGAATTAAATTAACAACTTTCTGTACATACATTAAATACTTTAATTAATATATTTTAAGCATAATAAGGTTTAAAATAATAAAATAACCTTCACTCGTTCGAGTCTTAAATAGACGATCACAACAGAAATAAGTCTTTTCAACCATTTCAATATAGGAGGATGCTTAAGACTTGAATATTTTGCTGAAGATTAAAACGATGGCGTCGTAGTAGTGAATTATGATGGAAACTACTAGAACTAGCAGGGCGAATGAGATGCCAGTGATGTACATGAACTGGCTCGCTTCTTGGGGAGTAGCTAGTAGTTCCTCGCTACTAGCATCCCGGTCCAACGCATCGAACTCCGACGTATCTGTTGAGAACAATTAAATAAAATAGGACACTTCAGTAAGGAATTTTGGGACCACAAAGGAAGTAAGTTAGGCATGACAACGGACAATGTACAAAATATTTAAAAAAAAAGATAAGATCACCAACTTTTCGGAATAATTCATATTTCATTTTGGTACTTGGAATGGCACAAGTTATAAAGGTACAATAAAACATACCTACATAGCAGTTATTGAAGCACATGTCGTTCGCAAAAGCTGTATTTATGAAATGAAAAAAATTGAAATAACAGTCCTAATAAAATCTGGTAACTCCAAATCAGTACGTAATTATTACCTGCCGGCGTCTCCACATCACATACGACATCGGCTTCAGTAATCTTTAGGTCAAGTAGTTCCCGAACTGATAATAGCGCTTCAGCCGGCGCCTCCCCGGGGAACAAATAATCACAGAGGTAAAGCGACCCGACGGGCACTAGCACGCGTCGGGGAGGCTCGTTGAAACATACTTTTTCTGAAGAAAAGAACGGAAATTTATTGTTGAACTATGTTGAATAGTATAGGAAAGAAAACATTATTAGTAATATAAGCATGAATAAATTCGAGTAGCCAACCCTCCTGTCTGGGATTTTGGACGCGCTCCGACATGATCTAACGATTGACGCAATCGAGACCGCCAATTTTAACGTGCCCTCCGAAACACAATAATAATAAATAAAGTGATGGATCAAAATCACTATATTTATTATTACTTTCTATGCTACATTTGATATGATCAGTGGATACCAAACAGTTGCAAATTTCTGGTGGAATTGAAGTGCACTATCAAGGCAGGCCAAGAACACATTCGCCTGTTCTCATAAACTCAATTCAATTTGTAACAAAGTAAATGAAAAAGAAAATACTGCTTTCCAAGTGTAATTGTTGAATGATACAAACCTTCAGGCAACAAGTTATCATCAATAAGCGCGTCACAATGCATAGTGAATCGTGAAGCTAAAGATCTGACTATATCCTGCTTGACTGCCGCTATAGCCTCCCTCACACTGGCCTTCGGGTACATGAACACACTGGACGAGACCACGCCACTGAAGTGTATGCTTCCATCACATTCCAGATACTCTACGATTTCTGGGAGGGAATTCTCCTGGAATAAATTATACATCAAATCGTAGAGATATAAATAATTTAGAAACAGATGTTTTATATTAAAACTGGACTGAGGTTTATATAATTTACATGTAACCAAAGAATCAGGAAAATCATCTATTTCATATTTCTTCTATGGGTAAATAATCTTATTTCCAAAGCTTCATTATCTTAAGTCAGACCCTCATTTGCCAGAGCCTTCTACTAGCAGGGCTAAGGTGCTAAGAATATTAACCCTACTGCAATAGAACTTTCCCTTAGAAACTTTGCTAATAATATGGTGAATGTTACTTACAAATGGTACAAACAGTGACACATGCATTGATTTGGGAGCATCACTCTGTGTTGTTTTAGTGTTTTTACTTTTCTTCTTCTTGATGAGTTGTTCTAATGGTTCTGAGCCATCTTTCAACTCTCCATCAATGAACATGACACTCGACTCTATAGTTTTGTGAGCAGACTCCAGAATTTGCTGAAAATATTATAAATTTTCATTTATAAATTGACCTAACCCTATACTGTTAAAATTACTTTATTGAGAGTGAAGTATCTTTAAGTAACAGAACAAATCTAATGTTTTTATTATACTTGCTCAATTATTGAGAGATGTCTTTTTTATTTCTAATGATCTTGTGAATAATTCATTTTGAGAAGTCATATTGAACCTACCTGAAACTGTTGTTTAACAGATATGCCATTCTTCTTCACAACGACAGGATAAACCTCATCAAACTCATAGTAGCAGTCCAGACGTTGCCACTGCTGTGGTTTAGGTAAGAACTTCCAATCAACCGGCTTCAGAATGGTTTTAGCAGTAGGACCAACCTCTATACTCTTACAGGTCAGTACTTTAGTACTAGTTGACATGTGTAACACAAGCCGTTCATCATTTGAAGAGCTGTTACCATTCATGTAAATATTACTACCAAGTATTTTGTAAACATAATTCAATATGGCCTTCACTTTACTGAACTTATTAGGGTTTTCGAATATTTCATCGTCACTTATTATGAAAATACCTGAAATGGAGTATTGAGATTGTTGAAGAAATGTTTTGGGTTGAATAAGATTAACTTATTATTATTACATTTATTTTCTAGTGCTAGTGTACCTTGTACCAACATGCCACCTGGCAGCATCCTAGTGACATGCTTTGCATGATCGGCGACCCACGCCTCGGATACTCCGCGTAATGACTTCACAATCTCCAATTTATCTATTAAACTGTCTGTTTCAGTATCAGAGCTCTTCTCTACGGGAGTACGTGCCAAATGAATAACAGTTTCTCGGGCACTAGTCGTCTAAACAAGTTTAAAATTTGGGTAAGAACTTTAAAATATTATACAATCGAGCGGCATAAATCAGGATGAGGCAAACTTACCTGTCCCAGAATAAGTCCAATAACAAATATTTCCTGTGACGCGTAATGTTCTAAGTATTGCAGGCAATGTTCAGGTGAATAAATAGTTCTAACCATCTTAAAACTTTATTAAAACCACATGTAAATAATTAAATTTAATTATTTTTATGATTTGTTTTGTGTGTCGTGTCGAGCGAACGTGAAGAATGACATTGACACTCTTGACACTAACATTTAATCACCAACAAACTGTCATTGAGCTGTCAAGCATCAAAGTTTCGCTGTCAACTATTTTAAAACGTTAGTGTCACAATGTCAATAGAATTGAACCTACTTTAAAAAAGGAGGCTTTGTCTATTTCACTGAGATAGTTTCCTGGTCTGTGACTGAGATCGAATAGTTAGTTAACAGTGGTTAGTTAATATCACAGACGAACAGAGAGTTAATATGCTGTGATAATATTATAATATGTAATGATATTGTTGTGATAATATGTATACAATTATGTTAGCAGCAAAGCACTAGGTACTCTGTCTCACGTTATACCTACATTTGTATTCCAATGGCGGCTCTATAGGTCCAGACTTACATATGTACGTCTAATCAGCTAGAAGTATAAATTGTATACTTACAATGTTATTGCCGCAAGGTAGAATTTTGATATAAAAACCCTATCAAATCACGAGGAACCCTGTATTGAAAGACTGCCTGTTTATTTCAATTCATTTTACAATTTCATAGTCTGTTTATTCTTTTCTGTAACTACCGTTATCGAAACTTACAACGTTGACAACCACCTATTATGTAATACTAGCAGCGCCCCGCGGTTTTACCCGCGTTGTGCCCGTTCCCGTGGGAAATTCGGGATTTTTTTTACATAAAAACCTTCCTCTTGAATCACTCTACCTATTACAAAAAACCGCATCAAAATCCGTTGCGTAATTTTAAAGATTTAAGCATACAGACAGACAAACAGTGTGACAGACACGAAAAAGAGACGACTTTATTTTATACTATGTAGTGATTTATGGCCGAAACTGCGTTAAGCGTGCGCCCGTCGCGGATTCATACAAAAGTGAACCGTCGCGAGTGCACGCTTACCGCAGTTTCGGCCCTGAGACATATTATGTTACATTTTTGTTTAACTTTAAGTCGCTATTATTCCACAATCTCCTAATCCTGAGGATGGAGTTGTTAAGTCCGTTTCCACCCGTGCTATGGTATGGGAACTAACTAATACAATTAGTGGATGGATAAGAGGCATCCATATCCTAGGCATGCATGTTAGACCCGAAGGGACACTTTTCTTGATAAACATCTAAGACTTGGGACTCCTTTGGTGATATTTCTGACTGAGGTTCAATGCTTCACAGGGTATATTTAAAAGGTAAAAGGTAAACTTATAAATTCAGGATCATTTGTGCATCGCAAACGTATTTTAAAGGATATGGAAAACAACAATCAGTTATTATTTAAAGTGTGTATTAATCATATTGGAATATAAACAAACATTATGACCTAATCAAAATGTTTAAAATCAGTAGGTAGATACAATACACTAAGTGCTATGGCAAAAAAATCACTCAGTAGTATGCCATATTCCTTACACTCTTACAGTATATTATGAAAACGCAACAAAATTGCAGTATTTAAGGCATGTTTACACTTAAATTGAATAACACCGTTTCCAACACGATTGGTGAAGGTATAACTTAAAATTAGCCTGCTGCAAAATAATAATACTCTTCGCAAGTGTATACTCAGTTGAATTTACACTTGGAGAAGTCCATTTCGGGGTGCTGTTCCATGAATCTGAAAAAAATATCGAAATATAATGTGCAATTTTTACTTCAGAGTCTTAGCATGTCATCAACAGTGAGAAAAGAAGTTGAAATGTAATCAATCAATCTTGTACCTAGTAGACGAAATTATTTATAGATTATAATTAGAATATTTGACAATATGACTATCGAAATGACGTCATACAGCCTTCTAGTATCTTCCATCCCTTATTCGTGTGATTGGTGTACGTGTATATTTTTGGAGCATGTAACATACGTTATCTATCTATAGAAATAAAATCTTTACCGATGGCTTTTTTTCGAGTTAGCGTAACGTTCTACTTTTGTTTTCAATTATATAAAATATGCATTCACTCCACCGTATCGGAAATGCTTATATTTTACGGCATAGTTAACAAAATAAATATTATAATGAGTAAACTGTAAACATTACAATTATTTGAATGTTTTCACTTGATGATGTAATGTTTTTGTGCTAGAGATGGTTATCAGTGCTTAGCAGATTTTATTATTATTTCATAGGACAAGTGTACCATACACTAAAGAAATTGGCTAGAAGAACTAGTGGAATGGCAGAATAGAGACCTTGAAAATATCTTGATATTTAGTTACCGTCTACTAATCTTATTCAATTATATTATATTTATATTTTATATCTATACTAATATTATAAAGCTGAAGAGTTTGTTTTGTTTGTTTGTTTGTTTGTTTGTTTGTTTGTTTGTTTAAACGCGCTAATCTCAGAAACTTCTGAACCGATTTGAATAATTCTTTCACTGTTAGATAGTCTATTTATCGAGGAAGGCTATAGGCTACATTTTATCCCGGATTTCCTACGGGAACGGGCACAACGCGGGTAAAACCGCGGGGCGCTGCTAGTAATATTATAAAGCTGAAGAGTTTGTTTTGTTTGTTTGTTTGTTTGTTTGTTTGTTTGTTTGTTTGTTTAAACGCGCTAATCTCAGAAACTACTGAACCGATTTGAATAATTCTTTCACTGTTAGATAGTCTATTTATCGAGGAAGGCTATAGGCTACATTTTATCCCGGATTTCCTACGGGAACGGGCACAACGCGGGTAAAACCGCGGGGCGCTGCTAGTTCAATTATATCTTAACCCACACAGAAATTATCACTTATGACGTCTGTAATCAATTACAAGTACAGGAAAGTATATGAACTTACTTTTTAAGTACATCTTGTTTCTTCTGTTCTTCGCTGGTAGGCAGGCCCATTTCCTTCTGTCGCTGATCATACATCATCTTTTCAACTAAACCACGGGTCTCGCCGTCCAAATCCGACAACTTGGAAGGTTCTAGAAGAAAACATATACAAATTCTTGATTAGAATAAGAAAAACTACAGTTTTCATTCAAGGAAATAAAGAAATAAAACGTAGTACTGGTAGCGTCTAGCCTCCTTAAAAGATTATAAATTCGTTACGTGTGTGGAATATGTAAGTACAGTACATCACTGTAAAATTGCGTAAGTTTAAATTAACCTTCGAGTAACAGTGGGATCACATTATACTGCCTCCACTACTGACCTGGGTTGATTTTCCTCGTAGATATTTCAGGGTCCGTGGTGACTAGCCGACCCCACCAGTTCATTTTGTTCACCTGCGAACGAACATAATGATAAACCGACGGATATTATTGACCATTACTTCAAATTAACTTCAGAGCCAAAATAACATATTCTCTGTAATAATGAAGTTACGT
Source organism: Cyclophora albipunctata (assembly GCA_963082685.1). Lineage (NCBI taxonomy): Eukaryota > Metazoa > Arthropoda > Insecta > Lepidoptera > Geometridae > Cyclophora > Cyclophora albipunctata. The sequence goes on along the minus strand of OY720116.1, from coordinate 6,160,717 downwards.
TTAAAATAATTAGTTGGCTATACAAAAGCAATTTTAGAAGTGTTACAAGGTTTACTTATGACATTTAGAATTTAAAAAATACTTTTGTAGTTATTTAGGTGCCTTTGTGGTGATTAGCCGGTATCTTATCTGTAACCTAGCATGTCTACTATGTTATAACTTAGTACAACACTTGTACCTTTCGTTCAATACAAACAACCACCACGTAAATATATAATATTTTTTTCTTAATTCGTAATTCGTAACGAAATAAACAATAACACATTTTCCGAAACAATAACAATGACTGTATTCTTGAATATGATTTATGTAAACATTATGAAAGACCCTATTATTGAGTGTGTAATAATCACTCGTGAAATCGACGATTTAATTATTATGATACAACATTGATATCATACATAACACCAATAACGAAGTGGGTGAGACAAAGGGAAAACAAAGAATCGGTGGTAATAAAGCGAGGTCCAAAGGCACAATTGATCCACCGGTCCAGTCATCTCATAACTTTAGTATACTCCTAAATATATTAGTTCACATTAGTGTAAGATATTATTTATATCACCGGAAAATTGTAACCGCCGTTGGTTTATAATACACCTTATAAGATTATAAACTGTCGACAGATTGTGAATTGTACAAACCATACACTGTTATCTAACTAGTTTGATTGTAAACCAATACAAACTATAATATTTTCATAATCTATTCATAGTAAACTGTAATCTAACTAGTCGTTTTATAAACCAACGGCGTTTACAATATTATGGAGATATTTAGACAATTCCGGCCTTTGTACAATAATTGCTGTGATACTAGCAGCACCCAGCAGTTTAATCCACGAATTTAAGAGCACAAAATAGCCTCTGTGTTTTTCCTTACTCTATCTCAGTGGCAATTTTCATCCGTTCAGGAACTTTCAAGTATTTTTCGCGAGAAGAATTAAAAAAAAACACATCCAACGTCCAAACATCCATGCACTCCCACAAACTTTCGCATTTATTACGTACATGCATTAGTGTATTAGATAGAATGTTGTACGTTTCTATAAAAAAATCTCACACAGGAATTTAGTTTTAAAAATATTTTTAAAAATAAATAAAAAATATAATAAATATATTAGGATAGTAGGAAATAATTATTCCAGTTCATCTAAAAAGTTACCTTCTCAAGGTTGACCAGCAAGTTCCGTCCATCCTGCAACACCCATGTGGACTCCTCTATCTTGACGTCGGCGTCCAGTTCTCCGTCGATGATTAGCGGCTGGCCTTTGATGCCGACCTTCAGGTGGCGCTTGTTGATCACCACGTTCAGGTCACGTGGTCGAAGCGTTTGACGCAGGGGCACTCGCAACTGTGAAGCGCAGTTTAGGCTCATTAATTGAGAGAATAAACAAAATAGTTGGTGGTAATGGCTAAAGGTACTGGTTACTAAGGTTGTGTTTCAATCTAAGGATTTAAAGTCTGACAGTTGTTACCAATATTGTGTCTTGCTTCCATTTTTAATCGAAAACATTTGGAAAGGTAATCAAAGGCACTGTCCTTGATTTACCTATGGCATTTTAATGAAGGATTTGTGGACATTAGTCTCTAAAAATGTGGAATCATTTTTAAATTTAGCCTATCCAAGAACTAAAATTTTCACTAAAACAAAGTGAATCAGGAATTAAATACCGAAGAAGTAGCATTGAAATTCCATATTTTATTAAACGAGTATATATAACGTTTAATTTTTCCTTGCCTGCATCATCGGCTAGAATGTAAACCGATAAATTAATCTTATTGCAATTTAAGCATTTGCGTCAGATATTATCAACAAGGCTTTGCAAACAAAAGTCAAAGGTTAAAGTAACGGTTTAACATTTTAACCAACTTTAATAAAAAGGAAGGTGTTACTTGCTCTCCGTTACGTCACGAACAAATTGTGCTAAATTATGTAGGAACGTAATGTAATTGTGACGTAATATAATTAAATTACAAATATCATGATGGAGTACCAAGCTGTTCAACTTCCTTATCGTAATAAGAAAATTATAGAGAACTTTTATGAGCAGTCAATAATTCACAAACCAGACACCGACAACGTCACAAGTAATTTTGTTAAATCTGTTTGTCAGTAACTACTTTTCTAATTACACACCAGTATCTGATCTCTTTGTCCGTTTAACCTTTGAATTGTACTTGAAATCCAAATAATTGCTTAATCTTAAAATTAGAACCGAAGTTTATTCTTTACCGGACCGATCGTAATTACGACATATCACAAATTATTGTGATTGGTACGTTAACTCGACAATAACATATAATTTTAATGAGATAGATATTGTTTATAGGATTAGCTAGAAAATTAGCATGAACCAAAATGGGAATGGATTCAAAATTGCGTTAAGATAAAATTGTTGTTAGATTTAACTTGATACTGTGCCCACAGTTCATGAAACGTCAGAAAAAAACGTAAACAACATCAAAACGTATCCGTAAACGTAGAACTCGGTATAGTATTCGCTTAAACTAAAAAATCATTACGAAATAAGAATGACATAAACTGGTATTAAAAAACAGTCGTATGAGTAATAAAAATATATTTAGTAGAGAAGCGCGGATCAAAGTTTGCGTTCTTCGAGTCGCCGTGACGACCTCGCATTCCTGGCAAGGACGAACTTTGTGATCATTACAGCTCCGCGCCACCGAACTGGACAGCCTGTGTCACTCGATGTGGCATGCCGATACAAAGTAAGTTCGTGTAGGTTAGTGGCCAACCCTGGCGGCGGAGTTTTGCCGATACTGTGGCCGCGGCATATGAAAAGTACAGTCTATACTCATACAGCTAAAGTTGTTTTGCTTGTTTGCACGGGCTAATCTCGGGAACCACCAGTCAGATTCGATTTATTTCTTTGCATTGGACAGCAACATTTAAGAGGCAGATTTTAGGATTTTTATGCCGAAACTCCTAAGGAAACGGGTGCGACGCGAATAAAACCGCGGGGCGCGGCTCGGCTAGTGATTATAATTAAGCTTTAAAATATATTTTTGAAAGCTCGCATCTGCTATAATAAAGTTATTTGCTGAATGTATCGTGGCACACAGCTAGTCGCGTTATAGAATAATAACAATTAATACAAATGTATACGGTTACGAGTAATTCAGTACTCTTGATAGCCGTGACTAATTTTAAACTGTAATCCGATGCTAGAAATAAACTTATGTTATTGACATTCTTGGACAAACAGCGAATATAATTTGTAAAGATTTGATCTTAAATATTGTTCGTATTGAGGTGATGTTAGGTCAGGTATTTTCATTCAAATATACAAATCAATCATAGTTAATTAAATAATGATCTCGGAGGGCAAAACTCTTTTCAAAAGTAAGCTAATTTTGATTGCTCAGTAAATATTATTTTTTATGGAACTTAAAAACACTCAAAGTTCGAGAAACATTGTAACGATTTTTAAGTTTGTATCAAGTATTGACAAACCTTGACCCTGAAAAGTTTTTTAAATCACATTAAAACAGAATAAATAATAAATCAACATCACAGGTACACACAAACAAAATTAACAACATAGTTAAATGACCATGATCAATATTCAGGTATGCAAAGACGATGCATAATAATGTGATTAATGTTGGTCGAAATCAGCCTCTCTAGTCAATACCCGTAATGATGTCGATTTCGATGGTGATAAAGATAACAAAAAGTGCAAATATCTTTTAAAATTAATGGTTAAAATCTCTGCAAGAAAATTCAAACAGCAAAGTCATCAGCATCACTAAACGCCTGATGGACAAATAATAAATACACATAATAAGTAGGTATGTACTTAAAATAAATGACGTAATTGATGTATAAATTGACTAAACAGGAAACTATACCGTTTTTGTATCTGCACGTCTTAATAATATTCGAATACCGGATCACACATCATAAAAAAGTATAAAAATATCCAAGAATGAGCGACATAATTCTATTAGATTCAGAATAAATTCGGCGCCTTACTTTTAGGTATATAAAATGTCAAAGCACTGAATAGGAGGCGAACTTGTTTACGATCCAAATATTTGGCAGAATTTATTGCTATTTCAAGATCCGGCTGGACTCCTAGTGGTTCGGATACCGACAGGTTGCTAAACTTCTACCCGTGGGTAGAGAGCGTTAACAAATTGGTTAATAACATAATAACACCACTCGATGATATAATTACAATCACGTTGGGTCCGAGTGCGTGCGACTGAGAAATTAAGCAAGCCTTCACAAGCTTTTGTTACTACGGCTAACTTTTTATAAGAACCTTGCAGCTCAGTTCAATACCGTGCTTCTATACTACCTTCACACGATTACACGCGATTACGGATCCGATCTAATGGTACCTGAATATTTTCATAATAAAATAATAATACATACATCATTCTATTCTTTAAAGCAAATAATAAGCATGTTACCTCAAATACAACAACGTGACACAACTTGGCTGTTGTTTTATAAGTCTTACGTGAAAAAGACTTCAACGCGCTACCCATATTCCTGACTATATATTTTTTTCATTACAAAACCATGTTATTGGAATATTGAATTCCTAAGATAAGTTGTAAGTTATTATATTCTTAAACAAAAATTTCATTTCTTAAAACAACAACCCATAAAATTCAAAAGAACGGAAATGTGTATCGTTCATCGCATTTCGCATAATAAAATCATTCATGATGGCTACGTCAATTCAATGTGAAGACATCACGGTCATAGGGCTTAACAGCCGGGTAAATCTGAAAATTATATAATGATAGTGGTAAATTAGCGCTTAGTTGATCCGTAGTGTTATGTTCCATATTTGTATTTGTTGGAAGAATTGTATGCAAATTTTGAATATGACTGGACAGAGCCTTCAACCAATTTCAAGAAACTTGCCAACTATTCATTCGAATTCCGAAAGGCCGTTCGTTGCATCGGCCTATCTAGAATAGTTAGTCATTCCTACCACGCTCGGTCAAATCGGAGATTGAACCCGGCGTCTATAACATGAAAATAAAAAATGGAATAAAATTTGAATTAATAATTAATGGTAAACTAATAAAAACTATTAATAACGTCTTATTTTTATTGCTTTTTGTCTGTATTCAATTTATCTTGAAATGTTAGAAATGGTAGAATCCTGATCTCGTATTTATATCCGGTGTCATCGAGTTGGAATTCTGCGTGCGAGACGAGGTAATGCCAACTGATGGTAAGTCCTGTGTGTTAATTCCGAGGTACGCGTCCTCGCCTGTGTTACGCAAGTCCAGGCTGTCGAAGGGTGCCACGTCACAATGACACCGACCACCGAGACGTGATGCAGCTACCGTATTACCACTTAACTATTTTCCTGTGGGCTAAAGGTTGCTTGGCTCCTCGCTTAGTATGTGTAGAAATACGTATCGGGGCAGACTGTGTTAGGTAAGGAAAATTATCACTAAATTATATCATCTTCATTTAAATATGTACTTGCAATATAATATTTATGTACTAGGTATATAATTTAGCTCTGTAAAGTAATCGCGTAACACAGTATCAAGTGTAATGAGATAAGTAGACAGTAACATCACTTAGCCAATCAAACCATTTGTATCTATATAACTAATATTATAAAGAGGTAAAATTTGTAAGATTGTTTGTATGTTCGAGCTCATCTCGGGAATTACGAGTACGATCTGAATAATTATTTTTGTAATGGATAACTACATTCAACGGGAAGGTTATAGGCTATTTTTCATCCCGATTTCCCACGGGAACGGACCCAACGCGGGTAAAACCGCGGGCGCCGTTAGTTTAATATAAGATCTATTATCGTCTTCTTCTATCTATATACATAAAAATTAATGCCACTTTTCGTTGTAATTTTATAACTCAAGAACGGGCTCACCTATCCAAACCAAATGTTAAGGCTTTGTTCGGACTATTTATTAGATGGTTTATGTGAAGTTTGCACAAAATCGGTCGAGCGGTTCTTAAATTGCGGGCACAACGCTGGTAAAACCGCGGGGCGCTGCTAGTAATAAAATGCTGTCACTTCAGTTGTTATAACGGGCTGAATGTTTTTTTAAATATGAATGTGTTTAACAAACACATTATGTATTATGAGTAATGTATTTGTACTTAACTTAGAGCCAAAAGCTTCAGTAGATCATAACGAATCCAGCAGCAGCACAGATAAATTGTACATTCAAAACACAAAAATATAATTAGAATAAAGAAATATATAAAATATTTTGGGAAAAACGTGGTAAATTCAATTGCAAATTTGTGTACAGTGAACAGCGGCAGGTTGCAACCTCATATATAAACCTTGAGGATTGTTGCAACACTCTCAGTACGACTCTAGTCGCTTTGCCGCTTGGAACGGACGCGCGTACACGTCGCGCCCGGTCACACGGAGAGGGCGAGAGAGCAACCAACAGCTGACGACCAAACATGACCGACATGTGGACCCAGTGAACAGTGCACAGTGACATAATCAAGTGACACACACACATTAGACTATTTACAACACAGGGTGGCTATGCAAACAACAATGGATATCAAAAGTTCGGTGAGTGATCCATGAGATTTTTTGAAACAATAGAAAACAACGTAAGATAAGACCTTGTAACATGTGCGAATACTACCGGCTCTCGATAGTAAGTTTTTAATTGAGACATTAATTTATAATATACACCAATGATTGTGGCGAGGCTAATTAATAGCGTAAAGAGATCGGATCCAATCCAAACTTCTGACATGGTCATTATAATATTTGGTTTAGAGTAGAAATCGAACTTAGTTAATAAATAAACAGATCATTTTTCATCATTTTTATTAGAAGATGTAGATAAAAATCCTACTTGGATTTATTGATTTGTGCATGAAAGCGTATAAAGATGGGAACTACTTTCGCCCTTATGTTTATTAGTATGAATGATGTGTCAATAAGAATAACTTATAGATTGCAAATAAATGTGAACTCATAGGAAATAGAAAACTGAGCCGCTCTGTACTGAACATTAAATGCGTTATTTATATTTTTTACAACACTTAGCATTAACGCTAATGAATTCCATTTACGTTCGAGATTAAACAGGATTAAGCCCAGTATAAAGAGCTGAAAGTAAGAAAAACCTTCATAGAACTACTTGTAATGAGAAACAAATGAATTCTTTTTGTATTGCTCGTTAAGACCGGTAGCTAATATGGATTAGGGTCTTTAAAGGGCACATCTTTGATTGCATTCTTAGCATATCAAGATTCCTATTTAATTGATACCCTCTGCTATGAGTGATGACATCAGCCTTTTGTTCCACCACCGGGAACAATGCTCCAGGGCTTATTCAATGCTTCGATAAATTATTTTCGATGCCCGTCCAAATTAACACCTCTATTCGTAATAACTCTTGACATTTCTGTAGTATGACCAAAGTAAACATTGATTCAAACTCACAATCGTGAAATTACTCCTTGCAATGTTTGATTTTCGCGAAATATCGCAAGCTACATTATCTAATATTATTTTTATAATGTACTTGTAGAATGAATTTTAGTTCAAATGTCAATGTTCCTTATTGAAATTCATTACTACTTATTTGTATTATTATAAATATGTAAGCACTTTTTGCATTTACTTGATTCATATAGATTTACATATGTTATATTATTCATACTGGAAATGCGGAAGAAACTCCATAAATACGTTAATCCATTTAAGACATATCACGACTGAACCACTGAACCGATTTTGATGATATTCACTATGAAGTAAACTTATACCAAGATGTAGTGCCTATACCTATATGTACCCTAAGATTTAGTGTCTCTTCCACAGCAAAAAGTACAGAAAGAAACAAGCCGTTGTAAAGAACTCGATGGGTAGAGTCAAGTGTTTTTAAATGTCACTAAACTGTCCCAAGCTATTGACCCGTAGTATTCTGTACTTCGAAAAGACTTGAACAAATCAAACTCAAAGCCCAGAAAATGGTTAACTTCACTTTGAGACTATGCTCTTCGAAGATTTTGAATTTATATCAGATATTTGTATAGTTTAGATTTAAACATTTGTATCGACCGAGGAAAATGAGAAAAAATAAACATATGAAAATTATTCGATGAATAAACTTCTTCATATCAGTCCAAAAGTTATCTGACAAAAACTACATGATAGGCAATGTAAAAGCAGGTTATATTTCAAGGCAGGGTGGCAAGTGCTATTAGCCTGTTGTAAATGGCACAGGGAATGACGACTAAAATTGCCCTCGAGTGGCGGCCTTCACATTTCACTACACCCGGACTTAGCAGCATCCAGTCCGAACGGCAAACTCTCGACAACGAAATATTTCTACAAGTACATATCCAGAGTTAATCAGCTGCTTGATATCATTATACTCGTCGTGTATGGCTCGCTATTAAATGTAATAAATACTTGACATACCGGTTTTATGAACTAATAAAATCATCTACATATTTGTTTAACAATTGATTTTTATTTTTAAATGAGAATCCGATAAAACTTAACAAGTCAATATTGTATATCGCATCGCATTGATAAGTTGTTAGCATAACGACAAATCCTTGTAACTCCTTTAAATAGAATTTTATATGTTTTTCATTAAAATTTAAAACAGCCGGAAATTTCCGATATTCTAATAATTATAATATCATCTTCTTTGTCAATGTTAAAACTATTTTCCTAGATATAATAATATATTCACGGTCACATAGTTTACGCAATATCAATAACTTTAATATCATAATATCTCGTAGGGGCCGAGTGACACTGAGTAGATATTAGTTTACAAGAAAAACCGTGTTTTAACTACTTTATCTTCAAAGCAAACATACATGTTTGGTTACCATGAATACTTTAGAAAGTTCTATTGTTGTCCTACTATGTCTATTTTCGTCAAACGTAACCTTGAACGAATGTACATTTTTGAAGTATTTACGAGTTCGATTCTATAAATCGGACGCTCACCTCTCATTTAAGGCGTCTAATAGTTACGTCACATATTGCTCAAAACGTCATTGGAGGACCGTCGTAGGCAAGCAATATAATATATGAGTAGGTCAGGTAGTTTAGCGACATCACTATACTCATATTTAACTTATGGATTTGTCTTTACAAGCATGTATAACACTGGCACTTTGGGCTTGCTTATAGGCTCGATATATGTATCAGGTCTCACAAGTATAGGAAGTTCTACCTAAACAGATCCAAATCACTGATACCAGTAATTAGATATGAAAAGAATACAGTGCTATGATGGATAACATCAAACATCGTAAGTAGTGTAATGAAGACTAGAAATAATATCAGTCAGTGCTAGCAAATACCTAAGTATGTGACATTATGTGTCTAACCGACACGCTTCAGTTAGGGCTCTCACACAAAACTGCGAATTCGCATCGCATCGCAAAAATCTGCGAATTCGCACAACGCATCGTAAGAATTTCCGATCTGCTTCGCATCGCACATTCCTGTCATATTACGTCATCCTTGGTGACACCATTTCAGAACATTTCAGGACAGGAATTGGGCTTTTGAAAAAAAATTTTTTTGTGATAAATGGAAAGATTATATATTAGTTTTATAACAAAACTATTTTTATTTTATTTTTTTTCGCAATAATTCAAAAGTTATTTCAAAATAAAAATTAATTTTTGAATCCAGTACCGAAGACACGCCGACAGCTCCCGTACAAACCCGAGCGCGTGTGACGTCATAATGTTAGTTTTCACTCCGCCGTTTCAGCCGTACCTAAACGCTGGACTGTTATTAAATAGCTATAACATTATGACGTCACAACTATGGTGACCAATCATGGCGCGTTTATAGTCACGTGATTTTTATTTAAATTTTATCAATTTTTATTGTTTATAATTAATTGAAAAACATTTTTTTTAAGTTTGAATGGTCACCCTACCAAACGGTTCGCCGCACTAAATCGCATCGTAGAAATTCGCATCGCAAGTTTCTACGATGCGAATTCGCATCGCATCGCATCGCAGTTTTGTGTGGGAGCTCTAATATACATAAAGATAACATAAATAGAATGAACAAGTCATTGATATCAATATCTAGAGTTTCAATCATGTTGAATCCTGGTAAGTAAGGCGGCAAGCACGACGAACTTTGGGTTTCCCATAAGTAAACGGAACTGTGAAACAATGTCGCGGATGATGTAACGAACACGGTGATAAATAGGACAACTGCTGCCGCGGACAGACAACAATACATTTTACTGGTAAAACCAAATTTAGTACAAGAAAAAATATTAAAATAAAACCCAGTGTACATGAACTTTATTAGTTGAATGACGACATCAAAGACGAACAAGTTTTTGATTACGAAATAAGTAATTGGTAAATAAAAATTTTCGCGCTACTGAACGCTATTCACACGACAGAACCAACTTAAGGTCGTTTCATTTGCCTCGTCCAATTACAAAACGGCATGACATATTTTTAATATTTACCAAGATTCCTTACTCATACATTCCTTAGACGAGTTTGGTAAAGCAAACATGTTTTTTCTTGTAATATTCCCCCATCTCAAAACTGAGACGGGTTCCACAATACGCTCACGGCGACCCCATAATCTACTTACTGCTCGAACTTTGATCATAAATCGTTAATACAACATAATTGGAAAAATAATTGGGCCACTTTCAAAAATTCAAATTCATCATTTTCTTTTAATCATCAAATCAGATAATGGAATTCCGTAAAAGACGTGTTCGCCATTAAATGTTAATAGAGTGACCTTTTTATCAATTGATAGAGTGGTGGACATCTTGCATGTTTGTCATTCATTTAACACGATAGTCAGGAAGTCTCGTTTTGTACTATTTTACAAAGACTCCTTTTTCAAGGTGATTGGCATTGTATTCTGATCCGGTATGAGTTAACTTTGTAAAATTTTAAACGATCGATCTAGAATCAGAGTCCCAATACGAATAAATTGTTTTACGTAACATACATAACAGCAAATTACAAACGTCAGTAATGATGTCATTGTAACGTACACAGGAGAAGAATCCGGCTAGGTAACCTATTTCATGGCCACTTTTTCTACCGAAACATCCCACTCGCGATATAGGCGTAGATAAAAAGATAATCACCATAGATCGAGTGTGCGATCATTGATTCGAATAGGGAAGAGAAGCTACAGCCAATAATTAAATAAACATCGTAAACCGATACCGGAACATTTAACCAAATTAGTTATAATAGATTATAATCGATACCAACAAGCCTACATTTTTTTCAAATGTAAACTAAAAACTATTGTTAGCTAGATGCGCACGTAAGTACAAAGATTATTTTCAAGTCCTCATTGTCAGTTAGAAGCGAAACTGCTACCACGGAGGCGATTTGCATTGACACGATTCCCGTTAGCTTCATAAATACAGCAATTGAGTTCAAGGACGACCATAAGCATCATGTCAGTGTTTGTGACCAGCGTGAACAATGAGTTATGCTGCGCGTCCTCATGCAATCGCGTATAAAATATGATAATTGGACTCTCAATAACAAGCTTCATTGTCGTCGACAAATCTTTAAATTATTTTATTGCTAACGTACCTCGAAGTGCAGTTGGTCGTTTCAAGAAAACCGAGGGAGTTACCTTTGTTACTCCGAAGCGTAACATAATTTACATATGACAATTATTAACAATAACAAAAGCTGAAGTGAAACGTGAAATTCAACGTATCGAAATCGGTGACCGAAATCCATTCCATTGTAATGAGTATTTGAACCGAGAGTATTCTCAGAAGAGCCATGCAACAGGAATGTACGCTTTCTCTTCTAAACCAAAATTGACAACTAAGATTACTTATTTGATTCTGTCAATGAACAATTGTTTATAAACATTTTAATGAACTTGAATTTGATTTTAAAGTTTAAAGGAACTAAGTTGTAGTTACTTAGAATTTTTATGAGTCAACATGCTGATTCAAAATATTGGGTCGTCGAATTTGTAGTCCGTTTCATTCACCAAGTTCATCTCATATCATCAAAACCAAACAATAATAACGTAAACATATTTTATAGGTTTCGTTTTTCTTTAAGAACGAGACAAATTTAGTCGTGTACATACAATAATATGTTTGATGATTTCCGTGATTACAATGCACCGTTATAGGCACGCGGCTCCGTACGCATTAACTGTCGATTCGTGAAGATTACAGCTGTTGCATAACTAGGCCGCCTTAAACCGAACATGTTTCACAACTAATGCACCTGTTGTTATGGCGTTAACTGGTTCGTCACCAACAAACCATGCTTCATCAATTTCAAATCATTTTAACGCATGCAAGCGTCATGTATAAAGTTAATGTAACACTTAACGCTAAGAACCTTTCCAAACATTCAATAGTTATGCCACAATCTATTTTATTAAAACGTGTTTGCTGCATGCAACAGCTTCACGCAGACGTCAATCATATTTATAAGAACTTCACTATCGCTGAGGTACACCCAAAGCAAAACTTAAAGAATACCCATTGTTAGAAAGGGATATTGATAAAAGTTATTTTTTGAAAGTGAATGTGCTCAAGGTTTTATGCTTTATAATAACTATACTATTGTCTTCGACGAGCGTTTTACTCTGTGAAAACCGCTGCCTCTTGCAACTTCAGCCGATAAAAATAATGCATAAGGAAAAATAGAGTTCTATTAATGAATGTTCCATTCAAGATAACCAAGTTAATCTTAATATAGGAGATACGCACCGATTCACGTGCTCAACCACATGTGAAGCGGCGTTCTTGCCCACGCATTCAACGATCTTGCTCATAAAGCCTTTACTTGGCAGTCGGCACCAGTTCTCACGGAGATACTGTACTGTACATTATTTCAACATACCTACGTAGATAGCAATTAAAACGTTGAATCATGTGGATACATCCGTATGGAGGCACGTGCTAACCAGATCACTGCCTAAGGACACAATAAATATTCAAATCGAACGAGATAATGCACCTGACTAATAGTCATTTATGTTATGAATGATATTCATATATGTTATAATTTTTATTCGTTCGTCTCGTTTAAACCAAAATTAGGCACGTACACAAAAGCCAACAGATTAATCTTTGTTTCCGAGACGTGAAATAAGTGTTACATTCGAAGTGATGCCAAACTCGTGTTGACTAATACTTGACTGGCAATATTGTTTGCCGCGTATTTCTTCATCACAAACAATGCTCAGATAAATCGACCGGGTTCCCACTAGCCGAATCAACTATCTGGTACATAATAAGTTCTCATACAAATGGCGAAAGTCCTAGTGTTTGCATGTCGAGACATTGCTCTCGGGTAGAACGCAAACCCCGGAACCGGTTTAGTGTTTTGCAAAACTATTTCGCAACAGTCATCAACCGCACCTCTAATAAATTCAGGTACATTATCGATCGCGATGAAGTCGCTCAAATAAGGAACGCGAGTTCATAACCATCAAGTTTTCAAACGTAACAATTTTTGTATGTCGTTAATGTAAACTAATGTCTTGAGCATAACAATGCGTTCTAAAAATAAATCTGCTAAAAGACCTTGCCCTATGTCTATAAATGTGAAATACATTAATGATCTGCAACCTAAAATGCTTATCCGTCATGTTATCACAGCAACAAAGAGGACCATGAAGCCGTAAGCAAAGCAAAGATTTATTGCAACAGAGGCCGACGAAACGAGACCGCAAATAAAGAGAACACAGACCTTGAACACGATATCTGACAAAATCAATCGGACTCTGAACAAAACTTGACCCAAAATTAGAAACAACATCCTAATCCAAGTCGAAGGCACTTCAAGACAAAAGTAAAAGAATCAACGATCGCGTCACTAAGAGTATCCTTCAATTCCCTTCCAAAAAGTGTGCTCTACAATACTCTACTCTACTCTACATGTCGGTTAATTGATTCCACGACTTATGCCCGTGCGATTTCGTGCTCTTGAATATACATATATCATTATCATAACACGAGACATAAGTATTCACAGCAATTAAGTTGGTGACTATTTGTTCAGAATGGTGTATTTTTATGGAGTTGTGTTTATAGGTTTTTGGGAACTACGATTACGTTTTAGATACTCTCCACGATTGGCCGCGGTGTTTTTTCTTTTGACACATAAATTATTCATATATATATATAATATTATAAAGCTGAAGAGTTTGTTTTGTTTGTTTGTTTGTTTGTTTGTTTGTTTGTTTGTTTAAACGCGCTAATCTCAGAAACTACTGAACCGATTTGAATAATTCTTTCACTGTTAGATAGTCTATTTATCGAGGAAGGCTATAGGCTACATTTTATCCCGAAATTCCCACGGGAACGGGCACAACGCGGGTAAAACCGCGGGGCGCTGCTAGTTATTCATATACATAGATAACTTACACTTGGATCATATCGAATCCATACATAAAGTTTAATAGAAGATGTTTAACAATGACATACTTTTGTAAAGTAGTCGTATGAGAAATAATGCATTTTGCAACGAACGTTAAACGATTACGAAGACGAGATGATATTAAAATCACAAGGAAGACTGCTGTGTAATTTCCGCACGCATTCAGTAACCCACACAATTATTACACAACTAAACGTAATAATAGTATGGTGTGTGTGTCTATATGTCATAGCTTTTGTCTGAACAGAGTTCGAGTAAAGGTTCTTTGGAAAACAAATCCAACCGTGGAGTGATTTTGCAAGGCTGACGACCTACATAACGATACAATTTCTTTCAAACAGACTAAACAAGTTCGGTCAACGTAACTATCAGCCAAACGTGTCTGCTATTTTAAAATTGACACTTTAATTAGTACTTTTCGAAAATAATTTAGGTACCTACGAGTACATACAATGTCATAACCTTTACTTTAAGTTTATGATAAATTTATTTTCGACAAAGTAATACGTAGCACACGACTCGTAAAAAATATTTAACATCCACGATTTTTGAATACAAAGTTGGAAAAAAGCAATTATTTTTTATTATGAATAGTTTTTTAACTAATAACATTATGTTAATGATACCAGAAGCATGTGATAATATTTTCCGACGAATAGTAGCCATTTCCATGATATACTCGTACCATAGGATAGGAGGAAACAGAAGTCTCACCTTGTAGTCCTTTTTAAATAACTGAATATTCAATCAAGGATATTAATCTCTCTACCGAATACTTACTCAGATTTTTTGTAAACTTTACATTATCAAACACTTTATTGCAGTCTGTAATTACTTAAAGAGAATGATCTCATCCAAACCGTTTTAAACTTTATGACCAGTCATAAAATTTAACTTGAGAATTAATTTTAATATATCCGTTATTCTTAGATATTTAATCGTTAGACTTTAATTATTACTATAACATACCAGTACGCTACCTAACGTAGTTTTTTTTATTTTGTATTCGATGCTTATTTGAACTTGAAAGTATTTTTTATTCGGTTTGCTTTATTCGGAAAACGTGTTGCATATAAACGGGTCTCAATAAGGCATTTGTCTTTATAACGCGCTGTTTTAAAATCTGGTGAAAAGAGATTGATGTTAGAAATATGTGTATTGCTGTCTATAACATATTATCAGCTAAATCTTTTAACATAGCATAGATACAATTTTCAGTGTTCCGTAGCTCAATAAGGAACAAAACTTGCATAAGCCTCAAAAGAAAAAATCGGTATCCTTTCTAATTTCTCAGAGATTACTTCGTCGAGAGTGAGCTTAGCTCGTAAAGAAAACCTTTGAAGGAGTAAAACTTTTTTTAGATTTTGATAGTAATATTATATTTTTTTTCCAGATCAATTCCCAACAATGGCACATCCCGAGGCCGTCCCTGACCGGCAGCAGCGCAAGCTGCAGCCTCAGCGACTCGCGCTCACGAGGGGGCTCCGCCTCCAGCGAAGGATCTTCAAGCAACCACAGCACACATGTCAGTTTTTACACACATTTTTTGCCAACATTTCTTGGGATAATTAGCCACAAGCTCATCCAAGTTTTTTCTCATCATCAATTTACACCATAAAACCAATTAGCTCGCGTAAAAAACCGGACATTATTCACCCTAAATACATTTCATAGCATAAATGTCTATAATGGATCTCAACAAATTACCTATCCGTATAGAAACAAAGTTTTTGCGGTAATCATTTTGTTGGAGTTTTTGTGTTAGTATTAGGTAATTCTAATAAATAATTGACTAGAGGGTCAAGAAACTAGTTGATATTGCCATGCCCGCTACAGGATCCACTCGAATTAGCTTCGGCATTACAAACTCGAATTTACTCAATTTGGGCTGACGGCTATTGCGAGATAAATACATGAGATTTTAAGTAACATACTATGTAAATGAAATTACTCGATCAAATGTGTATTTAACATTACCCAACATATTTTCGTGCACACTTTCGAACTATTAGTTCTGCCTACGTCAAATCCATGACATTTCTATAAAAGTGTTGGACAGGGTGAAAACTTTCTGATCTGTCTGAAATGACGTAATAAAGTGCACGTGATATTGCGTGTTTTGTTCGATGTTCAATGGATTTCGTATAATCAAGTAACAATAAACATTTTAACTCCAACTTGAGTATTACAATAGTGTTAATAATAAACCAGTTTCGTAATTATTTTTAATTTTCAGAGTGTATCGTCTGGTTCGTTACTGCTGAGCGCTGCGCATTTGGCGCGCATGAACGGGAAGAACGAACGAACGAATGACAATATCAGCTGTTATCCTCACAAGTTGACCGGTTTTGATCGTAAGGGTGGCTTGGGCGATGCGGTGGTGACAATACCCGAGGAATCGACCGACCCTTTGGATACTATATGGAGTGGTGTGAAGCGAAGTTCAGCACCAGGTCATGATGGAGTGTCTATAGCCAGCTCTACCCATTTCACAGTAGTCAATGGGTACACGAAACAAAAGTCGGACAAAGAGCCGAAATCATGTTGCTGCAACTCTTCCCACCAGATAACAGTTCTCGTGATATCAATGACAATACTATTCTCTGCTTGCATATTGGCTGCAATATGTTTTGTCGAAAGTAAGTAGGATTTTTTTTCTATTCTGTCGAAACCTATAACAATATATCATACTACCCGTTGTGTCCGTTCCCGTGGGAATTTCGGGATTTTTATACACATAAACGTTCCTCTTGAATCACTCTATCTATTTTAAAAAACCGCTTCAAAATCCGTTGCGTAGTTTTAAAGATCTAAGCATTGGTACATAGGGACAGACAGACAACGGAAAGCGACTTTGCTTTATAAATATGTAGTGATAACTGAGGGTTTAGGGCCCATAGCCTATATAGCTCATAAGCTATTTTATCCCTAAGATCGTACGGGGATAGTTTAAACGGCTGGGCGCTGATATTCCTAAACTTAAAGTTAAAAAAATAATGGTTATAGATAATCAGAATGTCTACGAGACGAGACACAAAGAGTGACCTTTAATAATTTAGATTTTGGTATTTTATGGTCCAAAAGCACAAAGTCTCAAATCTTTCAGCATCCAGATACCTACATTGTACGTAATGTACATTGCAATTCTTTGGCAATCCACGGCATGATTGCATTCAACGCTTTTGACATCTTAACTTTAAATAACCTTTTAAGGAATACAAAGTTTCTCTGTTAAGTAATTAACTTTTAGCTAACATTTATCTTTTTTTACAGTGCGAATGCGCAAGGAGACGGGGATATACAAATATTCTTAAGTTGGAAGCAGGAAGAAACCATCAAATTGAAAGTATTAAATTAACCTACTTTAAACTTAGGACCAGTAATATAAAATAACCTGAAGTTTCTAGTTAGATTATTTCAATACTATGTTAAGTATACTTATTGTGTACCAATATAAGGACACGTTCTTTCAAGTAGCCAATTATTAAGAATGTACCTAATAAGTTAGTAAATATGTAGTAAACAATTTACATGTAAAAAATTGTTAAGTACTGCACACAAAGCAAAAAGAACCTAATTTATTATTCTAGCCAATTAGACAATTTCGTTTCATTAGTTATTTCAATTAGGGAGTTATTTTCGAACAAAGCCACCGAACTGTGGTTTTCTATGGTATTTTAAACGTTATGTATGAAGGCTAAAGAACTAATAATCGCGCAGCTAAATACCGTTACTGACGCGTATTACCTAATAGTAATTGTAATAATAACACTCGTAGTTATATCAATGCCATAACATCAATCTGTTTAAACTGTAATTACAATCATTATTCAACATTGTAAAGTTGTATATTTTCACCTGTGTAATGAATGACTAATGAAAATAAACAACTTTTCAAATATTAATTTTTATATTACTCTATAGTAATTGTGTGTTAACATAGTATAAAATGCTTTCGTTATAAATAAACCGACGTTTTATGTTTATACTCAATTTGTATAAGTATTGTTATGTTAAACATACCTATTTTCGTTTTTGAATATTCATTCTTTATTTTAAATCATGTAAAGTTAAAAATAACGAATAGCATTAAAAACCTGAGTCATGTCAATAAAAACAAATTTAAAAGCCAACCATGTTATGTGCCACTGTAGGACAAGGGCATAATAGCATATTTGCAATCCATGTACGGTCAGCCAAATATGTGGTCTACCACCCTACGGTTGAGATTCATTTGAACGTCATGAAACAACAAGGTCAATTTTAAACGTCATAACATAATTGTGCATAGAAAAGTCAACCTTAGCGATCGTTACATCTCGCAGAAACTTTTGTCAAAAGTGGTAGACCACTTTCTTGGCCGACCGTACCTAATAAAAAATACAATCGGCAAGAAAATAACACATAACAAACCATTTATTTAACCAGTCATCATGATCTATACCATAATGTCATACTCGTATAAAACGAATTATTGTTATTAGATTTTAAAAATGTAATAAATTTAAGAATGTGTAGTTAATTTTGTTACAAAAACTGTGATAATGGTAAAAAATAAATGTACGTAATTAATTTTATGTGTTGGTATTATTTACACCCTATTTTTTTTAAAGTGTTGGGTCCTGTAACTGTAGAAAGTTTATAATGTTTAAACTAGTATCACCCTGCAGTTTCTCCCCCATTCGAACTAATTTACCTAATAAAAATGACGTATTAGGTAATCCTTTAACATAGCGTT
Organism: Cyclophora albipunctata; assembly: GCA_963082685.1. NCBI lineage: Eukaryota > Metazoa > Arthropoda > Insecta > Lepidoptera > Geometridae > Cyclophora > Cyclophora albipunctata. The sequence continues at coordinate 6,141,570 of OY720116.1, read as the reverse complement.
TTTCTATCAAAAGTGGAAGCCAGCCATGAATTCTCAAGTTAGAACAAAGAGACCTAATAAATATTAAGTACCTAAGTGTAAGTAAAACTGCATTTCCTGAGTTGTACTATGACTGTATTTTTAATTATGATAGTGAAAATTTAAACCAACGTGGCTTATTTTCTACCCAAAGACAACATCTTTCATTTAGGAACTCCGACACCAGGGCTAGCCTCTAACTTACTCGAAACGAACGAATTTAGGAAGAGGGTTCAATAATGGGGTAAGAATGGAATGAAATCGCTACACCTTTTTCTTTTTCTTCTTCAAGGAGTCTTCGGCTAGCAAATCGATCACATACAACCACAATTTTATTACTACATATTCTATCCATCCTCACAAACTTTTGCAGTTATAGTATATAGTATATTGATGCAGGACTTTAAGAATACTGTCAAAATCATACCTCAACTTCTTCGAGTGTCTGTGTCCACCTGTAATGTTCAAGGTCACATCCATTGCCCGCATTTGGTTTCAGCTTCCCTTTCTCTTTGGGGTCATCTTCATCATCATCAGCCGGTGTCTCTGAAGACCCCGGTTCATTGCTAGCACCATCACCATCACCAACTTCTGTTTCTGTAGTGTTGAGCAATTTAGTTTCTTACAAAACGTGCATATAAATATATACTAATCTATACTAATAATTTTCAATTCCGTTTGTTTAAATGCAGTTATCTCTAAAACTACCATTTAGGAAATTCTTTTAAAATATGATGGCAACAATAGGAAGGTCATACTTTTCGTCCCAAATCCCAAAATAGTAATTCAATAATCAAATTCCGATAGGAAATTTTGACATATCCAATGATTGAGATTGGTCAATGAGTATGGTTGTGTTAGGTAAGAATATTAGTAGTGGAATCTTTTTTCACAAGCATGGAATGGTAATTAGTGCTGGTAAAACAAAATTCTACATTTTGAACAAACCATACTTTAGATTTGTTTTTTTTTATTCAACATGATTGTTTACTTAATGGCTTGTTAATATCCACAATTGGACATCACACTTGTGTCTATGTTGTATTCAAAATATGTTCATCATTTACTTCCGAGGCCTCATACAATTTCGGCTGGCACATTATATTGTTGGTCCCAATTGTTTCAATCATTAAAGCAAGTCGGAGGCCTGGAGACAGTCTACAATCTCCACCATAGTTGGCGACTAGTCTACTTGCACTTACTTTATCAATTACTGTATCTTACAGTCAATTAATATCACAATAAAGTTGTATCTCACAATACTTACTAATCTTTTTATCGTTGTCTATGTCTTCTTGCAACTTGACAGCCTCTTGATCAGAAATCTCAGTGACCGATGCTGGTTCAAAGTCCTGGGCAAGTCTTTCCTGTTCCTTCTTCTGTTGGATCTCTTTGAGTCTCTTCTCTGCATCTTCTTTTTCTTTCTTTATCTTGGCAGCTTCATCGCGAGCTTTCTTGGCTTTAGTATAAAATGCATCTTTGACCACCTGAAAAGATAGGCAAAGAAAATACAAGTTAGATAGTGTCAAGTATACTGATTATGTATCCAGTAGAGTGAGATAAGGAATTCTGGCAAGCAGCCTAATGGCTGATCCCAACTGATTTGATGATCATAGAAATAATGTACAAACTAAGTACCTGAGACATGTAAGTACCTAAATGTGAAGTTTCGGCAGCTGGGGAACAGAATAAAACCATGTTTTATCCTTAGATGCTAATTTGGTGTTCCAATTAGTAAAAATATAAATAGAATATGGGTATTACAAAATAAGCATGATATAATATTTACCTGTTCCCATTCACCTTCTTTACCACCAGTGAAAAAATCAGTTTTTCTTGCTAGGAAACTGACTATTGTGTTCAATAACTGAAAATTAAAGATGAAAGAATAGTTAACTGATGTTCCTTACATGATGCTTCATTTAATATTTTTGAAAATGTTGTAATGAGATTTAATATGTTGAAATTCTATCAAATATAACCTATAAAGTTTTCATAACCTTAATATCTAAATTATTAAAGCACTTGTGCTTTTAACTTTAAGTGTTGGTCTAGATAATGCACAATTTTTATCATATACTACCATTAAAGTGATAGATTATGAAGACTCACCACGTGAGCGACATAAAATCAATAAAACAGGTCTATAGTTCAGTTACAATAATATTTTATAGACCTAGGTATAATGAATGAAGTAATAATCGACGGGTTAAACCTTTCTGTGACAAAATATTCTTCTAGAACTCAGCAATCAGCAATCTCAACATAGAGCTTTTCAATACATAGTTAGGACAAAACTTCGTAACGGAAAATGCAATTTACAAGATTACTTACATCCTTTACTCCTCCTTCATGTTGTTGAGCCATCGCCAGCAGCATGGAATCAAACCTTTCTGGATCATTGGCCATTTCGAGGGTTTGATTGATATTTGCAGCTTTGTTGAACTTGATTTATTATTATTGTAGTTGTAGTTACACTTTTCTGGACAATAGAATTTTCTAGCTCCGTTTGCGCTTTGTTGATTGACCAAACAAAATAGTGTGATTTTCGGATTTCAATTAAATTTCAAAATATGACATTTTTGACATTGATTGCTTGTAAAAAATAGTCAGTGTCAAATCAGGGTTTGGCCACACTATGCTAGTGATATGGTGCATTGTGCGTTGTCACTATTATTTTTAAATGGTGATTACCTTATCTGTGGCACACTGTAAGCCCCAAGCCACACACTCGAATAAAAGGCAGAAAAATGGCGAGAAATGAACCCTCACCTCCTAATACAATGCGATATTATCTATGATATGGCCTAAGTTAACATAGGTACTAATGTTTGATTTGTTTAACGTTATTATAACAAATACTGTGTTTTGTTTGAAATGTACGTTACCTATTTCGTGAGGTAGCTACATTGCTTTGTTGCAGTTTAACATTGAGCTACTCATCGCCTAAAAAAATAGCAGTAAATACAAACAACACTGCATTATATCAGGGTTACAGGAAAATATGAATAATATAATAATAAATGTTTCTCTTGCTTTGCAGTCACTTTTCGAGAGGCATACGAGGGCAAAAAATGTAGTTATTATTATTATAAATTGAAGAATCCATAATAAAATGTATATTCTTACTCGGATGTTCGAAATGAAACTAAAACCTTATATTAAATCAATTGAAGAAAATTAAAAATTGCCTAAGTAAAATTAAATGTGTACCATTATCGTTACCATTACATTGACCGTTACATTATGAATGTATTAAAACATTTGAATTTATAGTAGTTTATGCAACTGTCATATAAAGAAGGGTATTAAAACACGAGTGTGAGTTTATGAAACGAGCGCAGCGAGTTTCATAATAGTAACGAGTGTTTTAATACCCGTGTTATATGCAGTTGCATACACTACTTTATCTTCACTAATGCAATTAATCAAACAAAATTTTAAAAACAAAACACATTACGATACATTAAATTCACGCGTACGTGTATTGTCACAGTGAACTTGCCGACATTAAAATCTAACCAATGAGAGCGCAGCTGCGCGTAGGGCCAATCAGGAGCGAGCGAGATCTTACCAAAGAGTTTTGTGTATGTAGTTTCGACGAAGTTTTCACGTATAACCCAACTGTTTTCAAAAGCCAGCCTAATATCAAAATTTTATACAACTAGTATGAGGATTTTGACATAAGGCTCGCCAGGTTAATTGGTCGCGTTATAATGATGTTATAATGAGATTTTAAGATATCGATGTGGATATTATAACATCATGTGCAATTGCTTAAATTGAGTGTTTTAGTTGTCTGCGCTATAACAGTAGTAATTATAAGTCAAGCATTGGAAACATAAGTAGAATGTTACAACATTAGTGTAGATAAAACATTTTATGTAATGGTTCGGTTTTACGATTCGAGTGTGATGTACTGATAAGGGTAGATTAGATAGTGTGTGGTATATGTTCTATGTTTTAATATTATAATGTACGGATGGAGTTGAATAAATTATAGGCTAGGCTATTACCATAATTCAATTGAGTTCGTGTAAAATTAGCTTAAAATCCATTGACAATGTAGAGATAATAGACGGTTTAGCATAAAGTAGAAGAAAGTGAAAGAAAAGCAGTGCGTATCAGGTGAGGTAGGTAAACGAACTCAATATAGTAGATCTGTGGTAGATCTGCCGCCTAGCGAATCACCGACTATCTCATCACATTGAAGGTCATTTGAAGGTATTTTAATTTTACGTCATTCAACTCATTCATTGTCGGCATTCCTCCATCTTGATTTTTTCATTGTTGAAGGAAAATATTTTACGCTTCTGTTTTGCCGGTCTTTTTGCTAGTCGGAATTTTTTCCTATGCACAATCTGCAAATCCGTCGTAAACATATTTATTGTATTTATTTTTATTAAGTGTTACAAAATGGTTAACCACTGTTTTGTCCCTGGGTGCTGCAGCAGGGGCTTCCGGTTCAAGTTTTTTAGTGTTCCATACTCGAAGCCGATAATGGTAAAGTGGTTGAAGGTATGTCCGAAATTAAGAGATTATTCTCATGTTCAATTTCTTTTTTTCTTTCCGTTCCATATATTGCTGGTGCCATTTGTCGCTATTTGATTCCCAACCTTCGTATCTCAGACTGTGAGATATGTCTTCAAGCCTTGATTGCTGAAAAAGACGCTTCCCATTCATTGATAGTGTTGAGAGAGTATGATTCCGATGTCCGTAGATTATTTTATCCTTCTAGTACTTTAAGCCAGATTGTTTGGCAGTCCATTTATATTATTGATAGAGCCCTTCCATCCATGTGTAATGTCCACATTTATCCACCTTTGATCTAGGCGTTGGAGCAAAAAATTGATACTTCGTGGTATAATTGTTTGCTCCACAAGGAAACATTTTTTAAAGCACTTTGGCTTTTTGTTATACGAATGCAAGTTAAACAGTGGTGCATTAATTTTAATAGACGAATTCATCATTCTGATTCCAGACCCAAAGATGCTGAAATGGAGGCGTTGATCCAGAACAAGGTCACTAAGGGAGCGAGCTACAGATCAACGCGAAGGCGTAGTACATAGCTGTTTTGTTATAATTATTAGGTATGTAATATTTTAATTTTTTTATGGATGTATGTTCCTCTTTCACCCAATAATAACTGAACTGATTTGGATTAAAATTGGTACATTATTTAGTACAATGGATAAAGTTTTGAAAGATAGCCTAGGCTAAGTCGATTTTTTTAATGCGAGAGAAACCTCGCCTATTTCTACAACGGGGGTGAAACCCCGCACGCTGATTTGCTACTTGATGATAACTTGCAATGTCGTTTTAAATCTTTGTTTTGCTCAGGGTTCATTAATTAATTAATTATTCATTTATTATTTTTTGCAGATACATTCTCCATGTGGAAGTTTGTGTCAATTGTAGAGCAGTACTCGAGACCAAACTAGAAGCGGCGATGGACTACTGTACTACTATTCTATATGATGTCTATGCAGGTATGCACAATTCCTACTATACATTTATAAAAATAGAGGACAATGGACAAGTATAAATGAGCCCACCACCAAAAGGAATATGACAAGCCCGTTGGCACAGTGGCAGTGAGAGCGCTTACTGTGTCGGGGGTTGCGGGTTCGATTCCCGCCCGGAGTCAACAATATGTGCAGACATAGTTGTTGGCGACGACGTCTGGGTGTCAATTATATATTATAAAAGTATTTGTGTATGTATAAGTAGTAGTATCAGTTAATTAGATTCCATAACACAAGCTTAGAGCTTACTTTGGGTCTAATTAACCGTGTGTGAATTTGTCCAGGTATATATTTATATATATATTACATAAACATACATCATATGAAAGACCTCTTAACATATATATTAATTATAAGGGAGTCGCATCTCCAAATTCACCGTATGTGGTTAAATAATTGTTAATTCGTTGTTTATTGCAGATACATTCTCCATGTGGAAGTTTGTGTCAATTGTAGAGCAGTACTCGAGACCAAACTAGAAGCGGCGATGGACTACTGTACTACTATTCTATATGATGTCTATGCAGGTATGCACAATTCCTACTATACATTTATAAAAATAGAGGACAATGGACAAGTATAAATGAGCCCACCACCAATAAGAATATGACAAGCCCGTTGGCACAGTGGCAGTGAGAGCGCTTACTGTGTCGGGGGTTGCGGGTTCGATTCCCGCCCGGAGTCAACAATATGTGCAGACATAGTTGTTGGCGACGACGTCTGGGTGTCAATTATATATTTTAAAAGTATTTGTGTATGTATAAGTAGTAGTATCAGTTAATTCGATTCCATAACACAAGCTTAGAGCTTACTTTGGGTCTAATTAACCGTGTGTGAATTTGTCCAGGTATATATTTATATATATATTACATAAACATACATCATATGAAAGACCTCTTAACATATATATTAATTATAAGGGAGTCGCATCTCCAAATTCACCGTATGTGGTTAAATAATTGTTAATTCGTTGTTTATTGCAGATACATTCTCCATGTGGAAGTTTGTGTCAATTGTAGAGCAGTACTCGAGACCAAACTAGAAGCGGCGATGGACTACTGTACTACTATTCTATATGATGTCTATGCAGGTATGCACAATTCCTACTATACATTTATAAAAATAGAGGACAATGGACAAGTATAAATGAGCCCACCACCAATAAGAATATGACAAGCCCGTTGGCACAGTGGCAGTGAGAGCGCTTACTGTGTCGGGGGTTGCGGGTTCGATTCCCGCCCGGAGTCAACAATATGTGCAGACATAGTTGTTGGCGACGACGTCTGGGTGTCAATTATATATTTTAAAAGTATTTGTGTATGTATAAGTAGTAGTATCAGTTAATTCGATTCCATAACACAAGCTTAGAGCTTACTTTGGGTCTAATTAACCGTGTGTGAATTTGTCCAGGTATATATTTATATATATATTACATAAACATACATCATATGAAAGACCTCTGAACATATATATTAATTATAAGGGAGTCGCATCTCCAAATTCACCGTATGTGGTTAAATAATTGTTAATTCGTTGTTTATTGCAGATACATTCTCCATGTGGAAGTTCGTGTCAATTGTAGAGCAGTACTCGAGACCAAACTAGAAGCGGCGATGGACTACTGTACTACTATTCTATATGATGTCTATGCAGGTATGCACAATTCCTACTATACATTTATAAAAATAGAGGACAATGGACAAGTATAAATGAGCCCACCACCAAAAGGAATATGACAAGCCCGTTGGCACAGTGGCAGTGAGAGCGCTTACTGTGTCGGGGGTTGCGGGTTCGATTCCCGCCCGGAGTCAACAATATGTGCAGACATAGTTGTTGGCGACGACGTCTGGGTGTCAATTATATATTATAAAAGTATTTGTGTATGTATAAGTAGTAGTATCAGTTAATTAGATTCCATAACACAAGCTTAGAGCTTACTTTGGGTCTAATTAACCGTGTGTGAATTTGTCCAGGTATATATTTATATATATATTACATAAACATACATCATATGAAAGACCTCTTAACATATATATTAATTATAAGGGAGTCGCATCTCCAAATTCACCGTATGTGGTTAAATAATTGTTAATTCGTTGTTTATTGCAGATACATTCTCCATGTGGAAGTTTGTGTCAATTGTAGAGCAGTACTCGAGACCAAACTAGAAGCGGCGATGGACTACTGTACTACTATTCTATATGATGTCTATGCAGGTATGCACAATTCCTACTATACATTTATAAAAATAGAGGACAATGGACAAGTATACATGAGCCCACCACCAATAAGAATATGACAAGCCCGTTGGCACAGTGGCAGTGAGAGCGCTTACTGTGTCGGGGGTTGCGGGTTCGATTCCCGCCCGGAGTCAACAATATGTGCAGACATAGTTGTTGGCGACGACGTCTGGGTGTCAATTATATATTTTAAAAGTATTTGTGTATGTATAAGTAGTAGTATCAGTTAATTCGATTCCATAACACAAGCTTAGAGCTTACTTTGGGTCTAATTAACCGTGTGTGAATTTGTCCAGGTATATATTTATATATATATTACATAAACATACATCATATGAAAGACCTCTGAACATATATATTAATTATAAGGGAGTCGCATCTCCAAATTCACCGTATGTGGTTAAATAATTGTTAATTCGTTGTTTATTGCAGATACATTCTCCATGTGGAAGTTCGTGTCAATTGTAGAGCAGTACTCGAGACCAAACTAGAAGCGGCGATGGACTACTGTACTACTATTCTATATGATGTCTATGCAGGTATGCACAATTCCTACTATACATTTATAAAAATAAAGGACAATGGACAAGTATAAATGAGCCCACCACCAATAAGAATATGACAAGCCCGTTGGCACAGTGGCAGTGAGAGCGCTTACTGTGTCGGGGGTTGCGGGTTCGATTCCCGCCCGGAGTCAACAATATGTGCAGACATAGTTGTTGGCGACGACGTCTGGGTGTCAATTATATATTATAAAAGTATTTGTGTATGTATAAGTAGTAGTATCAGTTAATTAGATTCCATAACACAAGCTTAGAGCTTACTTTGGGTCTAATTAACCGTGTGTGAATTTGTCCAGGTATATATTTATATATATATTACATAAACATACATCATATGAAAGACCTCTTAACATATATATTAATTATAAGGGAGTCGCATCTCCAAATTCACCGTATGTGGTTAAATAATTGTTAATTCGTTGTTTATTGCAGATACATTCTCCATGTGGAAGTTCGTGTCAATTGTAGAGCAGTACTCGAGACCAAACAAGAAGCAGCGATGGACTACTGTACTATATTCTATATGATGTCTAAGCAGGTATGCACAATAACTACTATTCATTTATTTAAATAAAGGACAATGTGAGCATATTAGTAGTATTAATTTGTTTATAACTAATGTGGAACATAGGAAAAACAAATCACATAATATCTTAATCATAACAAATAAGTATTTGTGTTAATTTGTTTGCAGGCTGAATCACCTGATTGCCCGAAAAGTAAGATGATTCCGTGCTTTGGAGGGCACGTTAAGCCGTCGGTCCCGGTTACTTTCTATGGATAGTAGTCGTTACATGAGCCATGTCAGAGGCCTTTGGCGGCTCAATAACTCTGACACCAGGATTGGTCCGGTTGACCATCCACTCGATGAAGAAGAAGATGTGTTCATTAAACAAAAAATAATATGTTTGCTTCAGGTGGAAAACAGACATGAAATTAAAAAACTGAAGAGCTTCCAGCAAGCAGCTAGGCAGCGAGACAAGCAGAAGATCAATAAACATCTCAAGAATCCTGGAAAACGAATCAGGAAACCTGTTTACAGTTCGGGAGACACTGATAAACCAGAACAGAACCTTACCACAAAAAAGAAAGATATTCTCTATATTTTTTTAATTTAATTATATAAATACTTAACGACTTAACTTGAAACCAAACGAGCGTAATTTTGTGAGTTGTGAGTTTGTGAGTCGTATATTTTCGGTCACTAATTTTACTTTCAACTGAATTTCAAACTCATTTTGCTTCGTCGTGTGGCACCAACTGCAACAGCAGAATTTATGCTACCGAAATGTTGCGCCTCACACTTCTTGTATTCTAAGAGTGTTCACATTGCTAATTTGTACGAAGAGACTTGAATTTCTGCATAAAGATTTAAAGAAGAGCCACGGTGACAGCGATGCCGCTGCCACTGCGGCGTAATATAATATGTAAACATTTCGCAATTGATATAGAAGTAGTAGGCACAATACTTTTTAATAGATCATTTTATTTATTTATTTATTAACATTAAAAGCATTGATTTCTACACCACATAAAAAATCATGAAAAGGAGCAATAGGTACTTATGAACTGTGAACTAAATACTAAAATATATGCAATTAAACTGTAGACGACAGACTGGTTATTGCTGTAGTCATTAAATTAAATAAAATTTGCAGTGTAAACTTTTATTTGCTCTCAAATAACCGGTAATTTTTGGAGAATTGCTATTGTGTAAATATTGTACATGTAGTATTTGAATAAATAAAAAATGATGTAGGTACAGTACTATTTAATTATAATAATAAACATGTTTAACAAGTCATGAGTTTTTTTTAATACAAAAAGTAAGTACATCACTAATACCGATTTAAATGAATGAACTGAATTAGGCATCACTAGTACAGTTTCGCCCACAGACCACGAATTTCGCCACAGCCTAAGGATGAGTGAAGGTGAGTGAGATTTGTTTGGATTGAACACGATCTGCCGCCTAGCGAATCACCGCACCGCCTATCGTGTCACTCAGAATGTATGGAGTTGTCGGTCTATCTTGTTTCCTGGTCTGTGAAGAAAAGTGTCAAGCAAGCCAATGGAGGTCAATAATTGCATTTGTATGCATTTTTTAAACAATTTTGTTTGTTGAATGTAAATTAAATGACATAAAGTCTAATTAGTAAAGTTTTTGTGATGTAATTAACGACACAGGTGCGTCCAAAACAATATTTATATATGTGTCCCGATTCACATGATATAGTTCGTTGTAATGTCAAAGTGAGAAGTCAGCAAAATTATTTCTGTTTTTGCAGATTTCAACATATACTACAGGCATGGCAGATCAATTTTGTTTACGTTGGAACAACTTTCAAAGTAATATCGTCAGTGCGTTGGATTCTTTGAAATGTTCTGAAGATTTGGTGGATGTTACACTCACTTGTGAAGGCAGAAATATCAAGGCCCACAAAGTCATACTGTCAGCATGCAGCCCGTACTTCAGGAATGTGTTCAAGGTGAATGACTTAGGACATTAATAACCTTCATATTTATATAAACAAACCTATATTATATGTTATGTAGTGGATTCCAGATTGCATGAACAGTATGACACACTTTAGTGACTTAATTTATTGGTAAAAACATTAGAAAGAACTGCATCTCTGTTAGAGAAAACTTATTTATGATACAAAGTAAATTAATGTAATAAATTTCAGGAGAACCCATGTCAACATCCAGTCATCATTTTGAAGGATGTATTAGCTGATGATATAGTCAGTCTGTTGTCATACATGTACCAAGGTGAAGTTTTCATTGAAGAGAGTAAACTCTCATCATTCTTGCACACCGCTGCAATGTTACAAGTGAAAGGCTTGACGGGGGTTACTCAGCAGGTAATTGATAACAATAGCTATTTTATTTACTTTCTAGAAATTACTTATTTTAGAAGTCTTGCTGAAGTTGATGACATTATTGTATGTATGGTAGTAAATAAGTATAATTTTTGAATCAAAAGTTAAATTATCAAGAAATTGAGATCCAAAGATCATAATAAAAAAGGAACGAAGCAAGGCATGAGAAGTATAACAAAAGAGATATTCTGTTTGAATGCCAAATACCTACATGAACTAACTGGAATGTTATATTCCATTGATGAATTTAGAAACACATTCTTAATCCCATTTAAAATCTTCAACAGCCTTATACTACAGTATTACAATATTACCTTCACTTTACAAAAAAATCCTTTATGTTTACAGAAAGAAAACTTTTCATCTCCAAACACGTCAAATAAACTCTATACTCAACTCACAATATCGTCAAAGCCTCTTTATAACTCTGTACACAAGGATACAAAGATGCCAGCATTAAAGAAAAGAAGGAGTAGCACATCAGACAAGCCAAATGATGTTACAATAGCAGACGGTCACAAAAAGAGTAAACTATTAGACATGTGCGATATTTATAACCGGAATAATCTGTCTAATTCAAACAAAAATGATAACAATGTTGAAAATAATATGGATAAGAAATGTGATGGGAAAACAGAACCGGTGACAGTCACAACTAATGGGAAATCCAGTGTTTCTCAGGTTGGTAATGCTTTGAAATTAACTGAACTTATGAAAGGAAGGGATTTCCAATCGAACTGGTCTTTGTTGTTTTAAGATATTTCTGCCAATTATGGAACTTAATATAACTTTTAAAGTGAAAAACAAACTTCAAACTAGGTTTTTATTAGAACCTTTTCTTAAAACTGTAAATATGGGAGAGTTTTTGAAATTGGTAATAAACAACAGAGATATCAGGTAACAAATATTTTTTTTAAATGCAGCCAAATTGCAAATGCAAATGTGTCCATGACACATTATGGTCCCATTAATTTTATAGTCAATCAAGTTTGTAATATAGGTGGAGATTTTATTTTAAGTAGGTACCTATTAATAAGTTTGCCTTTTGAATGGTCAAAAGAAATTCACAATAATAAGCCGACAATGTTCTAAGTATAAAACTGGTTGTGTTTGAGGTCATGTCCTTGAAAATAGAATGTACCTACTTTTGGCTGCATAAAGAATACTTGAGACCTTTAAGAATAAATATGTTTTGCATTAATGAAGGTTGATTTATTTGATGTTTTCGAAGGCAATTTAATTTTGAATTTCAGGTAAATTCCCAAGTTGACCCGCAAGTGATTGTTAAAACTGAAAGGATTGAAGACAATAACTCACCCGCACTCTCATTGACAGCCAATTCTGAAAATGAAGATAGTCTACCAGATTATGAGAACAGTATGCTTGCCAGATCACTGTTATCAGGTAATTTACATGTTATTAACCTATTTAGTGTACCCTTTATTGATATTTGGTTCACCTGGCTATAAATAATAATAAAATTTATTAAAAAACGCCCCAAATGAAAAGACTTTACAACTATGTGAGGGATTTAAACCATGTAAAAGCAGTAGTCCCTCCCTATGCAGGTGCAAAGATCTCCCTAAAAATATGTCAGTGATTCATAATAAAACCCACACAAATATTATCTTTGAAATTCAAATTACTGCACTGGTGTACAGTATCTATAATATAAAAATGAATCGCAAAATGTGTTGGTAAGCGCATAACTTCAGAACAACTGCACCAAATTGGATGATTCTTTTTTTAATGTGTTTCTTATTGTCAGGACAAGGTTTTTATATAAGAAAAATAAGGAATAAAAATCTCAAAACTGCCACGGGAACGGGGGCGCTGCGGGTGAAACCGCGGGGCACAGCTAGTGATGAATAAAAATATAATTACTTATTTTTTACAGGAATCAATCCTTCCAAGAATGATGTCACAAATACTTCCATAAAAAAGACTCCATCCTTGATCGAACCCTTAAACATTCGTAAAGAAGGAAACACAGATTCGAACAATTTCACTAATGCATCTAAAAGTCCATTGAAATCCGACGATACTACTATTAAGCCAGAAAAACTATCGCCCAAACCTGATATTGATTATGAACCAGAGGTATTATTATCGGAACAGCAAGATAGTATGGAGTCGGAAAACTTTTCTCAGGAGCAATCTCAAGCTTTGATGCTGTTGGCTGGAATGTCCTCCGTCCCCGGGATAGGTAGTGGAGCGTCAACGTCACAGGCCGTGGCACATCAGTCTAACCATGCAGCCATCAGCGGTGACTGCCCACATTGTGGTATGAAGTATTCCAACCAATCAGCTCTTAAGTATCATGTCAGGTTAATGCACTCGGATTTAACAAACAGACTCTACTGCTACCTCTGTCCAAGATCATTCACTATGCGCGAAACTTTCAAAGAACACATGTGGGCAAGCCATGGACAGAGAAACTAATGTTATGATAGTACTACTAAATTGTGCCTTAGAATTTCTCGTCAATTAGACAAGAGAATTTGGATATTTGTATACTGTGTCTTGGATATAAGATTTTTAAATATTATTGTAAGCAAAATGTTGATTCGCGAGAGACTGAAGGTGGAAATTACGAAAGTATAAAATTGATCTATTTATTTATAGATAGGGTTAATCTATGGCAGTTTATGTTATAAAAGAATGTTAGTTAATGATGCTGTCTTTTGTCCTATATTAAATGTTAATTTTAGGTGCAAATTGTGTTCAGTTTTTGGACAAGTTTACTGTAATTGGTGCTAAACTCACTTGTGTTTTGAAGATGATATTTGAATCCACTGTATGTAGATTCCACTTTGGATGACCCTGTAAAAATATACATTATCAGCCACATGAAGGTGTTATAAAGTAATACTTACGTAATATGTACTGACAATATGTCATTATTTCGTAGACATATTTGAACATATATGTATAACATTACTGAGTGGTATTGATTCGTAGTTAAATCCTACATAAAAACAAAAAGGAATTGAGAAATTGATATGTTTTAAAGGTAATCTCTTATCATGTATGTGGAATCATCTAATTCGTTTACCAATTAGATATATATCCTATTAAAATCTCCAATAATGTAGGTACTAGATATAAGTATAGATAGTTTGTTATATTATGAGAAAACTATGAAGAGGTTAGAGGGATCAGTATTTGAAATTTAAAAGTAAATTTATATTTTCTGTCAAGATTTTCCTGTTTATTATTTGAGATGGAAGGTAACAGGATTTTGCCAAAACGTGGCCTTTACTATACCGCGAACTAATTTAATATTCTCGAATTTCTATGAATTATAATTCGAGTTAAATAATGCTAGTACGAACGTACACAAGTGTTTTCTAAAATAAATTTTGGTTTATTGTGCCAAATCATTATTTTGTTTCGATGTAAGAAGTTATATTTTTTCATAGAATTTATTTCTAGTTACCAATAGTTAAGTTTTTTTACGATTTATGGTCACACTGTAAGTTTTCAGTATAATCAAAGTAGTTAAAGTTGCGTATCAGACGTTGATATATAAATCAGTTGTGACTAAGTTGGTATTAAGTAATAGCTAAGTACATATCTACTTATTTTTATTATTGCTGTTGTTATATGATTCATTTTGCTAATACAGCAGAATGTTGAATGCCATTAGTACTACCAGGCAATATGCCCTACTTTTCTTTCTTTCTTAGCTCTAAGTTATAGTTAGTATACAAAATATTTAAAATTAGTCCTAGTGTTATAAATGTTCGAATATTATATTTACGTTATTATCTTAATTGTTGAATATTTTAATCAGATTTTTACAAAATTTACATTTTAAATAATGTTATGAATAAAACTTTATGCTTCGAATTTTGTTTTTCATATTAATGTTTCTTCATTAATTCTGATTCATATTAAATAATGAAACACCTATCCTAACTGCTTCCCAATACGTATTATTATCAGTGAGAATATTTTGGATGATTTTGGTACAATGTAAGCTTGGTCCCTTCTGGTAATCACCAGTACCTACCCTATCGAATCTTATGCAACTGAATTAAAATGAAAGTGGAACAAAAATGTTCTTGAAGCTGAACCACGGGGCAACGCTGCATGTTGCTTATCAATGGTAGTTAGCTAACATTATTAATGTAAAAGTTATGCAAGAAGTGCATAAGTATATGCCCGTTGTCCCCGCGAACGGGGACAGCGGTACCAAATTCAATCCTCTTTATTATATCAGATCATTACAATCATTTTAATCCTTAGGTAACCTTAATTATCACTACATAGTTAAGTAGGTATAAAATAAATTCGTGTCTGTTTGTCGTCTGTTTGTCTGTCTGTATGCTTAAATCTTAAAAATTACGCGACGATTTTGATGCGGTTTTTTGTAATAGGTAGAGTGATTCAAGAGGAAGGTTTTTATGTAAAAAAATTCCCGAAATTCCCACGGGAACGGGCACAACGCGGGTAAAACCGCGGGGCGCTGCTAGTACATAATATAATAAAATACTTACCGTTATCCCCATACCCTTTTTTATGGATGGGGAATGGATTTACGCATCCCCGGTTGTTTGGGGAAACAACCGGGGTATGTGGGACTCAACCCCGGCACAATCAGTAGTAACTACTTGGCTAGTAATGATTGGACTCTAACCTCAACCAAACTGAAACAGAACCGAATTTCACCTACAGGGAACAGCAAGTAGTTTATAATATACTAGCAGCGCCCCGCATTGTACCCGTTCCCGCGGGAATTTCGTGATCAACTGTATCCCATGTGCTAATCTGATGTATGACCTATATTACTGTAAAGTACACATCCATCACCACACACAAGTACACATCCATCATCACACATCCTACACATACATACATCCATCCTCACAAACTTTCGCATTTATAATATTAGTAGGGTTAATTAACGTACCGCTGTCCCCGTGGACGGGGACACGGCAACCGGGGACAACGGGCATAGACCCATAGTCAGGAACATCGTAATTTGTTTTACTGGTTTACCGTTTACTCATCTACGTAAAATATAAGGCGTTGTCCATACCGTACCCTCAACCTTCACTTAACAATATTAAGAATCATATTTAGAAGCGTATTAACAAAGTAGGTTCCTATAAGCATATTGATTACAAGTAAGCATATGAAAACAACCACATAGATTGCGATTTCCCTTTCTACCTTTAACAATCAATATATTATGGCACCGCACGTCCTCGTACGCACGCAATTAGCATAACTACAGGCATCTGTTAAAATATTCGTTAAAGTAATGTAGCAAACATTGTAATGTATATCGGCCCCCAGTTCAGACCCTATTCATTGAAACTGACAGACACATTGTTTCTCGATAAAAACGTCAATAGTTATTTGCTTTCATCAGCGATACGTAGTTAATCGTGAAAAGTAAAGTAACGTTAAATAACGTAGTGTATAAGTGACAGATTATTAGGCACATGTAGTAAGAAGCAACTACATTATGAAAAACCCATGTTTACGAGAATACATGAATTTATGTAGGCACCCATCATGATAGTTAAAAAAATAGTGGATACGATAGCTAACTACTTATATTTGCTTTATTATAAGTCCCATTTTTTCTTGTGTCTACCTACCTGAGTAGTTATTGACGTACCTACTTAAATACCTTCCTAATAGTAGAGCTATCCTGTTTAAAGCTAGGTCCTTTATACAGTGAATAATTAACTTCCAAATAAAAAAATGTATAAAACCCCTATCCTAATTTAAACAGGTATTTAACAAACTCCTCTCCAAAATTTACTAAAAAATTGTCACAAAGCATCTATTGTTATAACTTGTATCTAACTATCATTACCGTTGGAGTCGAGTAAAAAAAGGGGAGAGAGGGTATGAAGAATATCAATGGTCTGTCGTCGAGGTGTATATGTATAGGTACTTACTAACCGTAGCTACATACTCGTAGGTTAGGGTATGCAGTGTGTTGCATCTACGTACGTGTAGTGTAGGTAGAGGGTAGGTGTAAGGGCGTCGAGGAAGCCCCATAATGCGGAGACAGCTCTAGCGGGACGCAGCTATTGATCGTCATCCGTCAGTCAGTGGCCGAGGCGCCCCTATTGATTCGCCGCAATCTGCATGATAACCCGCGCTTGGCTTCTCTAACCACTACATTAGAACACTTATTGAACGCTAACTTTGTTTTTATTACTGATAACGAATCACGTACGTAAACCTTGGCAGTCGAAAACTACTGTTCGTCGATAGTACGAACTTGTACTTTCGGAAAACAAAGTATACATGTTTAAATTTTCATAGGTACATAAAGAGGTACCTGTATTTGAATTTTAATAGAAGAGAAGACATGTACCAAATTACATACCTACCTAGTGAAATGAGTAGGTGATTACTCGACTATAAGTTGTATAGGTAATTTAATGGAGGTACCTAAGTAAACAATTTAAACTTATCTTCTATATTTCTCAGCCAAAATCTAGTTTTAGGAGTTTACTTAGATATTTAGTTTCGTTCATTCTCGGTGGAAAAGTGAGAGTTATGATGAGACATCTATCACGCTCACGCTCTATAAAAAACCTTCAGACATCATACAAATATTTACAGACAGCTGCGGTTCTTTTCAATAAAATAACACTGTATTTACAGTAGGTACTTAACAATAAATTAATAAAATAAATACTTAACAACAATGGATATAAAACTGCGTCACGTAAGTCCACAAGTGTCATTTCCATGCCATTTCATATTGATTAGCGGACAAACGGTTGAATATGAGTAAATGCTTACATACCGGCATAGATATCGGCAGATATTTTTACCTATAGCTACTTTAGTTTCCTAACTAAGTAGGTATATCAATTAAGTAGGTATTTAATGAACTAAGTAAGTGGGTATATCAATTATATCAGTAATTTTAGCTTAACTTTTAGTTAAAACTTTAAAATAACCACCGCAAAACTGACTTTCAAATTAACAAAACAGCATCGAAATCGGTCCATCCATTTGGAGCAACGATGCCATAGCAGGAAAGCACAGACGTCGACGTCAAACTTAAATATCCCCTCTTTAACATCGGGGGCTAAAAACCGTTATCTTGGGTTTGAGTCAAGGGTTTAGTAGATATAAATATTCAGTGTGAATTATGACTTAAACAGCGCAATGCTTGCTTATTCCATAATTCTTACATTTTGTACAGAGAGAACTGTCAAAATTATCCTACACTTTGTATAACCTTTCATATAAACTTAATTAAGTCCAAAGGTAACTAAATGTATGATGTTTTATCAAGAAGTTAAATGGACATATCTATTTGATTAAATAAACACGAGCACTTAACGAAGTTTGTGAAGTTTTGAGTGTAAGTAATCCCCAACGGTAGAGATGGGAAACCACGAGAAAAGTGTCCGGTCAACCAGCCGCCACTCCCGTCAACTTTAAATCGACCAATTTATTCTAACTTAGAGTTACTTTTTCTTCTATTCACTTTACTTTTACGGTTAGGTGAAAAATGAGCCATCAGCCGGACAACGATTAGGTATTTGGTATTAGCTGCACCTCAGAAATACATATATATATATGTATAATGTATATTGAGAGCTGCACAGGACAAGTATCCACCTATACCTGTAACATACCTATTAGCCACCGAACTAAAAGTAAGTACCTACCTAAATATGTGAAATAAGATCATGAGAAAGATCTTCTTTTTGAGGTAGGTTAAAATAAATATACTACTTATCTAATAAGCCACTTATTGTTTAGCAAACGTATTACGAAAGACTCGGTGAAGTCAGTCCTCGACTTTGAGGCGCTAGTCGCTTCCAAACCTAGGCAAGGAAGTTCAAATATTTCGTTCCACTTAAATTTCAACGAGCAAGGATTATCGTCTACCGCCAGTTGTGCGTATTATAGATTTTTACGAAGTAAATGTGTAAAACTAAATCTGTGATTCTTGAGCCAAATGAATGTAAATTACCTTACATCTCATCATCATAGACATAACATGCAAATAATAACTATTTTATTTAGGTACTTGTTACTAAGAATTTACCATACCATAGAATTTAGTAGAAAGTAATATCTCTCCTCAAAATTTTCACAAGCACCGACCTATAGGTACTTGTGCGTATCATTAACAGTGGTGTAAGTAATATGAAGTGTATGTAGCTAGCTAGGTACTAGCAGATAGAGGAAGGGCGAAGGGTGCGGGTGATGCGCTATGAGTGCCGTCAATGTGGGTCACTGCCGCCTACTCGCAATTCGATAAAACTTTGCAACAAACCGCCACCTGGATACAGCCGAGCAACTTAGTTTTTCTTCAAAGTTTTCTTTCAGTCTAGAATATAAAAACTTGTGCAAACCTGCACTAAAATACATAGATTTATTCCCACGAATAATCGTTTGAAAATAACGTTCCGACATCTGAATATCGAGCACGTATTCTGCCGCAGTTACTTACGTAGATAGAATATCTACTCATAAACAGAATACTTCCAATAAACTCTGTACTGAAATTAATGATGACAATTATGATTGTTTTAATAAGTGATGTCGTGAAGGTACTAATTAATAGTGCAAAGTATCGATCAATCGTTTCAACATGGTTCTAAATATAAAATTCCGTCGGGGAAGACAAAGTTCGCGCGCAATACGGGCGCAGGCAGACAGCAGGCGCTAGGCGGTAGGCGCTGGGCAGGAGGCAGGTAGCGCGGGTGGCGGCGCGGGCGGGCTCGTGCGGGCGGCGGCGGCGTATCGATTCCGCGGCGCCTTCAGTCGGCGTCCGTCGAGCGCCGCGCTGCGCCGAGCCGCCGGCGAGCGGGCGTCGCCCCTCCCTCGCGGCCCGCACCCCGCTACCGCCCTCGCCCATCGAATCTCTCTTCGACGCCGGCAAACTGGAACGACCTCTTTTCGCTAACTAACGTCGCACCCGCGTCCGGTTCCCGCCGCGAAACTGCGCTCGATCTCTACGCGCCACTTCAAAGAACGTCGCCTACTAGCAAGATTTTAATAATTTCATGACTGTATTTTAGCAAGTTTTTAGTTTTGAACAACTTTAGGAAGTTTTGGCGAGAACAAAAATTAAATAGCAAGCGGAGTAGAGCATGGTTTGAAGGAATCTGAAGAGTCGGGAAAAGGTGGTAGAGTGTGAACATTAAGAGTGTGGTGATGGTGGGTGTCGGAGTGGTGCGAGGATGGCGAGGCGGGCGGCGTGCGCGCGCGCAGGCAGCGCCGGTGGCGTAGCCGTAGCGGGCTACGATGGATTGCTGCAACTACGGGCAGTACGGCGCGGGCGGCGCGTGGGAGGGCTACGGCGCGGGCGGCTACGTGCCCCCGCCCTACGCGCCCTACGCACCCTACGCGCCGTACGCGCCGCACGCGCACGACCCCTATGCGCGCTACTACCGATACGACTACTCGCAGAATGTTAACATGCACCACACTGAACATGCTGTGCCTATAGGTAGGTTCAACATTCATATTATTTTCTTTCCATGTCCCACCGCTGGGCAAAGGCTACCCTTATATACCCTTTTTAAACTATGTTAAGTAGCATTAGTCATTGTTATTATAAAACAATTAAAGAAATCTTTTTAAACTATATTTAACTTTTTATAAATAATGTATGTGAACCCAATTATTTATATTCATTATTTTTCTTACGAATATTCATTATATATATTAAAAATAGGAATATAATTTGAATTATGATTATTATAAATCCTTGTTGTCAAGGGTGATAGATTATTTTTACGTTACCTCGCTATTCCTATGCTGGGCAAAGGGCATTAAGGACACTTATGTATTATGTACTTGGCTTGGCTACTACCTAAATGTGTAACTTACACTTTTCTTATCTCGTTCTTTTCGGCACGTGTTGTACAGCCGGCCCATGAAAACTTTTACCCCTAAGCATAGTTACTACCTTGTTTTATTCGAACTTTTATAATACCTAGTCACATGTCCAAGTGGATTTAAAATTTTTACAATATGTAACTAATACTAAAGTAGAATAATCTCATGATCTCTCAACAATGTCATGAGCTGACTGTCTCATCGCCTGGGTGGTCTAATGGTATAAGAATTTGCAAGCAAAGACTAGGGCCTTAGGGTCGATTCCCGGGTCGAGCGAAGCATAATTACTTTCAAACATGGTTCGGAATTGAGATGAGAGACCATTGCCCAGCAGTGAGACACTACAGGCTAATACGTTTACTGTGACATAAAACTCCATATTTTCAATTTTGCAATTTCTTAAAAAATAAACATTCTCATTTCATTATTTTAAACATTATTGCTCACACTCGCCATCCAATCATTTATGTAATTTAAAAAGTAGTCATCACTTAAATCTAGTTTAAAATATTTACCTAACCCTATGTAAAAGCATGCGTTTAGCCAATCTGATTTATAGTTCTGAGAAGGATTACACTTTGACTGTAAAATAATTTTATAGATATTCTATTCTACTAATAATTCTTAACATGGCTAGATCATTCAATTTAATATGACATTATATTATCACCCTCTAGAAAATTATAAATACAACATTAATGCAAGTCTCGTAATCTTTAAGTCTATTTTTTAAAGTCCTAGCTAATTAAACTAATCTAAAAGCAGTACGTATACCTACATGGGTCTACCGGCGAATCACAAAAAAAATATGAATACGAATAATTTTAGATCACAAATTCGAAAGGAGAGTAGAGAGGACTTTGCAGCAGAACGACACTAAAGGCTCTTAATAGTGATAAATTCGTCTGTATATTTGTTTGTGATTCCTCTTTTGACCACACGCGTCAGGTTGACCATCAGACAAAATTTAACAACGACTGTAACGACCTCGCGGTGACGACTATCGATTTAATTAGTATGGTTTAGGTTCGCTCCCAGTGAAGCGATAAAAGTTTCGTCACTGGATGGAAAGTAGCGATCCGACGTACAGACTAAAATGCCTGCTAAGGAAGTTACATTTTTGTTAATGTAATTAGTAATACGTATCTTACGTATAATTACTTAATTTAAGATTATATTTTGTGTTTAAAAATTAAGATTTCAGCAATATCCCAATTCAAGATTTCTGAGATGTTAATAAAATATTAAAGTTTTAAAAGATTGATGGAAGTATTTAAGATAGTTACACATTTACAAACAGAACCTAACTATTATCTAAAATGAATGTAAAGGTATGACGATGCAATTCTATGTAATTATAACCATAAAAATACTTCAACATGATCGTCAGCATAACCGACCGTTGTTGAAAGTCCTAATTCCTCAAGCATAATTGAATTACAAGCGTACTAGTTCTACGTAAGTACCGGTACGTATTAACACCGAGGTCCGCAATCATAACAAGTCACATTACCAAGTAGTTTGCGTAGATTTCAAATTTGTTTACCAATAAGAGAGATAGGAACGCGTGGCGCGGCCGACATTCTGAACAATGAAGAATGAACTAAGAATTAATGTTTACGTTTGGGCGGATTTCTCGGCGTCTACGTCACGTGTCGCCGCGGGGGGACGGGGGGCGCGCTACAGGTGGTCCCCCCACTGCCACCCCCGCGCCCCCTCGCCGCAGCGCGATTGATCGCTTGCAGGGCACAGCCACTCTACATATTGACCGGGGTACTAACACCCGCGTCGCGATTCACTGCGAACTTGTATACGTGCTACGTGAAATATGTAACCTCGCAATCATGGCCATAATTTTACTTCAGCTTATATAAAATTTGACCTGGCCTTCTATGTTAAACATAGCTGTTGTAGGTTTCATTCAAATATTGATCATGCATTTCCCTAGTAGTTATTCTATACTTGACAAATACTTAATAACCTTCAATATCCACCCACCCCTTACACATAAAAACCAGTTTTAGTATTAAACCAATGACTTAATCATAATCTACACTCGTAAAAACAATATAAACATAAATGTTTACGCTACAGTCGGGTCAATGAGTCCTGAGTATGCAAATGACGTGTTTTTACGTAATTTAACTTGTTAAAATACACTTTGTACATTAATACTGATATTATTTAAATCACGTATCTATCCGAGGGGGTTTAAAGAGCTGTTACTTACGACAATCCCTTTTATTGATTATTTTAACATACTTTGGAAATTGGGTTGGATAACATTGAAGCAAGAAGCAATAACAAGAAAATCCATACAATATTCTGTCTACATACTCGAGATTAGTTTTATTAAACACCGTTGATAATATTTGCAACAGAATTTCACCATGACATCATATATCTGAATTCTTATGAACTGCAGAATAAAATAACTAGCGTTCGTAGATAAACGTAGTCGAGCGTGTGATGTAAACATAGTCTGTGAATATGAAAACACTTGAAACTCTGTATAAATAGTTCTATTGTGAAACTGTAATTCACGCTAAAAGTGTCCTTTTCAGAATGAAAACCGCAGAACGTAATAACTCCCTTAACAGCGAGAGTGATCCATAAAATCAGAATAACCCTCTCTCATCTTACTTTCACTAAGCTACAAATAGACGCGACTCGGTGTTGTTATTTACATTTCCTTAAATAAACAACATTATGTTACACCGCATGTTATTCTCGGTATATACATTCTAACAGATCATACATTTTGTTTTGCAAATATTTATATTGCAAATACGCTTTTATTGTTTAATGTTTATTCATTGACTAACACGTTTACCGTTTTGTTATAATGAGATGATTAAACATTTATCAAGGGATAAAGCTACTGGATATCAATATTAAAATCGAATGGGTGCAATCCTTCATATTTTTTCATAAATCGGAAGACGCCTTCAGATCTCGCCAAGGCGCAGATCGGGAGACGCTTGCGAAACTAAGTATACCTAAGAGAATCACTCTTTTAAACCCCCCCTACTCAAAAACGGCTGGTTCGATTTTAAACATAACATCCAAACATAGCATAGAACCACCACAGGGTGGCTTTCAAATACAAAAACTGCATCGAAATCGATTCATCCCTTTAAGAGCTACGGTGCCACAGTACACATGCACACATAGATATCGACGTGAAAATTATGTATAATACCCCTCTTTTGCGTCGGGGATAAAAAAATATACAAACGTATGAACTTAGATAAACAGACTGTAAAATAAAAATTTCTGTTTTTATTTCTGTACAAATAAACTATGAAATTATTTAACAAAAACCTAATAATAGTTATTAAAACAACATTGTTGAAACTGAAATTCTAGATTCAAACAGAGATGAATTTAGGATTTTTAGAGGGGGAAGGGAGCAAGAGCGAGCGTAGGTTCAAGGGAAACCTGTTATGGGAGAGGACTCAGATGATATTAGAAAGGGGGAGGGGCCCTTTAGCCCCCTTTCTGGATCCGACACTGGATTCAATGTCACGTTACAGTGGGCGCCAGTCACGCGTCTCTTGTTTTTTTTAACAACTTGTTTTATAAACTGAAATATGAATTAAAAATGTGCCTTCAAACAAAACGTTCATATGAAGCTTTTAGGGTCGAAATATAAATTTTTACACCAACTTAAATATAAATAAACATATTTATTCATATATCCGCTTGTCATGTGATGCATCAACTTGGAATTAGGTACTTATCTTTTTTAAAGGTAATTTAGTTAATTTTAGTTAACCTTAAATAAATCTACGGAGAATAATATTCATATCAATTATGTAATAATTATTAATACTACTAACGTAGGTAATATTGAATCGACTTTTAGAAGTGACTTTTCTTTTAGTAACATATTACACTTTTCTTTTCGTGTCAAAAGCTCGATATCTCTTCTAATCCGATTTTGTTTCTATATACGTTTGTCGAAGTAGATACCTAAACTCCACATATTGTTGTTATCAGATTATGGCGCTTACGCTGTTAAAGAAGTGCGAGCGCGACGTTCTTTGGCCAGAAGGGAGCGGACACACACTCCTGCGCAGCACTTGCCTCTTCCACCCACGGTGAGTTCCGCATTCAATCCTTTTCGGAGTCCGTTACATGTAGAGGCCGAACGCAGAACGAACTCACGGTGTCTTCACTAACCCCGTTTGTGACTCTCTCCGAAACCAAATTGAAGACATGGATTCCAGGCTTTTTAGTAATGTTTAAAATAGAAGTGTATGTGAAGTGGAAGTGTACACTTCTATCCATCTGTTGTAAGGATGTCTACTAATGAAATTTTAACTTAAAAGGTTAAGCTATGAGAACAAAACGAAAGATATATTTTTAAGAAGAGATAAAATAATTGATATTGTATGAAATACAAGTATAACATAACTCGTGAAAGTTAATCAATTACCCTTAGTAACTACTTACAGATGATAATGATTTGATGATTGAAATAATTAAAGTCGACAGCCAGAATAGTATCCTAGATTTATGTCGCTTTACAATTACAATGTATTAATATCATCGTTTGCAGTGATATAGGATAAGCAATAGATATGTATGTTCATTATTGTACTATTAGATATGTTTAGTATTCAATACATAAAATGTGGTGAGGTATAATCCAGAATACCTTTGCAGAATGTATAGAACCGGCTTAACTTATTCATCCCTCGTTCAAAAAGTTTACGCGTAAAATGTTTATTTACAAAATAAATCGAAAGGCTAGTTAAAATTAAGTAGGTCAGTGTCAAAGGACAGCAGACATCCTCGTTCATCGCTCTCGCCGCTTCATATTTAATGTATTATCAATCAAATGCAGTTCACATAAAGCTTAAATTCATTTGATGAAACTCCGGAATTCGAGAATACCCAAAACTTTTCACCGCATAACATTCACACGTACATTTAGAAGTTTATTTTCTTTGATATCTTTCAAAAAGTTGTTAGAATGTTCGGAGCTGTTTTATATATTGAAAGTAGATAGTGAAATAAAAATCTTTCATGCATAACTTCTATAAGTATCTTACAATTCGAAATTAATTAGTTGATTTTGTTTTTAAATTATTTAAAAATTGAAAATAAATAATAATTGATGAAAAGAAAAGACACTTTCATTTTCCGATGAAAATAGATGTGAATTAAACTATGAAGCTACTGTTAATGGATAATCCAGTGGAAAGTGGTATCATTAGGGCGTAATATTACGAGACAAGTGAGCGTCACAAAGGCGCTAATGAGGGCGAGCGGGGCAGGCGGCGGGGCGGGGCGGGGAGGACTCCATGAAAGCTGTCAGCGGTTGATTTTTCCGAGTGTCGTGAGCGCTGATCGATAAGTCACGTGGTTCGCGCGGTTCGCGCCACTGGCTGCCCGCTCGATAGTTAGCCTCCGCAAATCTCCCGTCACTACTCTACAAGTACATACATCCTGCACGTTTCTCTAACAGAACGCGACGCTCTAACATACTCGTACCAATTTAGTAATGATACCAAATAGCTTTATACTCTATGAATTACTGTATCATTACAATAATATATAATTATTGAACTGTTCTATTCCACAATAACAGTTAGCTGAATGAGTAATAGTCGATAAACAACTATCAATTCCTTCAATTAGTCATGTGTATGTATTTTGATGACTTCACTATACTTATAACAACAAATACATCAGTCGCTTTTGTAGCTTGTAGCGACTTCGTAGCGGTCTCGTAGCGCCGTAGTCAAGACTACGTATTTGCAATGTTCGATGTGAAAAATTGATGTAGAGATTTTAATTATTTTTGATGACAATGAACTGTGTGTATACGGTTGGGTATAGTTAGTACAATAGGTATATGATGTAAGGTATATGCAGGGTGTTGCAGTGGGTGCAGAGCACAGTAACGGACATCGATCGGGCGGCGCGCACCCCTCCCCCGCATCCTTCACACTAAGCATTATCTTGTATACAGATTGTATATACGCTACTGACTTATACATGACAATAATGAACCAATAGCTAATAATATTAATGACAGGACAATGCATGAGTCATGAAAATTAATGAATGCTAAGATGTTTAATATCTTTATAGTTATGAAGATCCTTAAATCAATATTTTAGTACTTTTAGAAACAACACTTTAAATATTTGTGATTTCTTATATTAAGTCCTGGGCTTCTACCCTTTTCGATATTTCCGAGACAGTCTGATATAATCACAACTAAAACATAATTAAATCATGAATATCAATAATCTCGTGACCTTGTGTTGAATTTTACTAATAAAGACGTTGTTTACTAATTACAGCCTCCGTTAGAAATTGGCATGAATGGTCGAGGTCCCACGTACGGCGAACCGCAAATGTGGTCTCATTACCAGGTGAGAAGCACACATACATGTAGACGAAACACTTACTTTATAATAGTTTTGATTTATAACAGATTTATTCTGACCCAATATGTTGATGCATAACTGATGTACTGCGGTAAACTATGTTTACATTGGACTTGTGGTGTGAGAACTCGACATCCAAAAGAAAAGTGCCTTAATCAAGTAAAAAGTTCTAAAACACACAGAAAAAAATGTGAATAAAGAAAAACATTTCAAGGAACTTTCCATGAACAGTTACAAAGATTTCAGAAACCACACAAAGTTCTCAACTTCAATGAATAGATGTTATTTGAGGCTAGGTTTTAATTGTTTTATTTTTTTGTTAGATGGGGGCTCTGAACGGGGGGTGGAGCGGCGGTCACGCCGTGAACGGCGGCTGGGGGTCACGTGGCCCCTGCTCGCGGGAACACATGCGGTACCCCACCGACTGCAGACCTATCAAGGTACAACCTTCACGCACACGTGTACTACCTTCTTATTGAATATTGGTACTATACTATCCATATAACTGTTCCAGGGCCCTCAAATGCCATCTCAAAACGCAATGTGTCAACAGAACGGGAGATCAACACCGTACCCGGTGTATGAAGAAGCGAATTACAGTCGTTCCAGTACTCCGAGACATGCCAAGTCTACCGAGTTCACTCGCGCGCCTACTCCGCAGGAGACCCCGAGGGTTCCGAGAGAACAGTTCTACCCGACGCCGCAGCGGTCGCCTCCCGAAGAGAAGCGCCCGCCGGTCGTCCCCTTACCTGCTTTCCAACAAGCTTTCGGCTCCACGGAAATCGGGAAATTTGCGGAAGCGTTCAGTCGAACAGAAGTGGTGCAGGACGAGGCCGCCAGCGACGGGTACCTGTTCGACTCGTTCCCGGAGTGGGAGGGCCCGGCCGAGCCGTGGACGGCGCCGCCCGCCCGGGACATCAAGTGCGAAGACAACTATTGATGTTATCTTCCATCTAGTCCTAATTTTAGGCGAATCCGCCTTCTAGTTAATTAGAAAATTATTAGTTTCACCACCATGTTGCCAAATGAGTAGCGATGAAGAGTTCGTGTCGTAGAACTAATAGGATGTGATGTTGAAGTAACCGAAGTGTACGAAAAGCGATCGTATAGTGGTGTGACGTCTAATTCAGTTTATTAATGTAGAATTATTATACTTAGTTAGACCCTTTAACTAGTTTTAGGTTATAAAAGATGAAATAAAATATGTTTGTTTATAAGATGTGGCAAGTTTAGGTACTGCATATAGGATAACTAAATGAATCATAACTCAATGTGCCTTTATTCGGAGAGCCCGACCGCCGACGCGCGGCGTCCCCGCCCGCGCCCCGCGCCCTGCGCCCGCGCAGCATTGAAACAAAATTACAATAGCAATTATAGGGACCAACGTTTTGACATTTATACACCACCCTAACGCAAGCATTGACGATGCGCAACATCAACGAACAAGTTTGGAACTCCAAAATAACGAAATTATTCAAATATAACAAAATTAAAATGCTTACCTAACCTAAGTATTTAGGAAACAAAACGATTAGGCTAGAATTTCACTTAAAAATACAAAATTATTAATATGTAGATTAATCATTATCACAAATTGTTAAGCTCTATAAAATAGCCTACTTGAGCTTTTGCGTACCTACATTTCAGCTGCTTTTAACACAATTCATTCTCCCTAAATTACTAAGAATGTTTTCTTTGTCGAGGTACGAGTACCAACCGTTACTTTAAAACTGTAACTTGCAAACGCGTTTAGGTCATTCATCGACTAAATCCAATCTATTGCAGTAATATTTGCTATCAAAAATGTAATGCGGTGTAAATAAGACATATAATTTGTCCATATTTGGGAAACTGTCACAGGTTGACGCCTTTTTATTTGGATATATTTTGAATGTATATTCTCATATACTTGCGACTATCGTAGAGGGGCTTCGCAGACGCCGCGCGGTTATACAAATCATTATGAAATTCAGGATGTTATGATAAAGTCTTGTGCAGTTAATATTAGGTAGTTAAATTTGATAAAAATTTTAAAGAAGTTACTTATGAACAAACGGCTTTTTATTAAATGTTAGGGTCCAAGAACTAAAACATTGACTGTTTGTTGTGATTTTAGTTTTATCTTAAAATCACAACAACAGTGTAGGTAAATTGAAATTTCCATGTTACAATTAATATAAAATGAAAGTAACCGTTACTCCCTTTAGTTCTGTGTGGTTGTTTGTGAGTGTATTTATGTTGTACCTAAACAAATTGAAAGTTCGATGGAATAGAAGTTATTTTT
Organism: Cyclophora albipunctata; assembly: GCA_963082685.1. Taxonomy (NCBI): domain Eukaryota; kingdom Metazoa; phylum Arthropoda; class Insecta; order Lepidoptera; family Geometridae; genus Cyclophora; species Cyclophora albipunctata. The sequence continues at coordinate 6,111,805 of OY720116.1, read as the reverse complement.
GTTAGTGTCTGTGATAATTGTGTGTTTATTGTGCAATATTTTAATATGTGTTGTTCCAATTTAATGATATAGGTCCCATGACCTTATTAGGTAATTATATGTTTAAATATACAAGATAAATACCATAATCTTAATTTAGTGATATTTAACAAAACATAAAATAATTAATCATGAGAATTATTAAAAGAAACCTTTTTAAAGGTTGCAACGAATTTTCAATATGAAAATACGGAGAAAAATTAGCCAAGAAATCTGAACTAAAATGTATTGATTTTTTATTTTTATACCTGTTTCCTTGAGATACATTCTTCATTTGTGAAATACTAATGTCCTCTTTTATTTCGAGCTTAATGAAAAGTATTTTGTAATATGCGGTGCATATGTAACTTTAACTTCCAGTGGTCTTCATTTTATAGAAAACCCGTCAAGTCAGTAATTTTTCGATCACTTTCGACAAAACAGCAAGAAACAATGGAGTGCCTTACGTAATTAATATATATGAAACTAGTGTGGATGAATTTTATTCTAGCATAATTTGAAAAAAAAAAACACCATAATAATATAATAGCGTAATTAAACCTTCTATAACGAGATCCGATATTTCATAACTTATAGTAGGTATACTAAGATAAATAATTCTAAAGTTAAAACTTAAAGTCATGTTTGTTTTAATTAATACTATTATACAACATTGGATACGCCTTATTAGTTATCTCAAAATTTTAGGAAGTATTCGAGTATGTTGAAATTATTTCTGTAGTTTTGTTTACATATGGTATACTATAGGCTTCTAATATCTTCCGATTACTCTAGCTATTATTTTCTATGGAATTTCCACTTTAATTTAGCTTGTCGTGTTCCCTGAATGTGTCATGAGAATATTTTGATTCATAAAGGGGAATGTAGTAAATTATATTTCTTGATATGATTGTGTAGTTACTTTACATTATAATTGTAGCCAGTGCCACACTATATATGTATATTCTACTTAAAGTAAACACCGAATATGTCTCCTTAGATAGTTCTATTGTTAAGTTAAGGGATTCGAGAAGAATACAATGAACTGTGTACGGACGGTACGAGGTCAAACCAATATATCTGAGTAGGTGTCCACAATTAGAGCTTCCCGATCGATATATCGATAACTTGGTCTACCATCAGTAATGTAGTCACTTGTCTCACTATTTATACTGTACTTTATCCGTCTCGCGTAGTTATTTACTAAATAGGCCATTTTGAATATTATACCAATTTAATTTTAGGCTTTAGTAGAAATTCAAAACTAGTTATAGAGCTGTTTGTCTAAAGTACTTACTTGGTAAACTCTGATGCTTCGGAATGCTTCTTCATACTTTGCAGATTGTGTGATGTGACACTGTGTACTTAAATATCTATTAATGTTAATATTTTGTATTGCTTAGCGTAGAAATATTGTAAACTGCACTATATTTTGCATTACCTCTCAAATCACGATTAAAATATTTGACATTACATTATTGTTATTAGTAAAATATCACAAAGTTTGATGCATTAGCGTGCCACTGACCGCCAAAATTAAAATAAATCTACAAGTTTTTTAACACATTATTTTCATGAGGGTAGCAGCAGTAGTGGATTTATATGATTCACTTTTAATTGATCAACGTTTAGTCTCGCCTCAATACTTATAGCATGTTACGAGCGACAACATGAAAAAAATGCTATATACAGCACAGTAATTTATACAAATTATTGGCTCCAATTAAAACTCCAAACTTTGATCAATTAAAACTCGTACACGGTGAATGCACTGACATGCTGTTATTTGTCATAACTTTATAGTTTTATCTTTTAAATTTCGTCGTCATTCTTTCATTGTTTCAATTGCATTACTAGAAAACAAATTTATTAATTGACCCCAACATCATTTGCCATTCTTAGGTCAAATTGTTAAAGCCAAATCGAGTAACTCCATTCTAATCTATCACACATGTCTACCTAGTTATAATTATTATAAACCTTGTAAATAGAGACATATTTAATTATATTTTGAATGTTTCACTCATATCAATCTAGAAAAACTGTTTATTAGCAAGATGTAAGGTTTGAATCCGATGACACGGAGGCGTTTGATTTATGGACATCAATGTACGATTCAATAAACACAATTATACTTATCATGCATTTTTATTACAGTAAGAAGGGTTTTTGTAATAATTTCGAGGATTTAATTGAAAAACGCAACGTAAAGTTTTTATTTTTATTCATAAGCAATAAAAAGTAATTTCCATATGTGTCACAAATATTAAACTTATCAAATACATTAGAACTAAATAGTACGTTAATAAAAATTAAATTAAGAGTAAGTCGGAAGCCACTAAAGGACTTATCAATATTTGATTTTACAAGCGACCTTAAGTGTTTCTCTTTTGAAACACGTATCATTGGTGGTAAGTGTCACAAGTAGAAATCATGCGATTTTATCATCGAGAATGTTCCAACAAACACTTTAACACCAATGTTCAAACTTCAAAACCATATTCAAATTGATGGACTACTTCTGAAGAAATCGGTCACTTCAATATTAATGTAACACCTGCATGCATACGGAATGTAACGTGAAGGCACTTTACGTTTTAGGCAATTTGCCATTCAGTCACAACAAAAAACAAGAGAAATGTTCAAAACAAGACATGTGCCACATTATTTAAATATAGAGTATCATTGTACATGGTACCTATATTTTTTATTAAAGAATAAACCTGAATAATATTTGCGAGTCTGCATGGAGGTTCTATTGAAGTTGGGTCGTCTCTTTTAACTAGAAGTAGCCCGCCAATTCCAAATTCCACATCTAAATCAATTGATAAGTATTAATCAATCACTTAAAATATATTACAATAGCCAAAACAAACGAAGTTGCACAACATATCCACAAACGTGAAATCATAAAAGTGTCAATACTTATTTTTAATATTAGTTACTTTCGTATTTTAATTCAATAAGTCTTTCTAAATATTCATTCATTTTCCTACGTTACTTTTCAAATGTCTTTGAAGTATGAAATACAATCGCAATTAACGAGCTCATCCTTCATTTCATGTTTCATTCATATCTTGTTTAATCATTTGTTAATTATATTTTCTTAGTATAATAATAATCTATAAATTGATGTATAAGTTCGTAATTATTAAATTCGAATATTTTAACATATGTATATTAATAAACAAGTTTTATTTCAATAAATAACTAAACAAAACTTAATGTGAGTTTTTAATAAAGTATATATTTATATATTATATGTCGCAATAAATAATATTTATTATAATATTAAATATAGTAATCATAACGAAACAACAACTCATATTTTTGGTTATTGATATTTAATAAAGTTTCGTCATTCCTTCATCGAAAACCGTTTACCTTACAGTTGTCAATCCTGTTCGTAGAGGTATTTATACACGAGTTGTTATATAAATATATAGGTGATATGTTCATCTAATGACAAAATACAGAGCTTTTAACATAAAGCTTATTACAGGAAGTCAATGAAAAGTTACTGTAATAGGTAAGTGAGTTGGAAGTGTGTTCGTTCCAATTAATTACCAACAAACATTTGAGAAGAAAGTTATCAGTCTTCATAAACGGTTTTCCTGAAGTTATGCATCATCAACAATGTAATTACTATAATATATTAAAAAGAACAACAATATTATGTAGTTACAATTATCTATATAATATAATTTTAATATATTATTATTTAATAAATCATAGAAACTTAATCGTGTAGGATACATGTCATATTAATCACCTAGCCTATGATAGACTTTCGAATTTGATCACGAAGAGAAATTATTATAAAACTACCTAGTGTTTGTTTGGGTGAGTGCAATCGAACTATAAGGAGTGAGTACTGCATTGCCAATGTGACCAAAATTAAATGTAAGTAAATTACAGCTAACTACTTTCAAGTTATTATACATTCAGACATATTAACGTTAAGTTGTTAAGCATAACAGTTAGAGGAATCCTAATTTGGCACAGAGGTTGAAACATATCACTGTAAGGACATCGGGTACGTAGCGGAATCAAATCAACGTTTGTTTCGGAAGTAGCAAAGTAATCAAGACGAGGATAGTCACTTGCAGGTTGCAACATTCATTTATCTACTAGTACATTTACTTTATAATAATGACAATAATTGTTATAATATATGAAGCATTCGCTTTCTCTTGCTATAATGTGTTATATTTTTTTTATTAAACAGTAACGAGGCCATTAATAATCATTCCTTTAACATTTAGCGTTTCAATAGTCTCGTCCATTTTATCTTAGAATTAAATAAAACTACTTTGATGATGTAATTGTTGTTTGCTTCTCGGCTGACTATCACCTCAATGATATCCTCGACTTTTAGGTATGCCTGTCAATGTATAGGTAATGAAACTCGGGTGTTTCAGAAACTGACTAACAAAGAGTTTTAAGCCACTTGTAAACTGGCTTTACATTTATGTAAGTAGAGTCTAAACAGGAGTCAAGTGCAATCTGCACTATGGCACAATTGGAATTGAATCTAAAGTTATTATATATACGGATTTTACAATTTTATATACAAAGTATGTAAACTAATGAAATATTAAATTATAATGAGCTTGCCCGCAAATAAGATACGCTCTCTATCTGAGTTATATTGATATGATTTTAAACATACGAGTATTATTGAGAGATGTGTCATTCAAACAAATGTACCATGAACTTATGTACTTAAGAAAGTGAACAGGAATATTTTACTGTTAATTCGTACATTAGTGTCAAAATTAACTAATTTATAATTTACGAACTGTGTATATTATCATTAATGGGTACACCATCTTTATCCTTCGGGTACGTTTCTGATACAATTCCTTAATCTATATAATATTCATAAGGGACTAGGTACCATGGAGCTGTCTCAAATAATCGTCAAATTATTGTGTATAATTAATTCATACCGTTAGGTTCATAATTATAAATATACCTCACACAAAAGCCGCACGCAGTCTTATTAGTTTTGAATACTAGAAAAGTAACATATTAAGACCTTTACAAAACTATATAATTAACGGTGATAAAGTATTATTGTTTCTGTTTGAGCCTTCAGAATATACCTTCACAAAACACATAAGTGGGGGAGACAATGATCTAAATGAGTAAGATCATATGGCAACGATCTCCGGTACTAAACTCAGGAAATGAAAGAACCTATTGAGCATGAAGTAATCATAATACGTGACGCGCCTTTATGTAGGTTGACAGGGTACACGTCAAATTGAAACAAAGTAGTTCTGAAAGAGAGAAAGAAAGGGGTAGCGGAGGAGCCATACGGCCTTAAAGTGGTAAGAAAGGAGCGGGCTGGGGTAGGGCGAGGGCGAGGGCGGGTGGTAGAGGTCGCGGGTCACGGGTCGCGGGTCGTGCTGCGGCGCGCGCGGCGCCTAGTGGCGGTGGTCGGGCGCGAGCGACTTGCGGCTGGCGGAGAGGTGGTGGTGGCGCGGCGCCGGGCGCTGCGAGCGCGGCAGCGTGGTGGGCGCCGCGCCGCCGCCGCCACCGCCGCCGCCGCCCGCGCCCTCGCTCAACATGTCCCGTGGCTTCCACACGGGCGACCCTACAACACACCAAACACCGAACTCTTTACACATCACTTATTCCATGCGACGATTTTGGACGAGCTCAATTTAGTAGATATCGTTAGCCAGGTGTCCGCGAAAAGAGTTGAATGTTTGATGAATGTTGTCGTAGGTTCGGGGCTGGAGCCCGGGCGGGGGCGGCGGCCGGGCCGGCGCGGGCGGATACGCAGGGAGCCGAGCGAGCGAGGGTAACTACGTCGGTCAACATTGTCATCGAACATTCAAGCGCTAGCGAAGTTTTTCGGCATCAGCTTTCCGGTACTATCTACTATATTATAATTTTGCGAATTAGCCTAAATACAGTTAATAAGTAGATACCTACGATAGGATCTAAAGTGCACCGATTGACAAAAGTTTTAAATAAATGATGAAAATTCAGATCGAGCACAATGCACATAGTCACAGTGGGACATCAGTTATTGCATGTGACTATTTGCAAAGTGGTTAGTCGGCTGACAGTTGTTAATGTATGTTGAGAAAGTTTTGTCACAGTGCAAGTTCTACGGATACAAGTAGACAGGGTGCAAAGCTACGTATACGGTAAAGCACTACGTGAATAGAGTAGAGATAATACATTGTTATCACCTAATATTAATTATCATCAATTCATGTTATTGTTACATTGATATTCAGTTACTTTGTTTACATATTAATAATACATAAATGCTTGAGTAAACATATTTTTATGCTAAAATACACCGACACTACTAATATTACCTATAGTATATAATTTGTGGGATACACTGGGATACATAAGACATCGTTATTCTATCTACTCTTTTACAATATCAAGGTTGGTGTTCTGTATTGTTAATAATTGGGAACAATAAAGTAAGTCAGTCGTTTAATATTATTTTCGAAAAGTACGACAGTATTGTGTATAAGTATTTGGTAAATTAATCGTAGAGGTACTAATCCTAACTAGTCGAGTAAGTAAAACACAAGGTACACGACACAGCCAGTTACAGATTTAATAAAACATTTAATTCTGTTTTTTGTATTTTTTCACAATATTTTATTTATAATTTACCACCACGAATGATTAAAATTTTAATTCTATGTTTAAAATACTTTAATGTCATATAACACATATTTAAAAAAGTTAGGACACATGAGCCATTAATACCAATAGTACCTATCGTAGCTTGGGGCTTAATTATCTATTATTAGTGTCTGAATGTGTGTATGTTCCTGTTCCTTTAAAAATTCCATTTCAATACATACGGACACGGAGGATACATAAGGACATAATTTGAAACAATCCTCGTTTGTTTTTAAACATAGGTATTAAATCAATACATTATAAAAAGAAGTAATGTGTAAGCAGCCTTTAATAAAATTGTTATGAATTGAATATTTAAAAAAAATAATTACTAATAACAATACCAACAGTCTTCAACTTATATTTGGTTGGGGCTCATGTATCCGTAACCTTAGAATTAGTCAGTTAAATACTACATAGGTAATTTTATTTATGTTTTATTGAATAATATTTAATGGTATGTCAGCGATGTTTCTATATAATCATGAGAAAACAAGGCAATAATATAGAAATGTAATAACAGGTAGAATGGAGATAAATATACAAAAGATAAGCAAAATTATTTATACCTAATTTGAGCAGGTACTGAGATGCATTTGCCGTTGGCAAATAGAAAAAGTTTTAGTAAAGAAGGTACGTTGAAATGGAAGACATAATTAATGGTACAAATCAATAGTAGAAGGAATTAAACGTAAAAATGAAAATAATAATACGATATACACGCACGATGGAGTGAGTATAGAATATACATCAGTACGATACCACAGCCATTATTATGTAATACTTAGCACTTGGATTTACCTAAAGTTACAATTAAAATAATCAACATCGCAAAGGTGTGCTGTTGTTTGCATTACCTAATTACGTAAATGCTACGTGAGGAATACGATGGTAACGATTATCTACGTCTAATCCCTAAAATGGGTAAACATTTCAAATCTGGTATAGGTAGGTACTCGGAGTTCCACGTATACAAATATGAACCTTGGTCTTCTCCATTACATATCAAATATTCAAAGCAATTAAACAAGGTTTTAAATGAATGGTACTTAAATAAGTGAAACGTTTTATACATATTTATTTGAACGTAACTTTAATAATATCAAGAACCTTAGGACACAATCATTACCTTGCATGACATCATTCTTACCCACACACCTACCTGACACTTCACTAATCAATTCCTTTTCGTGGGTATAATTACAATTAATAACGCAGACTCATCGTAGATAATAATAGGACAATATTAGGAATAAAATAATGTATAGATAAATATCGTAGTCAACAATCCTGTTCGTCGTGAATCCAATCGCGTAACAGTCTCGTACCATTTAGACGTGTATTTGGTTAAACTCGTTAGTTTCAGGTTTAGTTTGCGAGGGGGCAAGGCAAGCGGCGCGCTCGGAGGGGTCGTCCAGCGTCTCGACGCTGCTGCGCTCCGATGACGTCATCGAATGAGCCATCATTGACCTCCGGCGTGATTTAGGCGACTTGCCTTTCCCCCTATGCTAGGAGGTTTTAGCCTGCTTCTTCCCAGACAGGTAGCATTGAACACAAGTCGGGCGGTCCAGAGCACGTGCAATGGATTCGGTCGACTTTGACACGACTATCCCCATTTTCATAGCTTTGTCTTCTGCATTAGCAAGGTGCGAATAGTGAGCGACACGATCCAGAGAGTTGGTGCCTAGACGATGAAGAGCATCCGGAGCGGCGCGGCGAGGAGTGGCCGGGGAACGACTCGGGGACCTTCGCTCAATGCTGTGTTGAGGGGTGCGCATGATGCCCTTACGAGGTGGAGGTTTTGGCGAACTTTCGCGTGATCGTGATTTCATAATACTTCCGCGGGGAGATCGAGAACCGTCAAAGCTCTGCTGTGGCGAGCGCGCCGAGTCTGTCGATCGTTCGAAGCTTCCACGAGGCGAACGTCCCCTGTTCTTCAGGCTGGACTTGTTCGGAGATTTGCAAACGATTACTTTAGTGACGCGGTCGCGGTCAGGTGATCCTCGCCTCGGTGATCGATCACCACCAGCCTGTATTACTCTAATTTTCTTCTCAGCAGAAGGTTTCCTCTCAGGGGAGGACTTAAGGGAATGGAAGTCCTGCTTACCTAGCTCTTTAACCATTGTTGGTTGATACTGCGTCGGCTGATGCGAAGATTGGATGAGCCGCGCCTGACTGCCGGTGCTACCGGCGCTGAGGGTGGACGTCGTGCTAGAAACAAAAAAGGTGCTCTGTGACTCATCTAAGAGTTATGTTCCATGGGTGTGACATATGTATGAGTGAGATTATCGAACCTACTGCTGCTGCTTCAGAATGGTGATGTGATACCAGTCAGTGGAACCGCGTTACATCGTGGCCAATCGGTGCAGGCTTAATGATAAGACCCATACATATGTACCTGAGGGTGAGGTGGTTGGGAGTTCTGCCTAACCCTCGCTTGGCAGGCGGCTGCGGCGGCTCGTCCTCGCCCTCCGACTTGGAGCCGCCGTCGGACTTGTCGGTGTCCGGCGGGGGCGGGGGAGGGGCGCGCTTTACACTGGTTTCTGTTAGTATCGCAACAAAAGCGTATTAGTCACAGTTATTTACATGCAAGATAATACTGAATGCAATATCAATTAGCTATTATCAATTAGTTATTCACCAGTCGTATCTCCAAGAGTCTTGCTTCGGTGTCGGAACGCTGGTTCATCGGAGAGATCAGGCGGAGGTTCCTCAGCATCTTGTGAGTTTTCTCGTGATAAGTCACCGACCTGGAACATTATTGCAAGGTATGTGATGAATAAATAGTTACGTTACTCTTTTCACAAAAAATATGTTTAAAAATACCTCGATGTTTCCGGCTGATAACCGTTGTCCCGAAATCTTGGGTTTCTTTGTTTTTCCGAGAGTGTGGGATCCTTGCATTACTTGGACCTAAATTGAAAATAAGTTTTATTCTGGTTGACAAGCTCTAGTTAACTTAGTATACAGTATTTTTATTTTATATTATAATTTTCCGTACCTGGTGTTTAGGTCGATCAAGAGTGTGTGGGGCCCGCGGTGGAGGGGGTATCGGTCGGGCTCCAGGCAATGCCATGTTACGCACAGACTCGCGTATTATTTGACGAATCGTCTTCAAGAATGCATTACGGAAGTCAGCTGTGCTATAAATTAGGAAAAAAAAATTCAAAAGTTTATTCCTTGGACCTCTTTCAAATTTCGACTCTTAATATTCTTATAAAAATTTGAACTGTAGAATTCTATCTTTCTCTAACCTGTTAGATAACACATAAACCTTCTCGGAACGCCTCTGCAGTTGGCTCCTTAAATGTATGAGCTCCCACAGGAAGTGGCTATCCATATCCTTGGCTGAAGAAGCCCTCACTTGCACCTCAGTCACCGGAATCAAAACCTGATATCTGATTATTTCTACTTCGTTCGAATTGTTCTTCGATGACACTCCCTACAAATAATTAAGTTGAGTGTGAGTTTATTGGTCATTCTGAATTGAATTGGTTAAAAAATATGTTTAGAATCTCTTACCATTAACTTTTTCTTTTGTCTCAGTCTTTCTTTACAGAGGAAGACAACAGCTGATTTAAACACAAAGCACATAGCATGCAATTCTAATCCCTTTTTAATTTTTCCTAAGAAGTCAGAAATATTTAACCATTCTACTCCACCATAATATAATAAATCACCTGGAAACAAGAAAACTAAGTTAAGGTTAATTAATGTTGCATTGTTAATTAAATTATAATATGTTTTATAGTTTGTTACTCACCAGGACTTAGATCTATAGGTTGCTTGCAAGACTTCTGGTGTTGCCTAAACAAGTGATCAAATATAGCACCATATTCTTCGTGAATTCGTTGCATTTCATTAATGTGTTCTGCAACTTTTTCCATTCCCTTGAGAGCCTCTGAAAATGTTAAGAACACTCATGTATATCTGGGTACGAAAAGGAATATAGGAGACATTAAAAAGGGTATCGCCTCATACTCACCAACTAAATGAAGATGCTCTTCAGAATTTAAATCAGTCAGATTTCTTAATTGTTGAAGCAATAACGGATACTTGAGTATCCTTTGGATTGGTTTAATTAAGTACGATTCCAGAGTTGACGAGTGTTGTTGTTTCGGATTCCTAGCCGCCAAAAACTCTTGAAGTGCTTGATTTCCTTCATCTAGTGGAAAAAACATACTTGTTCAAAATACTCGGATGAGTTAAGAAATATAATTAGAAATTAATGTAGAATACTGACTCGGATGTAAAACTTTCTGGGCTTTACTATGGCTGGCACAGAAGGAACTGTACAATTTGAAGTGGTTGACGTAATACAGGAACGCATTTCCGACCGCAAACAAAACATTCTGTAAATATAAAACAACAATAGATTTATAACGTAGAAGTTTATTACGAAGAAACGTTAATTGATAAATACAGTATATAATACAATACCTTAAATTGGTTAGAGAATTCAAAGTGATGGAAGTTAGGCTCCGCCTCAAGCGCTTCCTCTAAGTTTTGCAAGAATTGCCGTTGGAAAGTCACTATCTCCTGAATGTTTCCAAACAGCGCGTTGATCTCGGCGTTCGATAAAAAAGTTTCCCTCTTCAGCGGCTCCAGATAATTCTCCAGCAAGTTATTGAGGTGCTGAAATTGATACAACTCACTTCAGAAGATGCTTCCAACAATGAGCTTCCGAATTCTTATAATCAACGACGCTTACAAATGGAACAAAGCTATTTCACTAAGGTCTGTCTATTATTCAAACAGGCTAAGGTACCAAAAAGATTTATAACATTCATTTGATTTTCGACAAACGTTTTAAATAACAAATCTATCAATTACGAAGACAAACTTCGAAAAGAACATTCAAATTTTTCGCAAACGAAGGCACAGGTGCGACTGTTTTATGGAATTTATAATATGTTGTAATAACTTCATCAAAGTTTTCTCATGCATATTTATTGACCATTGAATTCTTCAGGAAAATTATGCCATTCAGAGATTTCGAGGGTGACGACAAAGTTCGAGCTCAGTAGTATTAACTACACAAGTTACGCGTATTAAGTAAAAGCGCCCCAATCTAGCTGCATCATGTCGGTTGAGTCAGTTAGTTCAGTGTTTAACTTACGAGACACACAAACTATTCGCGGATGTGTCGCAAAGTTGTCGCACTATGTCCTCGTTACTGGTACATTTAATACTACTCTGAAATTATGTTGTTATAACATAACGAACACAAGCTCGTCTAATAACTTGTTCCAAACTGGTAAAATAACAGAACGTGTCAAGCTACGAAACGTAATTATACAAGGCTTTGAGGCGAGTGCCGTTCGTCTGACAAGGTATGGGGATTGCGGATGATTCCAATCTATTTTGCAATATGATACAATTCGATTATCACAAAAATATACAACTACCAGTATATAAAACGGCTTCATGTTTATTTACTCAACAACATTTCAGCTTCCTACTAAGATGTTCATAATAAGCTCAAACGTTCAGTTGCGACGACTTGAAAGGTTCCCTTGAGATAGTTTTTGTCCTGTCCTGTCTCTACCAAAGGAATTAACCAGTCAACTGAGACATTGTAAGCCAACTATATCAAGCCTTTGATGTTAGGAACTGACCTATAATGTGTCTGTTTGATGTAGACGTGATTTAACACTAAAGTGCTCGTTCCGTTCTTATCGTAAACGCACTGGGATGCTAATTAACCATGAAGGAACAAATCTAGCAACGTTTCCGACAGTGCTAAATTTTAATCCACCCCAAAAGACGTTGGAAAGCCACAGTATTTAATGAATAGCATATTAATATAATAGGAAAGGATGTCTTTTATGTACCTGTCTCCCTTTGATCTTTTATCATTAACTTGGCAGATTTACTCCGGTAAACTTGGATGAGATTTAACAAATTACCGTGAGTGCAGATTTAAGGGGCGTTGCGGACACTTGAACTTGTATTTTGTTTTTAGGACATAAATAGAACATCTCATACGTTTACAATTCAAAGACTATCTAGCTCATCATATATGCCTATAGCCTTACCTTCACATAAGCTCTTTCGGTGTCAACGAGTTCTAGTAGGACCTTCTTGAGCTTGTCAGCATCTGAGAGGTGTCGTGACGGCGTGCCGGCCGCCGCGCTGGCCACACTGCCTGTGGGGCTGCCTCGGCGGGTTTCGGCCGGGGAGCGACACCAGCCAGTCACTTGTTCGGCACTCTACATGATGCAAGAAAATATACATGATCTTAAACTATACTGCCCCTGTATGATGCAAGAAAATTGGAAAAAATAAACTCTGTAAGCATTTCAACAATAAGGCTGCCATGAGTTTTTGAAGGGTCCCGAAAACACACCCTGTGATCACTCATAAAGAAACAAAAATATTTTCTAGGACAAAATAAACTTTGAGTTAGTAGCATAAAACTTGAATATGTACAACATATGTTTTATGTATACGGTTTTATTATCCTTTTTATCATCGTCTTCCACTCGTATGAATCTTTTATCATCACAGCCACCGATTCATATTTTATTTAAATTTTCATTATTCTAAATAAACTATTGGGAAGGTTTTTGTAGGGCTATTGAGAATGTTATGCAAACTTTTTTTGGCTATGCTTGTTAGATTGTTTGATTGCATTCTTTGATTTAGGTTCCGTAACCAAATAAATTGCATTTAGTAAATGCCTTCCTTAAAAAAGTAAATAAGTTCATGTAGTTTAGTAACCATGGTGTCGAAGTTTTAGACCGCCCAAAGGCCGCCGAAATACACCTAAAATACACTCAATATTGATCTTAAAAAACAAATGCTGCAATTTGAGGTGAGCGTCATTTGATTAAAACCTCTAAATAAAAATACTGAGGTATATCAAGTAAGTAAGTCTCGGTGCCTTATACGGATTTAAAATAAGAATAGGAAAGGGCATGTTCCACTATCACAATTGTTATTAAAGCCTCGGTAAGGGTGTAATAGATGACTGGTCGTTTACTCTGTCACCCGGCTATACTCATACACACATACATAGGTGGTGTACTCCCATCCTTATGATTCTAGGTGCGATGTAACCAAAGATAAAGCGTTACGTAATCTTGTGATAAATTGCACGCGCGTCCAATATCAGTTTCACTCGGCTTTTATTTGTTGGTAAACTGCAATATCTTCTTCGTTCGTTGAAATTATGGGGTAAATTTTTTTTTAAAGACTATTTTTATTTATGAGTTAGAATTGATATAAGAGGCTTTTTGTTTATTAACTGTGATGTTAAAGTTTCGCGTTTCAATTATATTTTTGCTGCTATTATATAAGAAATCGTTTTGACATATTTCCAAAGCAACTCGTCCATACAAAATGGCCACTCTATACAATTCGCAGCGCCGAACCCTTGTCAACGATTACAACACGCTATTAATACATCAGGCCTCATATTGTAATTTATTAGACGGAACAAGGACTTTTCAAAAGGGTAATCATATTTTTAGGCAAAACACCGATAAAATCTAACAAGATTTATTTTATACGTTGTTTGTTCCGGTTGAAGTAATATGTAAAAGTATAATCGGCTGGTTTATTAATTTGTACATCTGTTATGGAAAGTGATCAATGACAATATTTAAAAACTTATTCAGTTAAATTTTAAAAACATTCTTGTTTCAACAGCTGAATTTTCAAAATATTACCATTATAAAAAATACTTCATGATATAAGCTAGTTAACAGTAATAATGGTACAAAATAATCAAATATAATTCACTAAGTCTGGTGAGCAATAATGTAGCCTGTAACATTTCAGTACAGAGAAAGCCTCTACTGAAGATCTTCTTCTTCTTCTTCATCGAGTGGATGGTCAACCTGACCAAACCTGGTGTCAGAGTTATAGAGCCGCCAAAGGCCTCTGACGTGGCTCATGTAACGACTACTATCCGTAGAAAGTAACCGGGACCGACGGCTTAACGTGCCCTCCGAAGCACGGAATCATCTTACTTTCGGGCAATCAGGTGATTCAGCCTGCAATGCCCTAACCAAACTGAGGACAGTCTCACAAAGTGATTTTTGTGAGGCATCCCCACCGGGAAACGAACCTGAGCCGGGTACTCAAACCACAAGACCACGGAGGCTGTTTACTAAAGATATTAAAGATGAAAAAGATGCGATGCGATATTGAATAAAAATTGTGCATAAGTATGGAAATCACGTAGATTATTTAAAATTATCTCGTTAAAAAAGCGTTTGTTTGGTTTTAAACCAATATAATTTGCTTACGGGCAAGTCTATTGAAAATGTATTTTTGCAAAAATAAAAAAATGATTTTGCCGGATCTGATACAAAAAGCACCCAAAACAAAGAGTTTTGGATATACATTGACATACCTAGACTATAGGTATGACGGTACAAAAGCTTTTATTTTGCTGTAAAAAATAAAACAATACCAATACGTTCTATCTTTGTAAGCATTTCACGAGTTTTATTATTTGTGAAATGCGATAGGGTACCGCTATATTACCTATCGCAGTAACGAGAAAGGAGAATTTTCATCTGTATTCATGTTTATATTTTTATCAGTTATGTAATACATAATTTACTTAGCCTTAATTTTGTATTTATCTACAGTCTAAAATTAAAAACAAACATTAAAGTTTCTTCTGAAAGTTAAACGACTATAAAATTACGGATTAAAATGCAATTTGGCACACACTGTAAGCTACAATCTGGTCAAACATTTCTGGTATTCTTCATTTTTCAAATTGCCTTAGAGATAGCTTCTTTGCGTGTGTGATGGTGAGGTCTTGCTACTTAGTAGGTAGTAGGTAAATACTAAGAGCAGTGCTAGTTAAGTACTAAGTGTACTGACCTTGAGTAGATTTTCAATCTCGAAGGAGTTAGTTCTGGAGCTCACTTTCGGCGGGCCGGAGTTGAGCCCGTCGCCATGGCCGTCCGTCTCGGGACTGTACAACTCCTTGCCTGTAATAAATTACATTCATTTACCTTCTCTAATAAATTGTACGACACGAGTATATAAAGAGCTACCTACGGACTATACTCGTATATGTGTACATAGCTATCTTAGTCCGAATATAACGCGTATATCGTTTTGTCTGTGTCAGGATTATATATTAAGCATGAAAGCATGCTCTAGCATTGAGACATTGGAAACCAATAATTTCATAGTGCTTGTTCAAAAACTGTGCATTCAAATAGAGACGCTTCTATCGGTACTCCTCTGACACAGTATTTATATTAATTTAGTATTTATATATAGACACAAACATAATATTTTATTACAGTCAAATATCAATTAACATTGAAATAAAAATCGAAAGCTGTAAAAAGCAAATATCGTAAAACGTTATAAAACCCTCACGTTCACCGTAACCGTAAAAAGTTATCCCTGGCCGGTATTACAGCGAACAGTTTTGAAACAGTTCGCAACCAAAATACGATTACAAATGATTATATTATGTCGAACGTGTAATGACGGTGCCGTCGAGGTAATCTCTTATTCAAGTCAGAGGTCAGAGGCGAGATGGCTATATCTACCGCATAATCAGCGGGTTGCGGGTGTTGCAAAATGGGTCCCAATTACTAGGTAACGACGCCGCCGCCGTAACCATTCACGAGGTGGTCCGACTACTTGCACACTTGGGCATTCCACCTTCCTTCCACCTGAAGGATTACGACCTATTGAAACCAGAATACCCCAATTCAATAAAACATTTATTGTAG
The DNA here is from genome assembly GCA_963082685.1 of Cyclophora albipunctata. Taxonomy (NCBI): domain Eukaryota; kingdom Metazoa; phylum Arthropoda; class Insecta; order Lepidoptera; family Geometridae; genus Cyclophora; species Cyclophora albipunctata. Next base: position 6,095,405 of record OY720116.1, on the reverse strand, counting down.
TTCGGTGTAATAATTTAGTTTGCCGTCTAATTGAGGCGGTCTCTCCATGTCAGAACATATAAAACTGTACAATTCATCAGAAACACATAATTGGTGCTTTTTGAAAATATGGAAAAGTATAACAGTTAAAATAAACGCCCTCCTGCTGTTAAAACTTTTAATTATAACACTTTACATAACGATCAAGACGAGAAATTTGAGCACTTTTCACTGAACTTTATTTAAATATTCCAGAATTAGATGCCGAACGAATTTTATGTTTTTACAAGGATCGATCTATTTAAAATGCTTTAATAAGAAACGTTTCAATGAATCCTCTGTATTTGTATAAAACTCAATAAATGGGAATATAGATAACGATAACAAGTATGCGGGTACGGATACGCCAAAACGTAAAGGAGACGTTTTCAATATGCCTAACCGTTATCAAAAGAGATGTCGAGTTTCAATAACACGAGAGGAAATTACAATGCTCGTGATGAAAGTTTCACGTGAAGCTCGCTTTATGACAAGAAGTCACACAATGAGTTTTTGGTCGCGGAATGTCAACATCGGGCACAAGCAAATAGCTCGCGGTGAGGTCACGGCCTTTATTTAGAGAACGCCTATTTTTGTCTTAAAATTGGCACGGCGCTTTTTAAAACTACATTTCTTTTTTATTACAGTTATGACAGCAAAACTGTGGCTGGAACAATAAATTTCTGTTGTCAGATAAAAAAGGTCAGGAGGTAAATTATATTCAAATTAAAACAGCACTTTATGAAGACAAATGATGAAAATTCAATTAAGGTATGAAGGAAATATATAAAAAGAGTAATGATGGTGGGTAAGTTGATGAGCAAAACAGCAGTTTCATCTGTGGGGATTTGATAAGCAATAAATAACGAGTTCCCGTTGGAAGAGCCGGTATTGTTCCCGTGCGCGCTACTCGGTCATGTCAAGCCGCCCGCTGCCGATACACTTGTATTACTCGCGAAAACAAACAATTTCATTCAATATGTAGTCGTAATAGCCCACTCTATATCTGAACAATAACATCCGATACTCATCAGACCGAACGTCGGTATGTACTGTTGTGTGTGTGTGTGTGTGTACAGTTTTAAGTAATAAATAAACCCCGCAATATAAACACCGCCGCTGGCTAAAAATAACGAAGGATGAGGACCAAAAGGACATCGTTAAGAAATTACTCAATAATTCATTTCATAAGGAAAATGGGACTGACTTTCATAAATATAATTTATAATAGCCCACCCTAAACAAATTTAGTCAACCCTTATTTTGGAGAGTTAAAAGTAGTCGGACGTAAAAATGGGTCAGGCTTTAATATTATTTCCTTCGACGTTGATCAAACCTAGGAAAAATGTATCCATTTATTACAAAATGTATAACATTTGGTGACCTTTTACGATATTAAGTAAGGGTAGCATTCGATTTATTTGGTTGGAAGCTTGTTGGAAGCAATGAAATATTAAATCAAATTAAGGATTTATTATGCTTGAATATTATTGAATAAACAGGGGAATCACTAAGTAGATACCATGTTACCAGGGAATGTTTCCAATCGAAAAGTTTAATTTTATCGCTTAATGTCAAATAAGAGCATGTGTAATTGGGCGGGTTAACGATGTGGCTGGAGCGAAACGTTCAATAAGTGAACTCGGTGTATGTTTCGTTATTGGATACGTAACGGTATCTGTTACAGTTGGTGTACGTACGTATGTGTGCGCATCGCTACCATGAGCATTCTGATTACAACAGATGTTGTGACTATCAAATGTTGATTGCTATGCTTATGAACGACGGACGAGAATTGCGCCATCAGAATGTACGGAGATCGATAACCCGCATCGAGCAAAATAACTTAGTTATTTTGTGATGCACAAAATATAACTGGCTGTCAGCCACATTCGAAAACGGAGACTTAGGGCGGGTAACGATGCCAAGTATTACATAAACACGATGATTGAAGAGTTACTTGTTAAGCGATAGGCATCCGATGTAAATGAAACGTTACAACTGACAACACAAAGCACCGGATCATTAAAAATGAATATGAATTAGATCAAACACTTGACCTGAACTGAGCTTTAATATGAATCTCACCATATAATTAAACCTCTTCTCAATAAAGGTGCTTAGAATGTATTAGAAGTTACATTTCAAATTAATGAGCTCAATAATTACTTTAATTATTGGAAAATATATATGTATTTACGTGATTACACAGGTTTATACAGGGTGACACATAAGACGTAATACGAAACATGTTTTTCTAACTTACCTACCTAGTTCTAATAATCCGAACTATGTTTCGTGTTGTTTAAATAATCGCAATCGTTGTACCATTGTTTTAATTATTTCCGTTATTTTTGACCCCATCATGGTTACCCTAACTACTTTGTGGAAAACAAAAAGGTTGAAACTACTTTGTTGTAAACACTCACCTTCTTTATCATCATGACTGATAATTTAAAAATAAATGACACATCGTTGAAGTTAGTTGTCATAACAAGAAAATATTGATTAATCAGTTTCATTTGGAGATTGAAAAAATGTAATATTCGTTAATAATAATGCCACCTCCTTATCCATTCACAAACATTCAACGATTACGTATGGTAGAATTTTATTTTACGTCGCGGAGTACGGTGCAGACGCAAGGTCTTTTTCATGAACTCTACCCAGAGAGGTCGTAACGGTCCTGTAGAATGGCCCCCTCGTAGTCCAGATCTAACGCCGCTGGATTTTTTTTTTGTGGGGTGAAGTTAAAAGGCAAGTTTATAAACGTCAATCAGATACGGTCGCAGAACTCCGCCAAAAAAGTATACAAGCATTTGAAGTTGTGAAAGCCAACGAATTTGTACTCGGTAGAGTTCAGAGGAACATCCGACGTCGTGCAGAGCTTTGCGTTGTGGAAGGCGGTGACCATTTTGAGCACTTGTTGAAATATGTTTAATTTTAATAAGATACTGCATACTTGTAAATAAATGATTTGATTTGTTTTACCAAATCTTTCACTTGTGTATTGATATCAGAAATTACTTCTGGCGACTGACTAGGTACTTGGCACACAGAGATTACGTTAGATAATGTGACAAGTACCTAATAAGTATAACTAACATGACGTCACATGACGTCACCAAACGTCCATAGGGTGACCAAACTTACAGGAATTTATTAAATTATTTTGTTAGAAAATTAGCAAAAGTTATTTAGATGAATTTTAATTAGTGATGTAGTGAATAACGTTCTTTGTCACTAACCTAACCATAATTAATTATTTTGTACTACGTCTTCTGTGTCGCCCTGTATAACACTTCATTGATATTTTAGGTAAGTCTTAATTGCGTCTTCGAGGGTTACCGCGGAATAATATTAATTCGTTGATAGCTCAATTAAGAAGGGCGGCTCACTGCGAATACTAATAGTTATTTTTATTAGATATTGTTAGATTCTGAAAGGGTTAATATCTGAAAGGTTGGCATGATGACGCAGCAGGGTTAGCGGGCGGGGGGCAGGGGCGGGAAGCGATACGACACCAAAATATAGAATAAGCTAAAAGCTCCCCGGTAAATAGCAATTTGCCAAGTCATGGTTGTGACGACCCGTGCAATACTAGACGTAATGACTAATGAAAAAAATAAATTTCACGCGTAAAATGTTTCCAGCTTCTTCCGCTATAACTAGAGGAAAACACGACGGAGCAACTGATGAAGGTGTTAAGTTAATCGTCATTTTACACAGTTCAGCAGAATTTAACAGAATAAACGGCTTATTAAGTAAATGTAAATGTGGCGAAACAGCGAAGTTCGCAGTTCAACACCTGGTGTAATTTTAACAATTAATCACCCTTCAACGGAGCCTTGCGGTCGCCATCAAAGGTTAAATACTTTCTATTCTTTGAACAGAAAGCTACGTACCCTTTGAAATTTCGAGAATATTTATAACGTTTACACTTGAATATTTTATGCAAGATTGATATATTTATTTTTGGTGACATTCGCAAACATCATTTGATGAATGAAGTAATGTCGAGTTACATTGACACGTGATCTACAAGTGAGGTATCACACCGTTATTGCCGGATTCGGCGTTCAGCTGCGTAAATCGTTTAACTTTCTCAGAAACAATGCTTGAGTAAACCACAGATATTTGTTAAGAGTTTCAGAGTTTCAGGAATTCGGGAATCAGGTAGCACGAGTGTTGGAGGGTGCCGTTTCAAATAAATCTTTCTTTATACTTCCCCTTAAATTTAAACGTGGTTTAGTGAATTGCGGTGTTTGTCTTGTGGTTTTATTTAAGTACCTAAGTTTAAGATACACCTTTACAGCAGCTTTTAAAGGCTAGTTGGGAAGAAAAATAATGATGGATTTCAGAGTGATTTGGCCACGAGCTATGAGTTACAAAATCGATGATGTGGTTTCTAAGAAAATATCTTTGTATCTCTTGTAGTTTCAGACTTGTCCCTTGACTAGTTTGAAAAAGGCACTCTATAATAGGTAGCATGACCTCTATAAAAATGATATCACTGGTTTGGCTTGACCGATCGTAACGATGAGGGTACGGTTAGGGTAAGGTACTCACTCCAAGCAGGTGCTGGTACAATGAGTCCCGATATCATATCATCAGAGATGACGGGCGGGTCGCTGGGCGGCGGCGGGCACACGAGCGAGTCGATGATGTCGTCGGTGGCGGCGCGCATCACGCCCGTCAGCTCGGGCGGCTCCGTGCGTGAAGACCTGCGTTTACGAGGAAGGTGTTACATGAGGAGCTGTAGCCAAGAGCTCGGTTACTTATTTTATTAAGTTATATAAGAGATTCTCACTTTTTGAGAAATTGTAATAAACAATTACTCATTTTATTACATTACCCTAAGTTTTGCTTACGTTACACCCGTTCCCGCAGGAGTTCATTGCATAATGCAACTCATAACATGTAGATATGTAGAGTATCAACGATATTGAATATTATGTGTTAAAAGATTCCGTTGTAGATTGTTGTAAAAAAAATCCACGAATTATGTTAAAACATCGTTAGTAGTTAAGAAACTTCAATTGCAATCCGAACATTAATTCAAATATTGGAACTGGACAGAGTATGAAGCAACTAATACAACATAGGTACCGGAGTTTGCACAAACTGTCGTTTTCTGTGAAAACACATGTCACAGACAGATTATGTCGTCAGCGGTTACGCAAAGCGGAGAGCCCGCAGGTTTCCTGTGGGACGGCTTCCACGAACATATTGATCCGATGCCATTTCCAGATTAGATCATGTTCACATCCAATATATGTACAAACAGACTCCTCTTCATTTACAGAACACTCGGAACATTCCCCGTCAAAACATTTCGTCAGTCCTATTCCGCCTCTATCACATTTCGTTTCGTTTGAAATTCCAATCAAAATATTCGCATATCGAATTCTCTTTAGCAAAATATTTAAATATTATAAAATATCTATAAATATAGCTTCCGAGAACATGAATCGACGAATTGAGAAAATAATTTCAATAAAATACGTATCTGTCTCGTCAATTGGAATTTCAATACAAATAACAGACATTTTCGTAGAAAAATGCAAAAATAAAATCTGCAAACTGAAACGACAAAGAACGAATATTACAACTGAAATCGGTTGTTTTCAGCACAGTCACGATAATGAAGACGAAACGAGAATGTTTTTATTTTACAAAAATGGACGGAACTGTACGCGTAGGCAACGTAGGCACCTTTCAGAAATCATTCGCATCATTTATCTCTGTTTTTAATGTTTCACAATTGTTCCTCAGAGTGAAGATAAAAAAACCATTACCGCTGACACTGAATAACAATCACGTCTCATTGTGTAACATGCTACATGAATGGTTTTCAGAAGTTAGATATTTGATTCGTGGCACGTATCGTGATTTTGCTAAGAATACACAATCAGTTTCAAAAGTTGTACATTGTTTATACTTTCCATAGAGAGCAAGATTTATAATCTCAGGAACATTAACAACATAATTCATTATTATACATGAATTACAAAGTTTACGAGACAATAACAAAGTTATCGTTAAAGCAGCGGGCGGGAGGCAGGGTATGGTAAGAAGGCGAGGTAAAACAACTCACAAGAGTAATAATATCGTGTCGCGAGCGTTCGTCTCATGATGACATTTGTCGGGAAGCATTATTTGAGGCGACGCGACGCTATGCGCGACGCGGTGCGGTGCGTCGCGTTGTGTCGCGATGCGGTGTCGTGTGGTGCGGTACGGCGCGTCGGAGAGGCTCAATTGCGGTCGCGCACAATGGGAGCGGCTAGGGCAGGTGAGATGCAGGCGGGCGGCGGGAGCGAGGGTGTATGTAGGTCGCACCGACCGCTTCACTAAACTTGTCGCGCCCGCGAAAGGTCAGGTGTATAAGGGCGGGAAATGCCGATGAACAGCTTTCCACTCAGCCCGGGTCCGGACGCCGCGCGCTTTAACTTCCGTTTATTAGGTGCCAGGCGGCGGGCTTCCGTGCCCTCGCGAGTGCTTTAACCCGCCGCGAAATAGGAACGGAACACTTGACTTTTTGTCGAGAAGCTCGCTACCCGACGGTCGACGATTTATTCTAATTCGATGTTAACGAATGCGCATCGCCGTTGGGTCGTTCGATTAACGAACGGCCTCAGCTCGGTCGAAGACTGCCGGATATTCATTAACATGGAAAACGTAAAACTAGACAATCGAGTTGATTGTTCTATTTGTGTCCATAATTATGCAAACTAGTTCAGCAAACTCATTTCGGATTATTTAACAAAGGGTTGCGGCTGTAAGGGCTATTATTAGGTGTGTTGCAGTGTGTAGGTGTGTGTGTGTGTGTGTGTGTGTGTGTGTGTGTGTGTGTGTGTGTGTGTGTGTGTGTGTGTGTGTGTGTGTGTGTGCTTACCGCATCATCATGACGAGGGAGAGCTCCTCCTGCAGCACACTCTCCAGGTACATCATATCTAGGTCGGACACTATCGCTCCGTTGATCACCATTATCTCATCGCCTTTGATTATACCTGACACAAAGTGGAATATCACGATTGTGTTCACGTTTGAAACGTCGATTATAAAGAAACCATCACGATTAAAAATTCAACTGGTGGTCTACAGGATATTGATTCCTAGCATTATAGACGAGGAGTTGATTAAAAAGAATTTTCCATGCCGTACTGTTTCGCGGAAAATATAAAGTAGGCTTAACATAGAACAAAGGTTAAGTAAGGAACAAGTTTTTTGCTTACAATGAAAAAGTGAGTACATTATAAGTTTCTGAAGTAGGCTTATAAAATCGGGAGGAAAATAATATAACTTTTGTTGCTCTGCGTGTGAAGTGGAAGTGTGCTCGAATATCACATGATATTACCGTTTTGCATGGCGACGCTCTTGTCCTCGACGCGGCTCACGTAGCAGCAGAGCTCGTCCTGCCGCTCCGCGTTCTCAATCAGTTCTGCCTCCACGCTGAAGCCCCACATTTGTTCGAGCGTAGTGCGTTGTAACTCCACTTGGTACAGAATCTTGGCACAAACTTCGACCACTTCATGCGTGTGCAACTACGTACAAAGAGAATGAGTAGATATATATCTGTTTCATGTGTATAAAGGATACTTTTTTCTTTCATTCAATGAAACTCTGGTACGATATCGGACTAAAAAGACAGTATAAAACTAAAAAGACACTATGGAATAGAAATAAACTCTACATATAATAATATACCTTGATTCGCGGAGGTATAATATTAATGAGATTTACTTTGTAAAAGAAAATGCACGTTTGAGCTATCTAGAGCTCAGATTCAGTTTTCCAGTTGGATGGCATCTTTGACCGTTCAGAGCTGTTTTTATCCACGTATTTTCAGTTTATTCAGATACCTACGTAGACAGGTAAGACTTTTAATTTTTTGTAGTTTACATAAAATAATAAGGAAATAAGTACTGAAACGAAATACGAAATGACAAACAAAAAAACTTAAAATGTTGAATCATCCATATTTCTTATAAAAAAGTCTTAAGTTTAAGATCATTCTGAGAGGAAAATTGTTTCTTTACCGCCGTGATTCAGAATAAATATTCTAGGATACCCTTAATCCGTGCCCTGTCGGACCTCAATCAAAGAAAATGTAGTAAATCCGAACAAAAGCGTAGGAGATTAAACCACAATTACATTGATCAAAACCACACTTCTTGTGATTTAAGTACCGACCAACCCGCACGCGAGTTAATTAGACAAAAACATTAATCATAATCACATCTACATACCTGCAGTTTGTTTTTGTAATTATGAACACGATTTCAAACCTGTTGTTGAAAAGGTTGAAAAGTTGTCATCTAACCTAATAAAACTTTGTGACGAATTTCATCTCAAAGGATAAAATGATATTTTCAAATGTATACGCTTTACGTGTTGTTACGCAAAACTTGTAATGGAATACAATTTAACTTAGTTACGGGGATTCTGCATTTTTTGATACGAAGTGATACAACTTTTGTGATAACATGTGAGGGTTAAATTGCAAGATGAGTCGAGATTGGTTGCCGCTGTCAAACCCTTCTCATGACGCGACACGTACGGTGACAAAACATTTTTTACACTTTTATTATCCATCCTCTTGTTTTGTAGTCCTGCGCTAAATTCGTTTTTATTAAAATCACGCACGTTCTAAGTGATTTCGTGCTACAATAACGAACATGACACCTCGGCTCGCCATAAAAATGTAAATCCACTAAGTTTTTTAATTAATCGTGCTATCGTGAAACATCGCGACAGGGAGCATCATTAACTTAATTACTTGGATTGTTTTAGGATAATGACAACGATTCTGTTTCGTTAAAAATTGTTAATTACATTATAAGTGAGCCCCGGCCCTTAATGTATAAGTACGTATTCAAATAGACTGAGTTTTGTTAGTATCTAGAGTATCTTTAAGTATTCCATTACCGCCAATTTTTTTATAAACAGAATATTTAAAGCTCTAAATGGAAAACTCTATCAATAAGAAAGTTTGGAAACAGTAAAATCAATACTTGTTTATACCGATATCTAAGTAGTTGAAGTCAAAGTTTAATCATAAATTATAATGGATCGAAGTTAGTGTTGTCCAAAGTTCCAATGCGGGTGCAAGTTAGCGGTTGCATGTAGGCATAGTTTAGTATTTGCCAAATAGCTGGGGATTAAGTTCGGCAACGAGCCAGTGCAAAAACTACCGATCGGAATTCCGAGTTAGTTGAGTGCCAGTTAATGTTGGGTGCAAATATTGGACAGATTTATTTATTCAGCTTTTTGTCTTTACTTTGGAAATAATCATTAAAACTTCCCCAACCGATATCATTAGAGAACCTGTGTTTACGTAAAATTATTCGTTTTACAAGGTTATATGTATTTTATCGACCATTATCGACCATGGTCAATGCATTCTACTCCCGAACATTTTCGTGTGCTCGCATAGGATAATCTTGTAAATGCCAATTCTCTCAGTGAATAATTTTCCACAGGAGACACGCAGAACGGACATGTAAACACGCTTTAGGTACTTACGTATGTTTCGATGAGGTCGCTGCGATGCGGTACGAAGTAGTTGTGGTCTTCCATGTCGCGGCGTTTCTTGACGCGCACGAAATGCTCGAGAGCGTTGAGCGAGCGGCGGGCGCAGGCGGCCGCGAGGAACTCTTCCACGGTCATCCCTTCTCGGACGCCGACCGTGGCCGTGGTGCCTTCGGGCAGCGACACGCGCACGGCAGCTTCGCCGTCCTCGCGGGACATCTATGCGGAACAATCATATGTAACAACGGCATACACGCAAAAAATGCAAGAACTTGAGGTCTAGTATAATCATTGCTTTTTGGGATGGAAATGTTCTAACTGCATCAAACTCCGTCACGTGGTTTAAATAAAGAAAGCTTAGAAACAGACATACAGTAGCGGAGGGGACTTTGTTTTATACTATGTAGTGATGATAAATAATGTAGATGCTTAAAGTTAATCTCTTGGCCTACAACTCTCGTCAAGAGACTGTCTTGGCCAGCAAAGGCTCCTTTCGCTTTCCTATTCTTTATTTATAATACGATTGTATTAGTTATTTTGTTCGTTTCAAAAAACTTATTTTATAATCTTTTTAATCCAGCAAGGATCACATAGTTTACACTAAATAGTAAATAAAGATAAGATCACCTTAGGCTGGTTATTTACCTACTACTGAGATTTATTTCTAATAAAAACATATTGCGATAATGATCAGGATTAATATCGACTAAATTAATGTAAAGTTTGTCCAAATCAATTCAAAGTAAATATTGGTAGTTGCGTGTTAATGGATTTGGTTAATTTGTTCAGAATTTAAACAGCGAACCGCATATTACTATCATGTTTTCGTATAATTGTTTTGTATGTAATTATGTATGTGGGCATTATGTATACAATACATTCATCTTGATACCCCGAGGCGGGAGATACTTCCGTATGATACGGAACTTGGAGGGAAAATGTATTCAAAAACAATATTATGACTCATCTCAAACATAGTAGGTACGTTTAAACCTATCTCAGAACAAAGTTAAACTTTCAATTCGTATATACTGCATGCGGGTACTACAACGCTATACGATGTAAAAAACAGAGCGATTTCCACTCTCGTATTTTTGTACATAGATTTATTTCATTCCACTATTTCACAGAAATTTTAAACTGTTAACCGATATTATAATGAAACGAAATTAAACTAGCTTTGCTGCGAAATTAAACTGCTTTAATTTAACACTGTATTTTTTGCCCATCAAAGCTATTATCATCGAGTTTCGTTGTAAAAGATATCTTGTTTTCCATTTTGTATAACGGGAAAAGGTTTTTGTTTTACGTTTTTCGTACCTGTCAGTAACAAAATTATTGAAATAACGAAATTAAACCATTATTTTATTAAAGTATTATATTATAGATGAAGAAAATCCAATATTTGATTGTACATATTTACTAAGTTTCAGAATTTACTATGACGTTGGTGAATTGAACGAACGTCAGTGTTTGGGTCTAATGGGTATTGACACCATAATTAAACGTGATTATTTCAATACAAACCAGAGAATACGAAACGATCTACATTAAGCGTATTAAGGTGCAATTAGTTGATGAAACAATGGTGGCTAATGACAGGCAGTCACCGGCAACATCGCAGCGGGTAATAGTCTCTTTCGTGCGAGCGGTATTGCGGCCCGAGAGGATTAGGGCCACGCCACTTCACCCCTCCAATTCCAATGCCTTGTGATTTATACGGCCTTTACTTTCAGCTAAAATACACATTTGGCCAACACTTTCGGCCTCTAAACACCTCGTGTAAATTTAGCCACCTACTCTATTTCACAAATGCTTAGAAAATGGACTCGAAACCCCACTCAAATGTAGCAATTTCACAGTGATTCAGCTACTTTCTAGTGAAGTACTACGAAAGTGCTGAATGTAAGTTGTTAAAAGACTTAGTTCCTTTGAAATTTGTAGAAACTATTAGAAAGCACAATTCTAGAGTATAGCCAAACAAATTTCCGACGCTATCAGAGTTGGAGTTTGTCACTTGTAAACTAAATTATTTTACAAATTGATTAAATAGTGTTACTTCCACTTACAAAGTTTATGTAGTTGGAGTCAAATAAATTGTTATGGGTCCGCGTCCGACATTGAAATGGGTATTTTGACATTTTAGTTGGTGTCATCCGGAGTTAATTCGCTGTTACGGGTGAGAATGACAAAAAATAATGGACTTTGTTATTTCCACGATAAGATCTCTCATGTGTTTCTCATCGTAAATGTGAAAATGGAAATGGAAGGTTTTAGTACACTTCACAACGAAGATAAAACAACACGGAACAGTTTTTCCAGTAATCCCCACAGATTTTATGTACGTTTGAAAATAGTTGTTATAAATATTTTATGTCATGATATTCTTACTGGAGCAGTGCGCACTCGAAAATGTATTAATGCGGTCCGTCGTGAAATTATGTTAAGCTTTTTAAGAGTTGTTTTGAAGGAAGATGGCATTTTGTAGTTGGAATAAAATACTGTTAATGAGTATATATAAAACTATGTGCATCATATTTTTTGAGTTTCATACGTTTTAAGGTTACTTACTTGCATAGATCGCCTGCTGGAGCCGGAATTGGAGCGGGATAAGTTCGGAGCCCTACGTTTGGTTGCGCCGCGGCCCGCCAGCAGGTTGTTCAGCAGAGACGGCGAGCGAGCGCAGATGAATGCATGGAACGACGACACCGTGAACACGCCCAACTTGTTGAGAGTGCTCTTCGTTCCCCGAGAAACGTGAGTGAGGAGCGACTGTAACAAATTAACTAGGATAAAAACCGAAAAAGATTTACGAGACTTTAAAGTTAATCTTACTCAAATTGAGAATAAACCACGTCTGCAAAACTACATGGACTACTTAACATCGAGAGCCACTTAATTCCCGAGTAAATACAGAGGCAAGAAAACGACTACGATCGTCGAAAGTTAAAGGATATTGGAATATCCGTTAATCAGGACGCATTTCTTTTGGAAATTGTGATCATTTTTATTATTCGCATGTTGGATAGCCATTATGATGTGCCGTGACATGGGTCGCGCCATAACAGATTCCAAGCCCGCTCCGGTCAACGGAACTGTCAATTTGATAGCGGAGCCAGCAAATTTCCTTTCTCTGTCACCTCGATGAAATCACTTGACAATCGAGAACCCCTGCCTACCTTATTATTCAGTGATAAATTGCGTCTCCAGTATTATTTTGGTCGTTCGGTATAGCAAAAACAATACTGTTTCGTTCAGTTTCCAATGAAATATGGCTACAACCGAAGCAGTAGGTATTTATCCGAACCCTATTTCAGAGGGCGGATCAGATCGAGGATAATTCATTCAAAGGGAAAAAGGAAACCAGGAAAATAAATCTGACCTAAGATTGAACTGAATCACATAAATATGTACATGTATTATGTATCTTAGTTAGTAATGCCTATTACACTTAATATTTTTTATCCGGACGATAGCGACGTTAATGATCCGGGAAAACTTCGAGCTTACAGGCATTCTATCATGCCTATAGTTATGCATTGCAATTGTGTTTATAGGTAGGTATACATATTTATATGTTTGTAACATTGTAATGAAAAAAGTACAAAAGGAAAAATACTCATGGACAATAATAGAGACATTACCTTGGGGTTGGGTAGCTCCCCGCTTTGAAGACTGGCCATGTAGCATCGCAGGCGGAACTGCTCACAATGTAATCTCTCCAAATTTTCCTCCCATTGCAACATTTGCACGGCCAACTGCGCGCGAGTTTCCGGATCGGAAACCACTGACTGTTGAAGATCAGCCATGTGCTTCAATTTGTGATCCTGACAAATAATAATAACATTCTTTAAACCAATGAACCAGAAAATAAATAAAATATTTGCCCTACTGACTATTATTGTTCAGTTTCCGAGAGAACGTTTCAATACCCCTTTGTCGCATTCTCTCATAGATATTTCTCTTTGCGGTTTGTAAGTACGGATCACGAGAAACGTCCATTACAAAGCAAGAATTTGGAAATCCGTTGAATTAAACGCACTTTAGAGAGATTCATTGAACATGCTGTAAATCTAGATAGATGAAACACGTAGTTTCAGTAAGAACTCCGTTTCCGGGGAACTGTTTCACTCCTAGCCTCGAGCCGGTAAACCTTGACTGTAATAGAACCTTTACGATGCATCAACGGCCTTCCACGCATAACAGAGTACGCCCTTAGCCTACTTTATCTGCTTCTAAAAGTGTAGAACCGTGTTTAAAAAGTAGGTATAAAAAGGTATAGCCGTAAGGTTTATATTATGGACGTGTATAATTTAGGGACAGTAGGGTAGGTCCTCAAATACACGCGGAGGATGACGTGTGCTATGAATATTAATAACCGCATGCTCTCACCTGCCTGTGATAACTATAGCGTTGATAAAATGTTACATTGTTCTAGTGCGGGGCGTTGTCCTTAATTACAGTACCGTTCGCAGATTTGAATATTCTCTCCGATATGGTAAATATCTAAACCTGACACTTCTGAGCATAAAGCTAGATGTAGATACTTGTATAACTCAAAGCGAAGAATAACACTCGTTTATAGTAATATTAGTTTATTTAGTCAAAGCAGATAATATTCACGGTAGGTTGTTGTTATCAAAAGTGCATCGCAGTGAATCATAATGCTACATGATATAGTGCATATACGTAAGTGGGTTGTAGCCGCAAAGCCTTTGATGCGTACTGCGGTCACCCGGTGCGGGTCAGAAATTGGCGCGATTTACACGAGGAACGTTGTCGACCACAATTACGCTCTACACTAACCAATATCTGAATAACAACACACATAGATACTTAGGTATATTATCACGTACCTACATACCAATACAAGCAACACTATTATTCACATCCGACGTGAATCCATGCATTAATAATAAAACTCGTAAATACTCCACAGCTTATTGTTTAAAATAGGTCGATTTACTTGAAATCAACTCGTGCCAGGTTTCGTATTACAACGCTCGAACCCAATTCAAACGACAATACGCACTACACCCACCCCATTCACGGGAATATATTGACAGTGATTTACATTTTGATAATGATTTTCATCATTACTATTGTACTGTATAAATAACGGCTCAGTTGATACGAACAATTATTTGCATTAAAACTATGGAAGCTACTATTATTTACAGTAGTCGAACAACATATTTTATCACCGTTGTTAAATATCATAAAGGAAGATCACTGGAACCAAGTGGATCGTGTTGCAGTGACTTAAGGTTCATTATAAATGGATCCTATGCAATGAATATGTTAGAGATCAGTATTATTCAAACAATGCTCGTGTCTGTTCATGTTTGCAGCGAAGAGCAAGCGGTGCATAATTTCATATCGAGCTCGCTCGGCGTACGAGAATGTTTCATTTAGCATACAACACGGTCCGGTGCCTAGATATCCTATATTATAGTAACATGATACTTACCGATTCAATAGCTTTCTCGAGTCTGTATATTTCCTCCTGCAGCAAGTGAAGAGTGCCAGTCTTGCCGCGGTGTCGGGCGAACGCCGCGGCGCAAGCACTGTGTATGCTATTCACCCAGTTTTCGAGTTCAACCTAAATAACAACGCATTATTCAGATTCAAGAGTAATATCAGCCAAGACAGTTTCTGAATTTAAAATTATTTGCTATGAATATAGAGATGCTAACAGTTCCATAAGCAAGAATAACTTTAAGCGAGTATCACAATCTTAATAGGTACATTTTTCAATCTGCGTATTTAAGAATTACCCCGTAAAAGATGATTTATTTCTCTGGAAATTCTGACTGCATATTTTGATTCTAATCCGTCGAAATGTGTTCATACAAGAACAACCAACCTCTCATATTCATAACCTTTCGCATTTAGGGCCCTTTAAATAATAGCGTATTTCGTCGTTCTGTTGCATTTCCGCATGGTGCGCTGTCGTCTGCACCCATGGACGTTTTGTCTTACTTACAAAACACAAATAGCAGTTAGACTAAATACGTTTAAATTTCAAGAGCTCTTACATCATCAGTAGTAAAATGTACTGCAACGCGAGCAAATAAAATGGATAGAGCTATAAATTGTGATTTAAGTATCAACTTACTTGACATGGCGCTTGGAACAAATACGCGTCACCAAATGCAGTGCTCAAGCAGAATATGTAATCGCGTTTTGGGTGTTCGGGTATCGGTTGCATGATGGCTCCATCGACTATGATCAGGTGCTTCGGGGCCGCTTCTACTGAACGACCTTCCCGGGAGTCACATGGGTAGAACAGCAAAGTGGTGCCTTTGAGACACACCCAGTACCCCTTCCAACCGCGTTTGCGAGCCAACTCAATCTGATGCTTCTTGCGAAGCAGCCATTTCTTCACGCTCAAAAATCTGTTTTGAAAAGATGATGGTGATGAACTTAAAATATAGGTTAAGTAAGTTAGTGACCAACAAGTAGTGGTTAGTGGTGGTAGGTTAGTGGCCAACCATGGTGTTGGAGTTTCAAGTTCAAGCCGATAAATAATGGTAAGAAAAAAGTATGAGTACCTATAAATACACTTTATTATAATGTTCCTCACATACTCGTAGGTATCTCTAATAATTAAATTCATGAATATTAAAAATAACGTAAGTTAAGTAGTTATTGGTAGAAATATACGAAAGCTTGTCAAAAGTTTACATTAAAACTAAGAAATATTCGAGTTTTATAAAGAAGAATGATGTAAATACAATTCACATTCCAGTAAAGTCAATGAATGACCCAACTGTCTCCAATAAAACATCAAACTAGATTACAAGAACTGTTTTATTATAAAGGCATTTTCCTGGTCAGAGAACACAATCGATCCTATTGGTGAAAATTGTGTACCTACGAATATTTTAGAAATAGAAAAAGGTTCACGCTCATATTATTATATTGGGTTATCCCTTTACCCTTCTTACATTCAGAATAAAAGCGTTTATCTCAAAATATTATCTTCTTTATATGATTCCAATCGTTCACAAATATTACTTTAGATTCCATCATAATAAGAATTTATAGCGATTTGAATCCATCTAACCTAACTCCTTATTTAAAAGTACAATATTAAAAACTAAATTGTGTTGGAAGAAAATTAAATGGTGCACAAAAAGTACTAGCCTTTTGAATCCAGGAATATAATTTGTGTCAACAACACTTTGGTAAATGAAAAATCCAGTTTTATGAGTTCCTACAGTGAAGAAAGCAATTTGCATTCAACACCAATTTTTGCCTTCAAAGTAAATCTACATTTAGAAAACTCATAGAAATCTAAGCGAGACGAAGCTCCTTGTCTGAGTTGCGAGTGGTATACGTTTTACAACCGCGTTGAATGGGTCACGGCTAAGATTTCCCTCCGGTCATTTGGGATTCATGGAAGAGGAATACGCCTCAAGGAACATAAAGGACGCCCTAGGCTTTCCTAATAGAAATTCTTCTATACGACAGGAAGTATTCAGGACCGCTTTTCTTCTCTGCATCTCTTGTTTTACTTACATTGATTAAACCTTCAGTGAAACACGATGAAAGTATATTTTTACAATGCAGTGTTTTACTCTACAAAAGATATATTACATCGGCGCCGACGGTAAATAGAACACCTAATACGAACGGCGTCGCACATAGACGCCGCGCCGCACTCACAGCATAAAACTAAAGCTAACTATAGTCGGACATGACATGTGAAGTAGTTGCCTATTGTTATTGAGACGGATTTTATTACAACTCTTTTGTAAGCTCAGCTTTAAAGATAAATCATTGTTATAATATAAGTTATGGGCCGTATGGGATTATTTTTTAAGTAAAAATAATGAGTGAGCTAATATTCGAAATACCCGCGTGAACCAGGTGTGATCCGGAAACCCCATTCCCTATAGATCACTAAGATTGATGCGAATCCTGCGGCTAAATTATATAAAATTACATGTCCCTTATATTTTATAGCCGAGCATAAAACAAGACATTGTTGGGAGGAGATTATCTTTCTTATAAAGTTTGCTGACATTAATTTAGTTGGATATAATAAGATAATTATTTATTGACTTGAGCTGTTGCTGATCGGTAATAGCTCCACCTTGGGAGCAATAAGTTACGAGTTTGATCCCTAGCCACAAATGCCTGCCGCAGACGTTTGCGGAAAGGCAAATTCAATTAATTACTGTTCTCGGGTCTTGGAAAGTTTGTAACGCGTGTGTGTGATGTGTAGAGCGATGGGACGAGCGCAACTATAAGTAAACGCTGGGCGTGAAACAGGTCACTTTTATAATGTTATCGGATCACCATTTTCATAATATCATCATGCTTGTTAGGGGGTTAAGAGAGTGTTTACCGTGTAGAGGTTGATGGTATGATTGCTACCTGACCTGGCGTCAACTTAAGCACGACTTAGTTATTGAATGCGAAACCTGGGTGTCAATTTATTGATATCTATGCAAAAAATCCTGTTTCAATATAAGTGTAATAAAATATCATAGCTTTAAGTTCATATTAACAGTATGATTTGCGTGGATTATTCCAGAAATGTCTAAGTGCTTTATTAATAATCTTTGTTCTAGGAATCCTGTCCATATCAATCCCTAGATTGTTATAATTAGAGCATCCAACGCAAGCACGGTTCATTTAAAATAAATTCTATTCAGCTGTCATAATTAAAATGAATGCTGAATTAACTGATCTATGCAGGTTTCAAACAGCTAACTCAATATAGACGATCTGATAATATTAAATTGCACTGATAATTTTAGTGATCATTAATTATTTAAAATTCTCTAACTTTTCAGCTTTACTATATACCTAATTAGTATATACAATAAAAAAATTAAAATAAATAAAATAAAAGTAAGTAGAACGTGATAACAAATTCAAATATTTCATGTCGATCCTAAAGTAGAAGTAGTTAACTGTGCCAACATAAACTATATTAAACTTGTTTAGCGTTTAAAGTTCTTATTACATGAGGTTCTTAATCTCTTTGTGAGACTTTCCTCAGTTTGGGTAGGGCATTGTAGGCTGAATCACCTGATTGCCCGAAAAGTAAGATGATCCGTGCTTCGGAGGGCACGTTAAGCCGTCGGTCCCGGTTACTTTCTACGGATAGTAGTCGTTACTTGAGCCATGTCAGAGGCCTTTGGCGGCTCAATAACTCTGACACCAGGATTGGTCAGGTTGGCCATCCACTCGATGAAGAAGAAGATTACATTAGGCTAACAGAAATAGTGCTCTCAGCAAAGTTTAATTTAGTGATGGCAGTTATGACCCAGTGTACTACTGTGTTCCCTGTATGCGGTCGCAGAACTTATTTTTACTTCGGTCAGAGACAGTTCATCTTTACATTAAATAAAATAATAAATACGAGTATATATCCGGAAAACTTATCTCACGGTTAATTAGACCCAATCTAAAGTCAAAGCTTATGGACTTTAAGAAACTGATTAATTACATGTACATAAACAAGTACTTTATGAGAATATGTAATTGACACCCAGACGTCGTCGTCAACAACTATGTCTGGCATATGTTAACTCTGGGCGATAATAGAACCCGCAAACCCGTCACAGTAAGCGCTCTCACATGCTACTGTGCCAATGGGCTTGTCGTTGCATTACTGTCCGCTGACAGAGAGCTATCTGACAACCGATGTAGCTAGCCGAATGCGGTTGACTACTGCATTGATAACATTGTTGGTCACCGCATGTTGCACGCGATAGTCACCTTAATGTAATTACACTTTTGTGGTGTAAATGCTAAGGAACATTAAGTTAGGGTAGTAATTTGATTTCTATGTTATGCATCTTCTGCGGCTTTACCCGCGTTATATCGATCATTGTGGTAATTTAGGGACAAATAGTATAGCTTCTTAAGAGCCAAAATCAGTGTCAAATCAAACATCTTCAAAAACTTTCACAGTTCTAATAAGACAAGGATGACAAAATTCCTAGCGGACTAGAAGACACATAATCAGTTGTATCATCGGACAATATTTCTTTAAAAGAAGATCTAAACTTTAAAATCGTTACGCTAATTTAAACACCGTTAACATGGTTTGCCTGTAAACTACAAGCTTTCGTTTGAATCTAAGTAAAGTTATTACACGATTACAACCCAAACTATGTATTTATAAATAGAGTTGTTAATTGAATGGAGTGCTCACCCAGCCTTCCTGACAGCGCCCGTGCAGTTGAAGGAAGCCGCCGCGGCGCCTGTCTGTTTGCCTTTGTACGGGGAGTTCATAGCGCTCTCTCCGGGATCTTCCTCGTCCGATACAGCCGTAGTCAGTGACATGCGATCATCGTCCGATATCTGTTGCAAATGAGGGTAGATTATAGCTTAAACGTTTTACAAGGACGAGCAATATTTAATGCTTCTAACGAAAAACAGGTAGGTAAACGTCCGTAGCGCAGTGTACCCGTTTCGCTAAAGAATTTGGGGATTAAAAGTAGCCTATGTAATTTTTTAAGTACGAGATATATTCCTGCAAAGCTTTATTAAAATTCGTTTCTTAGTTTTTGTGTGAAAAAGTAATAAACATACGTACATACTTTCATACATATATATGTACATGCATCCTCACACACTATCATATTAATATTTGCAGTCTATTACGTAAGACGCATTGTTACGAGGTATCTATTATTGAAGTACAATGATGTTATTGATATAACACTTATAATTTAATAGACATACGTGTATAGTAAACAAACCTACTATTACTAAGTATCACAGCCAACGTGTATTACCAGCGCTTGAACCTGTTTACGTAGTTAATACGGTACAAGACAATTTATCAAGTTAAACTGTAATAATCATGTTATCTTAAAAACTGTGTACCAGGATGTTGATTTCATAAACAAGCAACAACCTGAAGTAGTTTGCCGCACAGCGAGGAGTATCTATACCTAGAGCTAGCTTGTGCTTAGATATGCAACATTTTACAGCATAACGCAGTTTCCCTCCCCAGGCCACCCTGAATTCCACCTCTGAAATTATAACTCGTCTCTCAGATATGCGGCGAGGTGCGCCGCGCCAGGCACAAGTGTTAAACGAGTCCGTTTCGTTTCACTTTGTGCCGTTCCTAACACACAGTACAACTCATTGTTACGTATTAAGCACCTCGTTACATAAACACTTGACTTCAAGCTGGAAAATAATAGACTTCGTCTCGACATTTCCAAATATAATAAATGTTTCACATATAATTTGACTTAGTACTTATCCGTATGCCTTTAATCTGATTTTAAAGTTGCTATTTAAAGCTAAACTTGTTGTAAACAACATTAAATTGGCAATCCGAGTCAACCACTTAACTGTATAATTGAAAGTCCTAGGGTACTCGAGCGTGTAAGACTTCCTCATTGCTATATTTTAATTAAAAAACGTATGGTTGTATCTCTTGCGCTTTTGATCACAACACAATGTAACAAGGAAAAAGGTGCTTTGAGTCGTGTACGGCCGCGCACCGCGCTCTCGCCTCGATGGCCCTCGACGACGCTACACCCTCTCCTAAGCCTTTCACACAATACATAGCTACTGTATAAATTAATTTAAAACAATCTCTTTTTAATCCCAAAGGTAACGCCCGCACGCAGTAGGTCAATACCGTACACATTATAGATAAATCCGCGGTGAAACCGTTCCGAATCAATATTATTGGTGGTCGGACCGAAGCAGAATCTAATTGTTTGTCGGTCTGAAATATTGAACAAGTAATTTCATTTACGCAATTCATTTTCATCTAATTTAAAATTACTCTGTAATTAACTTTAGCGTATCTGCAAAATTAATACAGCGAGTTTTTATGAAGTTCTACTATATCAATGCGAGAATTTTCCGCATTCTACATACATTTGAAAGTAATTCAAATAACATTATTGTTTAAAGTTCATTTTCAAACGTAACCTCTTTCTTATAAATGTTAGATCGTGAAGTGAAATACGTTCTACTTTCCGAGTACATCAATGATTCAATATAGATAGTGTTGTGTTGTGCGACAGACTGCATTACATTTCAGTCGATCACATACCCTTACGTCTCAAAGGATACGAGTGTAGAGCCTGTGATTGTGTGAATTTTTAACACATTTTTGCATAGATGTCTACATTCTCATGCAAATGTTTTAATTTAGTTCTCTCACAAGCCCTTCATAACATACTTAATAGGCGGACGAATGGACATTTGCAAAAACGAATGGCCAACACCTGCAGTGTTTCTTATTTTATTTTCTTAAAAAAGATAAGGGGTTGTTTTGGGTTGAGCTAGTTTACAAGCTGTTTGCAATAACGCAATCGTTGAGGTAGCTCACAGTAGACATAATATTCGGGCCAGCACTCATCGGTACTAGCCGGATGACAAAATCGAACCGAACAAGTGAAGTAATTGCTTTGGGTCAGCTTTGTCGTTCAGCAAATACTGCCGAACCGACTGTGCTGGTCTGAACGTAGCAGACCCAGACATAAGTCAGCTCAATCGCTCTATTAAATTTGCCGACTAGCAGCTTGCTACACTCGCTTTATTTAACGAACGCCTTTATGAGATCTTTTTCTTTTCCACGAATATCATCTCAGATGATAAGAATTTGAATCCAGACATTTATGTCATTTATGTAGATATTCGTACACAAAATTATGCGACCAATATTAAGTTACTTTAATCCATAAACGCCGAAGTTGAAAGCTGGTGGTATAAATGATTCAAATTATATTGCATTTCATATTAATTCCTCTTTGGCACCTAAAAGCCGGCTCCAAAACTCCGGTACAACCAGATACTACACCTCTCATAATAATACCGGTTGCAAACCGTGAATTCGCAATAAAGTTTTAAGATAGTTTTGTTCAGCTTGCCATATTTTGCTGCACAATTTGTTTCTCTTCATAATAATGTTTAATAATTAAAATTACCCTGTTCATACAGATTTTATGAAAAGTAACCAAATGAAGTAGGCCACGTAGTTAACGTCAATAGTTTTATCATAGTAGGTATAAAAGATAGGCAAGAAGATGAAAAAATAATAGCGCTCATTAGTAAAACGGAAATTGCTATTTCCACAAGGAGTAAGCAAAAATAAGTTTAGCTTTTCACTGACCCTATTTTCCCGCGTTATTGTAACATTTCAATAAGTCATCACAATAACACTAAAGAATAATGGAACTGCCGGCTTTCAGGAGAATATCGTGTGTATTGAGCAAATTAGTGTCTCACCTTTCTTAGAAATGCTTCATTACAGGTTTGAGCGGTGCCCTTCCAGTGATAATGCCGATATCTGACGTTTCCCAGTAATTTGGTACCATGTAACATCGACACCTCATACACGATACGTCTTATGTTCAAGATATCGGTACGTTTCTTGTATTTGTTAAGTTTCCGCCTACGGACCATCCGTTCATCCGGTTCCGAGTATTCGCCATTACTCGTCAACCCCTCCTCAGCTGCCCAGGCACTCAAAACGCTCTCTATGAAACTGAATAATTGCTGTACATTTGGTTCTAACTTGCTGGGTATGTAGAGGTAAGGCGAGACGGTTTTCTTAGGCACTATAGCCTTCTCCTCGGGTTCGTCCTCCGGGGGCGGGGCGACGTCGTGGTACGGACAGCTGTGGAGCTTGTGGTGGTGATGGTGATGGTGGTGGTGTTTGGTTTTCTTTTTAGATTCCCTTGTTGAAGAGTTGTGGTTACCTTCTCCCTTGTCACCAGTTTCACCACCACTGGAGTGCGAGTCACCACTGCGCTCTCGTCTCGGTTTAGGTTTACCACTCGAAGTGAGAGCGACGAGCGCTCCGGCTGCGAGGCAACAGTGATGCGCTACGCAGCAGAAGCGAGCGTCTCCTTTACGAAGACCCGTGTGACCTTTATGACAGAAGGAGACATCGGGGACTCTCGCTCCTAGAGCGGCCAAGTGAGCGCGATCAGCGCATACTTGCATGAGGAGGTTCTCTCCAAAGTGTACAGTCTTGTGTCTGCGGCGGCGCAGGTGCATGTGCGTGCCGCTGCCGGCGAGCGAAGGAGGCGCCGAGGCCGAGGCGGGCTTGGGGCGCGGGTCGAGCGCGCGCGCGCTGCGGGGCGGCGGCGCGCGGTGCGACTCCACCATCATTGGCGCGGGGCGGCGGCGGCCGGCGCGCGACCATCACCTCACGACACTGCGCCCGGTCTCCCCTCGGTCACCTCCCGGCACGTTGCTATCCCGCACCACTTTTCATCATTCTAACAGTAACTTTACACTCATTATCATTAGTGATACCGTCATTAGTTCCGTTTAATTATAACACTGTGTTGTCTTCTCAACTATTATTTTCAATCAATTATTTAATAAGAATCTCATATTTAAATACGCACTACCAATACCTTCTGTTATAAGTTATTCAAAAGGAATTAAATAATACTTGACTCCGGTAAAACATTTCAACGTTTCCGCCCTAACTGTGAAGTTCTCGTCAATTAAGATAACAGTACTAAAAAGTAATTGTGGTAAGATAAGGTTTACGAATGTCTTGCCCTTTATAGGGCCATTGGAATATAGTTAAGGAATCACAAATTTCCACAAAATGAAACGAGGAGAAAGGAATACTCCGACGGAAAATGTAGGTAAATTAAATGATTACAAGAAACTCACGCTAAACGACTGCGTTTGAAGTGGCTTGTCCCCAGTGGGGAACGTTAACAAGCTGTCAGATCTATTCTTACCGATTTTATCGAGATAAGATACGAGAAATATTGTTGTTGTTAAAAACTTTTCAGAAATACATAAAGAAACGATAGAATAACAAGAAAGACGGGGCATAAAACAAAATACTGAACGTTTTCCTTACGAGGAACTTCTTCGTCAAAAAGGAAGGTAGAAAAGGAATAAGTGTATGAATATCTATCATTAAGTGCTCTATGCAGCATAAGAAGTATGAAAGATATCTTTGTAATGTTCGTGGAGCGTTTTAATTACGCTAATAGCGGCACGAACTTTTCCTAGTGAAGTAGGGCGTGACGCGCTACAGTGAAGTGACATCGCATTTGGACCTCACGTGGTGGATAGTTTCCTTCGCCAGTATATTATACCTCTATTTATACGTCCAAAAGCTTCACTATTCACTGTCAAAGACATAACTTTCGGGCACAGTATGCTTAAATAATAACCTACATTCCACAGAGAGGAATGATTAAATACCACATGGAAGAAATATCATTCTTAGATATAACATAACAATTTTATAATTAATTAACAGAATATGCGTTTGCAGAAAAGTTTTCAAAATTTTGTCATTGCAGTGAAATTTAATTACATAAAATTAATACTGGTTTCTTAAGTTTAACCACGGTTCCTGTAAAGGGACCGAAATGTCAGATCAAAATGTAAAATAAAAGCGAAGTGTATCCACAAACATATAGATATTTATAGGAAAAAATACTATGAATTACGATGAAATTGAAATGATGATGTAAAGGAATAATGTTAAGTGAATGAAAAATATGTAGAGTGATTTGATTAATTTGTTGTACATATATTAATCTACTATGGGCAAAATCTATCTAGAAAACTTTATAGAATTGTATAAATTATGTGGAAGAAGAAATACGAAATAATGTCAATATTATTATTTTTCTTTAACTAATTGTAAATGTATAAATTTCAAATCAATAATAAAATAAAATCTGTATACAAATGCCAATGTAAAACTTATGTTATGGAAGAGCGGGTTCTCCTGGCACAGGTAATTTTTACCTGAAAGGAGATCCCAACAACTTTATTTAAGAATTCAATGTATATACGTTTTTGATGAATAAATTTATTTATTTATTATTTATTTATTTATCCGTAGACGTACTTTAAATTCTACATAAAATTAATACATAGGTATATCCATTGACAAATTACTATCATGAGTTTATATAGCATGGCATTGATAAATTTGGGTGATGACTCGTGGTCCCACTAATTTGACCCCCTGGTGGGACAGTGTGTCGATTTAATGGGCTCGTGGTCCCACTGTTTGGTGGGACCATCAGTCAACGTAATGCAGTCGCTCGTGGTCCCACTGATTTGGTCATAAAAAAAAACCCTAACCCTAACCTACCGAATTGCATGTATTTACGAGTACTTTGAGTATTTTCTTTGAGATTTAGAAGGGAATATTGTGAATTGTGACTAAAAAGGCCAGTATCTCAAGTGGCCAGTACCTGAAGAACTCACTTTAATTCAAGTATTTACTCTACGTGTATAAACTTGATGCAGTGGGGCTACGAACCTACGATTTTAACTATGACTGGTAGTCCCACTAAACAGTGGAACCACGAACCCATGATTTCAGGGATAGTGGGACCACGAGTAATAGTGGTACAATCCCAGTGGGACCACGAGTCATCACCAATAAATTTAACCCTGTACAAGAAAAGTGTTGCAGAGCGCAAAAGTCGAAAACATCTGGGTCAATTTGCTAATATTTGTTCAAATCCGCAGAAGGTTTTTATGACGAATAGAATCAGAAACTGAGGGGAACAAATACAACGTGGATGAAACCTTACAGTATAAAAAAAATGGACTTGAACTTATTGACACACAGCTTTAAATCCAATCGTCTTAACTAGTACGTTACATATATTATAGAATTTTACTAAATATTTCAAAAAAATATATCGATACTACAAATTAAAGAAACTAACCTGCATCTTTACCACAGAAATGTATAATATCACTCTACGTTTGAAAGAGTGTAACAGTAAAATAGGTATATTATATTATAGGTTTATGTTAAATAATAATATATTTTAACATATTGCTCCCCGTATACGTCGTGAGTTCAGTGAGTGCTATGATTGATGCCAATATCAATAGTTATTGATTCGTATCGGCGTATTCGCTCGGTTGAATTTTACAAACGGACCAAACTTCGTATATTAACTAACAAAGCTATGCCATTTTCAATATTCGCTACGGATGACTTCATTATGAAGCATGTATGAAAACAATGATTTGCTGATAACTTTATTTAAAACGAAATATAAAGATAAAATTAATCTCGACGATATTTTAGCTTAACAACTTGAAAACATTTCCAAATTTTCTGTTTCCTTCACGATATAATTAAAAGTGTAAAGAATAGAACAATGTTCTGTCTCTTAAAAGGAACCTACTCTTGTTTAATTTCTTTATTACGAAACGGATAATTATCTCCAAATACAAAAGATGAAGGCAAAATGTTTTAATTGAACAGCAAAAGATTAATATCAAAAACAGCTTTCATTTTGATGATATGTATTAAGTTGTAAAGTTTTCACATTCGTTATGTTTGCAAGATTCATTGCTTCTCATTCAAATGAGTATGACTTGGAAAGTTCAAGATAGGCTCTGAATTATTATTATTTGTTCACAACACCGAGGGCACAAATATAACAATTACAACATTAACGACGATACACGAAGTAACAGAATAAAGATTAAAATTTGTATAATTGTGTGTCCTGAAATGTTTTCCATATAAAATAAATTTAAAACTGCCACAACAGACGGCTAATTTCATTTTCATAGGTAACAGCTTGATGTTGAAAAGCAAACGTATGTTTTATTATATCAGACCCACTTCCATAATCCTTGTGAACTTTGAGAGTGGAAATTAAAAACGAGAAATACAAATACAATTCTGTGCGAATTCAAATTATAATTTAGGTATGTAAAGTTATGAAATTGCACTGCTATTTTAGAATTCTTGTTTTCGATACCAGATATACACACTGTTAACTAGAATAGATTGAGTACATACGTTATTAACTGTGTAATTACGATCACTATAATGATATTGCATTAAATTCAAATTTCACTGGACATTGTGTGGATTTGAAGTGAGTCTGAGTCACCGCTTCGTGGACGCTTCCATTCAACCGCCCTGCATTGCGCCAAATTCCCATTGGTTCCATTCTATTTGTTCTTTTAATTGGAACAACAACGACAAGCGTAACACTCCATTCACAAATAATAATGATTTATCACAAACTTGTTGTGTAAAAGCTGCCTTACGGACCTACGTCATGCAATCACGTAATTTGTTATCTAATGTTTAGTTTTCAAAACATACAATACACCATCAAAATTATGAAAACGTTGAAATGTTTCACGGTCTCGTTATCAAAACCACTATATTATATTAACCGAAACATATTATTGTTGAAATTAAACTGCACGCAGACAATTCAATACATTTCATTATACGATAAACCTGTTCTATGATAAAGCCGCCGTTAGCTCAAGAATACACATCACTTATGCACTTAATCAAAGTGAAAGTAATCATCGATTGAAGGTTTAATATAAACAGGCACGATTGCAATCAAAGAGCCCGTCGATTTGTTTCAGTTATTAAATAAATAAGTTTTTTTTGAATTACATAACCAGGCACGGATATACACTGAACCGGCGTGACGCCTAGGCAGCCTCGCTACGACTGAAGGCAGCACGCGGCGACGGAGGGAGGTCGCGATCGTCGAACTTCGTTACAAATCGGAATAAAACGATCGTAGGTCCTCGGGCGCTTTCGGAGCAAGTGCGCCTGCGGGCGGGCGGGCGGCGCCCATGCGGCCCGCCGCCCGACCCGCGCCGCACACCACCACTATAACAGGCCACTCTTTAAATTTATTTCAGCTAAAATTAACGTGCATTACTCCTACAAGATGTAACAAAGGTACTACGCGATATACATCTGCCATTTGGAAACGAGTTAGCCTTTACCGAAACAGGCGTGCCTCGACGTTAGAAGCGACTTATTTATAGGTGTTACAATTAACCTTTCGTGATTGTTTGTTGACAATTATCTGATCCTTTAATATGCGTTGAACTTAATTGGATGGGCAATTATTTTATACGATTCAATTTCATGCCAGGTAGAGATCATATTGCTTTCTGGTTATTAGTTATTAGTATGTGCTTATACAATTAGGAAGAGGATTCAGTAATTATTGATGATCAATTGGGAATAAATGTGATTCTATAAGTAAAAGTATGTCTGGTAGAAAGGAAATCTGTCTTATATATAATGAAATTTCTATACGTGACAGATACGTAATAGCTATCATACGATGGAATTTG
Source organism: Cyclophora albipunctata (assembly GCA_963082685.1). Classification (NCBI taxonomy): domain Eukaryota; kingdom Metazoa; phylum Arthropoda; class Insecta; order Lepidoptera; family Geometridae; genus Cyclophora; species Cyclophora albipunctata. The sequence continues at coordinate 6,066,770 of OY720116.1, read as the reverse complement.
TTCGATTACGATATTACGAGATTGGAGCGTCTGATCGTGCGTAAGTGTAAGTAAGTAGGCAATTTTATCGTAATTTTGTACTAGACAATTTCACCTGCGAATTTGTGATTATTTATTTTGGCTATTGTATTCAAAAACGAAAGGGACTGAAAGTAATACTCGTAGATGAAAGGCAAATACAAATAGAATAGAATTTATCATTCTATTGTCATCACTAATTAGACAAGTCCGTTGGCACAGTGGCAGTGAGAGCGCTTACTGTGTCTGGGGTTGCGGGTTCGATTTTGCGCCCGCAGTCAATAATATGAGAAGACATAGCTGTTCTTCTTCTGGAATGTCTTAATAAATAAATAAAGCAAAGTATGTAGTAGTATCAGTTAGATTTCATAATACAAGCTTAAAGCTTAGTTTGAGTATAATTAACCGTATGTGAATTTATCCAGGTATATTTAAAGGTATATAACAGACCTTCTGTTATGATTAAAAATATTTTTTATGAAAGAGTTTTCAACAACGAAATAGTTAAAATGATTTCGAAAATTTCAGTAACAAAAATCTAAACGTTTAGTTTAATCCACTTTCAACATCGAAAATATCATAACAATACGAATAAAATATATTCCTATCATTTGTACGATCTGTATGTTCCGTTTTAAATGCAAAGAGCTGCTCATTCTCGTTAGATAACAGATAAAATAGGAATAAAATAAAAAAGGGACCGTAGGCGTAATCCGTAATAATGTTATTCATTGCAAGTGGAAGTTGTAACATTTTGAATAAATAAATTCCTAGTAAAAAGTAAAATGCAGCGGAGTTTTGCTCAGAACAAGCATGATCTAATTAGAGTAGAGCGCAGTAGGACGTTATAGGTACCGCCTGTCACGGTTCGCTACTAAGTTTTCTCACGCGGAAAATATTCTTTCCGTCTTCGTAACGAGGGAAAAGTAAAAAGTCATAAAACGTCTGTACGTTTCATATGACGCAGGATCCTTGGGGTGAATGCACGTTATTTACAGGCCGCCGTATAATCGAGCTTTAAGCTAGCTGTATTATTGATTGGAGCTTTTTATCTCCTTATTTTCTCGGTACACATATTGCCTCCACTACCGGTACCGGCGGATCGACAGACAAACATAAATCACTTTTAATAGCCGTCGTTGTCAAATAGCATGAAAAATATTCAAGAAACAGAATACTTATATTGTTTTCTTCTAACAAATAATAAGGGATGTATGAAAGTTTAACGCAGAAAATAGTTTATGAGATTGAAAATAGAAATCGAGGAAATTTATTACTCCATTATCTTTATTTTTGCTTAACAATTCATTATAATTGTATTAAATCGAAACTAAAGTTAATAGATACGTTATTATTATACAATTAAAACATTTCAAAATAATCTTAAAATAGATTGCCGAGAGTATTTCACATTAACTATAAATAAAAAGTGAAATGTCGTGTTTTAGTGATCAAAAAACCTTTCATTAGCATAATTAATACATTTGATTAACGAGAGTGTTTTTCTAGGCACGTAGTTACTTATAATTTGGGTCGACGTCTATCGGTAATATTGTTAAGTACCCTGTTTGATATAAGAGTATTTTTTAAACATAAAAACGTGCAAATATACAGGTACTATGTAATGTTATAAGTATTTCATATCTTTAATACAACGTTGATAAATCAACAACCGAAACGAATTGAAAAATGCCGTATATTTTTTCAACACATATTGAAACGTGAGAGCTCTTGTTTTTCTATCAAATACGAAAAAACGTTTTCGGTCGGAGCTATATTGGTATACGGATTTCTGCTGGCGATCAATCAATTGGCAAACAAAATGTCATTAGGTCCGCCACCCCCGGGCCGGACCTCGCTCGCCCTGCGCGTCGCACGTCACCTGATCAGAATTATATTACACACATACTTCACGCTCCACATCACGCCACAACGCATTCTCGCCTACACTATATCCTCCTCCTTACATAAACCATTCGTCACCATAATACGTTCCTACATTTCGATAAATCCCCGTCATACACTAAAAGTACGTAGCTAGCAGGTAAGCCTAATGAATCGTAAATTATTATTATCGCCCCTCTAGCGGAACATCGAAATCAATTTAATTACACGCTTTGCTATTACCTCTCCAAACATTTTACCGTTACGAGGAAAACTTACATAACTATTTAAGGTACCTACTCTATTTTGTTTGTGCCTTTAATAGCCTCATCAGAAAACATAACATACTTGTACGTACCAACGTGAATGATATGAAAACGATTCTATTTGCGTGAATATGAATGTTAAAAAATAACCTGGTCGTTATCATATCATTCGAACGTGAATTATAGTATATTTTGTCGTTGCTCCAATACGTCGAAGATAATTGACCGAGCAAACGAACCGAATAGAGTACGTTACAAGAGAATAATATGGCGATGGTAGTAAAGCGCAGGCGTGAAGCTTTTACGTGGGTCCCCCCTCGCCCGCCCTCGTGTCGTCACCCTGTACTCTTTACCGGCATTGCACGTATCAGGCAGAGTGGCAAAGCTTGATGCCGCATCGATGCGATGCCGTCAGAGCCGCAGCCCCGACTCTCGCAGCTCTGACGTGCAATCACTGCTAACAGAACCTAGCGCTAACTGGCACAAGTACGTGCTTCAAATGTAATACCGAAGGCACCTACAAAATCGAAACTGGCCTATCAACCGTAGCAGTTGCACGGACTACTAAACGCTATTTTATTAATAAACACGCCATTGTTCTCTCCGTCCCGGGAAATTGAATGTTTTCGTTAAAACTTCCTTATTGCAATAATTTTTGCAAATTATTTCCTTGTTTTTACGGCTAGGCATCGTCAACGTTTTTTTTACTACTTGACAATATCCATTTTGTTGAAATATTGTAATGAAATAGTAGTACCATATTTTATATTAGCTAAGTGAATCTCTAGGTGAAAATTCAAGTGAAACATATTCGCTTCGATTAAATTGACCGTAACCAGTATCATTAGTTGCACACATCATATCATGTGGGTTTTAATTGTAGAGATAATTATCTCCTAAATATTAATGAAATTGCGAGTTCCCTAATTACATTTATTTAAATTTATATTACGTTATTCAGATTATTCGTATGGACATTATGTAAGAGGCTTTCATTTACAGTTACACTTTTAGTATATGAAGTCGGATAAGAAGATAAAATTCTATGAAACGAACCAAAGGAAATACGTGGTTACTTTATAGCAGACATATATTCGTAAATATGAGTGTATTCGTTTATATCTTGTTCGTATCAGATTTTTTCTAGAACATTTTTTGGATTTATGTTCATGGGAATAAGGAAAAATGTATATTTTTTGTTGTTAAGGAATAACTGAATATTCTTGTATCAAATAATATCACTCTGGGCATCACTGTGATTAAATTTACTAAGTTTTAATTAATTCACTGTAGAAATGGTTCCTATTTTGACTTGGTAACATTTTTACTGGCGTTTAAAAACAAGCGAGGGTGGAGTTATGTAATATTGGTGGATAGCCAATGACTATTGGTAAAAGATATTGATTCATTAAAAACTAGCCCAGACGATAACGCAATGGCTGTGCATGGCGAAACAAAATATTTATTTCAAAAATAGCAATATGTTGCAACTGTTCATGTTCCAAATTTAAATAATATCCTTTTTATTGTATTACAGCTTCATGGTGGTATTTCATTGCTGTTTGAATATTGTGTAAAAACATTAGTTATTCCACTTTATTTTTGTTTCAAAAGCAATCGTCGTGAGCAATCGAATGGGTCATAATTGGACCGTCATACTTTATGAATCATTATCTAAAAATCTTTGTTCATAAAATAAATATAACCATAAAATAAAGTAGCTAGCTATCGAGTCTGATTCCCACGCAGATGAAGTCTCATATAAAACAAATACTCCAAGTACATACAAACATTTCAGTTTAATTAAAAAATGTCCTTATTTCATTACGACCGTATGAATATCATCGTACATATTGGCTTGTTGAATATTTTGTAATGTAATCACAAAATTCTCAGAAAGGTCGTTCTGATATTGACCTCGTTGATGATATAATATTATTTTCAACATGAAAGTAGGTAATATTTTTCTACGCCTAAAACACATTTTCGTGAAGAACAAATTGTATTCAAAAATATAATTGACCTATCTATTCTAGGTATACGTACCTACTTTTTTACTGTTTTCTTAATAATGTATGTCCAAAACAATTTACTAACTAATTTAAAAAGTTTTGCTCATATTACGATTATAACGAAGATTACATAATTACGATTAGAAGTGAAAAAGTTCAACGTAATAATGATAATGCCCCATAAGTTAAAATTAATTATTTTTTAAACGCTCATGAATTGTACGACCACTTCAAACGTTAAAGTCTTTACTTTTCAATGTAATTATGGTAAGTGACGATTCCGGACTCTTTAAGACTTCAAACAAAGGACATTGGAAATTAATTTATACAGGTAATGTGACCGAACAGAAAGAACTTTGTCCAGCAAAGAGTGAGACCAGAAAGGAAATGTCCTTTCTTTTCTTCTTAATGAAAAATGAAAGAACCCAAGCTTCTGAAAGAAAAAATTACGCATTTGATTACTTACCTTTCCGCTGACATTTTAAGTAATGAGTCCATTATGAATCGTACTTACCTGTAACAAAAACATTTCACATAAACATATGAATACCACAAAAATAAGAGATAGAAATAAAATGTGCTCCCTCCAAGAGTACCATTAGCTGTTACCTAATACTTATGGACGTATATAAGTATTAAAGGGAAGATACCAAATGTATTTGAGCATTTCCTTCTTCGAGTAAATAATAAACAGTGGATCCTACTAAAACTAATTGACTGCGCCGAGTATTTGCGGTCCTGTTTTAGACAAAGAAAAATACTGTTGTTTTATAGCTGCCTTTTAAAAGCTTTCGCTACAAAACATCGTTTACCTAACCTATATATAACCTGTCTTCAATGTATTACACATTTCCTGAGACTATACGTCATGTTGAACCGTTTTCCTAGCCATTTATTCAGTTAGTCTGTGAAAAATATCATGTATTTGTCTGAGGCAAACAACCGTGGAATTATTATTTATTTGGCACTTGCTTTAAATTCGGGATTCCTTCGTATTGTTAGATAGCGACAAAGTTGTTGTTTTTATGATGAGACAAGGCATTTCTGTGAGAAAATACATCGATCAATCTTGTAGGTGTTATTGATGTTATTGATAGACTATCCATTATATTAATCTACATGTTTGATAAAGAGAAAATAAATGGTCATGAAATAACTGTAAAAAGACATTTCTTAAAGCCTTGCAAAGATATATAGCAAGCGGAAAAGATTTGTATTGTCCAAATCTACGATTTACGGGTTAAATATCTCCGAGAATAAAACAGCGGGACAAAATGTACTTTCATTTTAACTACGTTTTGAAAAACAAGTGAAATGAAACAATATCCTTCCGTAACTAAGGTTATTTACCTACTTGATGTTCCCAAAGGACCGAACTAAACGATAGTTTTGTAATGACAACCGCCTTCGACTACTTAATGTAATAAAATACTTCTGCCAAAGAAACTTTTATAGTTCATGGTTGTCCATACGTGACCATTATGTCCGAACTTTTAACGCGTAAAGTAATATACTTAGTTACTTTTATTTTGATACAAAAAATATTCCGCTACGAAAGTGTACGTATTGTGTATTTCGTAGTTCAATAAATATTTGAGACGTGTGTAGATACTACAAAAACTGTTGAGAATGATAAACGATATAATATGTAGTTTTACATTTCCTCCACGATACATTGTGTCAGGTGAGGAGTACCCACTATGTAAATCCGTTCGTGAAATATATATTATCGTGTAAGAAAGTGCTACGTAAGCCACGAGTTTCTACAGAAATTTCCCAAAGGAATTATCTACTTTGACAGAAGTGAAATCGTAAAAATGATATTTCTATTTCGAGTTTGAGTAACGAGAATAACTGTATTATTATGTTCTTAGAAATTCTATCAATTACCTTATGAAATGTAATAAACTCAGAATCCAAATAAAACTAGTAGAAAGATTTTTTGTATTCAATTGAATAATCTTTTAATTACAAAACTGATTTAATAAGTGAGTTAATAATATTCGTCATTTTCAACTAGTAAAAACGTTTCTAAATTCCGTAATCAGTGACTTTGTGAAATACGAACAAAATAAATCGGAGTTAGATTATTTGTTTTTGTATCCAGCGGAGTGTGTTGTATCCATTGGCCGGACCCTGCCAATATAGGATTAAAAAAACAATTTTCCGTCCTACCCTTAGGATGTTCAGTTGGATGAGATAAATAATTATACTTATCGGGCCGTGTAAACCGGAAAACACATGGGACGGGTCGGTTTTCGTAGAGAAAGAAGAGAGGATCAATAGAAACTCGACCCTGACACAATTTACAGTGTGGCCGTGCCTTCACAGCCGCGGCGGCCGCGTAATAATAAACGACCTTCACTATCACATTACGGTGAACTAGGGCTAGGGGTGATGACGAGCACACCTTAATGCTCCCTACATAGGTAAGTGATACGCCGACACAAACTTTGCATTTACGCTTTAAATGGAATATGTACATTTGACGCATCGAGTTGGTAGGTACCTACATATCTTGTGTACTTTGCGTCAAGGCAACTTGGTTGGAAAATATAGTGAGGATACATTTACTCTACACACCAAAGCTTTTAGTTATGAAAAGTTCTACTTTTAACATTTTGTAGTTCTCCCTGTGGGATGTTAAGCATATGCCATATGTTTATTCTTCTGAAGTGTAAAGATTCAAATGAATTTGACATCTGTTTTAGGGTTTTGTTAAATCTTTATCATGTTATTTTGTAAGATAATCATATTCACATTTTAGGCATGCATGAAACATAGAAAGAAGGAATGAAAATAATATTGTTTGTACCTTTAGAAAGTCCACATATTTGGATTTAATGGCCCCCATACAATATGTAGTATCTCAAAATATATTTATTTTCTTAATATTTATCGTAAATTTCCTTAAAACTTGAGCTTAACAAAGAACTTTAAAAATATAACACGATTTTTATGAAACAACTATAACTTGTGCGTAAAGATTAACAAATTGAGACTATACTTTTATTTAATAATAAATCTACGATCGTTAGCATAACATGAACACTCTAAGAGCTTAATAAAATTCCTATAACGTTGGCAGCTTCTGAAGATACACAAAGGTCAACACTTATGAAGAAGACGAAATATCACAGGTGGATGAAGCGATTTACAGGCAGGAACTCTACTATGTAGCAACACTTATGCATTAATTATAGTTTATTATTGTAAATGGAAGATTGATGATCTAAATATGTCAACAGTTCACACAAACATAGGCCTAGAATTGACTTCACTTCACGGATATGTTAACAACAACAGTTAAAACTTCACAACAGTTTCAGTCAATCTAAAGCATTGATTACAACCGTAAGTATATAATTCATTAACGTTCATCGGGAGAGGATGCGTATCTTCTTTGTCCGTGCACTTGACAGTAACAGTTTTGTATTTACACAAACAAAACGTCTAAGTTTTCGGTTCAACGTTCTCTTTCGCGACATTCGCGCACGTCTTTGTTTAGTTGTTTACGATAGTTCAGATACACGGTAGATTATTCATTATAATCGTTTGTACAAGTTAACCTCAAAATAATATTTTTAATGCAACGTTCAGGATACGATTGGAGGGCGGCGCGCGCTCGATGCTTGGCGCGCAAACTCGGCCGAGAGCGCCCGACGAGCCCCGAGCGCCGCAGCCCTCACTCCCTTTCCTGGACCGCCATTATCCCGCGCCTCTGCGCCTCCTGCTACTACCCGTATACCTTACTTAGTTAGAGAATCTCGCCAGGTACATAGGCACATATATCACTTAACGAACTGCGAACAATAGCTGCCACATACATAACACACATATGTTAGGATTTTTCTGCGTCAACGCGTTGAAAATCTCAAGCACCCGAATTTCATAAGATTATAATCGTATTAAGATCCGCTTGTTTGGATTTTCTCTTTGATGTATTTAAATCTTGAATACATATCATAAATTATACAGAATTCGTTATATAGGGCAATGCGATATTAGAGATCGAGAACTTAATCATTATAATAGGTTAGAATGCTTTTTCAGGCATACCTATGGATTGAAAGAGGTTGAGTAGAGATGTAAGGTGCCAAATAACAAACGGTGAAATAGAATAATTGATAGGGAATCAAAGGGTGATAGATACCTAAATCTATTTAATTAGACAAATTGAAATGTCAAAGCGAGTAAAGCTAGCACATAGTGGGAGCTATAAATAAACAAATGAATTAATCCTCAATGCACAAGTTGTAAAACCAATTTGCTCCGAGTCCTCACACAGACGCCCGATTCGGTAAGACAGGTACTATTGAGAGGCTTACCGGAGTCTCAATTAAATCTATGATTAGATCGAAACGTCCCGACATGAACTGAAGAAGACCCTCATGCACCTACAGCTCGAGACTCTTAGAACCAACTTCCTATTATTATCCAAGTTGCACTCAGATATTACTTGGCTGTAATATTTCAATGGGAACTAACTATCTTAATCTAATTCAGATAACATGAAGTTGAGATCAAGTTGAGCTTGTTTACTTGTTACTAAGTTTCAGAGTCATTAAGCTCACGTTATGATTGTGCACAAATTACGTCTTTCCATGATATTTATTATAAGTTATCTGAATTATATGGGCTATATAGTTTAGACATGTTTGCTTGAATACCCATTATTATAGGTTTATTCCGCACATATCCTTCCTATACCTCAAGATAAACAAGCTATTCTTGTGTAGCGCTAAGTTGTGTTTTATGAGGACCATGAAACCTCAAAGTATGAAAGTTTTCATTAGAATCAACCCAAAACTTTCCTATCTTATGTGTAAGCAGAAAATAACCATCAATATACTCTCCGTAGTGCTACGTATACACACGATGTATAACTGTCATGCAGACCGTAATTCAACCCTCGGTCGAAAGCTGAAGCTCAGTCAACTAAACATCAATAAGGGTTAGCTACCCACTGAATTTCTGACAAACTTTATATATTATCGAGATATTCTGGTTTGACCACTTTCGGTTCAATTAAATTCTGTTAAAAGGAGCATCATAACCCTATGAGGATTCAAGGAAAAATAAAGTTATAAGGAAGTTCATTTATAAAGAGCTTACAATAAATGTAGGTATATCTTCTTCTATAAAGGTCAATATTATATGTACTCGTATAATATGTACATACCTCACTGGAAGTCAAATAGCAAATCCTGGAGTCAGTACTGTCAATAGAAGCTTGCTGCACGATGCCGTAGCGGGTTGATTCGCGGTCACTTGTGTACTCGGAACGGACGCTGTCTTGACGGTCGAATACACCCCTGGAATACGTCTTCATGATAATATGTATACAGTTACACATCAATAGCCAAGAGCTATCATATTGACAAACATAGACATGATATTATGTACCTAGGCGTCCTGCAATGTTTAGATTGAGCAACTTGACGAAAGACGTATTAATTTGATGTGTGTGGCTCTCGTGTTCTATTACGAGTAAAGTCGCCAACTCAAAGTTTGTCAACGTTTCTAAATCTAAACCAGAGCAAAGAGTATTTTAGAATTTTAATTAGATAATGTTTTTCAGTTTTCCCTTAAGTCCCAACTAAAATTAGTTATTTCATAACAAACTTTCTAAATGTAAAAAAAACTTAATATTTTCATTTCCAAATGCGAAGAGAATTTCTGTTATTTCTAACTTTCTGTTTAATGTCGCAAAGCTGTTTATGTGGCTGCAATGCGTACATTTGGATCTAATTGAAAGTAGAATTTGCTATGTTTAGTTTACACCGATTTGATAGACAATCAGAGTAATCGGATTATTCTCTTCATATTGCTTGGTTTTCTCTGCCAATCCCTTCCGTTGACACGAATAGCAAATGAACATCGATTTTCGTTGTAGCCAATATTCAATTACAATGCTAACTGAAAATGGCGGACTAACTTCGGTCTAAAGTTCAAGTTTATTATTTAACTTTTATTCTAATTTTAGATTGACGGATTAGTTGGATTAAAAACCTTTGTAATAACATTAAGGGAATCTTTGAATAAATGGAAATGTTGACATCTTATTCTAAGAGACGAGACGTATAGGGAAGATGCAATGGTTAACCATTAGGGTTTTTTGGTATGAAATTAAGACTTCATAACCTAAAAACTTTTACTAAAATTTCAGAGAACTTTGACAAATCTACTACGGTAATAAAATATAAGCTTGAACAACATACTAGCGGTAATAGCGGTCCAGGGTATATTACTATTGTCATCACTAATGAGATATTTATGATACGCATGACATGAAGATACCTTTGTTCGAAACTATCTGCTCTGTTGCTCCGGTAACCTGAATCATTGAGGCTTTCCTGTCGCAGGCTGGGCAGCGAGTCCCAGGGGGAGCGGCGCGGCACGGGCGCGGGGGCGCCGCGCCACCCGTCCGAGTGCCGGTACCACGCCGCGCGCGCCGACTCGCCGATGCATGACGCGCACCGAGATGCACTCACGAAGCTGCCCACAACACAACCACACTTAGCATGCTACTCTGTATTTATACCCAACCATCAGTCTATGAAAGCCATGGATTCCAGTGTTCATCCCGCAGGGAAATCGAAATAACATTGCCATTTCTCAGGTTTCAAATCAGGGGTGGCGCCGCTATGCTCACGGAAAATAAATATACTCGTATGTATGCCTACCAATGGATTTAAATGGGTATACTCGTAATTAAAGTTATTGCGTATTATTACAAAAGCAAAACAAATATGTATACCTAATATTTCTTTACAGATTAATGGATATTATGGAATTAAATTAACATTGTGAACAAGATTACAATTGCTACGAAGTTCGTAGCTAATCGTAGAACTAGCGAGTGCTTGATTTATGGCCGTACAACTTTACTCCAAAATTCAAAATGGAATACAAATAAACTTTGTCAAGCTTAAGATTTTGTAATAAAGTGTTCAAATAGATAAATTACTCTTACAATTTATATCACAGATTGCTCAAGTTTCAATTTATTTATAGATATAGAATAACACCGCTTACGCGAAATCGTTTAATATTACCACAGGAGTAAAGAAACGGAACAGAGACAAAGCTTCTAGGGAGCGTGCGAAATTCTTACCTATTTTAGTAGGGTTGGCAAAAAATAATAAAATAAAATAAACTAACTTTTATGAACTTTTTATTAAGAAACATGTACATACATAAGGTATGTATATTTGGTATTTAAATAAGATAAGGTAAGACATTTACAAATTACTGACTCTAAATATTTTTTTTTTATAATTTTTGCATTTTAATAATTTTTTGTACCTTTTGATAGAATGGTAAATTCTGAATCTGATAAAAAGTCTTTTTAAATAATCGATAAGTGGAAAAAACAATACTTACACATGACTTACACTCGAAATTAATTTATGGTGACGTGCGATTTTTGAAATGATATAATAGTTTCTTTTTGAAATACACACATTTACCATTATTATTATTAGGTACTGCATAATTAAATCGATAATAGTGTGAAATTCACCCAATTAGTTATGTAATAAAAATAATAATTACCTACCTACGTAACATACATATCTACCTACATAATGGTTTGTGCGACATACCTATCTAATTTTAAATAGGTTTATTCTGGTATTTAGTTACTTACCTAGTAGAATCCTTCGGATAGGTAAAATACGAAATTTATTTTCTTTTCCTTGTGTTATTCATACAAACACTACAATACACAACCATTTTGCAAGTCCTAAGTGCACCCCAACCCTAAATATTTACACTTGTATAACTATTTACAATATATTTAACATAAAACTATTTTTATTTGAACACAATCTAATAAAACACGCGTTATGCAGGCCCTCCGTTTGTCAACTAGCCGAGTGAGCGTAAACCGGTTTTATCCAGTGGCGGCGCGTTGGCGCGTGTACGCGACACAGCGGCCGGTTGACACGCACACATGCGCCGTATGCTTGTAGTGGTGTACCTACGGCGGCGCGGTTGTATGAAGCTTTGTCTCTGTTCCGTTTCTTTACTCCTGTGATATTACGAAGCTTCCTGACAGTCATATAATTTTTCACCTCAACTTTTCGCGGAACGTTATGGAATATGAAACTGGGGTAATATTGTAAACATCGAATTGAAACATAAAATAGCAACCACAGTTATACTTATTAATAATGCAGAAATATTGAACAGACATGTTTCGAAAATGTATTTGATATTCGAGTTGGTACTCGTACTTCCGTATTAAAAAGCACGATAATGAAATAAAAGCTTCGCGCGTCAAGCCGTGATAAATTGAAAAATAAATAGGCTATCCGACGATAAGCTAATTTGGATGTTGGACTTCCAGAGGGAGCCTTTTGTTCCGTGGCAGATTAACACAACGGGTTTTGAATCTACTACATGTTTAATAGCATTAGTCGAAACATCTTGCTGCCTGAGTAACTAAAAGCATATTTTGTGATACAATGAACAATTTTGTTAGTTTACAATTTAGTATTTCAGATAAAATATTGAAAATTGACATTGGAAACAACTTTTATATTATTTTATTAACGATTCTACTTATAAGTGTTTCATCGCTGCTTTGTGACGTCATTCTCAGTTATTTTTATAGGTTTATTTCTCCGTATTTCGTTACGTAACACCATTCAGTAAGTATAAAAATCTATACCCTTTTCTTATTTAAATATTAAGAAAAGCTTTAGAAATGTTATGTTTAGCATTATTAAAGTGAAAATATTTTATATAAATATTTGAAATCAAGAGCAGTAAATAATAATGATTATATTCTACTACATATATTAATATTCGAATTGTAACGGATATAAAAACACGACGTATATAACATGTATTTCCCAGAAAACAAATATTATTACAATTAGACTGTATTTGTTCAACAAATTAACGTAATAAACGAATGAATGTAATCCTTTATGTGATACGGGAAATAAACAAAATGTATTTGGCAAAGTTTTTCAATTATAACGGGTATAATATACTTGACTATTCAACTTAAAGTACCCAAGTTGTAATACATTGTGACCATTATCCGTCCTTATTTTGTTTTTGGAATTGTTCCCGTTTAGGATCCAATTTCAGAGGGAAATCCGAAATCGAGATACGATTCAAATTGTACGGATTCTTTTTGTCTTGATTACGTAAAGTACATTTTCAAATAATTGTTTCTGTGTAGAGCAAATGTAGCTTTCTTGCTTCTGTAGGAGCTCATTTTGTATTCAGTTTCACGTATTTCCCTTTGTAGGTAAATGTTTCCGGAAACCAGTGACTTTTACAATTATACTTAATGCTTGGACTTTATATATATTTTTGTACTAATTATTTATCATACTTTACATTTTCATAACAGAGATAATTTTCAACATTGTATTTTTGTGCCTAGAGTTTTACATTTTATTCGTGTAATAATAACATTGTTATACAACAGGAGGGATGATTTTTGTGTTCTACGTATGTTTTGGTTTCTAGGTTTTTGAAATACCCACCTAATATAATGTGTCATAGAATTGTTGTACAATTTATTATTTGAAACGAAAAACAAAAACGTAGTAGATATTATAAATTTTGTCAAATATTTTTAATTAAATCTAGAATTTGAAACCAGAGTCGGATTAACCGGACATTTATTTATCAAAAATATCAACCATTAAGTATAACCATCAAATATTGTAATAAAAACAAAGCGAAAGCGCTTTACGAAATTGAAACCACTCTTTGAAAGTTATGAAAAAGTCGGAACGAGTATATAAGTCTTCAGTTACAACGGTTCTTTGAGATTCAGTTTGATTTGTTTAGTCTCTTGAGGTTTTTAGTTAGCAATGATGGGTGAAATTATTTAAAAACGTGTACTATAAAGTAAGACCTTCCTACTATTTTCTATAACATAGATAGTAGCGCCTCACGGTCTTATTTATTTATTTATATTTGGGAAACAAACAGAACAATAATATATATAGCAATCTCTTAAACCAAAAATACACAATCCAATCAAGTTTCCACTAATTGGATCTTACCCGCTTTGTACCCCGCTTTGTTTGTTTCAACGCGAATTTCAGAATAAAATGTTTCCCAAGTCTTATTCTGATATACTCGTATAACTTATGATATTATAACCTATGTTACATTGAAGTTTCATCCAAATTCGTTTGATGGTTTTTGCGTGAAAGAGCAACAAACATACAAATACACCACACATTCGTGGATATATAGTATATACATACATCCTCACAAACTTACGCATTTATAATATAAGTAGGAAGTCGAATATGTACATGAGTATAATTCATCGTAGGACAAGTTAATATTCTACTCTTTATAGGTAAAATATACTAGTAAATTAAGTCCCACTGCTCGATAACGGCTCACCAAAGATGGCTAGGATTAGATATATTCACTACGTTTGCCCACTGCGGATTGGTGATCTCAAATTCTGAACTTCTTAGACATTCTGAACTAAATGACTGTATGAAAATATTCCAGAACGTTACACTAAGGCGTTGTTAGAAGCAGACTTTACTAAAAGCTTCCACTCGTAACAATCAAACTAAAGGATTCACGACCTAAATTACGAAGTAACTTTAATCTTACTTTGTTCATGTAATTATGTAAATACATAGAAGTTTGTATTTTAATAGGTATATACACTTAAAACTGTGTGCTAATATTCATTATAGAATAAGAAAAAGGGCTATAGTGTGAAATATAGGTATAAATTAGTCGGTAACTGTCAATTTTCATGGCCATTAACGTAACCAGATAAATTTGTAAGAATGAATGAATGTATTGTAATTTTCAACGGTATTGATATCAATATCTAAAGAACGGTTATCACAAATAAAATATCACTGGTGGCGTCAATCCATGATAGTGTTCAATCACGTAGTGTTAATAATAAACGCAATGTACTCGTATATTATCTTTTAGTCAAACTACGCAATGAGCGTCTTGTAAGCATCAAAATACGCCGTCTTTATACGATTTCCACTGAGCTAATGTAAACATTTTCAGTTACCGCAGCTTAAGGTAAATTGAAATTCACCCACAATGTTGGAACAAGGGAACTCTCCATTACATAAATTATAGTAGATAAGTATAAAATAATACCCCAAGAAACAAAAATACTTTGTTTAAAATTACTTTTTGTTATGGATTGAAAATTCCTTTACCAATATTGTTAGGAATTCCCTTTGGTAAACTGAGTGAGGTGAACTTTACGTGAACTCTAACCGCTCAACGCCATCTAGCGTAATGTGTTGGAACTAGGGAGAACTTTGGGCGTGTTTCGAATGAACCACGGAAGCACAACGAAACCTTTGATATTATCAGCCGTACGTATACATATTTTAGTTTCTGAAGAATATACAGGGCGTTGCGGGAGGAAATTGGGCCGGGCTGTTATAAACAAATTTTATTTCATGCAATTCGAGATTAGAGACATTTATTTAAAACTCATAGTGTGTAATTTTTGTCACTTTTGTTACAAGCTTAATTCCTTGCCATCTAAACCTTTTATTAAGTAAGTACTCGCAGTTTCGGCTCGTCCCAAATTTACGAGCATTTCTTATATTAACTGAATGAAAAAAATATTCCGAAATGGTATTTTCGAAGATTCTTACCTTGACTGATGGTCGCTCAAGTATCCTTGATCACGATCACGCACGCGATCCCTGTGCAAATAGAAAGGGATATTTATAGAAAATTCATACCTAAATCAGTATAAATTAGAAAAGTTAAACCCTCATCACAAGCAATTCCCCAAGATTTTATCCAGGATGTACCTATGGTATGAACACTCGGTGTGTCGTATTTCAGTAAAATCTTGCTCTGTTTCAAACATCCAAATACGTATAACAAATAATCGACTGGATGAATCATCCCTAGCAATAAATGTTTCGTTGAAGACTGCTTCATACCTAGTTTATATATAAATAAATATATAATTAAATTGTATTATAAAGCTAACGATGAATAGTACAGTGGTATTAACATGAGTAAAAAGTACGCTACTGTAATAATAAATATCTCACTTAGAACATGAATTATTTAAGTTTCTAAGTGTAAAGTGACGATAATGTTGTAGAGTCTAATAAAATAATATAAAACATAAAGTAGAGTACTTAGTAGAGTCGGTAGGTTTGAGTACACGTATGAAGAGTACTTAATTATACACAAGATACAACTTGTAGGATAACATGAGAGATTGATATTTGCAAGCGTTTTGTTGGTAGTAAAAAAATCTTACCTGGTATTGTGGTCGCTCAGGTAGCCTCGCTCGCGATCCCGGTCCCTTTCGCGTTCCCGCATCAGTTCATTGCGATCGCTATAACAAGAAAACATAGTTTAGAATGGATGTTTGGAGAAAGACAATGGCCTAACATGAAATAAAAATAATAAAGTTATCTGATACATTTTAAGAAAATAATAATCAAACTATTAATAACATTTTAAAATGCTTGTTGATTTTGTTATACATAACTGGTTAACTAATTAATGTAGGCCAAATATGAAACATAACTTGCTACAACCTTTTTTAAAAGGAGAAAAACTCTTTTGCGCTTATTTTAAGGGTGTTAATATCTCCATACTTGGGTTTTCAAAATTCAACCTTTATCTACCGTCGTGCGATCTCATAGACCGTTACTGATTTTCGAAACTTCTAGATATCATTGTACCTTCATTTCCCCCCAGCCACCCAGCCGTCAGTACCTTCACGTAAAGTTTGTGTTGACGTCGTAGTGATTCATTTGATTTCGAATTACTGTGAAAATATCATATTCTGTCAAAGTAAGTATTTTTACTTACTAAAACCACCTTCTGTGCCTTGAAAAACCCGTAGTAATACGTTAATAATGTCATATTCTAGACGATCTTTGATTAGCGAAAGGAAAGAAAATTATTCTTTACAGAAAATACTACTATACTACCCGTAATAGATTTACTGTGGCAAACCCTTTTCTGAGTGTTATTTTAGATTATATGCTAAGATGATGATGATAGTAGATCAGAAGCTGACGATATTGAACAATTATTATGTTCCGCTGTAAAGTGATGGTGATACGACCAGGTGAACTAAATCAACTGGGTGTAAGGTCCGAAAACAAGGTTGCGGCAACATAGTTCGATCGTACAGTTCGATCAATCGCACAAAAAGGATTTTTAATTCCTAATTGTTCGATACATCAGTCGAACTACGAGCAGGCATGATTTAAAGGTGCTTGTTGTTCGATGACAGCTAGAATGGAATCACTACATAGTATAAAATAAAGTCGTGTCTGTTTGTCTGTCTGTTTGTCTGTATGCTTAAATCTTTAAAATTACGCAACGGATTTTGATGCGGTTTTTTGTAATAGGTAGAGGAGGTTTTTTCAAGAGGAAGGTTTTTATGTAAAAAAAATCCCGAAATTCCCACAGGAACGGGCACAACGCGGGTAAAACCGCGGGGCGCTGCTTACAAAATAATAATGCTCGATGGCGGGTCTCTTATGGCTACTTACTGTTTCGTGCGGTCAAAGCGCGCGGGGATATACCTACCTACGAACTACGAACGACGAAGACGCGCTATGTAGGTATTATCCCGAATTCTTCCTCACATGAAATCTTGTATACATATATACTCGCGCAAGACATGTAATATTTTATCCCCAATTTCCCACTTGAAATTTTGATTGTGTATATTCCTGCGGGAGACACGCAATGTTTTATCCCGATTTTCCTACATGAAGTCTTGATTACCCGAAGCGAAGCGAGGGCGGGTCGCTAGTACTAAATAAAATGAGTCTCAGTAGTAAAGGCAGTTTAGATATTTTATTGAAAGAATGAACCTTTCCATGCCACACGTTCAAGAAAGTGCCCAACGCTTAGGTTAGGTTAGATTAGGTTTTTTTTTTTTTAGAAATTCTTAGTAGTTATTTCTGTGTGTATGTCGATTGATCGAACGATGTGTATTTTTAAATACTTTTTGTGCGATCAATCGAACTGTACGATCGAACTATGTTGCCGCAACGGAAAACAACCCTTGGGAATCTGATCAATAGATAAATGTTTACACGTTTTCAGATTTTTTATATAAGAGCACAGTTTGTTATTTTTATGTTATATTTATTTGTTCATTGGGACACAAAAAAGTTATTTGCTTCTTATATAGTTAGTTAGTTTTATTACAGATTATTTTTTCTCACACAATTGGCATAGAGTTGATTATGATAAAAAAATAAAAAAATCCATTATAGTATTTAATTTGTTTTATTACACTTCCCTGTTCACTCAAAATGAAAATAAAACGTTTAAAATATGCTACTCTAATTTTACGACGAAAATAATGCAGCGGTCCCTGAGCCGGCACGTCGGCGACGACGTGACAAAAAAGCCATAACGATAGTTAAAGGTTAAAACATTAATCTAAAATATAATTTTGACTTTTGACTACAATAATCCACCAGCTTACAAGTAAATACCAGAGGCATCGATCAACTAAAACGAAACTTCGACAATCTCCCATATCTTACTCTGCTGTATTTATCATTACAAAAACTCTCTGTAGATATGATTTAAGTAAGTGACTCACTGTTTTTATCACTTACTAGCTGTGCCCTGCGGTTTCATCCGCATTTATTCCGTCAATGCTTACCGTTTAAACCTTCCCTGGACTTTCATGAATATTTCAAGACCAAAATTAGCCAAATCGGTTCAGCCGTTCTGAGTTTTAAGCAGACACACGAACACCAATTCATTTTTATATATAAGAAGATAATTCTCTCTTGAACAATTAACATGGTGTCTCTATTTATAAGTATTGATTTCAAAGTTACTACAACGCTTGTGATATCTTCAGAGAGGTGGGACATTTGATCAACAGTTTGTTCAAGATTACGAACAAATACTATTATGTGATACCAACCTATAATACCCATCCCGGTCTGATCGTGCGCTGTGCTGCCGTTCCACTCCCAGCCGATGTGGTAGAGGCAAAGTCGAGGATCGGCTTCCACCACCTCCTGAGCATTGCGACGCGGGTCCTATTGCATCGATAAGCGTTAGAGAATGCCATAGAATATGGGATCAAGCTGAACAGATATTGTTCGTTAATGTCTTAAAACGAACTCTAATATACTTACATAAAGTTCGTTTTATTTAGAACAATCAGACCATGAAAGTATATTAAGCACACTTTAGTATTTAGTCTCATTTAAAAACTCAAAAATTCTCATTGATGTCACTAATCATTATAGTATGCTAAGGTATGCTTATAATTTTTATGGGCTAACTGTAACGGTAAAAAGTACCTCTGCCTTTAAAAGGTGGAGTAGTCTTGTTTTGAAGAATTTAGCTTAGGCGTTAATAAAAATCCAAGTTTGATCTCGGTAGCCGCCATATTGAATCAAAGTTGCCAAAATTCGAATTTTTTAAATAAATCCGTTACCGTTGACATACAGTCAACGGTTAGGGATTTATTTCAAAAATTAAAACTGTCTATGAGAAATATAAAGACGACAAAATTTTGCATATTTCTTGCATACGTTAATTAACGTCAGTTTTATCAGTTTTATTTTCACGCTTAATATAAAAAAAACTGATTTTAGACATTTACTTCAGTATGGGAGCTAACGCTCCATCTCGAGGTCAAAAACTTTGATTTTTATTAATACCATCATTCTTAAGTTGTATACGACTACTCCACTTTTTTAAGGCAATTTGCTAAGGCTTTTTATATTATGAAAGTACGATAGAGTTAGCACCTTACTGTTGCTGTACGAATGAAAACTAGAATTTAATTTGTAGAGCAACAGTTGAATTGTAAGTAATCTACCTTCTATTTAGAGATGTGATAGTTTACATCAGCAAAATAAGTATTTGGTCTACCCACATACTTACGTTGCTAATGTAAGAAGGCTTTATCATTTCAATCTAAAAGGAACTATTTTATTTTTAAACACATTCGGGCACTAAAAATGTTGCGAGATTATGTGCAAGCTAATTCAGTATACTTACCTGGTTATTTGTTTCATTACTTTATTACCTACATGTAAAGTGTTGATTGTTCCTACATAGATGCTCATACACATTCATAGATACTTTCAATGATACCAAATATAATGCAAAGATTCGAGTAAATACATATGATTTTAGTTACAAGTATACAATCAAAGACATTCTCCAACATCAGTAGCATTTGCTGAAATAATTGCCATTCAAATAAAACAAAATATTTAGCATAAAGTAACAGAATACCAATAGAAACTGTAACAATAGAAAACAGCGTCATTCATACATTGACGAGCTGTCTACTGTAACAAAACAAATGGACGTTTACAATAACTCTGAGTACTATGAAGAATACAACATCAGCACAGTATATACAACCAGTTTTCCAAAATAAAGACAAAAGCAAACAAAAGTATGGATCAATCCATGACGTCATGATGCATGGCCACATTGATACATTAATATAAAGTTGGTTTATCACCTCCTCTATCCCTTAATGCAGCTTCCTTTATAGAATTCCGCAAGGATTGTATGATGGACTCTTGGGTCGGACCTCAAGAGAACAAAAACACGCACAATTAATTTGTAGCAGGTATATTCTGTAGTATGTTAAGTGTCTCGTCGCCAATTTTAGATAGCGGATGTTAACATGCTGTTTGAAATGCTATTTAGAAAATATTTTGTTAAGACAAGTTCTAGTTTAAGATAACTTCAAAATAATCAAAATTAGTAGGTTATTTTAATCATGTTTTTACTAGTTTATTTTATATTTAAATAGTTTTTGAATATTACTTACGTCTTCGCTGCGGATATGGACTTCGTTGATTTGAAGGTCCCATGTTTTCGTTGTATTCTGAAGCAAAATAGAGCTTTAGACACGAGAAGGAATAGCAGTCAACAAGTATTCTACATCAGCCAATGACAAGGTTATTATTATTATTTGAAAACTAATCTAATGATGATGATGTTTCTCCAGTTCAGCGTCATATTTAACTGATTATCTTTCAAACCACTAGAATAAAAATCTAAAAGACCATGGCAGAGTATTAGTTCAGACGGGTCGGTCTTGGACTGTCTAGAACACAATTTGACTACATTTGATTTTTGCCTAGAGCTTAAAGTGACTACTGTATAATGAGTCGAACACTCACATCTACTAAAATACAAATTGACTAGTACCGAAAACGCCTAGAACACATATTGCCAACTATTGTCTTTTGTTTTTGAATGTACAGGCGAGGTGAAAAATGAAAATACTGAACCATATTAAATAATTTATGTATTATGTTAACTCATACGACTGTATAGATCAACTACCCAATATTATTTTTCCCCAATATTTTTATTCTCATTCGCGTTTTTCCCCATTATTATTTTTCCCCAATATTTGTATTCTGATTCGCGTTTTTCCCCATTTTACTTTTTTTCTACACATTATTACAACCACTAGTTAATTTTCTCCAGTAAAGAAAAATGAGGATATTCCCCCGTAATGTTAACCGATAACTAAGGAACTAGTAAAAAAAAAACCCTAACCTACCGAATAGTAAGAAAATTGTGAATAGTAAGAAAATTGTTTTTACGTAACTGGTTACAAATCAGTATTTTCTTACTATTCGGTAGGTTAGGGTTATTTTTTTTTTTTACTAGTTCCATAGTTATCGGTTAACATTACGGGGGAATATCCTCATTTTATCGTGTGAGAAAATTAACTAGTGGTTGTAATAATGTGTAGAAAAAAAGTAAAATGGGGAAAAACGCGAATGAGAATACAAATATTGGGGAAAAATAATATTGGGTAGTTGATCTATACAGCCAAACAGACAGATAAGTATTAAAAGGTTGGAAATATATTTTCTACCTGACTGTCCGGACAGTTTGGGTTCATGTCACTATGCTATGTAGGAAAAATATGCAGTAGTCAATTTGTGTTTTATTAGATGTGAGTGTTCGACCCATTATGCAGTAGTCACTTTAAGCTCTAGGCAAAAATCAAATGTAGTCAAATTGTGTTCTAGACAGTCCAAGACCGACCCGTTCAGACAATGTTTGGACTAGCTTGTTTTAAACAGCCAAGTCTGTTTTTAATCTGTCTAGCAACATTTGTCTTATTGGGCAATACGATTCTATAACTCAATAAAAACAGTTTAGACCACCGAAAATGTATGTGAGACATATTGTTTGATGTGCGCTCCTCCATAGGCTTCGATAAACCAGAACAGAACAGTCTCTAAACTTAATTTGAACTAGAGCAGAATCTAGAGAGTGACTCTTTAGCATTATTGCTTACCTAAGTCTTCCATGCTCTGGCTGAGTAAAGCTTCAAAAGTGTGCAGGCTGTAGCTCTCTGCGTCCATTCCTTTAGCGAGTGTGTTTCTCAGATGCATTTCATATTCTAGCAGAAGACGCGAGGTGGGCGAGCCGGGGGCGGGCGTGGCGCTCGACTGGGACGCTTGACGGGAGAGGCACGGCTTCTGACGACAAGTAGTCAGGGTCACACAGGTTGTTTAAGACAATAGTCTATTTAAAACTTCAGCGATTGTAAAACATAAATACTATTAAAGTATACACAATAAGTACTATGAAAGTAATTATGGGAAAATTGGGGATAATAATGTTTAAACCTTGGATTACTCTTATTGGGCAGTTGTAGAATAAATCGAAGGTAAAGATTTTGCTGGCGTTCTCCGTCATCGGAAAAAACGTCATCGAAACTGTGCGGTCATCGTCATCGAATCTCTTAATTTGTAGTTTTATACGAAGTGGCAACTGTTCGCTTGATGTGAACTGTAGTTTTTGCATGCGGGGTATTTATACATAAGTGTTGTTTGTTATGGGCTGCTGATGGTTTGTCTCGCCCCGTTTATTAACCAAATTACAGTTTAACATTAATTTAAGTGGTGAAATAAATCGAATTCGAAATTCACAATCAATTTCGCAGCAAAATTGGAATTTTAGAACAACACTAGGGCACCATCGAGCAAATGTTTCTTTGAACTCATCTCATATTGTCATCAATTTCCAGTCGTATCTGTTGAGACGTATAGGTTGGCTCAAAGTAATTGAGGTCTTCTCTCCATAAAGTTTTCAGTGTTTTATCTTTAGCAATCTTTAGTTAAAAATAATCCAAAAAGACACTGACCCCGTGGTGATGCTGCCGCGGGTCGCGGCGCTGGCACGGCTCCTGGTCCGAGTTCCCGTTGGAGGAGGAGGGCGTAGTCGCGTAGCACTGGTTGTCAAACATCACGTTGTCTGATGGCGGGGACATGTCGCGCTCGCCTCCGCCAAGTTCCAAGTATAGCCCGCGACCGGGGTAGCCGCTGGGAGCTGCTCCGACGCCGACGCCGCGGCTGTAACGATGATGATTTGTTTAGAAAGATATGTATTTTTTACTGTTGTAAGGTAAAGTATGAGGATGTAAATCTCAACGCCGCGCTGGGCAGAGGTATTGTCACTGAAGATATCATTGCACATTTCATTAAGGGATAATCCATAACTTACTTTTACTTTACTCTCCGTAAATGAGTATTTGACATATTAAGATCCTCAGCCCTGAACCCACTCTAGGTAGTCAATAAAGTATTTAGACAATCTAAAGACAATTTTGCGTCCAAAACCAGGCCGTACAAATTCTAGTCTGTTTGAGTCTCCGGCAAAATCTAACTAATGAAATAATCGGGACCAATAAGACCAATAATTACACTTCTGCCTCAACTGTTCCCATACAAATAGTGACTGAGTTATCCCTTGCGTAAAAATCACGATGAGCTAGCATCGCTTAGCCTACGCCACCTCTCACATCCGTCTGGACTATTGCTTCGAACCATTCAAATAAAATTGAACTTAAAGAAACTGAGTCACTCTCAGTTGTATAATGCGTAACAGCCATGATGAGCTAACATCGCTAAGCCACTTCTAACATCCGTGTGGTCAATACTCCACATTCGTGGTAGGCCTACAATGTAACACTAACAAACTCACCGCTGCGAGCTCTGGCGACTGTTATTATTGACGACGTGCGCGTAGTGTCCGTGGTGCACGGTGTGCGGCTGGTGGCGGTGCGCGCCGCACGAGGGCGGGCACGGCGCCGTCCCGCCGTACCGCCGCCGACCCATCTCCGGTGACGTCACGGGGCTCTCGGTCGACGGCATCGGTTTGAGCATGCGTTTCAAAGTGCTCGAGTCTGATGGAAAGTGTTAGTAGTTATTATCAAAGGGATACTAGGTATATACTACGTAGTACTAGTAATTGAAGAGAACACAAACATTGGATTTATCATAGACATGAATCTCTACGTAACGATTATGGGCGACAGTGAAATGGACGCTTTATGAAATAATCGCAATATTTCTAAATCTAGTAGCAACTCGTGGTCTTATCTGCGTTGTACCCGTTCTTATGAAAACTTCGGGATTAAATGTATCAAATGTGTTATTCATAACAAGTTACAGCCAAATCCGTTAATAAAGGTGTCATATTATTATTCCTCATATATACATCTGTATGAAATAATTTCTGAGAATGTATGTGGCTTACTCTTTTACACAAAAACTACTGAACGGATTTGGATTACACTGTACGTGGGAACGTGTACAATGTGGGTTAGATCCCGAGGAGGTACTAGTTCAAATAAAACTTACCCATATTCATATCCTCTGTGCTTTTGGACTTGGTGCGACGCGACCCCGAGGTGTTGTTATTGTTCATCACGTTATGGTGGTGGGAGCTATGGCGACCGTCGGATTCGCGGCCCTAGAATTAATAAATACATCTTTGGTTAATTATAGGTATAAGATAATTATTGTATATAAAACAAACATAAAAAATTGCAATTTAATTACACAAACATTCGTCATATCAATTGTGATTTTGTTTTCATATACTCGTATAAGGCCCCTGACTTGAACGCATCCTCCTGAGTGGCTAATAAATCTTTTGATTCTAATAATGACCACGTTTTTTGAAGTGCCAAAACTTGACACGAATTTGATAGATATGGAACTAAACCCAATCTTTAAGCAAAACGTTACAGAAGCGATTTATCGCATATCTTCGTTTATAACCACCTTCAAATTCCTGGGAGATATTCTGAGTATGTCTGACGTTAGTTAACCGATTTGAAACCTATAGTCTAAAATTGTATGAAGTCGCTCACCGATTCATTCCCGTCACCATAGTCCACGCTCTTGGGCATGTGTTGGAGATGTTCCTTCCCCGGGCGAGTGGAAGTCGAGGACGACTTGGAGGAGGTGAGCGTCCCGCCCGCCTGCACCCCCTCCGACTTGGAGTCCCCGTGCTGGCTCGAGGGACACGCTTGTTGAGTTTCCTCGCTAGTCTATATAGGAAAAAATATTTGAATTGAAACTACGTTCGCTTTTATTTTGCATTGTTATCTGACGTTTCGGCCCCTTTACAGGAACCGTGGACCACAGAAGACGAAAAAAAACCGTTAACGTATGTAGTTTCAATTTAAAATGAGTAGTGAAACCAATAGGATTATGTTTGGGTTTCCTGCTTATGAATGCCTTTGGACCAGAGCTATGGTAGGGTTGGTTGCTCAAATGTTTTATCCAGTTTTGTCTCTAACTGCTACGTTTGCCATTCACCAAGTAACGTTGCGATGGTGGTATGGTGGCATTCATATTAAAAATAACATGTCCGCGTAGAAAAGATTGGCTCTGGTTGAAAGGAACCATAACTAGCAAGGTGTTTGCACCCGGTGCATATTTATTATGCCAAATGCAGGCAAATCTTATGAATCAGGTTCTACGTAGCCATTTACACAACATAAGTTATTGCCATATAATAACCACTTATCAATAATATACGGAGCGTCATGGTAACCTTAACCTACATTATCAATAACGTGCCAATGGATAAAAAAATATGGGTTAATTTTGTCTATCTTACACAAGTACTGTGAGTGCCAACCGATGCAGTGGCGGTCTTTGGAGCCGTCGTGGTGTTGGTGGTCATCGTGGCGGTCTCTTGTGATTTGGGAGGTCGCGATGGAGGCTGCGACTCGGTCTGACGAGCTGCCGCTGAAATTGACATTAATAATTCTAATTAGGCATTTGTAAGATTATTACATATTTGTACTTTGAGCATAATATGAGTATGACACTATAATCACGTAAATAAACATTTATCTCTTAAACAACCTTTACTCAAAGGTTACGCGGTTGCGGTCAGGATCGATCTAAGCTATATTAATTTTCATTACTAGTGTTGAGCCCGAAAGCATCTTATGACCGATAGTGGACCTGAGAGAAGATCTATGAAATCAATCCTAGAGCAAGAAAATGTTTCTCGAAAAAACTATCTACAGATCGAATTTGGATGAAACTTTAGAAATATAGTGACAGCTAGTATCACACATAAAAATACTTACGCTTCGGCGGTGGCTGATGAGCCGGCTGCGAGCTGGTGACGTTATCATAGAGAGAGGTCGACGACGTCGCCGCAGCAACCTTGTCAGAGCGGCCGGCGCCTCCGCTGGTGCCGGCCGCGGCGTCTGTCTCAATGGCCCGGGTTGTAGTCCGGGGAAGAGTCGATGATCCTGGGAAAGAGTCAAGATTACCCCATGGTTCGAGTTCGTAGTTTATCCCAGTGTTTTTGTAGATAGGAGAGCAACGGGTTGTCATGATCAGGATAAGGTTTACGAATATCCTTTGGTGTAGATTAGATTGAGCCAGATTACATTTGAAATTGAAATTACAGCTGAAAGATGGTGAGTAATATAATTTTGCTGCTTGCGTTCTGTTGAACTTATTGGCTGCAGCTTATAAAACTTAGGGGCAACTAAAACTAGGGCAATCTAGAGCAATCTTATCAACGCCTTAGTAATCGTATTATATATTTAAACGTATTTAAAATCGAAAGGTATTATTTTATTACAAACTTTATTGCTGTCGCACAAGTGAGTCGAACCAAAATTTAATATAGAAATAAAAATAAACTATTTAGTTTAATATGGTATATTTTAGTGTAACGACGTAAACTTACGGTATCGAGGATCTTGAGCTCGAAGACGCGCATATTGCTCTTGAGTCATGCATGTGCACTGTGGCTCTCGTCCGTAGGATAAGCTACGGAAATAAATGAAGCATTACTATTTTACTCCTACTTATCAAAAAAAGAAACAGTTTAACCATTAAACTTCGAATTGAAGTCTACATATTTGTTTTTCATAAAAAGATTAATAACTTTTGATTCTCTCTCTATCTATACTACTAGCTCGTTATTTCTGAGACCTAAACCTTCCTATTCTAGTATCCTTGCTTAAGTACCAACGCAGACTAAAATCGAGACATTCCTTAGACTGACTTGATTTGGGTTTAATCCATTAAATGACTCAAAGTTATCTTAAAATTGATGCTTACAGATTTGCTAGAATAACACGTTGGTAATGGAATTGCACAAGTAAATCTGTATAACGAGTCTTAGCCCAATGTCTAAACTAAGTATCCTAACGTACCTGGACCGATTAGGGCTAGCCGGAGTGGAGAGTGGTTTCCTCTTGGCCTTGAACTTCTGCTTGGTGCCCGGGGGGTCCAACTTGAGGCTGTAGCTCGACGAAGCCTTACGTGAGAATTTGAATGACGGTGACTAAAATCACAAAACAATTCGTGAACCGTCTTATTTACCTTAACACTAGATGTTGGTGGCTGTTGGTGTGAACATGGAATGTGATTTAAACAAGCGTCGTTGATATTGAGGGCGTTTATAAGCTGCGGTAAATTCAAAAGACGAGTACGAACGTACAGGCAGGCGGGTTGTTTGGCACCCAGGGCCTAGTGGCTTGACAGCAGCGTTACATTTGTGACCCAAATGTTTCCCGTGTTTAATAGAAGAGATGTACTGAACTCCGGAACTACGGCCTGGCACGTAGCCTGTAAACTCGCTCAATATCAATGAAGCTTAATAATATTTATTATATAAAACTATTTATAGGTAAAGTGTGAAATTAGAGATAATCTTCGAAACTGTTATTTTTTGTCGACTTTGGTTGATTAAATCTCATTTTATTTTACAGAATTTCAAATTAATTTCCCTAAGTAAAAATGAATTAAAGCAATAATTCCAATAGGGTTATATACTGGGATGATATCATTGCCAGGCTACTTTTTAATGGATACCAAAGATCGTATACCGTTCTTCTGGTGAAAAGGCTCTATTGAAATAATCTTTAACTAATCATATCTACAAAGTGGTGGTCGCAACATAATCTTTCCTTTAGTTAGCAAAGTATTTCATCATTTATCTATGAAACCCAACTTACACAACACTCTCTGAATTGTTTGGCGTCGATGGGCGAGGTGAAGTTCAGGCCCCACGTGTCGTTGGTCATCGGGTCCTTCCAGTACACGAAGCATTCTGATGCTTGTCCTATACGAGTGCCTGTAACATGAAACGATATCTTCCTAAGTTCCTATTTTACATAAGCGAGAAGAAACAGAGAGAGAATCAAGGAGAAAGAAAATATTTGTTGCGATAACAATGGTGTTCCAATATTAAATCCAAAATTTACTGAATTTGTTCTATTTCAAACTAGAATTCTAACCACATGTTCATTCTAGTCCCCAGAGGTGGCGTAGGAAAAGCAACAAACAAAAGAATGCTATCTTTGTTTACTTCAAATTGATTTCATAACCTAGTTTTTTATGAACCGATACGTTTTGGTACGGTGCTAAATAATGCATTAGGTGAGGCTGTTGAAATTCAGCCGATTACCCGGGTTACTGTCTAATATAAATTTAAAACTAGGTTAAACAGCCCGGAGTATCTTCCGAATTGATCTCATAAAACATTTGTACCTAATACCCGAGCCTAGCTTGGCATACGAATGCGATGGACATTTTGGGGTTAAAATGTGTTAAAAAAAATCCAGTTTACTTATCCGATTCTTGATTTATATGATCTTGCTTTGGCATTAACAATGTTCATTTGTTTATGCCATATTTGTAGGAAAACTCTTATTTTATTTTTACAAAATA
The DNA here is from genome assembly GCA_963082685.1 of Cyclophora albipunctata. Taxonomy (NCBI): domain Eukaryota; kingdom Metazoa; phylum Arthropoda; class Insecta; order Lepidoptera; family Geometridae; genus Cyclophora; species Cyclophora albipunctata. The sequence goes on along the minus strand of OY720116.1, from coordinate 6,037,589 downwards.
ATTATTGAACACACTTTTACTCTATTTATTACTGCCATGAACAAAACGATACTTGTTAATGCTAAAATAAGATTACCTGCTGTTAAAGAATAACTAATGAGCAATAATGATAAACTTAATGACAAATCGGTGTCTCCGTGCAATATTTCTTATTGTAGGTGGACATCCTACGATTCAATCAATACAGAATAGATTTACCAAAGATAAAGTGGTTCATCTACCTACACATTTTTGATTTGCTTATAACACTAAACATGGATATTTGATTTGTGGCGAAATGTTTATTGGAATTAAGACAGCCAAATCTGTGTTTATACTTCAATCAGCTTAAATTGGATTTTAGATATCACTGCATATTATAAAACAAAGTTTCCGGCCGCGTCTGTCTGTCTGTCTGTTCGCGATAAACTCAAATACTATTGCACGGATTTTGACACGGGTTTTTTAAATAGATAGAGTGATTCAAGAGGAAGGTTTATATGTATAAAACTTCCCGAAATTCAGACGGAAACGGGCACAACGCCGGTAAAACCGCGGGGCGCTGCTATTGTCATATATATTCGCAATCATAAAGAAACATTAATTACAATTACAGGGTCTGTAATGCACCTTTTTATGAAGCAGTACATTCCTGAGATCAAAACTTTCAAATGAGTGTATAATATAAATTAGGGATGTGAAAATATATTGTTAGTAAAATGCTAATTTTATACTCTTCTTTTACATTACTCTCTCTACTAATATGAAATAGAATAGTGGAATAAGGGTAATGGAATGAGGACATATTGTGATGCATTGAATACTTATCTATAAACATACTAATCCTTGAGTATGCAGCAAAGCTGATGTACATATCATCAATTCCAGTGAGGTGGTTCTGAGCAAACCACACCTCATTGGTCAATTGAGCCTAAATAAGGTAGGTGATTCCATAATATAGGATTCAGATCTGGTCCAGAGCCACTTCGACCCAATGCGATTAATTATTGTGGATAATCATCATCAGATTGCTTTATTGTTAATCCGAAATTATATTTCTTGGCTGTATTATCATGTTTTTGGACTAAGACCTGGTTCAAAGCCACTTGAACCTAATGCAAATGGGATCTGTTTTGCTCACCTGGTTGTATCAGCCTGACGTCGAGGATCTTGTCGACTTGCGAGTTGTAGGCGGTGATGTGGAACACGCACTCCGGCGAGTCCTGGATGCACGCGATGTTCACCGGCACCAGGTCCTCGGACACCTGCTGCCATTTGACTGTCCCGCCACCACTGGCGGACACATGGAACACCTCCGCCCACAATCTATAACGAGAACTTTCATACAGACTTATCGATGTAGCTTTCAGAGCATATGGACGCAATTGCAAACAACTAAAAGTTTTAACTATAGGTACAAGCCGTGTCCGTTAAGAAAAGAAACGGTACTGCTACATTTGGAAATACAAGTCATTTTAGATTATTTTTACTATTGACACGGCTTCAACTAATTGATAAAGAAGTTTTTTTGTGTTTGAATGTGGGAAATGTTATTTACTTTGTGTCAGGTTATAAATGTTCTGTTATAAAAGGTGAGATATCTTGTTTGCCTCACTAAAGTGAAGAATAGGTAAAGAGTAGGTCTGGTAAATACTATCGAACTCTATCTCTTATATCTACCAGCAATCTATGATATCACATCAAACTTTAATATGTGTTTGATGTAAATAATTTTAAGGTTTGTCAGACCATCCAATACTGGGTCGTGGGTTGCAATGAATAAGTTGGGACGTAACTAAAAATAATATAATACAAAAATAACTTATAAAAATAGAATCCATGTAGAAAACTCATTTAAAAATGGTGTACGCCTACCATTTGGTACATCAAAGTAACTCTGTAGTCTAATTTTAACTGGACCGCCAAGTTTGGTGCACTGCAACTCAAGTTTTAACGATGTTTTCGTTTGTATTACGGCTCCACAAGTTCTAATTTATATTTATTTGACTGCGCATACTGTGGACGCAACGACCACCGCTATACGTTGAATATTTAAAATTTTACCATCAAAATGTGAGTTAACCTACATTGGTAATTGAAGGTAACATGAATGAAGCATCTGTGTAACTTTTAGTACAAATTCTTACTTCATGAATTTATTCGCATAGTGTAACAGAATTATGTTAGTTTATCCAAAACGTCACAGCATGTGCAAGTATTGAACTGGGTAGTGAGGTTCTTGATAACGTTGTTTTTTTATAGAATAGCTACGTTACGCAAAAAATATCATATGGGCATTCTAGCTTCAGAAGTTTTCCAGAAATCGTGATAATCAGTGTTGCAATTAGTGTTAGTGTCAATACTCGTACTACAAAAGCGGAAAAGGTCTTTCTAGTGTTAAAAAATTAAGGGTGGTACTCCACTTTATCTTAGAAAAAGTTATATAGGTAATTATATCGCATTGGGCTGTAGTCAATCAAAAGAAACAACTAGTATTTAATAAGTGTTGTGATCAAAGTCAAAATTTCCAGAGTAAGCAGAATTTTTTACTTTGATTTGCAAGGTTAAGATGCACGCCAAAGACAAAGTTTCACATAGAAATAGAGAAAATATCCGAGAAAATATCAGTCCAGAATGAGAGAAAACGATGTCAGACAGATAGAAAACGATGTCAAAACTTATGTCTCATCAATCTTGGCTATGTGCCTTAGCCCTGCAGCTAATAACTGTAAGAGAATTAGTACCTGAGTAGATGTCCGTCTCGGCGGCGGGAGTTCTGCCACGGGCTGTCTTCATAGCGATACGCCTTGCGGAGGATGGGCGCGCAGGAGCACGATAGCTTATTGCCCATACTGCGCGAGCCGCAATCGGCGCAGTGCACTATGCCGCCTGAAATCACATCTTAGTTGAATCATCTGACTAGTCCAAACTATGCTGCCTGAAATGACAGCTGGTGGTTAATCATCAGGTTTAGCTTAAATTATGCTGCCTGATATCACAGCTGACGGTTAACCATCGGACTAGCTTAAACTATGCCGCCTGAATCCACAAATGATGGTTAGACTAGCTCAAACTATGCCGATTGAAATCACAGCTGATGGTTAATCATCGTAGTAGCTCAAATTATGTAGCTTGAAATCAATCTCTAGTTAAGTCATCTGACCAGCCACAACATTCAGATTATCGCATCTTTAACCATGATGGCGTTGACTATCGCAATAGTTTACATTCAAAATATAACATTCTAACTCTAATGTGCAATCAAACCAAATAATTATAACTACTTTGTATTCATTCTATCCCATTGCCTCATCAACCAGATTGAAGGTTTGCATTCCGTTCTGGTACATACTGTAATAAAACTAGTAGTTATTTGAAAATACAGATAACAGCCGAAGAACCTATAATAGTAAAGATGAAAAAGAAGATATAGATGAATTTTGAGTCAAGATGCGTATAGTAACGCATCTTGACTCAAAATTCATCTACATCCAAGAAATAATACGAAGTTTTGTTTCCACACCTTTACAAATATTTGTCGTTTTTCACAGTTGGTTGCGGCTGTCCATTCCACTATGATCGGGTTCATTCATATTCAATAAGTACATTCATGTTAATATGAGTAATAACATCTCCTAGTTCATGATTACAAAAGTTATTTTATCAAATTTATAATATTATGACTTTTCTCAAGAGTTCATTGTTAAAACTCTATTAATATCAAAACTCCGTTACCGAAGACCGTTTTTAAACCTATGTGGAATTATGCAAGTCATGTTCGTTTACTAACATATGAGCTACCATACTTATTGCTATATAAAAAATATCCTTTCTTTATTATCTGCTGCAACTATATAGCTACTCTTTTGACTTGCAGCACAGAAACAGTGAAAGTGTAGTGTTTGCATACACGCATCTTTATTACTACCACCTCAAATATTTATGGTTAAACTACAAAAATAATTCAATATTCAATAACATCTGCTTAACCAATAGATAAAAAATAGATAGATAAAAGAGCTCGACTTGGTGAAAGGCCAGAAGGGCGCGGTTACATGGGGCGTGGGTGATTGTAGTCCGAGATCCAAGCGTAGGTGATAGCAAAGGTTCCCGATGTGGGTGTCAAACGGTCTCATAATACCAGGAATACACCGCTCAATGAAACTACCATCGATTAATAAGCAACATTTGTTAAACCAAGCTTTAAACGACGACGGTACTGTTGATACTAAACGAATGCGTGTGCGATTTTAATTAATTTGCTTTAATTTTTCAGTGATTAGAACATTTTTTTTTTGTTTATTTTATAACAATTCGTATATGATGGGTTTATTATAGAACTTTACTTTAATTACATCTAGAACAATAGTTTTTGAGACTAGAATTTAAAAGAAATCTAAACGCTGCTAGTAGAAAATATACTTATCAACTGTTCAATCCAAACCCATCAGTCAATTACCTCTTAACGTCCTAGCCCATGGGGATACAAAGATTCTAACCTTATTTGAAGAATTTAAACGTGAAAATGTATGTAGATAAGAAACAACTCATGTAGGAAATTATAATATTATGCTAAATTATCAATTGAAATCAGAGTAAACATAATAATAAATAAATCCATTCCATTAAACATCTCTAACGGCCCACTACAGGTTACATCTGTATCGCCTCCAAAACCTCTCAAAAGGACCCGTTTCGACCCTTAACAATCAATGTACGAGTATGTATGTTATAGCATGGTGCATTCAGATTTTAAGTTTAATAAAAACAGCTCTTACGCCATAATAATTATAGTGTAAGAAAAAATTAAATAAATAATAATGTTGTGTCCTTTTTCAAAAACTTCGCTACTGTCATTCGTCTGCATCTTGGAACATTAGAGTCAATAGTCGAATCCAGTCTTTTTGGGATACTTGTGACGCGATACAGATCCAACTGGTATTAGGCCCTCAAGAGACACCCTATGTTATAGGGCCTAAAATAACAAAAGGTGTATTACCCGCGGTCCCGTGATGTCACCAGGCTCCATCGGAGCGCGACAAGGAGTGTCCGCGGTTGAGGCTCTGCGAACGCTGCGTGCCGTGTCGGTACTGATGCTTTACAGCCCCATGCTGCAACATCCACACAGTCATACTGGGGCCTCACGTAAGGGTAAAGAGCTAAGGATATACTTATATGTTTATCTGATCTTAATTTTCTTTACTTTATCATGAACATAATATAGTTTGAGTGGCTGTTCTGCTGCCCTGATGTTCGAGTCTATAAACCTCCAAAAATTTATCTAATTTTACCTTGTTGACTTGGTTCCCCTAGGAGGTAACTGATGTTATAAAATTGAAAAATAGTTTTATATTATTTGATGACTTGTAACAATTTGCTTTCTTCTTCAATTTAAGCTGATGCAAGTGCTATAAATATTGTCTAAATTTTACATTGTATGTGAAGGTTGATCTGTTGAATTATTCAGATTTATTTTTTTATAAATCTTATTATCAGGAATTACTACCAGTACAATTTAAACTAAGTATATCCTGAGCTCAAATACCCTGAAACACAAAAAACATCTTTAAATTACACAAATATTTATACTAAGAAATTGTTATTTATTTTAAATTAAACATTTTAAGTTATTTACCAGAATTTAAAATTATTAATAATTTTATAAATATTATTATTGCACTTAATTAAAAGTGTTTGCTTTAATATGAATTGTGAAGAAAGATAAAATTGAGATATGAAAATGACTGACAGTGCAATGAACAAGCATGCAGATAAAGCTTATATGTAAATAGGATATAAATAATTATATAAAATTGGTATAAACTTTTAATTATGTCGAATATTTATAGCTGATCATAAAATCCGGTGTAAAAGTTTTAATTTTATATGTTTTTCTTCAATACTTTGATCATTTAATATTTTTTAGAACATGTGTTTTAATTGGGATGATTATTAATATTTGACTTATATCTACCTGGTTTTCTACTTCACATTTTATGCGATACCTCCTTAACTAAGTTTATGGACAAGTTGGTAATTAAAGTTTGAATATTTCTATAAGCAGTTATGTTGTAAGTTATATTGATTTGAACAAACATTGTATGGTCATATGACTCATGGCTATATCTCCTACTTTGGCACACCTTAAGAGTTCGTCTAAATGTCAGTTTACACAGATTAAATAACGTTTCAACATATTATTTTAATATTTGGTTTGCAGGATATTTAAATTTTGAATTTGTTATTATTTTAAACTTAATCATCGACTCGGTATTCATTTTAATTTTAGCTTTTCATTTGAGATTGGAATTGCTTACTTAAAGTCAGTACTCACAGTGACATCCAAATAATGTGTTATTTTTAAACTTGCGTTCTAAATATTATTAAAATGTCCATAACTTGACAATAAATCACTTTGTATCCATTGTAAGGATCAATCAAGCAACTTTTCAATTGGACAGCGTCCTTAAGACCTGCTAATGAATGTTAAACATTCATGACATTTAAATATTTCGTAGAAGTTAGTTTGGTCATCGCATCCAAATGTAATTGCTTAAACCATTTGACATGTTCGTTAAAACACAAGCAATGCTTCTTCTAAATTTTATCAATAATTTAAAGTGGTTAAGGGTAATAAAATGTTCCAATGCAAACGCCAAACTAACCAACTAACCTAACTAACCAAGAGAGATAGTAGTGATAGTAGATGAAAACCGAATTCATAATTACCAAGTTATCGACATTATTCTAAGTCCACCCTATCAAATAGCAATTAAAATTCTAGCGGGGCATTTCGATCTCGGAGGTAGCGCCTTCAATCAGGCTAGATTAGTTTAACTGTATGTGGGTCAGCACAGTTTGGCTTCATATTTTATACCTTCCTTCAGATATCGTCTATCTTTATGTATATTTAGGTGTATGTCCCACTTCCACGGTATTAGATGTCACTGAAACATTTCACGTTACACCTTAATTGAATTTCGAAAATTTAACAAAGTTACTCGATCTACAGGTATAGAAATGATAAGTACGAGTACTTTAATCATTAATGTAAAGCATTGATTTATTAGAATTATTTACGTGACGAGTAATGAATACGTGGTATTTATGAATCCTTGTATTCTAGTACCGACGTAGCTTTATGTAACTTGATATTGCCTGCGCCGGTCTAGGTCCTGCCTAGTTATAATATTACGATTCGATGTACTGAGCTGACAGTTACTGCACCATTGTCGCACGGCATTTTATACCCATTCTGTTACTATCGCGTTATTGCTACTATTCAAATATTTCAGTTTAATTAGGTTTTTGTTATGACTATTCTCAAACAAGAATAACATTTAGCATAACCGACATCATACCGAGTTTTTAGAAATCATTGATTATTTAAAATGTATACAATACATAATATTATTTAAACATTTATTATATTACTGTTATTAAATAATACGTGAACATGCACAATAACACTGCAATGTTTACTGGATTTTATCAGGTAGGTATTTATTACGGCACGGAAATGCCCCATGATACAGACATTCACGAGGAAGGTGGGGGATACAAACACTCCATGTGCAAAGTAATCTATACGTAGTTACGAACCTCGAAATTGTTCCAATTTTGCGCAGAAAATTTAGCAGCCTCCACGCTCTCTTTAGCACCCATATTTACGGAGATGTGAAATCACTCGAATGAGCTATGACAATCGGTTTCGATGCGTATGTTCTGAGCTCGTGACTCTAGTGTGCTCTACGACCGAACTCTACGCGAGTGAGTCGATTTTGATAAGCTATAAAATACCTCTATCTTCAGTCGTTCGCAAAGTTAAAAATTCACAGCGTTGAATAGTAAATGAGGGGTGGTGTAGGTTGCAGCGAAGGAGCGAAGGATCGAGGGTAGGTAGCGCAGGAAGCGGCGGCGGCGGCCTGGCATGCAGGCGCGGCGCTGCGCGGCGTGTAAACACGGCCAGCTGCGGCCGCGACCACCTCGCCACCACCACCACCACAACCGACACCACCCGACCGACTCACACAACACTACCAACAGATTCTAATATCCCCAAATGCGCAGACTATGTGCGGTGTTAGTCGAGCAATCGTTGCGGTACCGCGACACCGCCGGCTCGCCTAAATGTCAGAGCAGACTGGGTCGCGATCTAAGCGTGCGCACACTGCCGCTCGCCGCCGCCGCGCACCGACCGCCCGCCGAAAGCCGAGACGCAGCGACGCCCAATCTATCCCTAGCGGACTCTACACCAGCCAGCGCCCCCGATCTCTAACACCTACGATGCTCTCTACACATATACTTCTATACTTTAGAATATTATTACACAATAGTCACTTGATCTCAACAAAAACGAAAAATCACACGTTATACGATTTTGCATAAAACAGTATCAATTATATTATGTATCCAGATTAAAAAGATCATCAATGAAGGATCGGAGCGGTGCGGCGTGGGGCGGGTGTTGCGCGCGCATCCTGCTCGAGACAACATTCGATTTTGGTCCATGACTGTTGGATGCTTACAGTGGCCCACCAAAGGCTTTAATAGTTCATTCTAGACTACGGACCGATCCGGTCCCTAGTCTAGTAAGTATTGGGCTATAATTATAAATGAACTTGCATAATGTCTTGCAGCTACATGTCTAATATTTACTAAGTACAAACTTATCTAGAAACTAACTAAATACATTAACCGATCAACTAATGATAAATAAAATTTGTGTGTCTCATGAGGACTAGTCAAATAATTACCTATCTAATCATTACTCATGAATCGCACATTGTCAAATCAAATTCTAATACAAATGAAGTCAGTAGTTATTTGTTAACACTTCAGTTAAATAATATATCAATGAAGGATCTTATAAATATTTATATTGCAATAACCCTTATCTTCATTAAACCGTCTAAACAGAGTAAAACAATGTGATCATCGTGACAGCTGTGAATATGAGTAATTGAGTATATACGTTGATACCGACGGCATTTTCTGATCTATGGCCATGGATATATAGTTCACCAAATAATTTGATTGTAAAGAAAAATTGAACTTCAACTTAAACTATAACCGCCTTATTAATACTCGTAAACGCGGTGTAACTAAAATACTGTTAAAATGTGTTTTGGCTCTTTTGCTCTTCGGAAAATTGCGTATGTCCGAAAGTGACAAACGTTTTCTTTAAGGGGTACGGAAACCTAAAACGTGAAAAACAATTTAAATATTTTTTGCTATTTTAGGTAGAACAGATATTAATCCATTTATTTATGTTTGTCCAAATTAACTGGTTCAAAAAGTTCTAGCATCTAGCTAGACTGTCTAAGTTACAACTCAGTGTAAACGAAGACAAAGTATGTTCTCAAACCAGTGCAAAGAATCTTACTTCTTTGGAAGAAAAACTTTAACTTGATTTCTCGAAAGCTTTGGTCCAACCTATTACACTACAACCCTGTCAGAATAAGTTAATAATTATGTGACATCCTGGTGATAAATTGGAAACACAATCTATTGTTAACAACAAGTGCACTCACTTATTCCAAGTATAAATTAGTTCGGTTGAGGTCGGGCGGCGTGTTGAGGGTTCCGAACCAATTTGGTGTTTATAGCAACTGCAAAATTACATTTGTATCTAATTTACCAACAACTTTGACGAAGCTGAAGGTGTATTGTACCTATCTAATTAATTCCTCTTTGTGACTTTTATAACATTAGAAATGTGATTTTGAACTATTAATTATACTCTACATTCAAATCTATATAAAATATATTTATGAATAAGACTAATGAATCCAATACATTTTTTAACAACATAGTCAAACTCCGATTCCAAATGTTATGAAAAAGTCCTGAAACTTGTTAGATTTTATAATTTATGCATATCACGTAAAATATCACGTTTGAACCACACACTATGCATGAAGTTTCTTAACTTTGTTTCGATACGTCACGAAGTACAGATACAGATTGGGTTAATATTTTTAAACTATTCAAAAACATACTTAAATACTGAACATGTAATCAGGTAATGAAGTCACATGAAGGCTTTCAAAATGCGAAACACTATATTGTTAACCTGTATCAGCAAATATTAAATGGAGTCGAACCGTGTTATTGCTCGGTTAGCTCAAAATAATAACTCGCCTGTAGGCTATCAGCAAGTTTTCTGTTTCATTACTCCATTCGAGGTATCTATTAAGTGCACAAGAGCGCAGTCACCCTTTGTCTCATCGTGTCGCCGACGGCTGCCGCTCAACATATGAATATCTATCGCCTACAGTTCTATATGCTAAACTATTCACTTAGACACAAGTAGGTCAAACACGGCATGATAACTCAGAGGGTAACTTTGAATCAGCTTGCACAGCTTTCGGTATATACGTAATTAGATACAGTCGCCGTCTTTTCACAAAACGTACGTACAATTATGAAGCTTGTAATGCGATATTACTGTTGCAGTATTTTCGTTTGGAAAGGTTTTTTTTGATTTCGATTAGCTTTTATTCGATTCGATTAGTGTATGTTATTGAGACGTTACAGAGGTATTAATTTAGATAATATGAAAGTACCACGACTTTTAAAAAGAACCTACCCAGATATCAAACGTTGTCTTTTTGTTAATATTAAAATGTACTTCGCCAAATTATGCTTTAGTAATATTGTACATATGTATAATGCAGAACTTGAGGTAGAAGACTTCTGAACGGTATATACAAATCAATGGTAGGTACCTCTTAATGATCATCTGGGTATTAATTATTTAACTAAATAAATTATATTTTTAACTTATGCGTATTGTAATTTCTGCCCTATAAATGTTTTTTGGATCTGTGTTTTGGTTTAATGAGTTTTTGGTCTATCGTTTACAAATATTATTTTTCGACATCTTATATACGTATATTGAGCATAGAAAGGAGGATACGGCATCAACATCACTCAACCTTGCCGCGGATTGGTAACCTCAATCAAACTCGAGCCATGTTTGGTAGAGTAGGTAAATCTTCAGTAAGACTTTGGTTTAGACAGGAGAGTGCATATGTTACTGCACCAAAGTTAAATAAGTAATAGAAAAAGTCTGAGCTAATAAGTTTAATTTCGCGGTTCACGCATGATCTTTTATGACTGATGAGAAATTCTGTATTATCTATCTAGTAATTTATTTTTACGTCACTGCAAGAAGGGTCTTATACGTATAACATCACAGTAATGCACATCAGTAAAATAACAGCTGTGTTAAAATACGAAACAGGTCAGTCATTCAAATGTTTATGAAATAGAAAAGTAACGTAGTAAACTGTACCACGTGGTGGCTATAACAATTTTGAGGACAGATAAACATGCCCATTTCACAAACAATTCACATCTGTTCTAGTTACACTACACTCAAATCATGAGACTCTTTCGTAGACGATTTTTGGACATTTTATTTGCTCGCCAAAAGAATGTGCTTCCTCGAAACTGTATAGGTAGGTGAATAAAAATAAGCTTCAATTGCTACTTAGGGCATTCCAGGGCATGGACACTAGTATCCAACCTAGATTTTTTTCCTACAGCATTTGAAAAAACTTGATATGTAGTATGTAGTTATCAAAATATCATGACAATTGTAATTTTAAGCCTTGGTACCAAGTCATTGTCAAATGATTTTCTTAAACCACGTAAGAACTGCGTTTTGAACTAACTGCATTTGCAGTGTTGGCCCTTATTCTTTACTCTACCACAACGTAATAGTAAATTAATTACGAATGGCTGTTAGTTTAGAAATAGCTTTAATTATGATCCAGAAGTATTTATTTATTTATTTTATTTATTAAATTGTTACACAAGCGGCATTTACACATAACATTAAATTTATAAAATAATATATATTCAAATACGGTGTGCAACACCAATTAAAGGTGTAATCAGCATTCGTATTACAACAGCTGAAGAAGAAAAATAAGAAAGATAAAGAACAATGAGTAAGTAATTACTAATTTAACATAAAAAAAAAATTAGAAACAAGTTAAAATCAAAATAAAATTAAAATTAAAAAATAATAAAGTAGTTTAATCTATAAAAATTCGTTCATTCTTCGAATTAAGTTTTAACATTTTCGCTTTTTATGGGAAAAAGAGCCTAGAATAGTGATGTAATATAATAATGAAACAGCAAAGTTCAACGAAGAGGAATAGAAAAAAAATCTAAAAAATCGGATCGTTATAACGTTTTAATCCCAGATACCAACTAATATAACAAAGAGCAGTTTTGCAAATAAAACCTTTGCTTTTAATAAAACCCTGTATAAGTAATAATCGTTAACAAGTGCGCTTCTGATTATGCGGGACACCGATTATTATAGGTTGGCTCGACAAGTATCCTTTATAAAATTAAAAACCTTGTATAATTTGCAAAATGGAATTGATCAGAGGACAGCCGGTAAGATGGACTTATTTTTAATGGGTTTTATCATGAAGTATTTATTTTATGAACTGAATATTATTAAACTACAATGATACTAGGTTTATAATTCATAATGTTAGATGATGTTGAACCTGACAAATACGATGTTCACTCCAAGTGGTTATACCACGGGAAATCTTGATTATAAACGGGTTAATATGAGTTGTTAAGGTACAATCGTTTCTACCATAGCAACAAACTTTTACTAAAATTTAGCTGTTTGCTAAACATTGGGTAGGTTCAGGTTATCTTCTTTATGTTCAAAGAGCCAAACATAACGGAAATAATTAGACGACTCAGTTTTGGCACTAAATACATCTGGCAAAAGTATTAGTAACTAAAAAAGTACCAAAAGATAGATTAAGAATGAGAATGTATTTTTATAGATTTGACATCCTTATCTGTTTCGACAGTTAAACCATTTACTTAGACCGTGGTCCAACCACCCGGACGTAGTAATAAGAGTTCGATCATAAATTGCATAATACAATTCTGACAGTTAAGCCATGGATAAATTTACTGAACAGTGGTACAAGCAGTTGGACATAGCTTTTAGACCACGGGCCGATAGCTTTATACTAACTATATTTTGGACTAACATATTCAAAGATTGTTCTGCCCATTTACAAGATAATTCAAACAACGAATGATAACGAATACAAGAGAATTCAATAAACATGTGGGAATATTTCGTCTACTTTAAAAGTGTATTTGATGACGGTTCGTTTCTAATACAATACGGGCCTCGGCGACCCTAGATTGTGAGTATGGTATGACAGCGACGTATGAAACTGATAATGATATTGCGGTTTTCTGACTTTGGACTTGCTTTAGACGAGACCGAACACATTTCATCTGTATTATCATACTTTACGGACGTAATTTGGACGTTATGGCAAAGCTTCAAAGGCGTCAATAGCATTAGTACGTTTTATTGTATTTTTACCGATTTTGCGTGAATAGTGAGGTTTTAAGTGTCATAAATATCTTGAATATTGCATATTGGAAAATTAAGTAGCAGATAGTTTTTTTAAAGCTAATATCTATTTATACTTAAAGATCGTAAAAAGGTTCCCAAATCTAATAGAGTTTCGTCTAACCTTGACAGATTCGTCATCCAGACAGTTTTCAGGCAGTGCAGTTTGTCTTTAATCAGTCTAACGAATGATAACAATTTTTTAGTCTAATAGACAAAAGTCTGTGCCAAAAGAAAAACTTTGTTCAACGGCTTGTCTCTATAACCTCCAACATGGATTTTTAAAGCCCAGAACATAGTCAAAAAGCTATCTGGACTAAGGCTTAGTTTAAACAAGTTCAATTCCAAAAATGGCATTATCTTTATCAGTTTTATAAATACATCGTTGGTATATCATACTCGTATACATATTTAATGGAAAAATAAGAGTGGACTCGATTTTAAATAACCGATCTCAACAAACACTTAGATAAGTAATCAAATGAAGCTAATTTAAAGTTATATTATAGATTAGTCACGATAATACTTACATTTATACACGAAGAGCAACAAGCCTTTGCTCTGCTATAGGATCTTAGGACCATTTCATACAGTTACACAACATTCATTTTTGAAGCCGAATCTCTCATATTTACCTACTTCAAACGAATTCAATTTATGCATAGTCACGGATAAAATACATTGAAGCGGCAAGTGCACTTTCCAAATCTACCGACCCGGGTTACAATCGCAGGTTGAGCAAAGCTTGTTTGTTAATTACTTTTCAAACAAAGGTTTAGAGTACTTTAGAGTGATAACTGAGTTGCTAATCCTCAACAGACTTTGAAAAAGAATATTGAAAAAGAGGTTGTCAATTTGTGTGAATGTTTTTTTTTGTATATCTGCGTCTTTTATGAAACGATTGCCAAAAACCCAAAATGTTTTGATTTCGAAGAACGTACTCGTAGTAGTTCTCGTAAAATCTCAGTTTGAAATCGTTCTTTTGTTTTAAAACGTTATTTTCATGATTGATAACGCCATATTAACGCCTCGGTAGTCTAGTGGTATGTGCACTCGCCTGCCAAGACTGAGGTCCCGGGTTCAATTCCCAGGTCGAGCAAAAACATGTTTCCTACTTTTCAAACATGGCTCGGGTTTGAGATCACCAACCCGCATTAGGCAAGCGTGGTGATTACGCCTGAAACCTCCTTCACTGTACTGATATCTTCAGTGGGACGAGAGGCCTTTGCCCAACAGTGGGACATTACAGGCTAATACTTTTTTACTACTACATTGATAAAAGGCCTTTGCACTGCAATGGACTTTCACAGACGTTACTTAAACCTTATTAGTTGATACTATACGGGTATATTCATTTTATTATGGGTGGATTACGGCCCAAACTGTATTTCAAAAATTTGGCTACAGTCCCAATAACACCCGGAAATACTAAATAACGTAGGTAATTTAATTATTTTTGTTTTTTAACTTTTATATTTGTAATTTCATTATACGTATAAAACCTAGCTAGCAATAAATAATCAATCGAAACCCCTCTCATTCTGTTGTGGTACAATATAAAAATTCTCTGTCATTAATTCAAAATTTAAAAGTATCCACAAAAGCAAAATATCTGAATAGGCTTATTAATACAAAGTGGCGAATAACAATCTAATCTTATGTTGACGGTAAACTCTTTAAACACAAGAACACCGCACAGGTGCTATTAAGTTTCTGTGGAGAAGTCACTTAAGTAGGGACAGCTGATATCCGCTAATGCTAACGAAAAGTGCCGCCGAGTGCCGCAGGAAGAAACGCCTCGGAGGGTGGGCGTGAAGTATCAGAGAGACTCCACGGCGTTTTCAAACCGGCCGATAGGTAAGTGCCCAACAATGCTTTTAACGAAAACGCCACGATCGCTAATGTTTGGTGTAAATGATGAAGTTCCAGTAGGTCACGTAATACCAGTGCGCTGTTAATGAATGACCTACTTAGTTTCACTTGCACCTTGCGGGAACTACGAGTTGAATTAATGATTCTTTTTTATCATAATCAGACGTAACTTATTATTTCAATTAGGCCTGCTTGTTAATATTGGGTACGTTTATTTTATTTATTATTCTGTTATATCTCTGATAATGTCTCTCTGATATAGAAATTCTTGACACATAATATTATTGATAAATTAACTGATATACTTATAGTCTGGTCACCCAAAATATGTTCAGTTATTACATATTTGTTTGCGCTAAAACATTACACATATAGTGTGTAACAATATAGAGCACTGTAAGCATCCAACTGCAGTCATATTATGATCGAGTTCCTAACATTCAGTGACTAGCTATCCAACAAATCTTTCAAAAATATTACCTCCAGAATTACCAAAACCCATACATCATATCGAATGTTGATCCACTTAAAGAATCGTAATGCTTTTGAAGTATTAAATATCTCTACGTACGAGTATAAGTAAGAAACACATTCATCTAAATTCAAGGCTATTTATAATGCTGCTTGTTGTACACTACAATGAAGATGAATGATGTATGCACGAGTCAGTCGCCAGAAGAATCGGTCTGGAAAGCTCGGAGTATACAGAGGATGCAGTAATGATGCCTCTAATCACTAAAAAGCTTTATATGTCCACACTACGAACGGTTCCATGGTCTTATCACATCTAACTTACCGTGTCATACCAATGTGAACTAATCCGATATTACAAATGTTTTATATAATTTTTACCGATATCAGTTCTATATAATATCACATTTCAAACAAAGACACAACTGAATACAACTACTCATAAACAATATAAGAATAAGCATGTTATTTTCATAGAAATATGCTTATGAAACGAGTTCAGATCTGTCTGTTTACTGTAAGAGCCCCAATTTGATCTAATCAGTTAACGAATGAATCTACCGGGAACCTCGCTGGTTTACTTTTTACTATGTTAATAAAAGTGTAACATAATCATAAATAAGAGATAATAAGAGATACTCGTACATGTGTCAAACATTTGACTACAATCAATATTATTTCTGCGATATGATTGTATTCTTCGAGTAAATAAACTCCATTTAATGCCAATATACCTATCTGTGACAACTGCGAACCTCTTAATTCACTAAAAATACAATAAAATCATATAGATAACGAAATTTTGCAACGCGACAATCCATTTGAGGGACACCGTTGCATCGGGATTTCAGGGGCGGTGTCGGTTTTAAAATACAATAAAAAATGAATGCTTACGACTACGTGCGGGTACGTAATCATAGGCACGGTGAGATTAAGCACCTCATACACTGATTAAATCCGATATCAGAGCGCAAAAATGTAAAACGTGAAGTGATTTGCAGTGGTGTGTTCGAGGGCGCGGCGTGCGTGATGGCCCGGTCGGAGCGCGGCGCGGGACACACTAGGGCGGGCGGCCGACACGGCAGCACGTTACGTCAGCGCGGGCGGCGGCGGGCGGCGGGGGGCGCGCCCCGCACTACTGCATCCTCGCAGCGCCCATCTTCGCTCGCCTTCGCTGAAAAACGTGACATCCCCCGCAGCGCGCGCCGCTCGCTCCCTCCGCCGTTGTAACATAACTCACTCATGGTCATTTTCTGCAGAAACTCATTACCTTGATGTACTTACATCTAATAATTTCATGTTACGAACCCTACTTCAATTAGCGACCCAATTAAAGAATATCAATGTTTCAGACTTGATTAGGTGCCTACTATTTGAATATAACGTGAGTTTTATGTAGGTTTCATGTTTAATTAACTTTGCGTGTATTACAAGTCCTTCATTTTTGCAATTCATGTGATGCCAACATTGAAAGGAGAGTTTGTTTATTTTAAAAAATGTGGGTACTGGTTTTTAATTAAGTAAGTAAGTTAAGTTCAGTAAAATCAGTTGACTAAACCTTTTTATATCTACAAACAAAAAAACATCTAAAATGGGTGAAATAAAACTATATTTTCGTTTTGTAAATTTATTTTGTTTGTATTATAAAAAAAAACAAATTTAAACTCTAAGAAAATCCGTAAGAAATTCGACATCAAGCAAATATGGTTTGAAAAAAATAATAGCTAGAATTTGTAAATGTTAATTAACTTATCAATAAACTCTATTTAACGAAATTAAATTATGAGGTAGATGTTTTCAAAATAGTCTTTTTAAATCTTAGTACTTAATTATGAGCTACATTTCTAATTACTAAACGCGAAACTGGAAATCTACAAGACCCTCAGTAGGTGCATTACATTATACAGATGTAGTAATGTAATTACGACGTACGTTCATTATAACAACACTGGGTTATATTCAAACTGACAGGTAAGTTTAGTTTCCACACTATGATCTAAGTTAAACAAATAAGTACTAAATAAGGCGTTATTTAAATATGGAACATTGAAATTTGTTACAAAGATTTTTGTTTTCGGCGATATAATCCAAGAAATTGGCGACTTTGCCTTACAAAAGGTGTTGTAGTCGCGTTTTTAACGTTTACAATTAAAGTAATATACCTACATTTTAATAGGTAGAATAACTTTGAATGCAAGAATTATACAAAATCTTGTCGTCTTTTATTTCTCATAGACTGTTTTGTCATACGATCATCGGTTAATAAAAGCAGAATTTCCTCTGGGGTCAAAATCTTGGATTTTTATTAATACTATCAAACCAACGCTACAACGAGTATATACGTCAAAAACGCGACAACTCCACCTCAAACAAGGCAGAGGTACTGTTTTACTGCATTTACCGAATTAATAGTGATACAGTTGTTTTGCTTGGTGTGTTTAGAACCAACTTTTACTGAAACTGTATTGTATGAACCACTTACACGAGGCCCAACGTTGTGACAATCCATTTAAGCTGATTATACGAAATATTTTTAACATACATGTTACAATTGTCTTGCTTTAAAAATTTACTTGGCCTAATATCTATCGGTGGGTTTGACTCTACATATTGTATAGATTAAGGCCAAATACTATACTCACGATAATAAACTCACATGGTGAAATAGGTTTCACTTAAATGGCACTCGTGTAAGCATGCTTTAAGTTTATACACATTTTTTTATCAGAATACATTCTGAAAAGTTCATGTTAAGGTTGTTGCAAGTAGGAATACAAAATATTTAAAAGCTTCGAACGAGGACAGTAAATTCTAAAGATGAACAATATTGAAATGTAAGTCTTATTCTAAAATAACTACTTAAACACTTTTAAAACTTTAAAGCGAATACTTAAACCCGTACTAATTATATTTTTACTTCTTATAAATGCAAGTTCATAATCCTATTTATTTCTGTTGGTAAATACGATATGAAAGTTTAATTATACTCGTTTTCTAGTATCTAATAAAGAAGGTAAAATCCTAAATGGCTTTACTATAAGTAGCTAACATTTAATATTATCTGAGGTAGATTTAACACTAGTCTAATTCTTACAACTAATTACATTGTATTTATATACTAGAAAGTTAATATTATGTAAAAAACATGTGTCATTTCTCCATTTTAATTCGTTGGGTTATATTTTGCACTTTAGACAATTAAATAGGTACCTCAAATGACTTTTAAAAACTATTTGATATGATATAGGTACAAGTGTCTTTGGATTCGGTAGTAGTCGATTACTTAAATCGAATGTTTTACTAAGTTGAAGTTTATAGTCCTTAGCAGCTTAACTTGGCTTACATTAGTAAAGTGAAATCTTCAACAGAATCTACAATTAACGGAAAATATAATTTGCTAACGAAACTTGTTGCAAGCTCTGGACAAATACGCAAATCAAACAATTTGTACTAATATTTAGGCTTACTTGAGCAAATGAAATTCCAATGTTTTGTTTTGTTACAACGTTGACTCCTCACAGTTTGTTAAAATTAATAATTATTTGGTGTCTGTTAAATTGTGTTATGTATTTATCTGTTTTTACTAAGATAACTGTTAATACATAAAATGTGTTATTATTAATACATAAACCATTTGTTCTTTCAATCAGAAAAATATTTTTCTAAGTTACTTTAACTAAGAATAAGGTTTTTCATTGATATTTCTATACCTTAAATAACATTTTAAAGGCAAGTTAAAAGAAAATAAGCTCAATAATTGCATGAAAATTACCCTTAATTAAACAATGAATAATTATTGCAACAATTTGACTTTGGCACATTAACTCCCAAGTTAACTACTTAACAATGAATTTAAATATTGTTATCAATAATTATTATAAAGGTATCGATTGCATTTTAAAGAGTTATAAGTTTGTTTATTATAATAAGTTGGAGTATGTCTCATCATCTCTGCACTGAATCTATTTGTTCATAGCCAATCTAAACTTAATTAAGACTACACCTTTAAATAACATAAAGTTTGTCATAAAGAATATAGTAACAAAATTAATATAATATAAAACACACACAACTTTGGATAAATACCAATATAAGTAAAATAACATTACGATATTTAACACTCGAACACATAAAATTTTAACCTCAGGTTGCATCCGCAAACTTAGGTCATAAAGTTTTAATATCATTAAAGTTGTAAATTTTTGTACTAGACGATGTACTGATCAGTCTTTTTAAATTTAAATGTTTGGTGCTGTAACTAAAATGAGGTAGTTGTGTTTATAAGTCTTAGTATAATATGGTCTCAATATTAAGTAGGAGACACTCAATGTAAACATTGGTTTTGATGTCTGGTGGGTGGATTCCTTCCTGGCTATTGAAAGATGGGGTTTGCTGTTGTTGGATTACGATGTTGGATTACGAGTGAGGTGGACTGCTCTGACTTCCGGGAGAGCTACTTGAACTCTTTGAAGACTGCGTGGAATCATTCTTCTTTTCAACCTAGGTCAAACAAACACAATTTTAGTAAAGTAAGGAAACATCAATTGCTACTTCTTTATACATATTATATACTAGCAGCACCACGTGGTTTTACCCACATTGTGCTCGTTCCTGTGGGAATTTCGGGATATAAAATAGCCTACCTTTCCATTAATCCAGTACATCCATTACAAAAAAAAATATCGGATCGGTAGTTTCTGAAATTAACGCGAAAAAAAATCAAACGAAAAAAATAAGCTTTAGTACATTAGAATATCCTGCAAATTTTTTGACTAATACGTTAAATGGTCTGATGACCAATCATACGTTCATACGTAGCGCGTAGGTAAATTTCATGATCAATGATCATTCAGAATACCTATATTTAATCATTATGGCAACATTTTTCGTTCACCATGTTCGAGTTAAATTAAAGGTACGGTCACTGTATAAATTATTTTTAACCACCCAACAGAATAAGTACACGAGTGTGTATTACGGATACCTCCCATAATTTTCTCTTTTTATAAGCGTCGGTTTCCTTATTGCTATTCAGTGCTAATGAACGCTTTGCAACAGGAGTATAACTTTATATTGTGTTCGTATTTTATAAGTTGTGCTTTATTTTTATAAATTCACTTTGCAATGGCATTTAAGGGAAATTTTCTTTTCTTAAGAATATTATGGTTTTATGCTTTGAATGAACTTTTGAGTTAAATATTATTTATTTATTTTCTTTTCCGTATAAGGCACTTCTATAACAAGCAAAGCGAAGGAAATATGACAAGTATTCAACAAGGTATACGCTTTTAGTGTACATTATAAAATGTAAAAGTTTCGTAAACACAGTACATTATGTCCACGTTGTTTATGCACTATTATTGATACGTAACTATAAAACAAATCAATTTCACGGCAAGTATTTTGTTGCTGCTAGTGAATTTACTGCTGCTTATGGTAGTGAATATTGTAAACTTAATATTAATTTACCTTGATAGGGCAGTCGGCTATAAGGTGATCCTCACTCTTGCAGTTGTGACATCTCTTTGGTTGTGGCCCGATGCTGCACTTAGCCGCTATGTGGTTAGCGAACTCACCACAGTTATAGCAACTGAAACAAAAAATACAATCTATTATCACTGAAGTCCGAATAGACATATAAGCAATGTATGTACCATTTATGTCGATTGAGTTCCATTTTCCATTATATTCGCATCATCCATACAGCAAAACTAACCATTTGTAAATAACACCAATGAAATTTCGAGGGTTTATAATTAATATTTATGCAAATCCGTACAATCCGATCCATTTTAAATGTTATTTGTATTCCATTACGACGCGACGTCGGTACATTATTGTGTTTCGATACTTTATTAACGGTCAATTAAGTTTGTAATTAGTTTTCGACTGTTTGAAGTGTCTTTGTAATTACGAAATGCATTCATAAGTGTGCTCGTTGATAATTGTAAGTGTAAGTGTATATCAGGCTGTTGTCAACGTTTCAATTACCATCTAAAACATTGTTATCGTAATTTAAGGTGTCTGTGGTAAGTAAATGAACTAGAAAAGCTTTTAAACTTGTTGATAATGTTCGTGGCAGCAGCACACTCCTGTAATTTTATTTTCCTTGATTAGATAATGCGATAACCTCTGTTTATGTATCGTGACACTACGTTCTGTTTTATTCCATTTTGTGTTTGGTACTACGTTCTGTAGATAGTGGCATTCTTTCAAGAACATAGTAGTCGTTATATGAGCCATGTCAGAGGCCTTTGGCGGCTCTATAACTTCGTTAACGGTTAACGACACCAGAATTGGTCAGGTTAACCATCCAATCGATGAAGAAGAAGAAGAATTATGCACTCAACTACATATTTATAACTATGTTCTGAAACCTATTCTCATTTTCAGCTTTTCTTACAATATTTATTTCACAAACCTCTGCATATTGTACTTCATACTCACAAAACTTTACAAATAAAAATACTTCGTTATATTATCATGTTATCTTAAAAATAGAATCGCTTTGATCTTGTCATAAATGTGTCAAAATCAAAGCAGTTAAGTTTATTTTACGAGCAGTTAAAATTTCAAAGTAAAAAGACAAATTGCATCTATAACCAACATTCGAATCTGACTATTATATTAATTCAAACTGTGATTTTGTGTTTGTTAATCAGTTTGGTGTAATAAAGCGAGTAACGATTGGTTGATTTAAGGTGGTGTGTTGTGTAAGAAGTTGTGTGCGTGTTATTTCGTAGTTGTGTCCGTATCTGTTTTTATAATTTTTATCTAAGCGCTACCGTGCTTTGGAAGTTAGACGTTAAATAGTAGACTCCGGTTTTGTCAAACGTTTTAACATGTTTTGTCAGCCTTGAGGCGGTCTAAGGGTGGAATAATATTTGTAAATATTTTTCCTCTATGGAGGAATCGTGTTTGGTTGGAATATTGGTCTTACTAGTTTAGATTTTAACTATGTCAAGAAGATTTGATTGTATGTCATCATTGGTCAAAATCGGCATCATTCTATTTTACCTCCTAGAAATCTTACCTTATCTTTTTAGATGTTACATCTTTCTTAAATCTTACCGTATCTTTCTGAAGCGTTTCTTGGAGAGTGGACGTCGGTGCGAGCCCAAGCAGTCCACGGACGAGGGCCCCGACACCCGCGTCGCCTCCAGCCCCTTATCGGACTCCTTGCATTCGAACTCCACCTCCTCCTCGTCGCCCAGTGACCGGAAGCCTGGCATTTGAATCACGCTCTGAAAATAACCGACATCATTGCCGCTTTAATATTTCGTACTTCATTGGTTCAAGTTTTAGGTTTCATATCAATATGAATAATGGATTATTGAAAGTATTAGTACATATAGAAATACTATGTACGGCGTTATTTATATGGTTAATATAAATAGAAATAATAATATTTTTCTGACGAAATTATATTATAATAAAAATGATCAATAGAATAGGTACTGCAAAATTACGATTTGGATTAGTGTAATACTCGAGTATTTCGGTAACTGGAATATTTGAGTTCTACAAGATATTATTATTGACTCGGGTCCCTCGCAAGCGGGATATTTACTTATCGGTTGTGAGAAAAAAAATCAACGTTATCGGCATCCAGCAACGTAGTCTTGACCTAATATAAGCGTTACCGCTAACGCCGTTGCAGTACGAAGTACAAGTTTGGTGGCGCAAATGTATAGAAAAAACATCCGGCCTTGATAAGCCGAACAAACAAATAAGCGCACTATCGGGTCAACCGCTAGATACGACATATTATTTTGTGAATGAGTTTATTAGTATTTTTTACTTTAACTATGATAGATCACGCGTCGCGTCTAGTAGAAATGTACGCGTTAACTTGAATGATAACCGTCCCATTACGTTTTAGTACATTGTATACCTACACTACATCATGATGGAACATAATGCAAAATGTAATGTCACAACAATTCATTGAAACCAAAACATGAACTCGATACAAATGGCGTGTGTTATATTTCTTAATAGGTCATTAGGGATACCAAGTGAGTTTTACACTCATCGCCCGGATGAAAGAAATGATTGTCATTTAACTTATTTTGTACAATCACTTATAGCGCCCGGTGGTTTTACCCGCATCGTGTTCGTTCCCGAGGGAGTTGTGAAATAAAAAGGAGCCATTGTGTTATTCCTGGTTTTAGTCGATCTCGGTGAAAATCTTTATCTATATGGTTCAGTAGTAAAAAGTCATAGGAATCAATGTAAATGAAATCGCGGGACACAGCTAGTTTTTGGTATAATGAGTCACCTGGTGCACGAAGACGTCTTGCCCGCCATCGTCCGGGGTAATGAACCCCCACCCCTTGGCCACGTTGAACCACTTGCATCGGCCGCGGCGCGTCACACCCGTCACGCCGCTCGCATTCGCACCTGCAAGTTACAACCAAGCATGCTTTAATAACAATCGACACTATTTAGGCACAAACGCATTTTTTTGTCACACACATGGTTAAACATAAGGAAATGCGCCTCTTTTCCATCTTTTACTACAACTAGTTATGTATGTTTTAGAGATAGTATAACCTGAACTAAAATTTGGAGGTAAAAAGTTTTCTATGTAAAGTAATAATAACTTATCTGTTCTGCTCTATTAATATATAAGGGCGCACATTGCTTAATGATTGAATGGTGCCAACAAATCTTTAAATATGTATATGCTACTTTCGTGTATATTTTATGTATCAGGACTGTTACAGGACTGGTGAGCTAAGTAGGTGCTTGTCCAGTCGATTTACTAGCAAGCTCACAGGCTCTCAACTTAAGACATTTTGTATATCTCGTGAACTTCGAGGACGCGAGTGACGCGAGTAACTTCGATAGCCGAAGTTTCAGATCACCTTAAGGTCTAACAAAAACTAACAATTAATAAATAATCTGCGTCATGTTTAAAACACGATGTGAGTTGCCTATTTTGTTCATTTTATTTTGTAGCTGTTTGTCGCTCTTAATTAGGTTAAAACAAATTTCATAAACGTCACAATTTTCCCACGCTATTGGAATTTTATTATGATCTATAAATAAGAGCTTAAAAGCTTAATCAATCTTTATTTCACTACGATCTAAATGAATTATATAGAATATTCAAATTGGTTTTTAGTTTTAATTCACTATCATTAGAAACTTTATTCAAATAAGTACAAAAATGTAAAAATAGGCAATTTATTTAATTACGGAATGTATACTAAGTTCATTTCAGCTCAAATTATTATTCAAACTACTGTGTTATCAGCTCGAAGAACTAATAGATATTAATCCAAACTAGCCCTTAGTATAATTAAAAGTGGAGTATTAACATATTTCTATTGAATTTTAAATTGATAAAACATTGACTGAGTAATAGTCAAATTGCATTAAGTGGGTTGTGGTCCCTCCTTTCTAATGCATACACGGACGTTTTAACGTTCGGAAATCTATTAGCAATAAATAAGGGCCCACGATCGTTTACTGCTCTAAGAAAGGGTATACTATTCCCCTTATCGGTATCCTTCACAAAAAATAACGTGGGAACCAAATGAAAGAAAAGACACTTCTTCTTTATTTATATCCACCATAATAGCTATTATTCCGTATTACAAGTTTGAAGAATATTAAATTACAAATTTTATTGAAGCTTTTAATTTTAGAACTAACTATGTAACGTGTGATTCGGCAAAGCTTCAAAGATATCATCGAATTACTGATATAATGAGTAATAAGCCAGTTGCAAATTCTTGGAATTTCTTGGAATGGTGACTCACTCATTAATACATAGTTAATTTAATCTACCATGTTGACAAAAAATAATCAATTTAGGTATGAGGTAAATAGGTACATATTTAAAATGATACATTTATGTACTCATGAGTACAGTTGTTAATAATAAACGAAAGCTTATAGTGAGCATATGAACATTGTAATAGGTTTGCTAATTCGATATACATTCTCATGTGTTGGTATGTAAGGTAAGCATATTATGCGTCGGCGCTCGGCGCGGTATGTATGGCGGCGCGGCGCGGCGCAGCGGCAGCGGTAAAAGCGAGGTGGCATGCACACGTGGACGCGGCACTGGAAGAATGCTCGGTATTTAGGTTGCGTTTCTGGTACCTTTTCATTCATTGCCGTAACACTGCATCTAGCCGCGCCGCCGCGCGCCGGCCGCGAGCGCACCGCGCACCGCGCACGCCGCCACAACCTCACCTTGCGCGCTCACTACCTCAATATTTATTGTTCCCTACTATATACCGCATTAATGAGAAAGCGTACAAACTCGTTTCTAATTTACGTAGGGACTATTTTAAAATATTTTTCAATACTTCAATAAAGTAAACAAAAACGATCCATTGGTCAGTTAACAAACATTCAACTGAGGAATGTAACCGGTATTTTATAACTATTCTTGGCGTTGAGAAATGTTTCATTTCTGTTTTAGTATTTTGTCGTAGGCCATAGACTACATTGAAACAAGATATTTCCTTGTAACGATGGACATTTATAACAAAAACGTTTGTTTCAATGTAATGTCTACTATGAATGAATCACTTCATTCTTGAAGTGTTACTATAAAATGTTATTTAGAAAACTTATTTTACGACATCTATAACTTTAAAGGTTTATTTGATAAAACAAATCAGAATTTATTTTCATTCAAAGAGCTTTTTCTGATATTTTTGTAGGCATGTGTGTGTGTAGTTGGTATTTTGGTAAAGTTAGGACTAGTTGGTATCAGTGAGCGGTAGCTGGAAAGTTTTGTTTACTCAGCATGGCGCGCCGCCCGCCCTGGGCGCCGCGCCCCGCCCCGCCCCGCACGCGCCCCGCACGCTCCACACTGCGCACATTCCTCTACTTACTGCCACGACATCTTGATGCAACTACCACATCCACACGTTTTGATTGCATTCCTTATCGTCGACTACAACATTACATCTCGTATTTATAACTTAGCCCGTTTGGTGTCATCTAAAGTCATTGAATACGAAAATTTATTGTATCTAAAAGCTTCCTTTCTAAACTTATTTGTTCAAAAATGTAAACCCAATATTTCGAGGCAGCAATCGTGACATTTCTGGTTTATTGTTATTTCCCAAAGCGATTAGATGAGTACTATTTATACACAGGAGCTTAAATTTAAGTTGGTGCTATTTTAAAAACAGGAAGGGGAAATTCTACGCATATTTTAAGTCGAACGCTATCTGGTCGCGCGCACCCTAGAGTCTTGTTCCAAATGTTACAACAATTATATAACGTACGCGAAGCATAGCTCATCAACAATTATAATAATGAGAAAGATTATATCTGCACCAGGGACTACGAACGATTACTTATCTACCTTGAATTAACTGGCACACAAATATATCAAGTACCTAAGTACAAAGAATTAATATTGTTGATATTGAGACTACACATAGTTTCGTTTCCAATGAGTATAGCCAGACAAATGACAATAAATTTGTTTTGTTTGGAAACCTGAGACTGATCAATTGTGCAACTAAATCCCACACAATCTCGTTACTGAGGATAGTAAGGTGGTTTTAGTTTCATTTAGCTTGCTGTTTAAAGGTAATGTTTTAACCAGTGTTGCACAGATCAATGATGTTTTATCATTGGTTCCTTGCAAAGAGTCGATGTCAGTCAGTTCGGTGGCATCGACCTGTGATTGGCATGTGATGTACGCAATCAAATCGTGTAGTTTAGCTTTACACGAAAATAAATACCGTAGTTTAAAGTTTATATATTAATAAGTATGAACGGTAGTTTGGAACTTAGTCATATTAGCTTTACATGAGCTTTTTCCTCGTATATTCCAAATATAAAAGAACACTAATAAAATATTGTGCGTTCTCTACATACACCGACATTAGTCACTAAGCTCCTGATAACTTTAATTGGATTTTGTGAATTACGTTCATAGATTAACCAAAAAATAGCAAATAGCTACATTGAGTAGGTAGTCATGATAGGCTACGTAAGTATACTCGTAAGCATGTTTATACGATTCATTCTGTTCTTTACTATATTGATATAATTCAACTATTAAGTCCCTAAATTGAGGATTTTCTGTTATATGTTTGATAATTAGAATATTTAAAAAAATATGTTACGACAATACCGTTTCATAATTTTGTTTAATTATTGGTAGCTTTTCATAGACAATCAAAAAGTTACCAATAAATCTTTGTTAACCACACAAGCTAACAAAATTGTAATTCTACTGCATAGCAAATAAATACTTAACCTTAAACTGTTTTATTTATAACTACTAAATTATTCAACAGATTCCGAATTATCAAATTTTACAAATAACTCTGTCATAAACTCAATCTATTTAAAAGAAATTTAATGTTACGTTGTTCACATTAGGTGACTTTTTTCGCATAACTGAGAAAACTCTATTTATTTCATAAACAAACATTAATATTAAAGTTGAGTGTTTCCTGGAGTCATTCACATATTCATAAAAAACGATAAAACGTAAGCTCCCATTAATGAAATGTCATTGTGCTCGGCGTTCGCACATGTTGTAAACAAAAAGCATACTTGTGATAGTATGCCATGCCGTGCCACATGTCCAGCAAACAAACGAAATGACCTAAAATGTTCCTGCCATTCACTCCTTTTTGTTGTTATCAATCGTAGGCATGGAATTCGAACGTGAATCATCGTCAAGTGGCGCTTGTGCTTCAGGATCTTCATCTAAGAGCAACAGAGACAGATATAGTACCACCATTCAGATTTAATTGACTGGTTACGAACTCGGGCCCTACAGTAGGGACGTCGCGTTACTTAACATCGACTTTCTAAAAATTCCGAATAGTTCTTCAATGATAATTCCTTTTCAAACGACGCAGGCGCGCTCTCTCTATGAATATTTGTGCTCTCTCACACCTCACTTTCTTACTGTTTTCATGCTCTTTTTAAATAAATCTAAAGTTTTCATATTTGCGAACCTAGGTTACACAAATTTTATCTTTTACCTATTTCGGAAGTAGATGTTAGTAGATATTGTAATCAAAACATTCGATTGCGTAACTTAAAATGTTTTAACATGAAAAACACACACAAAATGTTGTTGATACTACGACTGCGCTTGTATGTCGATTTATAAAAACCGTAGTAAGATTGTGAAGTCCTTAAAAATGCAGTTGGCTTACTTTACACACACGTCGTTTCATCACTCACACAGACAAATAGAAATAGAAAAATATGGTTCCGGAATTTTGGCTCTTAACAGGGATTGTTTAGAGTACAAAATAGTATTCCTGTGAGAGCGTGTTGCACGCAAGTTACACGCTTGCGAGCAACTAAAACGGTATCGTAGGAATAGTAAACAATTAACTGCTCAATGCGTAGACCCTGTTTGATAAAATGTTCACGTCACATGTTTCTAATTCAATACTAGAGGCCCTTGTTGTACAAGGACTTCTATAAAGTAGTTTACACCAACAAATGCGCAGTATTGATGTAAATATCTAATGATTCATTCAATAAAAATATTTTTTCGTGCTATCGCAGCTCGTATATTATTTTTCTTGGCTTCAAAATTAATTATAATAAGAATATAACATAGAATCAAATCCTTATAAGACGTTGCGTCCTCTCATTAGGAATGTATCTATTTATAATTGTTAGGATAATGTTAATTATTCTGTATGTTTATCTAGTTGTTGATCAGCGTTATACTCCGTAAACATGGCACACATATGTGCGACATTAGTAAAACGAGACTCTATTAACCTCAATTTAAATAATTTCAATGATGTTATAAACAACTGTTTATGATCGCCTTCCCGCGCCCTACGCGCGGCACATCCGCCCGATAAGGGCTACGTCCATCGCATGCCTGCACCTCGCTATATATTACTACTACTATTACTATAAATCGTGAGCTTTTCAAAAACAAAACCTCGCGCAAAATAGTTAGATAATAATTTAAAAAATATAAAATCACTACTCACTTGAAGAGGGAACTGCATTTCCGCCTTCCCTCCCGCTCATGGTAACTTTGTTTGTTTATCTGGCACCACTGATATCACCTCTTCATTGAATTCATCCTCCGTAAGATGGAAAGGCACTTGTGTTATATAAAGTTGATTTAGTGTCGTCAGTTAGTCACTGTTTGTATGTATCAGAGCGGTGGTGCATGGAGCGGGGCGCGCGCGGAGCGACCAGCGGCGCGTACGCAGGTCGACTGCATCGAAAATGAGTGACAGTGAAGTTGAAGCCGCGGTCGGTCCCTTCCCGGATATCGTCAAGTAAGTAGTTTTTAAAATAGAGAAGCTAACGGAACGTGTGCACCGCCCGAAAGCGCCGGTCGCTTTACCCTAACCCAAAATGTGTCACTTGTTAGCGCGACACAACGTGGTATGCTCCTCGGCCGGCCACTCCGCACCGCTGCAGGGTGAACGCCACCGACTACCTACCGACACCGTGCGCACACACCACACACCCAACACTGAACCCGAAAACTACAAAAAATATTGCTCAATAGGATCCTCGTACCAACGACCGCAAAGGGATCTCCGGGAATACTTCTAGCTTTTAAACAACTTTTGTTATACATTTGTTATTCTCGATCGTGTCATGATCGTTATTTTTAGTTTATTTTCTTAGATTTAACTAATGTGATAATTTATTTAAGATTTGTAAAAATATAACGCAAGAATATTTAGAATAAATTGTTGTTGCATTACGGGAATAACCA
This sequence comes from Cyclophora albipunctata, assembly GCA_963082685.1. Classification (NCBI taxonomy): domain Eukaryota; kingdom Metazoa; phylum Arthropoda; class Insecta; order Lepidoptera; family Geometridae; genus Cyclophora; species Cyclophora albipunctata. The sequence continues at coordinate 6,007,140 of OY720116.1, read as the reverse complement.
AGCCAATGATGAAATACCGTACCTATTTCTTACGCCATTCATAAAAATAAAAGTAATGATAATACAAGCCCAAAAGCAACCTTTCTCTGACCTCTACTATTGTGTCATAAATTGATAAAATATGTAATAGATTCACTTTACATCGGTACCATTCATAGCCACGTGAAATTAAGTGAATCAACTCAGTTATTTATTTATTACGTTTTACTACCGTTCCAGTTACACAACCATGTATTTATCTTGTTTTATCTGGACAAAAGTATCTACTATTTTATTAATTATTTCATTGATTATTAATAAATACGTAGTCTCGAAAGATATGACGACGGTAAAACGCTTTATTACGTCGCAGCTTGTAAGTAAACAACCGAAGTTTAAAGTAGTTTCAGCTGCCCGTAGCATAGAAATATTTATTATTTAAACTACTTTTTTAATCAGTAAAAAAATAAATGCTTGGTATCTAATAGCTCTTTATTTTGTTTTATGTCCAGCTCACTAAAATTGTATTTCTAGCTTAATATCAACAGATCTACGAAGAAGATTAATATGTATAATGTAGGTCAAACTTAGATTATATAGTTGGTTTTACCGTCTACGATACGATACGAGTATCTTAGATATGTACTAGTTTCTTACCGTAAACGTAGTTTCAATCTTAGATATGGTTCTTATGCTTGTCATTCTTTTCGTAAAACTACTTTGTCTTATCCGAAAACTGCTTAACATAGCAGGTGAATCACTACTCTAACTTCCTATTTATTTCCGATTTAAGATCCTGAAGATGAATCATTAAAACAACTTGATTGATACGAATAAAATAACCAAATCAAAGAACGGTTTTAGTTGAAAAAATAAGATTGATCTGTTTGAAACTAATTTTAAATGGAGATCCAAGCAGATTTCGTTTGACCCCTCATTTAAGTTTTATAAAATCAGTTATTCTATTGTGATTAGTGTAACAATTGCATCTGCTTTCCGAGTTGTGACAAACACAAGACGAAAGTGTTCGACCGAAACTGGGTCTCCCTACATATATCACAATTTGACAAACTAGCTGGTCACCCATTGTTGCATCCTAATCCATATATGATTATGCGTCAACATTATTTGTCAAAAACCGTTTTTACAGAAACAGGTTTCGATAATAAAAGTTGTATAATTGTACGAATACTTTCACTGATCTCGTCTTCTTCCTATACGAGCTAGTTAGCAATGGAAATTAACACCTCCTGATTAGTTTGATTGTTAAACTACCCTTCATAGATAAACTCGTTGCTAAACGGGTCGAGTATTTCAATCTATTCGCAAATACTATTCGCATCATGTCAGTATAAGATCGGTTATCTGGTTCTCATAGGGTTCGTTTCGTATCAACATTACATTGAAAGAAGTCGTTACCTATCCCTAGTAATGCTTTTAAATGAAATATTGCAACTACTAGGTAGGTAAAATAAGTCTTTATAAAACCTTGCCTAGCTTACTCTATAAGAAGAGAGAGCTAGTGGTAGCATCTATATTATTATCGTTGCTCTTCCAACAGTAGAGTAAACTGCCTTTACTTACTAATTCTACCCCTAGGCTCTATAATGTAAATGTACCTAGTATTTCTATCATTTTTTTTTAAAAACCGTTCTTTTATTTAATGTTTTATATTTATAATTATTGTTGTCTGAAATTAAAATCCAAAAAAAAAATTTATGTCAATAAAATTATAGACATTATAAATTATGTTCGATTTTTGAACTCTGTATTTACATTTGAAACCACACGCGTCTAGGATGACTTATTTAAAAATAGATTGTAAAAACCTTCTTAGTGACCCTGAAAGATTTAAGGACTAACATTCCTTGAATATTTATATATTATAACGATTTACTTACTCGAAAACAGTTTTATATTCAACTTTTTTACTGTCCTAAATGCGAAAATCTATGAGAATACTGATGGATGTATCTCAATGGTCGGATGTTTGTTACTCTTTCACGATAAACACTAAAACCTAAGTCATGGCGCTGTATGAACATTGACACAAAGACATTATAAACAGTCTCGAATGGCTTTTTTTCCCACGGGAACGGCTGAAACCACACGGGCAACCCACGGGAATTACAGAAGTGAAGATATATTTGACCCGCAATAGTGTTCCAAGTAGCAGATTTTAAATTATCCACCAATTACGCCACACTCTGTATGTATATCAAAAATATATTTATGGATAACTTAGCTGTGCTTGACGAAAACCTCAATTCTGTTATAAACAAATAACTATCGTAGATTATGCGTAGATCTTTACAAAACATCTTATAAAGAACTTCCTCTTTTTTATTTATCGCCCGATACAGTAGAAAACATGTTATTTCCGCTTAAAGTGCCATCTGTGGGAAAACAAAGTTACGAAATCATAATGTTTAACACAACACGTTTTCGTGAACTCGAGCCACGACTCTACAATGTAGAGTCTACAGCGATTTACAGTTCGAAAACGTTCGACCGTCAAAATACAGATGGCATTAGTAAGCGATGCTGCTGCCATCTATTTTAAAAGTTTAGAACTCAATAACTGAAACGAAGAGCCTGGATTTGGGACCCTCACAAAATGTATTGTTGTACTTCAATAGGCGTTTCCCTCGAAGGGGTGGAACCAAATTCAGCCCTAAAATTATATACGGTAGGTATGTTGGTTGGTATAGATTTTGGTTCTACTCATTTTACTTACCTACAGCTAAATAAAATCGATACGCGACGCTTGAAGAATTGTTAGACCGAACTAATGAGATTACGAGTATAATTGTATGAAAGTTTACGTACCTAATGAGAGACTTGAAAAATAATTGTCAATGATAACATTAAATTAAGTATGTTTAAAAACATACAAAACATTATGCAAAATTTATTTGGGTTTAAAAAGGTCTAGCAAAAAATTAAGCTTTCAACATTAATTATTCTAAAACAAAAGACTAAAAACTGTGACTCAAGTTAATATCCGATTCTGTTGATAGGTTTAGGTATCAGCATAGTGCCAAAGTTAGGATAGACACAATGAATAAGTTACCATGCAACAATCTCAGTATATGAACTTTTATAGATTATGGTTAGCGCTCGCGCCATAGTTTGACTAAGCAATTTTAGATTATTGCAATTGTTAATCAACGCAACTCGGACCCTACTTGGATGAGTAGCTGAAAGTGGCATTTCTATCTGAGCGCTACCGTGCTTCTGAGAGCTCGTTCAGCAGTCCGTCCCGGTTATTTCTATCGTTAGACAATGTCGAAAGCCTTTAGGCACTCTAAAAACTCCGACACCAGTGTTCACCGCTGACCTTCTCGAGATGAATACATGGAGAATAAGGGATAAGACAAAGTTTTAGAAACAGTTTAAAATACAAATAAAAAAATCGTTGTTGTCAAGTCTATCACAACGGTTGCTGAAACAACATATTATATAGTTAATGGCATATAATTGAACTCTTAACTAAAAGCTTCGAAAATATAGAATATTAAATTGAGAACGACTGATTCCATAATTATTTTAAGTATTATATTAGTGCGACGAACCAGAAGTACCTACCTACTTATATTCTTTCGAATAGATATTATCTTCTAGGACTTTTTTGTAACCGAAACAGGTTTAATTGTATAGAGTCATTAAACCCATAATTTCTAGCTCGACTCTACCGCCCACATCTCATTCTTTAACAAATACGAAAATATAACTTAATTACATTTCTTTCTTTTATAACTTATCTTCATTTGATTATATGTTTCGGTTATTTTTGCCAAATTATTAACTTAAATTATCATGGGAATAATGATCAATATACTAATTTACTTTCTTTCTAAATTATTGTACATATACTTTAAGTTTAAATTATTGTACCTTATTGTGCTTTTCAGACACACGGGAGTTGTTAAGATGAAATAATTTAATATATATATATGTATATACCTATTGTAAGTTCTGTTTTGAAATAATAGAGATTTGAAATCAGAACAACTAGATAGTGGATTTAGAACAAAACTTAGATAATAATCTTTTGCAATCATGGATTTAAGGATTTAAAGAAAATATGTTTTTAAATACTCCATTTTGTTTTTCATAGTTTTCCTTTTACTTAAGTTACTGAGTTAGTTAAAGATATATGACCCTTATGATGATCTTATGGATTGATACTATAAAAACAGATTATATCTATGGATTTTATTACTGGTTTGATTCCCAAGTGTAGTATATATTTCGTTATATCTAAGTAGTTTTTTCCTTTAAAATAACAGAATCTTTGAGTATGTTTATTTTGCCTGCAATTTGCTATCTTCAGTATTGTATACTTTCCACCTAGCATTGAGATTCTGACCTGTATCCAATATTCGTCAAACTCACATGTGCCATTATATCTGATAGGTGAAGCTGCCCCGTTGACCGGCGGCGCTGACTGCACCACCGTGACACCATTGACCGTAGCCACTGGCTTGGGGTCGACTTGGGAGTTGGACCATGAGGCCGCCGCCGCCGCCGCGGCCGCAGCCGCCGCGCAAACGCTGCACTCTGGAATTAATAGAAATATACATGATATAAAAGTAAAAGTATGCGTCTGTAATGTACATATTGCAAAGGCCAAAGGATCTCACTGAAGTAATGATATATGTGACAAGTATTACATTGAAGCATAGTTCATATGGACATCATTTATGTTTTAGTTTCAATGCATGATCCTCCAGAGGCAAGCATGGTGGCGTTACTGTATCTTTCATTCATTCTGCATTGTTGAGATAAAGGACTCTTAGCAACTGAATATCAACATATTGAGTTGTAAGCTGACATTAGGGCGATACTACTGAGTAAAAAGGTAACAATATAAAAAAAATATAATGTGTGGCTGCATGTCAATCAGTTTGTATCAAATCTTGCAAATATTTTCAACTGTTTTCTTATATCCCGTTAAGCTAAAATTGTGTAAACAAACGAGTCTTCAAAAATTTTTTTTTTATTTGTTAAAGGTCAATAATGTTAAAATCTCTTAAAAGATTCTTAGAGTAAAGAGCCATTATATTGTTCCAATGAGAATCATGTTGGAATACCATTTTGAGAAAAATAGTTGAAGATTATTGGAAGGTAAGATGTAAACAAATTCGGAGTATCTACTAAATTATTAACTCCTAAAATCTTTATCAATTACTGTCAACTAACAAAATATCATTTAATTTTGGTACCTACAAATACATTACTTTGAACTTATTATATTGTTTTTTTCAAGAATATAAATATACTAACTCACGATAATTCTATGTAACTTAATCTACAAATAGCATCGTTAATCCTTTTCATGTTTTGGAGTCTTTCATACAATTTCTATTAATGAAAAACACAAATTCTTCTCAAATAAAAAGTATATTGAGATGACTACAAAACCTTCATTATAAAATTAATACAATTTTGAATCAACCTTTATAATATGTAATACCAATAAACAAATAAGTACTTAGCAGTATCCTGAGCGTTAAAACATTACAAATACCAATTTAAATCATAAAATGATCATACATGCAACTAACACATAATTGTATGATAAATAAATGATGATTCATCATAATAAATATGATAAAATTTACATGAACGTATATAAAATGGCTCACCCTTCATATAGGATCGGAGCTATCCGCCCCTCTCCAGATTGGAAATCCCTCACAAATATTACATCCATGCACTCTTTAAAATATTTGTTGATTCTTATAACTCACTTATAAGATGCATCTCACGCAGAAAATACAAAATATCATGCACCATATAAATTGATAAAAATATCCAAGCTTATTATAAGAAAAGTAAAATAGTGTTATTATAAATTATGCGATATATTTGAGGCGTTTTTCCAATACAACTTTGTCTAATATATGTTGTTATTTTTGGTTTTTGGGATGCAATGCGTGTGACGATTACCGAAAGACTGCGTGGTGATTTTGCGTAGCTGAGAGGGTGGCGCGCAGGGGATGCTGGTCACAGAACATTGGCCAGTGGTGTTAACAATACATTTACGATATATTTTCGTCAAAATTAGAACAGTTCGCTTATAACATTTTAGTCACAGAAACATTGCTATAACTTTAAAAAATACTTAGGATTGTTATATTCATATGTAAAAATGTGTTCATGAAAGGTTTATGTGTTGGTATGTATGTAAAAAGTATCAATCGTTAGGTTTTGTAGTATAAGCTTAGAGCATTGTTTGATTCTCTTTTATTATCTATTGTTATATTTATATCTATTATTTATCTATATTGTAGCTTCCGAAATCATACTCAAATTAAGGTTAGGTAACAACAAATCAATAAGTTATTTACTTCGCTACAAGGTCTTTTATTTTATCAGTAAAGTAAGCGTATTTGATCTTATTTAGAATTTTAATAATAATACGAGATGCCAAGAGTTAAAGAACATTATAAATTTTAATACTAACCGAGGTTAGCCATATACAATGTAGTTCAATAAACCTTATACAGTGATTCTTATTTACAATTCTATACATTTGAAACTACGACACTAGATTTGGTAACTTAGTCGAGGTTAGGTACCCATTTTAATTTGAAACATTATTACCTACAGGAAGTAGCGTTCACGGCCATGGTTTTGATTCATTGTTTTATAGTTCAGAAGCTTTGGCTAAAAGCTTTGCTATTCTTAGTGTTTTTATTTAATTTTATAAATTGAGTTTAGCGTTATACCTATTTAGTTATTGATGTATTCTGTTTAAGAGTAAAACCTTGTACATATTTACTAAGTTTTGTGAACAGAATAGTAACAGATAAATCTTCCCAAATTCTTGTAAAATATGAAGTAATAGGTACTCTGTAGAAATGATTACAAGACTACTCTTACGTTCAACTGAGTATGTTTAAAAACTACATACTCTCAATTATATTTTAGTCCCTATAGACTCTTTTAAGAGCGGCCAACCCGTCTTACTTTTCATACAAACGCTGTTACGTGATTACGGCGTTGTTATAGATCTTTCTTTGAAACTTTTTAGCTAATAAGTATCTTATGCACTATATCTAGGTTTCTATCGTAACAGAAAATCTAAATTTTTAGAAACAAATTCAGTATAAGCCTCCGAAAACCGGCTTTTTGCACAAATTTTACCTAAACTTTGGGCGGTCATATTGTACTTATAAATTGTAAAATTAAAGAAAATATTATGATAGAAACCTCGTAAATATAATGGAGATTTTAAATAACAATCATTTATTTTACAAACATGCAAGGTTTTTTTAAAAACACGTATATCCTGGAACATGTTTTATGAAGATTCCGCACACTATATTTTGTTCAACGTTATCGCGGTCTCCCTTGCTTGTTGTCAAGTGACGGAAAGAGGTATGCGGGGGGCGAGTCTATTTATGAATGGCGCACTCGCTCGCTAGCTCGCTAGTTCGGTCGCTCGCTCGCTTCGTATAGAACTTTCTTCGTTCTTTGTATTGTGCACGTATTGTGCCTACGATATATATTTTACTAGCTGCGCCCCGTGGTTTTACCCGCGTTGTGCCCGTTCCCGGGGGAATTTAAGAACCGCTCGACCGATTTTGTGCAAACTTCACATAGACCATCTACTAAATAGTCCGAACAAAGCCTAAATATTTAGTTTGGATGGGTCAGCCCGTTCCTGAGTTATAAAATTACAACGAAAAGTGGCATTGATTTTTATATATTTCCATAGTATCCCACACGTATGCTTTCGCGAACTTATTTGTACGCAATAATGAGCAATGAGCAATGCAACGCAATGTTCGACATAATCAAAGTTTGATTATGTTGAACATTGTTTTTATGTATCACTGGCAGCGCCCCGTGGTTTTACCCGCGTTGTGCCCGTTCCCGTAGGAATTTCGGGAATTTTTTACATAAAAACTTTCCTCTTGAATCACTCTACCTATTACAAAAAACCGCATCAAAATCCGTTGCGTAATTTTAAAGATTTAAGCATACAGACAAACAGACAAAAATAGCGACTTATACGATATCTAGATTTACTGTGATATTATTAGGCGACGATTACACGTAAAGTATTTACTGCGATCCATCAGTAAATAATGACGTATCGTGGTATTTACTGAACGTGTAACCTAATGTATTGATGGATGTCAGTATTTATTGATGGATTTCTAGATTTCTTGATTCTGTAATGATGATCCGTCGGATTATGATTTAAAAAGGTGTTACTATTGTCAGAAGTTCTTCAAAGCAGGGTTCAGGCATTCGAAAATAATTCTCGTAATCATCCATTTCACCATGTAATTTAATTTCTGCCATTAAATTCAAATGTGTGTACCTTTCCCTTTTTGCCCATCGCTTTTGCTTGGACTTTTTATATAAACTAAGTGCTAAAATAATAGCCACGCAACCTTTAATTTTCAGCTCTGTGGCCATTTTAGACGTGTATACAGCAGGAGACCGGACACAATACTGACGTAATAAATACTGTACGTGTAGGCCGGTGTATTAATCCATCAGTAAATACTGAAATCCATCAATAAATACTGTATTGACGGATCACAGTAAATACTTTACGTGTAATCGTCGCCTTATGAATGGCATCGTACGTAACGTCATCGGCCGGCCGCCCCGAGTGAGCGACGAAAGTTATCGAATGCCAAACGAGCGCTCAGGCACTTGCTCACTCTTTTCGCAGTGCCTCTTTTTCTAACATTGCGCTAGTTGAAACAACAAGCTTTTCAATAATGTTCGCGTTGGAGATTGACGGCCCGGGAAGGGCCCTCTTAAATCGCTTTTAGACCTTTACAACTGTGTTGTCTTTAGTCTATCAAGAAGTCAGAGAGAAAATTCTGTGATAGACCAAAAAGTATTTTAGAAGTCTTGTCTTCTGCGTTCTTTTATGGATTAGACCAGAGAATCTAAAGACTGTCCGGACCAAAATCTGCGCAGACTCTAAAAGTTTCAATGATATAAATAAATAAGTCATATTTTATTATAAATAAAGTCATACATTTTGACGTTGGCATCCATGTTTGTATGATTCGGTCCGTTCCGCGCATGCGCAGGAGTGAATACAAACAGCAGCGCCGCACATCTGCTGGTCAGCTCGTGGACACAATGCTCAGTGTTGACACCACACTGTTGACTTTTTACGGGATATTTTCATATCTTGCTTCTAAGCCCACTCTCACTATTACTCACAGTAAAGATAGTAGTTACTGTGACGGGTGGTATCCCTTTTCTTTGAGCATACATAAGGATATAGTCATTTCGTAGTACAGGGTGGGCCAAAAGAAGTCATCCGATGTTGTTTGGCTCTCTTTTTTTTTCTAAAAGAAAAACTTCGATTCTGTTTTTTGATTATGTTTATTTGAACCTTTAGAATTGTAATTGGTCAAGTCGAGAAGAAATCGGCTAAATGGGCGCCGTCACAATTGATTATCATACGGGCTCGTTTTATGCCATTTTTCATCACTTCAGCAAGAACTTCGGGCGTCAGATTCTCGCACTCGTGTCGAATGTTGTCCTTGAGGGCTTCCAGAGTCTCGGGCTTGTTCACGTAAACACGGGACTTCAAAAAACCCCACAAAAAAAAGTCTAAAACGGTTAAATCGGGCGATCTTGCGGGCCAGTGCAAATGTGATGTTTCCGGCGACAGCTCGACATCCTCGGCAACAGCGGCGATATTCTCGGCAGAACGGGCGCTCCGGGGCCGGCCACTCTTGGCAACGTCTCGTGTGGTCCCATACTCTTCAAGGTTGGTGGCCAAACGGCGCAGTGTTTGCGCAGTCGGTGTCGGACGGCCGGGGAATCGGCGACGGAATTCGCGCTGCGCCAACACCACAGACGAATTGTTACGCAAAAAATAGACACAATTATTCCGCGTTCTTGGGGAGTATATCGCTCCATGGCTTGTTCACTGGTATTCTGCATCTGTCTAGTCCACAAATGTCAAAACAGATTTGACATTGGCGGCCATTTGCAAAAATGAGAGCATCTTCTAGTAGGGTGATTTCTTTTGGCCCACCTAGTATTTGCTAAGTATATGTATTTTTTTGTAAATAATATGTATTTTAGTAAAAAAAGACCTCTGAAGTTTTTTACCCACACTTTTATTCGAAAAGACATACTTTTATGAAAATAGTTTCTATGTAACTTGAAAACGAGGTGACTGCTTATTTTCAAATTTTGATGACTGAACTATGTATGTATACAAACGACGGGAGCTGTAAGGCACTGCTCGAATAATCATAATGATTATGAACATCTACTTGACTTCATATCCATTTCTTAATTCATACTAATGTGACATCAATGAAATAACGGCTTTGACTTATTGCACAAACATAAAATTAGAACTATGTATATAACACAACAAACTCTATTTTAGCAATATCCCAATCTTAAATTACAGTTTATACATAATTTTACATTTTGACGATCTGACGTATCTTTGACTGTCCCGTATTTTTCAGCATATATGGTCACCATACTCTTACCTGACCCACACCCTACTCTCAACAGAACGCGTACGTTAATACTCCAATTTTTTCTACACATCACCAAAATATGCACATTTTGGTCGAAAATGTTATTATTACTTGGGTACGATTACCAAAAATATGAAAAAAATCCTTTTCAAAAATAATGTTAATTAAAAAAAATGTTTTATTTATGCAATTATGATTATTTCACGTAGTGGAAACCATAACAACCAATAAAGACACTTTTTTTAATTAACCTTGGTGTCTCACTGCTGATATATATTTTTTAAAATGCAATGTAGAGTTTAAGGTTAAGAGTATACATACCTACACATAGGCATGTATAGGTATGTGTACATTAATAATTAATGGTAGGTAGGCACCTACCATTAATTATTAATGTATTGCTCTGATATCGGTAATTACCTTTATTTATTTCATCTTATCTTTGCCTAATCATTAAAACGTAAACCTCTAATATTAAGTCATTTCTCACACAAAAAACGAAAATGAATCATGAAATATTTATTTATAATAAGCAGTCGGATCAAAGGTCCCTGTTATTTTATAAATAGGGTGGGCTTTTTATGAATTAATGCAGAAATATTAGCAATATAAAAAACAGTGACAAAAAATTGAGATTAGGCTCGTGTCGCAGCCGTCAAACGGAGTGGACAATGATATATCAGCCCATATCAGAGAGCCCGCGGGCATCTGCCATTATAAACCTCAATATTTCATAATTTTATTACTTTTGTATAACGGGACGGTCCAGCTATAGGATAACAAATGAATGCCTTACCTACACAATGTAGTACCAGTTGGAGCTCAGATTTGGGTAAGTACATCATACTTTCAGGATTTATAGAAATTAGTGGTTTTTATCTCATTAAGTCGTCTATGTCGTAAGATTTGTCAGCTTACAAAGCTTCTAGTTAAGATTTGGAACATTTGTTTTTTTAGTGTTTTCCACGTTTAAGTGCGATGCATAAAAAATATACTGAACTAGTTTCCCAATTTTATTGTATTTTGACATGAATGCAGATTGCAATTTGCGAGTGACCGTTGTCTGTCAATCAATCACTGCGAGGGGTAGTTAATTGCAAAAAACTGACCCCTCGTTGACCACGTATAAAGGCAAAAAATCACAATAGCCCCCAAAAACCAATATCAATGAAAAAAACGTATTAATAGGAAGTATTCACAAAATCTAAGTCGCGTGTCACTCTATAAAAGGTGTATGAAATGTGCAAATAAAAAACTGGCACGATTTATTGACGTGTTTTTATAATTAAAGTTCGGGTGATAATTGGTGGGTAAATGTAGTAGTTAGCTACTGTTGAGAGTTAGTTTAAGTGGATATTATTATTTGTCTAAGCTCTCAAAATATGATATGTCATTGAAAGTTGCGAGTTTGTAAAGAATATTTGTGCATTGTGGGGGCGTATGTAAACGCGTCGTTTCACCCTCCACACATCACAAGTTTTTGCCTCCAAACAATAAGCATCAAACACACAGGGCCTCCGTTTACATATTCTCAAATAAGCACTCTTGCCGTTCAATACGCGAATTAAAATATGACAAACGATTGACAGGTACAGTCACAATGAGTGTGTATAGTAGACAACTTTAGGCATGATGATTTCATTGTATCTATGATGAAGCGAGTATAGGCAAATACAAATTGTTCGATTATTTACAATTATGATTTGCTTCAAAATAAACTAAGTTATTTCATTTTATATGTATAAGCTTTGTAACTTTGGGCTAATCGGTCTATGAAATGGGCAAAATTTCATTCCTTTAATGTCTTTTTCATTCGATTTTACGTTTTTGAAATTATTTTTAATAACATTTTATGTTATATTGTTTTAAAAGCAAGTAATATTTTATAAATCTTGGTTTTCCTTTTCATATCTGCTACACGCAAACTACTACAATGTCTACTGTTATCTCCGTGAGGTACAAAAATAATACAATATTTTCTAAAATTTACCAATAATTCAATACTTTTAGATATCTTTATACTGCATTCTATCCAAGTATTTTCTGTACAATATATTTGAGTTGGAGTTTGAGTAATTTTTCATAAGTTTTTGTAGGGCGAGCACCCCCGGTTATAACGAGGGTTGCTATTGGTTGTTCTGTGTAGGGACGCTGCGCACAGCGCTAAGGGTGCCGCGGCCGGGCGCGCAGCCAATCAATTGGCCCATTTTTTAAATAACATACATAAAAATGGTAAAAAATGAACCTTTTTATGCTTCTACATGTTTTACCCCTTATGTATGTACAGAGTGATAAATGTATGCACTTTTATACAGTATGTAATGAATGTATATACAAAGGCTGATATTTTTTTAAAGTTAATGCTTAGAAGGGTTTTTGTTTTATTATAATATTTATGTTAAATTGAAACGCAGACAAGTAATAAAATAGAAGAGAACTTTTATTATTAAAAATAATATAGAGGATGGGTAAGGTATGTTTGTTTTGTATAATTTTGTCATAAACAATATCGTAAACAAATAATTTGGATAGAAGGCACTATGTTATTCAAGTATATTATTTTTAAAACTTATTTAACTCTAAAATAAACCCTAACTTGAAACTACTACGAGCAGTTAACTCAATGCAGTTAGTTCGTACAGTGACACCTACAGAAAACAGTTGAACCTTGTTAAAACAAATGCATGCAACTCGCTCTCATAATGCAACTAACCGAATGAAAGTAGAGAAAGAGGAACCACCATTTCTCCTTAGTTACAACATTGCTCGCTAGATGGCAGCATGTGCTCGCAATGCCGAAGTTTCGAGAGTCTTCTTTGTAAGAAAAGACAACTGTTTATGAACCTTTCTAGATCAAGATTCGTACATTTATAAGATGTATTGTAAAGTTATTCAACTTGATATTTAATTTCGCTGCTTAAGTAAAATAGACATACATATATTTGTATGATGTTTTGATTATGAAGTTCTCTCTCTAATTCGGGTCTTGAACATTTTATACTTTACTAGCTGCGCCCCGCGGTTTCACCCGCGTTGTACCCGTTCCCGCGGGAATTTCGGGATGAAAAATAGATGTTGGCCGATTCTCAGGCCTACCCAATATGCTCACAAAATTTCATGAGAATCGGTCGAGCCGTTTCGGAGGAGTACGGGAACGAACATTGTGACACGAGAATTTTATATATAAGATACATTTTATCCGAATAATAGAAATGTATTTGATATTAATAATTTAATTGATATGATACGTTAATGTTGTTAACTAATAGCAATCCCTAATGCTGATGTAAATTATAGCAATATCCGTTGTTATTTTATCCCTAATATTATTAATACAATACAAATTACTTTTTGGCTTAACTAGTGTGTAAAGTAAAAATATATACCTATTTCTAAAATATTTAAATTTAATGTTAGAAAAACCTTTTATGAAACAAAAAATATTATTTTATTTTTATAATAACAATGAATAATTAATATGAATAAATAATTACCTAGATTACAAAACTCAATTTACCTTCTAATGTTAAATCATAAGTAATGATAATGGTGGGCGGGTTGCGGGTAACGGAAGTGAAGTGAGCCGGGTGTGATTTACCAAGATTATCCCAAGAGGCGGCAGGGCGAGGGCCGGCTAACGGGACTCCCGTGTTTCGATTTCGTAGAGCATTTCTCCGCGAGGTCCCGTTACGCGACCGAAAGTACTTTTGTTGCGGCGCGCGCGCACTCGCCCGCTCGCTCGGTCGCTACACTTCACCGTATTGAGAACGCAGTTGCTTAGCTGCCATTATGTCTTCAAAACAAAGAGCTTTTCAAAAAACCGCACAGAGCAGAGTTCACTCACTCCTGTACCGTTACGTTACACATTTGCATAATGGTGATCATCTCTGGTAATTACGCAAGAAAGGGTTTAAATAAAACTTGGTGATGTTTTAGAGTGATCAAAGTCGATAAAATTTTGTGGCAAGTTGTGTAAGCGAGTGGCCTTGCAGTGGCGCGGGTCGATGACTGCGCCGGCCGCGGATCATGTTTACTTATCGCCTGAGTGAACATAACCAACGAAAGTATACCGCCCAAAATTTTAGGGCATTTCTTTATCTTGCTACGCCGTAGCGCTTTACTCCTTCGTAGCAACTACGTAATACTCGTATTAATCACTGTATAGTAATGTATCAATAAGAAATGCAAGATGTTATAATAACTACAAACTGTATGTGATAATTTACCAAGTCTATGCAACTTCCAAAAATATTTTTTTTCTAATATCTAGTGAACATTATGTACTTCTAAAAGCTGTATTAGATATAATATATTTATAATCTATATATTTTTATATTGAATCGGATTTGTCCCACAATCACCGTGCTCAATTTTATACTTGACTACCATTAGAAAATTTTCAACTGCGCAATAGATTCAAGCACAAGCATAGTAGCTTAGTAATATTCCTTCCTCCTATTAATATTCGCGTTTGGAGTCCTTCAACTAGCAATAATATGGGCGGAATAAAAACAATTTTACTATCAAAAAACTGTTGATATTGGTTGGAATATTCCATAGGTTATGTTGGCAGTGGGCTGTGGTGGGGGGAGGCTTGCGCGGTGACGTAATCCACGCGGTTCGATACTCTCGAAAGGCTGCGAGGTGAACGGCCGCTAGACGCGACTCGCTGCCTACGCGACAACGCTCAATTAAACACTCCGCATGTACTCGCACATCGTAACCACCACACATATTATTATCTGCTCTACTACATGCCGATATTCCAATATCATACCAGATAATCACTTTCTCTCAGTTCTGTACTCATTTTTTTATTGATAACATATTTTATAAACAACTTAATCAAACCAACTAGCACTTACCTACCGATTAAAATGTAGGTACACTTTCAAACGACTTGCTAAACGACTTAATCAACCAATATCGTTAAACCCCGCCTACTAATAATTTCTCTCAAAATAAAACAAAACACTGCTATCTAAAATACATTGCTCCTTCGAAGTAATCAGTTGTTTACGTTTCGTTACGTTTCGATTATAGGGGTGGATTGAATCATTGAAGTGTCATTGACGAATAATACAAGTATATAACAAGTAGTCGGAAAAGCATTAGTCAGTTAACGATTTATGGCATTTGATGAAATGTAAATAAAGTTGCAATAATGAGAGCAAGTGAGAGGCGGCGAGAAGGGCGGTCGAGAGCGAGTTACACAAGAAGGGTTACAAAACTGTGGCAATGAACCCGAGTGAACCTGAACCTTGCGAACCGCTAGCCGCCGATGGCGTCGGGGCAGCGCAACCTTTGGACAAATGCATGGGTGCACTTTTCTATACACGGCTTAGGTAAGTAAGGTTCGTATAGGTTAGTAGCCAACCCTGTTGTCGAAGTTTTAGACCTCCTAAAAGACCTGCAACATGGACTATCGATTGAAACAACCGGGACTGTCAATTTTATGTACCCTTCGAAGCACGATAGCGCTCTGATGCAACTATCGGCCGCCCATCCAGGTAAGTCGTGCTGCACGTTGTATTAACAATCGCAATGAGCTAACATCGTTTAGTCAAATAACGATACGAGCACCACGGCTTAGGTGAATATTGTAAACATGTAGAAAAACGACACATATTCGCGAAATAAGTATTTAATATACCCCTTGACGTTGTGGTATAATGTTTAATGACTGTATAGAGTAAAGCCAACAACCACAGACAAGCCTGCAGTTTTAATCAAATCACAAAAAGTAAAAAAAAAAAAAAACTTAAAAGTAAGATGATTCCGTGCTTCGGAGGGCACGTTAAGCCGGCGGTCCCGGTTACTTTCTACGGATAGTAATCGTTACATGAGCCATGTCAGAGGCCTTTGGCGGCTCAATAACTCTGACAACAGGATTGGTCAGGTTGACCATCCTCTCGATAAGAAGAAGATCAAATCACAATAGAAATAGCGCTGGTGACATAGTTTATCTGAACGATGATGACAAACGACAAATTGTGAATAGGTATTAGGCACAATTAATATTGCTATTGACTAATGTCAATATTTGTCTACATGTTTCATTCTGATTACCTGTACCTAACTTTATGGCTTGAAGTGCCATAAAGTTAATTACACTTGTGTTTTAAACATTAAGAAGTGCTCTCTCACTTACAAATAATACCAAAATACAATTTAAAATCTCTACATTTAAGTGCCTAAAATTCACAAAATACTATGACCAAATAACTACTAGACTAACCATCGCATCCATTAGTTACTTCTACTTATTTAAAAAACTACACAAGCAATGATTAATTTATAAATATTTGATATAACTGTGCATTTACAGAACCACAGGTTGCGCTGCCCTGCGGCTCGTGTTGCAACGTCTCGGCATCGGCAGGGAAATGCTAGCTGCAGGCTGCATCGACGCGCGCAATGCGGAAACTAACCTTTTTGCTCCGTGCCAAGCCATCCACCGCGCCATGTATCGAATGCCAGCCCTTTGAACATCGACGACATCGCACTTACATCAATTACGACTCATCTGTACAATATTATTCAATACATAGTTAATTCGATGAGTGTCCTTTTCGTATTTAAAATCAAACTTCGAACAGTTTTCGAACGATTAGTACCTAGTCAACTTCGATTATCTCTATAATATAAAAATGAATCGCTGAATGTGTTGCTAAGCGCATAACTTCACAACGACTGCACCAAATTGGGTGATTCTTTTTTTATGTGTTCTTTATTGTCAGGACAAGATTTTTATATAAGAAAATCAGTAATAGAAATCTAGAAATTCCTACGGGAACGGGGGCGCTGTGGGTGAAACCGCGGGGCACAGCTAGTTATTTATTAAACTACAGCGTGGTCCGACGATTGAAATAATATAAACATTCGAAACTCAACATTGTACCCTTCTTACCGCAGCAGCCCACACACAGAAAAGTCATGTTGTGTAATGGCCTCCCATCCAATAGGTGTCCAGGCTTAACTCTGTTTATTATTTGCAAAGCTCTAGATAACATTTGCTTTTACAATATTTTGCCTGACTTCGTCTGAGTACATTAAAGCATCAATTTTAATATCATTTAAGAAAAACATAATAGATAGGTCGATATAAATATTACAAATGATAAACTAGAATTACAAAAATAACATTATGTTACAAACTATACAGAAATAGTATATAAGTAATATAAACATTACAGCAATGAGCCAAAAATTTACTACAAATTAACTGATTTAATGCTCATAGTTCTATTTACGATTATGGACTCGTGTAAAATCTCAAGAGTGTATTGACTGCACTACAGAAGAGTTTATAAGTAAAAGACATCAACGAGCTCCGTAACTTCATTACTTGCATTACTTAGTACGAACATAAAGAGCAAATAATTTTTAACGATCTTTTTATGGCTCTTTAGATTAAATAAAAAGGTATTTAATTCAAGTTATATTAACTTTAAAGAAGTAACATATTTTATTTTAATAAATTATTTATAAACTCGCTATTGTTTTGCAATTTACAGTTATAATACAAATCTCACGGAACAGAAAAACACTTGTCATATGTCGGTGCTCTAACGCCATCATTATGTGTAAATATTGAGCGCGGAATTATATTTTTGTATAATTTTAATAAGAGGTAATTGACATATTCATTAAGAGGGTAACGAGTCAATGTTCGTGTAGTAGGTTTGAATTTAGAATGTGTTACGAATTTTAACATAATATTTAGAACTAATTCGAATTGCTTCATATATTTTAATTAATGTTATTTGAGAAAAATATTTAATCTCTATTATAACACAATATGAAAGAATGAATAAGTTATCATTGTGGGTGGTCTCAACGTCTATCACAATTGTAAACATGTAACATTCTGCGTATTGGATGCGTATTGGAAATGTCTATAATGTATATTAATGTCCTACCCTTTGAAGTAATTTAAGTATTTCTATATGACAATCTCGTTAAAACAAAGTAAACACAACTTCTTAGGTATAGTATTAAGTAGATATTATTATTTACAATTGTTCCAATATTAGATTTTGAATAATTATTTGCAGCAATGAACACTTATCAAATGTATAATATCGCAAAGTAAATAAATTGATAAAACTAGATAAATTCGGTTGGTTTTTAATGTTGGCGAATCTCACAAGTTGCCAAACGTGGTGGCAGGTCACTGACCCCGCTACATGTACGATAAAAGTAAAACTTCGTGTTATTTCGCTTTACCACCTTCAGCGATACATAATGTTGGCTTAATACATTGTGTTATCAACATGTTGTCAATGATCGATTTTATGTGTACAAGTGTTGGAAGATCCTTTTAGAACTAATTATATTTGTTTCATCAAATATTACAAATGTATTAAACGTGAATTACCTGTATGATCAACAATTGTTATAACACTTTATGTATAGTTCCAAAAGGAATATTTAAAAAAATGATTATGCGAGTTCATAAATGTCACATCATGGAGTTTTAACGCCACTGCGTCACAATTCAATTGTTTTATTTCAAGTATAAGTTTGTACTTAACATTTTTATACAATTACATATACAAATTACGTTGATAACTAGGGTGCAATCTGCTACTGCAACTGTAAGCTGTAACCCTGAAATTCAGTATTAATATAATTGCCTCACTCACTAGTAGAGATTACACCTGATAATGAAATCAGTATACATATAATGAAATCAGTAGTTCATCAAGTAGGCAAACTCTCCTTAATTTTCATTTCATTTAATAAAAATAAAGAGTCGCAACACCTATAATATCCGAGTAGATGTGGATGAAAAGTGAATCAACCTGACGTTTGGTTGCGCGGCCACTTGCGTTCGTTGACCTCACAAATTTTCGTTTCGTTGGACGCAGAGCTGTGTGCGTGTCCACCTCCCCCCTTCCCACTCCCCGCCCCTCCTCCGACACTCACCAGTTCCCCAATTCTGCCAACTTAGATCACGACTAGTCACAAAACACGTCATTGTTCAAACACAAAAAGACCGATGTTCAAGAGTCATGACACGAACCCAGATCAATTTGTTTTCATACAACATCGATCATGAATCCTGACATTACAATGGCACTAAAATAATATTTTAAGGTTATAATCAGCGTTTTATTGCGGATTTTCAAAAAGAAATTGATATTAAAGGGATATCCTTTATGGGTTGTAATCACCGGATGCGTTAGTGCAAAAACAAATATGAGACGCCTTTCATGTTAAAAGGTTTTTGTGATTATCATATTTCTATTATTATGTTTTTTATTTGATGGTTATAAATTATGAGAGAGAGGTAGACAAAAGCGTTGTTGATTCAAATGGAATGGTGTTGGTGCAGCTAGGCCTTGTCAATGACCCCTATTTCGCCACCGTCGCGCTCGGCGAGAGGTCGACGATTCGCGTCATGGTTCCGACAGCTGCCATCGTGAAAAATCATGAAGACGCTCATACAATATTTATTATTTGACCAATATAACTCCACTTCCGTGGTCAAATATGACATCACGATAAATTACATAAGTATTGTTTTTCACTATTTTACAGTTAAGTAAAATAGGACATCCACAGTTCTCATACAAGGGAATACTTATTAACTCTACTTTAAATTCAATGACACTTAAATATATGTTAAAAATATTGTACTGATTTATTCATGAAATAATTGCACATCGTTTATGTTAAACTATAAGATAGTAGTACTTTCCAGCAATTTATCTTATTAGAAAAAAATACAAATTGAAGATAATACTTTATACTTAACCTATAAAATTCTGGCAATTTCACTCGACAAAACCACAAGTCAATCTATTGAACCATCCTCCAAAACTTAAGACATAAATAACTAATATCTATTAATTATTCACAAACAACTAATAGCTTGCACATTAATTAAATATTTATCGCTACATAATCAAGATACCAAAATATTGTGAAAATGAGTCATCGTGATCTGACGTGGACGATTAATACATGCAACGGTTTGTCAGTACAATGACAATGCGAGCGGGCTCGACTCGTATCTGGAGATGGTGTTGATAAAGCGGTGGTGACTGATTGATAGAATGACAATTTGGTGAGTAGGGCAGGCACCGCGGAAGACACCGGTCGCGGTTCAGCGTAGTTCAACGTGACACTTTCCGACGTCATAAACAACTTTCCTACTAGCAATGCGCTCGCAAAGCGCCGCACTCAGCCACCATCTCACACGCTCTGCCCAAGAATTGCTCTGCGCCACTTTACAAGAAAAACAATTAATTTATACAGCGTCAATGACTTTTCTTTGCATTGCATTGAAGATACGTACGTATCGCACGACACCTCTGATAAAGACTTTCCAATAAGCTCTACTTTTATAACGTGCTTCTTAGGAAAAGTCTGTCTTATTAGATTTCAATGTTATGAGTCTAGAATGAAAAGGTTATTGGACTACTTAATTAAGAAAAACTTATATCCGTTTCCGATTGGAGTCTCTTTCAATAAAACTTGTAAAATATAACATAGCTTTTTGATTTTTATTTAAGCTCATTAAGAATTTAAACTACGTTTACGGATACACTTCGCTTTTATTTTACATTTTTATCCAACGTTTTAGCCCCCTTAGAGGAACTGAAGCCTAAAAACCAGGTTTTTGAACTGTGTGCAACATAAAATGTTTCACGATCATAGAGATAACAGAAGGCAGCATAAAAGAGAACATAAGAAACAGACTGAATATTATAAAAAAAAATAAACGATTGAGTGTAGTGAATAGTCCTGTTTGTCCAGGAAGCAATGAGAACTATCCTGTATTGAGGGGTCGTTGCCTCCCGGCATTCCCGTCCATGTTCGACAATATTATAATATTTAAACATTCAAGTATCAAACTCAACTGAAATACAATTTAGTAATACTACACTGTAGATGTAATTATAATGTTACCTACCTATCTGTGAAACCAAAAACTATTAATGATTTTTATGGTATTATATATAAAATTATATTATCTTCCTAAAATCAGATAAATGTTTCATTTTATTAGGGTCTTACGAGATAATTAACAATCTTTTGTTTTCTGCCAGTGCACTTAAATTACTTTTCCAAATCCAATCTTAAAATTAAACTGAACTACAAAGAATAGTTAGCACCGATTTAATCTCACAGGTATTTGTCTAAAGTTCTACTCTTCAGACGAAATGTTAATTATAATTTGCATATTTTTAAATACGATAGCAGTCTTTGGAAGCTATTCTTTTATTCTGGTGAATAAGTATAAACAGTGACACAGCGTAGTCCTATAGCTAGCGTTGGACGTGACGTTGTACATTTTAAACTATTCAACTATTCATGGTAGGTTGCGCCGCGCTACGGGACACCGGGATCATAACGGGACTCGGCCCTTCTTTTTACTTTTTTTCAACCTCCAAACCATCTAAAGCATGCGTTCACTTTTAATGACACCTACCTTTCGGCGTCCATTAGTTTCCTTGACGTCGCATCGGGAACGAAAGTTTAAAAAGTTGTTAGATATCTTCTATATGTGAGGATTAATAAATATAATATGGTTCTTATTATACATTCTTGAATAACTTACTATATTACAGATTTGTAGGAAGTTCGAGTATTTACATTCTACAAATACATTGTATAATAACTACATAGTATAAAATAAAGTCGTCTCTGTTTCGTGTCTGTTTGTCTGTATGCTTAAATCTTTAAAATTACGCAACGGATTTTGATGCGGTTTTTTGTAATAGGTAGAGTGATTCAAGAGGAAGGTTTTTATGTAAAAAAATTCCCGAAATTCCCACGGGAACGGGCACAACGCGGGTAAAACCGCGGGGCGCTGCTAGTTCTTATTATACATTGTAAAGGTTAGGTATATATACCTACCTATAGGTTTGTGTATGCAATTGAATAGACATATTAATATAATCTATGCAGGCAACTGTATTGGCCGCTGCTGTTTACAATAAAAAACTGTTTTATTATTTCCATATTGCATAACAAAATGCTAAGAATTTAGTGAAACAAAGTTGTTTGTGATTTATGGTACCAAACAATGTACCGTCAGCAGCAATTTTGTGGTCAGACTGGAGGTCCTTTGTTGGGGACTCCTTTGTGAACCTAACGGGAGACCGAGGTCTGCTGGTGTGACGTCGCCATTGTGACGTCACACTGCAACAACATTTCAAACTAAATGCACTTTTTTCCGTCATACGGGACAGAGTAACAGTTCCTGTCGTAAAACGGGACATTTAGTGAAGCCACTTCTCAGAACGAACGGACCCCTAGAACAAAAGATTAGAAAGATATATGACTGATCATTATTCTTTGAGCTGTGACCAATTTGAGGTTTAAATACAATATTATCAGAGGATGAGCTTAAGTTTTTGTTGTAATTGAATACAACGGGTAGTTGTTTGTGGTTATTAACTTTACAACGTAGTTTCAGAATATTTACCCCTTATATTATTATCCACGACTGTCCTATATTAAGTGAATTTATTAAATAATTTGTCTTTATCTATATGCAGTCTAAAGGTACCATAATTAATAACTTCTGAAAAAATATAATTTGTCCATACCATTCCCAAACAATAAGTATCATGATATAAATAAAACCCTATCTGGTAACTTTCATGGCCACATGATCTGGCAAATTTTCAAAGCCATAAATAACATCCAAACGTTGATAAAATTATTGCTACTGAGTATTTCCCATTACGAATAGCCGTATGAGCCAGAAACATGCAAATAAAGAAACCCATTAATGAAAAAGTTTGATGTAAAGGTGATGAGCAAAAAACTTCTTTGGCAAATAGCGGTGCAGAAACATCGACTCTAAGCAATTCAATTAACATGCCGCCCATGCGTGCAAATGTCGTTTTTTAATTTACCTCTAACGGGACTAATAAAGGAAGGGGTTAATCGAATAGATGCAAAAAGTCTGTGATTACCTACTTAGCCCATATCCGGTATTCGGGTCCAAAGCATATGGTCCCGTAACCCTTTGGCCCCGTTATAAGGCGTTTGTTTAACAGTTGCATCATGAATATAATAGTGGTTTGTTTTTTATTTGATACTTACGCGCAGGCGGCGCCAGGTGACGCTGTATAAATGGTGAAATTCAAAAGTAATCTGAATATTTTTTGTGCCATATTCTTTTTTGACTGGGTCACAAGGTGGTTATGATTTGAATTATACTTATAAATTCAGTTGTTATTAATGACATATGTGTCTACAACTAGCATCTCATGTTACATGTCTTTAAAGTGTCATGTAAACAGTGTTAGATGGCCGAGTAATTTATTTTCACTTTTCGCCATATTGATCAGGCTGGGGAGAGAGCTGCGATTGGCAGGCGAGGTGTCGCCGATTCCTGGAAGCCACGCTTTCCACGCCGCCACTGCATCTACTGCATCTTCCCGAGGAAATGCACGCGGGTTCGTTGCACTTACAAACTCATAACCCCCTTTCTAAAGCGCCGATCCAATTATGTGCACTTTCGCAAGCCGCTACTGTCACTCGCCTAGATACGGATAGGAAACTACGATGCGCTTGCACACCCACCTCACCTGCCTGACCTTCTATTCCATACTCTGTCAATATCACACACATCAATGACAAATTAATTCGCTATGACGAATCATAGAGGACAGCAACCGTAACCAATTATTCTGTGAGCACCATTGTGGTATTTTGATGAACAAGACCGATATCTGTTATGTTAAAAACATTCCAAAAGTAAAAACATTTCAATTTGGGATTTTGAAAATATTTTATCTCATAAACTTAACATAATCTATTTTCAATATTTAGGTAGGTATGCTAGAAGTCTAGCCTATGATAAAAGTAAACGAACAGAGTAATTAGAGCAACTTAGAAAATCAATTTTACATGAAATATTCCAAGAAGTGTTCTCATTGGGAAGCGGTGTTCGTTAAGTGAATTTCTTCGGTTGCACGTGTTGGACTCATGAAAGTTTTTCAGGTGCAATCATATATCGCAATACCAGCCACGCCAATGAAAACGAGACAGGCCAACGAACCCGCACGATGCATCCATACGATTTCATATCTCACTGTCTATTAATTGCATACTGCTGACAAGCGAAGCAAACAATAACGTTTCATTCAGTTAAATCACAATAATTTTAATATACATCATTAGTTTGCAATTTGCTTATGTTCACATGTTGGTTAAACTTGTTACAAGCATCTTAACTGAGGCTAAAATTAGACATAATTGGCTGATAATGATAAGATCTGTAGGTCAGTACCACTGTTTTTGTATACATATCTAGGCTTGTGCCACATAGGGCACGCTGTTACTAGACAACTTGAACTTGTCATGAGTGATTGCAGAGAGAAGGGTGGTGGGGATTAGAGTGCATTGACATACTTACCTACTGCAGAGTGCAGGCGAAATGCATTGGCGGCGCGTCGTCGCTCACTTCGGGGGATATACTACGACTCCGCCACCGTACGCAGACCTCCCCCGGCCTCTTCGCTAATCATCGGAACAGGCATCTGCAGCGTGATTTAGCTAAACTTCAGAGCTCCACTTACATTTGCCACGTTGTAAATCACTGACGCCTCGGAAAAGTGGAATGACGTCCGCGCGACCATGCGGTTTTCACTAACCAGCACGAACTTAGAGAGAAATGGAAAAACGTGTTAATTTTACATCGCCTACTGAGAAACAAGGCCGACTTCTAATCTCGCTTACTAAAATGCAACATCTTATTCATTATCTGCAGCTGATGTTGAGTAAGAATTAAACTAACTAATACTAGGCCTGCTAGATTACCAATGTCAAATTGCAAACGTTTGTTGTTTTTGTAGACCTCGCCAACTTGTAGCTTGTAAACTCACTCAATCTTAATGACACATTTATTGATGATCTTTTAATATTAATATTTAAAAATATTATTATTTTTTGTGTTTATTTTACTATGCATTTTGCTATTACTATGAGTACCTTCTTTCTTTTGCTTTTTTAGTTTGCAGAGTCCTATCAAAACATAATGAAAAATAAATAAATTTGATTTGGAATTTGAACTATGTTCAAGTAAAAACATCTAAATATCCAAATCGCCCTTATAAAGTTACATAAAACCATTGTTTGTACTATATACCTAAACGTAGATCACCGATCGACTACATCCGCGACACCTCTTTCATTCAATGAGAACAATAGCTCACTATAATTATACTTATTGCAATGAAATGTCAATGTTGAATGCACTTGACACGACGCGAGGTCAATGGCAGTGATCGCAGGTCGCAGTTACGCCATTGTGCTGCCTTTACCTGAACCATTGCTAGATTAAACTTAAGATAAACACACAATATAATGGGCTAGTAAAATATTTAATACCTACTCAATGAACTAACGGTTTAGTGCAGTGAATCTGTTATACGATGCTAAGTGGAAACATTTCCTTATTACTTCAGAGTGATCTTTTATTGGACCTGACGGTCTAATGCATGTGCCTGCGGTAGGTATGGTACTCGCAAAGGTACACAAGTAATTTGCACTAGACTTGCCAAATAGAAATTTATAGTTTAGCTTATCCTTAATTACTAGGAAGGAATTAGTGTTTACTGCACGATGTAAATATTTTATGTATGTACCTAAGTTACTACAAGATGAAAATTCTTCATTAACAATACTTTGAATTAAAAGCCAATTTCCATTACAGATGAGATCGATATACGAGTAAAAGCTCTAAGTTTGATTCAAGTAGAGTATGAAGTATGTTCTGTCAAAAATAATCATACCGATAGAAGCTTAATATGATCCCAAAACGCTGAAATTATTTCTATCACATTTAATAATTTATAGGTAAAATCAACGAGAATCACAGTCAAAGTAAAGTATCATACATATGATGTGACAATGAAAGTACGCATCGCGTTTTCTCGACTACGATAGTTGTCGGAATAAGGCCAGTCGCGTTCATCGGCCTCGTTAAAGCCGTTACCGCGCCGACGCCCGCGACAATTCATATGCAACACTCTTATAATATCCCATAATTGCTAATCTTTCGTCCAAACACACATTATTTACTTCAATCCAACGTGTGGGCTGTATTGTCTGTTTTAGATAATAATTAACGTTTTAAGATGTCGATGAACGGTTCGATGTTCATTGACACTGCCACTTCTGTCGTTTCTATGTTACCCTACTTATTACTTACCTACATTTTAAGAAATCTGGATCACTATTTCGGTTAAATGAACTTGGTATAGTTTGATATAATAATTTGAAGTTTTCAGTTTTTATGCAAACTAAACTTCGATTATGTTAAAGCTAACTTGTATTTTTCAATTCTAGAAAAATCTCTGTCCTCCTTTAGGTAGCTACATGCAAACGCTAGAGCTTGAGCCATGTAGATACTTTGGCAATTTTCTTTATAATTTTACATTAAGATATTTGATAAAATGTATTTTATTACTTTGTATACTAAAAGGAAAAACCATTGGCTTCGTAGAAAGTAATAACGGTGGAGTTGGATACGTGTTGTGCGTGCGCGCATGATTCACGAAACCCGCCGCCCGCGCCGGCCCGCTCTGTGACATAATAAACTAAATTAACATAATTCCGCTGGTTTCGGTAAACCCCTTTCGTTTCCTTCACTCTTACTCACTCAAATAAATAAATAAAGTCGTTTAAATAAAAAAGTATATCTTTTAAACATGATTCATACATTCTCAAACAGTACACATAATTTGGGGTCGAAACAACAAGCCGATATAATTAACGTGGGTATTTTCCGTAAATTCAGACATTTTTAATTTTACAGCAATACATAAAGCCGAACAAAGTTAATAAGCCATCTCATGTGAGAGCTTTTCCAGTTCAGTCAGTAAGAAAATGTGTTGTGTGATGCGGAGTCGAGATACGAGTAGTGATAGCGCGAAGGCTGCATCGGCGGAGGCGGTTGCAACTGCTTTCCGGTAATGTAACCGCGAATGCCTGTAAGAATTCTGCCTGAGGTTCATTGAACTTTCGCGAGTGCAGAACGCAGCAGCAAAGAGGGGAGCCACACTAGGTCATACCCGGCCGTCGGCACACTTACCTTGACTCGCCGCGCAGCCGCCCGCACCACCGGACAATCTCCACGCATAGAAAACTAGCCACTTCACCACGATACACATTTCCACGCAATTATTATTTGTACGCACGCTAATCACACGCGTAATGGTCGATTAAGTAATTTGGCTCAAATACCCCACTAAATTACAATTTAGTTGTATTAATTGAAGTGAGAACCATTATCTGTTATTAATAATTGTTTTTATTAAGTTAAATTGGTCAGTCGGAGTCAATGACCTGGATAATATTTAAATTTTTACTTTGCTATGATACAATATTCTGTAATATAGAAAATGATTTCGATGATCCAATGTGAAAGAAATTTATGTTTATTATCTTATAAACAAAATATGTGGAGGAGAAAGGGCTTATTTTACCATCTTGTTATTTTCTAGTACTCGTACATACTTCCTATTCTATCAGTAGGTACTAATTACCTGCAAGAATAAAATATTTTTTGTTATGTGTTCGTGATTGCCGCCCACTAATATACGGGAACTACTGAAAAGGCACTTACGAGACCTAATGAGGGTACTGAATGTGAGGGTACTGAATGTGAGGTGATATTTAAAGGAAAAATATAAAGGTTTTGCATTTACGGGAATTTTGTGATATTACTTATTATGACCATTTGTTTGCTAAACATATACCTAACTATTGACATTTAAGATTGGTACTTTCTTCAATTTCGTCAAGCAAGCCTGACAACTGCATATATTATTATCTTCTTTTATATAAAATTCTCGTGTCACAATGTTCGTTCCCGTACTCCTCCGAAACGGCTTGACCGATTCTCATGAAATTTTGTGAGCATATTGAGTAGGTCTGAGAATCGGCCAACATCTATTTTTCATCCCAAAATTCCCGCGGGAACGGGTACCGTGGTTGAACTCCTCTGAAACGGCTCGACCGATTCTCATGAAATTTTGTGTACATATCGGGTAGGCCTGAGAATCGGACAACATCTATTTTTCATCCTGAAATTCCCGCGGGAAAGGGTACAAAGCGGGTGAAACCGCGGGGCGCAGCTAGTTTTCTTTTATATACTTATTCATTCCTCTAGGAAGCATAGATCAACTTCGATGAATACTCGCAAAGATTTTAATGTATACGAATTAAACTTTTTTTAATCGAGAAGTTTTTTTAATAAGTACCTAGGTATGTATTTTGTTTCGAATCCAGTGTCACCAAACTTCTGAAATAAGAACGGATTAACAATCAATCAATCACAGTTTGCGTTATTTAAAAGTAGCACTGCTGTACAAAAACTTGTCCAAAAAGTCACAAGAAGTGGCGATGGCTTGGTCGTAAAGATCTTCCATTCTTCTTTCGTAGTAATGTACCTAAGTTTTCCGTCGAATAGATTTGCATATATAGTTTAGTTTGTTTGTATTTGTGTAATTATATTTATAACCTTCAAGCCGATGCGTATTTATGTGGCTTTATGTCTAAAGAAGGAGAAAACATCTTGTTTTCTATAAATATGCAACTGGCACGTTCGTGAGCCAACCACCTACATAGGGAAATGTTACTCATCTCGATTCATTTACAACAACTCGTAATCTATACAATCTATTGTACTTGTTTCAGGTGACTGTTTCTAACCGACTTTAAAACTAAGCAGAAATTTGTAATTTACTTCATCTTATAAATTGTTTTCCTTTATAAAGTGATTTGGTTTGTTTTTTCTTGTAAAGATGTGTCTTGATTGATTTTTAATTAAGACAGGTAAATGTTGAAATGAAATAACACAAGCTGTGTGTATGGTTTTAAAGAGTTTTTACTCTTATTTGAATTTTATAATGATACAATCTGTATTGCACCGCCGACCAAATGTGCACCGCATTTATGCATTATGACGCGAACTCGAAAAAAAGTATTGTAACCAATTTAAATGTTCAGCTTAAAACTTTTTGTTGATAAATAATTGGCTTATTTATCAACAAAAAGTTTTAAGCTGAAAATACCCAAATATATTTTTCCTAAAATTCTATTCACTACAGTTCTAGTTTAAATCTTAAGTTAAACATGGATATCAAGTATAACGGCAACCAAAAATTTTCAACACAATACCTTGATGTGTGACAAAAGATGTGTTCTAGAATTATAGTTACCTACACGAACGTTCATGACTCGCGCCGTGTGAATGAACTTGAGTCGAGTAAAAGAATCCAAATTTTAATATTATGTGTTACCGTCTAAGAGTTACGTTCATTAATCATCATTTGGTGTTATTTGCTGGCTTTGAATTTCAACTAATTGAAGGAGATAAATGTGGCGAGGTACCGCGTAGCTAATGAACGGAATCGCGGTGCGTAGGCTGCGTAGCTCTCGGCACCAAACAATTGGGAACTTATTCTGTAATTAATTGCACAAAGTTCGTTGTTCCAGTCAGGTGTCATGTCACATTAGTTTACAGTTACCTTTCTCATTCAAAAGATGTGCCAAATCCTCTTCAGTTTCGCGAACACTGATCATTATGTAGACTAACTTTAGAATGTTACAATTTGTTAGAAGAAAACTAGGTAACAGTAAGTCGAGTTATGTTGTACCTTTCAAATTTACATATAGTTACTTAGTCATAGAAAATATTCAGTTTTGAGTTAATTACATGTTCCTTTAATGTATATTGTTAACATGAGGTAGGTATTATATATGACAAATTCGTTGATATAACCTTTCACAAAAATAAGCCTGATCTTTCGATGGTATACAAAAACAAATCGATATCTTCACGTCGATAGCAAAATGTTACTTAACCTACTGAACGTATCAGACGCTGCCCTCTCTCTTGTGAATTACTGGTCCGGGAAAATATAAATACTAAAAAATATTTTGCGTCATTCATTCGAAAGAAGAAGCAAAATGTTTCCGCACAACAATAACGTACATAGGTATTACATATGGCAAATTCACAATATTCGTTGATATAATCTCTCACAAAAAGAAGCCTGATCTTTCGATGGTATACAAAAACAAATCAATATCTTCACATCGATAGCAAAAGGTTTCCGCACAATTTTATTATACACTTTAAAATACCAACAAAAGCAATTAAATATCCAAAAGAAAAGCAAATACAGTACCATTGAAGGCATTAGTCATGAAAGTCAAACACCTCTTTTGATGCGGGTTCATGTGTATTTGTTATCTAGACTGAAGACGGTGTTAGTGAGCTTAAAAAGCATAATAGGTGTCATCACATATATTCGCTATTCATTTGTTAGTTTACCGGGTCAACGTTTCTATTGATACCCATTCGACGCCAATCAATCTTCTTGCGATAGGTACAATTAATACAAAATATTCGATCAACGTATATTCGATTAGGGACCTACTCCAACTTTTCGTCTGGTCTTTAATCACCTTCCAGCTACCGACAAATACGAGTACCAAAGCTTTTTATCAGTTTCAATGAACAAACATAATAAGCAATGAAGAATTCGTTACACAAATATAAGTAAGCCTTTCATCAAATTGAGAAGTACCATGGAGTGGACAAAAACTTTGATTATATCGAATATCATTACATTTTTTACTCTGACGTGTGCCACCTACTTCAAATGTTTTATTATTAAAATTATCTATCACGTGTCAAAAACGTGATCATTTATAATTAAATTATTCTTTCCGCCCATACAATGTCACAATAATTCATAGCAAAATATAAGCAAAATGTTTGAGTGTTTAGTCAAAATTCCGATAAATATCCGCCTTTGGTTAAGTATAGAGCTTGTAAAAGCAATTCGAACGTCGTTAGTCCGTCATATAAATTGGCTAATAGCAGGCATTGACTCTGTTCGCCACTCAAAAGAGTTCAACGCACGTAGCTTCGAGTTAGCTAGTCTCACGACTCTTTACACAATAGCTTTTTTGTGCATTCCTCCTTTTGGTTATGACATCATCTCGACTAAGTTTAGTTATTACCTGTGAATAACATCCTCTTGCTGAACCACCAACTACATAATAAACAATTTGCTAAATAGTGCAAATTGACCGAGAAGGTAATTGAAATTAGATTGACATTATAAAGTTGGTGCTAAATTTTGTAGAGGTTTCACGCCTGTGTGTATTTCATATAGTACATCGCCACTACTTAGTTAGCCACATGGTTTTATAAGGATCATTTCAACGTACCACGATACCCTTTTTGTCTTATTACATTTGTGGTTATTTGACTAATATCGTTTTAAAATGCCATTTCTAATACGTAATTGATTTAGTTCAATTTGGTTAATATTCCATTGAGTTAGATGAAAACCTGACTGATTACATACTGCAGCAGTTGACATTATTTGAGTCGCCAACGACAGAATTTCTAAAGGAAAACATTACACTGCCAACCCTTCTCCAAGTAAGAATAATAAGCTAAGTTAATTTGACCTTTATGGAAATTGATTTACAAAAAGACTGTGCCCGGCCATAGCCCGGCCTGAAATTCTACTTTGGTTGTTATGAGAAACAGGTAGAGTCAAAGATTAAACATCGTATCATCTAATTATCTTAATATATAATATCTTATATTTAATTCTCTTTTCATAGTAATTATTAGAACAGATAGTATTCCACGTTCCTTAATATACATATGCAAAAGCAAGTGGACAATCTGATAAATAACTATTTACTTTATCATACGGCTAAACAGTTAATTTTGAACACTAATCCACAAAAACCAACATTATTAATGAAATAACCGAGATTTTACTTTGTTGTGGGATACTTGCTATACTTTACAACTTCCTTTGCTCCAATATAAATTATTGCGCAGTTAAGCCTTATACTGGAAAAACCATCTTATGAGCTCTCTGCCAGAGTTCACGCAATCTTCATGCCAATTTTGGAAGCAAATCTTGATGGAGGTAAAGACTTAAAACGTATCGAGTTCAAAGAGTTTAAAGTACCAGTAAAAGGTTTATAACTTTTTGTCTTTAGATATACAAATTGATACACAATATTCTAGCAAGAAGTAATTCAGTAATAATAATTTATTAAAAACAATACTGTGATTTTACTAGATTGTTATTTATTTTGGAATAAACAACATATTATTATGTGCGCAATGATAAAACAGCAATCCAGAATCTGGTTGTTTACATTATAAGGATTTAATCTACATCTTAATGTACAAAACTAAGTTAATCCACCTTAGAGAGGTATCAGGTTGGAATCTTAGGTTACTCGGCATGGCTACAGGTACGGCCGAATTCTTTGTGCTGTATCCACTTACATTAGGACGTATAGTTTTTTATCCGTTCAATCTGACAGGACGTGCAAAAACTTTTGGATTATTTGGTGGTGGAGGCTATGTGCCCTCGGGCGGCGGCGGTTACGTAAGTTCATCTAGTTTCAAGGCCGAGGACGTTGCTCCCAAATCGCTGATCGCGTCCTGCCATTGGGAGGGGCGACTCAGCCGGGCCAGTTTGGGCGTTCACTTTACTTTTTTTACTAATACACTTCTAATAACACAGAACTAGCTTTGAGTTCGTTCGTTTTTACCGAGGTACCAGGCCATGGCACCAGAGCGCCTTGATGGTTCGCAATCATGTTCCATAACTTTTTACGCTAATGGTTAGATCATTTATAGTACAGAACAGAATACATTAACTTAGAGGTTCAAATGGGTAGCCCAAATTGAATTTACAGGTAGTTACATCTATGGAGCAGCTTTTTGTTTTGGTTACCACGCGATAGATAAAATAACAAGTTCTATGTTCAACCTTAAAATGTGGATTACAGATTTCATCATTAAACTACTATGTAGGTACTTAATTTTAAGAACAGTGAACTACGCCGTCAACAACTTAATATTTACCGTGATTAAGCTAATCTCGAGCAAATCCAAGGGACAGACTAATATTTAATCGCATTTAACCTTAATCTTGTCAGAGCTGATTAAATATGTAGAGGATATGAACAAACAGCTCCCTTAGGGAAAGTTATAACAATAAGTATAACAAAACAATATTGTTGACTAAACACAACGGCTACTGGCATTATAAATCAATGAGAAAGTCTCGTCATTTATCACCAATTTTTCACAGTAAAGGGTGGTCAGCGGTGAACAATAGGAAGAAATCTTTGAATGCACCCCTTTCTTTTATGGCTTGGGCTACTGTCTAATAAACTTATGTTTTTGTTTTGTAAGAAGCTCGATTTTGAATAGCAATTAAGCATCCTCCTAATACTATGCGGGTCCAAGAGTTCTTGTTAATTACTTAGAAAAAAAATCAATATTATTGATTTGAGTTCTGATTGAGTTTTTTTCATTTCCCGTGCATTATTTTCATATCAGATCGACTTCTTTGATTTGAAGTTTATCGATATCCGTCTGTAATATCTACATTTTGTAACCATCTATTGTAATACTTTCTTCAAATCCGTACTCGCTTATTTTCATCGCAGGAAACATAATAGTTTGTATGTCATTGTGTTTTTGTCGTTGCAATGTGTGTTTGGTTTTTAAGAACCGTTAGTTTATTTTTTTCTCGGTGCATTATAACGGCCACCCTTTGGAGGAAAAAACGCTGGGTTTCGGCAGGTAGAGCAAATCTTTTGATCGAAGCCTGCGATTATGGACGCGATTGATCTTACATAATGTGCTTCTTTGTTATTGTTCCACATTGAGGTGCCCTTGCGTAACTGTAAAATACTCTCAAGTTTAAGTATTTGTTCAAATAAAGAATTCGATTGAGGATTATAATATCAACAGTAACAGTAATGGACCATATTATAGTTGAAAATATTTTATAGTATTTAGTACCTATCGGTAGACAACCAGGTTGAAGGTCTTAAGGCAGTCTGAAAACTCCGATACTAAGGTTCGTAACCAACCTAGTAAAGTTACTAAACCTTACAGCTGAAAATATGTGAGGTCAAGTAATTCGTTCATTGGTTACATAAAACAGAGTACGGAGATTCTCACAGGAACTTTTCGAGGTTACTTAATTTTATTTTATAATTGGACCAACCCTTCTTAGTCATAAAAGTGATAACGATAAGTATCAGCGAAAAGATTGGTGGTCGATGACCGAATAAGAAGGAATTAGGGAAATTATTACCAAAGCGTTGTAGCGCTTGCTTACTGTAGCGCTCGTGGCGACTAACTCATTGCGATTGTTAAGCAACTCGCAGCTCGGCCCCTACTTGGATGGGTGGCCGACAATCGCATTTCTATCTGAGCGCTGCCATGCTTCGCAGGGCACGTTAAATTGTCGGTCCTGGCGG
Source organism: Cyclophora albipunctata (assembly GCA_963082685.1). NCBI lineage: Eukaryota > Metazoa > Arthropoda > Insecta > Lepidoptera > Geometridae > Cyclophora > Cyclophora albipunctata. The sequence continues at coordinate 5,972,359 of OY720116.1, read as the reverse complement.
TATCAATCGTCAGGTTTTGGAGGCCTTTGGCGGTCTAAAAAATTCATCTAAATAATACGCAATCCGGACCGGCTGCAAAACTTCATTAATTCAAATGAATCATTTATGGAGGGAATTTGTAAAAAGCGGCAAATTTTGTGTGCGCAAATTTTGTTACTTTGGTGCAGGGGAGTCACTTTCAATCACGTTTGATCCTTATTTGGTAATGTATCTAAACTCTTAGCGAAAGCAATTTGCAATTTTAGGTAAACAATATTTTGACACTTGTTCTAAATCATTTGACGTGGTAGATGGTAATACATACATACTAAAAATTCAGTGCGAGCTGTTTGGCCATGGCATTGGTTGTGTGAGCGGAAGGGATGTGTGGCTGTCCCTGTCTGTCGCGGAGGGTTCATTCACCCAGTGAGCGAGTGCGGAAGAGCAGCGCGTTGCGCGGGCGCAGGCAACGTCGCGGGCGGAGCGGACGCTGAGTCGCTGTGCACGGGTGCCCGCGCAGGAAGGACGTCTCCGACCATGAACCGAGCTACATTTTATCAGTTATCCGGAGGTGTCGGTGCGCCACGCCGCGTCGTTGAACGCTCCACCATGACACTATAATACGATACTCAAGTGACGTTTGCATTTATCTAGACTGAAAGCAACATAGATCTCAACATAAGACTTATTTTATTTTTCTACTAATTTTAAGTGACGGATTCAGTGAGGTGTGGATTTAAATATAAGTGTTAGTGACAACAAACATTTCCCATTAGGATTTATCATTTTGGATTTTCTTCAATAATTGCTGTCATATGAAGATTTGCGACTAATGGTCAGTATTGAAATTTAGTATAATTCATTACTAACAATTACTAATAATAATATTTGGACGTTTTGTTATTATCTTATTTATGTATCAGTATAACCGGCTTGCATTACTTACGAACTTATTTTGCGATCAAAAGACATCAACGCGCTTCTGAGGGCGGCGCGCTCGAAGTATTTTAATTATAACATCATTATAATTATAGCTATATCATAATATTTAGCGATAACATTAGGTAGTATACTAATTTTAATAGCAATACTGGGAATTAGGTTCATTTAGATTAAAATACTTCAACTGAATTTACACTTTATTTAATAATATTGCTCCTTTCCTTCCTTTAATAATAACCAATATTGAAAAATATTGGTTTATAAATAATTAAGTAATATGTACATAACATATAAGGAGAGTATATATTATAGGGAACAAGGTTAGGAATATGCGAGAATAGGGTAACATAATTATATTGTAACATACAATTAACTATGACATAACATTGGCAGACATATAGTTTACCAATGTTATGTGCTAATTAATAAGTAATCTGAACAACATAATAAGCAACACATTACTAGCCAGCACATAATTTAGAAACAAAAGCATTTTTCTGAAATAACAATACTAACAAAACTCAGTAATGCATACGAAATTTTCATAATTATATCTGTATCGTGTGTGTGTATCACACACAGGCGCAGCTATTGTTGTTCGTCTCGTCTCGCAATCTGCAAAAACAGAGCCTTGAACTTGGTGAGTTCATTTCCAAGGTGAACATATGAAACACGTGCTTTGCCCACACATCGATTACGTAATCAACCCCTCGTTGAATATAAAAGAATTTAAACGCATAATCACTTGTTAGCGCACCTGTTTATTAATAGGTTTGTTATGCAACGTAGAGGCAATGTTAACGCTTTGTGTTTACTGATACTACTTCATTTATATGTAGGTTGGTGGAGGTCTTTGTAGAATTTTATGTAGGTAGTTTTATACTGTTTGGTGGAGTCCTTGGAACTGTGTACATTTTCAGCAATTTCATGATGGAGTTGATACTCGTAAGATTTAGAGTATCAAATCTATCGTTTTTGTAAAGATTGTTTAACTTGGAGTTTAACAATCTTTATTCTTAATTAGTAAAGTAGCTTGTAATGTCCAAGTACAAGGCAAAAGCCTTTCATGTCATTGAAGTTGTCATTTCAGTGAGAAGGATTAGGCGCAATCACCACGCTTACCTACTACGAGTAAATCTACTTAAATTTATTAATTTGTACATATCTTCATTATTTTAATTTTCATTGTGCTCCAGCAAATAAAGCTTTTTTACAAGATATTATATACAAGAATAAATTACTAAAGTAGTCATTATTTCATTGACCATAATGACCAATATTAAAATTGAGATTGATTAAGATGGTATGAAAACGAAGATTTAATTTCAAAATACATACGAGGTTTCAAAACTCTACCTTAATTGTTTAACTAAGACGGGTGTACATATACATATATGTACATATATGTCAAGGAATTAATGAACAAATCAAGAAAATCAACAAGTTCCTTCATTAAATTACTTAACTTTTTTAACCTAGAAAACGCTCAGTAAATGTAACAAATGAATGACAGAGATACATTACGCATTTAAAATAAAAATAACGAAGTAATTAAATTGCGCAGAATAGGTACCAAAAACCATCCAAACATCAATGAAAAATATCCATCGGTGTCAAAGAAAAGTAAACTCAATTCCGAGTGTAAAAGCCACTAATTTGCATACCCGCAACTGGCTGCGGTTTCGGCAATGACAATGACAACGACCGATGATATAACAGAAGGCTGTCAAACTCGTGAAAACAAGGTCGATGAACTTGCGCTCGCGGCTCAGCCTACTTCGCGGGCCTTTCGCTTCTGCGATTCCAATGTTTATTGTCCACATCATAAAGTACAAATTAGATGTAGCGCTTCAAAACAGATCATTACAGATACAGTTAAGATTTGAAAAAATCGTGATGCAAATATAATATGGTAATATTTCCCTCACATTGTTCTATAGGAAAAAGAAGCGATTCATACTTAGAGTCTACACCCCATTACATAAACAATGAGGCTTGAGAGTAGATAGGGTACTTAGTAGTGATAATAAATAAATGAGTAACACACATTATGATAGTTATAATTGTTTATACGTTTTATTTCATTCATCTTATTGCACTTTATTATAGTATTATATTTAACTATTTTCATATGCAATGTTTGTTAGTTGGAGGCAAGCATCAATCAATATTATAATTAATTTTACATGAGCCATGTCAGAGGTCTTTGGCGGCTCAATAACTCTGACACCAGGATTGGTCAGGTTGACCATCCACTCGATGAAGAAGAATTAATTTTAAAGTTGTCCATAGAAGTTTTATCCCGATTTTCGTAAAGGGATACTTTCACTTCCTTGTGCGAAGAAAGGGCTGGGCTTGTAACAATATGTATTAATAATGTAATCGTTTATGCTTAGTACATTTGTTTAGCTAGACTATGATATGTGGGAATGTGTGTAAGTATCTTCCTATGCCGGAAAAGTCCTTGATGAATAGAAAGTAAACGTTGATTGTATGCGCTCGCGTGGCGAGTGCAGGCGCATAAGGCATTGAGGGAGGCGGGGGTGCGGGGTGAGGGGGCAATGCGTGGAACCTGTTCGAGCAACGGTACCCCGGTATCATGCCCCCGGCTGCGCGCACGCACCCATTATGTAATAACCTTTTTCTTGCTTGAGTGATTCGTTTCATCACCGTACGGCCTTTAACCATATCAATTTATCAAGCAAATGAAGGTCATGCTTCATTACACTTACATAGTTGCAGCGAAATATGCGTTAAGTAGAGTTAAACCTTCTTCATTATGAGGGCTACTACTTATAGGCAAATAGGTGACTAACTCTTAACTGAAAGCAATGGTATAACATTCGCAAGAAATGTCAATAGAGCATGATTCAGCAATTTGAATGAACACAACGACACACAGATTATAAAACAGATCTACCTGAGAATACATATTAAATATTCAAAGGCAATATCAAAATTCGCCGAAAGTATTAAAGCCCCATAAAGTATTCTAGACGCGACGCACGTAAAGTTTAAAAGTAAAATTACAGGAAATGCAACGAGTCCATCTTTATAAAAGTATCGATGACAGAGCGACTGTCCCACATGCATATGAGTAGGTACGATATGTATGCCACCTCCCTTCCGGTCAGTGCACCTTATGGTTACAATAGTTCTACAACTCTAGCTAGCCAAAACCTTTAAAAGGTGTCCATGTCATTTACTAGTGACGAGCTGCGAGTTGGCTAATTCACGAGCGGCACATTTGATCTGGCCAACTCCTTCGCCGCCTTACATCAAGTTTCATGAGAAGCATTAAAAAAATATATATTTAAATACCATTCACTAGATGTTAAGATTTTATAGCTTATTTTTTTCTTAACCCTCAAATACTTTAAGCGAACATTATCTCTCACTATCTTCCAGTAAAGTAATATAATGACTAACCTATCTCGCCCTTAATCTCAGATAGCAGATCAATATCTGTTTGGAAATAAAAAATGTCATTATTTTAGCCACCAAAAGTTTACTGAGATAGGTTAGGTTATTGATAACGGCCTCATAAAGTGGTTGCATCATAAAGTAGTTGCAAACACTTGGTAAGCATCAATCACATCAAAAGTAGCATAGCAACTTATCGTAACCATGCAAAGTATCTAAGGCACTTTAATACTGTTATACTAATTAACACAGAGAAAAAAAACAAATGAACTACCGTTTCGTAATCTCGGAACATTTTTCACAAGGATGGACCTTCCCTCTCTCCGATTTCACCCTCGACTTTTTATCGAGTAACCTAACGGTAGCCGGTCCCTTTAAAATACCGTACTCTATCCATTAGATGATTTCCGTATTTATAGACTTTTTATAATGTGGGTATATATTTTATATTGATAGTTCAAACCATAAATTACAGTAGGAATATATATTTTATTTAAGTTCGTTTCGGTTTAGTAATAATGAACATTTTCTTCTATGAAAATTACATAGAATTTTCATAACTCAGACGTTTGTTTGGAGCGAGTTTACAATCTGTGAGTTGGCAAGTTCAATATAAATTGCTATGCATTCAAATCGCTGGCTACGGACATTTTTATTTTTTTGTCTTTAGAGTTAGCCTACTCGCTACTTGTAAACTTGCCTAAGACCACGCTTTACAACCATGCAACGCAAGGTTTACACGAGTTGGTATAAAATATTTTCTTTATAGCCCTCAATGTGTTTGATAATATTGTTATGCGGTGGAGCCCGATCGAGTGTTCTTCAACGGATCTAACGGTACAATATTACAAAGGACGCTCTACGCGGACCCAACCCTCATATTTCTGGCCTCTACCTGCGATTTAACCAAACACTTGCCGTTCCTTTTTCTTTTTTTTTTTATTGTAACCATAGATAATCTCTTTATAATATCGTTTATTATAGAGAACAAGAACCTAAAAACATCTACTAAAAATAGGTCCTGTTATTTAATTATTTTATCTTTTTGGGAGACTTGAATGTTTTGGTCTCATTTAAATAAATTAGATGCGGGAATTAAATAAATGTTTGCGGTAATAGAGTCTAAAGCTAACAAAGGAAAGTAACCGTCGTGGATGCGATTTGTTCGATCGATGAAAGTAAAGGCCTGTGTAGACGGACGGCGGGTCCCGTTAGCCGGCCGCGGCGCGCAGCCTCACGGAATACTAAACGCTGACATACTGCGCGGCTTTTGACCCTAGCCACATTTTAGACTAGTACTTCACACCTCTATGCACTCGATTTAAATGTACCATCACCGATTACCGAGAACACATGCCAATTGAGCTTGGTACTCGGCAGTATTGCATTTTCAAACGTTAAATAATTTAAACAACTTCTATGATGACGTGGCAATTTACAAAAGATAATTTATAACACACACACTTTTTATTCTGCGTCGTTTAAATAACTGCCGATCTATAGAAAACATATTTTTACTCATTAAGGTACCAATATACACATTAACTTTACAATCTAAAATAAACCCGAACATTTGCTGCAGTACACCCAAATATAAAAAATGCCATTTAAGTTAATTGTCGGTTTGTTATTTTACTTGTCCTTCCAAGATATTTGCACTTTTTCAACGGTCTTTCAAAAATGTCTTAAAAAGTATAAATCTATTCTCTATACAACAAAATGCAATTTGTGCAAATGGCATTTTTTAGCGCATCCCATTTGTAACAAATGAAATTGGCCATAAACCGTAGAGTTTATTGTTTCTGGTACCTTTGTTACAAATCATTGTGACCTTCATTATAGTCGGGCACAATAACGCTAAGATCCCGACAAAGAAAATTGCACAGTCTCAAAAGTGAAAATAACAAATCATAAAGAATTGCTTGTCTAAGCGAGTCGTTAAGCCGGAGCCGAGCTGCGTCTGGGGATTAGGAATTTAGATTTAACAGACGACGGAGACATATTATAGCTAGATTGTCGGCTTGTACAGATGTAGGAGAGGACGATGACCCTACGCAAAATTCGCTGCATTGGGCTAGGTCTAGTAGATACGCATATGTAGTTGTATGGTGGCGGAAACGCCGCGAGCGGGAGGGCGATACGCGCCCTCGCCCCGCCAGAGCAGGAAAAAGGCATGAATGGGTATTGAAGCCTACCCCAAGAAGGGGGAAATTGAGTTTACACTGCGGCCACCACCACTTCCACAGATAGACGAGCCCTGTACACTGCACTCTAGCTACTAAAATACAATCAATAACGCTTATCCCGTCACTGCCGATGAATGCAAACAGAAAAAACAATGAGACAGTAACCTCTGTGCTTTTGTGATAAGTCATATTATACAAGTCTCACTATTATCCTATGTTGTTTTATATCATAATATAGAAAAAAAAACAATATTATAAAGAGTAGATACATAATTAATTGTTACTTTTATTATTATGAACAAGTAGATGGAAAAGTGTTTCAGTAAACTGAATATTTTTTACTTAGATATAGACTTAGGACTTAGATATATTTTTTAATATCTCATTAGAAAAAAATCCATGAGAGGACCCTATTTCCAAGATTGATTTATCATCTATCACATCTATTTGTGTTTTTGAAACGATGCTATAAATATCTTTTTTTATTCCATATGAAACAATCTTGCAAACAACCAGATTACTTACTTATAAACTCGTGTTGAGAAGTAAGTCGCTAAGAAGCTTAGTCGTGCTAATACGTAATTAACAAAAATAATTTTCTTAAAACCGCAAAAAATAATTAACTTAAGTTACGTATAAGGCAACTTAGTTAAATTAGCATAAAGGCAGCACTTGATCCTAAAAGAAAATTGGCTTGACGTCAATGACCGAGAGCCCAATAGTTGTGCAGTGAACGCATTTCCCGCACACGAGCGCAGTTTGCGATTTATTCGCGAAGAGGCAGTGTGCGAGCAGGAGCGAGACGCCGCCGACGCCGGGGGCGACACCTAGTGGCGCACTCCCACCCGAGGCCGTTCACCCCGGAAGATTCACTGTTTTGATACCACTCAAGCCACCGTCGCAATAGGAAACTGCATTTTCCTCGATGCTCCTCGCTTTTCATGCTCTAATTGACCGCCAATAAGATTTCATTTTTAACACGTTACACTCTACTCACTGGTCTAACTAGTCTTGATGTAATACGAATGGTAATAAATTGACACATAAAAGTATTTACTTGATAATCATAATAAAATTCAGTAAGTGTGTGTAATATTAGATTTAAGTCACACTTATTCTTTGGGTTAAAAAATAATATGCATAAATAAACCTACGACTATACTTATAGGAAATGCAAACAAGCACAGTTCGTCGTTTATAATACATAGAACTGGATAAACAAAGAGTATAAGAAATGTTCCACATAAATCTTGAAAATCTAATTCAATTTTTCAAAGTGGAATCCTAGGACACTTTTGCTGAGATGCATTATAAACGAGACTGGAAAATAGCTGCGAGTGTCCCAGACATTACACGCCAGACGACGTTGAGGCAGGTCATCCCCTGAAGGGGAGGATTTGAAAAGGGGCACTGCATCGTTCACATCATAATGTAATGTGAGGAAGTGCTCGTATTTCAACATTCAGTATAATCCATTGATATACAACCAAACGGCAAGCAAGTTCCTCTAAATGGCATTTTAAGTACTCGTTGACTTGTACCGTCAGCTATTACAGTCACTGACTCGTATTAATATAATTCGTTTTATACTCATTCATTTAACTAATTTTCACGGTACAAAGAAATAATGAATATCACTCAAATCCAATAACGAACGTCCACACAACATCATCACCAAAACCATCAGTGCATTGCATAATAATATCCCGATAAAACCAGATACGAGTATAGCAACGGCTAACAGATTGCAAGCTGTAAATATAGGGAAATCAATATTGGATAATGGAAGGTGGAAGGGTGCGGTACGGTACCGCTAAAGGAGAACGGGAGTAACCCTTACCATTGTTAAGTTTCCTGTTTGTTTATATTAGGTCATACAAACATTTTACGATAGATTTGCTCACGAGTTTAGAAGGATTTAGGGATTAGTAAATGGAGGGTGCAATCGATAGATTGAAGGGTGGTGAATATACTATTTAAGAGTTGATGGTTTAGAATCGAGTTTTGTTGGTAAGGGTGCAGCCAGGCTGTGTCGTCGACCCGTGAGAGTGAAAGCGTGTTCCGGGAAGGCGAGGTGGCGCCCGCCCGCCCTGCCATGGCTTTCGCTGCCATCCTCACACCACTCGCACCTTGTTTTCAACTGATTTTAATTACTACTTTATGACGCTATACTGCCACCTCTATAGTATAATATATCAACATCGTGTTTTAACACATTCCTGAAATCATTATGTTGTTTTCAGACTTAATTTTACTGATATCTTCTATTATATATTATCGCATCATTTTAGAAAAAAAAAACTTTAATAAAAATAAATCCAATGAAAAATTTGAATCCTACAATTATTCAATCTTTAAACTTGAATGCCTAACAATGGGATGATACGGGCTAACAGTAACTTTAAACGTTGTGCATCTTTTATTATAAAGGAAAATTGTCTAGGAGCAAATAATTCGTCTCTATATTGATATCCAACTTAGTGTTGATGGACACACTTTGAAAAAATAGTCATAATTTGAGACTAGAGTGAAGAAAAACTTGTCGAATAAAATAGATCAGTGTGAATATTATGAATTGGGAGCATGGTCAGGTGCGTGGTCGGCGGCGACTCTACGGAAGTAATGAACTTGAATGCAGCTCTCGGTCGTATTGCAGCGCGCCCCGTCTCGCTCTACCCGACATCAGAATAGGAGGCGCGAACGTGACGTACTCACTGCATTCGCTGTCAAATTCGTCCGCATTCTCTATCACAGGCCGCTTTCGTCGGCGATGCGTTTATCGGAACGAGACGCGAATATGTGTGTCGATTGCATTCTGGTCGTCGTAAAAGTGCATCCAGGGCAGCGTCGCGGCGCGGGTGGCGGTGGCGGCGTCGCGCGTCGGGTTAGTGCGGGCGTCGGCATCGTCGTGGGGCAGGTCGGCAGCCCAGTTGCATAATGCGCACGGAGGCGAGCCGGCGCGAGCAGCTGCCGGGCCGCTGAGCGCCGCCATGCCCCCGCCGCGCCTGGTGCCGCTGCTGGCGCTCCGCATCCTCCTCGAGTGCCTCAAGTCGTTGCTGCACCTCGCCGCGCCTCCGCCACTCTCCTATCTCACTGTTAACACCGCAAAGACGATAATACTCTGTTTACTTGCGTAACCTCTCGCGCAACTGTGTTACCGGTTCAGACTAAAAGTTTTCAACAAGTTTACATTACATTACTGAAAGTCGTATTTAATCGTAAGTAAATATTTTAATTAATTAATTTTAAAAATTAAAAACAAAGATATGTTTTGAATGTACACTATTACTTTATTCATGTGCTACTTATTTAGTTTTTCTTTTACTTTAGGAATTACATCTAACCATTTTGATTCTTGAATGTGTTAAAAGCGTTTTTTTGGCTTACATTAATTAAGGGAATAAATAAGGAAGTCTTTTGTAAAACAGTGAACCCGTTTAGAGAAATTGAGGGTTTTATATTAAAGGATACCTAATGTTATAAATAACATGATTGCATTAAATAATTTTATCAATTAATTACACGTAATATAATTAATTCCTAATTGCAATCACTCGTTATCTGTATCTCTGTATAGGTACTTCTTTGTCTAATATCTAGTGAAAATATCTACGTATTTAGATGTATTTATAGAGTACAAGGTTAGTGTTGATGAAAATGACTCTACCATAGTGTAATGTCCAAGAATTATGTTATTCTACATTGTAATCCTTTGAAAGATATGCAATGTATTGAAAAAATGCTCCTAAATTAAAGATCTGCCTGATTTATTATATTCAAAGTTATTTGGTACTTACATCATATTACAATTGGGCTTTTAAAAAAAAAAAATTTTTGTGATAAATGGAAAGATTATATATTAGTTTTATAACAAAACTATTTTTATTTTATTTTTTTTCGCAAAAATTCAAAAGTTATTTCAAAATAAAAATTAATTTTTGAATCCAGTACCGAAGACATGCCGGCAACTCCCGAACAAACTCGAGCGCGTGTGACGTCATAATGATAATTAATGTTAATGAAAAGAGGTTCGGTTACATCGCAAACTTTTTATATGTTTATGAAAAGAGGTTCGGTTACATCGCAAACTTTTGGAGGGAAAGAGAATAAAAGGGCGGGAATCTTGATTGTAAACGCTGTAGAGATTGTCTAAGCTGAAATGACGCGCCCCACTACTTAATTACTTTATTTAGATGTGTGAGTGTAAATATTAATAGCGGCACTTCATCTGTGTGGGAGCGCCAATTATTGATTTCTATGTGCACATGTCGGCCGACTAGTCGGGTGATAAATCCGAAAACGCTCGCTCTATGGAGCAGCGCCGTCACTTTGTATGAAACAAGACGTCCTCTCTTCTCGCGCGTTCACGATCAACTAAACTAGTTGGACAACAAATCCGAGAATTGCACTTCTTAGCGAGTACGGCGAGTACGGCAACTGAACGACCAATTATAATTGCATGTTTATGTGTATTGCGTCCATATTTAAAATTTGCTAGTGTGCGTAACTGCGGTGGTGGGGCGTGTCATTTCAGCTTAGACAATCTCTACGTACTTATGGTTAAATAGCTTTATCATTATGACGTCACCACTACGGTGACCAATCTTGGCGCGTTTATAGTCACGTGATTTTTATTTAAATTTCATCAATTTTTAATTGTTTATAATTAATTGAAAAAAAAATTTTTAAAGTTTTTTGCATTAAATATCAATATTATTAATAATAAAGTTTTAAAATACATAAAAAAAATCAATATTTTTTTTTTTCAAAAGCCCAATTAATACGGTTTTAATTAATGGAGGATGTAATATGTCTATCGTAATAAGTAAATACTTTAAATAAAAAAGTACTTCGCACACTAATTCTCTTTTTTCCGAATCAATAATAATAATATTATTATTGATTTATAATGAAATGATAATTTTAATATGGAAAATACTCTTATCTTCAAAATTTCAGCCACACGAGCTTGGTGATACCTCCTATCTTACATTATCTCGCCAAATACTCATTCCAAACAAATTTTGATTATTACCTTACATGTGGGTCCATTTAAGTATAAAATTGCCATTAACACATTTTTTCTTAAACATCTGGGAAAAATAAAAAACGGTTTTTTTCGCCTCCTGATCATTTGGTTTTTGTAAGTTAGGAGTTGTTCGCACATCCCCGTCGATATATAGCTCATTTGAGAAATTATTTAAGTATTTCTCTTGTTTCATTGATAACGTAAAAAATATATACATATACATAAAATTTGCCACAATGCACACTTACATTAGTTGTTTACAATCAATAAATAGCAAAATAGATTACACGAGTAAGACCTTGAACTAAAAGATAATGAAAATAACCCTTTCTATGATTACTGCAACGAGAGCACTTTACATGTTATATCAGTTTACAATTATCTGCAATTACATAGAAAAACATAAGTACTTAGCTATGTTTATTAATTATGAATACAATAATTACTATCATTAATATTAAATTTCCTTTTACAAAAACTTTCGGAACAAGTAAATTTGGTTCTGTATTAGGTAAGCTTTTCAATTCAATAAGGATAATAATTACCTAATCACTACTCTTACCTTTCAGAATTGCTATTTAGCAATTCTCAAATATACATTATCAAAAATACTCAATGATTGAAAGGGAATTGAAAATTAATACATAAATCGACATAATAATAGTCGTAATATGTAGAAGTAGTTTTGCAGACCGATACCGATATAGAATTGATGAGCGCATACGTCGTCGGTCGCGTCAGTGCAATAGTGAAGCGAGGCGGGCGCAACGTGCCGCATCCATAGGGCAAGTTCAAGTGCGAGTGCGCAAGCCAAGGTTGCTTCCTGGTGCGCGGGCGCCGATGCGCGGCCGTGCTCTACCATGCGTTTCTATCTTTTTTGCTACTTGTGAAAGTAGAAAGATCGTTAAACCCTGCATTTATCATAGAGAAAATGCACTTTTAAATGTAATAGAAAATATTTTTATTTATATAACTTTTATAAATAAAGTTACTTATCTATAAATGAACAGTTAGATTCCATAATACAAGCTTGTGTCCCATGTGCTAGTCTGACTTACCTAAATTAATGTAGTCTTAGTAGTTGTTGAGTGATAGAGTAACAAACATACATACACCCATTCTCACAAACTTTCACATTTATAATATTCGTAGGAAGTAGGTGCCAATTGGAATTATTTTATATTCTCATTACTTTCTGTTAAATATTGCAATGGAAGATAAATAAATAAAACTAGACGGATATAATTATTAACGTAACTACCTAACAATATCGATCGAAGTACGTATTAAAAACGAGGTTACATATTTGCAAATAAATAACTACAATGTGTATGTAGTTCGAGTCTCGGTAGTGCAAGGCCCGTAGTCGCGTGTGCGCTTGACATTGCGCGGACGCATTGCGCAATTCGCGGTCACGTGCATTAACTACTACACTATTGATACACAAACACATCGTCTGTACGTATATTATATACACCTTTTAAGAAACATTAAAAAATACGTGAATCGTATTCTAAAGTTAATCTAAGAGCTTATCATATGTATTATGATAATTTCGACTAAAAACTCAAGTTAAAACAATGTCGATAAAAATATTGTAACGTTAACAATGAATGCACCTTGATTACAATATGTATGATGCATTTCTACTGTTACAACACATAAATAAAAACATTACTTATGTCGGATGTAGGTACATTTACAATGCAACGAGCGGGTTTTGCGTAATAGCTTATGTCAAACAGGGCTCGGAAATTCTCACGATGAGTGCGATGCCCAAACCGTCTAGCTTCCGCAATTATGCAATGAAATGTTGAACTGCGGTTGCCTCACTGCATTACCGATGCATTCTTCACTCGCCTCTCTCGGATATTACTTGTTTTAAATAAATATTTGAAAGCTTTTCAACAAGGTCATTCGAGTTCAGTATTGGTTGGAGGATCATTCAGCGTTATCGGTGTTCCGTGTTCCACGTTCAGACATTGCCAAATTGGCAGGTTTTCAATGCACCGTCAACAACATTAGGAGCTATAATTTTGATTCCGTCATATGTTAAATTGGTTTTGTATTGTAGCTATGTGCGTTCGGATGCCCTTATGTATGGAAAATTATTGTAAACTATTTATACATTAGATAAACACCAACTACTGAATTAGCCTGCTTTGTTTAACTTTAGTAATTATTAATATGTAGTTAGTTATTATTATATTATTTAGTAATTATTATTATTATAATGATGGTTATTATCATAAAGCTTCCTTGAATATTTTTACACATCACGATAATTTGTATCGAGTGTAAGGTATCGATTACCAATTTATTAAATATATGTTCTCATTATTCGCAGGTACTTGTTGAAGATAAAGAAAATAAATATATTTGATATAATGAAAATATCATCATAAGAAAAAAGAAAACTATAATCATGAGACTGGTAAGTTTCGTTGAGGTTCCATTATTCCCATTAAGTTCAAATTGCAGCGTTTCCATTTTAATTATCCACCATAAAATCTCGATATAAAATGCCTTCAATTTAATTATTAAATCAATAATGTCAACCTGAAATAACTTGAGTTAAAATAATTCACACGTTTTTAATAATAAACTGAAAACTGGCAATGAGGAAGTATCAGTGCGCAGTGAAAATTGCGCACTTGTCACAGAACTGGGTCAGTAGTGACGCCGCCCCTTTATCGAACCACACCACCTCCGCAGAACTTAACGAAAATAGACCTTTTCTACTACACAATAACACTCAAAGTTCAATAAAGCACCGGAAGTGCATACCGGCTGAAAAGTGGTAAAATGCAATTCGTAACTGTGTCGTTTGCATATTTTCAGGTCATTGTAGTAGATGAAAAATTATTTAAAGTTGTATATGGATATGAAACAATAACATTGACATATGCAACGGCGCAGGTGTTGCGAATTTGAACCTTGGATTTGTGAGTGACGTGAGGTGTGTTGTTTGTTTTCACATGATGATAATTATGTATTGTTGTTGTGCAGTCGACGAGTGAGCAAGTGGCAAGCACGACCGTGGGCCGCACGGGCAGCCCCGGCGGCGCGGGTACGGGCGCGGGTGCGTGCAGCGCGGGCGCGTACGATGTCACGCGGATGAGAGAGGAGGAGTTCGAGAGGCTCACCGTGTACATCGTGCCCGACGTGCCGTGCGAGCGCGGCGCGCCCAACCGGGCCGAGCGCACACTGCCCCGCAGCCTCGCCCTCAGGCCATCCGCAGTATTATCCACCCCCAACACTCCCGTAAGTACAATACAAACCACTACTCATTCACACCCTGCTTTACTCGTAATCTAAACTATTCCACTAGGCCGCTTCCCACGTCCCACGCAATATTAAATGACCGACGAAATAAAACGTTTACAGACTGAAGGTGTATGGAGCATTGGTGTCATTCCCCGCGGAACACGGTTCGGTCCTTTCGAAGGAACCCGAACACCTAACAAACCAAACGATAAAGTCTCCTGGCGGTACTACTGGAGGGTGAGTTGTGCTTTCTATTTTTACCACAATTAGTATAGTATCTATTCATTGCTCTTCCTTTCTTTAAGCATATATTACAAAGTATCGGTAGAGGCTTCTGTATATATCAAAGATCCATAGCACATCAAAACATGCGTATAACACACTAATGTAGAATAACATTTACAAAATAGTATCTGCTGTAGTATTTATAAATTATTTGGCACTACGCATAGTCATTACAACCTTCAACTAACTTATTTCCTCTCTGTGTTGGGGCAGGTACAGGAAACTGTCAGGCATCATACTTATGGAAATATTAAGGTGAGACTGGGTTTCTTACTTCTCTTTATTGGTGATGGTTTTAATATTAACATTTGAATATACTCAAACGAATCCAACAATATCTGATGGCGATCAAAATAGATTTGACAATCGATTGGAGTTGGAAGTCGGTCATGCTTTTTAGGAAGTGCAAGTTCATAATATTTAACAAAGAGGATGTATTAATCAAGTGTTGTTTACTTGTTATTACATAAGTGATAAGAGTCTTAATAATGTAGCATGTTGTTGAAATGAAACGCGTTATCTGTAACGTCCTAGATTACCTTTGTAATGACATTCAAACGCGTCCTTGATCCGGCGCCACAATGCAAGCTAGCAAGTTGCTATCAATGCACGCGCAATGTAAATATCCTGCACGTGTCACGTGCTCCACACAACATGTGCTCTATGATTGTATAACAATAACAACTCCAATCAAAAATTGTATTATGATAACTCTAAGACGCACTTGCTGTTATTACAAAATTGTACATGTTCACTTAGTAAGCAATTTTAACAACGATTATTGACTATATAATACTACTTGTACCATTATGAAATAAATATCTTAAATTTTAAATTCTTAATTACAGATATTCAAAGACAGTGATTACTATTACCTGGATGGTTCAGACACAAGCGTAGCCAACTGGATGCGATATGTCGCTTCAGCGTACTCCCTCTCCGTGATGAACCTGGTCGCTTGCCAGCATCAGGAGCACATTTACTTCTACACCATCAGGTACGTGTCACTTCACAACACTTTGACACCACCACAACACTTCGACACCACCACAACAACAACAGAGATTGGCTCCATCGCCACATACATATGTGTTTGGAACACATTTTTCATCATTACGTTTTCACAGGGATATTATGCCAAATGAAGAACTGATGGTATGGTACTGCAAGGACTTCGCCACTAGACTGGGATACGATATTGATCCTGAACGAGCAACGTATTCTATATGTAAGTTTAATCTTGTTTTATATTCAAGTTAATTTCTATGTTATTCAATTCAATTAAATAATGGATATGGAAAATATTAACTATAGATTTTATTGCAGGTAAAGAGGAAACCATCAAAAAAGCATACGGTATTCCTCCAGCACCAGTGCATCCTGAAATAGCATTTAACCACATGAAATACGTTCTTGGATTAACCAACGCTAAAGATTTACTTGAAGCTGATATTCCTTCTCGCAAGCGAAAATCAGTTGATAAACTGTTTAATGAGAACACCACCACTATGGTCCGGGAAGACCCACGACACTGTGTTAAGAACGAGAGACTCCCAAGAATTGACGTTGCGACGAATATTATTCACAGCAAATCGGAAAGTCCTAACCTTACCGAACCGATATCTCCTACGATTCTCATGCCTTCTCCATTGCCCGTCAAAATGCATCATAGAGAAAATCCTACTCTAATAATACATCAGCACAAGGAAAGTACTTCACATGTTGTGATACACCAACTAGAAAATTCAAGATTACAAAGGGACAGGTCACCGGCACAATCCCAAATGTTAAGGGACGTGCGAGGCGCTTCGCCCATTACGCAAAATATTCCCGATAAATTGGGAAGCAAATCTCCAAGCCTTGTCCACGCCGCCATCGGACCTCACTATGAACACCAACTCACACCAAATGATGGATCAGTGAGATCCGATGAAGGTTATCACAGCAATGGCTACCACGATGAGTTTACGCCTCCAGAAGATTCAAGTGATTCTGATGTAGAAAATTATGTATTGGACTGTTCAAATAAAACAAATGAACCTAAAGAAACAGTCATAGTTCAAAAAGTTGAACAAGATATGCATCGCAATGAATATAGAAATGTTAAATTTAAAATGCTACGTGCTTATCAATACCAGAATCATAGAGATATTGACTGTGAAAGCGAAAAAGAACTAGTTATTGCGGAAGACATCCCTGAAAATTTGCCCCATAACTTATCCCCGCCGCGTCGCGACCCAGCTACTTCTACAGTTATAGTTTTAGAATCGTCCCAAAATACAGTACTGCCAATAAACAAGCCCTACTATGAAGATGGAACAATGTCCCCGTCACCCCAACCGGCGTTTATGAGATATTCGCCACCAGACACACGAATCCTAGAAACGATTCTAACGGGTAACAGAATAGACCCCAACAACAACGATGCTAACAGACGGCAGCCAAACGCTACCCCTCCTCCCTCGTCTCCCACTGAAATGGCTTATTCCTACAAGAAGAGTCAAAGATACGGGAACGCATGTAGTCCTGATTCGAGTTCGAATCTAACCCCCCTGCCTTCCTTACTGCCACTTCCGCAACAGCTCCCAGCGCCTGGCGCTACATCACTGTACTCCTCATCACCTCCCCACACAATTCCGCATACAACAGAGATTCGTGAAATCCGGGAAATAAGAGAAATCAGAGAAACCAGATATGAGAGCCACTATCCGAACTACTCATACAATCTGTATTCTCCTCCAAATTCAACAATAATTACGCAACTGGGTTCACCTCCAAATACGTATTCACCAACTGTATCATCTACGCATCAATACGACAGACCGCAAAGTGGTCAAAGCAATCACCACTATCCTTCCTCGACCAGTGTTATTACACTGAAAAATTGCTCACAACTAAGTTTAATTCAGAATTCAAACATGAACAACCAAATATGCAAATACGAGCAATTAGTACCTCAACACGGAAGTATGAGCCCAGATGCTTCCTGTGGACTCATGGGAGCACCACTCAGCCCCAACTCGCAGTCTTCACGAGGATACAGAAGTCTTCCTTACCCATTAAAGAAGAAAGATGGGAAAATGCACTACGAGTGCAACGTTTGTTGCAAGACATTTGGTCAGTTGTCGAATCTAAAGGTTCATTTAAGGACACACTCTGGAGAGCGGCCGTTCAAATGCAATGTGTGTAGTAAATCGTTCACTCAACTGGCTCACCTTCAAAAACACCACTTAGTTCACACTGGAGAAAAGCCACATCAGTGCGACATTTGCAAGAAAAGATTTTCATCGACTTCCAACTTAAAAACGCACTTGAGATTACACTCGGGACAAAAACCCTACGCGTGTGATCTATGTATGCAAAAATTCACTCAGTTTGTTCACCTCAAACTACACAAAAGGCTACACACAAATGATAGGCCATATGTTTGCCAAGGATGTGACAAGAAGTACATCAGTGCTTCGGGACTGCGCACTCATTGGAAAACCACTAGCTGTAAACCGAACAACATTGAAGAGGTTTTAGCAATCACAAATGCAGCCAACACTGAATGTTTAGGTGAGTTATATTTTTTTTATTAATATTTATAATAAATATATTTTATTTAATCACTATCGAGCAGTAAAATAGTGAAACTCGTCTGGAAACGCGAGAGTAACTGCAGCGCGGTGCACTTTCTCCTCGTAGGTGAAGCGCAACTTTCACTTGCGCTGTCGCTGAACGAGCGCGATTTCATTTTGGCGTGATGTTTGCAGGTACCGGAGACAAAGACTGCCACGAAAGAGAGGGGCACGAGGGCTACTCGGTGCACACGGAGCAGGGAGGGCTGGGCGCCGGTGGGGCGCTGCACTCGACGACGCCGCACCTGCCGCTGGGCGCGGGCTCGCCGCACTACCACGAGGGCGCGCCGCACTACGCGCCGCCGCCCGAGCCGCGCCCCAGCGTCATCGAGTCCAGCCAGCCGCTCATCATCGAGTGCACCTGAGACCGCGCGCCCACGCCCACGCCCTGCTGCCCAGGGCGCGCGCTCTCCCGCCGCTTTATGTGATTTCGCCCTTGTGATCAAACGATAGTATTCAGTAGAAATGTCCGGACGGACGGTGTCTCGTCTCGTCCCACACGGTGGCTATGAGATTATGTTATGAACTGTAAGTTGTACATTTGTATAAATATTAGTTTAGCGCGATGCGTTCATAAGTACTAAGTACTTGATTAATTTTAGGCTCCTTTGGGAATTTGTATAAATAGGCACAAGTAAGCATTTCTTTTCAAACTACATCCATGGTGTTGTCAGCCTTTGTGTTATACTAATGCTCAATTTTATAATGTAGAGTTATAGTGCTACTTTTTGTATATACGTACTTATTTTTGTTACATCGAGTTTATTTAACTATAACTTTGAAGACGCGGGTGAGCGTAATTATTTGTCCAGCAACCAGGAGTAGCCGGAAGAAGACGTTTGAACAGTTTCGTAAATATGTTGTTGTTGAGAGCACGACTGTTTCAATAGCTCTGAAGGAATACGCCATTGCTACATTATTTCAATCACCAAAGAATGTACAGCAGACAGAAAATATTATACCACTCTTATGTTATTGTCATTATTTATCTTTATTTGCATTGCCAACAGGAATCAAAATTAATTACCTACCTGCGTTATTGAAACGAAAATATCTAAATATTTAGTGTTAAGTGCCAAAAGCACATGTTATATTTTTAAGTTATTGAGATATTCGTATAGTATTTTTAAATTGTTGTTCCTAATGAATAATTCGGAGAGTAAGAGAGCGCATGTCATGTGCATGAACTTATAATTCTAATGTTTTTAGATTAAAATTGTCGAATTGTGTACATTATCCCTACGCTAGAACAAATGGTGCTTCACGTCGTAGAGCGGTAGTGGGCGGCCTGCCCGGGCCCGACGCGGCGCCCTCGGCGCCCGCGCACTCGCTACAACCTAAAGTAAATTCACCGAGTCTACTAGTTACTATATATTTTATATTCCCTAATAATTATAATTCTCCTATTCAAAAAGGCTGAGATAAATATTGTTATATGTATGTAATATAAAGGTTTGGCGAACATTCATCGTAAGGTTTACAGTTTTACATTAGGTACAAATAGTGATAGCGAAGGATCGCCACGAGATCGATCTTCTTGTAATTAACGTACCTAAAATAATTTAGATACCTGTAGCTCGTACGTGATGAAACCAAACGCAATTTGTATATTTCTATGAAAGTAAGATTTTTTACATGCAATCCTTATTAGACTTTAGTGTTCGTATATTTTATACTACAAGTATTTTACAGAGCTACATTTTTATACTAAAGCAGACTATTTGTAGGTTGTTTAGATAACGATTCGGAATTTCTCAAATAATAATACTCACAGACGATACACGTCGAGAATATAATAATGTTACATAATTAAATAAATTATTATACTCCATGGTCATAACGAAAAGTCTTCTAAATATGTTTATTTGAACCCTCTTTAATGTCTTAAGTCGATACAGTACGGGTGAATTTTTGATGTATAATGTCTATGTTGTAAGCTAGAGTACCTGGCACAGTGTTCAAAGAATCACCTGTTAACCTTTAAACTTATATAAAACTATATTATATGTATATTCTTTCATATTTTTATAATAAACTCTTTTAACTTTTGTTTTTATTATAACTCGCCTGTGAAGTGCAAATTATGACGCGTGTTTGTAACGCTCTGTGTCAATTATACTGAATATCGTAGCGCTCGCAGATGAGTCAAATACAGGGTTTTAATAAGTACACTTAGTAATTCTCATTTATTGTTAAAAACAAAGCGATGAAAGGCTAGTGATGCGAATTAAATCGTATTGATTTGTGTTTGCTGGTTCGAAATCTGAATTTGCACGAGCGTACGTAATATCAGGATTTATTGGTGTACCTTCTTGGCCACTAAAAGCTGTGTCCGCTCCGATTCCGATCCAGTGTACGCACAGCTTAAGGCGTTGTCCTAATAGAACGCGAATCGCGCGAATCGCGCGAATCGCGCGAATTTTACTCGTACGAACGCGCGATCAAACATATTGAACTCTAATAGGTGTCCTAACTGACAATCGCACGACGCGGTCTCAAATGTATGAAACACGCGATGGTCGCATCGCTCGCATCGCGCATTCGCGTTCTATTAGGACAACGCCTATTGTTATCATTGCTTTGACTCGTAACATTTAATTGTCTTAATTATTTTCTCGGTCTGTGTTGCGATATGACGTTGAAATTCTCATTGTAATTGTTATTAACTACAGACACATATTAAAATATTTGTTTAAAAAAAATGTAAAACTGTTAAACGACCTACATTTTGAAATCAATTTAATAAATTATATATATTGTATCTAAGTGTATATATGTATTGTATCACGTTAGCTGTAAAACAACTGTAATAAAATTAGTCTCAAATGTTATATGTCTGATAATTTTATGAAATATTTTCGAAATTACTTTCGAGTAAGTACTTACCATTTTGTAAATCTAAAATCTAAGCATTGGATGTTGTATGTTATTTGTTGAAAAAAATGTGTGGAAAATGCAATGTTTGACAAAATAGTCATAGTTGATGTTTTTGATGTAGAGATACACTAATTAATGAAAGAACCAGTGCATGGTATTTATCGTGTACCAACTTAGAGCATTACGTCGAAATGTTGTATTTTTCAATCACAGAGTGACATTCCTGTCTTAAAGTTTTCCATTACTTTGCGTGCCTTTTCATTTCTTCTCTAAAGTAACCAACTCAATATTGATTCCCGCAGCACCATTATAAAATAAACTATGTAAATAGCTAAGGATCTTGTTAAAGCATCCCGTAATCGATTATACAACAAAATTGTAATCACTTAATTGTATAAATTTTTCAATCGTCGTATGATTGATGTATTATTATATACTGAATTCGTATGTAAGTACAATAAACTATTCAAGGTACAGCAAAGTAAGCAATACTATTATTAAATATGTATGAATAACTCGGCTAATATGTTTATAAATATACGTATATTGGACTCTTATCTAAATCACGTAACAATATGTAATGTAAACTATACTTAACGCGCCAGATACTTACCTACTGTTTGTAAAGGCCTGAACTTTTGTACACTATGATCGATTAATTTTACAACACCAAATCTATTAAAACAAGTAAATTGAACAACTGTTGTTTTATTACGCAAAAAATTTTTTTTTTAACTACTTAATACGTTATGTAAAAATAATTTACAATGAATGTAGAGAATACAATTAAATAATACAATTAAAGATCTAATCTACAAATAAAATAAGATTACGAAGCTTTCATTACAGTATTTATTAACTTTCGAAGACAACAGTACATACCTACAGTACGAATACATTCATTGTAAATAATTCTAATACTAAGTAATACTAAGTCAACCCGGGTAAACCTAGGTCTACTCCATCTTCTAGCTTTATATACTTGCGGGAAGATATGCTATGTTTTTTCCCGAATAACCCACATGAATTCTTGATTGTGTATATACTCGCGGAAGACACGCTATGTTTTTTCCCGAATAACCCACATGAATTCTTGATTGTGTATATACTCGCGGAAGACACGCTATGTTTTTTCCCGAATAACCCACATGAATTCTTGATTGTGTATATACTCGCGGAAGACACGCTATGTTTTTTCCCGAATAACCCACATGAATTCTTGATTGTGTATATACTCGCGGAAGACACGCTATGTTTTTTCCCGAATAACCCACATGAATTCTTGATTGTGTATATACTCGCGGAAGACACGCTATGTTTTTTCCCGAATAACCCACATGAATTCTTGATTGTGTATATACTCGCGGAAGACACGCTATGTTTTTTCCCGAATAACCCACATGAATTCTTGATTGTGTATATACTCGCGGAAGACACGCTATGTTTTTTCCCGAATAACCCACATGAATTCTTGATTGTGTATACCTATACTCGCGGAAGACACGCTATGTTTTTTCCCGAATAACCCACATGAATTCTTGATTGTGTATATACTCGCGGAAAACACGCTTTGTTTTTTCCCGAATAACCCACATGAATTCTTGATTGTGTATACCTATACTCGCGGAAGACACGCTATGTTTTTTCCCGAATAACCCACATGAATTCTTGATTGTGTATATACTCGCGGAAGACACGCTATGTTTTTTCCCGAATAACCCACATGAATTCTTGATTGTGTATATACTCGCGGAAGACACGCTATGTTTTTTCCCGAATAACCCACATGAATTCTTGATTGTGTATATACTCGCGGAAGACACGCTATGTTTTTTCCCGAATAACCCACATGAATTCTTGATTGTGTATATACTCGCGGAAGACACGCTATGTTTTTTCCCGAATAACCCACATGAATTCTTGATTGTGTATACCTATACTCGCGGAAGACACGCTATGTTTTTTCCCGAATAACCCACATGAATTCTTGATTGTGTATATACTCGCGGAAGACACGCTATGTTTTTTCCCGAATAACCCACATGAATTCTTGATTGTGTATATACTCGCGGAAGACACGCTATGTTTTTTCCCGAATAACCCACATGAATTCTTGATTGTGTATATACTCGCGGAAGACACGCTATGTTTTTTCCCGAATAACCCACATGAATTCTTGATTGTGTATATACTCGCGGAAGACACGCTATGTTTTTTCCCGAATAACCCACATGAATTCTTGATTGTGTATATACTCGCGGAAGACACGCTATGTTTTTTCCCGAATAACCCACATGAATTCTTGATTGTGTATATACTCGCGGAAGACACGCTATGTTTTTTCCCGAATAACCCACATGAATTCTTGATTGTGTATACCTATACTCGCGGAAGACACGCTATGTTTTTTCCCGAATAACCCACATGAATTCTTGATTGTGTATATACTCGCGGAAAACACGCTTTGTTTTTTCCCGAATAACCCACATGAATTCTTGATTGTGTATACCTATACTCGCGGAAGACACGCTATGTTTTTTCCCGAATAACCCACATGAATTCTTGATTGTGTATATACTCGCGGAAGACACGCTATGTTTTTTCCCGAATAACCCACATGAATTCTTGATTGTGTATATACTCGCGGAAGACACGCTATGTTTTTTCCCGAATAACCCACATGAATTCTTGATTGTGTATATACTCGCGGAAGACACGCTATGTTTTTTCCCGAATAACCCACATGAATTCTTGATTGTGTATACCTATACTCGCGGAAAACACGCTTTGTTTTTTCCCGAATAACCCACATGAATTCTTGATTGTGTATATACTCGCGGGGAGACGCTATGTTTTATCCCGAATTTTCCCACATGAAATCTTGATTAACCGAAGCGAAGCGAGGGCGGGTCGCTAGTAATATATATTCACAAAATATATCATTTACTATATATATGTAGCTTTACGAATACTATTTGATATTTGATGAATCTAGGTTAGATTAGCTGGTTCGAATCTAGATTAAATATAAAAATAAATATAGCTTAGACTAAGAGTATCATTTTGAGCTTCATCAAACGTTACATTATAATGTATAATGTATGAGCTTACAGTGCCACTGCTTGGGCAAAGGTCTCTCATCTCACCAAAGATATCAATACAGTGAAGAAGAAATGGGCGTAATCATCACACCTGCCTTGTGCTAGTTTACTTCGTTTATCTTTATAACAGCAGTATCCACGCCTTCCGAAGGTATAGGTGCGTTACATTTCTTCATATGTGTCCGCATATTAGATGACTGAGTGAAGGCCAGCTTGCAGCGAGGACAGGAGTACGGCTTCGACCCAGTGTGGAAGTTCAGGTGCGACTTGAGGTGGTGCTTCTTGGTGAATGACTTCGGGCACATTGTGCAGGAGAAGGGTTTTACTCCTGAAACAGTAAAGACTGAATTTGTATCGTCTACAATGCAGGGAAAATAACAATGGAGATTAATTCCCTACAATCCCTACAATTTTACTCCCGAAAATAAAAGTTTAATTTATTTTTATTTACTATTATTATTTTTGCATTTGGTATCTACTGGTGAGATAACAGTGCTTATTTTTTTTTGTGTTTGAGTTTACAATGAAATGAAAATGTGGAGAAAGCCCGTTTTTGTTTTAGTACCAAATAATGAGAACTTTCCCCAGGAGATCGTGTAGTTGTTCTATAATTGTCTTTCTATTTTTACCAAAGAGTTAATTATTAGTTATGGGTTAGTTAATTCGTTGGAATAGCCTGGTATACACTACATTGAAATTGAGAACCTCTTCTGTTTTTGAAGCAGTTAAAGCTTAGATTTCAATAATTTACCAAACCGAACCCATTTCAAGTCGCAGTCGAAGTGCACTTTTTAAGCCATAGTTTTTTTGTAAATAATATTTAAAAGTCCGTACCTGTATGTAATCTAAGGTGCAGCGTCATGTTGGATCGGTCGGCGAACCGTTTGTCGCAGTGCGGGCACGCGTACGGCCGCTCGCCCGAGTGCGTGCGCTGGTGCTGCTTCAGCAACATCTTGCGGGAGAACGCCTTGCCGCATTCATCGCACACGTGCGGCTTTACGCCTGAAAACATGGCCGGGGGAAATCAATAAAAGTTCATGGAAGTAATGTTCGTCACTAAATATATCAGGTACAGGGTTCATTATTAATAATTAGCTTATATTTAGAGATTACACATACAGGGATTAAACTACTTATGTACCCTCATGACTTAACTGGGCCAAATATATTATGTAACATTTGAAAATAAATAAATAAATAGAAATGGAAATTAAAATTATATTGAAATTGTAAGCACCTACACATCATTGCGATGTTCTATCTCACCTGTATGTATTCGAACATGCATGTTATATGCAACCCGTTGATTGAACGATTTTGGACATTGTGTACATTTGTACTCCTTACGGTTCCTGAAAAACCGAAACAAAATTGCATAAGTACTGAAATTTAGTATTTAAGTTCGTAGCTAGTGTGTTACCCGCGTTGTATCCGTTACCGTGGGAATTTCGGGATAAAATGTATCCCATGTGTTATTCTGGTGTAAAACCTATATATAATTATATATAATAAAGTTTTATCCAAATCCGTCAAGCAGTTTTTTCGTGAAAGAGTAACAAATATACATACTTACATATGTACATACATCCTAGGTAGGATGAATCCCGGTTGATAAATGTTTATTTTTCTATTGAACTTATCAATCAATAAATTTTAAGTAGTACAAGGTAGTTATAAGGAAGGGCTTCTTAGTACCTGTGTATTTTCATATGGCTGCTCAAATACCCTCTGTCGTTGAAGTACTTCCCGCAGACGGTGCAAGTGGCCGCGAACTCTCGCGTGCCCCTGTGTATCGACATGTGGTACTTGAAGTTCCTTAGCTGAGAGAAGGTCTTGCCGCATTCGCTGCAACTGTATCGAGCGGCCGTCAGGTGCCGCCTCGTGTGGACCGCTAAGGACTCGCTGCTTGTTAGTACCTGAAGTGTATAATGAGATAATTGTCACTATGCTCTGCGTACTGATAATTGTATCTTTATCATTGTTTTTCAGAAAAATCCGGTCTTTTTGATCATTGTGGTTAACTTAAAATTGCGTACAGTGAGTTAGAATGATTTATTAGTATTCATCCGTATAATTCACAAATGCACTCACACTTATAGAGTATTTCCTACGTGCACTAACATTTCAACCAATAAGCACAGCTTTTATGTACCCTGGATAAACGAATTCAACTCTTAAGCACATTAGATGATTTTTTGTCGTGAATAAAAGTGTGTTCAGTTCATCAACATCACATTAATGTGTGAACCGTCTAGTCTAGTAGTAGTGTAGAACTGGATGACAACTTAACACAAATGTTTAAGCTGTATTCTGGGCTCCCTTTACGCCATCAACGGTTCTTATTTCAAACCAACCCATGAACCAACCTTATCAATATGCACACGACACTTGTCAGTACAACTACGAGTATTGAAACGTTACTTGTGTCAAGATAGTGTCAACACTTGTCACAAGTGGCGATCTTCATTTGTTTGGTTATACTTAATAAAACACTCGTTTATTTATAATGTAAGTGCATTCGAATAGTACAGGTAAATAAAAACGGTGTGTAGTACCCACTTGGTTACAATGCGAACATGTAAAACTGTCCCCGTTTGAGTTATGTCCGCTGGCATCTGAAGCTTCCTTGATATTATCTTCTTGTTTAGGAGTTTCTAATATTTTATGGGAGTTATCTACTTGCGGCTTTGATTGAACATTATTGTTATTATCGTTCTGGTCTATCACTTTTTTCTCCTGAAAGTATACAAAAGTAATGGTTATTTATATAAATGCCCCAGATATATATAATAGGCGTATTTTGTACTTACTTCAGTTATTTGTTTTTCTTGGTCTCCTTTTTCAACTTTTCGCCGAAATGGTCTGAAATCGTTGGGCTTACGGGAACACCAAGGACTTTGAAGAACCCGGTTGTAAATAACTTTAGGGCTACTCAATGTTTTAGGTGGATTATTTTCAAGACGTCCAATAACCGAGCGTACAGAACTATTCGTAGGAGGTCTAGCCATTTTAAATTTCATCATACATTGTTGAAAGTCCGATTGCAAGAAGTTTATTGTAGAAAATGAATTATTCATATTCGAATGTGTCATTAAATCTTGGATCCTATTTGAATTAATGAAATTATCATTACAATCATTGTTACTGCGGTATATAAATATGTTCGTTGAATTCGTTGAGGGTTTAGTGATCTCATGATCGGGAGCATGTTCATTGCAATTCTGTGTGCAGAACGGCTGTTTATCATTGTGAAATATAGTTTGAGAATGTAGTGAATAGTTGGTTGATTTCTTGTAGGTTGTCGAGAGCGCATCGTCTCCGAGATGTTTGCCATTTGCATTCGTCGAGAGCTCAGATGCCGGAGAATGATAGCATTCATTTGATATTGCTAGCACGCCTTCAGCCCGACCGTTAACATTACCGTTCTGAGGATATGTCTCGATAAATAAATCACGTAGGAAAGAGTTCCTTTGTCGGTCTCCAAATGACGATTTCAGATTTCCTAAACGAGACTTACCCAGCTCACTCTCATTCTGACATCGCGCGGTGCCATCTTGGAATTCAGTTTCGGTTCTTGTATATTGCAAAATTATACTTTGGGTATCTGAACACCTTTTTATGTTATAAAGCAGTTTATTATCTTCGTTATCTATAGCTAATGTGAACACATCTTTCACTAACTGATATTTTTTACAATATTTGTTCAAGTAATGTTCTTTACTTTCTTTTAAACCCACTAGCATATCTGGCAAGTATTGGCAGTCTACGAATATTTGTAATGCATTAACGATGTCAAAAAACAATCCCAGTTTTTGATTATCTAGCTTGACTTCTCCATTGTATATGTAGGATAATACTGAGGTCATTGCATCCAGGTCGAAGTCGGGTAGAACTATGGATATGGCGGATTCGTCTGATGGAAATGATAAAAGAATGTGCTGAAAATAGAACAAAAAATGTTATTAATTTACGCTTGATGAAGGATTATCTATATAAGTATGTTTTGTCTTCTACCACTGACCCTGAGGAAGTTACTGACACTGGCGAGAACTGCTTTATGGGCACTGAAGGAGTGTCCCCCGCACACGATCTGAACATCGCACCACTCTGCGTGCGATAGCCATTCACACATCTGAAACGGCATGAAACGTCTCAGCGTTCTAAACTTTACATATTTTACATAGATATATAGATCTCGTAGATAAATAAACCTCTTAAACGAAACTATCTAACACAAAAATAATGATTCGAATAGGACTTTTAATTCGGGTGCTTCGCTCGTTTAAACAAACAACAATTTTAACTACAGCTTTATGATAGTGAAGACAATATTAGGAGACCGTTTAACCCCGCAAGCCTCTTTTTAACAACAGGTACCTACACGAAACTGAAATTACAAATTTGTAATAGCATGAGAATACCCACCGACCACCGTTACAAATTGAATTAGAGAAAATAATTTTATAGTTTGTTTCACGCAATTTTCGTGTAATTTAGAGGAGGCCTATCAGGTAAGTACAGTGACTGTAAACACGCTATGTCACTGGCATACTTTTAATTCGGCATGTTTCGTGCAAACATTTGCCCTGCTATATGTTAACTCACCAAGTGAACAAACCGTAGGCCCATCGTTTGGTGCTCTGCGCTATACCAGAAAACATGTCTCACGCAAAATTAACCAAACATGCAATACCAGGTCAACGTTTTTAAAGTAGCACCATATGTGAAAGTGTAGAGTAAATAGTTTTGATCAAATAAGACGAAAATTAGAAGCTTCACTTCACCGATCCAACCACTGGTTCGCCAGTTTACTTTACAGCGGTCGGGTAAGTAGTGTGTTAATTACGTCACTTGTTTGTTATAGAGAAAATGATCGAACGCTCGCCCATGTTCTGACAAACGGACCACCATTCACCACACATTGTTGTGAAATTAAAACATAAAACCAATCACAAAAATAGAAGAACAAAAATATACTTGTTTCATAATCCTGAGTAAATTGCAAAAGTCCTGACTTAAAAATACATAAATTAAAAAGAAAGCTAGCGTCTATCATTTTACATATTATCGATTATTTACAGCACATTGTACTGTCCAGAACACATGCAGATATACATTTGCAACGCTTATCGCCAATTTGCTATATCAATAAACTTTTGTGGTGTTATTGCGGTTCTTTCGCAAGTGCTCCTTTGATACATTGCAGACCCGCGTTTACTTTGCGCTACCAGACAAAGAAACATTTGTGATTTGTTGGATTTTAAATTGAAGAAATATACCCAATCTATTGCTCCCATCATCATATTATTAAACTGTCAGGTAGATAGATAAGTTACTGAGAAATAATAAGAAGTGCGTGACTTTTATGATTCATCGCGTCCAAAGGTGTGGGGCATTACTTACACATGTACCCGTAATTTAAAGCCGTCTTGTAAATAGACAATAAATCAATAAACAAATTATATTCATCCACGCCATCCATTCCATACACTACAGTGTTTTACAAATCATTATATTGTTTCAAGTACCTTCCTTTATTTATTAAGTAATAAAATGAATACCTTATAATTATGAAAAAGTCTGTAAAAGATGCGTTGAAGCGATCATAAACTTAATTAGATGATAACGATATAAGTGGAAAGTTCCTAAATACAGCTTATGCATTGCTTGTTTATTAAACTGCGTTTCCACTACAATGGAAGCGAACAGTATGAAAAAGTAACATTACATATATAAATGTGTTTAGGTTCACTGAGTTTCCATATTTTGAAACTGCTTTTCATACAACTATATATAACTAGATTGATATAAGAAAACTGAAAAGATTGTTTGAACACGCTAATCTCTGAAACGATCTGTTTAAGTTACTTAAAAATACCTAATTATAATTACGTATAGCGTGGGTAAATCACGGGCCGCTACCAAAAGTGTAGTACGCTAATGAACTTATTAAATGGGTCAGATGTTTATACCACACACCTACAACACTTATAACGCTTCACTAACTGTCAAGGTTTACGATTACCTATTTGTGCGATTATATATAGTTTTAAAAAATAAATAATTTCAATCCTATATAAATAATAAACATGACCTTCATATACCTAATTATTTTAGGCACATACTACAAAAGTTGTGAGCCGTACAATTTAAGACATTTTCCAACAATAACATAATCACAATGTCTACAGCTAAAGTATATCGTGTCTTAATAATATACAATCTAAAGAAAAAGAAGACAATCTAAATAATTACAAAAGTAATGCTTCGAGGCAATTTGAGTGACAATGACAAAAAGTTGGAAAGAGATTATTTTCTCCTCACTCATAAAGTATTTTTTCTGTAATTTTATTGGCTATAACTACTACAACAAATAAAAAAGCAAAAAAGGCTATCTACACTAAAAGAAATAACAAATACCTACCTAACCTATTTTTGGAACACTATTCTGCCAGGCGAAAGATATATTAAGGAGGATGAATCATAATCGCGCTTGCTCAAGCGTATTGATTTATCTAAAACCTAAGCCATGTTTGTAATTAACAAATATTCTTCGTTCAATTAACTTCATTATCAGTTCCTACAGAATAAGAATAAAACAAAGTAGGTATTAATTATAACAAGTACCTATTTCACGATTTTCAGTCTCTTAATGCAATATCGCGTAGCAAACTCGTAGCAAAGAAACTGTAAAATACGTCGATACAAAAGACATCAACGCGATACACACAACTCAAGAGTCTGAACAATACAATTAACTTTTGTATTGAGCGTATTTTAATAAACAGCGGTGCACTATTATTACGGTATGCATTGTTTAGGTTATATTACTGAACAATATGTACTATCATAGGGTTAGTAATTTTCAGGGTGTTGACTGCAAAATGTATGTTTTTTTAAATATTGATAATGTATTCTTAATAAAAAGTTAATTTCTATTCTTCTTCGGCTTAATTCAATATCGAAAAAGCATATACAATTTAAACCACGTAATTTATTTTCAGTTAAAAATCATACAAAAACATAATCTAAAAAAATAGGTACTAATAAATTCATACTTACAATTTAAAATCCTTAAATGTCGTTTCGTATATTGATATATTCGTTGTTATTTCACTTATTTTTGTAGGTGGCGGGAACCACTGTGTCAGGAACGCCGCGACGCCTCGGAAGCGTGTGAGTCCTAGTAACTGATACGAGTAGTGTGACCCGAGTGGTCGTCCGTTCGCCGAGACCCGAGACCCCGGCTCACCTCATCTGCAATGTTCTAACGTGCTTCTAACCGTTCTAACTGATATTTACTCACACTTTTGATCTTTGCTTGAACGTGTCAATTCAAAATTCGTGTCTTTAGAAGACTGCTCAGCTCGTAGTAGTAGCTCACAACTCTGTAATTCAATCTGGGTTTCATCTATCAGTTTTTATGTTCTAATAATGAATGTACTTAAAATATAAATACTAACTTAAAATGTTTTGCAATATTTAATACCTAACTAAGTGCTTACTATTTTATACTAACTACTAAAAGTTATCAGCAAAGACATTTAGGTATTAGTGGTTAGATGACTGATAGATATTACACATCGACATTAGGTATTCCCTAAGTTTCACTTCTTACTCGAAGTTTACGGCATTAAACATCTACTCTAATTACCAATAATTAAATAGGTATGCATGAATGTCTAAGTCTGCCCAAATCTGCGACATTCCAATACACGCTTAACCATGTCAACCAAAAAATTTCATGACACACAGAGCCATCGTCACGTTTGTGTAATTAACCATGTTCTCACTATAGAACACCTGCAATAAAAAATATATCACCGAATAAGTGTTTTAGTGTATGGAAACGTGTAATTTAGACAGTTATTAAAGCTTGGAATTATTCTTAGAAGCCACTGTCGCTTAATTATGAGAAAGATATCAATCTTTCATGCGCTGGACATGACTGTGCGAGTTATATCATTTTTGGTTACTTAGTTGAATAAGCACATTAATGGTAGTAAGTAGGTAGATACTTAATAAAAGTATATGAGTAAGTACATAGCGATGTACTTTGCTTGATGTTACCTTGCCGAGGCGTGTCGGTATCAACCCGGTCTCGTTATTCCTTCTCGATGTCGCCCAACTCTCATACAAAAAAGGTATAAAAAAGAACCTCTGTGGTGTAGTGGCATGTACTCTCCTGCCAAGACTGAGGTTCTATTCCCGGGTCGAGCGATAACATGTTTCCTACTTTTCAAACATGGCTCAGGTTTGAGATCACCAACCCGCATTAGGCAAGCGTGGTGATTACGCCTAATTCTCCTCACTGTACTGATATCTTCGGTGAAATGAGTTTTGGTTTGCCCAGCCGTGGGAAATTACAGGCTTATAATACTTTTCTTTTTTTAAACTTAGTTTCGAAGCGCCTCTAGTAGTTAGGATAGCAAGGATTTTTTTAAATGTATTTATGCCCCTGTCCCTGCCTTTGTTCAGCAGTGCAAATGAACATAAATACTTCCATTGAATCAATTAATTTTAACATTATTTATACTAATCAGATACATAAACTTCCTAATAATTTCAAATAAGGACAGGTTATTTAGGGGCTGCACTAGCTTTTTATAATTTTATGTTACTTATGATTTAAAAAATGGCATAGTAAATGAAAAACTTGTAAACAGTCTAATAATCATTTTAATCTTCGTCAAATAAACTACATTCCATAAAATCTAATGTGTCTTGATCCTTAACATAACTTGTGAAATAACTACCATCCGTAACATTATAGTCATATTTGATACATATACAGTAACCAATACTTTTACCACATTCTCTACATTTAGTGGAATGTTTCAGTGTTATTTCTTCCGGGTAATCACATGTTGCAAACTCTCCTAAACAATGTTCAAACTTGTAATCACAATCATTTGACTCTAATATATTATTAAACAAATATTGATCAACATCTTCAAAGGTATTCAATGAATTGAAGTTATTCTTCTCAGATTTGGTCATCAACTTGTCCAGCATAAATACTAAATGATGATGGTAACATTGAAATGTAATTTTATCTATTGCTTCGTTTTTTAAATCCATCCAGTATTTAACACAGCTGAGTGGGGTCTTGTTTAATCCACTGAACAATGCTGGGTTTGACAATAAGTTGCTGGCAGCCATAACACCGTCACATCCAACCTCTTCATAGAGTTTATCAGCATCGTCCAAAGTTCTTATTCCCCCATTGGCTATGATAGGTACAGATACCGACTGACAAACATCTCTAAGTGCCTCCACATTTATCTTATCTCCAGTCTTCTGCGAAGGTGTTCTTCCGTGTACTGTTAAAAAATTAACCCCACATTTTTCCAAT
This sequence comes from Cyclophora albipunctata, assembly GCA_963082685.1. Lineage (NCBI taxonomy): Eukaryota > Metazoa > Arthropoda > Insecta > Lepidoptera > Geometridae > Cyclophora > Cyclophora albipunctata. Next base: position 5,938,295 of record OY720116.1, on the reverse strand, counting down.
TTCTGACATAGATCAATTGTTTGTTTAAGTTCTTTCATTATTCGAATCTTGACTGAGACAGAGAAATCATTTGGTAGGTTATTCCTTATGCCTTTGACTAGGTCACTTATGAGTTCCGGTTTAGTCAGTAGGGCACACCCAAATCCATCCTTCATCGCCCATCTTTGAGGACAACCACAGTTCAAGTCCACACCATCAGCATAGGGATATATTAATTTAGATGCATCTATAAAGTCATCTCTATTGTTGGCTGCAAATTGTACAATTAAGTTTGAATCTGTAGTCGTAGTTGAAAATTCACTAGCTCTAGCCTTTTCATTTTGGCAGAAAGAATCAGCTAGTATCATCGGAGTAAAACATAGGTCGACACCATGACTGTAAGAAATAAACACGTTTTAAAAAAACAAAAGAGGTTACAATAACTGCTTTCTTTGAAAAGTTATCTAATAATTCAACTTACTTTCTGACCAAAGTCCTAAATTGTACTTTACTATATCTAACCATAGGCGCACAAACTTTGAGATATGTGTCGTTTATTTTAGCATTATGGAATAAATCGTGAATATTGCTCTTTATTTTAGACATTGCTTCATTAATTATTATTTTTTTTACTTTAAAATCCTGCAAGTCTGCGATTTACCTCCGGAAGTTTCTAATTATGTATTAAATCTCCACTTCGATCGATCACATTTGATAGCCTTACTCAAGTTACAACAAATATTGCATTTATTTGACTCACTTACACCTTTTTAAATAATGTCAAGAAAAATAAAGAAATGTTTTTATGATTATAACCTCAATCAAGTCACTCAATTCAATAGGCATTTTTTTTTAATTAGTCTAGTGATGGAAACAACATTTCTTTTACAATCTCGATGGTGATATCGATTTATTACCCGACTTCAAAAACTGAAGGAGGAGGTTCTCATTGTGTGCTCGTAGACTCGTAACCACAGCTGGTATCGAACCGTATTTTGAGAACTCTACGTCACCTCCAGCCCGCCTAGCACAATGAACTTCATAATAATAAGTGACCATGATATTAAATTCATATGGTGTGTTGATTGATGGCTTAATTATTAATATATTCAAAATTTGAGTTTTCCATCAAAGTGTCACAAATCAACTCATATCTTTTCATATGATGCATTTTGTTACGTTCCCTAAGCTACCCGCGCAGAACGATAGTACATGACTGGGACCACGAAGTACGAACAATCTGTCTGGTTGTGATTTTTATTGGATGGAACGAAGTTCCCTATCGCGCGTTGCGAAAGGGGGCTAGACGGAAAAAAAGGTAACGACACTTTTTAGGCCAGAGAGGGACAGACAGAGAAACTTGCGCACGCCAGAGAGAGACAGACAGAGAAACATGCGCGAGAGAGACAGACAGAGAAACTTGCGCACGCCAGACTTAAGAACTAACCTAACCTGACCGAGTTTAATCGAGTTCATTTATAATTTCTGATTGCAAACGGTCTCGATATCGAACTGATTGTGCATCTCTCTATGGTTAAATCAAGACATTGACAGATCATTTCTGCTGTCAGTATGACGTAGAAGGCCACTTACATAGACATTGACTACGACGGATCAAGATTGACAATGACTTACTTTGATTTGATAATTTACTGACACATTTTTGGTTACAATTTTTCGTACCTTCGTGGTATTCTGGGTCTCGTGGTAGATCTGCATTCTGCTGTGCTGGTCGATCTGCATTCTGCTGGCCTATGTTTATTTTCTTTCCGTTTTGGATTTTTGGTTATCTGCCGAGTAAAGGAAGAGAGAAAGAAACTATTCGGGATTTAAATAAATACACCAATAATCACAATGAGTAGCAGAGTGGATATAGGAGTTCTAGAAGAAAAAGATTCATGGCTTCTACACCCCAGATTTTTTCCAAGTAAAGTGGGAGGAAAACCAGCTTGGTTAGACCTGAAGCACTATCCAGATTCTTCTTCTTTATTATGTAAACTTTGCAACAATACTTTAATATTTTTATGTCAGGTAAATAACTCATTTTTGAGATTGTAAGAAGTGTAGAAAGTTTATTTATATTATATTGTTTACCCCTCCCTTTGATGTGGTGAAGTTTTTGATACAAATATTTGTTATTTTGAAGTTATATGTTGATAATAAGTTTCAGGGCATGATGGAACTGGTATTTGTACTTGGGCAAAAGTCCCTAAGTAAATATAAATTACAAAAATTGATTATGAGAACGTCACATTATATTATGTTTCATTATTAATATTATCTTTGCATTCTAGATATATGCACCCTTTGAGGAAAAAGACGTGTGTTTCCATCGTACAATATTTATATTCATCTGTAAAAATGGTGCATGTTGCAAGCCAAACTCTTCTGAAAACTTTTTAGTTTTGCGTTGTCAACTTTCTCGCCAAAATGAATTTTATTCATTTCATCCATATGAAGAAAGGGACAATGAGGTGAGACAAATTAACTATTTAATATATGTTCAAAACTTAACAAAATGTTTTATTTATTATATATTCTTTTCTGTTATTAGGTTTTCCTAATGGACAAATGGCCGAAACTCTGTGAGCTATGTGGAGCTAAAGCACCATCACATTGTTCCAAATGTAAAAATGTGTATTATTGCAGTAGAACACATCAAATACTTGACTGGCAGAAAGGCCACAAGGCAAAATGTCCAGAACTAAAGGTATACACTGAATGAATACTGGTTTGGCAATAAAATTGCATAATTTTAACAAGATCATACATATTAACACAAAGAAGAAGAATCATATATTTATTTAGCGACTTTTGCACAAGCAAGGCATATAAAAAAAGTCTTACCAAATACTTTTGATTTCAGGGATCAGAAAAAATTAAGCAGAGTTACTTTACAGTAACAGAAGGTGGGAAATCAGTACTTTTCAAAGAATGGGAACTTATTGTTGATGAAGAAGACGAAGTAAGAACAAAATCAGTTATGGTATTATTCTTAACATCCATTAAATTGTATATGTGTACATTATAATATTTTCAATATTCTAGGAAGACGTCAAAGATATTGATGAAAATGTAGAAATGGAGAAACTGAAAAAGATGATGCAAGAAAAAAAGGCAGGCACTCTAGACAATGTGAGTGAAAGTGAGTTAGATCAGTATGCCCAAGAGGTGCCAGATGACAAAGTCTTCAAGAAGTTTAGCAAGAGAGTAGCCAGGCATCCGGATCAAGTATTGAGATATGACAAAGGTGGAGAGCCTCTATGGATTACTGGCAGAGGAGACAATCTCACACATGTTCCAAAATGTCAACATTGTAATGGTGACCGACAGTTTGAGTTCCAGGTAAACTGTATTTTGTCAATAACCTTTAGTTTCTGTTGGTTGACTATCAAACGTGTTCCCCTTTTTGTGTAGGTTTATTTCCAAACTAGCAACGCCCCGCGGTTTTACCCGCGTTGTACCCGTTCCCGCGGGAATTTCGGGATGAAAAATAGCCTATGTTACTCGTGGATAATATAATGTAGCTTTCGAATGGTGAAAGAATTTTAAAAAACGGTCCAGTCGTTTTTGAGCCAATTCTAATGAATAGGCTCAAAAACAAAGTTTTCCTCTTTATAATCAAACAAACAAAGTTTTCCTCTTTATAATATTAGTGTTACAAAACACAAATTAACTCTTACTTTTTGTCCAAAGAGAAGTTTGTTTACTTTCTGTACTTTATCTTGTAATTCCTCCTGAGATATGTAAAACCACAGGGTGATACTAGTTAAAAAATTTTTTTTTTAAAAAGGGAAACAAAAATGACAAGAAATTTAAATTAACTTTCTATTTTGAATTTTGAATAGACAAAGATGTTCTTGTGAATAATGATTCCTTATTATTTTCAGGTAATGCCACAGTTACTCAATTTCATTGATGTGGGTATTGACTTCAATAGCATTGACTGGGGTGTGCTTGCTGTGTACACTTGCAAGGAAAGCTGCAATGAAGGGCCAGCTTACAAAGAGGAAATTATGATAAAACAAGATTTATCTAGCTAAATAAAATTATTATTTACATTTCTAATAAATTGTCTAACAATTCTTATTCCGTCTTCTTCTTTCCATACTCTTCAGTTAAATAAGTCAACAAGTCATTCATTCCGCTAAATTCAGTTCTTGATTGTGGAGTATTATTTCTTGGTAGAACTGGCAGGATATTGCCCATTTTTATTCTAAAATCTTTAAACTGCAACAAAATAATTATTATTTTCAATTAGTATTAACAACAAAAAATTTAAAAATGCCTTCAACTGGATAATAAATAACTTACATCTTTTGCACCGGATAGTTTCCAAATACCATAAAATATGCAACTAGTTCCCGCCACAGCATACAGAGTGCCCCAACCGAGGGCTCTCATAGCAAAAAACATAGCACCAGCATCACCTACGTCTGCTGAAGCATGTAAACCTACAAATAATCTATTTGTGTATTATAGCCCCGTTCAAGAAGAATGCTAGTAGTAGTAGTAGTAGGTACTTAATATCTTGAAATGCACCCAAGAGAATAGATACAATCGTAGGGCACTGCTAGTATTTCGATTTATAATAATTAAAAGGTATACCTTTGATGAAGTACTTGGGATCGGCTTTTTTGGCCGCAGCAAGTGTCGCACTAAACCCCACAAAAGCTGAAACCCCAGCCACAGTAGTCAGCAATGCTCCAGCTGAAATATTGATAGGTTATTAGTCATGATCGGTAAATTTTGTATTTGAAAAAAATATTTTACCAAGTTATTTTTATTATTTTACTTTTAATTCTTTGTAATCTCTCCTCTCTTTCCTTCTCCGTCTCCATGATTTAGTAATAGAAATTAAAAAATTAAATATTTTTTGTTTTAAAAACAAAGGTAAATTTTGTTGTCCATGGGAATTTGCAAGCTATTTAGATAGCATTTATTATTTATTTATTTAGCGTGTTCCATAGCATGTTAAGTATTTTTGTCAATTCTAAATTCTTTGCTTTATTTATAAAATTCATTATTGACGAAAATATTTTTCAATTTTGAATTAGTGGATCCTTGGATCCATCCATCCATCCATCATAGCACTGCTGACTGCACGCACCACGCACACGGCACACCACCCACCCAGAGACCAGGAAACAAAGATAGACGGACAACTCCATACATTCAGAGTGACACGATAGGCGGCCATTGATTTGGGGGCAGCCGAGGGAGATGACTGTCACCCGTCTTACTTCACCCACACACGCAAACAAATCTCACTCACACAAGCAAAAAATTTTTGTATACACATTCTTAGCCCTCCCATGCTAAACATTGTTCTAGGGCAATGCAGCTTAAAACTAAAAAATAATACAGCACTCACAATTTTAAATTTTTTAATTAACAGTTTGCATACATTTTGTTAATTTTTTCAAAATACCTATGGCCATTCACAGTAACAGAACTACTGACAATCTCAGATAGCAGATAAAATTATTTAATGCTAAAATCATTTAATAGCTATGCTATGCATTATAAAAACAAATCTCAAGTACACTGAGTGAACAATAACTTAACTTTGTCTATAAAAGGCAATTTGCTTGTTTGGTCTAACTTAAAACAAAGTTTAAAACATTATCCACAAAATTTGATTTGTTTTGGTTATTTACTGCTCGACGAAATCGACCCTAAATGGTAGTATTTACCGTCTCCTCAATTGTGATTAGGTTTCATCTCCTGCATATTTGACAATGTTCTGGTATTCTACAATCATTAGAATGGAGGTGAATAGGCATCACATTGATATTTTTGAGAAGGAGCTTGCTGGGGTGCTTGGTAGATAGATACAACTGCATGAGATCATTGGTGACTTGGTGACTGAGAACTAACAGTTCTGTGTGACTGAAAGAAAAGTAATACATATTAGAATATGACAGTAATAAACAAGAAATATTAATTTTAAACTATCAAAGGTAGCATCTATATTGTAGATTCTACAAGTATTTTCGGCAATTGATTGACATGACAAGTTCACATTATTGTATTTCTTGGATAGAAGGTAACTCATGTTTGTAGCTTCAACTAAAGCTTTGTTTATATTATTGTTAAGGTCCGACCGAAACTGGTTTTCCAGCCGAAACCGAAACCGAAACCGAATATTCGGCCGTGGCTTCAGTTTCGGCCGAAACCGAAACCGAAACCGAAACTCACGTGGTCAAGTATAAAATTCCGTAAAATACTGAAATTGTGCATTTTACCCATTATTCTGCATTAATTAGGACATGAAATAGAAACACAGTAAGTATATTAATTTTGTTGCAATCATTTATTTAATATAATATAAAAATATATTAATAATATATTTATATTGAAAAATAAATTAGTTCTCATAGCAAAATGTTTATCAATAAACTTTTTAAACTCACACGATTTGCACTCATTATACTAAATGAAACGGGTCTGTATCGTGTTAGATAATTTAACGTATTTACTAAAATACGTACCCGACGTTTCGAGTGGATTACACCGCTCGTGGTCACGGGAAGACTGGCTGGAGAGGCGAATATTCACTGCACAATATTGTTTTTTCCAATTACCCGCACAAACTACCCGCACTTAATGTTTATCACCAAATTGTTAGTCATTAAGTTGGCGACACACCACGCTCACTACATCCGAATTTTCGGTCAATTTGCGTGATGCCGACGACCATTAATTACCGGATTCCACATGGAATTTTAAAATCGTATTCCATAAACACCATATTTACTCCTTTGTCGAAAATAGCACAGCAAGTGAGGTCACCGAAGGACACGATCCCTTACCAGACTCCAGGCGTCTATAAAATTGACTGTAGCTGCGGTAGTTCATACATTGGACAGACCAAGCGCACGATAGCGGAGAGGGTCAGAGAACATATCGCAGCGGTCAAAAACCGCCAGGTTGAAAAGTCCGCGATTGCCGACCATTTATTATCATCAGGACCAAACCATTGGATTGAGTTGCATGCGCCGAAAATCCTTTCCACGGAACGACATTACTACTCCAGGATTGTTCGTGAAGCGGTGGAAATCAAAAAACACTTGAATTTCAACCGGGAAAGTGGTTTTAAGCTCTCGTCCATGTGGAATCCGGTAATTAATGGTCGTCGGCATCACGAAAAATTGACCGAAAATTCGGATGTAGTGAGCGTGGTGTGTCGCCAACTTAATGACTAACAATTTGGTGATAAACATTAAGTGCGGGTAGTTTGTGCGGGTAATTGGAAAAAACAATATTGTGCAGTGAATATTCGCCTCTCCAGCCAGTCTTCCCGTGACCACGAGCGGTGTAATCCACTCGAAACGTCGGGTACGTATTTTAGTAAATACGTTAAATTCTCTAACACGATACAGACCCGTTTCATTTAGTATAAAAATGTTTATCAGTTATCAATAAATAATCAAATTATTTGTAACTGTTTCATTAAATACTACTACGTATTGTTATTTTGAAATCATATTAATTAATACTTTGGTTTTTATTTGTTTGTATTTAGAAGGATCATCAATCTCTTTTATGTATGTAGTTACATCTTATATAAAAATAATAATTACTAAAATTACTATTATACTCTTAGTTCCAGTCTCAACAAAGATAATCATAACACCTATTTAGAAAACAAAACATAACCTCTAAAGAATGTTTGCGTCGCGTCGGGCGATAACGCACTGACTAAGTTGTGTTGCTACAGAGCTTTCCGAACGGCGCACGACAATTCCCGAACAGGGCCGCCAGCGCCCGCCAGAGCGTTGCCGCGAGAAACGAAATTAGGCGAGCGTGCACGACAACTACCGTAATCAGTTTCGGTTTCGGCAAAAGTTTCGGCCAATTTTGGGCCGAAACCGAAACTGCCGCCGAAACTTGATTTTTGGCCGAAACTCGGCCGAAACCGAAACCGAAACCGAAATTTCGGTCGGACACTAATTATTGTATTCCGTATATAACCACAGAGTACAATGTAAACAATATCATCATGGAATTCACAATATACTGAAATAGGAACTTGTCGACACATAATTAACCTTCTAAATTGTAATTGTGATTGTACTTACAAATACTTCCTTCATTTGGTGCATTTCAGATGACTATCAAGCGCTTCTATTTTGTCTTGAAATTATTGCTTTGTATACATAGGTTATGTAGGACCAGACATAATTGAAATTGTAGCCTATGGAACCAATATTACTTGAAACACACATGAATCATTTACTGAAATAAGGTTTAACCTGTTTAGAACAAAATTAAAATTTTTGCAAACATAAATATTTTCGTTCAACAAAGTGCCGGGAAAACAGATTAGAGTGAAAAAACTAGATGGAGGAATGACGTCAATGAATGAGTTGAATGGCGTAAAATTAAAATACTTTCAATGTGGTGAGCTCAGAATACAGAAGAACCAGAACCCGTGAGCGCGCATAATACTGTAGCTACTCAAACTAGCCTTAAATAGAGTAGTTTGATGCGCATGCGCAACCGATCAGTCACTTTGTGACCGTCGGAACGCGCTAACGTGTTTTACCCGTGACCAATTTCACGAAACTATGCCGTCTTGTGTCATTCCTACCTGTAAAAATGCAGTGGGTGTGAAAAAGAAACAGGATGGGATCACATTTCACGTGTAAGTATCGCATTTAGGTATCGTCTTATTTAAATATTTAATTATTTTCTCAGATTTCAATTGTCATAGAGAGTGATGCGTCAATCTATGTTAGTGTTGCCAATATAAGAGTTTTGATTTACCCTTCTTTTTATTACCTTTTGAGGGCTTTAATTCGTTGTAGAATATTAAAAAGTAATATAATAAAAATTAACCAACTTGAAAAAAGAAAGTATAAAGCGTAAGTGCGGCTCCTATGTACCTAACCTACCAATCCTATTAAATAGTAAGTATGTTAGTCTATAGGATTTCTAAACAAATTTTTGGTGTGCGTGTGAGGGAGAAGGGGAGAGGGGGAGCGGGTATAAAATTATGTTTCTATATTAGCCATCTTAGATAGTGAAAAATTGTAATTGGCCCTAAGTTATTATTCTTTTTTTATGTAACTCTTGTACCTAGCTGTAAGTTTTCCGAATACTTTAAAATAAAATAAAAATATATAATTTTTCCATCACCCGTTAAAAGTGTGCAAACATCCACCTTAACACCGTGTTTTATTTAATATACCTATCTATTTCTTGAGATAATCAGGTAGGTACATAGTTATATAGAAAAGGACAATTTTTATTCTATTATCATATTACCTCCGAAACTGCCAAAATTTACCCCAAAAATGGGCAAATAATGCGAGAGCTAACAACACTACGCGAGGGACTTTGTTCTGTTTTTGGACACAGCGTGTAGCTTGTAAATACATTTGAATGCTACTTCTAGTACTTTCTGTATTCTAAGGTGGTGAGATAGGCGGTGATTCGCTGGGGGCAGATTCGTTGTCCTTTTTAGATTTCAAACAAAAGAAAGAGATAGATAACCATCACTTGAGTTAGTTTTCCCTGCCGCGCCTGACAGGGCCTGTTTTCCATACCGCGCCTGACAGGGCCTGATCGAACTGATTGTGCATCGAATCGACAAAACTATTGACATTGACAGATAATTTCTGCTGTCAGTATGACGTAGAAGGCCACTTACATAGACATTGACTTGGACAGGTCAAGATTGGCAATGACACTTTGATTTGATAAACACATTTTTGTTTACAATTTTTCCTAACTTCGTGTTCTGGGTCTGGTCTCTGGTGACCAGAGACCAGAGTCTGGTCTCGTAGTCGATCTACATTCTACAATCTGCTGGCCTGTGTTTGTGTTTATTTTCTTTCCGTTTTGGATTTTAGGTTATCTGCCGAGTAAAGAAAGAGTGAAAGAAACTATTCGGGATTTAAATAAATACACCTTCGATCAACATATTGTTGATCGAAGAAATACACCAATAATCACAATGAGTAGCAGAGTGGATATAGGAGTTCTAGAAGAAAAAGATTCATGGCTTCTACACCCCAGATTTTTTCCAAGTAAAGTGGGAGGAAAACCAGCTTGGTTAGACCTGAAGCACTATCCAGATTCTTCTTCATTATGTAAACTTTGCAACAATCCTTAAATATTTTGGTTTAGGCCCATCTCGTAGCCAGATTTGGTAGCTAGCTTCCAAATGGGAGAAATAATCCCGATTCGAAGCTGGCTACGAAATAGGAATTCGAAAGTCCAAGATTTAGGATTTTAACTAGTAAAAAAAAAAATAACCCTAACCTACCGAATAGATCGTTCCCATTTAGTAGCTAGCTACAAGATGGGAAAACACTTTTCTCATTTCGTAGCTAGCTAATACAAATATTTGTTATTTTGAAGATAATATGTTGATAATAAGTTTCAGGGCATGATGGAACTGGTATGGTACTTGGGCAAAAGTCCCTAAGTAAATATAGATTACAAAAATTGATTAAGAGAACATCACATTATATTATGTTTCATTATTAATATTATCTTTGCATTCTAGATATATGCACCCTTTGAGGAAAAAGACGTCTGTTTCCATCATACAATATTTATATTCATCTGTAAAAATTGTGCATGTTGCAAGTCAAACTCTTCTGAAAACTTTTTAGTTTTGCGTTGTCGACTTTCTAGCCAAAATGAATTTTATTCATTTCATGCATATGAAGAAAGGGCCTATATAATGTATGTTCAAAACTTAATAAAAGTTTTATTTATTATATATTCTTTTCTGTTATCAGGTTTTCCTAATGGACAAATGGCCGAAACTCTGTGAGCTATGTGGAGCTAAAGCACCATCACATTGTTCCAAATGTAAAAATGTGTATTATTGCAGTAGAACACATCAAATACTTGACTGGCAGAAAGGCCACAAGGCAAAATGTCCAGAACTACACTACAGGTATACACTGAATGAATACTGGTTATTATATGAAAACGTTTTTAAAAATCCATATGGCAATATCATTGCATAATTTTAACTAGAATCATATTAACACAAAGAAGAAAAATCATATATTTATTTAGCGACTTTTGCAAAAGCTAGGCACGTAAAAAAAAGTCTTACCAAATACTTTTGATTTCAGGGATCAGAAAAAATTAAGCAGTTACTTTACAGTAACGGAAGGTGAGAAATCACTACTTTTCAAAGAATGGGAACTTATTGTTGACGAAGAAGACGAAGTAAGAACAAAATCAGTTATGGTATTATTCTTAACATCCATTAAATTGTATTTGTGTACATTATAATATTTTCAATATTCTAGGAAGATGTCAAAGATATTGATGAAAATGTAGAAATGGAGAAACTGAAAAAGATGATGCAAGAAAAAAGGCAGGCACTCTAGACAATGTGAGTGAAAGTGAGTTAGATCAGTATGCCCAAGAGGTGCCAGATTACAAAGTCTTCAAGAAGTTTAGCAAGAGAGTAGCCAGGCATCCGGATCAAGTATTGAGATATGACAAAGGTGGAGAGCCTCTTTGGATTACTGGCAGAGGAGGCAATCTCACACATGTTCCAAAATGTCAACATTGTAATGGTGACAGACAGTTTGAGTTCCAGGTAAATTGTATTTTCTCAGTAATCTTTAAGGTACTGACAGACGTGCTCAAAAAAAGCATGCTTATAAGCTTGCTTAAAATTAGCATGCTCTGTAAACTGTTCACATTTGCCAGAAATAAGCATGCTTGTTTTAATTAATTACATCAATTCATTGCAAATAACATGTTCAGACGTGCTCGGATCACGACCCCCCCCCCCCCCCCACCCGCGCCTCAGGTAGCATGCTTCAAACGTTGTTTGATTTTTGAGCATACTCTAAATAAGCATGCTCATTACATTACACACATGCTACTAATGAGCACTTGCTCAATAAAAGCATGCTTATGTGCTAGTAATGAGCACGTCTGGCAGTACCTTTAGTTTCTGTTGGATGACTATCAAACATGTGTACCCTTTTTGTGTAGGTTTATTTCCAAATAATAATGAATGTTGATACAAAACACAAATTTACTCTTACCTTTTGTCCAAAGAGAAGTTTGTTTACTTTCTGTTCTTTATCTTGTAATTCCTCCTGAGATAGGTGTGATACTAGTTAAAATATTTTGTTTAAAAAAAGGGAAACAAAAATGACAAAAATTTAAATTAACTTTCTATTTTGAATAGACAAAGATGTTCTTGTGAATAATGATTCCTTATTATTTTCAGGTAATGCCACATTTACTCAATTTCATTGATGTGGGTATTGACTTCAATAGCATTGACTGGGGCGTGCTTGCTGTGTATACTTTCAAGGAAAGCTGCAATGAAAGCCCAGCTTACAAAGAGGAAATTATGATAAAACAAGATTTGTCTGGCTAAATAAAATTATTATTTACATTTGTAATAAATTGTCTAACAATTCTTATTCCGTCTTCTTCTTTCCATACTCTTCAGTTAAATAAGTCAACAAGTCATTCATTCCGCTAAATTCAGTTCTTGATTGTGGAGGATTATTTCTTGGTAGAACTGGCAGGATATTGCCCATTTTTATTCTAAAATCTTTTAACTGCAACAAAATAATTATTATTTTTAATTAGTATTAACAAATAAACATTTAAAAATTAAAAAATGCCTTCAACTGTAGATAATAAATAACTTACATCTTTTGCACCGGATAGTTTCCAAATACCATAAAATATGCAACTAGTTCCCGCCACAGCATAAAGAGTGCCCCAACCGAGGGCTCTCAAAGCTAACATAGCACCAGCATCACCTATGTCTGCTGAAGCATGTAAACCTACAAAAAATGTGTTTTATAACCCCATTCAAGAAGAATGCTAGTAATAGTAGTAGTAGGTACTTAATATCTTGAAATGCACCCAAGAGAATATAATATAGGCCCATCGCAGACGACAGACTTTTTGTGCGATCGAGTCTGCGGCGCACAAAAATTCGGTCGCGGATTGTCGCGGATTTTTGCGCGTCGTGTGCGTTACTGCATAAAATTACATAGGTTCTATTTTCACAGACTAAAAAGTGCGTCACGGATAGTCTGTCGTCTGCGATGGGCCTTACAATCATAGGGCACTGCTAGTATTTCGATATTTAATAATTATAAGGTGTACCTTTGTTGAAGTACTTGGGATCGGCTTTTTTGGCCGCAGCAAGGGTCGCACTAAACCCCACGAAAGCGGAAACCCCGGCCACAGTAGCCAGGAATGCTCCAGCTGAAATATTGATAGGTTATAGTCATGATCGGTAAATTTTGTATTTGAAAAGAAATATTTTACCAAGTTATTCTTATTGTTTTACTTTTAATTCTTTGTAATCTCTCCTCTCTTTCCTTCTCCGTCTCCATGATTTAGTAATAGAAAATTAAATATTTTTTGTTCTATAAAAAAACAAAACTTGCATGGGAATTTGCAAGCTATTTAGATAGTCCTTATTATTTATTTATTTATTTAGCATGTTCCATAGCATGTTATGTATTTTTGCCAATTCTAAATTCTTTGCTTTATTTATAAAATTCACTATTGACGAAAATATTTTTCAATTTTGAAAAATATCCTTGGATCCATCCATCCATCCATCATAGCACGCACATGCCACAGACACGATTTCAAACAATTTCAAATCTGGCTTGTCCACAAAAAATACAGTGACAGCTAGCTATAAAAAGTGTATAAATAAATAGCAATAAAGTCTGACAGTGACAGCCAGAATCTAATATCGGGGATACCAACTCTTAAATTGGTTTACCCTGTATCTTATGTCATAATATAAACCTTTATTCGAAAATCTTACCCAGTCTCAATTTTGTACAGTGAAAATATGTTGATATTATTAGAAACAGCAAAATGAGGAATGTGAACTCGAACGAAATGTTTAATGTTAAAAACCCATAGGCGTTGTCCTAATAGAACGCGTTCTATTAGGACAACGCCTCAGGACAACGCCTTACTGTTCCGAACAAATAGGGTTATCAAAAATCAACCTTATTTTTCCCATAAAGGTTGGGCAAAGCTTACACTGAAAACCCTCATCAATTTATTTACTGACCACGGACTAAATATAAACCATGGCATAAACAAAGATATTCTTTCTACCTTGATAGTATCTCAATCATGCCCGGGATACACGAGGCTAGTTTTTCAAGCCAGGATAGCAAGCTAGTTCTCTTCTAAACTGTCTTGGCTAGCTGACCTGGCTTGGAATATGCTAGTTCTGTTTACATGAGGCTATATTATTTTAAGCTAGTATTATTGCCATTATGCCCGGGATACACGAGGCTAGTTTTTCAAGCCAGGATAGCAAGCTAGTGTCAGTAAGCTAGCAAGCTAGTACTTCTGGCTTCGTGTAGACAAAACTAGCTTCATTTCTAAGCTAGTAAACTAGTAAGGTAGTTGACAAGCCAGGACAGTTTTTAATAGGATGGAGTTCTATTTTTTAAGCTAGTAGCGCCCCCCACCACTGATTTTACTATCCTGGCTTGTGTACTAGCTTCATGTGGCCGGCGAACCGCGAAGCTAGTTTAAAGTTGACTCGTAAGCAGTAACCACGCGTTTTGTTTGTTTTTCTCCGCGACACGTGTTTTTGAGATTTTAAGATGCCCAAACCACAGATTACTAAATAGTACTACGTACAGATACTTCACTCTGTAGAAAATGTTCAATACCTACTGCTATAATTGCCTACTCCGTCGCGTCAGCAACCGCTGCACGCTAAAATGTGCCTAAATGCTCAAGCGTACAGTTGTGATTGCTTCGCACCGCGCGATCCCACAGCAATCGCAGGGCTGCCTCTTCGATAAAATTAAATTGGCGACGCATCGTTAAACTAATATTCTAAAACAGAGCGTTGCTTGCTGCTTGTAGGTACCTATCTATATTTTTTTCGAGGTTGGTGTAATTGGGCTTTTGAAAAAAAAAAATTTTTGTGATAAATCGAAAGATTAATATATTAGTTTTATAACAAAACTATTTTTATTTTAGTTTTTTCGCAATAATTCAAAAGTTATTTCAAAATAAAAATTAATTTTTGAATCCAGTACCGAAGACACTAGGACAACTCCCGAACAAACCCGAGCGCGTGTGACGTCATAATGGTAGCCCCATTCGGTTACACGTGTAATAGCCGTAAACGTTGTACGTACTTATGGTTATTACTTATTAGCTCTATCATTATCACGTCACAACTATGGTGACCAATTATGGCGCGTCTATAGTCACGTGACTTTTATTCAAATTTCATCAATTTTTAATTGTTTATAATTAATTGAAAAAATATTTTTTTTAAGTTTTTTGCATTAAATATCAATAATATAATACCAGACGGCATCGTAGGTACGCAAACGAATGAATAATAGTAGTTTATGCAACTGTGTAGATAAAACAATTAATATGGTAAAACGTGGGTGTACGCTTCGCTTGCGGCAACCACACTGAATTGGGCCCCAGAGGGCCCGAGACCGCTCGGCCGGGCGGTAGGTAATTATAGCGCGCAAGTACATGGAGTGACGTAGCCCTGCCCAAACTAAGTACGGAGATTAATTTAAAGTTCGTACAACTGTACCGTGACCATGAATGTCTGTGGAACGCCACCCTTCCAAGTTATAAAGACAAGTCTAAACGTGATTCAGCGCTACAAAAAATGTGCGGCGAATTAAAGTCTATGAATATTAATATGACTACAAAAGAGGTAAAAAGTAAAATTAAAAATTTAAGAGCAACGTATTCTCAAGAACTGACAAAAATTCAGTGTGTCAGTCGAATAGTGTTTTTTTTTCGCGTGCAGTTCATTTTGGACGTGTGGTTACCTCGGTCACAGCAATAATACTAGCTTAAAATAATATAGCCTCATGTAAACAGAACTAGCATATTCCAAGCCAGGTCAGCTAGCCAAGACAGTTTAGAAGAGAACTAGCTTGCTATCCTGGCTTGAAAAACTAGCCTCGTGTATCCCGGGCATTAGTCCAAAATGAACTGCACGCGAAAAAAAAACACTATTCGACTGACACACTGAATTTTTGTCAGTTCTTGAGAATACGTTGCTCTTAAATTTTTAATTTTTTTTTTACCTCTTTTGTAGTCATATTAATATTCATAGTCTTTAATTCGCCGCACATTTTTTGTAGCGCTGAATCACGTTTAGACTTGTCTTTATAACTTGGAAGGGTGGCGTTCCACAGACATTCATGGTCACGGTACAGTTGTACGAACTTTAAATTAATCTCCGTACTTAGTTTGGGCATCTTAAAATCTCAAAAACACGTGTCGCGGAGAAAAACAAACAAAACGCGTGGTTACTGCTTACGAGTCAACTTTAAACTAGCTTCGCCGGCCACATGAAGCTAGTACACAAGCCAGGATAGTAAAATCAGTGGTGGGGGGCGCTACTAGCTTAAAAAATAGAACTCCATCCTATTAAAAACTGTCCTGGCTTGTCAACTAGCTTACTAGTTTACTAGCTTAGAAATGAAGCTAGTTTTGTCTACACGAAGCCAGAAGTAGGTACTAGCTTGCTAGCTTACTGACACTAGCTTGCTATCCTGGCTTGAAAAACTAGCCTCGTGTATCCCGGGCATCAAGGACGGTGATAGCAGCTATCACCGTTCTTTGTGAAAATGTCAACTGTCTAGCTATCTGAGAGCTAGACCTAGACAGTTGAAATTTTCACAATTAATGATGTATTTATATTGCCGCTATCATGCCGCTATAACATTTTTTTACGTAACCTCGCTGTCCCACAGCTGGGCAAAGGTCTCCCCCAATTCTTTCCATTTATCTCTTTCCATGGCCAACTCCTTCCAACACGACAAACAACTGTTAGGTTCAATAAATTATTAACAGAATTTTGTATGTTTTAAAGAAAAGAGGTTTATATGTTTATGAAAAGAGGTTCGATTACATCGCAAACTCTTTATATGTTTATGAAAGAGGTTTGGTTACATCGCAAACTATTGGAGGGAAAGAGAATAAAAAGGCGGGAATCTTGATTGAACTCGAGAAGGCCACGGACGTGTGAGAGAAAGGGAAGAAAAGAATTAAAGGATTGTAAGGTAAAAAGTGTAAGAGCTTAATAAGGTAATTATAACGTTATGAAGTTTATATATCTTTATGTTAAATTCAAAGGAATGTCTATTATGTTCATGTACTAAAATGTGTGTGTAAATATATTATGTTTTAAAGTATACAGTGGTTTTATATATTCAATTACCCATGGAATAGAATGGAAGTAGCCTCATTTGGTTACATTTCAGAAGTGGGATACCGCCTGCTTTGTGTATTGCATGTTTTAGTATGTATACAGACAAATAATTAAAAGATATTTCTTGGTATTAAAAGATATTTCTTGGATTTTTATCACGTTGAATTGTGTGGGCGTTTACGACAATTTCTAGCTGCGAAACAACGGGTCTGATCCGAATTTAACCCCTAATAACGAGTTTCAGATAAATGCCACGCGGAAATGACACCTTACCTCGACGCTGGTCGATAACACCGGACCACGCTCGAGGTGATGTCGGCGCGAGGGCTGAAGGGTCAAGGCTTAGTCGGAGCAGGAGTCGACGTAGAAGTCGGCGCCGGTTGAGGACACCGGATCATTGGCGTCGTAAGCGGTCTAGAGTGGGGGATGAAGTTGGTCGTGGCAGAAGTCGTCCTACGAGCGCGCGCAGTCCCAGCCCGGTTCTCAAGCGGCGTTCAGAAGAACAGGACCGCACGCGCGATGGACGGAGTGGTAGTGGACCTTCAAGCGACCGCGAAGAGGAACTACTGCAATTACGGAGACAGCTGTGCAGGCTTGAAGAGGGAATAAGTCGGGAACGCATGCGAAGTCGCCAGCGTGAACACGGTCGAGCGGCCGGCGCAGCCCCGGTGGCAACGGCGGCGCGACAGGAAGGTAAAAGGTCACGTAGTCCTTCTTTTTCTGTTAAAGATGTTTATAATATCATATAGTGATCAGACTCAATGAGGTAGTAACCGAAACTAGAGATAATACGAAGCTAGTTATTAGAGAATCGGTCAAGAATAACATCGATGCCGCAGAGGTAAAGCAGAAAGAACGATAATATGAGCAAAATAGGCGACCTTCTAAACAATATAATGAGGGGGATCTCGTAAAGCTGACCAAGGCTAATTTTAACAATGATGGTAGATACAAAAAGTAGTTACCTTCATATGTAGGGCCGTATAGAGTTGTTGAAATATTAGGTTATGTGCCCAGCATATCTAATTTTATTTTCTATTAGGTATTTAGTCATCGATTCTCAAGTAAAAGTAGTGAAATACAGTTAGTTAAGTGTGATTCAGTATTTGCAATAAAAGTTTGCAAGAATGACAACGAACTATCTAGTAAATGTTCCCAAACTAAGAGGGCGGGAAAACTACAATGAGTGGACCTTTGCAGCGGAGAATTTTCTGATTCTGGAGGACAAGTTGCATTGCATCAACAAAACCGAACCAGAAACCGGGAAAATCCTATAAGCCGCAGATGACGTGAGGACCAAGGCGAAATTGATTATGACTATAGACAGTGCGTTGTATGTACATATAAAAGACGTGGAAACTTCGTTGGAGCTGTGGAACAAACTGAAGGCTATTTGACGATCCAGGATTTACTCGAAGAATATCTTCTACGTAATTTGATATCAATTCGTCTAGAAAGTTGTGTTTCCATGCAGTCATATGTAACGCAAATAATAGAAACAGGACAGGAATTAAGTGGGACAGGATTTAACATAAGTGATGAGTGGATCGGTTGCTTATTGTTAGCCGGACTAGGTATCTGAAAAATTCATGCCTATGATAATGGCGATCGAGCATTCGGGCATTGTAATCACGACCGACGCCATTAGAACAAAACTCATGGACATGATGGAAACGGAAGTGAATAGTCAGACCGATGACGTCAGTGGTGCATTTGCCAGCAGTATAGTGCAGCAGTATGCAGAAATGGCAACACAAGAAAAATAGAACGCCTGTGACAAACGCCCAGAGACACCAGTTGAATGAACGGAACGTGGAACGGAACGCAACAAAAACAAATGTCAATGGTGGCGCTAAAGCTCATGTCAACAAGTGTTACCGGTGTAAGTAAACAGCCAGGTCATTTCAAGAATCAGTTTCCATATATAGCGAAAATACCCATACGAATACGAAAGAAATACAACGTAAACAAAGCAATGCGTTCAGTGCGGTATTTTTAAGCGGCAAATTCAATAAACAAGACTGGTACATTGATTCAGGTGCGAGCATGCATCTTACGGCTAATGAGCATTGGATGAAGAATGAAGTTTATACCAATATGAAGGACTTATGTGTAGCTAACATAACAGCGAGAGGTTAACAGTATTATGTACCGGAGACGTGACTATTGTGACCAAAACTGATCAGTGTGAATATAAGATACCTGTCAGGAATGTATTATGCGCTCCAGGATTGACTACAAACTTATTGTCAGTGAGCCAGTTGATAAAATCAGGTAATTCAGTTCAGTTTACGACAGATGGATGTGAAGTTTACAGATAGAAACAGTGAATTGGTGGCCGGAGCTAAGTCGGATAATGGTGTGTACAAGTTGATAGTACCTGAGAGAGTAGTTGCTAATCTGGCAGTATCAGGAGTCACTTGGCATCGCCGATTGGGTCATGTGAATAGTAAATACCTAAATAAAATGACAAGTGCAGTAGCAGGAATGAATCTCCTAGGAAAGTTAATATTGACAAGATGTCATGCACTATTTGCTGTGAAGGTAAGCAATGTCGTTTGCCATTACCAAATGAAGGTTCAAGAAGTAAAGAATTACTGCATTTAGTTCACACTGACGTATGTGGACCTGTGGAGTATGAATCACTAGCAGGTTCCAGATATTTCATACTATTTATAGATGATTTTAGTCGAATGATGTATGTGTATTTCATTAAACAGAAAAGTGAAGCATTACGATGTTTTACAGAGTTTAAAGCAAAAGTTGAGAAACAAACTAATAAGAAAATTAAGATATTGAGAAGTGATAATGGGTGTGAATATTGTAACAAAGAATTCGACTAATTTCTCAAGAAAGAAGGCATCCATATACCCCTGAACAAAATGGCTTGTCTGAACGAAATAATCATACAATCGTAGAGAAACCCAGATGCTTATTGTTTGATGCAGATATAGGAAAACAGTTCTGGGCAGAAGCTACAAATACTGCAGTTTATTTACAAAATCATACTGTTCTTCCTGCATTGAATGACAAAACTCCTTATGAAGTCTGGACCGGACGCAAACCAGACATATAAGTCACTTGCGAATATTTGGAAGCAAGGTGATGGTTCATGTGGATAAAGGAAAGCGCCAGAAATGGGACAGAAAGTCAGAGGAGCACATACTGGTGGGTTATCCAGATGATATTAAAGGTTATCGGATATACAACCCTAGAACAAAGCGTATGACAACAAGTAGAGATGTTGTAGTCATGGAAGACAATAAGAATCTTGCCAGTATACCAATTATAGAAAATACGTCATGTTCAATGGGGGTTACAACTGTGAAGGAAAATGAGTTATTTATGGATGAGGATACACTACTTGAAACATCAAATAACTCTGATGAAACTTATGTTCCTAGTGAGTATGAGGATGTTTGTAACTCACCTGAGCAGCGTGTCAGACCCAGCAGAATCATAAGGAAACCAGAAAGGTATAGAATGTCAAATATGTGTATACCAGAAGAAGTGTTTGATGATGCTAATGGTTTATGTTTGGAGGATGCGCTACTAGGAGTGGAAAAGGAACAGTGGCTACATGCAGTGAAGGAGGAACTTCAATGTTTTGAAGACAATCACGCTTGGGAGCTAGTGGATATGCCAAAGAATGATGAAACTGTAGTGAAGTGTAAGTGGGTGTTGCGTAAAAAGTTAAACAGTGATAATAGTGTACGCTACCGTGCTCGTCTAGTAGGCAAAGGTTATATGCAGAAGCAAAATATAGACTATACAGAGATTTTTTTCGCCAGTTGTAAGGCATTCAACGTTAGCAATGGTTATATGCGATCTAAGCTAGAACCATGTTTGTACACTAAAATTAGTTATAAAAAGAGGACAATAGTAACATTGAATGTTGATGATTTCTTTGTGTTTACAAATGATAATATTGAATGTAATAATTTAAAGAAGGTATTGTCTTCAATGTTCAAATTAAAAGATTTAGAGTTAACAATTAAATTAATTACAAGTTAAAAATTGTTTAGGCATGTCTGTGAATATTGATAAAGTTAATGGAACAGTTACATTGAGTCAAGAGTATTATGTTAATCAGTTATTAAATAGATTTAACATGACAGAGTGTAAGCTAGCCAGTACACCTTTAGAGTCTAAATTGAATATAAATTTAGGAAATAAAAGTTGTGATAGTCAAATACCTTATCAGAAACTAATAGGTGGGCTTATGTATTTGGCAGTACTAACAAGGCCTGATATAGCATATTCAGTAAGTTTTCTTAGTCAATTTAACAACTGCTATGATAAAGTAACTTGGGTTTATAAAAAAAAAAAAAAAAAAGATTATTAAAATATTTAAAGAAAACTTCAAATTTTGGGCAGATGTGGTAATGACAAGTTAGAAGGATATGTTGATGCTAATTGGTAAAAAAATGTTATAGACAGGAGATCTTATACAGTTATGTGTTTCAAATTAGCTGGCAGTATTGTGTCGTGGGAGGCAAAAAAAAAAAAAAAAAAAACAGAAAACAGTTGCTCTCTCGAGTACAGAATCCGAATACATGGGGGTAGCAGATGCTTGCAGGGAGGCAATTTATTTGCAAAGTTTGTTAAAAGAAATTGATGAATCCTATATATTAACAATATTTAATGATAACCAGGGTGCACTTAAGCTGTCTTCAAATAATAGTATTAACAAGAGAACAAAGCACATTGATATTCGATATCTTTTTGTTAAAGACTGTATCGCTCATAAAGTTATTGAATTAAAGTATTTGGAAACAGCTGGATGCCAGCAGACCTGTTCACTAAAGGTTTGGGTAATACTAAGCATTATTATTTTATGCAGTTATTAGGCATACAAGATGTAAAGGTAATGTAATTGTTTGATTTAGATGTAGTTAAGGCATCTCTGTTATTTTGATAAGTGGGGGTGTTGGTATTGTATCAACATACCAGTTATGCAGTTTTTATTATCTGTATTGTATCTAGGAAGTATATATTATCTGTGTATGTAAGGAAATATGTTCTAGAATAAAGTTGATTAGTTCACTCTCAGTCTCACTAATAAAACATTGTCTTATTAGTTTTCAAGACTTATAATAGTAATGTACATGATTATGAATTGAAGTTTTTATTGGATTAGTTGTGAGAATTGAGGGTTTTCAAGACATATAATAGTAATGTACATGATTATGAATTGAAGTTTTTATTGGATTAGTTGTGAGAATTGAGGGTTTTCAAGACATATAATAGTAATGTACATGATTATGAATTGAAGTTTTTATTGGATTAGTTGTGAGAATTGAGGGTTTTCAAGACATATAATAGTAATGTACATGATTATGAATTGAAGTTTTTATTGGATTAGTTGTGAGAATTGAGGGTTTTCAAGACATATAATAGTAATGTACATGATTATGAATTGAAGTTTTTATTGGATTAGTTGTGAGAATTTACACTAATCAAATAACCAAGATAAAAAGTATTATTATGTTTACCAAGAATTGAGGGTTTGGGAAGACATAATATATGATGATGATGATGATATAATATACATGATGATGATATAATATACATGATGATGATACCTTTGATTGAAATTGTGTTTGTGATGTTAGCTGTGAGAATAGAGGGTTCACACTAATATGATAAGCATACTCGAATGGGCATGTTAATATGATTTGTTTGCAAGAATTGAGGTTTTGCAAATACATATTAATATAAATAATTTAGTAAGTAGATATAAATATTCTGTAATTTGTAATATGCAATTTTTTTTTCTTCTTCTTCGAGTTTAATCAAGAAAGCCGAGTGTTAGGTTAGATACATGATGATCGTCCTGAGGACGTGCGTACACGAGGACGTGTACGTTGTCAGGATGGTCGAGTGTTAGGTTCAATAAATTATTAACAGAATTTTGTATGTTTTAAAGAAAAGAGGTTTATATGTTTATGAAAAGAGGTTCGATTACATCGCAAACTCTTTATATGTTTATGAAAGAGGTTTGGTTACATCGCAAACTATTGGAGGGAAAGAGAATAAAAAGGCGGGAATCTTGATTGAACTCGAGAAGGCCACGGACGTGTGAGAGAAAGGGAAGAAAAGAATTAAAGGATTGTAAGGTAAAAAGTGTAAGAGCTTAATAAGGTAATTATAACGTTATGAAGTTTATATATCTTTATGTTAAATTCAAAGGAATGTCTATTATGTTCATGTACTAAAATGTGTGTGTAAATATATTATGTTTTAAAGTATACAGTGGTTTTATATATTCAATTACCCATGGAATAGAATGGAAGTAGCCTCATTCGGTTACACAACAAATACTAAAAATAAAATAAAACAAATAATCAAGGGCATCCCATTCAACAAACCTGATTTTTTACCGTTTCTTGCTCGATACTAATAACATCGACAGGTAGACGCTTAAACTATTCACAGAATATTTAATTTAATGTTCTCTTTAAATATAATTAATTAAAATGTAATTAAATAAATAATTTAGAGCGGCCCCCATACAATAAACGTGATTTTTGCCGTTTTTTAAATTACGGAACCCTCCGTGCGCGAGTCCGACTCGCACGGCGCAAAAATGTTGTCCAAGATCTTTAAAAGCATTAAAATAAAACTTTTCTCCTATGTAATTTTAGTTTCTTCCTCATAAAATTGGTTTGACTCTAAAGTTAGGGATACTTTATCTTTGGGAGAAGCTGAGTGGAACTGTGGTGGAATGGAGAATGGAGTATCAAGTCATTCGAAACTACATAATTATTATTACTCCTACGTTATGTAATTATATTTTAAAGGTCATTCATTTCATTTTTTAAGCTATTGCATAGCTTCTATCGCATCGCGGGCCTTGAGCGCGGGGACCGAATCCAGAAATTCCGTAATGAAATAACCTACCTAACGCACTCCTCTCTCTCAAACATTCCCTAGGTATAAGCCCAGAACACAACGTTAGCGCGATGCAGACATTCAGCTGATTCAGCACACTAACGCCATCTAGTGATACAAAAAATAACTATGCAATAGCTTTACCGCGGCAGTCCCCGAGTGCCACACGTCTTTTTTTTATTAAAATGTACCCTTCGATGGGGACATCAATATTGACAATATTGATGTATACCTACAATTACAAAATGTATTGTTTCTTGAGAAGACTAATTTTTAATACTTATTTCAAAATATGTGTCCCATGCTCCAGCATAATATCCCCTCTAGGGGATATTCTCCAAGCCATTATTTAATTGCTTTAAGAAGTAACTAGTTGTACGTGTCTATCATTCCATGCTAAGAAGTTACCCATCAAACTTTCACCACGCTTCGCTGTTACAAAGGTTGCACATATACTAAGTACATTTTGACCATGCTACGAAATGCCTTTCAAATCTTGACCAGTCGCTACGAAGCTGCCTACAAAATCTTGCCCATTAATTTGCATGTCAAAACGTGATCTTGCTACGAAATGCATGACCAAATCAAATCATAACCACGAAGCCCTTGAGTTATATGTAGTACGTTAGTACATATCTCAATGCACGAAGAGAACTTTATCATGTTACGAAATTTACTACAAACCCGAGATTTTGCTGCATAGTCGGTTACAGTCGGAATAAAAGAAAAAGTAGGCATATTATTATTAAGTATTCACGGAAGAGTGATGCACTTACTGCGTAAGGACTTCCCTATTTCGTGTTATTATTAATCAATCGAGATGCCGATCAAATCTTACGATTATAATACGAAGTTTCCTATGAAAATCTTGCTACAAAATTGGCTACGGACCAGAGATTTTGCTACGAAGATGGCTTTCAAATCGTAACCATGCTACAAAGTTAGCTTCAGACCCGTGATTGTGCTTTAAAGTTGGTTACAGCTGGAATGAAAAAAATTTAGGTGCCTAGGCATAAAATATATATTATTAATCAATCTTTTAAACTTAATTTCTCAATGTTTGGCTTCAACACATCCATACGTACGTCACAATCATGATAAAGGCACGTAAGCAAGACACAATAGGTACTAGGTAAATAAACCTTTTTTTGTTTTTTTTTGTTGAATTCATTCAGGATGTTGATTTTGCTTTTAGAATTACAACAAGTACTCAAATATTTGGGTGCGAAGCATTGGTTAGGTGTATGTTTAATTTAATACTTCAATCTAATGTCGGGTCGAGATCAATTCTAGGCTAGGAGCGCTAGTGTGTATATTAAGTAGGTACCTATATATATTTATCTATATACTAATATTATAAAGAGGTAAAATTTGTAAGTTTGTTTGTTTGTTTGTATGTTCGAGGTAATCTCAGGAATTATCAGTCCGAATTAAATAATTCTTTTTGTAATAGATAGCCACATTCAACGGGAAGGTTATAGGCTATTTTTCATCCCGAAATTCCCACGGGATCGGGTACAACTCGGGTAAAACCGCGGGGCGCTGCTTGTTATACATATGTCGCAGATGGATAGTATAATCAGAACGTTGCCACAGTGGATAGGTACCTACCTACTGTCGAATAAAAATCGAGCCATTCGACGGAGCTCCTATTTCCGCCTTATTTTGGCCCTTCAGGCCTAATATAAACTTAACTTAACCTAACCTACGGTTGTCGAGCATGGGTAAACTTCGAATTAAAATTCGTAGGTAGCTTATCGAATGCGTTACATTGACGCTCCAGCTCGACGTTGTTAACCTATTTTACATACCTACTAGGTAATGGTTTTGTAAAACATCTGATTATACTATCCATCTGCGATATATAATTATTCATACTTAATAATACGAATCTTATACTTTACGATTTTTTCATGACATGGCTCTACACTTAACAATCAAGATAATTACAAACGATTAAAACCTACAATTAAAAAAATTTAGCAACGAATTACTTACCAACTCTTAATTAACGAATTATAATTTATTGTGTGACAAAAACAAATGAGGAAGTTGTTTCAAACTGAACGAAACTGCTAGAAACTAGTTACGAGTGCTATTAGATTCCTAGGTATTCTACTAGCTTCGGGTCGGAAAATAATTTCTTTGTGTGTTTACCAATAGGTCTCTTAACAACTTAAAAAGAGGTAGGTTTAAAGGAGTAAGTATTAACTATGGCAATGAAATGATTTTCCGGTGCTCCATTCTTAGGTTGATTCTTAGAATTAGAATTGAAGCATGATGATCAATTATGAATCATTATGAACAAATGACACCCTAAATCACAACGACCACAACGTCTCCGATCTAAGAAGTTGGTATAAAAGCTCATAAACAAGTGTAGGTACAATCCCCTCACAGTAATATTTAAACATACTTAGATTGAAGGGGTTTCCACAGATATTGATATTTACGTGCCCACCTTTAGTTATAGCATCATACTCATATTATAGGTACTTATAGATACTTATTTCTCTACATTATAGGTAGATAAGTACAAAATAAGTAATGCTTACGTCATTTTGCCTGTCGATGGACCATTGAAACTATAACTGACGAAATCTAAAATAACCGATGACCTTACGTCAAGTGAAGTCAAATATACTTAAGTGCAATCCATTTTCTTTATATATCTTGTAGTTGGTACGATCTCTCTTTTGACAAAACTACTGCGTCTTTTAAACATCGACTCTAATTTGATTCCACTGTGTAAACTTTATTGTTAGCTAAATTCTAATTTCAAAACCAATTCGATCGAATTAACCCGACTATTTTCATCAAAAACAATACATGCGTATAGTAAATACATTTAATCTATACTAATATTATAAAAAGGTTAAAATGTTAAGTTTATGTTTATACATATGTTCGAGCTAATCTCGCGAATAACCAGTCCGATTTAAATACTTATTTTCTAGATAGCCATATTCAACGGAAAGGGCACAACGCGGATAAATAAAACTGCATACTAGCCCCGGGGTTTACTCGCGTTGTGTCCGTTCCCGTGGGAATTTAGTGATGAAAAATAGCTTATTACCTTCCCGTTGAATGTGGCTATCTATTTCAAAAGGAATTATTCAAATCGGACTGATAATTCCTGAGATTAGCTCGAACATACAAACAAAATTACAAACTTTACCTCTTTATAATACACACATATTAGTATAGATGTTAGGTAATCTTTCGCTGAAACGAATATAGACCGCTAAATCAATTTCATTGCATAAAATTAGAATAAATGCAATAAGTATGATTTTATACTCAAAGTAAAGCCTAAAGAAAATATAGTGTTAAGAGTGTTTTATAACAAAATACAGATGCACGAGGTAGTTGCATTAAAAAAAAATAGTTACCACTAGTTACTAATAGTCAATAATGTTACTTCAACTTTTACTACTAGTGGTTTTAATATTATGGGTGTTAAAAACAAAATGGGAGACACGGCCATTGGTGAAACTCTGCAAGCAGCTGCACACTCCCTACAGAGCCCTGCCCATCATTGGACACGCTTATCTCTTCATGGGAGATGACGAACGTATGTATCTATTAATGTTTTATTTAGAACTAGCAGCGCCCCGTGGTTTTACCCGCGTTGTGCCCGTTTCCGTGGGAATTTCGGGAAATTTTATACTTATAAACCTTCCTTGAATCACTCTTTAGATTTAAAAAACTGCATCAAAGTACGTTACCTAGTTAGCTTGCCCATAGGGCAAGCATGGGCAGTTGACCAAAAACTTATGAAATCGGGATTTACTTTAACTATTAGGGATTTAATTGTAAACAGCGAACTCAACGAACATTATTTTTTTCAGATCGAATGAAAGCGTTCCAGAAAATTGGTATGAAAGCTTTTTCGACAGGGGGTCTGTTACCAATATGGCAATTAAACAAACTGTACTTAAGTAAGTAATTTAATGTGGTCTATGAAATGCTTGGATATTCTAATCTCCAAAACACCCTTTCCTTTGTTCCACGTTATATTGTGTATCCACAGTTTGGTCTAGTCCCTTACTACTTCACAATGATAGCTAATTAAATTAACATTTAAGTAGTATCTAATATACCATTTGGTTATTCCTGAATTCAAATTATAACATGTGGTTTCTGAATTTCTTCAATCTGAAACGATAATAATAATTTTTAGACATCAGTGATCCCACAATAGGGGAGTTCATAATGAAGTCTTGTTTGGACAAGGACGACATCGTAAAGTGCTCTCAACTACTCACTGGAAACGGAACTGTGTTTGCTCCAGGTACGTTCTACAGATTAAATTTAAAAATAAGTTCGAGTAGGCTAGTGGCGAACACTGGTGTTGAAGTTTTTAAATCGGCTCAAGGCCTCCGACATGGTCTAATGATGAAACACCCGGAACCGACAATAAATGGTTAATATCTAAGGAGATAATCACAATTCAGCATTATGCAAATAATAATAATAAAACTCAAATTTCACATCATTTACATTGTGTATATTCTTGGAAGAATAGATAAGTACACTCTTGTAAAAAATAATACCAAGGTCAAAAGGCGACTGTCAAGAACCCCTTTAAGAGGTATGCAAACTTTAACGACACACAGGGTTATCTATTGAAATATTCTATACTTGGGACTAACATGCACTAACTTTGGACATGGTCATCTTCATATTTTAGTTCCAATCTGGCGTCCCCGTCGTAAAGTCCTGGCCCCCACATTCAGTCCGAGGAATCTGCAGCAGTTTTCTGAAATATTCGTAGAACAGAGCGCTCTGATGGTCAAACAGTTGGAAGAAGCAGCAGGGATGGGAGCCTTCTCTATTTGGAAATACATCACTACTTATTCAATGGACTCGGTTTGTGGTATGTTCTCCCCTAATACAGGGTAGCAGGTATGAATGACTGTATTCCACTCCCACTTTCGTGGACCCGTGTGTAGCTTATGGTAACCAATTTCCTTCTTTGAATTTCATCATTTCAGACGGTGCTTTAGCAATAGATTATAATGTGTAAGTAATTTTGTCGTTATTCCAGAGTCAACATTAGGAGTTAAAGTAAATGCTCAAAAGCAGCCGGATCAGCCGTTTCTGAAAGCATTTGAAGAGCTTTGTAAGATAGATGCTTCACGTTTCTGTAAGCCGTGGATACATAATGACATGGTGTTCAAGATGACACCCACTTACTACAGACATTACGGCTACAAGATGGAAATATGGGGGTTTATAGAAAAGGCAAGTACGCCGTGAAATACAATTTAATGAAAGGCGAGTGCTGAATATAACGGCTGTTATCACACGCTTGCTTCGTTATACAGTAATACGAACGACAGGTACCTACCTTTTGCTAGAGATGTGACGTAATATTTTCGACAGCAAAATCAATATAATATATATCTATTTTCAGATCATACGAGCCAAACGTCATCAAATGCTAGAAGAAAAAAATAAAACTTCTGAAGAAGGTAGGTACGCTGGCAGACAAACTCCGAAACTAATATAGAAGAGAAAAAAGTGCTAATGCTCACTAATTAAACTTTATTTAAAGTCAATATCTCTTCTAGGGTTTATCTCTTCCCTTAAAATAGAAATATAGTCAGATATAACTATTTATATGTCAGAGAAAAACGAAGGAAAAAAACTTGAGAGCTGTCAAGGGACACCCGGATGGAACGAAGTTTATTTATTATCAACAAAAATAATCGTCGCGACACCACACTGTTCAATGTGAAATAGAAAGACGAAACGAAAATATCTAGCTTGCTTTCTATAATGCTGGGCTCCATTAGCGGGCTACGGCGAATATTCGTGTTAACACGATAATGGGGTCGCGTACATCGTGTCATCGCGAAGTATTCGGGCGAAGACGATGTAGCATCGGGGGCGGGCTACGGCGAATATTCGTGTTAACGCGATAATGGGGCTGGGTACATCGTGTCATCGCATCCATTTTTAAATTACGACCTACGTCTCGGCCGCACAGTTGGGAATTGAACAACACAATCCGGCACGATACATCGCGTCAACTCGACACGAATCTTCGCCCGCTAGTGGAGACAGGAACATCGTGTTCGGGCGAACACGATGTTTTTGTCGCGACAACGCGACACGAATCTTCGCCCGCTAATGGAGCCCCAGCATAAGAGAGAGAGACTGACAGAGAAACATGCGCACGCCAGAGAGAGACAGACATGCGCGGCGCGCATGTTTCTCTGTCTGTCTCTATCTGGCGTGCGCATGTTTCTCTGTCAGTCTCTCTCGCGCATGTTTCTCTGCCTGTCTCTCTCTGGCGTGCGCAAGTTTCTCTGTTTAACAGCCTCCGTGGTCTAGTGGTTTGAGCGCTCGGTCACCTGATTGCCCGAAAAGAAAGATGATTCCGTGCTTCGGAGGGCACGTTAAGCCGTCGGTCCCGGTTACTTTCTACGGATAGTAGTCGTTACATGAGCCATGTCAGAGGCCTTTGGCGGCTCAATAACTCTGACACCAGGATTGGTCAGATTGACCATTCACTCGATGAAGAAGAAGAAGTTTCTCTGTCTGTCTCTCTCGCGCATGTTTCTCTGTCTGTTTCTCTCTGGCGTGCGCAAGTTTCTCTGTCTGTCCCTCTCTGGCCTAAAAGATGTCGTTAACATTTTTTCCGTCTAGCCCCCTTTCGCAACGCGCGATAAGGAACTTCGTTCCAAAAACTTTGTCTTGGCAACATTGGCATTAAACCCTTACTAGGTTTATATTTTCTCTCCCAATAGACGAACCAACTAGAAAATCGTTTCTGCAACTTCTGATCGAGTCGAGTGAGAGTGGGGGCGGGTACACCGAGACGGAGCTTCGGGAAGAGATTGTGGTGCTCGTGCTGGCGGGGACGGACACCACGGCCGTCGGGACCTCGTTCACGGCGCTCATGTTGGCGCAGCACCAGGATGTGCAGGAAACACTTTATAGGGAGTACGTCTTGTCTCTCTATCATTAGTTAATTGTTGCTTAGGAAATGAAATTACCTACTTCCTAGCTATCGATAACGCCTCGGTGGCATTCGCCTGCCAAGCCGGAGGTTCAATTCCCGGGTCGAGCGAAAATATGTTTCCTACTTTTCAGGTATGGCTCTATTAACATGCCATATGATTTATTTTTTCGAAGATCTTTCTCTAAGAAAATTTGCGGTAAATAATGACTCTCTTATTGTCTGCAATTTTTTTACAAAACTTATGTATCTAATACATCACGTTCTAGGATTCAAGATATATTCGGAGAGTCAGACCGGCCGATATCTGTGGAGGACTTCCCTCGGCTGAAGTACCTGGACGCCGTGATCAGGGAGTCGCTGCGGCTGTACCCGCCCGCGCCCATTATTGTCCGGAAGATTACTAAGGATGTCACGTTGCGTGAGTCTTGTATAAGGGCGTATTTTATCAATAACTTAGGAATTACAAGTTCCGAGTATTTTCTCTTACAGACTTTTAATAGATATACCTTTTATACCTAAGTACCTTCGCCACACATGTAATCGCTTAACAGAAGGCTGGTGTATTGGCTATAATACATTAATTAATTTTCTGCGCTTATTCCTCCTAACTGATTCTTTAGTGAGCCTTTTCACAGCAACCAGTTATTATATGGTATTATCTACTTATTAATGTTACTATCTAATTTATAAAGAAAGTAAGCTCGAGTAGGGTAGAGATCAACCCTGGTGTTGGACTTCTTAGACCGCCTGAAGGCCTCCGACATACTTTATCGATTGAGACAATTTTACGTACCCTTTGAACCACGGTAGTGCTCAGATACAAATTCCACTATCGGCCACCCATCCAAGTAGGGGGAGTCGAGCTGCCCGTTGCTTATCAATGGCAATGGGCTAACATCGCTTACTACTGAGCATGAAGAATAATAGAATAAGAGTTCAGCCTCACCCGCACACACTGAGTGACTGACATAATTTCTCCAACTGTTCCAGCATCTGGGCTAGTGCTCCCCAAGTCAGTGGGGCTGGCGCTGAACCTGTGGGCCATGATGCGCAGCCCCGCGCACTGCGGGCCCGACCCGCACGGGTTCCGGCCCGAACGCTTCCTCGAGGGTACGCCGCCCTTCTTCGCCTTCAGCGGGGGACCTCGCGCGTGTATAGGTAACGTTTATTACATTACACTAACCTTTTTCTGGGGCCCTACCTCTCAGCTCTCTATTTTTTTCTGTAAGTTCTTACTAGGTACTTCCCTGTTTTTAAATTCAATACCCTGTCCTGTCACCAGGGTTCGAGAAATCGCGTAGAGCGTAGGTAGTGTATTATAGGTCCGTAATTGGCACCTTCCAAACATTATGCCAACCAGATGTACTTCGTAGACAAGAAACAGATAATAATAATGTATAACCAATATTTATCATTTTCTTTTACTGTTATGTTCACTTTTAATGTAAAGTAGTAAATATTAAAAGTCCTACAATACTTACATAGGTACTATTTGAGTGTGCGAATGGAGAAGGCAAAAGAGTCAAAATATTACTATCAAATGCACCTACAATCCGAGCTTAGGTCATATATATTACACTAGTTTTTATTTCACTTCAATCCATGAAGTATTTCCGAAGTTATAACGACGAGAAGTTCAAGCCCTTTTTTGAATTTCCGAGATTAGGCGCGCTTACGCTTATGAAGTCTTGTGACGTCACAGCCGCGACCGCAAGACGGGCGGGGCGCGGGCGGTCGTTTGAGTTTTAATGCGCAGCGGCGCGGGCGTGCGCACGAGAGCGCGACTGCCGAATGAGGCAGTCCGGTGACGTCATCGCCCGCGTTTTTAAAAACCTACGCCGAAAGCACTTTGATCGTTTATAGAGATATGGAAAAAGTAAAACACAGTTTTACTTATAATTTTGTATGGATTTATTTGGTGTGTAAAGTAAAAAATGTTTGCCTTCTCCATTACCTTGTATTGTAGTACATAAGAAATATTATAATAAATATAGATTTTATAATTAATGTATGTGTTCCAAACAGGATATCAGTACGCAATGACATCAATGAAGACCGCAGTTACAACTTTACTCAGAACATACAAGCTGTTGCCTGCGACTCCGGTCGTTGACAAACAAGCACAACTAAAAGTTAAGTTCGACGTCATGATGAAATCTGTAGATAACTTTATTATTAGAATCGAAAAGAGATAAATAAAGTACCTTTTTTAACATGGATACCTTAATAACAAATATAATAAGTTTGTTTTAATAAATCCAATTATGTAGATACTATAATTATCCTACTAATATTAATTACGAATTATTAGTTCTTCCTTCAGTAAAAAATCGAGGTGATTTTATGGTGGATTTGGTTATTTGGACTTTATTAAAAAAAATTACATCATAAGAACCAGCTATTTCGAAGCTAGTATCTGACGTCAATCGAATCTGTATGAAGTCAAAAGAATATTCATTAATGAATCAAATTCAGCCATCAAAGGTATTTTCCTATGAAGTACACCTATGGATTGCTATGAAGTTTCGAGTGTTCCCACTTTTTGATGAAATAAAAATAGTGCATATGAAAATGATCCTACTGTGCCGTCTCGCCTCCAGCGAGTGACTCGGTGGGTAGTAGACGACCCGCTTCGGGCAGCTTGGGAGGAGAAATGCTGTCATCTAAGCAACCTTCTGCTCAAGAAGTGTAAACGTACCATAACTCAGTGACCCCTTTCATTGAACTTAATAGTTGTAGAGGCGGAAGACATAAGGAGTTTTCGTTTTCCTCCATCGGATTTAAGACAACGTATAATTGACGGTAAAACTAGTTTATTAGTACATATATGACGTCATTGTTAAGCATGGCGTTTTTTGTAATGGTTATACTTAGGGGAAAAAACTTTTAACATAGTCGAATGAATACACAACTGGGACTTAACGTGTCCTCCGCATTACGGTTGCGCTCAGATAGAAATGCCTTTATTGGCCAACTAAAAAAACCAGCCAAGTGCGAGTCGGACCCGCGCACGGAGGGTTCAATCACGGGGAGCCCCCCTTGAATATTTGTTTTATTTTATTTTTAGTATTTGTTGTTATAGCGGCAATAAAAATACATCATCTGTGAAAATTTCAACTGTCTAGCTATCACCGTTCTTGAGATGCAGCCTGTTGACAGACGGACGGACGGACGGACGGACAGCGTTGTTTCAGTAATGGGTCCCGTTTTTACCCTTTGGGTACGGAACCCTAATAAACATACATAACAATCGCGATAAGTTAACATTCCCGATAATAATGTTCTAGTAGCACCTCGCGGTAGCACCCGTTCCCTGGGTAAATTCGGGATGACATGTATTGTATGTGTTTTCTGATGTATTGGTGTAGGTACCTAATATTCATCCAAATCCGTTCAGTAGTTTTTGCGTGAAAGAGTAACAAACAAAATAAAGTGACCATACGTCCCGTTTTAAACGGGACTGTCCCATTTCGGTTGTTTGTCCCGGTGTCCCCGGGAGGCTATCCAGGACGCAAAAATGTCCCGTTTTCTGAAATGGCGAGGAAAATTGGTCAAAGGCCATGCGTCCTCACAACCGGGGTTGTATTTGTGGTTCGGGATTTGGTAATAAATAAAACATTTTGATAAAAATTACGAAGTCGGAGTTTGGGAGCTCCAGAGTTGAGCTTTGCCATTGTTAGGTAAACAACCGCTTGAGATTAACCGATTCAGTGACGCACATTTTAAAACACTTACCTACCTAAAAATATTTAAATACTTAATTAGTGGGAACAGTAATTGTGGCAATTCATATCAAATAAAACGGTCTCAGAATAACACAATTTTTGTTTTGTTTTGAGGCCGTAATTAGATAAAACTAGCAGCGCCCCGCGGTTTTACCCGCGTTGTGCCCGTTCCCGTGGGAATTTCGGGATTTTTTATACTTAAAAACCTTCCTCATGACTCACTCTATTTAAAAAAAACCGTATCAAAATCCGTGCATAACTTGAGTACAGCATTTGAGTTTATCGCCAACAGACAGACAGACAGACGCGGCCGGGGACTTTGTTTTATACTATGTAGTGATTATAACCACCTACAGTAGCCAGCATTTAAGTTGGAAGATGCGCTCAAAAGTTTAGTATTTTGAATCAATAAAGTGTCTCTTTCCTTGTGTAATTATAACTTTAACTAGCCGCGCCCCGCGGTGTTACCCGCTTTGTTCCCGTTCCCGCGGGAATTTCGGGATAAAATA
Organism: Cyclophora albipunctata; assembly: GCA_963082685.1. NCBI lineage: Eukaryota > Metazoa > Arthropoda > Insecta > Lepidoptera > Geometridae > Cyclophora > Cyclophora albipunctata. The sequence continues at coordinate 5,903,012 of OY720116.1, read as the reverse complement.
TATCCCATGTGTTATTCTGATGTATAACCTACATTACTGTAGAGTTTCATCCAAATCCGTTCAGTAGTTTTTGCGTGAAAGAGTAACAAACATCCATACATCCATACATCCATACATCCATACATACAAACTTTCGCATTTATAATATTAGTAGGATTGTGTAGGCACTCTAGGCTACTACGTACTCTGTCCAAATAGGTACTTGAGCTGGCTGTACATACCGTCCGCGTGCCCGAGATTTCGTCTACCAACTGAATCCCTGAAACTTAAATCTCGCGATATTTTTTGTAACTGTCTATTACTTATATATAAGTTGGTTGATTTCCGGCCGCCTTAGTCTCACAAATCACAATGTTGGTGGTAGGACTCGTGCTGTTAACTCTGTTCTTGTGGTTAGTTTACTGGGCTCTGTATAAAGATAAGCAAATGCTGGAATTAAGTGCCAACTTGAAATCGGATATTTTAAGTTTACCATTTGTGGGACAATCGTATATTTTTTTGGGTGACGATGAAAGTAAGTACCTATACCTACATTTTGGAATATTTAATACCATCAAAAACATAACATATAAAAAAGCCAAGTCTCGCTACTCATTTCTTCTAACAAGTTGTGAGATCCATGAATACCATGTTTTAAGGTTAGGTTAGGTCCTAATGTTTTAAGCTATTATTTATGCATAGTGATCAATGTTAAAACTTTTGTTTTTAAATAAGTAGATTGACTTGGCCATCGCATAAATTTCTTTGAATTCTCTCGATCGAATACCTTGTGAAAATGTTTAACGCTCTTTCTTAGATCCTATTCGTATTAATACAGGAGCAACTCGGATGGAGCCCCAGGTACACTGCGCGTGGCCCAACAATGTTTACTGTTATATGTTACACTACCCTATAAGTATATATATTGTCTTTAAATACAGATCACATGAAAGCCTTCCAGAAATTAGGATCAGAAGCAATTAAATTTGGAGGACTGACAAAATTATGCCATGGAAATTATTTAATGGCTGGTTAGTATTATGAGATATGTGTAAGGTCAAATAAAACATAAAAATATCTACTTAGTACTTACTTATACTATTAAAAATAAATAAGATTTCAATCTCGTTTCAGTTGTAGCGGACCCAAGAAATTTTGATGTGATTTTCAAATCTTGTATCGAGAAGGGATTTCTTGTAGATCACATAAGATTTATCACCGGTAACGGTTCTCTTTTTGCTCCAGGTTAGTATGTTAGAGTATAACAATGTATTAGTAATAAGTAATATCTAGGTACACTAGTCGAGGCCGCGGCGGCGGCGCATTTCGGGCGCCTCTTCTTCGCTCGAGAAGCGACGCTGTCGCATCTCTTGAGTGAGCGCGCCCTAACAGTCACCTACCCAATCTATACATACTACATCTATTCTCTGTGTTGTGTTACAGGTCAAATATGGCGCCCTCGCCGTAAAAAGTTAGCTCCATTATTCAGTTTGAAGACATTACACAGTTACATGCCAATATTCGTCCGCCAGAGTGACGTCATGGTGGACGCGCTCAGGAAAGTGAACAACGAAGTAATTTCTATTTGGAATTACTTGACCACCTTCACAATGGATACTATATTTGGTAAATTAATTTATGTATTACCTATCCACGGAAGAGGGAAACAAAAAACGTGGGAATGGCTAAGGTGCTAAGTGACAACTCTTCAGAGTTCCATAGTCTAGAAGGAACCCTTATAGTTTGGCCATGTCTGTCCATTCGTCTGTTCGCACTATTGCTCAGAAACTGTTAAAACTGTAATTCGACATATCAATCAGGTCGATAAAATGATAGAATAAATTGTTTAAAGGGTACGTCTCCTGCATAAAATTTGTTCCAACAAAAATGAGCAATCTTGTAAACAAATAATACGAAATTTTATTCACAGATGACACATATTCCAAAAAATATAAATAATCTGGATCATACTCCACACTTTTTCACAAATAGTTAATATGAATTTTATAACATTTTCATATTTTTTTCAAAAACATCGAAATTATAATATTGATGAATTAATGAAAATAATCTGAAGAAAACAAAAATGCCCTTCTTAAACTATGCCCAATAGTGATGAGAAAATAATTTGAACAGATTATGAATTAACTTTCAGGTCATTCAAATCGTATCTAATCTTTAAAATTAATCAAGCCCACACAATTTTAAATATACATAGTTAAAGTTCAACTAAATACATAATTCTGAAATAAAGGCGTTCAAACATAAACAATAAACCCTTCAGCTTTATTATAATGTAATAGATTTCGAATTATCAAATAATGTTGTGTAGGTTACTCATACATTCCTATGTTATTTACGTCCGTCATATGAACTTAAGATTGAAATTATTTTTAGAGACAATGCTTGGTATCCATTTGAAAACTCAGAATGGTCTGAATCTAGAAATTTTAAAAGCGATAGACGATTTAAGCCAATCAATATCCAAGAGACTGGTCCAGCCGTGGCTTCAAATCGATTTCATTTACCAATTTTTGCCGAATTACAAGGATGATTTGCGAAATAAGAAATGTTTATACGATTTTATTGCAAAGGTAACACACTTTTACTCAATCTATTGCTTTTCTTTTAAAACAAAGTAAATATTATTTTTATAGTAACTAAGTACGAGTAGTTAGTTACTAATGTATTTTTGAAATTGTAAAGTAAAGTTAGTTTCGCTATGCTCGATTCTCGCTATGCACTGATCATTAAATACCTACCAAAAAGTGCCGCTTTGCTCTGAATTTCTCAGTGCTACCTTGGAAGGTACAATTCGATAGAAAAGTGTTTCTAAAGTATACTCTTAGCTAGCCTAGCTAAGAATTGCGTATATTTCGATTAAAAATATAAAAACGCTATGAAACATAAATCAACTCAAAATCATGAGATTAAAACTAGCCAGGAAAATATATATTTTCAGATTCCAAAGTTACACTTCCACTGCATTTAAGATCACTTCTTTTATTATACACATTGCCAGACAACAGTTCTTTTATTTTGTCTTACAAAATGGTAATTGTGTCCGGTATATAACAGGGTCTTTCCACCACGTCTACTATCAATTATTGTATAATTTTTAACCGGACCACGGGAAGAACTTGCGTCCGACATGATTGCAGACGTAGTTACTAACGAACTAACCTAATTATGCTTATCAGTAAAATAAAGATGCACCAAAACCGCAATCCTACTGTCTCTTTCTAATCAAGGACAAAAGTTAACACTCAGGTACAAATTCCCGGAAGAGGTAACCCAAAAAACTCGTTGTTTTGGTGTTGACGGTTTAAGCTATGTGTTGATTAACACGAATAGGTACTGTTTACTAGTTATAGTTAGTGAAACTAGTAAGAGAGTATTTATTTAAATTTTTATTTATTTAAACATAAGCATTTTCCTTTCGACAGTCCAAGAATCTGATTCCGTGCATAGCGGCACTTTTTGTTAGGTAGGTATTTTATGATCAGTGCATAGCGGGAATCGAGCATAGCGAAACTAACCGTATTCGAGTCTCTCATCTCTGTTACAAATTTCATTCAGATCCAATCCGTATTTTTTGCGTAAAAGGGGAAAATCATCCAAACATCATAGGTACATCCAACATTCATTCATCCAAAATTCCCGAAATTCGCAGGGGAACGGTCACAATGCGGGTAAAACCGCGGAACGCTGCTATTATTATAGTAGAATGCGATTCCAAAGTTTTTATTTTTATACAAATGAATAAAGTGATACATAGCTTCGATTTTATAGCTACACATACCTTGCAATTTGTAATGCATACGCTTTGTTAGGGTACGAACGCACAGGCAGGCGGTAAGCTTGGCGCCTAGAGCCTCTAGCAAGTCATCTAGATAAAACGCACGTTCCCGAATGTTCGCAAACGGCCACACTGCGCGCTTGGCGCCTTGCCCTGGCTACCTGCTTACCTACCTAGAATGGCTCCTAGGCGTCAAGCAAGCCGCCTGTCTGAGCGATCATACCCTAACGGAGGCGAATTGATTACCAATTGCAAAGTATGCAGCTATTAGATCGCCGTCTGTGCGTTCGTATCCTTTATCAAATTAGAGTTACTACCATTTCTATACTTACTATGTATCAACAGGTCATCGAAATGAAACGAAAGGAATTGTTGGAAGGAAAAGATACATCAGAGGAATGTAAGTACCTACTTGATTTAAGAACCCCAAACCTTGCTTTCTTACACTCCACACTTCTACTACTTCTACTCTACAATATAAAGTCAGTTCGAGTAGGTTAGTACCCAACCATGAGATGGAATTTTTAAATCGCATAAAGCCTTCGAAATGGTGTGATGATTGAAACAACCTACCTACAATTTTGCGTGCCCTCCGAAGCACAATAGCGTTCAGATAGAAATGCCACTATCGACCACCCATCGAAGTAGGGGCCAAAATGATCTACCATCGTTAGGCCAAACAACGTAACGACTACGCTACACTACATTCCAAATTATTTATGGCACAGTAGATAGAGCTTGCTTCGATGAAAGGCCAATTAATCGAATAACCCGAGAGTAATCGGGATTTAATAAGCGTAGACATCACTTTGAAGGTGGACAGGCCAATACTAGTATTTATATCTGACTGAACGCTGCCAAATTGCCAATCCGTAGAAAATCACGTTAATTTAACTTTGAAAGTGGCGTCAACCTTTCACCACTAAGTAGCATTCATGATAACAACAGGACTTATTGTATTGTTCGTCTAATTTATTTATAGGCCTAACAGTAATGGAGCAACTCATTTTAAAAGATTATGATGCATCCGAGCTTGAGCTCATTGAAGAAGCCGTGGGACTGGTCGTGGCAGGCAACGACACGACGGCGGTGGGCACCTCGTTCACCAGCGTGCTGCTCTCCGTGCATCAAGATATCCAGGACAAGGTTTACGACGAGTAAGGACATCTTACATTTAAGGCTAGTCTATTGGCCTCTAGCACACTGGCCACATGAGCCAGTGAACATTCTGCTAAAATTACAATGTTCTTAATAAAATAAGTTCATTCATAATTAATTCAAAATCTAGTGTATAGTAACAACTGTGTGTCGTGTGTGTATTGTATTTGACCTCTTGCGATTTCACATAGGTAACTAACTACCTAGTTTCTAAAGTAAATACCTAACTATCGAGATTTAAAAAGATTTATACAAAATTTCATCCCCTTAGGGGTGGAATTTATCAAAATCCTTTCTTAGGGGATGCCTACGTCATAGTAGCTATATGCATGCAAAGTCTCAGCCCGATCGGTTTAAAATTGACAAAGTTTCATACAAACTTTCATCCTGTATTTCATCCCCTTGGGGGTAGAATTTATCAAAATCCTTTCCTAAGGGATGCCTACGACATAGTAGCTTTATGTACCTATGCAAAGCCTCAGCCCGATCGGTTTAAAATTGACAAAGTTTCATACAAACTTTCATCCCCTATTTTTTCCCCTTAGGGGTAGAATTTATCAAAATCCTTTCTTAGTGTGCACTTAAGTCACTTGAAGAACCTTCCTGACAAATTTCATGTTTCTAGGTGTAGCGGTTGAGGCTGTGCGTTGATTATCAATCAGTCAGTCAGTCAGTCAGGACTTTGAATTATATATATATAAGTAGATACTATTTTTTTATATGTATATATAAAAACACGACTTAACAAAGCAACGTCTTTACGTCAATAGATGTAGAAACACTAAACGCGTACGCGCGCTATGGTTTGGTTACTGTATGCGCGAAGAGGGGATGTGAAGGGAGCGGGAAGGGACCAGCACACCCGGCGGCAAGATGTGTTTTGTCATTATTTAGGGTCTCAGGAATAAGAATCCGGTCATAGTTGCCGTCATCACTCGGATTTTGCATACTCAACTACCTACCTCTAGCGCCTGGACTAATACCTATTAAACATTATGTCAAAAATCATTAATTAACTTTTCCGAAATGCGGCAATAATTAACTATACAATGTAAAATGCAAGACATTAAAATAAACTAAATATTTTTAATTTCTTAGATTGCAGACTGTGTTTGGAGATTCAACTAGACCTATAGAAGTGTCTGATCTGCCTCGACTAAAGTACCTAGAGGCCGTAATAAAGGAAACCTTGAGGCTTTATCCTCCTGGGCCAGTAATCATTAAAGAAACCAGTAGCGATGTCCAATTGCGTAAGTGTTCAAATTAGTTAAGGTAATAAAAAAACAACAAGACCAAAACCAAGCAGTATAACTAACTACATAAGGATTTCAGCCAGAACCTATTCATGTCATAGACCTTATACTGGAATGTCTAGTCTAGTTACTGACCTCTATTATATATAGAGGTCAGTGAGTCTAGTTAAAGAAACCTCAAATTAGATTTAGATCTAGAATAGTAGGTACCTATACCATGAGTCATAGGAGCGCGGACGCCACGCCGATTGTCATTTTCATAAATCATCAAAATCGTTCGATGTGTTTGCTCTAGTGCATCAGAAACAAACGCACCCCCACATACTCGCATATCTACATACATACAGACACATACGACTATTGAACTCATTACAGTGCCACCAACTTAACTGTTCAGGTGGGCAAAATGGGAACTACAGCCGCGTCATATTGAATCTCTCTCTTAGTTAGGCTTTATATGATTGATATTGTAGTTTCTTAAATTTTAATGATATCTATAGACTGACTTGCAAGACATGTTTTAATTACCTTTGTTTCTTGGTGAATTTCTTATATTATGGCAAAACCAAATTCTCCACTAGCGACGCTGTCAACTGAACAGATAAGATGGTCGGACTGTACCATCCTTGCTCCGCGCATTAGGGTATAAATAACCAAAATTCGTAGTTTTATACTTTCCGAATAAACTTTTAACCTTGTATTTATTCCAACATAAGCTTCAGGTCTCACGATCCCTAGAGGATGTGGTATCCTGTTCAACATTTGGGCAGTTCATAGAAATCCTACGATCTGGGGGAAAGATGCAGAGGAATTTAAACCCGAAAGGTTTCTTCACGGCACCTCGCATATGCACCCTGCCGCTTTCATGCCCTTCAGCTACGGCGCAAGAGCATGTTTAGGTGAGTTGAACTCAAAAGTAACTATGTAATAGGAAATTGGAAAAATAACATTGCCCCATTGGTAACGGTTAAGGCAACTCAAGCTGTCAACAGTCGTAGGATGATAAAGAATGTCTTTTACAGGACAGCAATACGCCATGATGTCGATGAAGGCTGTCTTGGCTTCAATGCTGCGGGAGTTCAAACTCCTCCCAGCGAACAACACTATAAAGCTGCCTCTGAGAGTGAAGTATGACATCATGATGCGGCACACTGATAACTATATGATAAGAATTGAGTCCAGAACATCGCATGTCGTCAGGAGTCAGGCAATTCATTAAGCATTGTCAAACTGGGTGTTTTATTATGACATTAATAACATATTTTTAATTTCAATTGGCATTTTTCCTTATAATAATTATAAATTTATATAGGTATATAATATAAATATATATAAAAAAGGATACTTAACTACATGCTAAGAACTAAGAATTGAGCCCAGAACATCGCGAAATATTACCATATATATTATACGATATTTATATATTAAATATCGTATTTGACATAATAATAATAGTAAATTAAATAAATTAATAAATAAATACTTGGACAAATTCACTCACGGTTAATTAGACCCAAAGTAAGCTCTAAGCTTGTGTTATGGAATCTAACTAACTGATACTACTACATATACATACACAAATACTTTATAAGAATATATAATTGACACCCAGACGTCGTCGCCAACAACTATGTCTTCACATATTGTTGACTCCGGGCGGGGATCGAACCCGCAACCCCTGACACAGTAAGCGCTCTCACTGCCACTGTGCCAACGGGCTTGTCATAATATATCAAAAGCGCGAGTATCGGGTCCCTGCCTGGTCGAACTTCAACGGCATACTTTTCAGTTTATAATAAGGTATTCTGTGGGCATACTAATTACTATCCTATCTCCCCGGCCTGAGGCCGATCCATTTCCCCGCCCGCCTCGTTCCGCTACCGTGTGCCGTATCCAAAAATGTATGAATTTTGACTAGCTCGTAAATCCCTGTCCAATGCAGCTGAGCCATGCTGAGCAGAGATTTTATGCTCCGCTCCGCCGGCTCGCTTCGCGTCAATGGACAGGCACCATTACGATGGCTCGTAATATGACAACAGATTCATTAGTATCACATTGAGAGGTTATACAATTTGTGTATTCACGTTTTTAGTTAATAATAAAAAGAAAGACATTTGAAATAAGGTTTTTTTAATTATTTTGTCTAAGAGTTCTTATCTAATTAAATAAAAAATCACAAAATGAAAGCTAGTCATAAAATCTTTCCTTTTGTATTAACAGAAGCTATATTACAGTACAGTTAAAATTTACATTTTATAAAATAGTATTAAATACATGTTGTTAATGTAATAAGAATAATTGCTAATATTTACAAGTCAACTATACATTTTATTAAATTAAAATAATTTAATAAACAGGTTATGTGGCAGTTCCCCCTGCCTATGTGTTTCCCTCAAAATCAGCATTCATTTCTTTTAAACTTCTTACTTGAATCAGTCACTATATCTTCAAGTTTCATTCTTCTTGATTTCAGAAATGAGTTACCATCACTTTCACTAATATTTTGCCTAATACAGTTTATACTGGATACATTTTGATTATGTACACTATGTTTTTTATCACCCAAAGTCTTATTCTTATTAACTATTATTGTATTTTGAATGTCTTTAACTAAGTCACTTGATGTGTGCAACTTAATAGGTATCAATATTTGATTTTCATTGTCACCCTTCTTGATGAATTCTTGCTTCACCATTTGAACCATAGATCTGTTTTCTCCATCACTTGACAGTCTGATAGTTTTTCTCAAATGAATTGTATCAGAAGAGTTGTCCGAGAAATTGCGCTTTACAACTATATCACCGGTGGGTATTTGCTTGAGATACAATGTTGGTCCCTCGGAATCTTTGCCATCCTTGACAAGTTTACTAGTACCACCTTTATCATTCTCTGAACCATCATCTGGACCATCTTCTGTTTCAACCAGTTTACCTAAAATAAATGGAAATATAGAAATAAAATAATCTATTTATTTAGTACCATTAATTAATTGTACTATATAAATTCATTCAAATAAAGAATTATTACCATTAAGGGTTGGAAATGCTATATCAGGGAGCGCTAAATGTGAGTCTGGATTGTATTTGTGCATGAGAGTCTTCAATAAATTTGAGATTTCTTCTCGTTTTCTAGTAACTACTATTTCATCAAACCAATTAGATAACTGTTTGATTGGAATACTGTAATCCAAAATTGGATCCTGAAACAAAAACCACTGGTCAGCTGCTGTTGTTAATATAAAATGCAGCGAAGACGACGGATTATCCTCTGGGGATGGTCTGCCGATAAAATATAACACTTTATATTTCTAAAAAGTACAAAGTACTACAGTTTAACAGACAGACTTAAGTTTCCCGAGGACAGCCTCTTGTCTGCGCAAGCCTTAAGATATTATGTTAGCTAGCTTTGAATTTCCAACTTACTTTGAAAAATTGTTCAACATATTGGAGCAAGTAAAGGCCACAATCTGTGAAGTTATTTTGTTGCGGTATTTTTGGACAACTTCCTTTTATAGTATCCTTATTGTAAACTTTATGTCCTGATACCTAGAAATAAAAAAATATTTTATTAGATATTCAAATAGATTATGTACAGTCACGTGCAATGAAATGTATAAACGGGCAGATTTGCAAATAAATGTCCACTCTGAAAATTTCAAAAACATATAGCCACTTAACAATTCATACTATATACCCACCTTAGTTTATAGTTTAGGCCCATCTCGTAGCCAGATTTAGTAGCTAGCTACGAAATGAGAAAAGTGTTTTCCCATCTTGTAGCTAGCTACTAAATGGGAACGATCTATTCGGTAGGTTAGGGTTATTTTTTTTTTTACTAGTTAAAATCCTAAATCTTGGACTTTCGAATTCCTATTTCGTAGCCAGCTTCGAATCGGGATTATTTCTCCCATTTGGAAGCTAGCTACCAAATCTGGCTACGAGATGGGCCTAAACCGAGTTTATCACAATAATGTATACATTTTTGGCAAAAATATGGATATGTATATTCACTATTTTGACAAATGGGTATTAATTTCAATAACATGTACACAAAGTAATTTTCCATTTAATGTAAACAATATTCATTTTTGTCTTTTAAATATTGTTATGAAGGTAGCCAGGATGCGGAAGAAAAGCCTCTTTGGGGGCAACAACTGAAAAAAAAGACTTGACTGACAGGTAATAACCATAGAGATATAGAGAGATACCAACCTACGCGCTGAATACGAAATCTAGTGTCCCACACACACAAAGTAATCAAAATAAAAATAATACTTCGCGTTTAGTGTGTGTCACGCACATAGGTAGGTACATAGTTATATAGAAAAGGACAATTTTTATTCTATTATCATATTACCTCCGAAACTCCCAAAATTTACCCCAAAAATGGGCATATAATGCGAGAGCTAACAACACTACGCGAGGGACTTTGTACTGTTTTTGGACACAGCGTGTAGCTTGCAAATATATTTGAATGCTACTTCTGGTTCTTCTGTATTCTGAGTACAACATACATTATTGTGAGAAACTCGGGTGGTTATATAGTATGAATTGTTAAGTGGCTATATGTTTTTGAAATTTTCAGAGTGGACATTTATTTGCAAATCTGCCCGTGTATACATTTCATTGCACGTGACTGTAAGTCAAAGTTTTATACAAGAATATTAAAGTGTGAACATACTTTAGCCTGATATTCACAGGTTAGATAGTCCCTTAAGGTCGCCACTACTCTTGATCTGGAAGCCCCGGCCAGCGAATCAAATATCAGAATACATGGTCTGAAAAATATATAAATAAGGTAATTCAAATAAACAGATACCACATAATAAATTATTAAAACATGGGACAATCAATGTTTGCAATTCATTTGATGTTACTCACTGTTTTATCGGTTCATTTTTCCTAATACATGGTTGTGATGGTTGTGGTTCTATTTTCTTTTCAACTGCAATTTTGTCCTCCTCTTCATCTGAATCACACTGCATATCAAGATCACTTTCCTAGAACAATGACATGTTTTGGGTTAGTAATAAGTAAGACTGCACTCAGACCCTATATTAAAAAAATATTGTCATTAAAATACCTCAGCTTCTGCTTCATCCCGTTCACTGAGGTTATCGGAATCACAACTTAATGTAAGTTGTTCTTGTTTGGTCAATGGAGTGATTGTAGTGTTGCCTATTTGCATAGATGACCGTCGTTCTGCAAAGTTATAATATCAGAATAGTAATAAACTTACTTACTAAAATTTTCCAATAGTAATGCAATAAAATAAGGGGTAATGTATCTGTATAACATATACGATGAACAAAAGTTCCTGTGAACAATACCTCTTCTCCATAATTTTAAGAAAGTGAGCAATACTGCAGTATGCAGCATATTTCAACTGACCTTTCTTCCTTATTTCCTGTGGTGTAACAGTTCTGTTATCGATCATACTCCGGCATCCGTCCAAGCTAGGAAAGCAGATGATTGCCACAAACCAATGACAATTCTCATTGATAGGCACCACAATGTAATCTTTATCGAAAATGTTAACATTTTTCGTCCACGTCTTGACCCGGGCGTGGCGCTTCTGTGCAGGAGTCAGGCTACTATCCCACTCATGAGGGTTTGAACTCTTATTCACTTTGCTGGGTTTAGTTGTTAGTCTTTTGTAAAAGAAAGTACTAAAAATGTGAGTTCTTTCTCTTTGTGATTGAGTAAGAACATCATGAACAAGGTATTTCAAATAAAAATCAATAATAACATCATTTAGAAACTGATCTTGGGCAAGGCACATGTAGTCCTCGGTGTTTATGGGAATACCACCCTTCCCTGGTGGATATATTAATATTTGTCTAATTTCAGCCGGATTGGAACTGAAAACAAGAAAACTGAATGAATTATTTACGAAATTACTTCAAAAAATTAAACTTACTGTCCATAAGATATTGATTAAATACCTTTTAGCTCCAGAGGTGGATGTGACTGTAACAGACCTAGTGGTCATTTTTGTGACATTGTTGGTTTCTTTAGGGCATGTCCGAACCAAAATATCATTAGCTTCACGAGAGTTCAATTCATCCATAAGATTGCCAAATAATGCTTTTAATGCTATTTTGTCTTCTTCATTGATGGTTTCAGGTAATAACGTGATCCTTTTGAATGGGTCTGATTTTGACATTGGGTCATAGTATGGAGCTGTGGAATTATTTTTTTATAGAATCATATAAATGATAACAGACACTGCTTTTATATCATGGGATTAAAATTGAACAGATACACTCATCAAGTCACTAAGTAAATTGTTAAAGGATTTTTTTAAATTTACCTGTCTCATCTACCATGTCCAAAGATTTCCTGATATAGGCACCACATCTGCTCATTGTATATAGGAAGATTACTGGCAGACCTTTGCCAAAGTGTACCAAAATTCTGACAACTTCTTTCAACTGTATCTGTAAAGCCACATCTCGGGCTTCATACTTGAGTGATGGTGCTACTATTTTTATACCTTTGGCGGATATGTAAACCTAAAACAAATATGCCAATGTAATAAGAAAATTGATAAACAGTCCAGGATTAATAAAGCATTCATGTGTTGGCAAATGGCAGTTATGATTGAGAAGTCTGCGTCTGAAAACCAGTACAGCATTAGCTAAGACACCTTCTAATGCTACATATGTTCTTTTAATGTAATTTTGTACTTTGTCTTTTCGTATTCTTGTAATTGTAGCAATAAATTATTTTTTTATTTTAGAAGTAATTTGGGTTTAGCTCAACCTGTGGAGTTAAATTCAGCGGTTAATATTCTTGAATTGAAACTATGTTTTGGATACACTTTGCTTTTATTATCTGATGTTTTGGCACCTTTACAGGAATGGTAGTTACAGAAGAAGGTGTATAGGGGCCCAATTGTCAGATGTTAAATAAAAAGTGTATCCGTAAATATAGTTTGAAAAATGAGTAGTGTTCGCTTAAACTTAAGAAACCAGTTAATATTCTCTTCAACATAATGTGGTCACTTTTGCATGGTACTAACCTTTTCTTTAGGACTGTATCTGTAGGATCCAATGCGAATAGTTCGGCAATTGAGTGATGTCACAAATCCTTGCATGTTGCTTGGATTTATCTCTTCTCTGCTGCCATCTAATTAAAAAAAAGTATTTAAACTAATATTTGCTAAACTCCCAACATAAAATAGTAAAACCCTTAACTAAAAAAACTGTTGATTTAGAAATCTGGATTGCCTACTAATGTGTCCACATAGTGGGCAATAATTTGTATCATACTGTATGATACAAATTATATTACCATACCTGTAATGTCCCAATGATAGGCAAAGCAAAGCAAAGACCTGTCATCTCGCTGATGATATTATCATTGCAGCGAGAGAAGGAAACATTGCAGTTCTCTTGTAGTAATTTCATAAAAATTGCTGGAGTCATGTTACATACACATGACTCCGTCAAATATAATTGCAAAGGGGAATATGTGAAATAAAGTGTCAATAACCTAAATACCCAGTCAATGTTTGTCATTTAATTATGAAGGTTCACAAAACGTTATAACAATTTTTTTTACCGACATATTATTTTTATGTGTTTGTTGTTGGACCCCTGTAATTCAAATGTAATACAACAGTATGATATAATATAAAACTGGCGCACCCTTTATTCTCGTATTCTGACATTTAGTATTGTTATTTCACAACTATTAGTAGGTAGGTACGGGTATAGACAGATGGATGAATAGTATGTTCATATGCACCAAAGATGGTTTTCTAGTTGTATTGTCAGCCTTGCATTATGTGGTAAATAGGATTTTTGTAACTATCTAACATTAAAACATGATGCCAGTGTATATTATCGTTCTATGTCCCCGGAATTACCAGTTCCTAACACCCGTGCTAACAAATTTGGTAACCACTAGGCATTTTGGTTATGAGCACAGCAAGAGTAGAGCAGCATCCGTTTTGAAGAGATACAAACTTTATTGATTTGAGTGAACCAAAAAAATCATAAATTGCAATACTAAACGAGATGTATAATCAGAAAACGTGGTATATAAATCGTATAACTCGGCATCAATGCGACACAAGGCGGTCAACAAAGCGTGCTCATAACGTTTTATACTGCCGACAGCTAGAGATGTACAAAATCAACGTACCTGATATTTTAACAAAATTATTAACGAACATTGATAAAATGTATACCACTTGTAATTTTAACAATTCACTTTTTTCTAAACTCTTCAAATTGAAATACGACATTAGTAAAGAAGTCTGGAGCCATCTTTTTTTGACAGTTAGAAATGTAAATGACAGTTACTTTGCTTGACAGCAAGAAAAAGATGTTTTTGAACGATTGAATGAATGAACGAGTGTTGCCATTCGAAAACATTTGTCTATTCTATGGTATGGAGAACCAGTCAAGTGTGAGTCGGATTCGCGCACGAAGGGTCCATATTTACAAAAAAAAAACGGTGTTTTTGGGAGCCCTATTATATTTTACTCTGTTTTTAGTTATAACGGCCACAGAATTCACTGTCTAATTATCACATTCAGACGGACGGATGGACGAACAGCGGACGAGAGGATAGTGTCCCATGAACGTTTAATTTAAAAAATATAATCGTACAGTGATGTGGAAACTGTCTGTTAATCTGTTATGTTTCACCCTTAATCCAACAGTTTTTGATGAATTTCGGACATGATATACCCTGGATATTATAGTTACATCCAACTGAACCCAATGTTTTGTATTGCTGCCTAGCAATTATTTTAAAGGTGGCTAGGAAACCATTATAAATATTGCAGATCCTTATTATTTGGCAGCATTTTAAATTGAGAATTCAGAATAAATGAAACCTAAAACCTAATCCGACTTTAAAATAATGTTTGATACAAATATTGCTGATTGTCTGTGGATATATATTTACTTACCATCAACATCCATGCCAATTACACTATCTGGTGTACATCCTTCGATTTCACTCATAGTAGGCTCCTTCAAGCTTA
Organism: Cyclophora albipunctata; assembly: GCA_963082685.1. Taxonomy (NCBI): domain Eukaryota; kingdom Metazoa; phylum Arthropoda; class Insecta; order Lepidoptera; family Geometridae; genus Cyclophora; species Cyclophora albipunctata. The sequence continues at coordinate 5,887,823 of OY720116.1, read as the reverse complement.
CATTTTGTTCATGCTGTAAAAAAACCTAACATATTATCCTTAAAATTATTACTATCTTCTTCTTCTTCTTCATCAAGTGGATGGCCAACCTGACCAATCCTGGTGTCAGAGTTATTGAGCCGCCAAAGGCCTCTTACATGGCTCAAGTAACGACTACTATCCGTAGAAAGTAACCGGGACCGACGGCTTAACGTGCCCTCCGAAGCACGGAATCATCTTACTTTTCGAGCAATCAGGTGATTCAGCCTGCAATGCCCTAACCAAACTAAGGAAAGTCTCACAAAGAGAGTTTTGTGAGATATCCCCACCGGGAATCGAACCCGGAACCTCCGGGTCGTGAGCCAGGCGCTCAAACCACAAGTTATTACTATACTCGTAACTTTGAAAAGGCCTGTGTACTCTCAAAGCTGGGTAAAGGCCTCTTTAAAAATTAAGCAGTTTTGTTTGTTACAATAATTAGGTATTATCAAATTTAATAGAATAGCATGTTGAAATCAACAAAACCCAACTTAATGCTAGGCTTGCAAATTATTTTACTATCATCCATCCTAGGAATAAGTGACCTTCGGTAGATGAGACCTTTTGTTTTATACTTAGTAAAACCATTTGCCAAGTTCGTAACTGGCAAATGCCTCTCACTGAGTTATTGAAACAATTAGACAAGGTTTATATTAAAACTGATATATACCTGGTTACTGATCATTGAACTATTTGAGTCTTCCTCATCAGAACTAAGTGTGAGAATGACTGGCTCTGGATCCGGTTGCTTTCCTCTTGGTTTTCTCACTCGAGTGGGTTTCTTTTCACCCATAGGCTGAATATAACATATAAACAGTTAGTAACATTCCAACAAAAAATATTGAACTTATTATATATATTTGCCGAAGAAACTTACCGTTTTATTGCCGATAGATTTCATGGATTTCAATAAATTAATCTTAATTCCTTCCCCGAGCGAACTGTAATTAAAATGTAGTATTAATATTACACGTGAGACGTAAAATATATTAAAATCGTAAGTAAGTAATGATACTTACCTGTTACAATTAATATTAACTTACTTTGGTTTTTCAATGACAACTTTTTCTGGTTCTTTCTTCTTTTGTTCCACTTTTTTGCTGGCTATAGGTACACCTTTAGGCTCTTCGGTGAATACTCGTTTACATCTGTGCGAAAAGATATCAATATTTACAAAGTTTATATGTTATCCGTTCTTTCCATTATGAATACTGATTTTCTAAATTATTATTGAGATTGACTCCGTGTATCCCATTTTAGTTTCATAGAAGATTATATATATAGATAGAATTTTCTTAATATATTATACATTTGTTATTTTATTTATACCTTTCACATCGGCTGAAATCGAAGCCCGTGTATCCACAACTCTTGCAAACTGCAAGCATTCCTTCAACGTGGCGCGGGGGCGGCGACCTTGGGCCGGGAGATTCTGGGTTCGTTACTAAAACAACGACAGAGTTGTAAATGCGATACATGTAAACAGTTAATATTATGTACTGCTCGCGTGACCTGGGGGAACTTTGGCTTGAAAAAAAAACCCTTCTTACCTTCTCATTAAAATGGTTTATACTTTAAATCAATCTTTCGAATCAATCTTTCGCTATCACGGCAAACCCAATGAACCAATTTGAGTAATTTAGACAAAAACTATATACACATTATAGATTAGGGCTTGACAAATAACTGCAATTTTTTATCTTAATATTCCCAGGGAAACATCAATGGCGGTAAAATCGAAGGTACAGCTAGTATACAATAATTCATATAGAAATCATAGCAGACACATATACTTACCACTATCTGGGCATTGCACTTTTTCGGGTGTAGACATGTCACTGCTCTGTGCTTGAGCGACAACAATGGGTGAACTTCGATTACTAATATCTCCCACTAACATCTGCGGAACGGAATATCGATTTAGTAGAGATTTTAACTCATTACATAAAAAAGAAAAGCTATAAATATATATTCACCGGATGATTTTCAAGCATCTCTTCAATTCTAGTGGTAGATCCTACTGATACAAAATAGTCTATTTCACTACTGGTATTCTGCATACATTGTATATGAGTATCTTCCGAAAAAGGAACATTAACCTGCAAACAAGAATTTATAAAAAGGGTAAGTATATAAGTAGGTAATACTAAACTAGGTTATAGTGGAAAATGTAAGTCTAACCTGTTCAAGAACTTCTTGAAGTGTACAACTCTCCTTGGGTAAGGTAAAAGTAATAAGTCTTTGTTCTCCATTTTGCAGGAATATTAACATTTTAGCCGACTGTGGTTCCGCCGCTTGCTCTGATGGGCCTTGAGAAACTTGGGCTTCATTGTTTTCTACATGAATATCAATAACTCATTAATAAATTGAAATTTAATTTACAGTTACACTTAAATTTTATATTGTCATCCGAAAATGCATCCTCTACACAAGGGAATCGTAATCACATAATACCTGTTTAATTATAATAATTAATTTTGATGCAATGCTAAATAGAGATAATTTTACAAATAACGTCTATCAAACGAGACAAATGATTAATAACAAGAAGTCATACCACATTGGGGAGTTTGTTGCTGAGCTTGCATCGGCGGCACTCTTTGAACTGGCCTCGGTTGTTCTTTGCTTCTCACTAGTGTCTGTCTACCAGTTTCCCTAAAATATACATAGACATGGGAGTTATACTACTTCAAAAGCACAAATGATCCCAATGACTCGAAATGCCCTGGACTTAGGTAAGCATGATTATTTTTAAACTTCTAAATACAAATCCATAGAGTGCTGTCAAAGGTCAAGGAACGCTGGTTTTACCCTTGTGCGACAAGCATCACTGAAGCCAAACTAACCAAATTGTATTTGATGTAAATGCACAGGACGTAATTTTACATTTTACTGTATTGTTTACAGCTCTCGGTGAAGCGTAACAGATTATAGATCTATGATATGGTAGGTTAAATAAACTAATAAAAGATACATACCTGACTTGTTGCTGTTGGACTGTCCTCGGCGGTTGTTGAAGTCGCTTATACTCCGCTAGGGTCATTCTCTGGCCAGTGGATAATGTGACAACTTGCCTTTCATCTTCAGTAGAGTCTGGCTCCATTAACATCTGTGTGAGCGATTGAGAATGTTGCATACGCGGTTGTTCATACATTGGTTGCTGTTGGTAGTTGTAGTTTATTGGTTGTTGTTGGGAGCTTGTGGCGTGAGCCGGCCGCGGTTGAGCGTGGAACTGTTGTGGCGATATGCCTTCAGGCACGGGCGGGTGTTTCTGCACGATAGCCGCGGTAATACTTTCTTCGAGATCGTCCATATCGTTCGCGTTGTTTGGTTGTACTACAACCTGTAATTTAGATATTTGACATGAATTTAGGCTCATATTAACTTGGATTGAAATAGGCATAAGCCTTGTGTTATATCTACAATTCATTAAAGGATTTCAAAAACAAAGAGTATCTTAATGTAGTTGGTATATTTTGATTTAACAAACCTTTTTAACCTGTTGAACTTGCTGCACTTGTTGTGGGTGAGGCGAAGATCTTTGCGGAATGGCTGTGAGCGTGTTCTGGGTGGTCATCGGCCCGTTTTGAGCGACGACAGTGTGCGGCGTCTGTCCCATTTGATTCTGCATGTTTTGAGTCACAATCGTGCCTTGTGGTGTGATAATCCGGGCCGACGGTTGAACTGGATTTTGCTGGTTCAATAACTGGGAGTGAAAATGTTTGTGAAAATAGAGTAAATACTTTTAATGCTAGTATACTAAACAGGCTAAATGGTAATTAATGCAACTGGTATCTTGTGATTCTTAATAGAAATTGTAACGTTTAAAGAACTTACGTTAAGAAACGATCATAACAGCACTAGAATTTGCTAGAGTTACGAGTTAGCTTGTTCTATCAATCTCAAAGAGCAAAAATGAGTAATTATAAGAACTAGATATGAAACCAGTTAAGATTAAATACCACATTTACAACAACGTAATTTGACAAATATATAGAGTGAGCACAGAGTATTTATTTGATTGTGGTGCGAGTTTGGTCAAACTCACTTTTATGGAATTTAGTAAAACCATTCTTAAATGAGGCTGTTCTCAAAATGTCTGGTAAATAAATTTATACCTGAGTGGTAGACAGTTTCATTTGGTTCATTTGCTGTTGATGGATGGAGTGTTGCGCCAACTGATGCTGTTGTTGATGAGCCGGGGGAATTTGTTGATTGATTTGTTGTTGATGCTGAAAACATGTCAAGCAATATTGTTTTTTATAGCTAGAATATTGAAGCTAAAATGTTCGAATTCGTATTTTTGTTACTTTTCATGAACAAAAAAAGTTGCCTCGGTGTGTAGTATTCCACATTCACGTTTATAAAACTATGACTACGTCAGAACTAGAAAAAAAAAAGAGAAAGACAGTAAGGAAACATAAGTATTTAGCAACGTTATAGTAAATGATCCGAGTAGTTACCTGTATCTGGTGGTGTATGGGGGTGCGCGGGCGCGGCGGACGCGGCTGCGCCTGCGCCGCCTGCGGGTTCAACAAGCGCGCGCGCGGCGCGCCCTGTGGGCAGCGAACAGTATAGTAACACATTCATATCATAGGACAGGATCGAGTTCCCGAACCGGGCGGGGAGGAGGGATAGTACCTGGTGCGGGTTGAGCAGCCTGGTGGCCATCATGGGCGAGGAGGCGGCGTGCGCGCGCGGCGGCAGGCGGCGCGCGCGCGGCCGCGCCCCGCGCACCAGCGTCACGCCCGCGCCCACCGCGCCCACCGCACCCACCGCGCCCACGGCGCCCACCGCGCCCACCGCGCCCCCGCCCAGCGCCGCGTTCAGCAGCCGCGGCGCCGACGCGCGCGCTGCGCCCTGCACCGACACAACACGTTATACAACTACCCACGAAGCTGCTTCGATCCGCCTGTGCTGTCCATCTCCTTCACACTGTTTGCGAGACCCAAACTAAGGGTGTGTTTCCATAGAAGCGGATCGAGCGGAGCGGAACTGAACGGAGCTCAATTGACTGATCGCAACTCCGTTTCAATGGAAACGCACCCAAAGTCTTAAGCTTGTAATATGAAATCCTAGCTATTGCCTACACATGCGCAAATCTATACTTCAAGCTGTCCAATTCAATTTAATAGATCACCAACAAAGTCTGTACATACAAATATGTTGGCTCCAGGAATTATTTGACCCACAGTCCCCAGTAACAGCTCTGACAAAACTTCAAGCCAAAGGACTTGTCTCTCGACATCTCGTTCCCGCATCAAGTCCACATCGAGTCCTCAAGTACATGCCCAATATTCGTAAGGAAAACTAAGTACTAAAGTGTCCCAATATAAAGAAAGGGGCCACTGGACTTTGATGGTGTTAATTGGAAGTTGGCAAATAAGGTACTTCGAATATCTATCCGTCGCTTTAATAGCAGTTCTTGCATCTACGGAGTTTGGACTTCACTATATGTAAATCCGCGAAATTTATTTATAGCTAACATAATCAAGTATTGCTTATTATACTACTAAGTTAAACAATTGTGAAGATGAACATACATCCTCACAAATGTTTACCTATACAATGTGTAACATAATACCCCTATAAGTACCGAGGCAGGGCATTCTACTCGTCATGGCGAACTACGTTTATTCTTCCCTAATTGATATTTCCAAGTTTTTCATTCATGTATTTACTTTTAAAGTTTCCTTCAGAAATACACTATCAAAAGGATGAGGCAACCCTACAACAGCTGTTTATTTGACCTTGAAATCAAAAATAGACAAAACATAGGTAGAAAAGTAAAGTATTGACATTTCAAAGAGTATTATTTAAAGAGGCCGTCATCAACAGTAGCTCTTAAGAGGCCCATACACGGTGAGATTTAACTGTACGATCCGTCGCGTCAAACCGATCGAAACGACGAATCGATGGTGTATGTCAAGATCGTTAACGATTTACTTAATCGAAAATGATGTCGGAAATCGCAACCAAAACATTTATTTGAACACGTCCTTAACATTCAGCTTCAAACAAGTAAATGATCGATCGTTACGACCAGTCGTTTCGAGTATGAGCGTCATTTTTGATGCGATCAATCGTCACGATTTTCATCAGATCGATCGTATAGACGAATCGTGCCGTGTATGGGGCCCTTTAGATACGCTATGAAATGAGGTTGGCAATCGACATATGATTATTTATGGGTAAAGTTTATAACCTTATTATTCTCTTTAAAGCTGTCAATATGTAAACAACTATTTTTAAGCTGATAAATTTGTTTGTAGGATTTAAATATTGTCTTCTTATGAAGTGATGTGTGGAGACTGTGGAGTGTCTTGTCTGTTGTGTACCTAGTGTTGTGTAAACTTAATCAATAATAACAAAATCGTGTCAATATTCAGTTGTTAAACCAGTGATATAATCGGTAATTTCAAAGTTTAGGTATGTGATTGAAATAATAAACCTAACAATGGATTGGCCGTGGTTCTACTTACCTACCAGTGCTACCAAGTATAAAATGGTACGTACCTACCTAGAGGTATTTTCATAAACCATCTAACATTTCTGCGTACACACGTGCAGTACGATAGTAGGTAATAAACATTTAGGGTTGTCGCAAATTTCTAAGATTAAAATATTTTTACTTTTGTATGGGAATTTTAAATACGATGTATTCTACCTTTGCACACGTAAAACAATTTACATGCTTTATCGAAACAAACCGGCTGAGTACTTATAGGGCCATACAGATATACGTTGTATATGTATGTTATTTTGTTGCTCTTTAAGACATATATTTTATTCCGAATTTCCGAGAGAACGGGTGCAGCGTGGGTAAGACCGCGAGGCGCTATTAGTCAAATACATATACATATTATCCAATACAACTTACTGGTTGATTAATATACGCAGCGTGCATGACGACTTGTTGGTGAGGCTGGTTGAGGTTCATCTGTTGTGGCTGAATGTGTTGCTGCACTTGTTGATGTTGTTGTTGTTGCAACTGATGTTGCATTTGTTGTTGTTGCAATTGCAAATGGATTTGTTGCTGATGTTGTTGTTGTTGCAAATGCTGAATAAGTTGGGGCGACGCTCGGGACAGCTGTTGCTGTTGAGGCTGCTGCAATACCAGCTGAAATATTTTAAATAAAATAGGTATATTTTATATTGTTAGCACTATCGTAACCAGATATATGCAAATGTCCTAGAGATTGACATCTGATTACACTAGACTAGACGCGGCTGACGACTTTCACTAAGCATTTAACAATATGAGAGAAGCAAAGACTTGGTTCACTGAATAGGTGTAATCTCGACATTTGCCTTAGGTTGATAGGTTAGAGCAATTTAGAAATATGCTTCATCTATATTATATATATAAAATTCAAAGTCCTGACTGACTGACTGACTGATAATCAACGCACAGCCTCAACCGCTACACCTAGAAACATGAAATTTGGCAGTTCAAAAACTTCAAGTGACGTAAGTGCACACTAAGAAAGGATTTTCGAAAATTCCTACGGGAACAGGCTCAACGCGGGCAAATTCGCGGGGCACTGCTAGTCGACTATGTTGCTTAGGCTAAATAACGAAGGCAAGCCATGCAAAGATAGCAAGCAAGGTGATCACGCCCAATCGCTTTGCTATATTAATATCTTCAGAGAATGAGTATAAATCTCCTGTTAAAGACCTTTGCCTCGTACCGGGATCATAAAGGCATTACTTTACGTCTACAAACCGTTTGCTGGGGAGTATGTTGCTGTGGGGCATGCTGTTGCGGGGGAGGGGGCTGCGGCGGCGGCTGTTGTGCGGGATGTATCACCGTCGGCTGAGAAAGCACGTGTGTGGGCGTCACCAACTGCTACAAAGAACATACACTTTCAGTATCAGCCTACAACTAAGTCAAATAAAGAGGCAGACCAAATAAAAAGTTCGAGGCTGCTACAAGTGAAAAAGTTATGTGGTGTGCCCTATACATACACGGCACTGCATTTGAAGCCAAATCACACCTCAATAGTCGAATATTTCACATAATATATTTACAAAACCGGCGTCACTTGACTGTTAACATCATTCAGGTTGGACTCTTTTATTTGGTCTGATTTAGAGGTATACTTTTTTGCAAATGAAAGTTATTGTGAGTAAGCGTTAAATCCTTTCCTACACCCGCATAACTCCGATATCAGCTTTATTTATAAACATCCTGTACTGTACATGACAAGCTACAGCCAATTTTATGGTGTTCAGGCTAAGTAAGTTGTTTTTGAACCTCTAATAGCGTTTGTTAGGCTGTGCACAATATCGAGATTTTATAATATTGTTGTCAATGAGACAACAAAGAAAACAAACACTAATAAGAACAGGCACTAACAGAAAAGGATAATGTAGTCAACATACTTATTAGAAATAAGAAAGACCTAAGTCGTAATTAAGTTTATAGTTGCATTTGTCTATGCACCTTATATAGACTTCATGTTATGAAGCTCATGCCTTGATTTATCTTCAATTAGTAGCATGATAATTTCAAATTTTAAACAGAAGGAACGCAATGAATTATTAAAACAGTATCTCACATATAATTAAAAATGTAATGAATTGCCCAATTTAAAACAACATCTATCCATTTTCTAACGTCTGACTAATTCCTCTAATATTATAAATGTGAAAGCTTGTGACAATGAATGGGTGTTAGTTATATTTTCACGCATAAATCATAAATCTTGATAATAAATTCTGTTACTAGACAGGGTCTGATTCTTATAAAATTATTCTTTTTGTTTCTAAAATCGTGGTAAATGTAATGATACATAATAGTAATTATTGTAAAGAATATTGATCGCTAATTATAAACAACTAATTTCAAAAAAGATAATAACACTGTAATTTACTGATCAGACATGCTAATAGAGAAGGTACAGACTACATAAACATTGATGCCAAGAACTCAAAATAACCAGGTAAATTAAATCAATTGCAACAGAAGGTGTAATTAATAAATAAATCTGTGAATTAGTATTTCAATTAGTACTACAATTTATCAAAAACAAAAATTAATTAATATCTAAGTAGTAATGAAAAAAATAAATCAGTAATGTAAACCCAAAATGAATGTAACCAATGGTAACATGCTAAGCATTGTTTAGGATAACTAGTACTAAGAACCACATTCAAAGGCCTAATAGTGCATGGTACACAGTGATGGTCATTGTGACATACATGTTGTGGTCGTTGCGGGGATGACTGTTGCATCAGAGATGCATCAATGATCTGCTGAGCCTGTTGCAACACTACCTGAGCATCCACTGGTAAGTCGGATGTGTAGTAAACCTACAAATAAATATTGTCATATCATCCATTTTGATAATATCCTCAGGTTACATAACTAATAGGCATCTGTCTATCATTACACCTATTCAATGCTCTCTTTGTTGCCGAATCCCTATTAATTCATCATTTCAACGCAATGTGATACTTGCATTGAAAAACTTACTAGTAAGAATCAATTAATTATAATAAAACTTGAAAAAACATTGAATTTTTGTATATTTTAATGCATTACTCTCTCTGCATAAAATATTTGATGTTGAGTAGAAACATTCAATAAAATCTATGGAAGTTTGAACCAACCTAGATGAAATTTTATTAACCTGGAAAACTTTTTATTATCCCACTACCATAGGCATGGTTGATAGTGAATGTATTTTAAGGAAGGAATAGACTAAAATTACTCTTGTCTTCCCACAACCACAAGTTTACCATATGCAAAAATATCAACATCAAATATGAGTTATGTTGTTACTAACTTGTCTATGCAAAGTTTGTTGTTGTTGTTGCTGTTGCTGCTGTTGTTGTTGTTGCTGCTGTTGTTGCTGTTGCTGCTGATGTTGTTGTTGTTGTTGTTGGAAGTCAGCTCGTTGAGGCTGCTGTTGTTGTTGAGGCTCATGTCGTATAATATATTGTTGCTGGTATTGTAATCCATCACTTACAACTAACTGAGGTTGGACACCTTCACTTACTATAATATCATTTTGTTGGTCTGCTTGTTGCACCACCACCTTGATAAATAGATATTATAAATTACTCATTTAAAACAAAGCTGTCTATAATAGTTACTCAGCTGGTCTGTATACCCTGCACCCAAATCTTAGATACCCCTTTACAGATCAAAGATCTAATGTTGAAGATCTGCCTTTGACTGCAGCTTTGTTTAAATAATAACTACACATATCATATTGAATATTAGTTAAAAACCAACACAGTTTAATTTAAAATTGATCTGTGCAGGAGGGTCCTCAACATGAATATGCTATAGTTATGTGCATATTTGTTGCATGACTGCTAAATAAATAAATGGACAAATTGTTCACTTCCTATTTTGGGGCTTAACACGATGGGTGAGAAAATAGTATGACAAGTAGGAAAATGTAAAGCATTGGGGCAAAGACCTCTCTCACTAAGGATAATCAAAAATATATTGGAAAATAATTCTAAAGATTCAATCAACTCTATTTCTTAAGGTGTTGAACTTTGATGCATTTTGATAGATTAGATAAAAGTTGGTGGCTGTTATTTTGGAACATGTAAAACACTGCCACTACTGAGTGAGAAATATGTTTTAATTAGATGATGTTTCGAAATTATACAACCTATATTTTATACTATAAAATATGATATACATATCTGATATGAATAGATTTACCTGCTGTTGTGGATATTGTTGCTGATCATCCTGATTTAATATAATACTATCCAAACATAAACTAGGACAATATCTTTGTAGATCCTCAAGAGTCAATGAATGTCCTTGACCTACTATTTGGAAATATTGAGCCATTGCTTATGCTTAGCCTGTAGATAAAAAAAAATGATGAAAAAAAGAAATTATATCTTATTAGATGTTTCATAGTTTACAGTAGTTCAATTAAAGTTGTGTATTAGATCTAACTGTAAAATAATAAGTGAGAAAGTTCATAGAATTAGATGAAAAAGAACCACAACTCAACAATACATTTTAACACTACCTCTACTACTACATACTACAGGCTACATTTACTGGGCTTCAGCCCAAATAAAGTGAATACCAGCCATAGGCTGAGAAGAAAAAATGAAAAAAAATAATAAGATAATAAATTATTCTGTTTTCAACCCAATATGTATGTATGGAAGTGTTTGTTCTTAGTTTTCTCAATCACTGTTTATTCCAATTTGAATGGGTTTTTGTTATTGAAACACACACTTTTCATTCAAAGTATATTAAGAGACAGTTTTATTATTTAAAAGTGCTTGTACTTTATCTTTACATATGTCCAACAAGTAAAATTCAGGGGAGGGGGAGGGAGTATGGCTGGAATTCTAAGAATAAAGCCCATGAACCAACAGATAAAAAAATATTGATATTAGGTGGGTAGAAAATGTATGGTAACAAGGATCTGCAATGATGAAATCAATGTGTATCAATATAACTGAAAGTATGGCAGTCTAGTCTAGAGAATCAATATAACTGAAACTATGACATCTATGATTGGTTATTAAATAAGTATGTAAACACTACTACACATTCTACACATTCACAAAAAACTCTATTAGAACATGTAGAAGCACTTCAATATAATTTTGATTTTATAGTTAATAGTAAGGACTAAGAGCCTCAACTAAGAGTGGCCTGGCCATCAAATTATAACATAAGTATGGATTCTAGGTATATTGAACTCTGTACTAGGTTTAGTGATCAAAATTGTGTAAGTAGGCGAAATATCATGAATTTAAGTTCCTGTTTAAATGTATAATAAAATAGGTAAAGAACTAGATGTCTTGTAAGGTATGTTGCAATCCGAAATATGTTCATGCAGATCATCAGCATAAGGAGAAATTGCAGAATACATTACTTTATAATTTTGATTAAACCCAACTCCATAATATTGTATTGTAGACCTATTCTATACACTTCATTGTAAATTCACATCAATTTCTTCTAGTATTGAAAATATAATGTACCTGAGGTTCGTAATGTTTTTTCTTGACAAAACCTTCCAAGATAAAAAAGTGTTTACATAAAATTGAAATTTATTGGTTTTGTAATAATATCAACACCATACATGCAAGAATAAGGAGTTTTAGTAAACGATCATCGAAATATTTCAATTTTCTTTCCAAGATTGCTTGACAGTTATTTGCTATACACCCTGAGTGCTACGTACGGTTAACAACACGATGAAATTGCTTCAAGGGATCGCAGCGCACCAACACTTCCACTATGGCGACGATGAAACCACAATCACTACATTATGATATTTACACAATTTCGATCACTTCTTAGTAAACATAAAACGTTATGAACACCAACAATAATCACTTTCCATACATACAGTTTACACGAATAGGACGAAATGGCTTCGATTCTTTTAGTACAACCTAAATCCTACTACATGATTCGTCCCTTACAAAGATACGTTTTACTACATATTAACAGCTTACCAATGTTTGCTAGGGACATTTTAAATGCCGTTTTTGTATATTTTATTGAAATTTTATCATCAAATAACTTAATTTTTTGACCCAAACGCCAAATCTAGAAGCAATTTACATTATGGCGTGTGTGTCACTTTTTTTTTATTATTTTTTTAGAATGTTGCCTAAAATTTAAACTCAAAAGAGTTACTATATGAAAAATTTCTTTTGATGTATAATGTTATGCACACATTAATGTTAAAATGAATTTCTGGATGCAATGGGCAGATCTATAATACAAAAAAAATATATAAAGGACATTACAATTAGGGAATGTCTTAACTAAGGATTAAGATTTCTCGAATTATTGAATCCGTTATAGAAAAACGCCTACTCGTAATGTCATCTGTCAAAATAATGTTGCCAGCCTTTAGTTAGATCGTAGTAATATGTAATATTGCAACGAAATGTCAGCAGAGGCCACAAAGAAAAATTTAATTCATCAAAGTGATGGTCCCATGATGAGCCATTCAGTTTTTCAATTTGATGTATCGGGTAGGTCTGAGAATCGGATAACATCTATTTTATATCCCCTGAATGATAAGAGAAGATTGTTATGTTTTTTAAATAATTTGTTTCGCAAAACAAGTTTAGCCGAGTCAGCTAGTTTCATATAAAAGCCGTCACTCATTTGACCTGTACACTATTTTTATTATTTCATTAAAAAGTGAGAACACTCGAAATATCACCGCACTTAATACATTTCGAGTATGGATTAAAATGTTTGTAAGGATATTATGTTTATAGTCAAGCGGAGCGGAGGCTTGCCAAGCTCAATTGACTAATCGTTGCGTTGTGATTGGTCGATTAAGCTCCGTACACCTCCACTCCGCTTCAATGGAACTGCACCTTAACAATATTTATTTTACTGCAAGCTTTTGTTTCGGATCGTTTGTAGGAAATTTTTATTTTTACTACCTATATTGACTTTTATGTTTATGAACATAGAATACGAAGGACCAATTTGTGTTATCTGTGGATATTTTTTATTATCTGTACTTGGCCTTTCATTCTATTGTCTATTAAAATTTTTTGTGCCTGCCCGCAACCCGCAACAACGAATGGCCTTTCAAGTGGTGTAATTTCAGTTTTTTACCCATCTGCTCAACTATAAATTAATTTTGCTGAAATAAATAAGACTAATTATTTTGAAACAATTTTGATATAAGTTCACAGTTGCAGTTGAAAACAAAAACATTGGTTTTATGACATTTTGTTGATTGTTGCCACCGTCTTTCGTGCAAATGGATGATACCGTGAATTCTCCAGGTACTTCAGAATAAGTTTATTATATTAATTGTATTTCTATGGTTTTCGCGCTTATCATAAATTAATGTTTTAGGGAACAAAATGGGAGATTCCGCTTCTGAAAGCGACTCCAGTTCCTTGGATGGCGGAGCAATGTTGCCTCCCAGCACAGTATCTCGTGATCAACTTCAGAAAAGAATCGAATCTCTTCAGCAACAAAACAGGTACATGCATAATATATTGTCCTAAATATGTAAATAAAATACTTATTTTCAGCAAACTGCAATTCCGCAATTGGTAATGACAGATCCAATTACCAATTAGATTCTGTTACAATTTAATCCCAAATAAGATGAGATAAACTGTAATAATCTTGTTCTTTCTTACATTATAGAGTTTTAAAAGTTGAGTTAGATACATATAAACTTCGAGTGAAAGCTTTGCAAGAAGAAAACCGTGCCTTGAGACAAGCATCTGTTTCAATTGTAAGTAATATTTAATCAAAAAAGTATATTTAGTAGTATTGAAACATATTGAAAAAATGGTTTATTGTTTTTAGCAAGCTAAGGCTGAGCAAGAGGAAGAGTATATCTCAAACACACTGTTGAAAAAGATTCAGGCACTGAAAAAAGAGAAGGAAACTCTAGCACATCACTATGAACGGGAGGAGGAATGTCTTACTAATGACCTTTCTAGAAAGTTGAATCAGGTTTGTATTACTCTGATTATGACTTAATGCATAAGTAAATAAATTCAAAATTATATCTGAATCATCCCTCTCAAGATTTAATGTTGTAATTATGAAAGGCTTAGAAGAAATAGAAAACATGTTATAAAATAATCATAGACCATGTGTCATGGAAGGAATTTGGGACTCCATTGGTATTTTGACCCAGATATGAAATAACAGGTCTTTGTTAGTTTTGTTAGCCTTTGGACCTTTTCCCTTATATTTATTTTCTATGGAAATATGTCCAATGAAACTGCCTGCTGATTACTAAAACAAAATACTTAAATTCAATGCTAGTAAACAATATTGATTTTGATTTTGATTTTCAGCTACGTCAAGAGAAATGTCGCCTTGAACAGACACTGGAACAAGAACAAGAATGTCTCGTCAACAAGCTAATGAGAAAAATTGAAAAATTGGAAGCTGAAACACTTGCAAAGCAAACTAACCTTGAAAGGCTTCGTAGAGAAAAGGTGTGTTACATTATAAGTGATATTAAATTAGCTAATAGAACTAAATTAAGTTCTAAATAGTCCTGTGTCTTTGTCTTGGTGTCATCTACCTTACATCTTTGACCAACTTAACGGAATGAAGGGGCTCATAATGCATGTGATAGTTTGTTTTTACACTTTTTATTTCCATTGAGCTATTTTTCTAATTGTTGCATTAAGTATGGGTGACATCATTCTACTCATTCCAGACACAATAATTTTTTAACATTTACTTTAAGTATAGTAACAGTGTCATTATTGGTTCTGTTTAGTGATGCAACAAATACTTTTATGAATATTATACAGAAACAGCTAACATTTGTATGCATATTATTCTTTTAATTACATTTCATTGAAGGGTTATTGAACACCTTTTGGATAACTTTTCCTTCTCACTGTACTATCTTAAGAGAGACAAAAGGCCAGCAGTACATTACAGGCTGATACTTACTGTATTAATTTTAAACTCTTGTTTCAGGTTGAATTAGAAAACACTTTAGAGCAAGAACAGGAGGCTTTAGTAAACAGACTTTGGAAACGAATGGATAAACTTGAAGCTGAGAAGAGGTCACTGCAAATAAGACTGGACCAGCCAGTGTCGGACCCCGCAAGTCCTAGGTGACGATTTCCATTCAGATTATGTGACTACTATTATAAATATAAAAGATTGTGAGGATATGTTGATGGATTGATCAATGTTTGTTACTACTGATTGGGTTTTTATATAGAAGTTCTAGCTTTTACATCAGTAAAACAGATTGGCTACTGTTTATAACAGGAACAGCCATAATGCTTGTAAAACCAGAGGACGCTAGCACTCAATAACTGTTAACACACATAGCTACTATTTATTTATTCCTACTTAATATTTATTTTATATTCTAATAACGAGGTAACTGTCTGTTTGTCTGTTACACTTTCACAGCTAAATTACTAAACCGATTTTGATGAACTTTGTCACTTTGCGTTTGATATTTATTAGACCTTGGAGACGAACATAGCCTGCTTTTTATTATACTGAAATCCCCATGAGATGGTGCTGGTAAAACTACGAAGCACTAGGGAGTTAAGTTAATAGAACTGTGGGGTAGAGCATTCATTATCTATATGAATAAAAATGAATCGCCGAAATGTATGCACGCGCATTACTTCAGAACGACTGCATCAAATTGGAGGATTCTTTTATTTATGTGTTCCTTATTGAAAACCTTGTCCTGACAGGTTTTCATATAAGAAAATTGCAGAACGGGTGCGTTGCGGGTGAAAACGCGGGGCACAGCTAGTTAAAACTAAATCTCGTCTGGTCTAAGTCTTGGAAACACTTTTTACTTTACTAAACTTGTTGTTATACAAATTGATGAATGTTTATTCTTGCTAGGGACATTAGTAATGGTGATACAGCATCAAATTTAAGCAATCATATACAAACGCTGCGCTCGGAGGTCGTCAAATTAAGGTAACGATCATTTAACTCACATCTCATTCATTAAAACCAATTGAATTTCATTAATTGTTTATTAGTTACAACTGTTGAATGTGGAAATTAATAGATATTTGTACACATACACACTGATCCTTTATTAGGTTTAGATTGAACAAGTTACACATTCATGTTAAAACATTATTGATTTGGATAGAGCTACCTAGCTGGTTTTAATCATATCCATGTTTTCAAATAAGATATTTTTACGCGGAAAATCCTGCTGAATCAGTTCAAATGTAAAGCGTGTGGCTGTTTCTAATATTTAAATGTTATACTAGTACTCTATTACGTAACCAGCATATCAAATCAGAATTACACAGTGTACTTTGTACATAAAATGTTTATGTAAACAACGTAATTGATTATGTATGCCACTAATATGTAATTACTGCCACAGAAATCAATTAGCCGTTTCCCAAAATGAAAATAAGGAGAAGATGCATCGGTTTGCTTTGGAAGAGAAGCATATTAGGGAGGAGAATGTCCGCTTACAAAGGAAGCTACAGCAAGAGGTGGAGCGACGTGAGGCGCTGTGTCGGCATCTGTCCGAGAGCGAGTCTTCATTGGAAATGGAGGAGGAAAGACAGTTCAATGAAGCTTTAAGCGTAAGTTGATGTACTATTTTCTAATACTTATATCAAGTTCTATGTGTCACAGGTCAAATCCAATTTAATTATGCATCCGGTTGACGAGATCAAATAAAGGCTATTTTTTATTTGAATATTTCTGCTTAGCACGTAGGACGTACGTAGTGCTCCGCAGTACCCGCAGTTCAGCAGGGATTTCAGGACAAACCTCGGCCTATCTCTTTACCAAATTTCATAAAAATCGTTTCTGTGGTTTAGGCCGTAATAGACAGTGTTGATTTCACATTTATAATATTAGTTGGGATCTAACTAGGTGTAGTTACCACAGTTAACAGCTAGTGTGGTCGGATATGATTGGTTATCATTGGTATTGGTTAGAATGTGCGTTGTGCAGGCGCGGTCGCGCAGCGTGTCGTCGCCGGGCGGGTCGCGGCCGCTGTCCCCGTACGCGGCGCTGCTGCCGGCCGCCGGCCTGCCCATGTCGCGCCCCTCCCTGCATCTCACATCACAGGTACAACACTACTCATACATCAATAGGCTATAGATAGACACTATTGTTTCTCCCGAATCCTGAGCATTTGGTTTTTGATTTCTGTACTTAAGATCCAATTTGTTTCGTGCCTCCAGATGGAAGTCTGGGCTCCAAGGCACTATAGTAACACTCACGCAAATTACTGCTTGAGATGACATTACCATTTTAATAAAATTAAAGTTAAAGAAGTAAAATACTTTACGTGATAGTATTGTAATATTCTTCTATATTACATAGTATTCAACAAAGTCTTTCTATGTTCTAGCTATACTAAAACGCTATACTTAGCATTGAATGATTCTAGAGATAGGTATTTGGCTATCACAAAACACACTTTACATAATCTTGATTAAAATTCAATTGTATATTTGTAATTGTGCATTTCATCTGAGCTGACATCCCCAAGCCGCATTAGGCAAGCGTGGTGATTATGCCTAATCCTCCTCACTGTACTCATATCTTCAAAATAGGTCTTAGGCATAACTACTTACTTAAATTGCTAATTACAGATTTATGGACACATTACATATTGTGCATGCATATAAATTATAAACCTGCTGTTAGTGATAGTTCTTGTTAGGGTTTTTTTAGCATTGACAATCCATATTTTGTTATTTGGTTTCTTTTGCGCGTGGATAAGTAATTACATTATTTATTAGATGTAATAAGTACAATATAATGTTATTGTTCCTACTTTTAGAAGCAAGTTCAAGCAATTATATTGGTAGTAATAGATATTCGAAATTTAAGGTATTATTCGGAGCTCGGCGGCAGTCGGCAAACTCAACCAGTTCAGTCTACGTTTGCGGCGTGCAGCAACCGCAAATTAATGTTAGTGGACCCCAGTCTGCAGTTGCGCTCTCCGTCTCAGCTGCATATTACTTAGTTGAGATTTGACTTTGAATTGTACGTTGGTGCAGGTGCGGCGCGCGAGCGACCGGTTCGTGAAGCCGGCGGCGCCGGGCGCGCGCGAGGCGCTGCTGCAGCCCGCCAGCCCCATGGACACCTCCAGCAAGGAGTAGCGCGGCCCGCCGCCCCGCCCCCCGCACCGCGCTCCACATCACCCCGACCGACTGCTCCATCTCTGTTCGCGTCGACACTCCTAATATAATTATGGTTTTTTGTTATGTAAGAGGCAAAGCTGATTCTAACGAAATAGAGTTAAATTATAATATTTATATTTTTATTCGAGATGATCGGTCGAATCTACGGCGGGTTTCCGTCGATGTTTTTAGCATTTAATGAGGTTAAATAATTGACTCGTGGTCCCGCTCCGATTTGAAGCGAGGCTTGTCGCGCTTGATTCCTTATAAAGTAAAACGTTGCTAATTGTTATTTAACCTCATAGACCAGATGCGCACGCTCACTGCCCGTCGGATCGGCACGCTCCATATTCATTTAGCTTGGGCGTGGCTCATGTATCGTATCTATAATGTTGACTAACTAATGTACTGAGACTGGAATACAATCGATGTATTCGGCCATCCCCGCCACTCTTGCGCACGGTTGCGCGGCGAAATTGTAACTTTCAATTAGGATAGTGATAGCTAGTTTTGATTATGAATCACTTTTTAATGTATCCGGGCTTTAAGTATTGTGGCAGTGGGTTTATTTTTTATATTATAAGGCTGTGTATAAATCACTTGTGAGTTATGGTAGCAGACGATGGAGAGTAATGTAATCTAGATTGTATCACTTGAGGAGCGGAGGGCGTCTACCCGGCACTACGTTGTTGGTATGGTGTTGTATGTTACGTGGCGTGTTGTGTGGCCCGCAGGGCTGTTGTGGTCGGGATTTGTGTCGGAGAAGCGCGCCCTCGTCTTCTAACTCAATTATGCAAACTTTCACATAACGTTTTTTTTTCATGTTATAATAATTAAAACAAAAATATACCCATTAATATAATTATTATTTGGTTATTTTATTTATACATGCCTACTTTTAAATAACTTATTTATTATAATTACGAAAATACATAATCTATCTATGCCTGATAAAACTATCAGCATTAAAACATTTGAAACTCCATGCATCATAAACCTGGGGCAGTCTCAAAATAAATTATTGTTGTAGGTTTTTTAAATGTTTGTTACCTTATAACGGATGTGTACCGTATTTGCATGGTTATTCTTCCATAATTTCTTTCATTTGACCGATTTAAATACAATTGGTAGTATTTCGAAGTCGGTTTATCGTTGTAAAATATTTTAGTCCTAAAAAATGTTTATCAGGAATAATTACTCATCTTCCCCTTTGCGGAAGTAAGATAAATTCTCAATATTACTATTTTGTTTGATCGTTTTCAATGAGCTCGAGATGTCAAAATCTCTCAGTGTTTAAATATACCTAATCTATTTTAAAAAGTGCGCAGGGAACTTTGTAGCATCATGTAGAATTTGTCGATAATTAATATTTGATAATAATAATACTTGTGCATTTATTATGCAGATATTCATTTATCACATTCTCCAAATCTTGTTTATTACAAGCTATTGCAACACATCTGTGAAACCACAAATTGATTTGCATAAATTCTTTTGTTGCTTTATAGTAATCCATAAAAGAACAAAGGGAGTGTCGGTGTAACATCGATAGGAGTGTCGCCATTTAGTGTTCGGCACGATCAATAGAGGGAGAGATGAATAATCGCATTTTACACACGCGTCGTAAACCTAAGCAAACCAACTAACACAGGATAAGGTGTATTTGTCTTCTGCTGCTAGGGTTACAGGTAAAATGATTTGCATAATACCTCCCACGGTGAATTTTAAAACGTATTTTAAGGTAAACAAATAAATAAAGGAAAGAAATAATACAAATGCTGAACATACAGATAATTTTTTTTGTTTCATATTGCTTATAATTTCTTGTCTTGTGACTTTCAATACCTAGTGAATTGTTATCCTTAATCTGTTAGTTATTTAGAACATGTGTAACTAACTATACATGTGCCACCATATAAAAGACATCGACGCACTCTCCGGCGTTCCGCCCTTACAAAAGATATCAACGCGTTTCGTAAATGTTTAACGAAATCAATAAATATTAGTAAATAGTAGGTATTTTATCAAATGTTCTCACTTCGGTTGCTTGGTTTAATTTTGTAGGTTTCGACCTTGGCTTAAATATGTCCTATGTTAAAATAATCTAAAAGATATTCATTCAAGTAAGGAGTAGTTTAATTTAATTTTGTAAGCTACATAGGTATTACTTTTTACCAGATTTGAAACTTAGTTTTACAAAGAGCGGTCACGTCACAGAAACATTAACTATGTTTGTTTAAATAAACTAAGTTTGAAATTAACATTCAAATAGAAAAGCGCGGCGCATCGTCGAACGACACTCATAAAACTTGTTTACAATGAGACGAATAGTTGGCGCAGAGTTATTGATCCTTCCAATAATTATCGAACACGTTTCATGTCACCATGTTTATTAAGCACATGTTTAAACACAAAAGTGGACGGCTGGACGCGTAGATAACATGGCTGTCTCTTGTTTGTCAGTTTACGCACGGAATCGTAAAGTATATAGTACTGGCAGTAGGTAGAGCTAACAGAAAACCCCACAGAGAGATACACGAGAAACTGGCTAGATATACTCGTACGAAAACAAACATGGCCTCTTATACACCTGTTGCGGAGTGTACCAATAGAATACATTTTATATATGTTTTATACACAATAAACAAATTAAATAATTAAGGTAAGTACTCAGATGTAAATGTACCTATTTAATAATATCTAGATTTTAGTAATGATATTACTAACTACATATTACATGATATCAATTTTATCATCCATTTGGTAGCCCTAAATTACGTTTGTTTTTAAAAAAATAATAAGATATCTGATATCTTTGGTCAGATACTTAGTAGAGTAGATAACTCCATCATCATGCCAAGTTGCCAACACTGAGTAGCCAACACTTAGCTTGATGACCACGATAATCAATCCTGATCGGATCAAATAGCCAGAAAGTAGAGAAGCTTCCACAAATATTTCTTCGTCCTAGAATTTTAACTACTTAGTATTGTCATGATTTTAACATTCAATCTCAGCCAGGTCGTGAAAATAACGATCCTACTTACAATAGGTATGAAAATAGAGTTATGCAAATGTTGATTTTCTATCACGTCTCAACTCAAAACTGCTATCTTTAGCGTTTTGTTAACGCTATATTAAATCGAATGTTTAACACAATATTAAAATAGCGTGTTTCGAGTTTATTACTTGTAAGTCAACATATAAAATGATTCTGCCTACATACAATTTCTAGAGGTTCCAAGCACATGGGTACCTACAATGTAAAGCTTTTTGCCTGGCTATTTACGTATGTCTTAATAGGTACCTAAAGACTAACTTATATACGAGTGTTTTAATTTCCATTTTATTAATTTGTGACTTGACTTGACCTATCGATTTAAATTTTAAACGAATTAGGGCAATTAATTTGCTTGAACATCAATACACAAAAATACCGTAACTGTGGCGATATCGTCGGTCGCTGTTGATCTCGGCGAGTTAACGAATAGGTGTCTAATTGCCAACATACGCATCACTGCCAATTAAACAGGCAACGGCATCATTATGTCATGAAGTCATGAACAATAAAAGAGTGGTCCCACTCAACAATGCCTCAGGCAGATATGGCACGAGGTGACGAGACTAAATAGTATTTACGCTGAGGTGTTAATTTCAGGAGGTTAGAGTAGCGTGAATTTTATTTATATGAAAAGTTAATTCATGCCGTTCTCGCGCGTTATGTTTAAACGGTGGAGTTAGCACGGGGCTCCGAATAAACACGACCGAGACCGTAGGCCATCCGTGTGTGATGCCGTGACTCCTTGTACTGTACCAAATGAACTGTAGGTATATGTTACTATATTCTCGCGTGGCGTATTTATTTCCGGCTCTCGTTATAGAGATTTAGACTTGGACACTAAACTAGCAAAAGACAAACTGAAAATATAGAATAACGAAAGTTTTAAGAAGTAATAATGTGTTCAAAATTCGTATCATTTATGAAGTTTTTAGTAATAAGTTAGGTATGGTACTCTACGTAGTCAAATGACGTGGCGTTTTTGTATCGGCAAATGTGTTAAGATCAAACCGATTATAATATAAAGTTCGATCACACTATCTTGTGAAATTGCTATAAAAGTTAACTGTATCTAATCTAAATGCACTCCCAGTTGCCATTAGATAGGTAGAAGTCGTTCAATATCAATATAACTTTTCAACGGCATTAAAAGTGCTGTCCACTACGAATCCCATGTAAACAGACACGATAATTCTGTTCAGTAGTTTCTGAGAAGGATCCGACCAAGTTTGACTAACGAAAGAGGAAATACGAAGTTTTCTTAAAATTACAAAAAAACTATGTTGATTCACTTTGAAAGCCAGACAGTGCTAAACAAAACTTAATGGAATATTCGTCTATTTATTTATGTAGTTACGTAATATATTTACCTACACTCATAGGATTACTTTTGTATAGACTTTTATCTTAAATAGATATGCATTTATTGCACAGTTATTGTGACTTAACCTATCAACCTAAACTTATTCGTTAGATAAGTTAATTGCGTTGGGACATAATGCAACACCTAGTTTGTGAGACATACCTACTCGTAGCAAATCTCTATTTGTAATGAAAATGTGCCAGTCAATATGGTAACGGACGAAGATGACAAAGCTAATTTGTAAGTTTAGCTTTCTGTTTAAGCTCTATCAATAGCTAGCAGATAACTTCATTCCTACCGTAACAATTTACTTATTATAATTTTGCAGTTTAGTTTTTTGTATCTAAACATATTTTTTGTCCGAAGGGTGTAGTAAAAATACTGGGAATACTCGAACTTCATTAAATGTTGATTAAGCGTTTTTAGATAACGTGGATAAGTACCTACCTATAGGGTAGCTATGTATGTGTAATCTAGAAGAGTACTGAATGCATGTATTATGATGGACATGCCAAGTTTACAAAACTCCTGTCTGTCTCTGAGCTGCCTGCCCACATATATTAGTCAGATGTTCGATTTGAACGTGTATTTTCAAAGTAAGTATTTAAAGCTAATTAGTGCCAATTTGAAAAGTAACATAGATCTAGTCTACGGTTGATTCACAGTCGGTAAATATGAGCCCAAGTAGGGAGCTGATATTGGTTATAACGGTCAGTGAGATATGTTTAAAAATGAAACATTTCTGTGGAGAGCATTGAGCTCGTTCGTTGTTTGAAGTTTCCTTTACCAATTAGCACGTTGGTCGGGCGGCCGACCGTATCTGGGTGAGGCGAGTTCGCTGCATCGGAATGCTGACTAGGTGTACAGCAGTTCCTTGGGAGGTAGCCACATGACATGCAACCTTTTGTGAAAGCAACGTTTGATTTACTGATTCCGATGTGTAATCAATATCGTGTGTTTCCTTTCTTACATTAGATACTTTCCCAAACTTAGTTTGAGCAACCGATTTTCGTTTGTTGGTATGTAAATACCTACTTGTAACCATTATTGGTATTTTTATGTAACGTGATGGTAATTAAGTATGTACTATCTACATGACACATAATCTGCAATAAAATATACTGAAAATTATAAATATTACAATCATGAAAAACTAAATAAAACCCCATATTGTATCAATTATTTTTGTGGGTGGGTAAGATGACACCGATCTCTACATTTTATTACTCTTTTCTTAACAAATTAAGAGTAGATATAGGTGTCTATATATAGGTATCAAAATTGAATACAGGTGTTACTCAAGTAGCCGCCTCAATAGTGCGCACAATTGTCCCCTCGCGGCTCGGAATCCGCCACCAATCAGTTTATTTGTCAATAACGTCAAAGGCGTGGCCACGTCCAACCGGCTTGTGGCATGCCTTCCACAACTCTGAATGGCATTCCAAACTCTATTGACCAAAAAATAAGGAAACATTTCGCTCACATTACTATCGGAAGCATGTTTGATGTTTCAAAGGAATCGATGCCTTCTATTGGCCACGTAAGGATGGTTATAGATTACCATGTTCTGATAGTAGTAGGATTCTTATTTTGTGTACATGCTAATGAAGTGTAGTGCGGTCGAGTTTGCGGTTGTTGCTCATGCAGTTGGCACGGCACCACAGATTTGTGGATTGATTCGGATCGGAAAACTATTTCCATCACTATTTTTGCGAACTATTATTTATTATTATTGATGAACTCTAAGCTTAAGTTTATGGTGTTATAACGTGTTGTGGTGTAGGGCGTGAAGTTTTATTACATGTGTATTGTTGTTTTTCCAAAATTGTGGACAAAATAGCGGGGGACGAGAGGTGAGTTTAATTAATAATAGATACATACTTATTTTTAGTTATTTTGAAGCATGTTTGGAATTAGTTTAGTTAGTAATAAGAAAAGTAGGCTGAATGAGGTATAGCGTAGTAGAATTTAGTTAAAATGTCTTTCTCTGGATCAGTAGGATAATGTAGGTACATACCTACGTAATTATGTAGGTAGTAGGTACCTATGTACTTAATATATTTGTATCTGTCCTTACCTTTTTCCTGCGCTATAACGCCCCAATTAATCAACTGAACCTAAATATAGGTACCTGTAAGTAGATTGTTTGGTAATAACTTTAAAAAGCACACAAGGTACTTTATTTACTCTAAAATTGACAAAGAATCAAGAAGGAAGAACAAACCTATTGCTGCTAGCGCGTTTAAATAATTTATATACTAACCTACTTTGATAGACATGTTTATATAATGGAAACTGTTATCTGTTATCGAACAAGAGTACCTACATTGTGTGAATTAATAAGTTGAATCCTACGAGATAAAAATGTTTTTGGGAAAAAACAGTTTTATCCTTACGCAGTAAGTGCTTCGCTCTTCCGTGTTTTATCCTCCATAGCAAACGTTTTTTGTATGAAGCATAAAGTGTCGCTACGGTGCAACACTTTTTGCTTACAGAACACTGGTTAATCCTCAAAGACAAAACTTTTTTGTTTAGAGTTAGGTATAAGTTTTACGCAGTGCTGCAGCGGAACAAAACTTTTTATGTGAAGTAAAAAGTTTTACGAATTGTAACAAAACTTTTTGATATTAAAGCAAAAAGGTTTATCCTCTAAAACAAAACTTTTTTGTATGAAGTAAAAAGTATTGCGCACTGTAACACAACTTTTTGGAGGCTAGAAAAGAGGTTTACCCTTCAAGACAAAACTTTTTTGTATGAACCAAAAAGTATTACGCACCGTAACACTACTTTTTGGTGTGAAGTAAGAAGTTTTACGCGCTGTAACAAAACTTTTTGGTTTGTAAAAAAAGGTTTATCCTTTAAGACAAAACTATTTTGTATGAAGCAAAAAGTATTTTGCACAGTAATACAACTTTTTGGAGTCTAAAAAAGAGGTTTATCTTCTAAAACAAAACTTTTTTCGTATGAATTAAATAGTATAACGCACTGTCACACATATTTTTGGGGTATAAGAAAGACGTTTAACCATAAAGAAAATATTGTTTTGTGTGAAGCTAAATGTATTATCTAGCATAATATACTACTCAAAAGAAAATAGGGGCCACTAAGTCTTTTGATTGCTACTTGAAAAATATAGTAAATGGTAATGTATATTTATTAAAATAACACGTAACAAGGCTTTTATTTTAACTTAGGCTAATAACCATTTAATTGTGAAGTCAATTGTTTCACTTATTTCAATTATCATGAAACTAGTCCATTGTCAACCGGAAAAACTAAACAGTAACTCTTTGCAAATCAAAACAAAAACTGACACAAGCTGTTTTTTTTAATGGTTTAGTAACGGGTGTGTCCTCCTCTCTTGTTTTCACACTCCTGGAGCCTCGAAGGCATACTCTCGATCAAGTTTCTGATGTTTTCATCAGGTATCTCTTCCCACGCACGTTTCAGAGCATCCATAAGCTGCTGCTGGTTGTGAACCTCTTGCTCATGCTCCCTGACCCTTCGTTTTAATTGGTCCCACATATGCTCTATTGGATTTAAATCCGGACTATATGCTGGCCATGGTAGGACACGAATATGGGAGTCATCCAGTACAGTCTGAGTGGCCCGAGCTGTGTGTGGGCGGGCATTGTCATGCATTAACCACAACCCTGGCCCCACTCTCTGTGAGAATGGAATCACATGAGGCCTGATGACTTCCTCGATGTACCGTTGTGCAGTTACTGTGCCTTGATTTAAGAAAACCAGCTCGGTTTTGCCTTGTAAGCTAATCCCAGCCCAAACCATCACACTAGGACCTCCAAAGTGGTCAATTTCCTTGATGCAGACATCGGAAAATCTCTCACACTGTCGTCTCCATACTCTAATCCGCCGATCATCACTACAAAGCTTCACTTTACACTCATCTGTGAAGAGCACCATACCCCATTGATTCATGCTCCAATCTGAATGTTCGCGGCAAAAACTTAAACGATTTCCACGTTGAACCCTAGATAAAGGAATTCGTACTTCTCGGCGTCTGGACCTTTGCTGGTCTTCATGCAGTCGATTACGTATCGTTTGGTCACTAACACGAGTCCCCGTTGTCAACCGTAGGCGATTTTGTAACTTACGTGCCGTCACAGAGCGCTCTCGACGGGCACACAATCGGATGTAGCGATCCTCTTGTGCCGTAGTCGCTCGCACCCTGCCCGATCCAGGCCTTCTTGCAACACTGCCAGTCTCTTGGAACCGATCCCACACATTTTGGATGGCTCTGCGAGAGAAGCCCAACGAAGAAGCTACAGACCGCTGTGAATGACCTTCAGCAATCAATGTAACGGCTCTGGTGGCAGCAATGGTATCCATATGTCTTCGTTGGCGTGGCATTATTAACAAATGATGTGAAAAGAGGCAAAAGATGGAAAGAAATTGTTAATTTACAGAATATTATTGTGATTCCATCTGAAAGAAATTTGACCTGAAGCTCGATTTTTTTTATTTGCTTCAATTTCTGGCCAGCTGTAAGACTTAAACACCATCATTAAAGAGGTTGGATACTGAAGGAGGCCGGACATCATAAATTAGTCACTTATTAATTAGATTACAACAAAAAATTAACTCAAAAACAGAAATATGTAAGTGGCCCTTATTTTCTTTTGAGTAGTATACATTTAGCTTCACATACAATTATGATACATTCGTTTTGGCGCGTAGATTTTTTTTGTTATACGAAATAAAACTAATATACACAGCTTTTTACAAGCCCAATAATCATGGCACTACTGGCCCAGTTAAAGGTTGTCATTTAGGGGTGCCATTCCGGAACGATCCAAAATCGTGTTATGCAGGGCTCACATTTGGAGATTTTGTTATTTTTTTCTCAGTTTTTATCTCTCGTTGTAGCACTGGAAATGGCTACAAAAAACGAAATATAGTAATTGATGCCTATTCCCTATTCCTATATTATATTATATCCTCTACTTAAAATTACATTACTACAAATCTTATCCCAGCTAATTGTTGCTCTACGTAGAGTTTCCAACATTTCTAATTAAGTGGTAGTAACTACATATCATTTGAAACTTTATTGCGACAAATATTTTATTTCAGGGGAAATAACGTAAAAAAAGTTAGTTACAAGCACATGGAGGAACGAATATTTGAAGGGAATAGCTTATATGCTTAGTTTTAAGCACAGTAACTGAGTTGGTACTATTTAAACGTTTAATATATTTTATATTAAATAGGTATTTAGTGAAGTTAGTACGCGTCGCATGTGTCGCAATTGCTCGCTAAATAATAGGTAAATGTAGTTTACCATTATTATATTTAATATTATCTTCACGACGAGTAAATTGGTTAAAGTGCTCTTTAGGTAAATACCTACCTATTATAATGATAAATAGGTACAGTCTCAACGGTTTTTGCTTTGGTAGGTATTCTTTCCTTTGATTTTACCCACTGAAAACGTTTTAAAACTTACAATGTAAGAGCACCTCGCAAATGATTGAAAACGAATCTCCATTTAAAAAACTATACATTACCCGTCATACTAACTACTTAACAGTTTGATTCGGAATTAGAGAATCGGTTAAGACATATTAAGACGATAGAAGACATTTACGTAATCTTGCAGGAATGTTCTTTGATCATTTTACTTGTTCTGAATTGTTACGTGTGAATTCTGATGTGTCGCGGATACGGATGTTTTATAATAAGTAATAACCAATGGGCTGGTTATTACTAATTATAAAACATCCGTAGCGCAATACTACGCGCTGTCGCCGACCCTTTGCTCGCTGCGAGGATGAATACAAGGAGACGACGTACATACCTAAAGCTTTCTACATTAATTATAGAGACTAGTAAAGAAGTTTATCATCTACTAGCAGCGCCCCGCGGTTTTACCCGCGTTGTGCCCGTTCCCGTGGGAATTTCGGGATAAAATGTAGCCTATAGCCTTCCTCGATAAATAGACTATCTAACAGTGAAAGAATTATTCAAATCGGTTCAGTAGTTTCTGAGATTAGCGCGTTTAAACAAACAAACAAACAAACAAACAAACAAACAAACAAACAAACAAACAAAACAAACTCTTCAGCTTTATAATATTAGTATAGAAGACACAAACCTTGTCACAACTTTTTTTGAAGGCCAGAAAAGAGGTTTTCCTCTGAGACAAAACTTATTTGTATGAAGCACAAAGTATAACGCATTGTGACACAACTTCTTTTGAAGGCCAGAAAAGAGGTTTTCCTCCAAGAAAAAACTTTTTTTGTATGAAGCAAAATGTATTAATTAATTACAATGAAAATAATTCTAAGATCATTTCCTTTTTCATAGCGGAAGCAAAGCGATAGACCAAATTCAGTAAGTTTGTTCCTGAAATGCATACTGTAACTTATAAAATATGTTTGTATCGAAACTAGGTTCCTTCTTACATAGTACAAATATCTATACACTAGAAAAAATAAAAAAAACCAAAGCGAATACGCCGGTAAATGTGCAGTTTACGAGTTTGTTACGAGTAGGTAGGTATGCGTAATATTCGCTTAAACTTAAGAATAGTTACTTGTCTAGGTATATGTGTTTCTATTAATAAATCAATCCCCTATTTAAATGCACTGGGAAATAATTAGTTGGTGTCAAATATTTCATTATGGACATTAATTTATGCCTTTTCACTTATTTTTATTGTTACTAATCTTTAACAAGTAAACATTACATTTCGCACATTTTTAATAGTTTAATTTAGCTGAAATACCTTTGAACTTCTAGGTATAAAATATAATTATTAAGGATATATAAGCAATAATTCTTTTACTTTACGTTAATTTTTTTTGGAACAATATGAAACTCTCTCTATGTTATTTACTTTATAAAATTCTGTAAATATCAATTTCATGACAGGCTAAATACATGCCAACTATTTCTATATCTACGCAATACTTCGTGTTTCGTATCGATATTGTATCTAAATGATCTAACCCGTTGCCCGCCGGCGAGCCGCGGCGGCGCGGCGGCGGAGGTTCCGTCACCGCGCCGCTCGGAGGCCTATCGGCGCGTCCGGCTCACCACAAAGCCCCACAATAAACTTTTACAGCGTGCATAAAACCCCGACTTTTTAACCCGAGTTATTTGAATTAATATCAATTCGGAGTTTCTCAATGGGCTTTACTCGTCAAACTTTAAAGTTTTACGACAACCACAGAATTGAAGAATAAAATTTAATTGAAATGTAGACCCAAAAAAGTTTTGATTGCGGTTATCAGCTTCCGAATTTGAATATTTACACTGAATGCGTTTTAAATAAAACAAAAACAAGCCCAATTTGAGGGCGGGCAGCCTAATTGTATCGACACCTTCATACTATATTACACCGCCTATTAGACACAGACACAGTCCCCGCTGCGTGCCGGCTACCAGCGCGCTTCCAATTAATGTGTAACTATTAGGTTAACTAATTACCCTGTTTTAAATAAAACGCACCGAATGGCCAGATGGAAAAGGTTACGCATCTGGTCACGCGTTTAGTTTATTAAAATTTAACGATAGGTCGACTCATTTACTTAGGCAGGTTCGATTACATTGAAGATACCTCTTTTAAAAGCGTGGTTGATTTATTAGCCAAAGTTTACTTACAAGTAGATCTTCCGACATCTGTCTAATAAAATATATTTGAAATATAAATCTGTTGGCAATAAATATGTAACTTTAATGTGTAAAGTAAAAGTCGGCAAAGTTTGAAACAACGTTAATGTTATTAAAATTTTAATTATAAATTAAAATCAACCTGAATATTTAAAGAATATTTATGATTAATATCAGATATAATGTTTGCTGAACTGCCTAGACTGTACTTATAAGAAAACCAAGGACATCCAGAAATGTATACACGTTTAAAACATTAGATACAATCAAACATTGTGTCAACAGTGAGCAGTTAGTCAATATGGTAGGAAAAAATACAATTTATTTCAAAGGTCGTACTTTATTGATCATGCATGGATGTTATTTGATTTTAGTCTATTGTTTGAATAACATATCAAGGCTGGTGGTTGTATACATACCAAGCGATAATGAAAATTCAAGTTAGAAGCGACGATGACGCAAGACCATTAAAATACCTGAGTTTTCGGCATCGTTCCATTTGCGCACTGGACTGGCCTTCATTACGCAGCCATTCCGCAAGCTTTGAAATTGGAAAAGAAAACACGAGCCGTATTGTTTCAAAGGTTTCAATATCGGCTCGGTCGGTCTTGAATTTGATAATTAGCACCTCGGCTCGCATCGGCGGGCCGCGGCGGGACAATTGCTCGATACCGCCGCGCGGCGTACCCACATAATGCATACATTTATCGAGGAGAGTGTGCCATAAACATCCAATCACCGGGCCCGGAATCCATTCGAAACAGCCTTCAGTGCCACTCGTTGTTATCTTTGATATTTTATAGGGATCAGTAAAAGGCCGGCACTGCGAGCGATTAAGCGACATTCCTCATCCGTCGATCGGTCGACATCAGGGATGAGGGACGCGTTATGGCACTGGCGACGCGGCAACAGATAAACTCACGTTATTGCACGTAATTAAAAGGCGATAACTATACATATTGTCCGGCACGCTTTGAATAGTTTGTAACGATGCCTTAGCGCAGGCTCGGTCCCGAATCCGAGGCCGATACTCGCACATCATATTTAACCTCGCCATTAAAAAGAAAATGTTCGCAATTCATCTATACGACTTAAGTTTAATATTTATACCTCATGGAGTCGTAAAACGATGAATAATGACGCTGCAGACGAGTGGGCTAGCGCTGTAATTACTTCGTCTTTATACAAACATGTTGCTTTCTTGTAGTTTAATACTTTAAATGTTGTAGAAATACGATAGGGACCTCCATATTGTGTGCAGGACGTAAAACCAAATTACAAGTGGTCTTGTAAGCAAAGAAATAACAGTATTCAATAAAGTGTCGCTATGTATTCAGAATCTTCTGATATTTTATAGCTTTCATAGCATTAAGCTTATACTCAATATAATGCGTTATAATACAAATTGTTTGTAAAATACTTTGTAATTATTCAATTTTCTGAAGGTTAGTGTCCTTTTTCTCCAATAATTTAGGTAAAGTAAAAATGTTGTAATATTTCTTTACTTTGTTAATTTTTCTACCAGTCTGCATTCAGTAAAATAATATACTTATAAATAAGGGAGAGATGCGCGTTGATGTCTTTTGTACAGGATTTTTGAGGTTTATGCAATTGTTATTGATATTTACTAAAAGTAGCTTAGTAAATTTTGTCGTATAAAAACCTATGAACACTGCTTTGGTCTTGATCGGTTCAAAAATGTACTTATATGAGAAACAACATGTATCAAATTTCTAGTGGTAGGAATGTTTTCATAAATCAAAAGTCAGTCTTATGATTTAACTCTTTATAGTCTCCGCTCAGCGTACCACGTGTACCTAGTAGGTAAATGTGTTCTAAGTAACCTTTCGGTCTGTGGTAAAAATATTCATTTTTAATTTAGGGATTTTACTCTTTTTATAAATATGAGTTATACCTATATTATAACGTTTTAAATATATACCTAAGTATCTCAATTGACTTAAGATTAGAGAATGTATGTAGGTAAGGTATTGTCAAAAGGCAGAAGTTCGCTGGGAGGCGTGTTGGGACGTTGAACCGACGTAGTTGGTGATAATGACCACAATAAACATTCGTCGAGAGATCGTGTCCGACTCAAACGTACAATATAATATCCGGCTTATTTGCCATCAGCGTCGCCATCGGATTTCGTGATGCTTTCCGTTTGAACAGTCATCTGTGTAGGTATTCAATAACACCACTTTATTTGCTCATTTGTAAATGTACCTCACTGGTATTTTAACTACAAGTTTGATTTCTTGTGAATTTTAACCGTCGATTTTAACAAGAAGGTTTTTCTTAATTCAGTTTTTATTATTTTGTGGATAACTAGAGACCCACCCGCGCATTGCTTCGGATATTCAAGATTTTATGTAGGAAATTCGGGGTAAAACAAAGCGACTCTTATGCGTCCGCGAGACGATCAAGTGCACTTGACAAGTCTACGGGCTTGAAGTGAATATTGATCGTTTACAGCGTTGACTTGACAATTCCCGTCAAGTATCTACGTGCTGGACATGACTTGACAATAATTTTGATGATAACTTGACAACAAATTTGAACCAACTTGAGCTTGATGCGACTTGACGCGACTTGACAAGTTTTATTCATTTGCGACTTGTCAAGTGCACTTGATCGTCTCGCGGACGCATTATAGATTATATTGATTCTTTCAAAAATATCACAATAATAATAAGTAAGTATGTATTCGTACATCCCCCAGTTCCGATTTAAGAAACCGCTTAATTAATTCAAATACACACATTATGTTTTATTAAATACCATGATTAATGTAGGTACCAAGCTGGGCGAATAGGCTAACTATGTCCAAATAATATTATTTTGAACATGCGTGGTGATTCTTCCAAATCTCCTCACTATAGGCAACTCTTAACTTTGACGAGAGGCTTTTGCTCTGCAGTAGGACTTTACAGTCTTCTTTACCATAACACCATAGACAGCCTTTCATCTGGTGAAAGTTTGTTACTCTTTTAAGCAAATTGTCACTTCATTTCGCACAGATGTAGATACAATACTAGATTACAGCCTGGAAATGATTAGTCTAAACATAGAAATTCTTCTGTGTTCATCCCAAAACTGTCAGGTGAATCAGAAAAAATCAGCAACATCCAGGGTAAAAGCTAAAGCCGCTAAAGGGGAAAAGTATCACTATACGTATACTTTTGCTTGCTTGATTTCATATTAGGCAACTATTATTACTTTACCTACTTTCCACCGTTTTAACAGAAGACAACTGCGATTATTTTGCAGGATTTAAAAAAATAGTAGGTACATAGTGAGGCAAAAGTTAAGTTAACATTACTTACCAGCAGGATGGCAGCGTCGCACATCCTGAGCGCGGTAGAGCCGTCGGTGGGCGGCGGCGCGCGCACGGGCCGCGAGCGCGAGGTCAACGTGGCGCTCGACGACCGCGAGCTGTGGGTGCGCTTCCAGACCCTCACCAACGAGATGATCGTCACTAAGAATGGAAGGTAACAACTGAGAACTTATCCGCTTTTAATTTTTTTAGTAATTTGCATCGCAAAGGTAGGGAAAAGCAAATGCCGTGTTGTGCCAACAACTAAAGAGGCAGAAACTAGAGAAAAGTGGAAAGAACTCCATCTACAAGAGCTTAGCTCAGACCAGCTCTTATGTTTAAGAAGAAGCTTGTATCGTATCATGAAGAGTACAAAGAAGTTTTGTTGTTCCTATGACGCTATACGCACGCCGATGCACTACGCATATCGCAATTTTATAGTTGAAAGTTTCTGTATCAAATAATCCATAACTTACTTAAATCACCGAATTTAATTTGTGCACAGTGTCATTATTTACTACACAAATAGATATAAGTATGTAAGTTCGTAGTTCCTATCTTAATAACACAAGTCACTTGATACAAAGTTTTATTCCTACTGTTGTTGCACAGCTTTGGGTAATAGGCAGGTACGATTGGAATATTTAGCACCTACTTATATCAAAAATTTCTTTATCTACACTAATGTTGTAGCATTCTACTTATGTTTCCAATACTTGACTTATAATTACTACTGTTATAGTGCAGACAACTAAAACACTCAATTTAAGCAATTGCACATGATGTTATCATATCCACATCGATATCGTAAAATCTCATTATAACATCGCGCCCTGCGCGGCGCGCGCCCTGCGGCCCTGCGCGCGCAGCTGCACTCTCATTGGTTAGATTTTAATGGCGGCAAGTTCACTGTGACAATACACGTACGCGTGAATTTAATGTTTCGCAATGTGTTTTGTTTTTAAAATTTTGTTTGATTCATTGCATTAGTGAAGATAAAGTAGTGTATGCAACTGCATATAACACGGGTATTAAAACATTATATGACATTTAATACCCTTCATTATATGACAGTTGCATAAACTACTATTATGAGATTGCTAATCTCGTCATCATCAGATTACTAATCTCATCAATATCAGCCAGGTTTTGTAAAGCTATTTGCTTTATACGAGAACATAATAAGTCATAAATAGGTAACCTACTCCTTTACCCATTTAACGGAAAACATTGTAATATCTGAAGTATCAGATACCTATTGAACTCGGTTCATACCTACTCGTATTATTTAATTACGGACGTAATATATAGCAAACTGTACATGCATAAACTTAATATTTTATGAGTCTCACGAGGTTAAGGGTAAATAAAATAGGATAAGAAATACAACTTGAGCGTTGCTTTGTTTTGTAGATACTTGAGTTAATAGCTGATGTTGAACTTTGTCGGGTAAAAAGTAGTATTCTATGAGCAAACGAGAATGGGAACAATAGCGCTTACAATATTGTAGTCAAACGGACGAGTTATGACTAAGTACGAGTCTTCTCATAAGCCATAAAAGTGCTTATTAAATCAAGCTAATGCTCCATTCGAGTATTTACGAGGTCTACATAGTGTACGGTCGTACCGCGCCGGGAAAAACCGAACGTAGAGTCAGATGTGTAATGAAAATAATACCTACCTACATAAAATTAGATTTTATTTTCTACTGTTGTTAGGTATGACTGTCAAAAATCATTTTACAGCGAGATTTAGGCAAGGCGGACTATGTTAACATATTATCGCAATCGATGCTTAATTTTTGACACAGTGGCATTTGAGAGCGCTTCCTGTGTCCGGGGTTGCGGGTTCGATTCCCGCCCGGTGTCAACAATGTGTCACTTATATTTCTAGGGTCTAATCAACGTAGTGTGATTTTTTTCCGGGTGTATTTATCTATTTATTCATCTAACAAATATTTGCCTGTTACATTGTATTGCATTGATTTTCTATTCTGCATCAACCACTTATAGGTAATATTTTACCACTCCATTCTTTCCAAATACCCGCACTCAAAATTCGGGTTCTTACCTACTACCCACGTTTAATATTTCATTCACACCATACATATCAATTTAAATTGTCGTATAACATTAAAAAATTATAACAATGTCTGTACAAGCTATTACCTGTGTTAGCGGTCCAGAATCAGCGGAGAGTTTACAGTCATACACATACAAGTAGGAACAGGTGATATAGACTAGTGCTAACAACCGGGCCGGCGGCTAGTTTTCAACTATTAACGCGGTAGGTCTTACTTATTAACGTAGCCCGGCTAAACGATACAGCCCAGTGCCCGATGAGCAACTCTACCCTTGAAGTTATGTCCTTCTGCGTATGTATGTATCATACTGCAACTATAGTAATTTAAGACTATAGGGTACATAAACTCTATTTTTTCTTACGAGTCTTAAAATGTGGATTAAAGTCGTCAATTTTCCAGCCGAAGACCATTACTACTGAAGAGGAAAAAGGATTAGTGATTTTATTCCATTCTTACCCTATATCTAAACCTTTTTCCTCTTCAGGAGTAATCGTCTTATGTACTCTACATAAAGTAAACATACTTATCTATCATCACTATTTTTGATTCTAAAGACTTGGAAATTTGTGGCAGAGTTGTGGAAGTTTAAGTAATAAACTTAGATCTCTATAATTTTGTTGCAGATTTTTTAAGTCTTTAGAATTTTATTAGTTTATTAGTTTGTTAGTTTATTAGTTTTAGTAGTTTTATTGGTTTATTAGTTCCTACTTTTTGATATGATTATAATACATACATCACATAATTGTTGTACACTCCTGTAAAAGGCCTCTCACATTGTAATATGCCTATATATTTATATTTTTTGTTACTGAATGTTTTGTGAAGAAGCTGTTGGTGTGTCTTATATAAATAAATAAATAAAATAAATAAATCACTACATAGTATAAAATAAAGTCGTCTCTTTTTCGTGTCTGTCTGTTTGTCTGTCTGTATGCTTAAATCTTTAAAATTACGCAACGGATTTTGATGCGGTTTTTTGTAATAGGTAGAGTGATTCAAGAGGAAGGTTTTTATGTAAAAAAATCCCCGAAATTCCCACGGGAACGGGCACAACGCGGGTAAAACCGCGGGGCGCTGCTAGTAACTTATATATAAAAAATATTTAGAAAACTATGTATTTCTTTAAGTAAATAACGTTTATTTTCCTATAGGCGAATGTTTCCTGTGGTCAAAGTAACGGCGAGCGGCTTGGATCCGACGGCGATGTACACGGTGCTTCTAGAATTCGTACAAGTCGACTCACATCGGTGGAAATATGTCAACGGGGAATGGGTAAGCAATTTACCCGTATTGTTAGGATTACGAGAAGGTTACTTTTGAGTATAGAGACTGAGTATATACAAATTAGTATTTGTTAAAAACAAATCAGTAATGTGTTTTAACCAACTAAACAAAAGTGCGCATTCGTTTGTTCTGATATTATTTGGTTACAATAATTTAAATAACTTTACTTAGGTATACTTACATAAAAGTCAATAGAAAGTTTCTAGTAAAATTCAACGTTTTCCTGAAACTGTTTGTAACTCTACAAGATCACACATTCTAACAGACTTATATTTTAGGTTCCGGGTGGTAAAGCTGAGGTTCCACCGTCGAATGCAATTTACATTCACCCGGAGAGTCCAAACTTTGGAGCTCATTGGATGAAAGAACCAATTTCTTTCGCCAAAGTTAAATTGACGAACAAAACTAATGGAAATGGCCAGGTAAATAACTACTTATATTACAAAGAGGTAAAATAAGTTTGTTTGTTTGTATGTTCGAGCTAATCTCGGGACTTACCAGTCCGATAAGAATAATTCTTTTTGTAGTAAGTAGATACCTACATTCAAAGGAAAGGTAAAACCGCGGGGCGCTGCTAGTTTTAATTTTATTTAATGAAACGTTAGCATGTAAATTCCTCAATTCAGACCTCATGAAAGATAGATAATTATTTATATAAATACAGTACCATCAACCATGTCTAAAACCAATTTTCCGATATGCCTACACCGGAGATGTCCACATCGTATAATTAAGCAATAAGAAAATGTATAGTAGC
Organism: Cyclophora albipunctata; assembly: GCA_963082685.1. Classification (NCBI taxonomy): domain Eukaryota; kingdom Metazoa; phylum Arthropoda; class Insecta; order Lepidoptera; family Geometridae; genus Cyclophora; species Cyclophora albipunctata. The sequence goes on along the minus strand of OY720116.1, from coordinate 5,849,700 downwards.
AGGAACCTACTCATTATAATTGTTAATTTTTGAACCGCTTACTTATGATACGAGAGCATAAAAAGATTACCAACAACGATATTTACAGCCGCATCAGATTATACGAGTATGTTCCTGACCGAGCATAATAATTAGTTCACCGTATTGACAGAATATTAATTTATAACAGAAAGCTGTTGATGTCGAGGTGCCACAGTGATGAGTCGGCGGCTACCGCTAGTTCTAGGAAGCCGTTCTCACGCTCCAATGTGGTGCGAATGATATACGAAAGCAAACATCAGATACATCCAGATCCATATGTTGGCGTCTCGGTGTGAAATCTGTATCTTTACTAACTGTTTAGCGGTTGCCCGTACGCACTATCATTTGTAATAATTATTGTCTCTGCGCTATGTTTACATTATATACAATTTAGTTTATAAGTTAGCTACCTCCTAGACAGTGGGCTAATATTTACGGAGTGCATAATACGTAATAATGACTTTTAAAAATTGTTACCATTTGGAACAGATGGCATACCTATAACCTACCTAGGCAGGACTATGCCGTATTCATATCGTAGGTTGCCTGTGGTGCTTTTTTAACGGCACGAATATTCATTTTAGAATTGTCGTTTCAGATAATGCTCAACAGCTTGCATAAATACGAGCCTCGAGTGCACCTAGTTAAAGTAGGAACAGATCTTAGAAGAATTATGACGTATCCTTTCCCTGAGACACAGTTCATAGCGGTCACTGCTTACCAGAACGAGGAAGTCACGTCACTAAAGATCAAATACAACCCTTTTGCGAAAGCATTTCTGGATGCTAAAGAAAGACCTGAGGGGTACTACCAGAGAGATTTCGTGGGTACGCACTATCCGCAACAAAGTTCATCGCCACATCAGTATCCACAATGTAAGTAACCAGCATTAGTTACAAGGTAGCTTTTGATTGTCTGTAGAATATTCCTACAACAGCAATGAAACCATGTCATAGATGCCTAAATGTATACCTTTGTTGCTAGTCGGTGGTTGGTTCGTGACGTCACAATCCCTGTATGGAAGCAGTAACGCGGCTTCCAGAAGACCAGCGCCGTACCCTCCGCGACCGCCGTCACGCCCCCGAACGCTCTCACCTCCATGTAAGTAACTACCCACTACATTTTTGTTCTTCTTGCGCTAGAACCTAGAAAACTCCATGCAGGCACAATGTAAGTTAGTGTCGAGCACGGGATGCTAATCCTTAGACGGGGTACTTATGAACCTATGAACAACTAAGTAATAGAAGATGCCCGTTTCTGAAAGTTTTTAAATTTTTGTTAATACATTATTAATACGCCATTTTGGAAGTGTAATCAATTTTATATTTTTTGCTCTTATATATTACAGACTGCATAGTGTAACATATGTATTTGTTAACAGCAACGTACAGCAACTCTGAAAGGGCACCGTCGGCGCCGAACGGCAGCACACAGCACAGCTACACGTGGTCCGGCGGCAGCGGGTACTGGCCCGCGGGGCAGGGCGGCAGTCCCCCGCAGCCCGCGTCGTCCCCCGCGCCGTACCGCACGCCCCCGCACGCGTACCCCGCGCCCCTCGAGTACGCGCCCGCGCCCCCCGCCAGCTCCGCGCCCTCCGCCGCGCCCGCGCCGCTCTACCCCCTACAGTACGACACCCCGACACAACACCACTCGCCCTACTACCAACATGCGTACGCGCCGTACGCTCACCATGCTATTGAAGATATCTCTTATTGGCCTAACAGGTGGGTAGCGTAAACACCTACAAATATGTTGTTTATTGCATTTGCATATCCTGGTGCTTAACCTTGCTGCCAACCATGTAGAAGAATATTTATAAGTGGACGAGTTACGTAAGTTTTAATTATATAACAATCAATGTCTAATTGAACCAATTATTTTCCAGCCTCAACAGCTACGGCTACCCCCCTTCAGAGTACGTCGGCACGGGTGAAGTCCCTTACGGCACTGAAGGCATGCCCTTCGGTCCCACAGGATCCTCACTAGAAGCCGCCACCGGAGAGAGGACCTCGCCACCAACGACCGAACACCAACCAGTGGACAGAGAATACAAGTTTAGCACTGAAGAAGAACGTCACTCACCTTGCGAAGAAAATGTGCCATCCCGTTCACCGGCTCAGTGACTGTTCACTCATGTTTCTAAATTTGAATTCAAAGCTAATGTAACGACTATGGAACGACTTTAACGACCCTCGGGAAAAGCACTCTATGCTAACTTAGACAGCCGGTAGAGATTGATTATTGGGTCCGATCTAAACTACCAAGAAGAATACACTATTGTGACATCGTCGACATGTGAATTACCTTAGCGTTACTCAAAAGCTTGTTGTAGAAAAATCTGTAAATGTTCTTAACTATTTAATTAAAATTTAGTAAATTAATTTTAGGTATCTTAAGAATTTTAGAATTTAGTCTGTAATATAGGCTTCCTACACTTTAAGAAATTGACCACGCTTCTTATTTGATGTTATTAATTTAAAAATAGTATTTTAATAAATTTAGTGCTATATTAGTTTTAAGCTAAGCATGTTTAAAATCATTCCTGTGTAAAATAATGAAAATATGAGCAAGTACCTACTTATTACCTAGGTATTCATCATATTATGTTCATTGCATTATCGAACAATGAAAAACCTCGCCATTTAAGGATAGACAATTATTCCGATTAGTTTTCCTTGTAAGTAACTAAATAGTTACAATCAGCCGAACTAGACTTAATCTATCTTCAAACTTACGTTCGTCTGTAAAAGTAATTTAGTTATTTACTTGAGTACCTACTTATAAAGATACCAACTTTATGTAGGTACTAAATAAACAGCTTTATTCGTTCCTAAATTATGTTCGTAGAGCCTAAATAATACCTATGAGTAGGTAGATACTTGTCTTTATTTAATAGGTAAAAAGAGCATCAACAAACAGTAAAACGTAAAATTAGATGTAATGTTTTTTTATTTAAAAACTAACTATTTGAAATGAATAAAAAAGATTGTTGTCTTTAACTGTTGTTTCGATTTATATGTAGAAAACCTATAAAGATTGAACTTATTTTATTTATCGATCTCAGGTTTTACCCGACTGCGGCGAAGCTTCGGAGGGTTATTAAGTCAATGAATGGAATCATAGAGATAATTATGATGCGTTACATTTTTCACTTGCTGCCCGGTCTGTGCGAAATACTTTTGAGGAAGTTTTGGAGTAAGTGAGATGAAACTCTCGACCTTCAACTTTTTTCTTTTGGCTCCTGGCTCCTTGAGCAGAATAATGTTAGACAGAATTTCTTCCCCACACCGCTTGCTGCAGTACGTGTACTGCACGCCGAGGGTTGATATTACAGTTGTTGGTGGCTCGATATAATAATTCCATATCTATATATGTAAAAATGAAACCCGTTTTCCTTGGTCGCGGCATCACGCGTGAATGGCTGGACCGATTTCCACGGTTTTGCATTCGTTGGAAAGGTCTCGGGCTCCGTGAGGTTTATAGGGAATAAAAATCAAAATTCCCACGGGAACGGGGGCGCTGCGGGTGAAACCGCGGGGCACAGCTAGTTTATTATAAGTCCTTACTCATTTCTGGTAAAGCAGTACAATTATAGGATATTTTACATGTGTACACTTCAGTGAACGGATTATAAGTGCACATTCATGGATAATGATTTTACATCCATGGTCGATAAAGTTAGATTGAGACAGAGTCAAAGTCATAACTTCGTATCCTTCAAAGTTAATGAATCATGTCACGAAAGAAAACGTCAAAGTCAAATATTTACTGTCACTGTCATTTGTCACAAAAACGTCATCTATCAATGTTAATTTTCGCGCGCGTTTATTAATCTTACAAATCACTTCGTCCTCTGTGTGTGTTGACCAATTTTATTTATTTTGTTTCTGTATTAATAATTATTACGATAATTAATATAAAATTACTCCAATAGTACAACACAGAAACTTAATTTAACTACACTGTAGGATTTAAGAGAAAAATATGAATTAAGAGATTTATAACAAAAATAACCTTTGATTGAAGTTATTTGTTTACAATTTGAATTTCGGGTTATAGTTTTGTTTTTAACTATTCAGCATGGAGTCAACAGTATCAGTATCAAAAGTATGGACAAATCAACGGCCCTAGGGTGTTTATGAATAATAATAATTTAAATTCAAAGTTCAAACTATGATATTATTTTCAGGGAGTATTCTTATTTTCAAACGGATTCAAAAAGACCAAAATCACTAAAAAGCAGAAACCAGTTCCGTTTTTTGAAAAAATATTTGAAAAAGAAGAATGGTACATAACTTTTAAAAGGAATTGGAGTTTGATTGAGAGTGATATTAAGGTAAAATTGGTTGTGTTTCAAATTTAACAATACAATTTATATACCTAATGCCCTTTTCAGTCTATTAGTCTCTGATTTATATAATACTATAAAAACTTAAACAGTTGTTGCCACATCAATATTTCAGGATCTACACCACAAAACATACAGTATGCTCATGAATGATGTTGTCAGCTTTGTGAAGTCGTCATATAGTAATGACCAAGCACTGATCATGGACGGTGTCATACCAAGCGCTACTCTGTTGACAGGTGTGAGCCAGCCAGACCATGTCGCTCAGTTTAGAGCCCTTGTTGACATGATAAGGTAAATATTATGTGTAGCTTAATTAAGATACTTCTTGTATGTATTTTTTATATTAAAAATAAGTTGAATTATTCTGTATGAAGCAGCAACTTGCGGTTCTATCCATATTTTATACATTGCCCTGGTAATCTTAATATAGAAAGTAGCTTAAAACCCTTCCCAAAAATGTTGCTGCTACTTACACCCGGTATACAAAAAAAAAAAAAAGAAACAGTATGGATAGTTCTGAAAATTAACTCCTATATACTTACAAAGTAACACACTACTCTTCTTTATACTATAAGTATAAGATAAAAGATAATGTGAAACTTACCAGTATGTATAGAATATAAAAGTAGCCTTGTTCATATGTTGCAGAGATGAAGTGACTCCTCATGTTGCTCTAATTGGTTCTCAAGATGCATCAAGTGTGAAGCATTTGGTAGAAAACAGTGTCTGGCAACTGATCAATGGACAGCAGATATTGGTACTAAGTTTTGGCCTTTAAATAAGATTATTTGGCAAATCTACATTGATCTGTCTATTTTCAATGCTATAAAATTAAATTTGTGACTTACTCAAGTGCAGATAAACAAAAATGGTCATAAGGACAAAAAGCTAATAGTCTATCTATTCTATATGATTTTTATTATGACTTTTGCGCAAAAGCTTTGTGATTCTGCACAATTAACCTATTGAAGGAAAAAGAGAGGCAGCAGTGCCCTGCCATTTTCCCCCTGTTGTACCCGTTCCTGTGGAAATTTTGGCATGAAAAGTAATCACTTAACTTCCTCTTTAATCACTCTGTATATTCGTGAAAACCACATGAAATGAAAATTGATTCAATAATATTTGTGAAAATCAATTTCATACACATAGCTTTTAAGGACTTTGTATAAGATAAAGATAATCTTAATGTTCACAGGACCTCTCCTTTGATGCAGATGATATAAAAACTAAGAGTAAAATGAAGAAAAATCACTGTACAATGAAAACACTAAAGAAATGGTATAACAATGAATACACTATGAGTCCCAAGAAGAGAAAAGGCAAACCGTATAGACAGTCTCTTGTTATTATTATTCCGGACTTTGAGAGTTTCAACTGCAGTGTGTTGCAAGATTTTGTCATGATCGTCAGGTAACTGAGAACTAATTTATACTAATATAATAAAGCTGCAGAGTTTGTTTTTGTTTGAATGGGCTAATATCAGAAATGACTACTCCGATTTGAATAATTATTATCGATAGCCACATTAAATGGGAAGGTATTTAGGCTATTTTTCAACCTGGAATAACCACAGGAACAGGCACTATGCGGGTAAAACCGCGGGGCGCTGCTAGTAATCAGTCAATACAACATTAAATTGTTTGCATGGTTGTTTCCATCATAATTCTTATAACTAGAGATGATATACTCATAGTTGGTTTATCTTGTTTTTCTAAAATTTTACTTTTATCATACATATCTTTTATTTCAATAAAATAACCAACTTTACTTTTGTATTTCAGTTCGTATGTGCCTTCACTGCCTATAACGTTTGTGTTTGGAGTGGCAACCTCAGTTTCGGCTCTGCACAAGTCCTTCCCATACCATGTATCATCTAAACTACTTATTAAAGTGTTCCATTCTCATTCATCCCCTGTCTATATGAATCAAGTAAGCACAACTTATATAAGACAAAATATCCTGTCTGAGACATTTGTATACATGCCATCAATACACAATTATAGCAAAAATAATGGGAATTTGTCCCTGCAGTTGTGATCCATTACATTAAACATCTCCAAAGGGCCTCTACGAGTTGGATTTATATCCCCTCGCATGCTTCTCAAAAAGATCGGGCTTGGCCCTTGACTAAGGAGAAACACAATAGCAAAAATAACTCGACTTACTCCACCCAAGTAATTGACGCCTTATGCTCAATGCTCATTACATGCAAATGCTCTTAGTGAGGATGCTCCTTAATTTTAAGAAACTACTGAAAAATTGTTATTGATTGTTAATCATAGAAATTAGCACAGCTTACAGCAAAATTATTGGTACATATTTTAAACTAATTATACTTTATACACTTTCAGAATTCATAGAACTGTCAATTTCATTAAAATGAATGTATTCTCTTACCCCTTCTTCAGGTATTGGAAGATATATTTCTGAAGCACACAAGTCCATTTCATTTATCAGGGAAAGCCTTTGAACTGCTCACTGATGTGTTTCTATTCTACGATTTTTCAGTCACAGGACTTATACAAAGTATAAAGGTAATGGAAAAGTTTTTCATTTTTTTGCTATGATATTTACATGCATGGTTTAAATAGTAAAAATGTAATATTATTATAGCATTTGTTAGCTACCAATAAAATATTTTGGTGGAGTATTTCAAAATTAGCACTTATATAATTTCTTGTTTTATTTTCTAGTACTGTATGATGGAACATTACTATGGGGACAACATAAAATATCTTTGCTGTGAACGAGATAAATTAGACGAAGCTGTTATGAACCTTAAGGCTGAGGACTTAGAGTCCATTAGACAGTTGTTATCATTCAGACCATTTCTTGAACATCAGGATTGCAGAACTAAGATCCAGTTGTTTGAAAACGATGATTTCTTTAGAGAGGTGTTGTTCAAGGAAATTAATGCTCTTCACGATTACTTGTACAGTTTCTATATGTGCGTCAGATTATTGGCGGTGTTCGTTAAGGATATGCCTAACAATAATTTGGGGAAGAGTGTAAGTATATATAACTTGATTTAAATAACTTTATGGATACTATAGGCGTTTTTCTCAGTGAAAATGTTTAATGTTAATATGTAATTATATTGTCAACTGTTTTATAATGGTCCCAAGTTAGATGATAAAAAATCTGCATTTTTACTTTACTTTATTATACTACTAGTCGCGTCCCGTGGTGTTACCCGCGTGTACCCGTTCTGGCGGGAATTTCGGGATTAAATGAATTCCATGTGTTATTCTGATATATTACTGATAAGTTTCATCCAAATCCGTTCGTAGTTTTTACGTGAAAGAGTAACAAACATACATCCATACATCCATCCTAACAAACTTTCGCATTCGTAATATTAATAGGATTCAAATTCTATACCAAGTTACTAAACTCTGTGATTCCATTTAATCACCCACCTTCATTACTTAACATTCTTAACAGTAATATTAATTAAATAAATATATTTTTTTAAAACCTTTATTTCACAGTTCAATCCACCTCACGGAAAAGCCTCTTATCTGAAGATATCAGTTCTGATATCTTCAGTGAGGTTTATTATCTTATATATAAAATTCTCGTGTCACAGTGTTCGTTCGCGTACTCCTCCGAAACGGCTTGACCGATTCTCATGAAATTTTGTGAGCATATTGAGTAGGTCTGAGAATCGGCCTACATCTATTTTTCATCCCGAAATTCCCGCGGGAACGGGTACAACGCGGGTGAAACCGCAGGGCGCAGCTAGTATATTATATATTATAGTCTGAGGGCCTTATTCATAAACGGTTATTAACAGCACTTAAGCTATCAAATGGTTTGTCCCTTTCCGACATACACTATTTGTCAAAGAGCGAAAGAGACAAATCACTTTAAATTAAATACTCACTGTTTAAGTTAAATATCGTTTATGAATAAGGCGGTAATACTTTACATTCATTTTTACTTTTATTTCACAGATAAGAGAAATTTACACGAAATGTGCCTTAGAACCCATTATAAACTCTCCTTCCTTCACCGAAACTATGCAACTGCTAAGTTTCCAATCTCAAGCCAAATTAGTAGATGGTATAAAGAACGCCTTGAAGGTAACCAACACATATTTGCAAATAGATTCTCCTATAAAGCCTCTCCGTTTGACTCCTAGTAAAAACAACATGGACAGCATGTTCGTAAGCAATGACCTCGGGGAGAGCTTTGCTAAGACGATTCGGGTGCATTTGTTGACGTTTTTGAGGCAAATTGAGAATGCCAGTACTGAGGCGACGAGTTTCTTAGAGGAAGACTGTGAAAATGATGTGGAAAATACCCCCGGGAACCGATATAAGCTTAAAGAAGTAAGTTATAGTTTGAGCTCAGTTTTCTAATCTTTGAATTTACCTTATTTTCCAATCATTGTTGTAGAACTATGATTTTTATAAGTTTATTTTGATAGGAGTTCTTTTGTTATATGATTTAAAGTATCAATAATCAATGAAAATGTTTATTGTGTGAGTTAATTAGAGTATTAAATATTACTTCTTATAATTACATTGCTAACGTAAATACTTTATTACAAATGATTTCATTATTAGTTGACTAATTATATTAATATTTAATTTAATGATTAAACTTATGTGACATTTTCCCCCAGAAACTTCTCAAAGCGACCAGAGCTGACCGCATCCAAACAGAATTCGAGATGGTTCGCTCCAGGTTCGTGAGTTACTTGAAGGATATGTTCAGTAAAGGACTGCAGCCGCCGCACAAACAAACGTTCCACGAGATAATGTTCTTCAGTGACGTTTCGAGTGTTAGGAAACAGATAGTGGGTTCGCCGAGAGGCGCTCTACATACTGCTCTTAGCAATCCAACTCATTACCTTCAGGTAAACTATGGAACAGTTAATTAACTTGTACGGTCTTGCAGTAAATACATCAGTACATTTAGAAGTACCAGCAATATACATGCTAAATCTCGATCTGAATGCAGTTTCTGAATAAAGAAACTAACGCCGGAATAATTAATCTTCACTCAAATCATGCAGTCATCAAATCCATATTTTGACAAATAGTACCAATAACTATTTGACAAATAGTTGCCCAAAAATTATTGGGGTTAGTACCACTGAAATTGAGTGGCGTTTGAGTATTGGGGTTTTAAAATGAAATAGTCTTTATAAAATAATAAATGTTCAAAAATATATTTTTCATCAAAAGTAAAGGTTAGCTTCCGAAATTAAGCAAACACAAGAAGTTGTCATTGATGATTGTATAAACTCAAAAGCCTGTTAGATTCCACTGTACATGAAACCTCTCACCGAGTACAGTGAGGACGATTAGGCGGCCCATCACATGACGCTTGCCTAATGCGTCGGTGATAAACATATTTTAATTTATTCAATTATCAAGTAACGCCCACTATTCACATGAAATCAACATCGGCATTGTAGTTCAAAAGCTATAATTAATTAAATAATTGAATGTTATTCAAAAAAACTGATGTCAGAGTTTAAAACCGCGGCGAGGCCTTGGTGTGTTATGTCATTACTTATTTAAGATTACGATTATGAGCGAGCCTTATTATTACTTATTTAACCTGAATTAAGTTTTCGATTACAACTTATTTTTATTTTATTGGATGTTTCCCGTGATTTATGTCTAGTATTGATTGCAAACATTACTTTATTCGTCCCTGACATAAAGCCTATTTAGCTCTTCGAGAGTACATCATAACATATGTATGTTCTGTAATATTTAAAATAAACAAATGTCCATACTTAGAAACTTTCTAGTTAAAATATTAGGAGGAAATATCGCATAGTTGACTATTTCTAAAGAGTTCTTACGTGTGACCTTCTACTTTTAAAAGTCGGAGGCCGTTGCAATGCTACTGCTTAGTTTTAAATAGATCCAAACGAGGAGGCTGTTTCAATTTATTTTATATCTTAAACATGTTCTTTACCACAGAAGTCCGTAATTATAGACCGATTCGGGAATATCTTTAATTTGTATCTGTTGTATTTTATGATGGGTACCGAAATGATGTTAGGGGTCTATTTTCTTCTATTTTAAATCCTTTTCTAGAAAAGATTAAATCTAACTTTTAGAAGGGCTGAAATTTTAGCAATTAAAAAAGATGGTTACTTTTTTCGATAAACTAAAGAAAATTTTGAACATCCTATACGTTAGGTAGTTCACACTACGCACTGCAGGACTGACTGGCCCAGACTACGCTCTGCAAACATCAGTACAAAAGGAAAGAAGATATGTATAACAATTGGAATATCCTAAACTGTTAAAACATTCCAGTGTTCATGTTGCCACCTCGCGTCTACCGAGAGCGCGGTAGACACTCTGCCCGATGTCTGTCTCGCGTACAAGCTGCACAGGGAATGCGGCAAACACATCAACTTGTACGATTGGCTGCAGGCGTTCGCTGCAGTACTGCAGCCAGAGTTAGAGGACGAACAGAGGCATCAGGATACGTCAATACAGTAAGTATAAATACGCGAAAATTGTTATCCTGGCCTACTATAATGTATGGCGCGACCTCACCAAACCGGATGAAAATATCGGGTAAAACCGGCGAGTTATTGTAATAATTTTATTTTATTATGAATGCGAAAACTTTCCGCGACCTTATCAAAACTAAGAACATGAAAATAAAGATAGCGTGGTCTAGCTTTCATTCTTTTATTGGTCGCGGGTGAACCGCGGGAACATTAAGTACCTATCTTAGATTTTCGGAATTGGCATATATTGGGATGAAGGCAAAACCTCACATCACATCATGATAATAATAATAAAGAAGCTATAAAAGTTATACAGCTACCTGATGTCCACTCATAAAAAACAAGTGCAGACAAGGTTGCCTTCACATTTAATAGGACAAATAACCTATGAACTTATATTATGATTAGTCATCTAACTATTTTGTAACGTTATCTCATCATCATTGTAATTAACTAAAATGAAAGTTTAGCTTTTAAATCAGGACGCCATGACAGTTCGAAATGATTTGATAAATTGACTGCTATTGTTAACTTCCATACGCTACACGCGGCCGGCACTAGTTAATCAGTAGGCATATTGTCTAATCTTAATCAACATTGATTGAAACCGAGCCAAACGTCACTGTGGCTTACGTTCTACTTTTCTTCTACATTGAAAAGTAGCTTAACAAATTCGTCTAATATCATTCATTATCAATTTAAAATCACCTTTAATAGTCGGTCACTTAAATATTAGAATAGTCTTTAATCACTTATACTATAGTCCGTCTATCTCTATCACTTAAATAATAATAAATAGCTTATAATTTGTCTCCACATCTTACCCGACGTGAGACAAAAACGGTTCGCTAGTTATCACTAGTGTAATTTGTTACAGGGTGCGATTCACGAGAGCAGTGGCCGAACTACAGTTTCTCGGATTCATCAAATCGTCCAAGCGAAAGACTGATCATGTGATGCGTTTAACTTGGTAGCATGCTTTAACAATTTTGTGTTTTATTTATTATCAATAAACTATTTTTTGGATATAATTGATTTTTACCTTTTATAGTTTTTTAAAATTATACTTCTGAACTCCTAGGAACAGTAGTTGATGAATGATGAAAAGCTAATGTTTTAATCAATTTGATAAATATTAATAAGATGATGAAGATGAAGATTATGAAGATCCTGTTAAAGGAGAAACAAAAAAAAACATAAAGATTGGTTTTTATGTACCTACGATTTAAATTATCATAAGTATATTATAAGTAACAACAGGGTCTGAATATCCGAGAATATTCTACAAATACCTCATAATAGAACTGATACACATCGGCTTTATATTTCGTTTTAGGGTTTCGTAGTCAATTGGCAAAAAACGGATAGATTCGTCATGTCTGTCTGTCTGTCTGTCCGTATGTCACAGCCATTTTTTTCAGAAACTATAAGACCTACACCGTTGAAACTTGGTTAGTAGATGTATTCTGTACACCGCATTAAGATTTTCACACAAAAATAGAAAAAAAAACCAATGTATTTCATCAGACCCCTTCGTGTGGGTTATCAATGGATAAGTCTTCAAAAACCTATATGATGTACATTACCATGCAAACTTCCACAGAAAATTGGTTTGAACGAGATCTAGTAAGTAGTTTTTTTAATACGTCATAAATCATAAACCGCAATTTTCCTTTCATTCAATCAACTTAAATCTTCTAACTACAAGATCTACAAGAAGAAGTTTTATATTCTGTTATTTGCTGCGACGGACGGAACCTTTCATGGGCGAGTCCGAATCGCACTTGACCGCTTTTTATATCTTACTAGCAGCGCCCCGCGGTTTTACCCGCGTTGTGCCCGTTCCCGTGGGAATTTCGGGAATTTTTTTACATAAAAACCTTCCTCTTGAATCACTCTACCTATTACAAAAAACCGCATCAAAATCCGTTGCGTAACTTTAAAGATTTAAGCATACAGACAAACAGACAAACAAACAGACAACAATAGCGACTTTGTTTTATACTATGTAGTGACTAGCCGCGCCCCGCGGTGTTACTCGCGTTGTATCCGTTCCCGCGGGAATTTGGGAATAAAAGTAACCATAGTTACTTCTTGTTACATCATTATCTGCCAATGAAAGTCCCGTCAAAATAGGTTCAACCATTTCAAAGATTAGCCGGAACAAACAGACAGACAGACAAATAAAATAAAAAATGTTGTTTTGGTATATGTATCGAGTGTATATCTATATGCACGTACCTATATAAAAAGCGGTTATTTTAATATTACAACAGACACGTCAATTTTATTTATTTGTATTGTATAGAGTATAAAGATTATGAGGTTTTATCTCCACACTTACTATTATAATAATGCTATAATAAGACCACAGCATTAGCACAGAATACTTAATAATACGATTTAACATAAACGTGACTTAAAAATTGAATTTGCATACCAACATTATTTTTATCGGAATTACCATGTTAAGTTACCATTCTGCTTGCCTTCTGACCATACATGTTTAATTCGATGATTTTTAAAATTCTCAAAATTGCAAATAATACACAGATAAAGAGAAGAGGTCTTTAAGCATCCTGAAATCAGTTAATCTTTTGGGAAATGAGGATAAATATTACCTAGTGGGTAACACATCATTGCTCGAAACTTTCTGTCTAAGATAAGGTACATAAAGCACAAGAAGACACGAGGAGCCATGACATCTCATTGCAAGTCCCATGCATCGGTGAACCGTGAAATCATAAGTGTTTGTACACACAGCAACACATCTAGCTATACACTTCAGAAATCTGAAAGAGAAACACACTAGAATGCGAATGTGTGTGTGTCCTATGCGTATGTGTTAGTTACGCGGGCTATTATTCAAAAGAGTTTTAAAACAGTATTTTTCTTTTATTGTCAATATTGACATATTGACATTAAATTTAATATATATATTGATATCGAGGAATAGCAATCATTATCCTACTTCTGATATCGGGAACATGTCACATCAAGATAAGCACGAGCATTATACGGTCAATACAACATCTTAGGATTCGTCTTGATCTTGAAATAATAACTCACAGGACTTCATTACAATGACATTGCTTGTATTTTACACACGATCATCATGGATTACAGATTACAGTTAGGATACGTCTAGATTCAATTAATTGATGGAACCTAAACGACCTCCCTACACCCCATCAGTCGTCCTGTCCACGCCATAGAATCTTTTCCTAATTCTATACTCGATTCGCAATACGATCGTGATGTCGTCAACACATTATTCTATCAGTCTACGTTTCCCATCTAATCACAATCCAACCATCCCCATTTCCCGCGTAAACTCTAATATATTCCCTCCTTTTCCTATCATAGACTATCATCCCTCTATCGAACAACCATCATAGTGCTTAACACAGTCTATTCTCATACCACAGACTACACTATCATAGTGCTTAACACAGTCTATTCTCATACCACAGACTGCACCACGAAGGTAGAACTCACGTCACGGAATAACAACACTACAGATTCCATCAGTCAGCTGAATTTACAGACTACACTTAAACTTCTATAGCTTGATTATACTTCTACCCCCGACATATATTAAATTAATCGATTTATTTCCGATTGATGTTGCGTTTGGGATTGGGTAAACAATGTTGTAATTTTTGTCGACGAGAAGACATTTCAATCGGACAAGCTGGGTCGCAAGATACTCTACAGGAGAAATAATGAGCGATATGTCGAAAAGAACACATTGCCGAACAAGACAAGTGGAAGGATTGGTCTAGGCATTTGGGGTTGGATTAGTTCTATGGGCCCGGGAGAACTCACAACAGTAAGTGGCAGGATGAATGGGGCTCAATATGTGGAAATCTCGCGTGATGTTTTTTTACCAACAGTTCGCACTGCTTATCCCGAAGCTCGAAGGTCGAATTTATTTGGCACAGGACAATAGTTCCATACACAGCTCCCGATTAGTGCAGGAATGGCTGACAGGTCAACCTGACGTTGAGCTGATTCGGTGGCCGGCCAAAAGCCCCGATTTAAACCCCATTGAGAACGTTTGGGGTCAAATGGTTCTCAATTGGGATCCAAGTGATGTCCGAAACAAAGAAAATTTGAGTGGAGTGGTATTTCAAACTTGGGAACTTTTAAGAGGAAGTGACATGTGTTGGAATATGGTGGCGAATATGCATTCCAGGATTAATTTAGACTTAGACAACGGAGGAGGTCACATCCCGCATTAGTTTTAAATAATTATTAAATAAGTGAGATTAAATTGAGGTTTGTGTTTTTTTTTTCACCTTTACTGCATTTTACTGTCGATCATAGTTTTATAGACATTGCATTGATTGACTTGAGCGAAACTGCGGTGATAAACTGAATTATAAATATATGAATTAAGAAAACAGTAAATATATTAAACACCTATACTACCTAAAGAATTATCAAAAATAATATATAGTTTTTTCTTAATTTATCCTATCCGCGTCCGTTCGAAAGCTAAAATAAATTTATGACAAATTCACGGGTCTTGTTGCAATAAATCCTATATACCTTATCAGATTACAGTAAAGATGCTCAAACAACTACAGTGACAATGATACGTCACACATACGTAAACATTATTTAACTTGAAGTTGACATGATACACATATATGTATCTCTTTCTTTTTATCTCTGCTCCATCTTTAATGGTTAGTTAGGTGTGTTGCTGTGTGTACAAGTAGTGTCAGCCGCCCATAATGTCATAGACGTTCGCTGAGGCCTCTATGTTTAATTAGTAGTTAATAAAAGCCCGCAATACACCCAACCGCCTGTTTCGTAAAAACTAGACGACCTTGAATCGTAATTTCACGAAATAAAGTATGAACTCGACCTCTGGAAAGGTTAAGAGCACATCACTTTTATTTGTGTCTTGCACACTGACACAGGACTCTTGGTCTATTCTGGTTTTTTATCTAATAATTTTTGGTAGAACTAGGTTCTCATCTCTACAGATATATTTTTTATTGTTATATACCACTTGTTGACCTTTCGAATATTCATTATTTATTGAGTGGACATCTCCAGAGTTTTCTGCGAACGCATACCTACATGCGTACATTAAATAAACAAGTGAAGGTTACATTATTAAGTATTATTACGTCATGGAAGTAAAAAATGTCAAGCAAGTTATTCCTTACATAATGAGTACAATGGAAAAAGGAGGTGCCTAGGCTAGGACGGTATTTATTTATCTATATGCATTGAGTTATATGTAGGTACACATATAACTCAATGTCTTTATGCAGAAACTAACTAACCCATAATTGTACTAAATAAAGTACCTACTATTTCTCGTTATAACTGGTACCTTTGGCAAATAAAGCTCAAGGTATACATAATTTTTCATATCTTTAAAGCATACATTTTCTTTGATTGAGATCCCCACAGCTCATTACGATGTGACGTAGAACTCTCAACGATCTGTCTAAAACAACATAATTGAATTTTTTAAATTCAAACTGTAGTTCCCATCCTCTTTGGTATTTATTTATTCCTTATGTTTATGTAAAATACGTAAATGTACAATAAATCGGCGCATATGATCTGAATTAATTCAATTGTTTTATTTTTTATTTACAATTTAGTATTGCTTCTCGGATATATGCATGATATATGTAATAATTTCTACCTTATTTAAGTTCTCACTAAATTAAATAGGTTCATGGTTATAATAAAGGCACGTTATGAATCTTGCTATGGGTATTTTATGGTGATAGATAACTATAGGTAACTATGTATAGGTAATGTCTTATTATTTAATTAGATTTATATTTCACTGTCATGTTAGGTATATATTTCTACGTAGTTCCATGACTTTCAATACATAGAGCTATCTACCAACCAGTACAAAACTACTATTTTATTTCTTTTCAAATTACATCAAACGTAAACTACATGCCCGATCTCCCAACCAACAAAAGATTTAGTGATGGGGTAAGAATAAAACATGGGATCAATTAAAACATTCCAAAACCTTTAAGCTTCGGTGGGAATTTCGGGATGAATAAGCCTTCCCAAGCCCTTCCCTTCTAATTCTTTTCCTTTGCATGTGGCTATCCATTACAAACATAATTATTCAAATCGGATTGGTAGTTTCGGATATTAGCTAACATTTAAACAAATACACTCCTCAGCTTTATTTTATTAGGATTAATTATATTGGTATAGTTAGATAACTCGAGTTTGAGATTATCAACCTGCATTAGGCAAGCGTGGTGATTAGGTAGGTACTTAAGCCTTATCATTCTCTCCTTACTGATATCTTCAGTGAGATTACAGGCTAATCCACTTTACTTTGCCTTCATCTATATAGAGAGTGTTGCTTGTGTTTGAAAATAATAGCAGAAAAGAGTACAGTAGGTGGATTCCACGCTAACTAGAAAGACATTGACAACTTTTCTATTGAAATAACTTGGTCATATATAGTCGATAACTTAGGTAAGTACCAATTCTTAATGTAATAGGTATCCACAAATTAAAAATTATTACTTAAACTAGCTGCCGCGGGTTTACCCTCGTTGTACCCGTATCCCGTGGGAATTTAGGAACCACTCGACCGATTTTGTGCAAACTTCACATGAACCATCTACTAAATAGTCCGAACAAACGCCTAAACATTTGGTTTGAATAGATGAGCCCGTTCTTGAGTTATAAAATTACAACGAAAAGTGGCATTGATTTTTATATATAGAGAAATGTAAAATGTATGAATACCTTCCTATTTAATAATTCACCCTTTAGGTAGGATTATTTGTATTAAAATATAAACTTGTTACATCACTAACAAAGTCTGAGACCCTAAAAATAAATTATTACCTACCTACATAAACTTTTGAATTGACTGTCCTTGTGGCAAATGAATCGTTATTTAGAGTAAATTTTAAGTAATTGTTTAATGTTTGAATAGTTTATTATAAAAAAATTATATAAAAATTATAGTATGAGCCTAACTGCTTGCAAATGTTTGTTTTTATAAATTACGTTATAAAAGGTTACGGAGCGCGCGGCGCTCGTTTGAGAGCATCACGGGTGAATGATCAAATACCTACTTGTGGTGTGTTTGCCTACTCGGTACAAACTCTTGTTTCGACTTGGTGATGACCGAATCCGGAATATCGACATCGTATGTTTGAAGTCTTGACATTACGTTAGATCACCGGTGAAATGTATATAAAAGATTTTGTCACGGTCTCAAATCATCATTCGATCTTTTGGTAGCATCCGAACCCAACCAAAACCGTCAAAATGAAAATGGTAATAATATTTTATATAAAATATTTTTTATTGCATCGTGGTTGTATTGAGTTTTTGTAACTAACTTGTGCGTTGTTTAAAGATCGTAGCTGTCGCCCTCGCCCTGGTGGCCGTCGTCGCCGCCGCGCCCGTCGACAAGGTCGAGGTCGTCCCTATCGTCCGCTCTAGTTTCGATCAGGCTCCCGAGGGAGCATACCAATTCGGGTAAGGATATCATCAGTAAAATGTTATTTTTTTATTAGGTTACATAATTTCGAATTCATGTTGATAACTGGTATTTCTACCGAATTAAGCGCTATTTTATCATTGAGTAGTGTTTAATAATATAAGTAATAGCAAGTGTCATGATCATGAGTGAATCTCGAAAAATGAAAAAATAATTAATTGTTTAATAACCTATAGGTCGTTTCGGGTTTTAATTTGTTTATGCAATTTGTTTTAAAGTGTAATAATTCATTATGACAATACATTGAATAAAAAAATGGAGATTTCTTTATCAAGCGTAGGGTTTGTAGGGACTATATCTTCAGCGAAGCCTTTGCCTAGGAGGCAAAATCTTTATTCAGATCATGAACAATACGATCAATAACCTTTCTATCACCAACAGATTCGAGGCCGCCAACGGCATCATCCGCGACGAGCAGGGGGAGCTGAAGCAAGTTACTGACGAGGAGAACAAGCCCCACCAGGTGGTGGTAGTCCGCGGCTCCTACCAGTACCCCGGAGAGGAAGGCAGGCCCATCCTCGTCACCTACTACGCCGATGAGACCGGCTACCACGCCGAAGGAGATTCCATCCCCAAGCCCGCCAGGAGATAGATTAACATCCCAACAGCTAACGAATTAAAGATCACTCTTAAGACTGGTCCCTAATCCGCTAGCCTCGACAACCCTGCAATCCCTAGGTTAAAAGAAGCAAGTCGTTATGAAGAATTAATGCTCACTGCCATACCATTTTTTAGTTTTGTATATTTTGTTAATATTTTCATACTGAATGTAACTATTAAAACAAATATAGTTCGTGTGTGAATTGTAATGGTGATTTTTTTATCTTTTTATGAGAACCTAATATAACCTACCTGCTTGTAACATTAGGTATGGATACTAGTTATTCTAGTATGCATAAACAATTTATAAACATAAGCAAAACTGTGGGAAGGTATTTGTGGATAGCAATGTACTAAATGACTCTGTAAGGTAAAAGAGTATCAGTAAATATTCGGAAATACCTACGTAATCGTTACGACATCAAAGCGTCGCGAAAACACAATAAATAACATAGCTACAGGGAGAAAGATTAAACGTAGGTAGTACCTAAAATATGACTTCTTCATTAGGCTTCCCTAACCCCTCAATCTTGACAGAAATTTTCAAAAAATCGATTTCGGGCTTGAGCGCTAGACAGATTATGACGTAATGATGACGTCGGCAAGACCGCGCTGTCTATAATTTATAATTACTTTACAATCAAACCATATTTTTTTATTCTGTAAAAAGCAATGTACTTATTGATTTATTTCCTAACTATGATGCATGAAAATAAATTCGTAATACAAGTATTTTATTATGTAATTCATGTTCAAACTTTAGAAACCATATTGTGGGCGGCTACACGAAAAATAAATAAATACTCAAGTATATAAACAAAAGAACAAGGATCTATTCTACCTAAATATAAAAACAGTTTATCTAAAGAGCTCATAATGTTTACGATTAGACCACTTGAAACTCGACGCCGTGAACCATAAAAACAGCTAGGGATGTCCCTTGACTTTGTTATGATTTTATCGATAGTAGTTTTTATTGCAAGGTATTTTGGAAATGTGAATAAAAATACAATATGGAATAAAATGGATAGATATTGGGATAAAATGTATCCCATGTGTTATATCTGATTATAACGTATATTACTGTAAAATTTCAACCAAAACCAGTCAGTAGTTTTTACGTGAGAGAGTACAAACATACATACATACATCCATTATCACAATCTTTGGCATTTATAATAGTAGTAGGATAAATTTATTCACCAAAATATATAATTAAAAATCTAAAATAATTTACAAGATACTACGAGTAATTATCGACAACAACAAAACTATCGCATAACTCTCGACACACTGCCCGTCCCTATCGACAAAATGGTGACAGACAAAATGTGCCTTTAGCGTTATACGAATAAAGACCAAAATGGCCTACGTGATTTTGAAAGGCAAACCGCCGTTATTCATGCGCTGAACAAACAATTTGAATTGATTTTATTTCACAAAAAAACTAACTTATGCACTGTTTTATCGCTGTGATAACGATTGTTATTGCTTTTTATACTCTTTTCAATGTAAATACAAACAAATATCGTTATAAAATCCTTGAAAATCGGCAGCATACTAACGGATTTTACTAAGACTATATTTCTTGTTTTTACGATGTATTTCTTACAACTAATTATCTAGTTAGAACAATTCACTCATAATAAACAGTATTTACATAAACAAATCGGTACAAACCTTAGATAAATCCAATAAAATCACAAAACAATGCTCACAAAACACTCGCACACCCGCGTAAAATGCCGCGAATTGAAAACTGAACCAAACAAAAAACGGCCATAGATCATGCTATATTTTAGTTTAGAATGAATGGAAATATATCAAAGAACGTAACTAATCAAACTTCCTCATACAAAAGTAGTCTGTAACATTATCGAAATACGGTGTAAAGTAGGTCGAGTGGCCGCGGCCTCATGAGTCCGCTTGGGGATTTGGTGTATATTGCAGTGACGTCACGCGCGGGGCCTCATGAGGCCTCGCGGGATTTTAAGAGTGACATTAATCGCACCCTTATAGTGGAAACATTGGAAACTAAGAAAAATCTAAAAAAACTAGTAATTATAATAAAACAATAAGCCCGGAAGAGAACATTGTTAAAAATGCCTTTACCTATATTCAAAATTAGACTGATCGAGTCTTAAAAGTCAATTAAAGATCACTCTTAAGACTGGTCCCTAATCCGCTAGCCTCGACAACCCTGCAATCCCTAGGTTAAAAGAAGCAAGTCGTTATGAAGAATTAATGCTCACTGCCATACCATTTTTTAGTTTTGTATATTTTGTTAATATTTTCATACTGAATGTAACTATTAAAACAAATATAGTTCGTGTGTGAATTGTAATGGTGATTTTTTTATCTTTTTATGAGAACCTAATATAACCTACCTGCTTGTAACATTAGGTATGGATACTAGTATTCTAGTATGCATAAACAATTTATAAACATAAGCAAAACTGTGGGAAGGTATTTGTGGATAGCAATGTACTAAATGACTCTGTAAGGTAAAAGAGTATCAGTAAATATTCGGAAATACCTACGTAATCGTTACGACATCAAAGCGTCGCGAAAACACAATAAATAACATAGCTACAGGGAGAAAGATTAAACGTAGGTAGTACCTAAAATATGACTTCTTCATTAGGCTTCCCTAATGTGGGTTGGTGATCTGAAACTTGGGTTTCAGCCATGACTTTTAAGACTCGATCAGTCTAATTTTGAATATAGGTAAAGGCATTTTTAACAATGTTCTCTTCCGGGCTTATTGTTTTATTATAATTACTAGTTTTTTTAGATTTTTCTTAGTTTCCAATGTTTCCACTATAAGGGTGCGATTAATGTCACTAGCTAATTCATAATGACATTGGCAGGGTTGGGCAGTCTAATTAAAGTACGTATAATTGAAATACAAATACATATTTGGTATTTGTATTTCAACTGCTTTCTTACAATGTAATTTGTATTTCAAATACTTGAGCCTTCAAAATACATTTAAAAATTTCATCAACAGCACGTCTAATAATGGAGTTGGTCAGCTTCCTAAATGATAGAAGGAAAGAGCTTTCCATTCTTGAGCGCTATACAAATATAAAAAAATGTATTCATACAATTTAACACAAGTTTGTGCTCATCAGGAGACCTGTGGAAGGATTGTTTCCTTTATCAGGTTTTATTCTTTCTTCAACAAGATACTGTTTGTCTGTACATTTAAAAATCTAGTGTTCATAATCTTGTTTTCCTTTGCATTCCAGCCCGTACTGGTCTAGACTACGTATTTTGTCTTTTGTATTTAGTATTTCTATTCTTCTTCTTCTTATTTTTCATCGAGTGGATGGTCAACCTGACCAATCCTGGTGTCAGAGTTATTGAGCCGCCAAAGGCCTCTGACACGGCTCATGCAACGACTACTATTCGTAGAAAGTAGCCGGGACTGTAAAGTATTTCAATTGAAAATAGTTAAAATACTGTATTTTGTATTTTATATTTGAAATACATTAAATTAATGATATTTTGTATTTCGTATTATTTTAATTAACTTGCAATACAGTATTTTTTAATTTGTATTTCAATTAAAGCAAAGCATGTATTTCGTTTGCATATGACTATGCAGACTCTTAAAGCTACCTATAATATAAGTTATCTACTTATAATATCATCTTGTCTATGTTTTGTTTGTAGTTTTTAAATATTAATTTGACTTTTGGTTGAAGTGAAGAACTTCAACCCATGGACTTATTATTATAATCTGGACAGCGGACTGTTAAAAATGAAAAATACGAAAGCACACCTTACACCTTTACATTATGATTCAATTTGGGTTACCAACATAGACAGAGGCAAAACGAGCCAAGAGAGATAGCTAGTACCGAGGTCGTTTATCCCTTTCTAACACTTGCCATTCGATCGAAAAGTGGTAGTTGGTAGCATGTTGGTAGAAAATTATTTCACAACGCTGACTTTAAGAAATCCTTTTATTACATATAAAGTAAATATTGAATTAGATAAAATTTATTAATTACTTACTTAGCTTTAAAATACTTCCATTGACTTAATATTCTGAAATACCTGCAGAGCCATAATTATTTAGAACTATTTGGTAAAATTATTAATAATTTCTCTAGTAACCCTTTGAATTTGTCATGGCGACTTTGAATTCTCGTCCTCTCGTGAATATCTACCTATTTGTTTTATTTTATGCAATTTTGGGAGATTAGCTTATTGAAATGGTTAAAAAGTCCTGTATTCGTTTCTGTTAAACTGAATCCTATGGTGGTTGCGGGATATCCTTTCGCAGGTAAGCCAAATAAGGGAAAAATTGAAAATTTGTTATGTAGGGTGACCATAAGTGCAAGCAATCACTCCTCGAATGATTTATGAGGATTAAAAATGGGTTACTATATATTTATAACATTATGCTTTTATAAGTAAAATCGGACTATCTTTTTTTAGTTTCACCTCAGTAGATAGTTCGATTTCAAATTCACAAAGCACCATCTATTCACTACATAGTATAAAATAAAGTCGCTATTTTTGTCTGTCTGTTTGTCTGTTTGTTTGTCTGTATGCTTAAATCTTTAAAATTACGCAACGGATTTTGATGCGGTTTTTTGTAATAGGTAGAGTGATTCAAGAGTAGTGTTGCAAATAAACCGTTTTAAACCAAAATCTGTGGTTTCAAACGCATTTTAAATAAATTTAAAACGGTTTAAAACCGTGACCACGTGCTTACGTTTATGACTAATTAATATTTTAAAACTAAAAATACAATATATTAATTGAAGATTTTTAATTTTTGTTAGTTACAATGACGTTTTACATTATTTTTAGGGTTTAGAAGGTTTAAAAATCTTAATATGCGTATTTATTATTTCTTTATAATAAGCTGTGTCTGTGTATGAGTAGGTAGGTATGCTTTTTCTTATTTCATAGTACTTATGTTTGGTTGTACAACATTAAACAATTTTATACGTTATGGTGCGGCAACGTCGCGTCGTATTATTTATTATTATTACCAGTAGAACCTCGTTAAGTCGAACCTCGATAAGTCAAAAACCTCCAAATCTCGAAAAAATGTTTTGTTCCTTCCCTTCAAACACCAAAACCTCCATTACTTGAAATCTTGACCCTCTGTTAGTCGAAATAATCACCGAGTCCCTCCAAGCCATTTTGGTACATATTTTCACTCTATAACTCGAAAAATTAAATTTGACCTGTGTATCTCGAACATAGCAACGTTTTTTACAACCTTTACAACTTGATCATTTGGAATTTATTACCTCTATTGTTCGAACAAAAATAAGTTACCGACTTTAAGAACTTGCCGACAATGTGAGTACACTATTATTTCTTAGAAAACATTTTAGGAGTGTACGATAATAAATTTATGACTCACGTAAACACGTGTTTAGACAATGCTATAGATAGAGAACAACCAAATTATCTAACTAAAGCAAAAAAAAATTACTAACTTTTTTTAATGCCATATTTTTTATTTTAAAATGATTTGAAATAATGTTGTAAATATAAATATGTTTTTGACTTCTGCAAGTTGAATTTTTATTTATTTTACCTCTCTAACTCAAAATTTATAAGAATAAACCTCAAACTCTTTATGTCGAATCAAAATCCGCCTAAGTCAAAATCCTCCATAAGTTGAAAACTCTATACTTAACTCGAATTTTTTGGCATCTCCCTTGATGTTCGACTTATAGAGGTTCTACTTATTTACTTTTTCTTACACATTACTCGCGCCGCACCGAGTCACCTTTGTTTGAGGCGAATAGCGAGCTAGCTACCTGCTTTTGTTTCGCTCTGCAATAAGTATGTAAGTATGAGAATACTTATACTTATTGTTTTTTGTGAAATGTTAGTAAATTCCAATAGAAAATCATTTTAACCTATATTAAACCTTAAAAATTGGTTTAAAACGTTTTAAACCGAAAAAAATGGTTTAAAACCAAATGATTTTAAACGTATAAAATACTTTTTGCAACTATATTCAAGAGGAAGGTTTATATGTATAAAAATTCCCGAAATTCCAACGGGACACGCACAACGCGGGTAAAACCGCGGGGCGCCGCTAATAAGCTATAAAGAACAAAATTTTCTTCAAGAAAACGCCCCTACGGGAGATTTTCTTACATGCACTTATAAAATAGATGGCGCTAAAACTTGAACGTAACTGCAGAGAATTAAATTAATTGGAAAGTTCCTCATTGTATTTTTTAAAACAAATATTATTTCATTATAATATTTGTCCCACCTAACGAAAAAGTGTGGTCATCCTATTAGAAAGTGACAAACAGCATCGGCTCTCAACATCTCGCTCGGCTCGTTTTTCGGCTGCTAGAGCTCAGTCCAGATTATAATAATAAGTCCATGCTTCAACCCATAGCTTCAATCATTATTTATAGAGTAGAGAAGTTCACTTACTATACATCTGCCAAGTGCGAGTGGAAATCATAGATCACGTTTGTTGTATGGGAGTAGTGGACTTGGTAGTTAAAAAATAATAAATATTTTATCCTGTTTTTAGTATTTGTTGTTATAGCGTTAACAACATCCTGTGAAATCATCAACTGTGTATCAATCACGGTTACCGCCTGGTGGCAGACGGACAACAGAAAGGTAAAATACAGCGGACAGACGGACAGACGAAGGACAGCGGAGTTTTTGTCTAGTAATAGCACAGATTACTAAATAGTTACTACGTAGTAATAGGCTTTAAACTTTGGGTACGGAATCCTATACAAGCTCAAATTGAAAGAATTCTCAGTGGAACTTAGTGAATGTTTTAGTTTCTGAATCTTATCTCTTCTAGGATAGATTTTCTATTTAAATAATGGAGTGAAAGTGAATAAACATCTAAAAGATACCTATTTCATTTATGTATTGGTTGTTAATGAATGACGTAGACAGGATTTAATGCTTGGCCTTGGAATTAGCACTTCATGTTATTTCCATTTTTGTGTAGGTATTTGTTCTGGGTATTTTATATAATTAGTAATCAGACATCGTGGACTAAACATCTGCATTATGTCAGCAAATCGTGCACTGAAATTATAATAAGACTATGGAAACTTCTTAATACTTTAGGTCAGATAAAGATTAACTTACCCATGAGATTTTAATATAACTTTCATCGGGTAAAGAGTGGCGTGTGTGTGTGTGTGTGAGTATATTGGTGTGGGTATGTATTTAAGTATTTAATAAATGCAAAGTTTGGCATAGCTTTTAAATTTGTTGATGTCAACCTGTATCGGCGATCAAAAATCATAATAAGTACTCTCTATTTCCATAATACCACTGTATCAGTTACTCATAATGAGTCTCATTTTATATTCAAAAAAGGATATATACGGTCGAATTTAGAAACCTCCTCCTTTTTTGAAGTTGGTTAAAAATAATCTCAATTATTTCAAATAGTGGGCATTTGACAAAACATACAGCTTTTGCTTTTTGGTACCTATGTCAAAAATAATAATAATTATATTTTTATGAGTGTCTGAGTAAGTTGTACTTGAAGTTAAAAAAATAGTAATTATTATAATAAAAATAAAAGCTGTTTTACATATCAGAGCTATTTTGCATACCTACTAATGGTTTTGTAAAAAATTATAAATGTATAATATAGAGAATGTAAACGAGTAATAGTTAATAACCTGATGGAGTGTAACAGCCTGATTGGTCGACACAGGCTACGTAGTACAGCGATTGAGAATTTGAAATTGTAGAGATATAGCATATGAAGTCTACTCTATCTAACAGGAATTTGCTTATTTATTTATGTTATTATAACCGTTTTAGTTTTTAAATCCTACTCGATGTAATGAAACCAGAGTGTTTGGGTAACACATTTGAGTGTATTGATTGAATCACATAATTATAAAATACTATCAACAAGGATGGTAGTCCGGCGTCACTCATCTTTGTCAGTGAGGGGCGCCTGTCCGTGTTGGGGAGACGGACTGGTCAGTGGGCGGCGGTCCGGGGGCGGGCGGGAGTCGTGGGGCGGCGGCGGGCGGCGCGGGCGGCTCATCGGGTCTGCACCTTGGGGATGGAGTCGCCCTCGGCATGGTAGCCGTTCTGGTCCGCCACGTAGTTGACGGTGATGGGCTTGCCGGACTCGTCGGGGTACGCGTAGGAGCCGCGCACTATCACCACCTGGTGAGGCTTATTCTCCTCGTCCAAGAGTTCAACCACCTGTCCCAGCTCCTGGCGCGAGGTGCCCTTGGAATCTTCGTACCTGCCAAAAATATCACATAGCTGAGCGTCCGGTCGAGAGCGCGCTCACTGCCGCACTGCGAGTCGTGTCGGGTCGGGGGTGTGTCGTGAACCGTCACTTACCCGAACTCGTATCCGCCCTTGTCGTCGTGCGTGAAGTCTGAGCGCACGATCTGCGCGACCTCTTCCGCGGGCGGGGCGGCGGCGGCAACGGCCACGAGGGCGCACACGACGGCTACGATCTGCACACAACAATACTGATTACTAACAGAACCTAACATATTAAACTACCGACTCATGGAAAATAAGTTGGCAATTGTAGTCATTCAACTCTAAGGTTGGTTTGGATGGTTCACACTTATTCGTTTCTTTGATTTATTAGTGATTATATTTTTTTAAAGAATACAAACCATTTTCATGTTGAATGTGTTGGTATCTAATGAGGCACTGAAGTTTCGGAGACGATGACAATTCTTATATACGAATGAGCAGCTCCTAGTCTCGCGTAATGTTCGTGACGACAGAGTGCAATGTCAATATACCGGATCGATTATTATTTTCATACGTTGTAAGTTTGCAACTTGTATATTTTTCTGTGTATATTCTTTTATTTAACATAATTTGCATATCTAAATTCGTCGCAAGTGTTGTTTTTCTTTTAATTTCATGTTTAGGTACTAAATTGCCTTAGACCGGTAATATTTGTACTTTATATTAAAGGCGGCAGTTACATTATTATATTTTTACCTTCTCCGGGGTACATTATACTTTTCCCGTGAAGTTTTACCATTCATACTTCGATTAGTACCTACCTACTGTTTGCGCCCAATATTTTGGAGTATTTAAACGTAAGAAAACTGCTTCTCCTCCTTCTTTCTCTTCATAATAATCTTAAACTTGTCAAGTGTTTATTAAGAAGTACAAAATCTGCGTCTGCTCCTCATCTTATAGTACAATCCACCTTATTTATACGTTACTTATGGGTATGTCTCTTTGTCCCTTGGTGCTACGAGTCCGCGGCTCTTCTGCCTCGACTCCTCGGATGCTTCAACCACTCTTCAGTGAGCGGTAATTAGGTTTGTTTAGTAAATCCAAGAAACGTTGCTTGTATGCCCGTGTCACGCCACCTCGACTCTAGCAAGTTTGGACGAACCCTTTAAATCAAAATCATCAGTGGTATGTAATGATTCAATGTAAGAGCGAAGTACTTACTGCGTTCTCTATTTCGTTAAAAAATAACTTTTTTAGAATTTAAAATACTTTCATGACTGAAAATTCCGAGCTACACAATATTTATCCGGGAATAGGTTCTATTTAGTCATCACCTTGTATAATTGAATGCGGCTTTTTAACCTTAACATAAATAAAACACAAAATCAAGTTTTATAGATGTGCAAATATAAAAAAATCTAAAACGCGCATCCACCATCATTTACCGAAAATAATAATCGATCCGGTATATTGACATTGCACTCTGTCGTCACGAACATTACGCGAGACTAGGAGCTTCACATTTGTATATAAGAATTGTCATCGTCTCCGAAACTTCAGTGCCTCATTAGATACCAACACATTCAACATGAAAATGGTTTGTCTACTTTTAAAATAATATAATCAAAATCAAGCTTAGAGTTGAATGTCTAAAATTGGCAACTTATTATCAATGAGTCGGTAGTTTAATATGTAGATGCTGTTAGTAATCAGTATTGTTGTGTGCAGATCGTAGCCGTCGTGTGCGCCCTCGTGGCCGTCGCCGCCGCCGCCCCGGCCGCGGAAGAGGTCGCGCAGATCGTGCGCTCAGACTTCACGCACGACGACAAGGGCGGATACGAGTTCGGGTAAGTGACGGTTCACGACACACCCCCGACCCGACACGACTCGCAGTGCTGGCAGTAAGCGCGCTCTGGACTGGACGCTCAGCTATGTGATATTTTTGGCAGGTACGAGGATTCCAAGGGCACCTCGCGCCAGGAGCTGGGACAAGTAGTTGAACTCTTGGACGAGGAGAACAAGCCTCACCAGGTAGTGATAGTGCGCGGCTCCTACGCGTACCCCGACGAGTCCGGCAAGCCCATCACCGTCAACTACGTGGCGGACCAGAACGGCTACCAAGCCGAGGGCGACTCCATCCCCAAGGTGCAGACCCGATGAGCCGCCCGCGCCGCCCGCCGCCGCCCCACGACTCCCGCCCGCCCCCGGACCGCCGCCCACTGACCAGTCCGTCTCCCCAACACGGACAGGCGCCCCTCACTGGCAAAGACGAGTGACGCCGGACTACCATCCTTGTTGATAGTATTTTATGATTATGTGATTCAATCAATACACTCAAATGTGTTACTTAACTGTGGTTTCTTTATTTAGACGTTAATATTGTTTTCTTTTACAATAATATAATAAAAATGTTAAGTATTAGCCCGCAATGCCCCACTGCTGGGCAAAGCTCCCTCATCTTACTGGAGATATCAGTACAGTGAGGAGGATTAGGCATAATCACCAAGCTTGCCTTAAGCGGGTTGGTGATTTCAACCCTAACCATGTTTAAAAAGTAAACCGAAAATGTGCTTCCCTCGACCCGGGATAATATAATTAAAAATTCAATTATTAAGATAATGTTATAAATACTAGAGTCATAATTATGCTCTGATAACTACACCAACTTTCATACAACCACAAAACGACAAATAAAAGCTTTAAAGTAGTATCTTTGACTTAACTTATATTAGAACATATTTTATCTATGAACCTATTAATTAAATACTAGCCCCACCCCGCGGTGTTACCCGCGTTGTACCCGTTCCCGCGGGAATTTCGTGATATAACCTATATTACTGTAAAGTGTCACCCAAATCCGTAGTTTTTGCTTAAAATATTAACAAACATACGACATACATACATCCTCACAAACTTTCGGATTTATAATATTAGTAGGATATAGGAAAAATATTAATAATAAGTCAGCGAAGAAATCCTTCCTATCTTAAATTGTTATAAAATGTTATTAAAAGGTGACTTTCTTAAATACATCCCGTGTACCTATCATAAACTTAACAAACTAAATTGGTAGTGTGGCAGATACTCTACGCTTCGATCAACAATTGTTGATCGAAGACTCTACGCGTATGAAACCGAATTGGCGCGACCATCTAAAGATTAGCTAATGACTTCTATTTTATTTTATTTTATTTTACTTCTTCCAGATACTTGTTTGTGTCCAAGATGTACATACATAGGTACACACACAAAATCTCAGAGTTGGACTTATCTAAATTTTGAACAAATGTTAATTACCTTTTGAACCTATTGGAACATACATTAAGTGACATTTGCCATACATTTAGTTAACTATTTTCGGACGCGTTTTTCCACGCATGCCACGCCCGGCGTCAGGTAGAAATCTTGGATAAAGAAATGTTGATCGATTTTGTGTAGCGTTTTAAATGTTTGTACAATATATATAGTCCAACACACATTGATTGGGAAATAATATTATAAGAATGTTTATTTATGTTTCTAGCGAGTATTATCAGCCGATCTTGCTCCCGGAGGGGAGAGCATGCCACCCGCATAGTCAAGTCGAGCAGTCGTACATAATTTTACCCGACCAATGCAAAATGATTGTGTCACAATCATTTTGCATTTCAGTGCGCTGTGACCCTAAATCAGAAGAAATTATTTATTACAAAAAAGTGTCGTAGGTCAGTAGGTAGGTAGATAATTTGGAAGCAGGAAATCATTTTTAATAATGGCTAACTTGGGAAACTTGTAAATGTGTGACTTAACACAGACCACAATAAATAGGTACTAGATTCAACAAGCTTATTTTAATAAAAACTAGCAGTGCCCCGCGATTTTACCCGCGTTGTGCCCGTTCCTGTGGGAATTTCGTTTATACATAAAAACCTTCCTCTTGAATCACTCTTTCCATTTAAAAAACCGCATCAAAATCCGTTGCGTAGTTTCAAAGAACTGATATGGACGAACAGGATTCTATATATATTACTTACATTATAAATGTATAACACATACCCTACCTTGTAAGGTACATTTTAGGCACGTTAGTGAACGATGATTTGGATAGGCCTTTGTCTTTGGAAACATGCCGCTCTTATGTAAGAGCCCTTATATAATCTAGCCATTAGAGATTCTAGTCGATAGTCTAGAGGTAAAAGTTTGATAATTTATTTATTACTAGCGACCCGCCTTCGCTTCGCTTCGGGTAATCAAGATTTCTCGTAGCAAAATCGGGATAAAACATTGCGTCTCTCTCCCGAGAATATACACAATCAAAATTTCAAGTGGGAAATTCAGGATAAAATATTGCATGTCTTGCGCGAGTATATACATAATCAAGATTTAATGTGGGGAAGAATTCGGGATATTAACATAGCGAGTCTTTTTCGTCGTTCGTAGGTAGGTATATATCCCGGCGCGCTTTGACCGCACGAAACAGTAGCCATAAGAGACCCGCCATCGAGCATTATTTATTATTTTGTATATTTCTCATCATAACTCTGAAACTGACTATCGGATTTTAATAATTTAAAAAGGTATATAAAGTAACATAATTAACCTTGATTGTAAAGCCATTTCTTTAGATATAGATTAATATCATCGTATGAATATCATCAACTTAAGATTACACGCCTTTTTAACTGATTAATTTTAACTATAGACGGTTATAGTGGCTTAACTATAATAGTTAGACATATGCTCTCGCAAACTTATTTGTTTGCAATAATATGTACTTTGATTGTGTAGATCATTGTTTTTGTGTATCGTCAATAGATTAAGCAGCGCACGCCAATAACCATTTTTTTTGGGCATGTTTTTAATACCTTGGGTTACATTTATCCGCGTTGTGCCCGTTCCCGTGGTAATTTTGGGAATTTTTATGCATATAAAACTTCCTCTTGGATCACTCTATCTATTTTTAAAACAATCCGCATCAAAATCTGTTGCGTAGTATTAAAGATCTAAGCATACATAGGGACAGACAGACAGACAGACAGCGGAAAGCTACTTTGTTTTATTCTATGTAGTGATGATAGTAATGAAACCATAATGTTTGGTAACACATTTGAGTGTATTGATTGAATCACATAATCATAAAATACTATCAACAAGGATGGTAGTCCGGCGTCACTCTTTTTTGCCAGTGAGGGGCGCCTGTCCGTGTTGGGGAGACGGACTGGTCAGTGGGCGGCGGTCCGGGGGCGGGCGGGAGTCGTGGGGCGGCGGCGGGCGGCGCGGGCGGCTTATCGGGTCTGCACCTTGGGGATGGAGTCACCCTCGGCTTGGTAGCCGTTCTGGTCCGCCACGTAGTTGACGGTGATGGGCTTGCCGGACTCGTCGGGGTACGCGTAGGAGCCTCGCACTATCACTACCTGGTGAGGCTTGTTCTCCTCGTCCAAGAGTTCAACCACCTGTCCCAGCTCCTGGCGCGAGGTGCCCTTGGAATCTTCGTACCTGCCAAAAATATCATATAGCTGAGCGTCCGGTCGAGAGCGCGCTCACTGCCGCACTGCGAGTCGTGTCGGGTCGGGGGTGTGTCGTGAACCGTCAC
The DNA here is from genome assembly GCA_963082685.1 of Cyclophora albipunctata. NCBI lineage: Eukaryota > Metazoa > Arthropoda > Insecta > Lepidoptera > Geometridae > Cyclophora > Cyclophora albipunctata. The sequence goes on along the minus strand of OY720116.1, from coordinate 5,816,927 downwards.
TTACCCGAACTCGTATCCGCCCTTGTCGTCGTGCGTGAAGTCTGAGCGCACGATCTGCGCGACCTCTTCCGCGGCCGGGGCGGCGGCGGCGACGGCCACGAGGGCGCACACGACGGCTACGATCTGCACACAACAATACTGATTACTAACAGAACCTATTAAACTACCGACTCATTGAAAATAAGTGGCCAATTTTAGACATTCAACTCTTAGCTTGATTTTGATTATATTATTTTAAAAGTAGACAAACCATTTTCATGTTGAATGTGTTGGTATCTAATGAGGCACTGATGTTTCGGAGACGATGACAATTCTTATATACAAATGAGAGTATAGCGTGCGTATTATTATTTTCGGTGGATGCACGAGCTTTTTCTTAGAATTATTATATTATTAGATATACCTACCTACATTATACCTAATTTGCATTTGTCTTCTTTCATTTTTTCTTGTTTGACTAGTAGCAATGTCTAGAGTAACATCGGAATGATGATCGGGTTGCTTTGCAGGTTTTATTAGCGCAGCTATTCTACCTCGCGTGCCATCCCACGCGCTCATGTTATCACTGTTGGCACAGTTGCATTTGAGAGCGCTTACTGTGTCGGGGGGTTCTTGTGGGTTCGATTCCCGCCCGGAGTCAACAATATGTGCAGACTGTAGTTGTAGGTGACGACGTCTAGGTGTCAATGTATTCCTATTAAGTATTTGTGTATGTATAAGTAGTAGTATCAGTTAGTTACATTCCATAATACAAGCTTAGTTTCGGTCTAATTAACCGTACGTGATTTTTTCCGGATAATATATTATATTATTATTTATTATATACGCCTATTGCGATTACATAGGATCGTCTGGTATGGGCCCTTCTATTCGATAGATAGGTTCAGTGCCTTATGTCTACATGATACCATAATAAAACAGACTAAAGTTTCAAATACTAACTCTAATAATATAATGAAAGTTTTATTCAAATAAGTAATAAATAATATTATTATAATAAGGCTTATATTATTAAAATCAACCATTACTAATTATACACTTAAATTAGAAGTAACAGATTATTATGAAAATAAATGTCAACCGAAACCGGTATAACAAGTTGCTATTTTAGAAACAACTTACTACATAATTAACATTTTGAATATAATGGTTAAACTCATTGAATAATTAGATCTATATGTTTATAAGGTATTTTCACCAAAATTTTGAGTATCAGTCTCTTGTTACATAGCAAACAAACAACATCAAAACTCAAAAATGAAAATGGTGCGTGTCCTTTATTAAAAAAAGTATTTATAATATTAGAATAAGCTTACACGGGAGTTTTATGTTATATGCGTTGGCAGTACAACATTGGATGTGGTATTTTAAAAGTGATAAACTTCACATTTCCATATGCCAACTTCACCTATTTTTAAAATAAATAATTGTAGTAAAGACAAATTACCTATAATTGAGACAAAGTGTGTCATGGCGGGCTTCAGGTTGAGGCAGCGTCCCCGCTTGAACTCGCATGCAGCCTCACTATGTGTAGTTACCTCGCACCGAAGCTGCTTCTAGTGAATAACCACCTTCACACGTTTCCACTCTTTGATCAGTTGATTGATATTCTGAATGTTACAGATCATAGTCGTCGCCCTCGCCCTTGTGGCCGTCGCACTCGCTGCACCCGTCGCGGAATACGCGAAAATCGAAGAATACGAAAACGAGCGGACACCCGAAGGTGGATATAAAGCTTCGTAAGTTCATTATTTATTTATACCCACACGTCCTTTCAAACCCCCTCGTAGGTTCACCGGTAAAACATTCACTCATTCACACAAATTGAGGGCCTCGGTATTGAAGTCTGTCAAAAAACAGTAATTATACTTGAAACATTTTAGCCATGCATGCATATGTTATTCTATTCCCTGAGAGGTTTCACATACAAATTATTAAAAAAAAATCTGATTACATATCACCAAATTAAAATAAAGTTCTTGAAACATTGCCTATGTATGCAATAATAATCAACATCAATTCATTTATCAACAGATTCAAGTCATCCGATGACATCAGCCGTTCTGAAGAGGGTACGTTGAAAGAAGTGTTTGATGAGGAGAAAAAACCGCACGTCGTTTTGGTCGTTCGCGGCTCCTACACCTACCCTGACGAAGAAGGCAGACCCATCCAAATCCAATACTACGCTGACGAGAATGGGTACCGCGCTGAAGGAAATTCCATTCCTAAACTTAACTAACCTTCTGAAACTAACAACTGTCAACCTTCTCAAACTATAGACCTTATTATGCCCCATGGACCCGAAGAAACTGAACAGAGATCAAATCCGAACAAGGTTCACCCCGCACTGCCAGTACGCTAACAATATGCTCTTTTTTATTTGTGTATTATTATTATGTGATATAAAAATAGTAAAATAAAGTTCTTATGAAAAAATAACAGTATTTTCATTTTAACTTAGTTAAATTATGGTAAAATCTTGCCATTTATGAGAGTACGTAATAGCGATGTCCAGACAGTTTTAATGGCTAATACCTCAAAAATAACGCAATGCAAATATATCCCTAGGCATCCCCTACGATACCCCACTCGTTATATTTTTTTAACAAAATGAAAGGTTTATTCAGTTATGATTTTAAATTGTACCCTAGGTGTTATCCCAAATAGTCGCAATTTAGTTCATTTTAATCTACTAAAAAGAAAACCTTATTTACTCGTCCCAAATAATATCCCTTGCTGGGTTATTAGAGACAAACCTTATTATTGCTATTGCCTGTACCTGTGTCTATAATTTGCTAGGTGTTGATAGTCACAAGCGATGCCATTATTAGATTGAAACCTAGCATACACACAACCAATGATGAGAAATTACATTTTGTGAAAAAATTGTCCCGAATAACACCGGTTTACTGTGTGCTAAATCCACCATTCAAATATCTTCACATGGATAATGGAGTATGGGCAAACTATAAACTCAGGTACCTATTTACATACTAACTCAGTTGATACCGTGCCATGGACTTTATATTTATATTAAACTGGACTGCGGATTTGTTGAAAAAAACCTCAGAAAAAAAAACGTCTTAGGCTAAGGACTCACGAAGCGGTTTTCACCCGTGCCCGCCGCGGTTGCGGGCCCGCAGCCTTTGTAGAATACAGATATTTATGTAAAAAATTAAAGCACATTTCACGACGCGTTTTACGCCCGCGGCGTGTGCGATTGTTTGCGGGTCCCGCTGATCCAGCGGTCATCTTGTACCGGCGGGCGCGGGTCGCGGTCCCGCAGCCGCGGCGGGTTGCACCCGCGCGTTCTGCGGTCGGTTGGCGGTTAATGTCACTGCCAACATTTCCTCTGGTGATATGGGATCTCGCATATTAGTATGTTGTTTTTGAAGAGCAGTTTCTGTTTTTCTTAAAAGTTCTAAATAACTACATACGGACATTCGAAAATAATTAAAGAACTTTTCTTCATCCTTCTTTAAGTCATTAATAAGAGTAACAAATAATCCATAACGATCTCTTTCCACAATCAGTGGATGTATCTAGAATCTTTTAGGCCTTCTTTTTTTAATTCTTCTGTGAAGGAAGTATAACGCAACAGCTCGTTTCTGGTGTGTGTCCATGACGGTCTGGAACTCAACTGATCGTTTAACCGCCCGTCTTGCAACCGCCCGTCTTGCGATTATCAACCGCCAAGTTTGCGGGCGATAATCGCAACCGCGACGGCTGCGTAACCGCACAAAACTCCGGTCTCGTGAGTTTTGAAAATAAAACTCCATTCCGCCACCGCGGCGGGCACGGGTGAAAACCGCTTCGTGAGTCCTTACTCTAAGTCTAGTTATAGGGAAGTCTCACTGGGAAGTCTGCATCTTTTTCTGAATAGGATGACCAAATACTTTTAGGGACAGTGCCACAGGCTAATTTCACCACATAGGTATAGCTTTCAAGGAAGGAATAAAAATAAAAATATAATAAGATTATGTTTGTGGGGAATCTGTAATAAAACAATAAAGTATATTGAATTGTAACTGAGACATATTAGTAGTGCGCAATCCAGTTTGTATATTAAATCCATGGTAGTACATACGCTATCAAGTTTATACATTAAATTCATGTACAGTGCATTTGTAAGATACTCTATATGATTACTAATCTATGCTATCCCACTTACTCTATACTCTATAGGCTTATCTAAGGTAATTTGAAAAAATGAATTAATCGAATTAATAATGTATAATAAATTAACCAGTCTTAGAATCTTTTGTGTAGGACAGTGACGATTATTCTCATTCCTCGTTAGTGAAGTATGTATTTATAATTATTATCTAATCATTCAACATACATACATTATTATTCGCTGCTTACTTCTTTTTACTTACGTCTAGGATTGCATGGTAAACTTCTTTTCATGTTGTTAAACAATGTCCCAAGACGAGTTATATTCGCGCTTAGCTTCAAAACTACTGAATAATGTTCACAAACAGACATGGTTCTTTTTCTAGATTTTATTGAACATGCCTACAATTGTAATGTAATAATTATTAACTGAAAACGAGGGCGGGTCGCTAGTGGCTAATACGATACGCCAATATAAATTAGTTTTATATCTCCGTAATTATCATAACGATTTCCGTTTACCAGTGTAGCTAAAGTTTTTTACCCGTGTTTAATTGGACTTGTATCATTTTAATTAGCGTTTTTACTAGTGGAAACATGTTATTAACTTGATTAATTGTTCGTTAAATGAGATTATGCCTTGATAAGCTACAACATATTTTTAAAGATTTGGGCAAGGGTATCTATTACCTTAATTTTAATTCCAACAATTTTATGTAAATAGAATTATTGTTAAGATGTAAAATGTCTCAGGACAACAGTTTGAACACGAGCACATGTTAAATTGTACTTAATGGACCACCTGGGTATTTGTGCAATATTGGTAATTGAGTGTATAATGTCTGAAGCCACAACGGCTAACATTTACCGTAATTTTGGGTTGGAATTGCTAAATGTTTTCAAGTCATCGTGTTCGTGATTTTGGTGAGTTAGTGCCTGCAACTATATCGCGGCTAATAACAGCTGCTGGGTTAAAGAGACGTGTGTAGACCTCACGTTTGAGTGATGGCATAACAAAAAATATCAGTACAAAGCAACCCTGCTACCTATAAATGGAATATTCAGATCCCACGGTTCAGTACCTCTCGGTGTGTGCACTCGGAAAACAAGGCAAGTAATCATTGTGCTCTAGAACTAATACCGCAACTTGTAGTAATCACCTATTTTTAGGATGTTGGGAGCAGTGTTATGTTTGGGCATTGTGTTGAGCGTGATGTCTTACGGGACGGCGGGTCCGTTTCCCGCGGCGCCTCCGCTGACCGCAGTGCCGACTGTGCCCGGGGTGCCGAAGCCCGCGGCGGTTCCTCCATTTGCCTCTAGGGTGCGGCCGGTGGTACCCGGTCTCCCTGGATACAACAACCCTTACTACAATCAATATAACGGGGCCTCTGGACCAGCTGTGCCTATACTTTCGTACTCTCATGAACAAACTCCTGATGGAAGCTACGCTTTTAGGTATGTGATTTGTAGTTTTTAGGGCAGACTCTTAAAATCCTATACTCATGCCCTGAGGTGTTATTGAAAGCTAATTCACTACATTGTACTGTGTTTTAATGTGAGTCTCCCACTCCCGTAGTTAAAGCGTAATCAGTGAAGGATAATAAAAACGATGCGTGTACTGAAAGGCTTACACGGTAGCCGCAAACATTTAAAGAACAAGTAATTAAAACTGCGCGATGATTCCTGCCAAGAGCTTAAAGTTTTAAAAATATAGACTGTTGTTATAACAATAGTTTCGAAAGAAAATTGACTATTTTATCTGTTAACAATAATAACGTCAGATGTAAGAATAAGCTCGACTTAAATATTTTTATGTTTTGTTCGGCAATATTTAATAATTTATAATAAAACTTACTTGAAGGTATAGTGCTATTTCTGAATTTTGTTTTTATGAATATTTACTAATAAAAATAACCTATTCAGTTATAGTACTGCCGATGGAAAACAGGCTCAAGAAACTGGATTTTTGAAAGATGCGTACATTGATAGCGCCGGGGAACCACAAGGAGTACAGGTGAAAATAGATTTAATACATTCAGTAGAAAATACGATAATGCAATAAATATAGATGCCATTATATACTGTACTGTTTTAATTCAGAAAGTTGCATAAAATGCACTTGATAATTATATTTTCCTTGTTACTATCAGTAAGGTATGTAGGATTGTATATCTTATGTAGGATTGAAAAGTACTTAATAAGTATATAAATTTATAAGAATTTTCGTTAGGTGCCATTGCAGCCATAATCATCATTTTGTATAGATAAGTGGCCAACCCTGGTGTTGAATTTTATGGGCAGCTTAAAAGGCTTCGGACATGACCTACTCGTAACTATAGAAACAATCGGATTTTAACCTTCATTGCAGGTAAAAAACTACACGGAAAATGTTAGTATACAGTACAAACTTTAATGTCTGTATTCTAGATTGTTCAAGGCAGTTACGCTTACATATCTCCAGAAGGGACCCCGATCCAAGTGAACTATGTGGCTGACGAAAATGGTAAGAAATATTTAAGAGTATTATTGAATGATATTGGGTACAGAGGTTTAACCAAGCCTCGTTCTTAGCTTGGTTAGTTGTACCGTCTGTTTTTTTATTTAAAATTATGTTTTTAAACGCGTACACCAATTTCACTAACTTATCTTTCTCGTCCACTGTGAAATTTTGACTCCGCTTCCTTTTTTCTGCCATAATAACGATTGACGAATAATGAATAAAGTATTGATGAAAGTACGAAGAAACGATCACAACAAACAATAACCCACGTGTAATCCAAAATCAAAAATTACCACGAACAGATACGAAGTGTCAACTCAACCGTCAAATACAAATGACCACAGATTAAATGCGAGTTTCGTTATGCATGTATAGAGTAAATATGCTAGAACATATTAAATTAATTAAAAATATGAACGAAATAATATTAATTATTATTATTAAAACAATCTTTATCATAAACTTTATCTATATGTGCATGTACTTTAGAGAATTTGATAAAAAACTATAGTGTTTAAAAGTATCGACAAGTTCAAGGACGCATCAGTCGTGCATCAGTCACTAATATCGAAAAATAAACGTCACATAGTTATGTGTCCCCTAGTTAGGTGATAGGAATGATGGTGAAACGAAATTTAACTTGGGGGCTGGTTTAGAGGAGCTTTTAGGTAAGGGGTCCCATACTTATGTGGTAGTTTAGGGGATGTCGGTGAAAACGGGCATTAGTATTATAATAGAAATATCTTAAAGTACTTTAGTTAAATATAAACCTGGGGCATTTATCATTATCTTATTGAAATCAATTCAGTACAGAAAGAAAGTTAATTATCACGAGCTACGGTAGTTATTAAACAGATTCTTCTTTTTTCAGGATTTAGACCTTCAGGCGTCCACATACCAGCTAACGGGAAATCAATTGTTTCTTTAGTCGACAAAGATAAGCCGATTGCAGACCCTTACAATCGGTACGACTCTAACAACTACCGCAACCGATTCTTCCCCGGAAGATACAACAATAACATCAAACCATACGATCCAAGATACCCTTACGATGCGGCTAAATATAATTCATACAACCCTTACTTGGCTTCAAACCAGAACTTATTGCTGAATCCAAAAATTATACCCGCAGTAACTAACGGACCAACGCTTTAATATAAACATTATTAAATATTCTCGATACTGTGTATACTCGTAATGTAGAAATAGAATATGCAATTGGTAGAGGCTTTTTAATACGTTTTATATGTTATGTGCTTTAATAAATTATGTGATAAATTATGCTTTTACTTTTATTTACCTATATTTTTATACCCTTTTCGAAGATGTAGTATTTTTTACATGAAAATGATTGCAAAAGCTGTTTCGATAAAGAGCATTGTATACGGTATCTTGGAAACAACCGAGGAAGAAGCTTTTAAGGAATTATTTAACCGATGCAAGTATCATTTTGCTTAGAGTTTTGGGGTCGAATAAGGTTTTATGAAGGCCTTCGGTTATTCAAGATGTCAGGAGTGCACAGCATCCATAATCCCACAACTGATCAATCAAGCTTCGTCTCGACAAGATAGTAAAGAAAACCGGTTTAAATCAGTTAATTTTTATCTCCCGACACATGTAGCTGTCATCAGAAACGATTACATTAAACTTTTTATTGGAATAACAACTTATTACGATACGTATAAAGGTCATCATCGTTAAAAGGAGACGCGCAGCTAGGTGTCCGTAGCTTCATCTTGTTTAATTCACTTCTTTTATCATTCTATGATGAGTAACTCTTGCGTAAAGAATATTTGCTGTAAGATGTGTAGGTATATGTTTGCTTGAAGCTGTGGAAACTATCGGCATACAACGAATTGTTTATACAACGGTATGCTTCTTAAATCCCTGTCGGCGGATCATGGAATTACCTTGAAACCTTTGAAAAAATCTAGGAATGTTTAAATGTAGCTCCGTAACTCCTGTTAGTGGTCCTCTGCCCTCTGAAATGATTCCCGTATAAGATGATCACGTCGGGGTTTCAGGGAAAAAACCGGGGACGCGCAAAAGTGTTTCTTTTACTGTAAAAACACCTAAGAAAATAATATGTAAGGACTTTAACTAAGGCTAAATAATAAGGATACGCAGGTTACTCAATTGTCACTCAATTAGTCATGTTGAATATTGATTTTAAAAATAACTACCTAGTAGATATGTTTTAAACATAAATTGCAATATGTTAAAGAATAAATACCTACATGAATAAATTGATAAAAAAATAATAAATAATGATTGTACCTACAAGTGGGATGTTTCGGCTACAATAAAGAATTAAACTTGTATGGCGCGTGGGAGTAAGTTATTGGCAAAGCGGTTACCTTTGTAATCTCTCTGATGCATGTTATTGATGGAAAAGATTATACATTTATGGTTACTTAACTTTGTAAGTTTTAACTTTGATTACGAGTAAGTTTTGACAAAATTTCGAGGGGAAAAGTAGCCTATCTCCGAGGCTATATCTTATATGCTCTACGATAGTATCTACTAACGAAAATTGGATATTTTCCTCAAAAATTCTCTACTATAGAGCGATTTTGTTTTATTTGGTATAATTAAAACAGTTTTATTATTTAATTGAGGTGATGGAAGCTGCCTAATGGAAATACTCGTGTAATTAAAAATATTTTATATCGATATAAAGATGCGACAATATTCGACATTTCATTTATAATTACCCAATTGACATTTATTTTTGTGTTTGTCTACTACAAAAATAAAAGGTGAACATTATATTAAATAGTTTATTAAGATCGGAGTTTAGTTGACATAGTTAACTCATTCATATACATAAGTGTTAAAAGATGAGTATCGTAAAAGAAACTTAAAATATGTAGGTATCAAATAAAAAAGTGTAAATATTGTTATTGTGCGCACATCCTTGGATCAAAACCTTGTGGGACACACGCATTCCACCGAAGGGAGAGATTTGAGATGATGTGACTTTTACCTTATTAAGTTAAATATTTGGTTATGTTACCGCCATGTTTGTACCTGTAATACATATACGAGTATAACATTAATATAAGCGATATGAGTTATCAATATTCACTTTATAAGTTTATATTTATTTAAAAAAATTGCTATTGCTGTGGACTTTGTTCCTTTGTGTATATTCTATTTAATTTATTTGAGTAGTTCCGGTACAGTCGATATTACAGATATTTTAACAAATAATCAAGGCACATAATTAATTAATTAAGTATGCATATCATTCATTATAATTCATAATTATTCTCGTATAAGTAATATATCTGACTTACCAGTAGTAATAGTTTAATTATCTTGTATTAAAATTAAAATTATTTATTGTTCCATAGGATAAAATGTGAGATGTTAACAATTTTATTATTCCAATTCTGTGTGAACGTGGTTACCTTTTTCCATTTAAATTATTTTTGTGGAAATAAACAAAGAAGATACAAAAAGTGAGTCGTAAATGTGTGTAATCCAAAAACACGAAAGCTCCGTAAATATGTAAATGTTTATGTCATATTTTGTTAACTTTATTTTTGGCAATTGTTTATGTTTGGCTGAGCTTTAAGCAAGTATGAATTAAGTTGACAATTCAAAGGAATCCGGAGGTTTGTGACGAGTGTGCGCGCTGGGGAATGCAAGTGTGCAAGGGACATCTGTCCTTCTCTGAGGACATGACCATAAAGTATTCGCACAATTTACAACGATGTGTAATTGCAACGAAACTTTTAATATAAATACCGAAGGGTTCATCTGAAACGCATCATTACATGAATTGCAATCAGCCTTCCTTCACAAATATGAAGACTACTGTAAGTTTAAAGCATTGTGTCGTATTTAAACCAAAAATTATATTTTAGCATAAAGTAGCTTGCAATTCAGTGGGCAGGTGAAGCCCTGTATGAAGAATTAGAAGATATCGGATTAGATAATCTCAAATAAGCGTTATCTTTGTGTTTGACCATTAAAATTGATGTTGGTACTTTGGTTCCGAATTAAGACCATTCAAATTTTCCTGATTCTTTTGGCTCTTTTTATATTTAGCTTACCTGCCTACTGAATTTTCCACTACTTCATTTTTGCATAGTTTATCAATTATATTCAATTGCTTTTTTCAGATAATTCTCTGTACATTATTCGCCATGTCAATGGCCGATGTCAGTAGTTTCCAAAAGTATCAACAATCGCCAAAATTCGGGTTACAACAACAGCAACAACAACCTCAACAAACGACGATAGTGGAACCCATTCCTATCGTCCGACAAGAACAGATCATTAATCCTGATGGGTCTTATAAGTGGAGGTAAGTTCGTAAATTAACGCATTAATCACAAAGCGTAACGATTAGATTTAGACAATGTCAATGCGTTGATTGATAATTTAATGTGTTGTGACTGGTCGATTAAACTCCGCACAGCATCATTCCGCTTCAATGAAAACGCAGCCTTAAACTTTGTTGAATTAAAGTTTTGTTTAGTATCTTCTAATAAACTCCCAAAGTGATTAAAATAGACTGTGTGATTTAACTTATCATGAATGTTAAGCAACGTATAGCTCACCCAATACTTGGATAAGACGCCAAAAGATTTATAATATCTGAGTGCTACCGTGCGCTTCCAAGGGCATATTAAATTGTCAGTCCCGGTAGCTTCATTGTTAGACCAAACTGAGATACCATGTTTATCCATTTCACCAATTATAATTTTTATCTTATTCTTTCAATTTGTCAGTTATGAGACTGGCAATGGTATCGCAGCCGAAGAGGAAGGAACCTTGAGGAACCAAGGTCAAGAAGACGAAGCTCTGGTAGCTCAAGGACAATTCTCCTACACAGCACCCGACGGACAAGTACGTAGTTTTATTACCAAAGGTTTTTTTTAAATAAGATCTTCATTTTGAGTCCGTATTGTCCCAATGTAGGGCAAAGGTTTCCCTCCCTATCTTCCTAATGTCTATATCTGTAAGGACGATTAGGCGTTATCACCACGCTTGCCTAAACGCAATTAAAATTAATAAAAATGCTGTGTTATTGTAGATCTACTATTCAATTAAATGGCCATAAAATGATGCCATTCAAAAGTGAATTTCAGTTGCTTAGGAAGCTAGCAAGAAAACCTGTCGAGTACATTTTTGCCAAAGGTTAAGGTGGTGATATTCAGCAAAGCAGACGGGAAACATTTAAATTTTGCATACCTAATAGAAAACGCATAATAATGTTATATTGCTATAAACTAATCAATATTGCCAACAAATGATATATGATATTTTGATCGATACGTTGAATATGAAAAAATAAATATTATTAGCTTAGCGCGATGTTTATTAGGAGTTATTCATTTGTATAATGAGATGCTCCGAACCGGATAGAGACTGGATTCTTGTGTTAATTGAGTGAATTCGGATGGAATCATTATACTGTAGTATGTATTAGTATATGTTACATCATTTGATGTTTTATCGTTGAATCATTGACAGCCCGGTCCCGCCTTTCAGGCCTGGATTTTAATCTGATGTCCCATTGGCAGAACTTTTGTACAAAGATATTCACACTTTGACTCTGATTTTGTATCGCTTACTTATTATTCGACATTGAATATATTATAATTTAGATTGGTCAACCGAACAGTTGGAGTAGTTAACGAACATTTTCTCAGGAACTGTTTGGTATAAGTGTTTATGCTTAATATCATATTTTTATTCCCAGTTGATTCGACTACAGTACATCGCCGATGAAAACGGATTCCAGCCCCAAGGAGATCATTTGCCGACGTCCCCGCCAGTGCCCGCCGATATTCAGAGATCTTTAGATTATTTAGCAACTCTACCGCCACAAGTACAGGACGTACAGGACTATTTAAGACGTCCTTAAGGCATTAGTGAGGAGACACAGTAGTGCAAGCGAATGGCAGCTACAAGCGTTTTAAAAAAACAAGAACATATAATTGTTGTTTCGGAACTAATATTCATAGCTTCTTTTTTTAAATAATTGATTTCCGCTAATATTACTTGCACCGTGGAACTACAAGTAAAGTCACTAAAATTATTTAATGAAATACTTACTATACTTAGACTTAACTTATACATAAATTGATTATCTTGTTAATTATGAACTGCCATACTCAAAAACGTCAATTAAATCAGCAAATAGAACAAAAAGACGTAAATACTTATTATTTGTTTTTGTTTTCTTGTAATATGTTATTGTGAGTCTTCTTTGAAAACAATAAATGTGTTTTAACTTTATTTATTTCAAATAACTAATTTTCATCATCTTCCATACACGATATGTCCAATACATCTCTTTTAAGTCTATTAAGGATTATTTTGGTGACTTTCGAGTACGGCAGTAATAATATTACTATGTATTGTTATGTTTTTAATTTAGTTTAATACTTATTACGCATAAAATAAACCTTACTACCTTATTTACTTTCTTATTTGACAAAGAGAGGCCTACCTAATTAAAACTGATATTAAACTTTGTAAAACACTTGTTACCTAATGACTATAGGTACTCGTAGATCAATTCATAATATTAATTTTGTTTATGGCACAGATTACCAAATAGTATGGCAAACATGACCTTATTATACCAATAATCATAGTTCAAACTATGTATGGATCCTTACATCTTATATTTAGAAAGTTGACCAATTATCGAGTAGCCAGGCATTCCCAGCTATTAGCACCTTTCTATTGAGAATTTATTTTGTAGACTATGATACTGTTCTACAAGTACTTTGTACCGAGCTTTCAGGTTTGTTGTATCCACACGTCTATTTGCCGTTAGTTTTGAAAACTACGCTCGTTTCACCTACCATATCTATATTTATCTACTTAGAGAGGGTTGCTTCAGCATAAGCTCACTTACTAGTAAATGTTAACACAAAATGTCAGCCACAACTGACGTAAGAAAATGAAAAATCATGTCAGTCCCATATCAGCCCCAATAACTTTAATAGGCTGTCATTTACGTTATAAAACGAACACATTTAACATACGAACTAAACGTAAATATAGAATATGTTACTATAACCAACCGTTCGTAACAACCCACCGGTTAAACTCGTACAATTCGTAAAGAGAATCGTGTTCCTCAACGTTACAACAATCGTGTACAACCCTTTGATTAGTCTCCATATCTTCAACCGATTTCAACTTTCAATACTACTTACCCTAATTTGTACCTATGCATACACATTACAAATGATAAGTTTAAGTGTAGTAATGAAAACCACAGACATTGGTTAAATAATACAAGCGTTTGACCTAAAAACAATTAGACATGATGAAACAGAATCGGACTTAATAATAGGAGATAAGTTAGTAGATATGTGAGAGACAGCTGTATTGCGGATACATTATAACCACGTTTTATTATCAAGTATGTCTGTCAGAGTAACCGGACTGGTCACTTTCCCCGCGGCCGTGTCAAGGTCGACACATCTCGAATCATAGACTCCTCGACATCGTAAACCTCTTGTTGACTCTAGCGAAATATTAACCATTAGTTACACCTGATTTCAAGGCTACATCAAACCAAACATAAATCACGAAATAAGTTTTTATAGCTACACTCGAGACGACAGAAAGTGGAAACATAGAATATTAATTAAGTGATTTACTTGATTTTAAGTGTCATCGACTTATTATTAGAAGTAGGTGTAGTTGGCATTGAACTTGAACTATAAAATATGGAGATATATAACGAAATTATTTTTAAATGTGTAATGGAAATGATATCGTTTACATAAATGTAGTCGATTTATTTTTATAGTCTTCTAATATTATAAAGGCGAAAGTTTACAATGGTTGTACGGGCGTTAACCGTGCTTCGGAGGGCACGTAAAATTGTCGGTCCTGGTTAATTTGATCGATAGACCATATGGAGGCCTTGAGGCGGTCTAAGAACACACCACTAAGAAGACACCAGAGATGGCCACAAGCAACTCGAATTGAGATTTTTAGTCATAATAAAGGATTATGATGTTATTTATAGACTAGCAGCGGTTTTACCCGCGTTGTGCCCGTTCCGTGGGAATTTCAGGATGAAAGTTCATTACAAAAATAATTATTGAAATCGGATGGGTAGTTTCTAAGATTAGCGCGTTCAAACTTCAAACAAACAAAAATATATAATAATGTATATAAATATATGTTTCGTTATATTATCCGCTCGGTGAAGGTCGATATAGGCTCGGATCTTCTACTATAATAAAATAGCAGTTTTAAATAATTTAGAAGCCAATGAAGTACATTATTACACACATTTAACTATGTTGTATTTAATTATTACTCGACTTGATTCTGTAAATTATTAAATTCAATTAAAATTGAATTCGTAGTTACGCTCTTTGATTTTCAAGAAATAGGTGTTTAAGTCAAACAGAGAGGTTATAGCTTTAATGAACAAGTAGTTTCACGATTCAGGATTAGTATTGCTATTTGTAACCAATAAAAACTATACAAGCAGTAGCTAAGTACACCTATTAAACAATTCAATTACTATTAATAGGTAGTTAGGACATTCTTGCCACAATAATGCGTATTTCGTTATTAAATATTGAAATTTTATGTACCTACTTAAATATTAACGTTGTAGAACATATTTACATACTTAAATAATTATAAAGGTCATAGGTCTAAAGCTTGATGGTTGCGTCACATCGATGACCTAGACGCACTTGAAATTCTTTTTGTTTCTTTTAATATTCTTTCAATCGTTTATTTTTGTCTACCTTGCCAACATATATTAAACTTGATATTTCACGTTCTTGAAGTTTTAGGGATCTTTGAACAAATAATAGGAACTTAAACGACTATTAATAATATCTAACTCTTTCAAACAAGAAAATTATCTCTAAGTTGAGATCTCTAATATTAAAACTACTATCAGTAGTTTTGTTAATTATGTAGCTAAATGTTTATCGTATCCTGCTTTGGAAATAGGCCGATGCCACACTTACCCGGCACTTGCTCAACCTGGCCAAGATATGACAAGTATCTTATGTGTTATGAGATCTCAAGTGTTCAAATGATTAGTAGTATTTGTTACTTACCTATCTCACAAATTATAAATTACATGAACTACTGATATAGCTCGTTTGTCTTCTTCATCGAGTGGATGGCCAACCTGACCAATCCTGGTGTCAGAGTTATTGAGCCGCCAAAGTCCTTTGACATGGCTCATGTAACGACTACCATCCGTAGAAAGTAACCGGGACCGACGGCTTAAAGTGCCCTCCGAAGCACGGAATCATCTTACTTTTCGAGCAATCAGGTGATTCAGCCTGCAATGCCCTAACTAACCAAACTGAGGAAATTCTTACAAAGAGATTTTTGTGAGACATCCCCACCGGGAATCGAACCCGGAACCTCCGGGTGAGCCGGGCGCTCAAACCACAAGACCACGGTGGCTGTTATAGCTCGTTTGTGAAATAACATACTCGTATAATTTGCTTATAGAATAAGGTTTTTGTTTTCTCAATACTCAATTTAAATACACAATATGAGTTTGACTATAAAGTTTGAAATGTCAAGTGACTTCATCACATTATCATAGGCACACATCAGTCACCCATCTGCCACTCCCAACAAATATAGTTTATTACAAGTTTAGTACATAACGACTGAAGACTTTCTATTGACTAGATGCCTCCAACCGTATTTACATAACAGATCATAGAGAAATTTTTTACTGTCTGAATATCGATTCTTGAAGCTATTATTATATTAGATTACGCAATACATCCATGCTTCTTATGATATTGCAAGCGTTATTTAAGCGACAAAAAGATCAGAAATGCCCCATAGATGTATCCCTGATATCTACAGGAATATACTGTGTATTCAATTTGTATAATTCACCATTGGTATTATTTTAAATAAAAACTTTAAATTAATATCTTTCTGTTTACCATGAACATGTTTAAACCTGGACCATTTATTATAAAATATCAACTTAGTTTAAGTCTAAACATTAATTGTTTACTACCCAGGTGAAAATAACAAAATTATCTTAAATATAATTTTATTTGAATGAATAAGTATGAAGTGTAGCTTAGTAAAAGTGAGAGTTAGTGTAGTGGAAACTTTTCAGTCAACTTTTCGTTCCATTGCAGGGCATAGACTTTTCTCTCATCAAAGTAATAAATCATGAATAAAGACAAGAGGCATTAATTTTTACCTATATCTATAATTTTTCCAACATTTAAAAATATCACAGCCAATTTTCCAATTGGATATTTTCATATTGAAATTTTTGGAGAAGTCCAGGGTGGATTTCCTGTGTGGGAAATTGGATACAAATGCCAATTTAGATTCAATTTAAATACGGATGAAATCACAAGCTGCGTAATTTAATAATAAATAGGTAAAAGTGTATCGTTCAACTAATAGTTTTAATAATGGCTATTAATACATATAATAAAACGCTTTTCTAATTATTTCGACGAGATAACCTTTAAAAATAAATATCCATGACCTCATTAACATACCGTCGAGTCGGGAGATTTACATAATTTCTAGAAACATAAAATTTTAAGGTGGCTAGTTGAACAATGTAATAATATAATTAGCTTCTTAACTTTGTAACTAGTTACAGAAATCGTGTAAGTTTAAAAAAGACTTGTAACTAGTTTGCCATGTGACTTAACTACTGAAAAAAGCTTCCAATTTGTCATTTCCTTGTCATTAAATACAATGAATCAAAGTCAAAGTCAAATATTTTTATTCAGTTTTGGCCCCATAGAGCTCTTTTGAACGTACCAATAAGTAATAAGTAATATACCTAACTATTTTCAGAACAAATTCATCCACGTTTAATTAGACTCAAACTAAACTTTAAGCTTGTAATATGGAATCTAACTAACTGATACATATACATACAAAAATATATATGAAAATTCCATGTGCCGTGCGAGATAAGTGAATTTCAGTCCGGTTGTATTTTTAAAGGAATTGACGTGATTGAGACGCGATGTGGAATATGGAGCAATGAGTGAAATGTGGGGATCGCATTATGAAAATAGTAGTTGAATCTCAGAAAAAACACTCAAACAATTTTGTGGTTCAAATGCACTAATAAATTAATGTAAGATATACTTTAAAATGTTATCCTTCTTGTGATTTGTAAGATTCTGAAATTGAAATATTTTTTATCGTTGTTGTAGTTGAAGTCTTGGTTTAAAGTACATGTAGTCAATAAGTTTGAGGATTATTCAACAAATAAACGGAATATTATTTATTATTTAACCGCACGCGATGTCAATTCAAATACCAAGACAAGGTAAAACATACGAATAATGAAGATATTCAATATTATACAAGTTATCCTTGATAATAAAAAGAATATGAATAATCAATAAAATTAGCTCTAGGTATCATCATTTTAACCAATTCAATTTAGGATTCGATTAGGTTTCAACTATAGGTGCTTTGCAACTAAGTAGATTTTGTGAATGTATCTCTATGTTCTCGATTTTGGATGATAAAATGTTCAGGTCAAATAGTGAGGCCAATGTTGAACAAATGGAATATCCGTTAGGCTTATTGACACCCATTACGTCGGCGCCAAGTTTGCACACGCGGCCGAGGTAATGCATCCAATGTTTACTTATTTCATAGATTTTTGCGACATAACATACAATTGTGAAATTACAATTGCAGGGAGGTGGACATATGGTGCGAACTATAAATACCCAAATTTTCAGGATTTTTATCATCATTTGACTCAAGTCATCCTCTGACTACCAACAACAACCCAAGCTTAACAAAATGAAGACTATTGTAAGTGGCAACAATAAAATAAGTGTTTTATTAAAAATAAGTGTTCACGTGTTCAATAAGTGATACTATCCAAAATGGATTGTGTAGTTAAAGTGTTTTTTATAATATTATGCTAATCCTCTTACGTGGAAAAGCGTTATACCTACTGAATTGAAATGTCAACTTATTCAAATTACTTTCAAACGCTGAGAAGTACCTATCTTGTACAAAACATGCCTATTAAATTGTTTATCCTTGTTTCGCAGGTGTTGGTTTCCATGCTCGCCGCCGTGGCGCTGGCCGCTCCCCAAGCCGCGTCCTCGACCGAGCCGATCCCGATCGTTAAAGACGACAACCACGTCAACGGGGACGGCTCCTACCAATACGCCTACGAGACCGGCAACGGCATCAGCGCGGACGAGAAGGGAGAGCTCAAGAAGGTTGGCGACGTCGAGGCTATCAATGTCCAAGGAGAGTACAAGTACACCGACGCTAACGGTGAAGAGATCTCCGTGACCTACACCGCCGACGAGAACGGATTCCACCCGCAGGGCGCTCACCTCCCCACCGCCCCCCCGGTACCCGAGGCCATCCAGAAGTCCCTCGCCTACCTCGCCACCGCGCCCCCGCAACCCGAACAACCCGCCGCCGCGCCAGCCCAATAATTCTTCATTTTGTGACCATACAATACTCACATAGCCATAAAATTGTTATAAAACTGTTATACTTACCAAATAATATACTTTTCTACAACTATTTTGGTATTCTTTTTGAGTCGTATTATACCCAGCAAATCATGAATATTTACCTAAAATCTAAATACCTAAATCAGCAAACAATTAGTTAATACATAATAAAAGGGTTTGTAATTGATAAAAGTACATCACAACAAAGAGACGTTTATTTTTTACGACAAACAGATTCACTTAGATTATAGAAAGTACTAGATGTAGCATTCAAATGTATTTACAAGCTACACGCTGTGTCACAGAATAATAACTAGTACTACGTACAGAAGCTTTACTTCGCAATGGTTTTCAAAGAAATATGACTCGAATCTGATAAACAATATGATTTAATTTAGCTCGCGGTCCAGTC
Source organism: Cyclophora albipunctata (assembly GCA_963082685.1). Classification (NCBI taxonomy): domain Eukaryota; kingdom Metazoa; phylum Arthropoda; class Insecta; order Lepidoptera; family Geometridae; genus Cyclophora; species Cyclophora albipunctata. The sequence continues at coordinate 5,797,435 of OY720116.1, read as the reverse complement.
GAGCACGTGTTCATTTACATACCTACCAATTTCTTTTTGAAGGAATATGGGCCTTAATTCACTATAGGTACTACGGTTCATCATAAGTTATACATGGTAATACGTATTGAAAGAGCCGCGGACTAGGGTTGCTTACTTCGAGAAACTACTTATGCCATCTAGCGCACAGCACGAGCGTGTGTGCAGTATTTAAACAATTAAATACTGCACAGTATCTTTTTGCTTTTTTTCGTTTTGTGTCCATCTTGCAATAATGAATCAATCAAAGTTGAACGTGGTCGAACATATAGCGCGCACGCGTGTGTTTTCTTTCGCTTGTGGCAGCCTACTAGATTGGCCCTTGCGCAGTGGCCGCCGCCCGTAGGTATGTTTTTAATACCTACACGCGGAGTGACACAGGCCTGGCTGTGTCCAAAAACAGAACAAAGTCCCTCGCGTAGTGTTGTTAGCTCTCGCATTATTTGCCCATTTTTGGGGTAAATTTTGGGAGTTTCGAAGGTAATATGATAATAGAATAAAAATTGTCCTTTTCTTTATAACTATGTACCTACCTGATTGTCTCAAGAAATAGATAGGTATATTAAATAAAACACGGTGTTAAGGTGGATGTTTGCACACTTTTATCGGGTGATGGAAAAATTATATATTTTTATTTTATTTTATTTTAAAGTATTCGGAAAACTTACAGCTAGGTACAAGAGTTACATAAAAAAAGAATAATAACTTAGGGCCAATTACAATTTTTCACTATCTAAGATGGCTAATATAAAAACATAATTTTATACCCGCTCCCCCCTCCCCTTCTACCTCACACGCACACCAAAAATTTGTTTAGAAATCCTATAGACTAACATACTTACTATTTAATAGGATTGTTAGGTTAGGTACATAGGAGCCGCACTTACGCTTTATACTTTCTTTTTTCAAGTTGGTTATTTTTTATTATATTACTTATTAATATTCTACAACGAATTAAAGCCCTCAAAAGGTAATAAAAAGAAGGGTAAATCAAAACTCTTATATTGGCAACACTAGCATAGATTGACGCATCACTCTCTATGACAATTGAAATCTGAGAAAATAATTAAATATTTAAATAAGACGATACCTAAATGCGATACTTACACGTGAAATGTGATCCCATCCTGTTTCTTTTTCAGACCCACTGCATTTTTACAGGTAGGAATGACACAAGACGGCATAGTTTCGTGAAATTGGTCACGGGTAAAACACGTTAGCGCGTTCCGACGGTCACAAAGTGACTGATCGGTCGGTTGCGCATCAAACTACACTATTTAAGGCTAGTTTGAGTAGCTACAGTATTATGCGCGCTCACGGGTTCTGGTTATTCTGTATTCTGAGCAGATTCAGTAACTAGTTCCACCAGAAATACAAAAACATTTTAAATTCTTTTATAAAATGAATTCCATTAAAATTTTGAACATTTTAATGAAACTTAAACCATTATAAATATTTTTTACAACTTTTCAGGTTAACAGCGTTTCCATCGTATCCTATCTTGTAATTATCACATTATAACGTTGAATGGTATGTACATAATTTTATTGAAACGAGGAGGAGTTACTCAGCTGGATAATCTATGCATGATTGTGTTTAACCTGTATACGTGTTATATTTTCTTAAAATATAGGAGACTATTAACATTAAGTTAATGATGTAGTACATACTTAACCTTTAGTAATCATAATCAAATATCTTAGACACGAGTACATAAACCATGAGTCCATGACGTATGTGTATACATAATGTACATTATATACACACACACACATACTTTGGGTAACCAAGTGGTACTTGGTTACCCGTCTACCAATTGGTTGCCAATACTGTAAGATGTATTGGCAACCAATTGGTTAATAAAGAAGCTTTGATTAATATTTCATTGAATTAAGGAATCTTTACTAAATAGTTAACCCGGCAGACCACATTATAATGAAACGTCAACCTTACCTACCATCTATACACGGTCCCTTTTATAGCTGCTTTAAGAATTGAAATCAACCCTTATCATATTACTGGAAGTACTACGATAACTAAAAAGAGATACTTTTCTCATACTATATATATATATAATAGTCGTGATCGCCCACACTGTCGCGCGACGCATCAGACCCCATGTTTTTTTCTTAAGCCGTTTAATTGGCTGGTCTTTGTTGCCAAAATGGTCAAAAAGAACAAATACAATTAAATTAATTTCAGCCATCTGCTAAACCGTGCGTTTGAGGCATTTTTTAATTATATTTTCGCTACCAACTTGTTTTGATCTTGATTTACTAAAATTCAATGGTGATGATATTATATTAATAAATAATTACACTATTATTTTTCAATTCGTAAATACAAACTGAAAAGAAAACTAAGAACTACTAATGGTTATGAAATTCAATATCCTGGACCATCTGGAGTCCTTTATCTGTTAGAATTGGCATACATTACAGGATACTTTGTTTATTAATTGTCATTATTTAATATAACTTAATTTCAAACATACCTGTTTAGAGAAAGTATCTAAAAGTTAACTGAAATATGTAATTAAGAGTTTTCCTCCTAGCTCAAACGGTAGAAGCAGCAGCATCACAATGACTCATTACATGTATTGAACACATTGCAATATCGATCTGTCAATTTCTTAGGAAATGTTTCGTAAAGTTGATTCCACAGATTGATTGTATCGTAACTTTTTCAGTGTCAATCCTAATAAGGCGTGTCTTATGTATTCGGAGAATCAGATACTATACTTATGTATTTTATTACGTAAGGCATAGTTCAATAGCGGTACAATGAAGCGTGAAAGTCATGTCTATACAGCATATGTCCTATGCACTAAACTAAAACCTTAATATTATAGCAGACTTTCATAAATTATTCAATAACTTTTACCTGTTACATGGGTTAAGCCACTGTTTGGATGATAAATTCTAGGATAAAGAAGATCATTCTGAAGTGTTTTTTTGATTTCCAAAATTAGGTCAAGATATTTTACAAACATATGTATGAGCATTCCTAAATTTTATATCCCCCGAGACGTTGGCGTTTCTAATATAAGTGGGAAAAATAAGTGATCATACACAGGGCAAATTCGCAAACAAACGTCTATCCATTAATTAACTTTCTATTCTATTAAGTTCACTTTTCACACTTCATTTTCGTTTTTAAGAATATATCTACGAAAACGAATCCCTTTCTTTTACATGAATTATGAAATCCTTATTATAGGATTTCATAATCCTTATTATAATCGGTATTTACCGTACATAAAGAAAAACTAATTATTTCAAACAAAAATTGCCTTTATTACATTACTAGCAGCGCCCCGCGGTTTTACCCGCGTTGTGTCCGTTCCCGTGGGAATTTCGGGAATTTTTTTACATAAAAACCTTCCTCTTGAATCACTCTACCTATTACAAAAAACCGCATCCAAATCCGTTGCGTAATTTTAAAGATTTAAGCATACAGACAGACAAACAGACAGACACGAAAAAGAGGCGACTTTATTTTATACTATGTAGTGAAGTTAAGAGCTTGCATGCACATAAATGAGGGACTGTCTGGAGGTTACTGGCGTTTACTCAAATTATCAGTAAAGCATTTAATTAGTGAGTAGTCAAAGTGATCACGCAAGTGTCTATGTGTGCATGACCCTACATTTAGTAAGCTCACACATATTTTGTTGAATTTATTGTGACGTGTGTGGTGCAATCGTATCCAGAGGTGGTAGGCGCACACTGACCCGTGCGTATATATACCGTTAAACATTCTTAGATCAACATTGTCTAGTGCCTTCACCGACATTCCTATACAAACATGAAGACCATTGTAAGTGCCAGTGATAGTGCCTTCGTATTTTATTTTTATTAAATATAAAAAATAAACTCTGTGTCCCTGGACTGTGATGAAACTTTTTAAGTTAATGAAGAGCAATTTGTGTTCAGTGTTTCTGAATAGTTATTAATATTTTCAGTACAAACCGTTTTGGAGTATTTATCAAAATTCACTAACCAGGAATTTTACTTACAGGTATTTTTCGGTATCTTGGCTGTGGCTTGCGCCGCTCCCCAGGCCCCTACAGAGCCTATTCCAATCCTGAGGCAAGAAAGTGAGGTCAACCCTGATTCCTACCAATACTCATACGAGACCGGTAATGGAATCGTCGCGGAGGAGAAGGGTGCTTTGAAGAACATTGGTGCTGAGGAGCCAGCTATTGACGTGCAGGGTCAGTTCCAGTACCCCAGCGACGATGGCAGCACCATCCAGCTGACGTACATTGCCAACGAGAATGGCTTCCAGCCCCAGGGCTCCCATCTGCCCACGCCCCCGCCCATCCCCGAGGCTATCCAACGCGCCCTCGCCTACCTCGCCACCGCTCCCCCTCAAGCTGAAAAGAGACGCTAAACCCTCGCCTAAGCTATAAAATTATACCTGTATAGATACCGGAGATTTGTTGATTTCCGTTTTAAATAACTGAAATATTGTTATCTGGAAAGGTTTATCAACAAGTGGTCAGTTTGTATACATCTTGCCACTAGACAATTTTTGTAATATAATTTGTAGATATATCTTTTTATACATAATTATAGACATTGTTATACTCATACTTAATGTAAATATACACATTAAACCTTAATATTACACAGCTTAATGTTTTTTTTTGTCCAAATACTTCAAAAGCTAGTGTAAAGTCCGTTAAGCTCAAGGACTTTACATTTAACATGGTCATTAAATTAACATTAACAGTTTCTCAACTGTTGAACAAACATTACTCAAGCGGTATAGCATTGGATTAATAATGCATATTTTAAAAGGACGGAGGAAAAATAACAATCAAATATTTTTATCAATTATAATGACGATATTTGAAATTGAATACATTATCAATTATCTACGTTAAAGCCATCTAGCGAAATAATCTTACACTATTTTGTCAACTAATTTAATAATCCATAAAATTATTTAAAATTAAGTTGATTCGACACATTTGAATATACATATTTATTTTTGTTTAGTGTATTTATGTTAGATGGCGTTAATACAATTTTTCGAAAGCCTATCAAGGTGGCTGAAGATGCGTTGACATTTCCACTGTTACAAAAAAAGAGCTTTTTTTCGAAGCACAATATTTCTCATAACACTTAACCAAATATATTAACATTGACTTTAGAATAAGGATAATTTGAACTTTAAAAAATAATTTTATTTGTTAATGTTTTCGAATATTATTTAAACATTCATGATAAACCCTGAAGAATTAATACATAAAACATTTGAAAGTTTGAAAAAGGAACATTACATAAAGTTTAATTAAACTTTTTAACTATCCTTTGTGTGTAAATTGTAAATGTCGGTTGTCAGTCACACCATAACCACCTACGAGTATAAAAGACATCAACGCGCGCCAATCAATTCTTGTACGAGTACTAAGGCGTTAATGAAAAAATATATGAATTATTGAACGTGTATTAAAACGTATTTCGTGATTCGTGTGATGCCGAAGATATTAAATCTGACCCTGGTGACCCGTGGAGGTGGTAATAATACTAGTTGACATTTAAACGAAACAAAACTAGTTTCTCGCTAGGACTAGAGATGATCTTTGATAGTTATTTACAACGCTTGCTCGTCTCAAGTTATTTTCCCGAAATCAGACACGTTCCGTGAAGGTCACTTAGGATATTCTATTTAATTTTACGAAGTATCAGTTAAACAGGTCCTTTGATTAGATGTTAGACTGTAATAAATTATGTTTTAGTTTAGGGTTCCTTAGGCTGATTTCGTAATATTTTGAGGCATTTATATTATTTTTTGGCATCCTCTTCTATAAGTGAAACCATCATTCAACTTAAGAGTTCTTGTAACTCTTGAAACTCAAAGTCAAAGTCAAATATTTTTATTTAGTTTTGGCCCCATAGGGGCTCTTTTGAACGTACCACCCTGATACATGTTCCTCTATTCGTTTCTATTATTTACGTGTTCCTTAACATCTTTATATGACATACACCTAGAGGAATATTAACTTTATAAATAATGGAATCTAGAAACAAATCCCTAGAGCTCTTTAGTTTAAGGAGATGAATGTACCAATTTTGAAAAGGAGAAAGTAACTGTGCCGGTTGGTTCATTTTTCACGATTTGATGAACTTTGGTTCAGGTGGACGGAGATGAACATAGGGTTTGGTATACCTGTGTAAAAGTAAAAAAAATCTTGTACTATACTATAATATATGATCATTAATTCATTAATTACTTATTATTCAATTAATGTAAATCATACCACCTAATGTTCCTATACTAAAAATTAATGTGATATTCATAGAATTTAATATTCAATTCTCTACGGAACCCAATTATATTATAAAATTAACAATAAAAAATTGTGATACACTAATAAAGAAGTACATAATTTGTGACTTTTGACATCATGGGGGAATGATTATTACTAAAATATTAACAAGGTCATCACATTGTGTCATTGACTTAACTTAATGCTTTTGTTATTTTAATCGATATTTGTATCGATATATAAGGAATTAGCAGATTTTGGATACTACCTGTTGTTTCTGGCAGACGTTCAAACACAGATCTCAGAACAAGATGAAATACTTGGTACGTAGATTATTTTGTACTTTACTAAATATTAAAAAAACATCGATTTTGACTACTTGTGCTCTCATTTCCAGTAAATACAATCTAGATAAAATAATTTAAAAAACTGTATCTTTTTATAATGATTATTACTTACTATTGATTATAATCATATTCAATGATTAAACCGATCATAATCATCATCTATGATTGAACCGATTAAGATATAAATGTTATATTCTAGGTACTCGCCCTCTGCGTTTGCGCTGCCAGCGCTGCTTCCTTCGGCACCTACAAGCCGTGGGAGCAGAAGCAGGTCGCAAAGAACACCGGTTTCTACAGACCTGAGGTCGTCGTCAAGGAGTTCGTGCCCCCTGTGGTCGTCGCTAAGGCTGTCCCCGTTGTCGCTCCCGTACCCGTTGTCGCCCCCGTACCCGTTGTCGCCCCTGTTCCCCTTGTCAAGTCCGTGCCCGCGTCCAAGTCCGTGTACACTGACAAGGACGCTTCCATCGTCCGTTATGAGAACGAAGTCAGCGCTGACGGCTACAACTTTGGGTAAGTAATAAAACTACGGGATTGCAAGTAATAGTCAATTTACTTATACTTACAGTGACAGAGAAGCATTTTTTCTTGATTTGTATCATACAAGGGCTTTACTCTAGATAATTCGACGACTAAGTATAAGATTAACCTGCAATGTCCCACGACTAGGCAAAGGCCTCTCATCTCATCGAAGTTATCAGTAAATTGAGGTGGATTAGGCGTCATCACCACGCATGGCAAAATTCTAACTTTGGAAAATTTGGTAACTCAACAACACATAGTTTGATAACTCGTAACGATTAATTAATATCAACAACTTGCACTTGACCCAAACGAAGTAAAGGTTACGTGTTTGATGAAACAAAGATAATCAATTTAGGCATGACTATACTATGGCGACTATTACATTGCCCTTGTGATGCGATTGAGCCCTCAGTTATACAATTGAGGTGGTTACGACTGATTGGTTTATGTTGTGATTATTTGTTGCAGTTACGAATCCAACAATGGAATCGCCGCTCAGGCTTCTGGTTCCCTGAAGAGAGTTGACAACGCTGATGTCCTTGTAAGTTACGAGTAACACCCAAAACTATTATCATTATCTCAATGTAAACGGTTGACGAGCCCGTTGGCACAGTGGCAGTGTCGCTTACTGGTTACTCAATTATAAAGTATTTGAGTATGTGTATGAATGTAGTAGTATCAGTGAGTTAAATTCCATAATACGAGCTCAGAGCTTACTTTGAGTCTAATAAACCGTGTTTGAATTAAAAAATGATTAAGATAATAATATGAAATGTATACAAGTAACAACGGTGATTAGAATGCCGTAATTTGAATGTCATTCTGTCGCCCAGGTATCCCAGGGATCCTACCAGTACACCGCCCCGGACGGCACCCCCGTCGTGTTCTCCTACATCGCCGACGAGAACGGATACCAGCCCAAGGTACGTTTCATAGTTTTTTATCATTCGTTTTCTATATTGTCTCCTCATACTAAGAGCTGGGCTCTAGTCGATGTTATTGTCTTTACTCTTAACTATTCACATTTAATAATGCAGTTATTTCAATAACATTTTCGAATAGTTTCGTTTTAAAAAATGCTTTCAATATTCTGAGCAAAAGTTTTAATATATTTTTGTAACGTAAGGTCATAATGATGAATGTAATTTAACTTGTATTTCCATGTTTTCAGAGCGACCTCCTCCCCGTGGGCCCCGCTATCCCTGAGGCCATCCTCCGCTCCCTGGAGTACATCGCGTCTCACCCTTCGGCAGAGAAATACTAAATAACTAAGACTATTATGCACTAAAATCGATACCGACCAAATGATAATGAAAAATTATGCATTTATGTTTTTATGAAATAATAATTTAATGTGCCATATGTGTTGTTTTATTATTAAGAATAATTTTAAGGGTTATTCAATATGCTACAACAGGTTAGAGGATAAGCCATATTTTGGAAAAATAACCATGTTCGGTATTTAGTTGGATACTGATAAAAAGGGACATGTTTATCTTGATAGCTAGTTAGTATCATGTAGAAAAGTCTTTTATTCTAGGTAAATTGGCTTTAACGGTTTGTAAAATTAATGTATTCTAAGTTGATGAAATAAACATCTGAGAAATATTAAACGTTGCTTGTATCCTTTACCATGATATAATCCTTTGTTGCAACCTGTAGAGATGCAGTGATGTTTAAGAATGACGTTAAATGAAATGGCAAAATATACTAATTTTAAGGTTACAAATATATTAAACTAAAAAATAAAATAAACACTTGAAATGAGACTGCTGCGATTATCATATCATGGCATTTGTGAATAGGCTAAATATTGCCTATATTAGAATTATTATTATTAAACTTAAAATCAACCTTCCGTTTTTATTGGCTCTTGAGTTTAGAGTAAGGACCTTCTACCCGGATACAGAGCTTCCAAAACATTTACAACAAGAGTGGTTCAAACAAAGGCGGAATTCGCACGAGCATTTTTATGTACCTTGTAGAATAAAGTGTGCACTCATCAGGTTTATACCAGAATTATACACACGTACGGCGTTTTTTAAACGGTGATCTGGACTGACTGAACTGACAACTGGATTGACGTTTTGAGCGAACACGAATGAAACAAAGAATACTTTAAGGCAGTAAATGTGGAGGCAATATTTCGGAAAGATTATTATTATATTAACTGATTGACGTAATTTTAATACATTATGGGCCATATCGATAGAACGGTTTAGCTATCAAATTGATTGTCACTTTCTGACATACGCAATTTTCAAAAGAGACAAAACACTTTATAACAGTGTTTTAGTTAGGGCTCCCACACAAAACTGCGAATTTGCATCGCATCGCAAATATCTGCGAATTCGCACGAACGCATCGTAAGAATTTCCGATCTGCTTCGCATCGCACATTCCTGCCATATTACGTCATCGTTGGTGACACCATTTTAGTCCGTTCTGAGACATTTTGTTTTACTTTACCTGATAGTCAGTCCCAGCATTTCCAAAGGCATAACAGGAATTCTTCCCTTGTACGATCGTTTTAGAAGGCATGGTGATAATAAACTCAAAAGCTCTTCAAATGAAGATATGCTCATTCTAAAATAATCAAAAAAATTATCTTCTTCAGTTCTCAACGCATAGTACTTTTGAGTAAAATAGTTCCCATCAGAGTTCATAATTGTAATAAATGGATGAACCCAGAATCTTATTTTTCTTTTTATCTATTTAACAATAACAGCAGTGCAATAATCTTTTCGCGATCCATCTTACGCTTCCTAAAAACACGTCCAGTACGGCTGACTACACTTGAAGGCATGGTCGCCCTACCAAACGGTTTGCCGCACTAAATCGTATCGCAAAAATTCGCATCGCAAGTTCCTGCGATGCGAATTCGCATCGCATCGCATCGCAGTTTTGTGTGGGAGCCCTTACACCGCGTTTATTAATAAAGCGGTAAGTTTCAAATATTACTCATTAATCTCACCAAAGGAATCATTGATGAGTATGGCAGACAGAGTTAGTTTGGCTCAACTTGACTTCCATGTGGCATTGAAATATTACACTTTGTATTATATAAGTTCTAAAAATCAAAATACGCTCTTATTTTATTTTCAAGATCCAGTTCATTTCCCAGAGCATTTCTTATCTATAGATCCATTTGCAAATCTGTCTGATGGCAGTCATACTAGTTTTATATTAATAAAAATTTTGTGATCCGTAAATACAATAATAATGACTTTTTACGTGACAGTCGGGTGGTCCTGTGAATACAAATGTACTTATTACATGTCAGTAGTAATGACTAATAAATGTAGGATTTTTTGGTTTTACCCAGGTTGAACCCGGATAGATTCAACATCAAAATAAGCTATGACTTGATAAGGTTTGTGCCGAATTTTATCTAAATAAGTATGACTAAGATTTTGAAATTTAGTCTAACGATTTATTCATTGCAAGTAAAAAAATCTAATATAGCCTGGAATGCCCCATTGCTAGGCAAAGGCCTCTCATCTCACTGATGACAGTCATAGTTAGTAATAAACAATGAAATAAACAATATTCTTATACAGTATTTTGAGCTTATCGCTAATAGTACTAGTCACAGAATTCGTACACATACCGCCTTTACTGTGTTTTGTCTCTTTTGCTCTTCGGAAAATTGCGGATGTCAGAAAGTGATAAACCATTTGAGAGCTAATGGCCCATAGAGTATAAGATGAGTTATAATAATTTTATTACATGAATTATATTATAGAATTTGAGAACTACGAATGACTAAAACTCGCTGATTGGTCCATGGGTATGTACCCATGGACCAATCAGCGAGTTTTAGTCATTCGTAGTTTATTTATTCGTAGTTATTCGTAGATTTCTCCATTTCGTGCATGTGCACGAAATGGAGAAATCAGTAATTACTTCGCTTTTCCGAGGGTACATGTCATAGCGCTTTTAATATACATTAACAATTAAAGATTTGGAATTACCTAAAGTTTTTTATTATATTAATGAAATATACAGAACACTGAAAATAATTTTTAAGCTCTTACTTAATCGCAGTTTTGAAGGTCAACCACAAGTTAATACATAATATCATCATTTGTTTCTCGGCCATTGCACTCGCTCATTAAAACAAGATAAAGTATTGTGTTTATTAGCACGATTAATTTTGTAACAATAACTTAAATCTGCGATTGCTCCATATATAATTACACTTTGCTATGTTTTGCAGTCGTTTTCACAATTAAACCATTAGACTTGTTTGTTTGGGATCTCAGCATTCTTAATTATACTCGTACCAAGTAACTTAACCAATTATGTTTACAACAACTAGACAAGTGATCTATTACTAAGAATTATTAGAAATACTCATTTCACCAACGCCACAAACGAGCACGCTGTTGGTTGTCTTATTGCTCTCTCACTGAAAACAACATTGTACGGTTTTGTAACGTGTAAGATTTCGAAAACCTATAGCTTCATATAACTACGGGTAGATTCTTGATGTTAACCTGTTTTCGTTATCTATCTATATTATACAAAAAATCATTTTGTCATTATAAAAAGAAACCCATAAATAACAATTTATTGGCCCCAGACGTGTCATCTATTCGTATTCTATAATATTCACTATGGCTAGTCAATGACCTCATAACAAATGGACTAGCTATTCATGACTAACGAATCTTTCTATATAAAGGATTAAACTTGATCGGGATTACGCCTGTCGGTTGTGGAATACGCCCAGACACAGATCTTAGCAAAATGAAATTCTTGGTAAGTGTTTTATTAGTTTCATAGGAATTTTCAGAATATTCTCAAGAAACATAGGAAGGAAGAAAATGAAGATTTTTATAGTTCGACCGATATTTTATAGAAATAAGCCCTGTAATGGGTAAAGATGACATTCAAATTATCCCAACTCGTAAGAGAGTTGTTTGAAGGAATTGAGTGTTTTGTATAGTTATAGAGAAGTTAAAGTTTCATAATTCATAACATAGTTTAACTTTTTTCTCCACCAGGTACTTGCCCTCTGCGTGTGCGCCGCCAGCGCTGCTTCCTTCGGCGCCTACAAGCCGTGGCAACAATCTCAAAAGGTGAAGTCCGTCACCATCGCACCCGCTCCCTACAAGCCCGTAGAATACGTAGCCCCGACCCAGGCCAAGGCCGTCGCTCAAGTCGCCTACAACCCCGTCGAATACGTAGCCCCCGGACAAGCTAAGGCAGTTGCCCAGGTCGCCTACAACCCCATCGGATATGTCGCTCCCGTTCAAGCTGTAAAGCCCGTTGTTGCTGCCGTCAAGACGGCCTACAACAAGGATGAGGAAGCCGGGACTATCCGTTCCGACTCTGAAGTGAACGCTGATGGATTCAACTACTTGTAAGTGCAACAGCAAAAAGTGCATTATTGAGAATACATTTAACAACTTTGGTATCCTTACAAATTACTGAGTAATTAAAGATACTTAGCATGAGAATGACTCGATCCTAATCTATAACTACAAAAGACCTTTGTAATTTTTGGTTTGAAGCTACTAATCGTGTAAAATAATCCTCCGCCTGGAGAATTCGGATAGGATATTTAATATTTCAGTTAATATTAAACACAAGAACTAACGTAACTTCTTTATAATTTTAGCTTCGAGACCACCAACGGCATCGCTGCTCAGTCATCTGGAGTCCTCAAGAGGGTTGACGACCAGGATGTGATTGTAAGTTCCGTTATTATTATTAACATAGTGTTTCTCTCCTTAGAGTCACATTACAAGCCCGATGTTTTTGAGAGGTATGCGGGGATACAGATTCAACTAGTTATTATTATTATTATTTATACCCATTTATCATAGTTAAAAGCATTGTTCTTTTATTTGGCATTTTTTCTAGGCCCAATATTTATAAAAAAAAATCAATACATTCAACTTATTTATAAAATGTAAAATACAGTAAAGAGTGAAAGGACTCAGCTTGTATTGACCAGAGTGGATTTTTAGGAAGCGTTATTCAGTCTCAAACTACGCATATCTATTATCGTTTTACTGACTATTTCATGTATTCCAGGCTATCCAAGGCTCCTACCAGTACATCGCCCCTGACGGTACCCCCGTGCTTGTCTCCTACGTCGCTGACGAGAACGGTTACCAGCCCAAGGTAAGAACTCCAAGAAACCTCATAATTAAACAAAAACCTTTTACTTTACACCAGTAATTTGTCATATTCCGTTCCAACTAGCAGCGAAAATAGTTAACAGTAGCCAATGAAGGTATTTTGCGAATACTTGATTTTTTACTAAAATAATTGGGGAGCTATAAACTATTCATCCATTTTGAAAAAACACACAAAAAACCCAAGCAAAGTACCTTAATGTATTGCTTAATTTTCTTCGCACGTAAAGACCACATTCAAGGACATAATCGCGCCAAAGAATTTGTGTGCTGATACGAACCAAAAAGTATTAGCTTGTAATGTCCCAGTGCCGAGCAACGGTCTCTCAAGTCATTGAAGATAGTCTTCCAGAAAAAAACATAATAAAACATATATCCTTATTTTTTTTCAATTTCAGAGTGACCTCCTGCCTGTAGCTCCCCCAGTCCCCGAGGCCATCGCCCGCTCCCTGGAGTACCTCCGCGTCAACGCCAAGAACACCGAAAACTAAAACCAACACATACCCTTCAAAATAAAGGAACTATGGATTTACGACTTATGATAGTTGAGATGGGAAAAAGCAATGTAATTATTATGTGAAATAAAACAGCTGTGCCATAATGTATGTTTCTTATTGTGCAATCTTAAAATGTTCTTAAAATGATCACCTACAGTTTGTTGTATAAACGCCTAGCGTCTTACAAAATATTGAAAACTCCTAATAACAAAAGAGTAAAGATAAAAAATATTTACAAGAAATATTGCTTTATGGGCGAGTTGCTTCAGCTTACGCTCATTCACTAGTAAACGTCAACACAAAACGTTAGTCTTAACAGCCGTCAGAAAATGAAAAATCGTAACTTTCTACTGGCAGCCCGCTGTAATTGACGTTATTAAACACCGCTTTGTATTTAACAAACATTTAACAGCTTAAAAAATCATGAACTTTTTACATAAAATATGTTACGATTACTAACCGTTTGAAACAACCCACCGTATTTTTGAAAGTAAACTCGGAACATTCATGCGAAAAACCGCGCCTTGTATATTAAGAGTGACAATCTGTTGTAGCGAATATAGCTATGACACGAAATTTCGAAGTTTTTACATTAGTGTTCGCATTTTTGTTTGCTATTTGCAAGAAAAGTTTAAGTAAAGAAAGTAAACCCACATAATTACCTACTCTGTCCTACGTTGCACACAACTCTCAACACACAGCACCCTATACTACATAAGCTGAAGAATTTATTTCTTTGTTTGTAGATATGCTTGCTCTGGAACTACCACTTGAATTCAACTGATAATAAAACATTCTAGCAGCGCTCCGCGGTTTTACCCGCGTTGCATCCGTCCCTATGGGAATTTTTGGATGAAAAATAACCTTCCCGTTGAATGTGGCTATCTACTACAAAAAGAATTATTCAAATCCGACGGGTAATTCCCGATATTAGCTCGTACATACGAACAAACTTAAAAATGTTACCTCTTTTTAATGTTGTAGTACCTACAAAGGCTATGGGCTACATTTAATTTATCCCAAAACTATGGGAAGCGGCACGACTCGACGCGAGGAAAATTGCGAGCCTGTTAGTTTTACTATACTAGGTATTATATATTGGTGGCTTATGCGCCTAATGGTTTAATAACAGTTTTTCACCGGAAAGTACTTCGCTCTAGTGGTTTTTCATATTATAAATTTAGCATACAATTAGGCCCATCGCAGACGACAGACTTTTTGTGCGATCGAGTCTGCGGCGCACAAAAATTCGGTCGCGGATTGTCGCGGATTTTTGCGCGTCGTGTGCGTTACTGCATATAATTACATAGGTTCTATTTTCACAGACTAAAAAGTGCGTCACGGATAGTCTGTCGTCTGCGATGGGCCTTATGCGTGTTGTAAAATTATTCCCTCACTTAAAATAATAGCAAACATCAAGTATAAAATTGCTAACTCAAACCGAAGCAGGCGTAATATTGACTTTATTTAATAATATCGTGATTAACCCAATTTCATTTCGTTTCAATAGTATCTGCATAACTTAAATAGCTTCCAGAACAATTCGATTTATATTAATAGGCATGTTCACTTATGTTGACATATTTTCGCTAATAACTAATAATAATTTGGATAGCAAGAAGGCATTCTCAAGAACAGTAAACAGAGAATGGCAGTTAAAATTTTATCAGGAGTTTTTCGACGCTAACGCTAAAATATAATTGCTCACATGAGGTACCTACTAAAGAATAATGTAACACCTGGGTAATTAATAACTACATAATTGTCCCAAACGTACGAATTAAATTAAGAATGTGGAGTCTTTTTACTGATCAGCCCTTATACATATATATATTGACAAACGTTTCGTATTGGTTTTATGTCTACCTATTCTGAAAAATCTCACGAAATATAGGACTATCACGTGCTAGTTACGTGATCATGCCCATGTCATGACACATTCTCAAACATTTTAGGTCGCCAGTAGACAACCAAATAGAATGCGTAGCGATTCCCATTTGTCTGTAAGCAAGAAAGAAAGACCAAAATATATGTAGTTAATAGTTAGTTATTGATTCCCATGTGTACCTTTACTCGCTTGTCTGTGAGCTTTACAACACGTGATCGCCGCATCGATCTACATCTTTATAAACTTTTGATATAACATTGATAGTAAAAGTAAGGATAGATGGGCCATATCTACGTTTGCGTCATCACCATACGTTAAGTTAGATAGTACATCCATCTGGATGTTTAAATAAAATACTTGAATGTGGAATAAGTCAACAAGACGGATTTAAATGCATTAAACACATAGTTATTTTAGAAGCTTGAAAACCGCTATGGATATTCCTATACTCCAACAAAAACGGTTAATATTATATAACAGGTTGTACAGTTGGTAGCGCTTCTATGAAGTATTCTTTTTGATATTTATTTAATGAACTAGTTTTTATTCAATCTAGTTTCAATAACCGAGGAAACAAGAATTTGAGCGCAAAATCAATATTCATTTTGATTTTATTATTACATTAAAAATAAAAGATTAATATGGCATCCGTATCACAAAAAGGTACTCACTGATTTTTAAACCGGCTATAAATTATAAAGAAACATTCACACCTCTTTTAAAATTCTCTAATTCTAAAACCTCTTTTAATGAGTAATAGTATAGCTATTTATGGTATTTAATAGTAAAGCTACGTAAGTCACATGATATAGAGTTATGTTTTTTACTTTACTAGCTGCGCCCTGCGGTTTTACCCGCGTTGTCGTTCCTGTGGGACGAAAAATAGCTTAGAACCTCCCCGTTCAATGAGGCCATCCTTTCTGAGATTAACGCGTTTAATCAACCAAAAATCGTACTCTTCAGCTTTATTATATGAGTATAGATTAAAACTTAGGTTTGGTATTTGATAATTATTAATTGTTATTGATCATTCTGAGCTAAGCCGTAGACTTCTTAGGCATTTTAACTAAATAATTTTGTTCTAAATTACGTTTCAATATCCACTTATAATTATGAGCAATTGAGCAGTTTAATGCACTTGTCATTTGTTACATTAATATAATGTTTTACACGAAAAAGAGAAGACGCAGTAAGTGCTTCGCTCTTCCGTGATGTTTTATACCCATATATACTCGTAATAGTGTAAAAAATAAAATAATATTATTTTTTATGGATGTTTCCGTCTCCCAAATTAAACAAACGATTTGTAAAATTAACAATCGTAACTTATTGTTATTAAAACAATTATTATGACTTTTAGTGCTTATAAATATTGAACACAGCCGTATGACACACCTTAAGGATGATGATCAATATGAATAGAATTTATGAACGAGTTTTTTGATAAGTAAATGGTAATAGGAAAGAGGAGTGATGTTGGTTAAAAGATCAAGGTTACATTTTACGAGAAATATATAGACTATACATTATTGTAGTACAATTAGTTTTATTACTTATTATTAGATAATCGGTTAATCTACAATATCAATCAATACCTATCTTATATCTAAAATCGTAATATGGCCATACTTACCTTATAGTTAATATCCCCGTCCCAAATAATACGTTATTGTGATTTAGAGAGCTTAAGATAATTCCTTAAGGAGTATCGAAAACCTTTAAGGGGAATTATCAAAAACGATGAATTATCTATGTAGATAATGGAGAGCGACGTTCGCGTCGCCTTTCACTCTCCAGGTCGGTGGTTCGATTCTAAACGTGTACCAATAAATTTTTCATTATTTAACATGTGCTTTTACGGTAAAGGAAATAATTGGAAAGCCACCTAGCGACTTGGGTCCACACTTATTGACCATTTCTTATAATACCATCCGTGTCTCGTATTACGGGAGGTATGACCTTCTGAGCTAAAAGAATAGCACCAATGAGTCATGCATGAGGCAAATTTCATCCATCTAAGTTTATGTAGACTCCTACATCAAAGTCTAGTAACTCTGTAGGCACTAGGCTCTTTGTACAAAGAGCGTAACTTTCAATTATATTATCTGAGTTTTTAATCAGTATTAAGTTTTAACGTACAAGGCAAAGATGGGGCGTAGACCGCAATCGCAGGCTGCTGCAAACATTGTAGATGCAGTCTGCGGTACTGCAAAGCTGCGTACAGTTGCATACTGCAGTCCGCCTGTGAATTGCACCTTCAGCCTTCACATTAAAATTGCTATCTACCCATATATAATTGGTTACGTATCGTAAACAATATTGTTTAAATCGACATCGATGGCAAGTAAGGTGACGCAGTACTTGATTGACATTCATATGCAGGAGTTTTATGTGATTTCTACGCTACGGCCGAGGATGTCAGCTATATTATCGCGGCAAATTATCATGTTATGTCTGTACATAGTAGGATGAGTCCATAAAATAGGAACTTTATATTAAATACTTACGTGATTTAGTCATAAATTGTCCGACAAGTCTTAAATATTAATAGAAATGTTTATTTTATACTATATTTGCATTCCTTTTCTAGGGATGTAAGTATTATGTAGTGTAATTTTATTAAGATCGTTATGGCACGTATTAATATAAAGTTATGAATATCTAAACGTACACGCTAGGCTTTAGCTAGATGCAAAGGTACTATATTTAGTGGAGTAGTATAATGACGAATAAGCAGTTTAGGACAATGCATATTATGTTGATTAATTTCTGTGCATCGATTTCCACCTTGTTTAAGTTTAAAACCAAGTTCCAATATCAAATCATTGCGGATCTATTATCCTTAATTATAAACTTCATACATATCCAGTTTATTTATTTATAAGTTCCTATGTTTAACTGAACCTTAAATCATTATGTCACAAAATGAATAAATATAATCTCAAAGTCAATAATATTTTGGATTAGATTAGTATCAATTTAAATCCGTGATTTGAATATGCTCGGAAAATGCCAAAAAGTTTACAAACAAAATAACAAAGGTTAATGTCATATATTATGAAACGTTTAAACTAATTAAGAAAAAACAATTTCAATTACTATTCCAAGTTCACTCTCCTTTAATATATTAAGCTAATTTGCTCACTGAGATGTCAATCAGGAGAAACTTATTGTCACAGGTATCGTTGAGGGCAAAAAGCAGAGGGTTTGAAGTCCCAAACGAATGACGAATCAGGTGATGAAGTGGTTTGAGATGCCAGTGAATGTAGCCTATAATCATGCTACTCACCTAAACTTATCGAGGAATGTTGTCGAAGCTAAAAAAGGCATGTCACGACTTTTAGCATTAAGGGACCTATTGAGGAGTAGAAGGATATTATCAATGATGGTGGTTCTTTGGAGAAATTTAATGAAATATAGGTAGGAAAGGATTTTGCTCTGATTACCATGAAAATAAATTCAGATTTATACAAGATATTATTATGTAGACTGTTTCAAAGGTTGGTTGTGATTTGGTCGTTAAACACAAATGTTCTAAGACAAATATTATTCAAAAGAACAAAAAAATGTTTGTCATTTGTTTTATACACCCTGGGCCTTATTAATAAATGCGTATTAAGTTATCAAATGCTTTGTCACTTTCTGACATACGCAATTTTCCGAAGAGCAAAAGAGAAAACACATTATAACAGTGTTTTTGTTACACAGAGTTTATTAATATAATAAGGCACCCTGTATATAAAAAAGTAATGATATGCATTATTATAGTAGTTTATGCAACTGCATATAACACGGGTATTAAAACACTCGTTACTATTATGAAACTCGCTGCGCTCGTTTCATAAACTCACACTCGTGTTTTAATACCCGTGTTATATGCAGTTGCATACACTACTTTATCTTCACTAATGCAATGAATCAAACAAAATTTTAAAAACAAAACACATTGCGAAACATTAAATTCACGCGTACGTGTATTGTCACAGTGAACTTGCCGCCATTAAAATCTAACCAATGAGAGCGCAGCTGCGCGCGCAGGGCCGCAGGGCGCGATGTTTTAATGAGATTTTACGATATCGATGTGGATATTATAACATCATGTGCAATTGCTTAAATTGAGTGTTTTAGTTGTCTGCGCTATAACAGTAGTAATTATAAGTCAAGTATTGGAAACATAAGTAGAATGTTACAACATTAGTGTAGATAATAGTAGTTTATGCAACGTCATATAAAGAAGGGTATTAAAACACGAGTGTGAGTTTATGAAACGAGCGCAGCGAGTTTCATAATAGTAACGAGTGTTTTAATACCCGTGTTATATGCAGTTGCATACACTACTTTATCTTCACTATTTAATGCAATTAATCATACAAAATTTTAAAAACAAAACACATTGCAAAACATTAAATTCACGCGTAGGTACGTGTATTGTCACAGTGAACTTGCCGCCATTAAAATCTAACCAATGAGAGCGCAGCTGCGCGTAGGGCCAATCAGGAGCGAGCGAGATCTTACCAAAGAGTTTTGTGTATGTAGTTTCGACGAAGTTTTCACGTATAAACCAACTGTTTTCAAAAGCCAGCCTCATATCAAAATTTTATACAACTAGTATGAGGATTTTGACATAAGGCTCGCCAGGTTAATTGGTCGCGTTATAATGATGTTATAATGTTATATTATAATGATATTATGTCATCATGTGCAATTGCTTAAATTGAGTGTTTTAGTTGTCTGCGCTATAACAGTAGTAATTATAAGTCAAGTATTGGAATCATAAGTAGAATGTTACAACATTAGTGTAGATAAAATATTTTACAAAACTCACTTTTTTATTTAAGGAGAAGATTAGTAAAATAATAAAGAATGCACATCTTTAGTCACTTGAATGTCGCACCTATGTTTTATGACAAATGTATAAGAATAAAGTGTGACTTTACATATTTATTGTTTTAAAAATGTATCAAATCCTTGTGATCTAATGTAGAAACAAATTAAGATAATTTAAAGTTTTGGCGTAATTGAACTTGCAAGTTATAGCTACACAAAAGTAAGCATTGTAACGCTCAACTTACTGGCGAAATTCGTTTTCACGTTTAGATTTTACGAGTTCTAACAATATTCTACATATATTACTGGAACGCTTACTAATGTGCAAGCTATCACATACATCTTTTAACAGCTAATGATCTAATATCAGGTACTAACTACCCAGACTTTATATTTCTCTTACATCCAATAATTTAGATTTCATGCCACTAATGATTATTATTAAGAATAAAGTGTCGTTGACATTGAGCAATTTTACTAGAGTCATTGAGCTCAATAGAAAGCGGGAAATATACATCCATTTTCATCTTTTGTCTTCAGAATTATCTGTTTTTCACTCACTCACTTAGTGATAGCGTTGCTTTATCCATAGGTGTCCATGTATGGTATCAATAGCGAATATAGAACAGTTTTTTTTTCACTAGAAACTGTTATATAATAGAGTAATCCTTTCACTATGGAAACAAGTCCTTATCTTAATATTTCGGAATTAAGTTCAAGGTCCCAATAAAACACAGAAGATGCTTCAAGTATTATGCTTGTAAGTATTCTGATGCTTGAAAAATATTCAGCTCATCTTATGTTGATTATATAATTAATAAGTCATCTAAAAATGTTCTCAAACTTTTTGTGGGTCATATCCAACGACCATAGTACAGATCATATTCATAATGGTATGTGAGGATGAATGATTTTTTATTTTAACACCTTGAAGAGATTTCTAATAATTTATGTATAATCCTATTAACATAAAGTACTGGCAATGTCTCATATCAGGTTCTTAACGGTTATTGGAGATTCGGGTATCTTGTATCACTTGATCAGTGTGGATCCTCTATAGTGTATATCTATACTGATCAATTGGAAATTACACTCTCCAAGTTGTATTAAAGTACTTTATTTCTAAAGATACAACTACAAAAAAGATACACAACACAAAAGAAGTACGTAATTCTGATAGAACAGACACTGTTCAGGTTTTGAGTCTCTTTAAACCCTATGGTTTCCCATGTTTTAAAAATGCTTGGTAGTACAATTATAGAATTTAAAAGAAAAACTGTACGGAAAACGATTAACTTGTTAACAGCACGCCTTATAAGCGCTGAAAATGTTAAATGTTAAAAGCCCACTCTTCATCCGTTTTATTGTGATATACACATTGCAGCTCTACTTTACACGTGGAATTGGTTTGCGAGGCCGATTCATTTTATTACACTACATTCCTTGTTTAACCCTACGGATAAAGGGCGGTCTCAGAAGTCACGTAAGAATCGAATCATTTTTTCATCTTTATAACAAAAACGCCAGTTTTATGTTTATTATTGCCAAATTTATATTTTTTTGTGGCCCTACTGCATGATTATTTGTTGTGGGACTTGTGGGTACAAAACTAACCTAACTAATCTTCAAAATTCAAAGTTATTAATCAGATTATACTCAAGTTCCCAGTATATATAGTAATTTCAAATCGAATTAATATGTTTTTGATAGTACAAATATGAAAATGATGATCATTTTTTAATGTAATCCTACTAATGACAGCTATATGTAGTGGACAAGTACTGACAGAACAAATGATAATTTCATTACCTACATTTGAAACATTACATGTTTCAATAGATGCCAACATTTTATGCCAACAAAAGGGAAAGATACGTTTTATTGCTACATTCAAAGATGCGTTCGGCGTTCTTTACTTTACCTTTAAAACTACTTTTGGAAGACTAGCCAACATTTAGATTTAACAAGTTTGGTTCAGCCACAAATTTGTTTTAGCCCTATTATATCTAACTAATATACTCAACCCATGTCCTTTCATATAATTACTTTAGAGAGCACGGACTGTATTGCACAGATGAGAGTTGCAGGTTCGATTCCCGCCCGGGTTCAACGATAAGATCTAATTGTATTCATTGGCAACGAAGTCTGAATGTGTAATTTCACAATTATATTTTGCGGATACTAATAAGGAAACATCCGAAAATCGTATCCTAAACATATCCTACATTCATAATATATTTGCGCTAATATTCTAACCGGCAACTGGATACTTTGTTCCATAGATACAATAATAAATAGACAGATACAATAATAAAATAAGAGCATACCATATTATAATTCATTTTATGTATAACAATTTGTTCATAGGTACCAAAGTTGTTATTTGTAAGTGTAAAAATAGGAAAGATTGAGAAACTCTGAACTTTTGATTGTAACGTCAGCAGCACATAGTAAATGAGTTGAAACGTCGTGTATAAGTTTAAAAAGGTATAAATAGGCTTTGGTCAATGGAAGACCACATTCAAGTAGAAAAACGCGCTTGATAACAACGGAAATGCGGCTCCTTTTGGTAAGTCGGCATAATTTACCATTACATGAAAGTTCATTACTTCATTTCTCTAATTATTAATACTTAATCGTAAATAGGAGAGTTCATATCCCTACCATTTACCCTTTGTTAGCATAGATACTGGATTAATCAGCTTGAAAAATATGCATATGAAATTTTCTCTGAAGTGATATCTTCAGCCTTCAACAAGCCATTGGTCTGCAATTGAACTATATAGACCAACTAAGTGTAATTCGGTTCTAGCTTTTTTAAATTACTCTATCCCAGTTATTTCTTTGGGGTGACCTTCAGTTATCCCAGTTATTTCTTTGGGGTGACCTTCAGTGTCTCAATCCACACTTTTTAAGTGTTAAAAATATATGGTCCTTGGAATTTACCACTGAAAGATACTAATTCTTGGTGGCAATAAAATTTTACATTTAAAGAATCATAAACTGAAAATATACTAATTCGAGAGTACTGTTGTATTTACGTTTCATTAATCACTATTTCTTTGTTTCAGGTGTTCTGTCTGTCTCTGACAGTGGCCCTTGCGGCTGACGTGGTGTGAGTAAAATATAGATAAACAAATAATTAACGGTTAACTATACTAATATTATAAATAGGTTATATTTGTAAATTGGTTTGTTTGTATATTCGGGCTAATCTCAGAAAATACCGAACCGAAATTTTCATTCTTCATTTTCATCCCACGAGGTAACAGTAGCTCCCACGGGAACAGGCACAACGCGGGTAAACCCACTTAGCGGAGCCCTGCTAGTTAATAAACTTTATTAGTCATAGCATTTTACCCTATACCTATATAATAATAAAATATAATTTCGCGCGCTGAAGTTGTATTCAACTCACCACACAAGCTTGTACCTAATTAGCCCTTTACCCGTTATGTATTCGTAATTTCCCCAATCGGGTAAAAAAAAAAAAAGGTTAAAGTCAACTTCAACATAACGGGGATTGGATTAAAGGCGTAAACATTTCAATTAATAACATATTTATTTAATGGCGATAGTAAAACACACATCGACATATTACGAGTATGTAAATTCACAATATCAACTTTACGAGTATATAGACATCAAACTAAGTAATTATTTAATTGGAGGCTGTTAATAAATATATGAGTTTATGAATATTTTATTTAATTAATTTGTTAGATCCTTTACTATTCAAATTAATCATCGATTGCTTTATATAGGATGTTTTTAAATTAACTTATTTATATCAAATCGGTTAAAAAGTGATCACGTTATGAAAGGACAAAATTACAAAGTATTTTAATGTATGTAGGCGAATTAAGGACGCATATTAACGCATCCAGGTAGATAAGAATGGGATACATACCCAAAAGTTATGCATGCCCACATTGCCCACCTAAGCGTTTCTGCGTACTTGAAACTCTCTACGCCTGAATAAAGGCCGGTCCCGATAACCTTTCACTGCTAAAAATTTGGGATAGCAGGTCAAGTTTAACATTGTCTATAAATAAATAAATGTAAAATATAACATTTAAAGCCTTATTTTTTTAACCCTCAAACGTATTTATTTTGACTATTTCAATTCGCGTCTATGGAATCGTTCCCTAAACCTAGATCTACCCTCTAAGTAATCCGGTTAAGAATATGAGTTAAAAAAAACTGTGTAACCCTTATTCAAACAAATAAATAATTTTGATTTTAAGATTATGTTGGGACTGGCCCTTAAAGGATCAACTACATACATGAAACTGCTACTTAACAAAGGCATTATTATATTAACGTTATTGCTCTTTCAGATACCAACCCTTCCAATTCACCACGACGCTAAGGCCCAGCGTGTACCGGCCCAACCCTGCTCGCTACGACCCTGCTCGCTACGAACCCGGTCGCTACGACCCTGGCCGCTACGACCCCGGTCGCTACGACCCCAGCAAGGACAACTCTGGACGCTACGTGCCTGACAACTCTGGCATTTACAAGTAATTATATTCATATTGGGGGACAACTGACTTTAGGCTCGCTTCCTTTTGACTTTTTCATTGCATGATGTTTTTATGTATTTCTCATGTCATATATATATGAGTCGTCTTTCCCTTTTTATTTTATATTATCAAGTTATGTTCTAATCATTCTCATTAATTATGTTACTTGTTTGTGTAATATATTTTCAGTCCAGCTAAAACTTTTCATCCTACGCCATCACGACATCTCAAACGCGTTCAATCTTTCCTTATCAGTTGAGTCCTCGACCACGTCACACATCCATGAAGCTTTGCTCCAAATATAGGTCATAAAATATATTATGACCGAATAGTCTAGGCATTATCGTAGTTATTCATTGAAACGTACGTTAATGTCATTATTATTTGTTCAAACGGGAACTTACGTACGATGGAGCTTACTGTTGAGAAACATGTTGAGGGACACTCAACAGTAACCTCCATCGTGCGTAAGTTCCCGTTTGAACAAATAATAATTATCGTAGTTATTTAAATTGAACTACATTTGAGGTATAATTATTCTCACATACTTGCAGATCCAAGTATCACTAATTAATTGTCAATTTAAAAGGTACCAGTTAGTCAGGTTTAATCCTGTTAGGTTGAATGACTTATCTTTTGGGGTAGCTTACCTTTGTGGCTATAATTAAGTCGTTAAAGTAATTTCCAGGTAACAAATTCTTTTTATAGTTTTAGGAGCAAAGTATCGATATTTTATAATATATTATTGCATCTTATATTCCAATATTCTCAAATAATGATGAGTATAATGAGAGACAATATGTTTGATAATCGTACAAAAAACACATAGATGTACCTATATAGCCATTTAGATAACAATACAAGTTGAATTTTTTACCATACAATGTTAGAATTATACAGGAATTATCGTCATCTCTTGAAAGAGAATTGCTTGAAAGCAATTTAGGTTAAAATGCCTCCAACCTAGCTACCATTAGCTTTTTAAAGGGGTTTTTGTACCTATCAAGACGCATCTTTACTTATTAAAATACCGTTGATAATTAATTTTAACAGAAGCTTTATCAATTAACGATCTCATATAAAAAAATCCATTAAACGGGTTATTTTATTTCCCATATTAAATAACAATAAATTCAATTTCAAATGACATTTAAGCAAAAATAAAATCTGGTTTATGACGGAAGCTGAGACCTAATTTATGTCGTGACATACAATTATAATGATTTCATAATGTTAATGAGATCTTCTCAAATATCAATTAGATTCGTGTCAAGTATCATCTGTAATTGTCAAGGCAAACGGTATCTCAAGGATGAGCTTAATGTGTTTATTTATAGGAAAATGAAGATCATCACTTAAATATAACTGACCTGTTTTTATATTATTACATAATATTGTATTGTTTGAAAGGCGCTAGTTGCCGTTCTTTCGCAGAGGAAAACCTTATGCCTGTTGAAATAAAACAATGTATTGTTTTGCATTTAAGAGTGTACACTACCTCAGTTCGCGTATTCAGATTTTCCCCTGAGCCGAAGCGGGACAGAAACACCTGAGCGCTTGGTGTTTCGGCCCGCGAATTGTAGGTATTTGCTCCCTACAAACATTATGGTACTCATTTGAA
This sequence comes from Cyclophora albipunctata, assembly GCA_963082685.1. Lineage (NCBI taxonomy): Eukaryota > Metazoa > Arthropoda > Insecta > Lepidoptera > Geometridae > Cyclophora > Cyclophora albipunctata. The sequence continues at coordinate 5,770,761 of OY720116.1, read as the reverse complement.
AAAACCGCAACATATGAATTGTTCTGTAAACCCTATTCAATTTACTACACTTTATTTTAATTCAACAACTTTTGTATTTATTGAGATATTAAGATTTTAGTAAAAATTTAGAGATAACTTTGCGATTTTTTTCTATCGAGAAAATTTCATGGAGTCGTGTTTTCGAAACATATGATCGATAGATTATATCATGAACTTTACCATACATACGTTTCAAAGTTAAATATTGAGTAACGAGGAATATATGGAGATCCCGCCGAGTTGAAAATAAGCGATTTGAGGTAGTATACACTCTTAAATGAAGTTCACACAAATCAGTACAGCGGTAGTATCTGCTGTAAAGTGTTATTCATGTTTAAATGGGAAAAGCAACATTGGAACTGTTAGTTAAGTTAGTTTGGGTCTAATTAACCGTGTGTGAATTTGTCCGGGTATATTTATATATATTGTTTTGACACGACGAAACGAAGGTACCGGGACAGGATTTAAACTGACTCAATGCCTTATATGAACATTATATTAAACTAATTAGTTTCTTGAATTTAGATATTGTTTTGACAGACCATAGAATAAATTAAACTGATTTAGGAAACTCATCTTCTTTGTAATTTATATAAAGCTTTTGACAAGCTGTTTAGATACCGGATTAAAATCACCCACACTAAAAGTCAAATGTCACAGGATCTAACTGCGAGATAAGTTTCTAGATCAAGTTTAAATTAACATTTTGATCTCATTGAGATTCCAACTGGGTACTTACGTAGGAATAATAATTAATGCAAAGTATTTCTCACCAAAACTTATCTTTACCTTTTGTTAACCTATGTTGAAATGAATGAATTTGTGCTTTTTCAGATTTAATATTGTTTTAATTATAAATCGATAAATTGAGATATTTTTTTAATTATGTTTTTGTTTTTTGTGGCGTCGTTTAGATTCTGATTTAATAACTGCGAATGGGCGCATTTAATGAAACGTGATCGTTACTCATATCCAATACCTCTCCCGAAAAAATCGCCGTCTGCCAACTCGCTCAATCTAAACTAAGGCTAATAATAAAAAATAAAAACGAATGTTAATATTTTTCGTGAAAATTAGTATATCTCTGTGGTCTACCTTCTTAAAACTCGCCAATAAACACTCTCTTACAATTTCCAGCGGAGACCGTGGTGACCGCGGTTCCGGTGGTGGCTACTACTCTGGGTCCGGCACACGCGGAGGGCCCGGCGGCCCCGGCGGTCCTGGCAGCGGCTACCAGGGCTCAAGCGGTCCCGGAGGCCCCGGAGGTTCCGGCAGCGGGTACCAGGGCGACAGAAACGACGCCGACAAGTACAAGCCTGCGGCTACCAAGTGAGTGTCTCGATGAAAGGTCGAGTAAGCCCATGAAAATGTGTACTAAAGTACAAAAAGTCTAAGTATTGTATAAGTTTTCATGGGCTTAATGTACAATAACATGAGCATAATAACTGTGTAATATAGTACATTTGGAGATGATGTTCGTTTACTTAATCAGTTGACCATTTTTAGCTGCAGCGGTTAACGGTTGTTATCTAATAAACTTACCGCTAAGGCTCCATACATAAATTCTTAATATTGTAATTTTCTTTGCTAGTTAACTTTGTAGTAATGGTTATATATATAAGTGTACACATTCGGGCAAAGCAACCATGACAACTATTAGCCATGTTTAACAGTGCGAATTGCTTCTAGGAACATTTACAATTTTGTACTTGTGTTTATTATGTTACTTGTAGGTCTCCATATACTTGCTAGTACTATATTACTTATGTATAAGATGTCATGAAACATGGAAAATGTAAAGTTAATAATAAGTAATTTGAAAGTTTTAGACAAAATAGACTTTTAAACTGGTTTTAGTTTAAACTTACAAGGCAAAATGTTATGTTATCGTTACAGGCCTAGCTCCGGAGCTGGTATTGGATCTGGCAGTGGATTGGCCGCAGGATCTGGACTGGGTGCCGCCCCCGCCTCCGGCGCTGGTCTTGGATCCGGTCTCGGTGCAGGCACCCTAAACTACGTCAAGGGCAACCCTGGCAACTACGACTACAAGTTCGGTCTCATCCGTTACGACAACGAAGTCCAACCCGACGGGTACCACTACCTCTATGAAACGGAGAACAAGATCCTCGCCGAGGAATCTGGAAGACTCGAGAAGATCGACAATGAAAAGGATGCCATTAGAGTGAAGGGATTCTACGAGTTCGTGGCCCCCGACGGCATCACGTACAGGGTGGACTACATCGCTGACGAGAACGGCTTCCAAGCCTCCGGAGCTCACCTGCCTAAATAAGGCTCTATCTAGTCCTAATATAGTCAAGGATCTTGAGATCATCAGAATGTACCTAATTAGTTAAGGCAAATAAAGAAGCTACCTATTCGCAAATTAATAATGTTTATTCACTCGTATCCTGTCATCATACGGCATTGCCCCTTTATGGATAAGGTGAACAATGAAACACCGATTTTTTGTACGTTTATAAATAAAAACTTCAACGATATGAGTAAGAATTTAATAAGTGGTAGGATAAAAATTTGAGTTTTATAGGTATCATGTCATATTTATTAGGCGCTGGACCTTGTTTCGTACACTGAGTTATTACGAGGCGTGCGGTAGGTAGAGGTACGGCAACAATGCACTGCCATTCATTTGAAGCTTTATGTTAGTTTTGTAATTTGTCAGAGATACGTGTTAAATAATATGAAAATATAATAGTTATGAAATACTGTTGGACAAGACAATGTTCACTCTGATAGGAGTCCGATTCAAAAAGTTATGACGTTATGAATACCGATGATTCCGCGACCGATCTTAGTAGCCAGTTGGTAAAGTCGCCGTCATCTAATGGTTTACTCCTAGAACAAATTAATTAGCAATGTTCGGATCTGACAATGACAGCGCCTAAAATATTTAGTTGATAATAATAATATTATTATAAAACAAATACAATAATACTGTTAATATAATATTAAGATACAAATTCAATATCCATAGTATAGGAGATAAAGGTGTCTTAATAAATATTTTTTTATTATTCAATGTAATGTTTATATGACACATAAATACCGATTATTTACCTTAATATTAAAAACAAAGCAAAAAGGTAAAATCAGTATACATTTGCATAAAATAAAAATTGACAAATGTTGAAAGTAATATTAGGGTTTATCGGTACAAAAGACATCAACGCGCTCATTGGTCTCCAAGAAATGTATAATGTACGAATATCATTATTTCTTTCCAAATATAGAACAATAACGTATTCTAACATAAAATGTGCGTCATAAACATGGAAAAGGAAAACTAAACGACACCATAAAATAAAATGTCATCTACTAAAACCATAACAATTTAAATTTGAAAGTGTTAGGTAGGTACAACAAAATTATTGATAAATAACATTTAAAAATAAAGCTACAAAGATATCCAGACTTGTTTATTAATCTGTTATTGACATAAAAACAAGTATCAATCGTATAAATTGTCTTCCTTTAAAAATGTTTTCAAAACAGTCATGTTTTAATTTCCAAGAATGTTAAGATTAGGTAAACCCATGTGAAGGAAAATATCCTTTTGTGGTTATAGGGCACTTGATAAATCTGCAAATTCATAGTATTGTATACATATGTTTAAAATGTTAATCCAAGGATTCAGTCGTAATAAACATACCAAGATCGTGTATCAGGGGACCATACATGGAGAAAAGTGCAACGTGCCCTCCACATGTGGCTAACGACCCGGTTTCGCCAAAAATTTACTCGAGTAGGAGTTGTTAATGTTTGTAAGGTTTATTTTTATTGAATAATACAAAAAATGAAACGTTTTATTTATTCTTATCATTTATTATGCAGGAGGCGCCACCCGTCAACCGCAAAATGTTCAACCGGTTAAAGTATTTCCTGTAAATTATATCGTACATCTTTATCTTCCTCATCACGTATTTTGATACTTTATCTGCCTTGATCCTTTCTTATGAGCCTCGAATTGTGGCATATTTATCAACGTAAGATAATGGAATGAGCTGAAAGATTTACTAGTATTTCAGATGATTTTATTGTTTTGTTCAAGGAAGTACTATTAAACGTGTATTATATTTTATAAATCGTTGGTAATGTCAGTATGAATCTGCAAAGGTAGGTATGTCTGTCACTATTTTGCAGCTAAATGATTTACCCAATTAGTTAGTTTTTGGGATTAAAATAGGTAAATATATCAGATTGTATAAATGGGTTTCCAATCATTCTATTCTTTATATGATGGCGTTAAAACAGTATCAGCGGAGGTGTTATAATTGGATTTTAAATTAAATAATATTTTAATAATATCAATTAAAATATCTAAAGATTTATTTTAATTGATATATTTGAGTTCAATTTACTTCGAACGTTAAAGGTCAAATAATTTATGTGATGCAAGTTATGTAAAAACAAGGTGTAATATGGTAGTTCATACTACATTATACTCACGCACGCATCACTGAAATAAACAACATTACAATTGCAATAGCAATTCCATTATAAACATTATATTTTATTAATTTAATAACAAAACTTTTTCAAAAAGTATCTATCTTAATCTAAATCTAACCGTCTTGAAAACTTAGTAACTAAAAAGATATAAATAATTGATTTAGTCGACTTTCTGACTTATTTTAAAGTTGAATAAATTGGAGTAATATGGATTTTTAATGATATAAACATCTACATGAGAACATACATGAAAGATCTTATAACCCATAAGGGTTCTCATGAACATCGTCTTCGTCATTAGACCCCTAATGACAGTCAAACCAACTAGGTGTAAAGTTCTCATCAATACAAATTATAATCAAGCCCAAACACAAGGTAACTGATGTAAGCCGTCGAGGAGTTTAGAAAGTTCCCCTCGATGCCATCACCAAATCCTGGTTTTCATACCTTGGAACCGCTCTTGGAATATCTCCTTCCCAACAAAAAAAAAATCATCAAAATCGGTTCATAAACAAAGAAGATATCCGCGAATGTACATAAAAAAAATTAAAAAAAGCATATTGAAATTGAGTCGAATTGAGAAACCTCCTCCTTTCTTGATAATGGTTAAAAATATTAGTAATGGAAAATAAATGAAACAATAATAATTGATACTATTTTCACTGAATTTACTTCAACCATTTAAGTAAAGGTCTTACTCACACATTTGTAGCAAAGCATGACAAATAAGACTATAACCAAGAAACATGTCGACCTAAGGTCAAATTACGCTCTAAGAATGCAGTGGGTTGCACATACAGATGCATTTTAATCATTTTTGTTTTATGCAAATCGATGTGTGAAGTGGATCCTCAAACATTCCATAACAAAATTACGACTCTCTTACAGATCGGTCGTCTCGGAACTGCATCGGAAATGCACGCGCTCTGACTTTTAAAATTAAATATTAACAAATTGTTACAAGTGCAAAAGTGATCAAAATAGAATAGCATCAAAATTGTTAACTAATCTATGCAAATTCCTCCACCCGACCTCGTCACACCTTGATTTAAGGATTCTGTTCCACTTTTTGGTGCGTTTTCAATAAAATATTAATCATTTAAATGTTAATTAAATGTCAAAAGAACGATATTATCGAATTGACAGTGTTTTATATCTTCTTCCTAATATACGATGTTAAAGTGGTTTTTATTGTATGATCTACTTTCAGATCAGATGCGTGATTGGTTGCGCGAGGCTGCACAATCGTAAAGTTGCGAGTAATAATAATCAATAATAGCAATTCAAAGTCAAAGATGTTGCAAATTGTGAAGTTTGTAAGTACATTAAGATATTCCTTTAGCATAAACATTAATAAAATATGATAATTTTTATATCAGTATAATCGAATTTGTGAACCATATTAGGCATTAGTATTCCTTGAATAATATTTATTGATAATGCGTTGATTTTTGCAGATATTGCTGGTGTTATTTGTTAGCGTGATTCAAGGCTCTCCTTACGATGATGGGAAATATAGACCAAAGAAGTACAATGTGTATGATGACGGTAAATATTACAGACCACTGACTGAAGGGAAATACGTGCCGGGCGATGAGGGGCGGTACACGTACATATACCTACAGGGGCTCTACCCTGAGGACAACGGAGATTACAGATACATTCACCAAGTTGGACCAAACGGCGGGTTCGGAGGTAACGGAGGGTACGGTGGGAACGGCGGCGAAGGAGGAAACGGTGGATATGGGCCCGGTGGCCCTGGTGGCCCCGGGGGTCCCGGCGGCCCCGGCGGCCCTGGCGGTCCCGGTGGTCCCGGCGGCCCCGGTGGCCCAGGGGCTGGTGGCCCGGGAGACACAAGGCCACCTCCTAGAGAAAACGGATACATAGGCAAACGCATCTATGCACCCAAATACCCTTACGTACACAAAGTAATCGAATCATTGATTGACAAGTACGTTTCTCAGGACAACTTTGGAGAACACCCTGATAGCAGTAATAATCATTTCAAGAAAGTATACGCGGACAAGGAAATTGCTGTGAAGTGCAAATATTTGATGCCAAATAATAATACGGAATTCACCACCCAGTAAGTAATTTAGACTTGCAATCGAAAATATCTACCTGTGTGGATTCCTTGTAAGCCATACCGACTTGTCTCTGGTTTGGACCTCATTTGTATTAGCATATAACAAATGCTTTACTTTAAAAGTAAAATTTACGTGCGGCTCCTCTTTGGTACGTTTGATCAGAATCTTATGTTTCTTGAAAACCAATTATAAAACGAAATAAACAGCATTATTGGCGAATTTACATATTAATAAGAGCTAATCGAAAGTGTATTATCCGAGGATGATTATTGACATAAATGTCCATTGAATAATGTTTAATCATTTTGTTTCGATTGAGGGCAAATGTCAGAGCCTTTAATTCCTTACAAGGTGTAATAATAACAATCGATAATAGAACGTGCAGTCTGTAGCCCGTTAATATTACGCATACAATATGAAAAGCTGTAGCTCAAGTTTTATCAAAGTGCAATTAACTAGCGCTCGTGGCGTAGTTTTACTAAGCGATGTTAGTTCGCAATTAACTAATATCGTTAAGCAACGTGCACCTTAACCCCTACTTCGATGGGTGGCCGATAGTGGTATTTCTATCTAAGTGCAACCGTGCTTCGGAGGGCACGTTAAATTGTCCCAGTTGTTTCAATCACCAGACCACGTCGGCCTTTATGCGGTCTAAAAACTCCGACACCAGGGTTGGCCACTGACCTGCTTGAAATGAATGAATCAATGAATTTACGCCTCTACTCAGAGATGACAAACGCTTCCTAAGTAGATTGGTTCGAGATAGTCAATAATAATTGTTAATCCACCTAAAACATTTTTTCAGATACCCGCCAACGATAAACGTTCCTGATGGAGAAAATTTCGGATCATATTACAGCTTCCGTGGCACCAAGGTTTTATCGGAATCAGTTACGAAGAAACTGAAGTTAGAATATGAAGTCTTCGTACGAGTTGTGGAAGTAAACAAATGATATGAAAATGATATGAGCATTTTGTTTTGAATCGGTATCTTATTCGCGTGTCTGTACTTTAGCTTTAAACAAAGTCTAATTGTTTTATTTGCGTAGAATACTATTAGTTTAGTAAAAAAAGTCAATATGAATTATGTAGTAATAAATAAAGTATTGTCAACAATATTTTTACGTTTTATTTTACAAATACCCCGGGGATGACTCCATTGGTTATTTTGAGTCACTTCAATTAAAACATGAATCATAGATGTAGGTATGTGATTCAAATAAGTTATGATATGATACGAGTATTTTTATTGAACCCTCTGAATGGCGATTAGGGACAAGGTTCACTGCTGCAATATGATGTTCTTAGCCGTAAAATGTATTTCATATTGCCAAGATAAAATTGCAAGGCTGTTTGGGTGTTAAAATGTAGGATTAGATACACATTTAATTTCATTTATGACGGCAGACCTTAAGACCTTACAATTTATATCACATGTATATTCCAAAATGCCCTAAAAGAGGTGATTGTGCCTAGTCCGACTAAGAGGCTTATACTCTACAGTAAGATATAACAGCTTGTTAAGTTATTTTCATAATGAAACTGCCTCAAATTCATCTGTCAATGTGTAGGGTCAGATCAAAGAATCTGACGTTTAAAACTATTGCAGACTGTAGCCCAGACTATTTTAGACTGGTTTGTTTAATTTAGTCTGTTTTTAATCAAGTGCTGGTAAACGCTGGTGCACCGCCCGCTACCTACGAGTTTCCTTTTTGTATGCAACCGTATACCATGATACACCAAGATAAAGACAGCATCACCATGAAATAGACCACTTACTGGCTTTCTTTCTGAATGCAGCCTTATGCTATTATATGTGTTAGCGCCATGGGCGTAAATTTCGTAATTACGAATAGGATACGCATACAAATTTATGATTATAAAATTAAATGTAATTATCTAAGTATAATCAACTAACTTGCCGCCGTCTCGGTAGCTAAACTCTATTAATTTAAGTACCTACTTTGGTTTTATGAGTAAATACAAGTACATCATTAGAGCTTTAATGATGTAATATAATAGGACGTGTTATTCAGGTACACACTATACCTACATTGGTATACGACTAATGACAATAGATATTGTGACTATAGCTTATTTATTGTAAAGTAATTGCCTGAAGAAGTAATTACCCCGAAAGATCCTAGTGTAGGATTGTTCCTATCCTTAAAACACATCAACAAATAGAGCAGCACAGTAAGGATAACGCTTTAACACAGCTCTTGCCTAGTACAAGTTTCTAAAAAGAGCCATATTAGTACTGTTATTGAAATAATTAAAATAAATTAATTAATTTAAAAAATTCAAGGACTATTTCACTCACGGTTAATTCTAAACTTGTATTATGGAATGTAACTAACTGGTACTACTACATAAACATACACAAATACAATACATATTTACAAATTATGTTCGATTTCTCACTGAAATTCAGAAAAAAATCAAAACTTAAAGTAAAGGGATATAAATACCATATCAAAGGTACAGTCAGTCTATGAAAATGTTAAGTACTTTAGTTTATCACATGAAAAAAGTTTCTTAATATGATGAGAAAATTATGAACATGCTTAGAAAAGCATGTTCATCATTTTCTTAGGTCGGTATCTAACATGCAAATAGTCAAACGTTACTTAATTGAAACTTACTTTACTTAATATATTTTTGACAACTCAATGTCTAAATTGTATGGGCTCAACCTAAGCTGCAATTGAGTATTCGGTCTTAAGTATTGTATTTGTGTCAAATTGTCAATACTTCAGCATTAATAAACGTTGCCTTTGCGGGTCCGGCTCATTGTTTCCGCCTGACGCACGGGCGGTGTGGGCCGCAATCGGTATGGACATATTGGTAAATGAAATGGATGTAGTTGGACATTTTCAGTGAATTTATTGCCTAATTTACCTATAATGTATAACTGTATTGTTTACTTATATTGCGTAACGGTATAACTAATTTTTGGGCTTTAAATCACGTCCTAGAATAGTAAAAAATTCAGAACATTAATATAATTAAAGCTAATTTTATGCGTTACATGTATGTAGTAAGATAAACAAAACTATATGTTTGAGAAAATCACACGACTACAGAACCAACTCCCGGTATCAAGACGGTGAATTTATATATTTTTAAATGCATTTAAATAATTCATAATGTTCAGGAGATAAATGGATATAATCATTTTAATCAAACAAAAACACACTCAAACACAACTCTTGCACTAAACCCTAACTTACGTTACGTTCCGTCGTTTGTAATAGGATATTTTTATCAATACTAAAAGTCAACTACCAAAATAAAATCCAAAAATCATTGATTTTAAATAAATTATCCGTTAAATATGAAGCCTGAAAAAATAATCATAGCAAAATCTATAACCATGAGATGCCTTATTATGAACGTACAATAGAAGCTTTTGTTGATATTTCATCTTCGATGAACGTCAAGGCGTTGAACAATTATGCATGAAAATAACAAATATATTTTTTCTGAAAAAACTCAAATTTAATAATAGTTTTCAGGTTTTTGAGAGTAATAAAATTCACTTACATAATTATACCCAATGATGTTCTCAACTATGAAAAATAAAAAATATTATCAAAATACCGCGCGTAAATTGCCAAAAATATGTCCTAATTGAAATAAAACATATCAATAACTGATTTATATTCAGGAACTGCCCGAGTTAAATTATCTAAGTAGTTAAGTAGGAGTAAAACCAACGGATTTTCCTAAAATGTTATATGTGAGAATTATTATAGACGATCAAACGATATATCACTGCGCCATATATGTCCAACTCAAGGTAAATACAACAAATAAAATTAGCATTTTCTTGAACCAGATCACAAGTATTGTTGCAATAAATACTCCATTTTTGAATTGATGATAGTATAAAAAGAACTGACAGTTGGGCAAGCCTATCATTCCTTACTGTGATTCTCATAGATTACAAGTAACTATGAAAACTATTTCGGTGAGTTATATAGTAGTGGAATATCGATTTTCGGAGATTTTAATTTAGGTGTCAAAATTAAATTAAGTTTAGTGAGATATTTTTAATGGCTGCGTAGAATTTGATGTCGCGGCAGGAAGTGATATATCATGTAACGTTATAGATAACACCTTGGAATGTGATCAAATACTCTAGTTATATTGGATTTTATTGCCAAATTGTAAACTGGAATTAACATGGAATTGTGTCATTAACATCAGTTTCTTCTTTTTAATGTACTTCAGTGTTTCCGTTATTTGGTAATATCACGGTTGGATCTTGGCACTTAATAACGTCTCCTAACGCGTTACCTACCTACCGATTTTATAATTTCAAATACCAATACTTACCCACAACACTATTTATTTTATTAGGATCTCATTACAACATATTATTAGCTTAAAAAATAATATCACAAAATCATTTTACATAGATTGGTGTCCTGCTCTTGGTGGTTGCTCTAAGCAACGCCGAAGACGACGGCAAATACCGTCCCGAAGTGCATGGAGGTAGTGATGGGAAGTACCGTCCAACGAACCAGGGGCTGTACCAACACGTCTACGATGGAAGATACCAGGGCTTCTACGACAGGAACAGATATAACGGATACAATGGATACAATGGATACAACGGATACAATGGCTATAATGGGTACAATGGATACAATGACTACAACAATGGATACAACGCATACAATGCTATTAACCCGTACTACGCTGCCTACCCTGGTTACTACCAGCCTTACAACCCAAACTACGTAACGCCTGCGCCGTACGTTAGATACGGGTAATGGATATTTTAGTACCTTTTTAAATTTTCAATGGAATGGATTTTAAGGCTAACTCTGCGTTAAACGGGATTTCACGCGTGCGGATGGGCGCGGACGTAACATGAACGCAGCATTTTATACGCGCACGCCTAGTCAGTGTTCCTAATATCTGAAAAAAATTGGCAAAGCCAAGAATTAGGGAATCCTCGTATATTATTCATAATTTCGGAATAACGTTTGTTATTCCGAAAGTAGAAAAATTTACAGTACTAGAAAATTGATAACATTCCTATTATTTAATCGGTCATTTGTTGACAATAGTAAAATTTAATAATAAATGCGTTTATATAAATAATACAACTGTCATTTAAAAGATACCGTAGTTAATATTTCAAACAGCTTTACATGAACTCAACTTGTGGTTTGATATCATAATTAGCGCTAATGGACTAATGAATGTTTATTAAATCGTTTCAGTGGCGACGTGGACCCCTACGCCAGTTCCGTGTCCGCCGTGACTTACCGCCCCCCTGTCGTGTCGTCCACCTACAAGCCTGTCGTGTACTCCTCACCGAAACCTCTTGCCTACTCGCACGCCGAACGCGCAGCTAACATTCTTCGCCTTGAAAACGATATCAACGAAAACAGCTACCGTTACGCTTACGAAACCGATAATGGTATCGCTGCCGAAGAAACTGGCGCGGTTGAACCATCCGTCACCGGAGCTGGCACCAGAGCGAGAGGCTTCTACCAATACGTAGGACCCGACGGAGTTACATACAGAGTAGACTACACCGCCGACGAAAACGGCTTCCGACCTGTCGGGGCTCATTTACCCCAATTAGGAGCGAAATAGATCTAAGAAAATAATGAACGAAAATAAATATTTTTACAATAACTAAGTGGTATAAATCTTACCTTATTTTAGCATGTTCATAAAACTCCATAAAATCTTATCATAAATTATTTATATTGAGATCAATGATTTTAATTGGTAAAGGTACATATTACGTTTTATATAATTTATTACGTATTTTTATTATGTACTGAGACAGGCTCCATATTCATATTATATGAATTGCCATAACGTTATGCTTAGTTATATATTGAAAACCCAGTTTGTAAAATGGGAGCCAAGTTTAATTTTAAGTACATAATGTAAAAGTCGACTTATTTTTATTATAGGACTAAGCATTTTTGCAGAAAATCTTAAAATGTTACAATACAAGAACATGTGTTTCATGATGACCTTGATAAAATTATCTGTAACTAATCTAGGTCTAATCGTTCAGTTCAAGTGTTCCTGGGCCAGTTCTGGTGTCAAAGGTTTTAAAACGCCAAAATGTCCCCACATAGTCTGTAGATTGAATCAACCGCGGCCATCTCCGTCATATTTGCAGCGAGGTGGCACTAAGGTGCCACTTTCAGCCGCCCATCAAGCGGTGGCTAAGATGCACTTTGTTTGAACTCGATGTCGGGGGTTCAAGACCACCAAGGGTGATCAGTGACCCGTAATGACGTAATCATTTGTCCTGATAAAGACAATTTGACCTCACGATAGTTTAACATGTATACAATTCTATGTAATTGATCTATTAAGAAAGCATTAAAGAACTACCTACCTTCATAGAATAAAAAAATTGTACTTGAGCAAACAAAAGATAGGTATTGAAACAAAAAACCAGTTCCAGAGCAAAAAACGAAAGAAACGTTTTAAAGAAAATAATAAAACACGTTAGAAAAACAAAAGACTAAAGTTTTACATCCTCATGTGACTCACTTGGAAACAATTTGCGTGGAACGACCCTAATTTATATATCTAACAAGGCCGTTGAGAGCTTCAAAAGCTCTCGGGTCAAAACCCTTTTTGTTACTTTCCTCATTTCTTCAATATTAAGTTACATTATTAATGTCTACCTTAAACCGTAAGAATTCACTTTTTGCCGTTAGGTTGCAAAGATAATAATATTTTTAGGATTATTATTTCCAATTTATGTAAATTAATTTCCGTATCTTCAGTTTCTTTGTACTACTGTAAATTTATATTTCGAATGCCTAAAGCCCAACGTCGAACTAAATATTGTGTATCGGTGATTTTGTCATTGTTAACCGTTCGTTAAGGCGTTCGTTGCTAGCGGCAAATCTTAAAAAAGAAGTATGACATGTTAACATTAAACTCGTCCACTCGCAGCTTGCAAGCTCGCTTAATTAAACGATGTCTGATAAAAATAGATAGATATATCTCTCGGAAGAGCGAAGTAGGTACTTACTGTGTACATACATTCAAAATAGTTCATTTATTTAGGATCAATAAAACTACAGATAGACACACACTTATTTATTTTAAAACACTATTCTTTTAAATTATTTAAGAGATAAGCAGAATTCGGAGATACAGTGGATTACAATACGGTGGAATTTAAACAACAGAACCCTATAGGATGCTATTATATAAGCACTATGGGTTACTATTTTATAATGTAAACATTGAGGAGATTACATAAGTAGTAATTTAATGAATGCTTACCTTTAATTAAATTAGCGAGATTCTTCTTTATAAAATATTCTGTAAAGCCAATTACACGTTGTTTACATGAGAATACGAAGAAGTAGTTGTGTACAGTATAAAATGTGGGTAAGTTATTTATGCAGGACGCTTTATTAAATAAAAAAGAGAAAAAAACAAAATTGAAGACGGTAGTATAGAAGATCCCATTCAGCAAGTTTACGTACTAAAAGTATACTCTATTTCTTTTGGGTTGGCACAAAATGTGGACCAATGTCGTAAATTTTCCAGCCGAAGACGATTGCTCCTGAAGAGGAAAAAGGTTTAGTGATTTTATTTCATTCTTACCCTATCTCTAAACCTTTTTCCTCTTCAGAAGCAATCGTCTTCGGCTGGAAAATTGACGACATTGGTCCACATTTTGTGCCAATCCAAAAGAAATAGATTATAGCAGAATTAAAGTTTCAACATACTCGTATACTTGTAGGGCCATATTAATAAACGCGTATTAAGAACATTTTAGCTATCAAATGGTTTGTCACTTTCTGAAATACGCAATTTCCGAAGAGCAAAAGAGACAAAACACTTTATAACAGTGTTTTATTACAGAGCGTTTATTAATAAGGCGGGTTATATGAACATGAACTACTCGGCTCGCAGGTTATAAACTCGCTGAATGAAAGCAAAGCTTTAATCATGACAATATAATCAAGCGAAACATGTCTACTTTTATAATATGGTTCTAGTTTAAGAATACGAACTTGGTTTAGATAAAGTAATTTAAAGCGTCTAATGTCCCATTGCTGGGCAAAGGCCTAGTCTCACCGAAGATATTAGCACAATGAGGAGGAAAAATGCGGAAATATATGCGCGTATTCATTCACCCTTTACTGATATCTTCAGATACTTACAGACACATTTTTGAAAATAATACTGCAATACGCTGTTATTCCATCATGGTATTGACTCAAAACGTACAAGTACCTATAAAACTGCAACCTTTACTAGAAAATCAATTTATAGTCCATTAACAATTTAATGGGGCATTTGCTACGAATTTTATGGCCAAATTATGCAATTTTATACCGTTCACACCTTTATATGTATCATTTGCTTGTACGACGGAAATGATTATGAGATAAACGCGTGTTAGTACTTATTTTTTCAGATGTACTAAATCCTTTCTATTGACCTATTATAATAGTTCGTCGACAATAATAGATAATAATTAATTCAAGATGCTGACTTATAATGATATTATCAATGTCATATTGCGTAAAATTATTCGGTTCGAATAGTATAAAAGTTACAAAAATGTCGAAGATGGACATCAGTCATCAAATTGTTAAACAACACTCGAAATGCAGACTTTTGTGAGTATTTTATTGTTTTATTTATTTTGCAACTTCAATAGAATTATAAGAAATATTACGTGTATTATTACTTAGTAAAAAGTAAATAATTCTGCTTACTAAAATTATTTCTTCAAATTAAGAAAAATAATCCTCACTGTACTGATATCTTCTGTGAGATGAGAGGCCTTTGCCCAGCAGTGGGACATTACAGGCTAATACTGTACTCTACTTTTGTAAGAAAAATAAGTAAAAGGTGATGCAAATAACTATCTCACCGCTTATCGCACAGAACAGTTTTTTTTTGTTAACCTCATTACGATAAGAAAAATAGTACCATATATCCAAATGATTGTTGCAGATTGTTTTGTCCGCTGTGTTGGCCGTGGCTCTGGCCCAGTTCGGCGGGTTCCCTCAGAACCGCTACTACCCGTCCTCGACCGTGGCTCCCATCAGGCCCGTCAACATCAACCCAGTCAGGCCCGCCACCAGTGACCAGGCCGCCAACATTGTCCGCTACGAAAACGATATCAACCCCGACGGCAGTTACAGCTACGCGTAACTATAATATCTCTTCTTCTACATACTTCTTACGCACTTAGCCGTAAACACATTTTGCTAGGCAGCCTCTGTCTGAGGGTGATGTATTTGGTATATTTGAATCCGGATTTGAATTCTCAAGGAAACGAAAGTGGGTTTAACAGCGGGGTACCGCTGGTGATATAACTTCAAAAAGTTTATTGTGAAAGAATGCAACATTGTCTGTTACATGTATAAAATATCATCCTCATAAATTAAAACTTGTTTAACTAGTAGCTATTAATAATAAATGCGCATCCGTTTGATGACAGGATTTATGACACTTTACGCAAAAATTACTACACCTATGAATGCCATCTTGTTCTTATTTTTCTTTTTTTTTTCTTTTTTTTCCATTAATACAAGTATTCTTTGTGTAGTTTTGAAACTGACAACGGCATCGGCGCCCAAGCCCAGGGCACGGTCCGCGCCCTGGGCGGCAACACCCCCGAGGTGGCCGTGGCCGCCACCGGCTCCTTCTTCTGGACCTCCCCCGAGGGAGTGCCCGTCTCCATCTCCTACACCGCCGACGAGAACGGATACAAACCACAGGTACGTCACATCCTAAAATAAACGAAAGTTATCAAACACGTTCTCATGTGTCCGATTTCATCTCATTTTACTGCCTATTAAGGATTGCATTTGTGATTAATTTATTTAAATATTACTTCTCAAATGTCAAGGATAAAAATAATAATCAATTGTCTCATTGTAGAGAAGAGCTTTAGGCATAACAATATGTAAACGTCGAATTACGAGAGTTAAATATAACTTAACAAATTACTACAAAAAGGTCGGTCTCGGTATTTTGTTACTGATCTATCTTTGATAACAGTTTTTTGATAAATATTTAACCTTGTATTGACATCGGAAAACATATAAATTGTTTATTGATTATTAATTAGTTGAGATGATGTATCAAAATATTGTATTGCTTTGTTTTATAAATATCGTATCATATATTACCGGATTGTGCTACAACCTATACGATATTCTTTGTGTAGTAAATATCTGTGTTTGTTCCAGGGTGATGCTATCCCTACTCCCCACCCCATCCCAGAAGCTATCCTCAGATCGTTGGAATGGATTGCCAGGAACCCCTCTCCCCAGAAGAAGTAAATTCTATAAACGTTTTAGGTTTTACAATATATTAGAGCCTATTAATTATGATTCCAACAAAATTATGTAAATATTATATAAATTAATAAATAAATTGATTTACAACAAATGTTATGTTTCTATATTACATAGATTAATGGTTTTACATAAATTAATGGTACACACCTAGTGGCTTGTAGTGGTTATGTTGAGTAAGGTATATGAAGGAGGTTACAGCGACCAGTACAAGTTAGGTAGCAGACCATCTCTACGATTGTAAGAATATCGCCGATATTATCGCCACGTCACTTACACACTCTATACACTCCCTATGAATGTATTTTCATTCGTCACTCACACGATTTGCAATCAAATGCCCGTCAAACGTAAGCCCGTTTCCTTTAGTAAAATCTTTAAATATAAAAATTACGTGTCACGTTGATTTTCCGCGATGGACGCCTAAACTACTGAAATGATTTTAAGTTTGATTTGCACACCGTGTGCAATTTGGTGCAACTGGACAGATAGGATAGCTTACATCTCAAATTATAGTTTATAGCGTGGTCCAACGCTTAATGTTTATATGGCAAAACAACGTTTGCCAGTTCAGCTAGTATATAGTATAATTTTGTATACAGTCCCGTTTCATTTAGTATAAACTATCTTGAGATGGCGATTCTATTGCGACAATGCGGCAAGTGGCTGAATGCAAGCGTATCAATGTCTTACCATGGTACCGTCTGTCGTCCGCTTGCAGAGGAACGCGACTCTCTTGCAGCCAGAGCGAGCTAGCTCAAACGAAGTATCGTGCAAACGCGGCGTTTTAATTTTGAGTCGTCGCGTTTGCATGGCAATTCTACCTATTTCATGTGGCGACGATACGAACGAGAAGGTTGCGAAATAATCACTCGTTAGTGAAGACTACCAGACGATAGAAGCGTGAATTTGGAGACTCTCTGGAGACGGCCCCTGTCACAGACTTGAGCTGAAAAAATGAAACCACATTTAAAATGATATTTGAAACTCCTTACAGTTGGAGCTGACCTCACTCTTTCCTGCTCTTTATTGATATCAATTGAGTAACAGAGGTAAAGGACTTTTGGTATCATCGTGTTCTTGAGCTGACGACATAATTGATTTGAATATTTATGCTCAAATTATAAAATTAGATCACATATTTAAAAGATCATAAAAGTTTAACAACGAAATCGAAACGAAGTATGAGTAATAAAATAAAGTAGGTATTCCAAATATGCATGTTAAATATCGATAAAAAATTGTTTAACAATATACAGAACCTGTTCACATATATCCGGCTGCCAGGCATTAAAATGTAGGAAAAACTGCAGGGATGGTATATTTTACAGAAATTCATAGTAGATATATTTTCATATTGCATTCTAATTCAGATAGTATCGGTATTCCTGGAAACCTGGAAATATGAAACTTGGCGCTATTAATTAATGATAAATTAATGATGATGATATTAAATCATTCACGGTACATAATAATTGTACACACAAGGCATAAATAACACTTAAACTGACAGTGGGTCCAAAATTATTAATTCTCATAGTTTATTCATAAGAAGTTAAAACCCAATAAAATATTTCTAAAGTTAATGTAGACGTGCCTTTATAGCTATAATAAAATTACGTGTGAAAAATCATATTAAATACACATAAAATTATAATATTTTGATATTTTTATGTGAATTTATTTATTGTTAGTAAGTAATTGAAAGTTTAACTCTTATTTAGTGCTTTCGTTGATCATAGCTATCGCTTTGAAAACTATAGGAGTAGAGTCTAATAGAGTACTAATACAGTATAGTCACACAACAGCTCGCTAGCGCATGTCACAGAAGGCTTGATAAAATAAATATATAAAATGCGGTGGAATGTTTAAAATCCGAATTAAACACGGTATTTTCCATACCATGTCTTGTCACCTTCTGTCACATTATTTGTGCTAGGAGTAGTTTAAGAAAGGATATTCCTGTATGATAACCTAGATTCACACACAAAAGACGAGATATCTCACCTTTTCGAAGATTTCATAGACCAAAAGGCGAAAGAGTATGCTTATCAAATGGAGAAAATTATAGAATAAAATAAGATTTTCACAACATAAGTAGGTTTTCAAAGAAGAATACGAACAACTTAAAGTTTATTAAAAGGCAGCTCTGTTGAAAACAACTAGTTTGATAATATCTATTAAAGACGAGTTTATCGTTGAATCATTGAAGAAATACATATTCTTACCATAAATAATTGTCTATTGGTTCAACCCATATCCGGTGTAAGAAGATTGACTAATTAATTTTCAAATGTTATAATTCAGAATGAATTAAGACTTGTTCAATAATGTGAGAATTGAATAAATTATCGACGCGTTAAAACTGATTATATTTTCTTTAACAACTTTTAAATTTAACCCTTGGATGTATAATGAGTATTAGAGTGGTCAGTTAGTTAAAGCGTTTTTAATTAAAAAGTTCCGAGTGAATACTGATGATGAGGTTTAAGCTTTTTTTTTTAACCACACATTTTGAATTGAAACTAAGTTTACAGATTCACTTTGCTTTTATTGTTCGTAACCGTATATTCTGTGTGAATGTTTCAATATAAGTTTAGTGCACATAACATTTAATTGCGTATACTTTACACAACTCAAAATCCCAGAGTTCTAATGAAAGAAGGCTTTTCTTTACAAACATGATTTATGATTCTCGGACAATGATACAGAATTTATGCAAACTTATCGACCGCGCGACGATTGTAACGACTAAACAGGTTATTAACTCATCAAATTAAATATATTTCTTCAGAGAGGTTACGTTACTACAATTGGAATACTAAATATTATCATAATGTTCGTTATTAAGAGCATTAAAAAAAACTGGACTAGGTGTGGTTGATATTAAGAAACATTTAACTAGTTGTGAAAATACTTATCTACCTATTCAAAATGTTACTGTATTTTCCCTTAACTGACTAAAATATAAGTAAACTGAGAAGGATAGTTAGATAGTTAGTTATCGATGGGAAGTTTAATTCTTCAAAGCCATGTCAGAGGCCTTTGGCGGCTCAATAACTCTGACACCAGGATTGGTCAGGTTGACCATCCACTCGATAAGAAGAAGAAGAATTCTTCAAACATGCACAAAGCTTTATGTAGGCAAGTTAGTGCTGGAGCCGAAATTTTGGCCACGTAGACCTACAAGCCTTGGCTATGGTCCGGTCACTAAAAGACCTAGAACTGCCAATGTAAAATTCCCCCAGCGTCATATTAACGCCGAGATAGGAATATCTCTATCAACCACCCATCTTGAAATTCTGCGTAATTACAATAATGTCCCCACGACTGCTCTAGCAATGTACCTGTTCCTGTGAGAATTGAGGAATGAGAAGTAGCCCAAAACCTTCCTCGTGGATCATTCTATCTATCGGAGAAATCCACATGTTTTTTATTTTTTTAGTTATTTACGAAAAAACAAATTTTTCAAAGGAATCTGTAACTCCTATTAAGGAATGTATCCACATTAATTCTAGCAAGGAACATGAAGCATTAAAAATGTACGTCTTTCTGGAAGGTAGGAAGGTTGGTTTGGTGTTACTTACGACAGTTTACCGCCTTGAACTGTCCCGAAGAGACTTAATGTCAATTCTATATAGGGCAAAAGAGTGCTCCGTGCTTCGGAGGGCAAGTTAAGCCGTCGGTCCCGGTTACTTTCTACGTCGTTACTTGAGCCATGTCAGAGGCCTTTGGCGGCTCAATAACTCAAGTTGGTCATTGATTGGTCAAGTTGACCATCCACTCGATGAAGAAGAAGAAGAGCTGATAAGTATTTGAATTGCGTGAAGAAATCAAAATACATGCTAAAAAGAAGAAGTTCATACATAATGCACATCTTGCACAAAGCGCATTATAATAATTACAATACGACCTTAAACCTGTCATAAATTAATCAAATATTTTAAAATTGATATTAAATTGAAGGATAATTTTGTCCAAATTAAAAGAAATAGAAAAGAAACACATCACAATGCAGAAAGCAATTGATGTTTAATTACTTTAATTATTAAAAAAACATTATCGATGACCTCTTGAAAGGTTTAATATTCTATGAACCATACAAGTGATATTTAAAAAAAATTGGTCTCGCGATAAAAATATATTAATATTATTGCAGTTCGCGTCTCTAGTGGGTGGTTCTTAGAGCAATATATAAGCACGCGCGGATTTTTGATCAGCATTCGATCTAGTTCATCGGAGCTTAGCGATCTTAGAAACAAAAATGAAATTCTTAGTAAGTTTGGCTTTACAATATAATATTTATATGTGAACTATGTTACTGATATGTGTGTATTAATAATACAAAATTTGCTTGCAGGTACTCGTGTTGGCAGTTTTTGGGGCGGCCAGTGCCCAGCTTCAGCGCCAGAATGTGTACAGGCCATTTGAGTACCAGAACCAGAACCGTTTGGGCCAGTACAACCAATACAACCCCTTCCAACAGAATCAGTACAGATACAACCAGTACTCGACGCCCGCGCCGTTCCGCCCCTTCGTAAGCTCCACCGCCGCCCCCGTGAACATCGCCCCGGTCGTCTCCCCCACCCCTGTCCCCGTCCCCATCGCCATTGCGAAGGCCACCAACTACGACTCCCGTAACGCCAACACCGTCGCCTTCGAAAACACCATCAACCCCGATGGCAGCTACAACTACTTGTAAGTATTTTGAATCGATCACTGTTTTGACTAGTTCATTTTTGGTACACTAAATATGTCTATGATTGTAAAAAAGCATTAAATTTATTGGTGTTTAATGAAATAATTCGTATTCTAGTTACCAAACCGACAACGGCATCGCCGCCCAGGAGCAGGGCGCCCCTCGTAACTTCGGAGGCAACCCCCCTGTAGCCCCTGACGTAGCTCAAGGTTCCTTCTCCTGGACCTCCCCCGAGGGAGTGCCAGTCGCCATCTCCTACATCGCTGACGAGAACGGATACCAACCCACTGTAAGTATAACAAAACCCACCTTATATCGACACTCATATACATACTGGCTACCAGATCCTAAAAGTACCAAAAGAAATAATTATTATGAGATCTCTATTTTTCTCCATATTAAATATTTCTACAGAATACTTGCGATCGCTCAGCGAGAGATTCACTTAGAATTTGTATGAATACATGTAATTCAAAGTAATGTGTAACTTACTAATACTTAATGTTTTATTCCAAGGGTGCCGCCATCCCCACCCCTCCCCCGGTCCCGGCTCTGATTGCCCGCGCCCTCGAGTACATCGCAAGAACCGCCCCCGCCCAGAAGAAGTAAACGCAACGCCGAACAAACAATCTTCATGTACAAATTACAAGCACATAGTTAATTAATAGAATTGCGATCTACAATAAAATGTGATATTAAATATATATTCGAAGTCATTACACTGTTTGTAAGTTATATTTATGTGCAATGTAAATAAATAATTTAATAGTAATATGCAATTTTTATTGTCAAAAAAAAAACCTTTAAAAAGCCCTTTACAAGATCAAATTCTGCACATTCATCGCAGATTAATTTCATGTCTCACCTACATATTTCTCAATATAGTAAAAATTTTCGTATCAATTATAATTATAAAAAAAACCGGCAGGCTATAAAAATGACATAATTCATTTGAATTTAGCATACAAATAATGTAAATAATTAAATTCCGATTATAACTCATCTTTGAGACACCTATATAAAGCTCGGTTTACATCAGACATGGAATCAAATAAAGATCACTAGACTTATAAATACCAATCTAGAGTTGGGTGTGGTACCTTTGATACCTGTGGCACCTACTACGTAATATATTATGAGTATGAAATAATCAGAAAAGGAAGATGTCTCTGCCAAGGTAAGTACTTAATGATTATCATATTTATTGTCTATCCAAATACAACTGATTGATATTTTATCGATATGGCCCAACGTCAAGTAATGAGATAATTTATAAAAGTTCGGCGCTCGTTTTAATAAGGTGGAGCTCTAAATTATCGATATAAATAAATGTACATATATCGATTGATTTAATAATAAATTATAATCAAGTTATTTGGGTACGGCCAGAAACGATGTATTATTCATATAAAACTAATAACAATAAACGAATTAACATATACTAATCGCTTTATAAGCTGCAAGGTACTTTCTTTCAGTAACTTCAATCAGACGTTCAGAAGAGTGGTTTCAAGTGCTTAAATTACTTTAGGCCCATCTCGTAGCCAGATTTGGTAGCTAGCTACGAAATGAGAAAAGTGTTTTCCCATCTTGTAGCTAGCTACTAAATGGGAACGATCTATTCGGTAGGTTAGGGTTTTTTTTTTTTTTACTAGTTCTTTTTCCTAAATCTTGGCCATCTTGTAGCTAGCTACTAAATGGGAACGATCTATTCGGTAGGTTAGGGTTATTTTTTTTTTACTAGTTCTTTTTCCTAAATCTTGGACTTTCGAATTCCTATTTCGAAGCCAGCTTCGAATCGGGATTATTTCTCCCATTTGGAAGCTAGCTACCAAATCTGGCTACGAGATGGGCCTAAACCCTTAAATTAAATTGTAATTAATGGATCCCAATACATTTATAGCACATTACAAACAAATTAATGTTAATGAGATGCGCTATAAAAGTCTATGTAAGGCTCCACAAATTATCCGTAGCAGTGATGTAGACACCGACATCTCATGAAATTAGAACAGTATTCGTGTTGGTTATTTGGTTGCTAATATGGCCATAAATCAATGACAGCCGATCGCATCGCTCTTTCATGGGTATTTGCCCTTGATTTTTATAGGTGTCACATTAGTCCACGATACAGCAACTGTACCCACGCGATTGCGCTATGATCTATCTAGGATTACGCAATACACAATTTTGATACACAACAGGTTTAATAAATAAATCTTCATCTGACCTCAGGGGATTCATTAAATATATATTTAACTTATTTGGAAGTCCGCTCTTGTTTATTGAACATTCTCATGAACTTTATAACGAACAATTTAAATTCAGTTTTTTTATAGGTATCGGCGTACGTGAATATTTAGACTGACAAGAGGTAATTTTAATCAATAAAATGTTATTTATTAGGCGTTGATGAAGATTAAATTATAAGATACATTTTAAATTGGTTATTATCACATCACATTGTTATGCGGTCATCCATTTAGGTTTTGTATTTTAAGCTAGAAATTTGGCTAAAAAGTGTTTTCAGTCCATTCTGTCTAGTAAAGATGCTACAGACAGACGCAGATAGCGATCAAACCTAACATCCCTATTTGCATCGGGGATAAATAAATAAACAAGCTTCTTCAACTAATTTATTGTTGTTGTTAACAAATAGCCTTCTATTAAACTTGAAAGGAAGTCTTTGTCCATAAATGGAGCATCTTGAAGGTCGTTTACATTTTTAGTCGATATTAAGGCAAATTGATTCGTCTCTGTTTGTGAAGAATAAAGTTAAATTTAAAATGTTATCTTAAAAATGAATAATTAATACATACTAAAGTAAGATTAATAGGCAGTTGCCTAAAAAGACTTATTTAAAATTATTTACGTATATAAAAGATCTGTTTGTAGTAATAAAATAAAGAAGGGAATTTCTGAACTGTACTGAAATACAGGACAATAAAGGAGTCGATCACTTATATATCACAAAATCGCGTTGCTTTACAAAAGCGCCTTCATCGCTAACCCAGGGAGTGGCGAGATACAACCCCCTCGTGCCTTGTTTTAGATGACCGGCTTCACAGCCAACTCGATCAATGCGGTACATAAAATGGACTTAGAGTGCCATCAGCCAGAACACCAGTAGCGCTAAAATGAGAGAGAGTGCAAAGACGAAGTTTTTGTATTTGTTTTTCTCTATTTTAAAGAGATCTCTATCTTTCTTTCTCTGTCTATGTCTTTACTACTATATAAAGAGATTAGAGATGAAAGAAATATTGTCTTACGCTAGCATCTTATACTGCCCATAACGCATGTTAGTGTGTGAATAAATAAAAAAAAAACATCGCTTGCTTTAAAAGTACATCCAATTACAACTATACTGCTCTATTAAGAGTTAGGTATGTAAGCAACCGGACATTACTGACGCCCAACTCATCATCCTAATAAAATTACTGTCCAATAATAACTATTAATTTAAATATGTAAAAAAAAAAATTGCATATTAATTGAATACCTACTTAATTTAAATCGATTAAACTGATTTTGGGTGATTCATCACTTCGTCTGGCATTTGCATTAGTAGGGAGATTTTTGTTTTTGTTAATAGGTAGGTTGTGATTTACGGACCCACCCTTATCGAGGTAATTAAAAAAATGCAATTCATTTTTGTATTTACAATACGATTTGTCTCAATATTAATAAAAATAATAATTACTTAATTTGAGATACCGTTTAATTTCAAAGTCGAATATCTTTCAATCTGAATGAGATGAGTTTTTTTTTATTTTGGGTTGTCAAACTAAAGAAGGAAATATTTTGCTCAAACGGGTTAGAAACGTAATCTTCATAGTTTGTAATCTTCAAAACACAGTAGCAATGTAAGAACAAAGCTTTTAATCCGATTGACCTTAGCATTTAAGATGCGCCACCTTACAATGTAGTGCATTCGCTTAGTGATAAATGAGGGCTGTGTGACCTACACTACAGCCAATACTACGTTCCACAATTGACATAATACTCGTATATTTTAATTGACACATAGGATATGTTTTGAAATGCCTCCGTTTTTATCACTAAGGTAATCTAGTAATGAAAACGGGGGCATTTCGAACAAGGTGGTTTTCAATTAATTTTTTTTGTAAGTAATAAACGCAAGTAGTTCGCAGTAATCATTTTTGTTATTTCTATTGTAATATTTTGTTTTTCCATTCTGGTGACATCCCATTAGCGGAATAGTGATAAAGAATCAACCGATATAAATGAGGACTAGTGCTATAGTGTAACTAATGTGACAATAACGACAATGAAAATATAATTATTTGACATTTGTGGTTATTTTGGGTGTTTACATAATTGTTTCAAAGGTCATTTTAATCTGGTATTTATAATGTGACAACTCAAGACACATCCAGATTTTATGTCTAATCTTTAGCCTTCAAAATACTACAAATATTTGTTCTCTACATTCAAATAATACTCATTAAAATATATTTATGATGAAGTTATACAGTCAAATTGGGGTAATATTTTAACATTTTTAAACTTATGAGATCAATGTGACTACGTTATTGTAAAAATATGTATATCAATTGTAATTTTGATGTAAAAATATTTAAATATTGTTAAAGTCAAAGTTCGAAGTCAATCAGGCTTCTTTGACTAATTTGATTTGGTAATTGACATTTGAGACAAAATGTCGTTAATATTTTTATGGCATTTGTTAGTTTTATAGCAAATCAATAATAATAAATTTTATTAAAATCAATTAATTAATTTTAACAATACAACTACTGACGTCTAGCTAATGCTCTGTTAACATTATTGTAGGTTAACCAAAGGTATAGTGCGTTCATTCGTGTTTATCTAACTAAGAGAACGGAATAAATGAAAGTACCAGTAATAAGTATAATATTGTGTCTATAGATACACTTATGATATTATGAACATATATAGTTACACATTTTTGCCGACGTCAACGTCCAAGACCACATGATAATCGTACGTTTAAATACAACTGTGCTTTGCTGTATGATTTTGAGTAGGCATAGCCATGTCAGTTTTGCCTTTATATTTAGCAACGAAGATACCACAGGGTTATTTTAGTTAATTTAATATATAGAAAAATAATTCGATTGGTTATTTTACTATATTGCACTTAACTGAGAAAAAAACTGGTGAGTTACAACATGTCACGTTACGTGTAACACAAGTTACAAAAAACCCTTAGCTAAGTGACAATCGGTTCGTATTGTTCTAATATCAAAAGTGTATAGAATTGATGGATTGATGGTCATGAAACATTGCCATACATCTTGTTAGCAGACTAATAGACTTCTAGTATACAAAGCGATTCCCACTAGCCACTAGGCCAGCCGCCTAGATGGTTCATTTGAGCGATCAGCCGCCTGACGCGGTTGAGATAGCGGTGATCCGCAATGAAACCGCGTCAAGCAGTAGAAGTGTTGGTTGGTTGGATAATAAACGCGATTCATAAATCTTAATTTTGACATGTTGATTCTCGTTGTACAAATCTAAAACAAGAATAAATCTGTTTGTAGCCAAGTATAGATGCACAAATGGCGAAAACATACGTCCAAACTCATCGGCGGCTCGCCGTAAATTCCCGCTAGTGCGTACAAATGAGATCGCAGCCAGCTGCGAAGATGGCCGGCCGCATCCTTCCATTCAACTGCCGCGGTTGAAAAGTGGTAGTTAAGTGCATACGCTCAAACAAATCCATTTTTAAGTGGAAAAGCGGCTAGCCGTACGCTGAGCCGCCTCCGCAATTCGCCGTTAGTGCGACCGATCTATAGGGGCTGGGTGTAGGGCAGAGGCACATCTGAAGACATAATTGAGCATAATGAAATTGAATTAAAAGATCAGCTTAACATATTATAATGGGTCACCATATTATTTCTGCGTTGAGAAATTTAATACTGATTTATTTTTGTCCGGATTTGATCAAGCAGATGTTTTATTTAAGTTTGTGTTTATGACATATTCATAGGCTTGGTCTTAACGATTCTACATACATTTTAGCAAGGTAGACCAGTAAAACGTTACGACATTGTAGAAAAATTATAAATCTCATCGCATGTTCGTTTAAAGATTGCGTTAAGTATCATCCGATTCCAAGGCCGATTTTAAATTATTATTTTGTTTAAAAAAGTGTGAACGCATTTATAATTGATTGAATTTTCTATTTTTAAGATAAATCACTTTAATAATATGCATCACTTACAGTTTATAGGTAATAAATTTTGCCAAAATTACTTGATGGCGAGTGTTTCGTTAAGTTTGACATATTACAGCTATTTACTTATTTATTATACACCGCAAAATGTGTATTATACTATAGCTACTTTAATAATAATTTTTACTTTCAATTTCCAATAGTTGAAGGAGTTAACTAATAATATAGGTGTTATAGCTTCAGTGGAAAATATTTTTCCAAAAAAACATGGTAACTTATGAAGATACAGTTTTACACGAGTTTTCATCAGTAATAAGTAAATATATCAAACTTGCTACGCCCCGTGGTTTTACCCGCGTTGTGCCCGTTCCCGTGGGAATTTAAGAACCGCTCGACCGATTTTGTGCAAACTTTACATAAACCATCTACTAAATAGTCCAAACAAAGCCTAAACATTTGGTTTGTATAGGTGAGCCCATTCTTGAGTTATAAAATTACAACGAAAAGTTGCATTGATTTTTATATATATATATAAAAATCAATAATGATGATATATCAAATATCATGTTATCCACTATATACATTCCTTATACTAATATATTTTTTATTGAAATGATGTAGAAATTATATAGGTAGGTACTCGTAAAATACATGTTTTATAAAGGCTTGCCTACTTCTTAAGTAAATTCTGCATACATCCACTTGTGTTTCATTGCCATTAATACATGCCTAGTCTGCCGTCCTCTACTTATATAGCTAATCCTAAACATGAATGTATGTAGGTAATTTTAATGCCACAAGATCGGTAACTTTGAATAATCACCCGATGGCACTGGTATCAAATGCCAACGCTAAATATCGTATGCCGTCCTGCGCCTACAAGAAAGTCATATTGCAGGTCAAATATCTTAAGGCAGAGGTCGAAGTCTACGCCCGTAGGTAGACTCATCTCTGGATCGGTCAACTGGGAATTGAAACGAGTAGGGCTCTGGGCTAAGTTGCTCGCCAAACCCTAAGTTACTTTACACCCGGTCTCTATCTCTCTCTCAAATTAAGAAATAAATTAAATGATTTGCTTTATTCTTATTCTTATTCTTAAGAAGATCTATATGAAGAGATACAGGAATAAAAAGATAATACAAAAACTATAATCCACCTATGAAAGCCCCATATCATGTATACCCATGCAAATGTACTGATTAGGTGCCATCAAAACTTTTTTAATGCATGTTTTTGTAACTTAAGCACAAACATATATTTGATGGCGGTTAGTTTCGCTATGCTCGATTCCCGCTATGCACTGATCATAAAATACCTAACAAAAAGTGCCGCTATGCACGGAATCAGATTCTTGGACTGTCGAAAGGAAAATACTTATGTTTAAATAAATAAAAATTTAAATAAATACTCTCTTACTAGTTTCACTAACTATAACTAGTAAACAGTATTCGAACACATAGCTTAAACCGTCAACACCAAAACAACGAGTTTTTTGGGTTACCTCTTCCGGGAATTTGAACCAGGATTGCGGTTTTGGTGCATCTTTATTTTACTGATAAGCGTAATTAGGCTAGTTCGTTAGTACGTCTGCAATCATGTCGGACGCAAGTTCTTCCCGTGTTCCGGTTAAAAATTATACAATAATTGATAGTAGACGTGGTGGAAAGACCTTGTTATATACCGGACACAATTACCATTTTGTAAGACAAAATAAAAGAACTGTTGTCTGGCAATGTGTAAATAAAAGAAGTGATCTTAAATGCAGTGGAAGTTTAACTTTGGAATCTGAAAATATATATTTTCTTGGCTAGTTTTAATCTCATGATTTTGAGTTGATTTATGTTTCATAGCGTTTTTATATTTTTAATCGAAATATACGCAATTCTTAAATTTAAAGTAGATTTTTATTTACCAAAACAATTTTCCTCAAACTATGCAGTCTCAGGCTAGCTTTAAGAGTATACTTTAGTAACACTTTTCTTTCGAATTGTACCTTCCATTGTTAAAGGTAGCACTGAGAAATTCAGAGCAAAGCGGCACTTTTTGGTAGGTATTTTATGATCAGTGCATAGCGGGAATCGAGCATAGCGAAACTAACCGTTTGATGGGTTTATGCTGGAAATATATTCAAGTTATGCCATGTCTAACCAACCCATTTTTTAACGGTGCTTATGTATTTGTAGGTGCTTGACTGAAAACTCTTTATTAAATTATGTTTTTTGCAAAGCATTAATAAGGTGAGAAAGAATAATATTATACTGAATTATTACAGATAGGTTTTATAACTGGAGACTATTTTTCACTAAGCGTTATGTCTGTATATTTCCTTCGGCCCCCGCTCATAGTCTCGTGTTACTAATGATGATTTGCTTAGGTAACGACACGCAAAATTAATCAATATATTACCAGTAATCGTTAAAATATAATCATTGTTTAGTGTCTCGAGATGAGCGGGACTAAAGTATGTCACGTGATTCATCAGTTCATCACATTTGAGATATTGTTCATTTTATTTAATACTCATTGGTAGATTGAATAATGTGACTTAAAGATAACTACTACGATGTAGGTACTTTGGAGATATAATTAATAACGTACTAATAAAAACGTTTGTCCTCAGTCTTGACATACTCTGATTTGGTATTGGTATACCATGTAAATGCAATATGGACACAATTCTAGTGAAATTATACGAGGAAAAGCTTATCCTCCAGTTATTTAATTAGTATGGCTAAGTATTCATTAAAATAAATATATATATACGGTCCTTCTCACTGTACTGGAATCGTCAGTGAGATGAGAGGCCTTTGCCCAGCAGGACATTACAGGCTAAAACTTTACTTTTACTTTTACACGGTTTGATTATTAGACCCAAAATAAGCTCTAAGCTTGTATTATGGAATCTAGCTCATACTAAAACAACATTATACCTACACAAGTAATATAGTGAATTGAATGATATTTACTACGTATCTATTTGATATTGAGAGTAGGCATAACATTAGATGTTATGTTTTTAATCCAAACATGTTTTCTATAAACGGAATTTTCATTTTGCAACTTGTTCGTCAATTTGCAAATATACATATATATTATGTAAATTGTTTTAAATTTTACCTATTATCGAAGCGTCTTAATATAATACCTGGTTCCTTATTTGTAAAGTTAATCTAAGCGCTGAAGATGAGTTGTGTATTAAATTATTGCTATTGAGGCGTCGAAGATTTCTTTACTAAAATCGGCTATGTAAGTGATTTAACCTTTCATAGTAAATGGTTAAGACATAAATAAAAGGAGAATTTGGTTACAAGATATTAGCAAACTAAATATTAATACTTGCCGAAACTACAGTAATATACGTTATACATCAGAATAACACATGGAACACATTTTATCCCGAAATTACCGCGGGAACAGGTACAACGTGGGTGAAACCGCGGGGCGCATCTAGTATAAAATAAAATCGGCTAAAGGTACATACTGTAAAAGTCTTGAAATATAAGCGGTATTTTTTATCACGATCTTTTGACCAGTACGACATCAAAATGTAACGCAGACGACACCGCGGGACACTGCGAGTGCATATTTCCGATACAATTAAACCATTCACAGTCTTAGTTAATACCTCCAGTGAGGTGTGAGAGCGTCACACAAAGGACGCCGAGTGGTTGCTTATCCTCACCTAATCTAATGAAACTAACCTCATGAAGTATTCGCATACATTTACCACAATTGCCTTTTGTGAATGTAAACAATACTGTAATAGTTTTATTGTTCTAAATTTGATAGCAACCATTTTGAACCTAAAATATTTGTTAATTGGATACGTTTGTTCTGTAGTCTGCAACAATTAAAAATATTAAGGGTTTATTTTTCGAGAATTTTCGAAGGTATGTATGTATACTGTATAGGTAGGACCACTTTATTCTAAGCATATCCCCCAATATATATAACATATCCCCCAGTTAGATACCCAGCACTACCTATATTATATGTTCCATGTAAAAATCGCTAACCTAAAAGAACCTAGGTATAACCTTAGCATTTGTCGTCACATTACCTAACAAGTCTACTCACTAATTAACTTAAAATGAAACAACCTTTGGCAAATATTATGCGAATACTTAAGAGTAGGTAGGATTGCAAACATTGTGTTCAGGGCAGTTGACAAGTTAGTGTAAATAAAATGGTAAAATGTCATGCACAGTGGCATCCTTTAGCCGTTTGCTTTGCATTTGACATAAAGCGTGCGTACCATTTAAGTGTTAGGTTCGCCGTTTTATGAGACTTGATAGTTGCCTATTCTATTGTACCTTTGAGGAGATAAAGTTGCACGGAAGGGACGGATTGCCAAGTTGTTTGATGAATATTATTTTGAACATGCTTAAGTTAAAAATAATACTTGATAGATAATGCAATGGTACTTTAACTGTAAGACACACATATCGCTGCTACGGGTCTGCAACGTGAGACACCTAATCTAACACTCAAATCTTAATAATAAAATATAATAGGAGCAATAGGAAACTATCCTAAAAAAGCAATCCTAAGTATGTATGTTACACGAGAAAATAAGTTCATTAACGAAATCTCTATTTCATAGTATGAATTCTGAAGCATCTCATAAGGTAGAGTATATGAAAATGTATCCTAGCATAAAGATATCAAAGGGATTTATAGAGAACCAAACTGAGACATGCAATATAAGCTAAGTAGATTTAGGATGATAAAAAAACTATTCGTAACTAAACTAGGCAGATTATGTCTATATTCCTAATTTATGTAAACTTTATTCCTTCAATGATTACTAAATTATTCAAATCCTTAATTCATCTCTGTACTTAAGTGTAGTTTCCCCCTGCTTCATGCAATGTCTAGACAAACCCGCGTCTCTATATAAGGGACAGGTGATTAGTTCGCTAAGTACAATCCGTTGTAAGCCTCGCTATCGTCACTACATGGGATAATCCTCCTGAACACTGAAAAAACATACATACCTACATAATGGTAAGTTCGTCCTTATAAGTAATGTACTATGTGCCGTCACCGTGTTCTAGTTATTGTAATTGATTGTGTCGGTTGTGTTTTGTTTATTCAATTGGACGTTATGAAAAGGAGATTATCATCCATCATTAATAATTAAATAAGGAATTGATTCGATTCCATGATTGATTAATTTTTATAAGTTTGAAGTTAATAACTATAGGTTTAATATCGGTTTGTTAATGGTTAAGGGTTGACCATAAGGGTTGACCAAATTTTATATATATGATAGACAATTGTAATAAGTAAGCTATACTTACTTACAGACAAAAGTGTGTTACAAATTGATTTTGCATTTGTTTTAAATGAAAATCAGGAAAGATAAATAAGTTATATCATATGCCAAAACAATATTATTGGCATCATAATTGGTAATATTAACTCTTTAAATGTCATTTCCAAATAAGGCAATTATTAGGACTCGGTTTTCATGTCCATTAACAAATGTCAATGGGTTAAATAAGTATTTGAAATGTATTGTAATGTACACTTACAAACCTGATTTGCTGGTCTTTTAAAAGGTTGCAATTAAGCCCAGTAGGGCTCTGGTAAGGTTCTGATCGTTGGGCAACATGCATATATTGCAGCGTAACCTTTGCGCCTAGAGGTGCGTTGTTTGCCTTAAAGACTGCGGACGAGTGCATCCTCAAAATAACCACTAACCAGCGACGTATTGCACATTGTAACTCCGATGACATTTGACCGATCCAACGTTGATTTGTCTAGACCATAAATTGTAATTAGTTGGACATAAAATTAATATTATGTAGTCTGGGATTTTATTAGTATCGTCTTTAAGACTAGTTTGATTTGGGTATTTAAGATTAATTGTAGGTAATTATTACTGGATTCGTTTTTAACTCAATAGGAAAAAGCGTTTTCACATTAAGATATTTTAAAAAGAGCTCATAGAGGACTGCCTTTAAAACTTCATGAAATAGTTAAGGATAATCAAAGTATTATCTTTATCACTACATAGTATAAAACAAAGTCGCTTTCCGCTGTCTGTCTGTCTCTATGTATGCTTAGATCTTTAAAACTACGCAACGGATTTTGACGCGGTTTATGTATAAAAATTCCCGAAATTCCCACGGGAACGGGCACAACGCGGGTAAAACCGCGGGGCCGTGCTAGTGCCTAATATTACACTTGTAGTTAACGTTAAGCGATGGTGGCATATTTTTTTTATGAGCCTGCAGCTTAAATATTAATAAGTGATCCCGCTATTTTGTACGGGCGAACATCTAATTCAAGGATTGTGATTGGAGTTGAAGAGACGAAGCGGCAGAGAGATGATAATGGCACATTGTAATTTAATTTCATATTTTCATTTTCATAATCAAATATAATATGTGAATATAGTCCAATCCCTCCCTGTGCAAGTTGAAGGCGTGCGAGATATTAATTAGGTGCACACCTTTTGTTTTATCACGTACCTCAACATTGTGTTCTCGAGGTAACACTCAAATTCTATGACATATTCCCACAACTGAATCTACTTGCAAAATATACTGCCGACATCTGCATACCAACATTCCAATGGTATTTAGGTGGCACTAAATAATAAATACATACGGATTATGACAGATAACATGCGTGTGATACTAGCCGTCAATGTGTTCGTAAAAACAACAGTAGCTGTTTCATATAGACTTGAAATATTGGATTTACTATCTTACTTGTAAAGTTGGTAAGAAACGGTGAGTTTTTTATTACCCTTCGTGCTATTGTCTGGTAAAGGCGTTCGCCATTATGTTGTAGGAAATTATGTAAATCATTTTTAACATAACCACTTTAAATTATAGCGTACCTACACTGAATAATAATTATCTATATAGAATCGAAATTGGTATAAGTTATTTTATGCGGAATATAAAGCCTACACATCAGTCAAAGTGGTAAAAACAATACATCAAATTTTTACTAATTATGATGTTAATGTAAAGCAAAACTTGTTTCGTGAATAATCATTCAGTTGGAACGTTTTACATTATCATATATATTACTTTTTGTGAAACACTTTATTATTATAAGTCAAAATGATTACAATCTTTAGAACAAATGTCTAAATATAACCTTCTCCTTTTTTAAAGTTAGCTAAACACTATGTATGTTGTTTGAAGACTTGCTTTATTATTTTTCAAGCTCGACTACGTAATTGTTTAAGAGAATTGAACCGCAGCAACCTTTGTAACCCTACCTCTTTGTATCGTGTCCTCACTTCACGCCACAGCAAATCAATTTTCATTCATACTTACTCGGTGTTCCGTGCCTATATAGGTACTTCTAGGTATGCGGCAACGATTACCATAAACTTAGTAAAACTGAATATTATGTAAAGTAGGCACTTATGTTTTCACAATGACAGTTAGTCCAGTCGGGACAGACTAAAATCGCTATCCCTATTTTTTCTATTCAAGACTGTTTTTATCTCTGTTCCGACTGGACTTATTATGCATCAATAGAACGCAAGGCATATCAAATCATTCTTATTTTAAATCAAGATGTATGATTCAAATCGAGTCACTTTTTTACGCTATGTATCGGTAAGAATGTCTTAGATATATTTAAACATAATATAACAACTATAACAATAGCTTGTATTGTTATTCATTATTTAATTGAATACGAATAAAGGTAATATATAGGTATATGTAGTCTATCTAGGTATTTAACTTACTTATTAATAGTTATTTATCATTTAAATATTTTTATTACATCCCTCAAAGCAGTAAACAAACGGATTGTTATCGGCATCGTATTAAAGTTAATTCTAGGTAATTAAACGTGAACATTAGCATTTGCAGATGTCGTGTTAGCACAAAGCTGATTGAAGCTCGAAGGTTACCCTAGAGAAGATGCTCAGCATTGGTCTAGGTTGCACCGCAGTGTAGCGAAATATACAGTAGGACAACGACTTTGACACTAAACACTCGTATAACTTTGATATTTTGATAATACCTGTCGATAACGACAATACCGCTCTGTGAGTGTGGGTTCTTGACAAATGACAAAATACTCTAATTTTATAGTCAATATACCTAAATCTAAGACTGAGGTAATTAAAAAAGCCATATTGTATTACGTATTGATTGTTTTTCAAAATATTTTCTAGCTCTCATTTTTAGAAATGCTACATCATCTAAGGTTAAATCGAACTAAAATATTTTCTGTATCCAATTTGGCCATACGGATGAGTTTAATGCGGCTGTCAATATTTTGCAGTGACATATAAATTAAATGAATCGTACCTACTTGTAACAATAATAATTAACTACCACTATACTTATTCTGTGGTTTGTAGTTATGTAGTTTTAGTTAGCAGGTGGACTTCAGTCTACTCGTGACCTAAAACACTTCGTTTAGTCATACCTATGATAGTGACGTTTTAGCCTTTAACTTTGACATTACTTATCTAACTTAAAGTTAAGAATCTGCTCAGATTTTACGTCATGCCGCGGAATTAATAGCTAATCTTTATCGATCTTTAATAATATAATGAATTCTATGGATTTTATTTCTTTGTATTTTTAACGTGCTTATCTCAAGAATTACCAGTTCGATTCTAAGCGTGCGATTCTAATGCGGGATTTACATTACGAAACTAGTGTCATGCATGATGAAACTAGTTTCGTGAAAGTAATTTCAGCACATGTGAAACTACTTTCGTTGAAATTATAGTGTCGTGAAATTATCAGTATCGCGGAGATAATGGCCTTGTCAATATCATAGCTATTGGTGCTGCTGTCTCTGAAATGCTGTCGCGACACTATTTTCGCGTTGCAACTACACTATGAAATTAGTTGCATGACACTAATTTCACCTAAAAATCGCGCAGGGCACGAAACTAATTTACTTCGTGAAACTATACGAAAGAATGCATGCATAGTGAAACTGAACGTTTACACGTGAAATTACTGGTGAAATTAGTGTCACGAAATTAATTTCATGCCACTAATTTCGTAATGTAATTTAGGCTTAAAACTGCGTTAAGCGTGCGCCCGTCGCGGTTTCATACAAAAGTGAACCGTCGCGGGCGTACGCGGCGGGCGCACGGGTAAATAATAGTTGAATGTACATAACACACAATTATGCATTCTATAATTTATTTACGTAAAAACTTTTAAATAGTCGAATCGACTTACATAATTGTTACTTGTTACCCGACACTTTTATACTTTAGCGCTAAAAATAATATCGCTAGGGACTGAGCACTCCTTACACCAATATTATAATTGTTGAACCATTTCAATAAAATCTACCATAAAACAAGTCACAATTCACTTTTCTTTCCTTGCTATAAGAAATATTACAGGCGTTACGATTTCATCTTAAAAAAACAAAAACAAAAATTATGTAGTCATTAGTCTGTAGTTAACTTGGCATTGAATTACGAAAATAGTTTTATATGTGAGAAGATAATGAGTTAATTGATGTGTTTGTTTGGTTTCAGAGGTGTTTTGTTCTGTTGAGTGTGATCGCAGTGTCACTCGCGGCTCCGCAGAAACCGGATAAAGACAGTGCTATCGTGAAACAAGACTTCGATCAGCAGCCCGATGGGTCATACAGCTACAGGTGAAACATTCGAAAAAATAACCTCTAATTAGCTCTTTATTCCTTTTCAATTTTGTGGAAATACCTACTCTCTGTTTCTTTATTTCTTTGATATAAGAGCCTAAACACTCTCTAGGTAGGCTTGTTACTCACATGTTTGATCAGACCCGTTAATGTTTGATAGTTTAAGAAATAATTTCTGGAACAAAATCTGCCTACAAAAAAACTCTTGTACGAGTAATAGGCATCTTTTTTCTGGTGTGTCTCTAGTAATAGGCATAATATGCTCTCATAGATTGGAGAATTGTCTAACTTACAGCCTTGACAAAAGTCTGCTCAAGCTCTTTGCCCTCCTTTAAATTCATTAGAAACAATTTTATAAAATTATTTTGTTTCTATTTCAGCTATGAAACTGAAAACGGTATAAAAGCTGAAGAGCAAGGAACTCTGAAGAAGACTAGTGGCCCTGAAGCGGTTGACGTCATTGTGGCGCAGGGAGGTTTCAGCTACACGGCGCCAGATGGCACTGTCATCAACCTCAACTATGTCGCGGATGACGAAGGTGGATTCAAACCCGAGGTAGAGTATATAATATTAAAATTTATTATTATTATAATGAGTACATATCGTGTGAGTTTCAAAAGTTGCTTTAATTTGTATTTATAATAAAAAATAGTCAAATACCTACAAACTTTCCTAAATATCGAATTGTAATTAATCGTATATTATCAAATCAAATAAACCTACTAAAACTGCACCATAAGCCAGTATAAGGGCTTCTGTATTAGTTTAATGACAGTTACTATTTGAACGGACACCTATACCTGCTTTTCAAAGCAGCAGCACTCGGTAATTAGCAAAATGTGAGAACGTTATCTCTTTCATATTTTGTGTAAAACTGTATAAATCGAAATAATAACAATAAAAATCACATATGTAAGTGATTTGTATTACGATTTATATATGGTACGTGGACCTTCGATCAACAATACACAACTAGATATCGGGTCACGTACAAAATCACAGCTAAATACTGTCCGCGTGGATGACGTGTGGTGTGACAGCTTATTTTGTTTACTACCAAACTGAAAAATTTTTTTTAAAACAGTTCGAAGTTCAACCTAATTACAACCATGACACCTAGCAATAAAGTAGCAAATCTTATGAATAAAATAAGTGAGAATAACGCCTCACTTTTCAAATGAGGCGTTAATCACAGAGACGTATTTTTTGCGCCGACCCGACATCTAGTTGTGTATTGTTGATCGAAGACGTGGACTAACTAACGTGCCAATTTCATTCGGTAATATGCGGGTAAATCCTTGTATGGCGTTCAATCTTAAGTAAAGGTAAATTCTTCGCAACATTGTTTACAATAACTGTTTGTTCATAATTATGTTAATATAAACATAATGATAAACAAACAGTTGAACACTCAAACAAAAAAGATGTAAAAACGTGTCCTGGGAAACAACAGCAAATAACCTCCTCAAATAAAAACAGAGTGGTATTTCGGAACACATCAGTTATTTTTTCGATCGATAAAAAAGGATCTAAAAAGGAAGTTACGAATGCTTCTAAAAAGAACAAAAACGAATGTTTTAAAAAAGATTGTGTTATTGAGCACTTGGATCATTTTCAAGTGTATCAAACCATTACGTCCTTTAAACAGGATCTTTGAGCAAATGTGACCTTTGCTACTCTATTTATTCTTTTCATGTTCATTAAGTTAAGTTAATTAGTTATTCTACCGCTTCACGATCTAGAATGTATTAAATAAAGTAAAAGTAAGTAAGTTCGAGTATGTTAGTGGCCAACCCTGGTGTCAAATTTTAGACCGCCTGAATATCTTGGACACAATCTAACAAAAGAATCAACCAGGACTGATAATCTAAACTTTAGACTGTTTCCAACTGAGCTTTATCGTGCTTCTGAGGATACTTTAGACTCTAATGGATACTTTAGACTCTAAAGTATCCTTCCGATGCACGGCAACGCTCGGCTTTAATTCCTACTATCAGCAAATTTATTCAGAAGTGGTCAAATTGCATTTAGCTTTATAATATCGCGATAAGTTAACATCGCTTAGTCTAACTACCCTACGAGTGCTACATAATGTACTAATGTAGGCTAATGTTCTGTTTTTCTGTTTCCAGGGTGCTCATCTCCCGACTCCACCTCCGATCCCCCCAGAAATCCAGAAGGCCCTGGCGATCCTCGCGACGCTCCCCCCACCACCACCATCCAGGAACTGAGTATACCATACGACGATGACCCGAACTCTACCACGTACCTGAAGACACTGCGAATACTCCAGCTGTTTTGAATAGAGAATTATATTACAGTTTCATATTCAATAATACGATTTGCCGTAATAGAGGCGTTGTATTTTTGACGGACGTAATTAGTAGTTCTTTTTACAAAACAGCGTATAATTTACGCAATAAGCAATAAAAAACAAATAAAAATATGAAAGATGACTGAACTGTGATAGATTGAGAGTTTTGTATATATTGTTTTTATACTTAATATTAAATCAAAGCATGATCAGTGCCAAAGATGCATTGCAAAACAAACATAGTCTATTATTTGATCATGACCCAAAACTGTTATAACGACGCACGATATTCATTAGCACAAACTTAAAAGTGTGACTTCACGTGTTTACTTGATATCTTTTTTCCCTGAAATGCTTGTAGGAAAATGAAACTGTTTACAGGGGTTTTTACATCCAATCGAGCCAGTGATATTCTCTACGAGTTTTTTTACTCCATATTGATATTGAATCAAGTTTATGGAATAACCAGTTATAAAGACATGCTCATAGTAGTGTCAGAAAATAAAATAGAACCGAAAGACGTCAGTTTTTAGTTTTTGTCTTATTTATATTGCTACTGAAGTAGCTGTAGATGCAGGAAGCAGTACGTGAGTTGTGTGTCCACGTCAACTTGCTTTAAAATGACCTTAACAATTTTTATAATGGAAAATTTTAGATGGCTCATTCATTATTGGACGATTAATGAGAATTGGTCATAGGTACGTCGTCGTCTGTTTTACAATCTGAAAAAAGTTACGATTTACATCACTAGAAAACTATTTATAACATACCTAATAGATGATCATAAAACCTTGACAAAGGTTCAAAATGTCATATGCATAAAATGAATTAAGTTAGAAAGCAAGAGTATTCTTCACGTAACACCGACATTCCTGAGACCTGTTTGTCGAAGTGAACGTGGGCACGCGGCACAAGGTCACTGATGAGAACAACACTAAAATATGTATTTAACCCACTCAACTTAATATACCGATGCACACTGCAATGCATATGGTTAAATAACGTTTAAATGTTACATTGTTGTTCGAAAACGTTTACGTGATTATTCTAAATGCTGTACGATACCAACAAATTACAACGATAGGGTTGTCGAACATGTATCAAAAGATCATACCTATTACAATGTTAAATCGACATGATTGTTGATGTTTTCGGTCAAAGTATTATTCGTACTAGTACTCGTAATAAAATACGTCAATTAATAAAAGAAACAAAAGGTACAGTATTTATTCAACGTTTTGTTAACCTAATCAATTACTAATGTCATCACAGATAAACAAAGTATTAGTGTGGTACTTGTCTGAAGATGCCAAAAATATACTTGTAATCCTCTAAAATAAAGCATGATCTAATGCATAATCAAAGCTACTGGCATGCAATACAGTCTTAATCTAAAATATTGTGCAAATTGCTGATTCACACTAGGTAGCCCACTAGATCACAGTAGGACAACCCGATAATGCATTTACTCGCATTTGAACAGCACGATTAAAGTACATATGTTAGTTATATGTTACTTCTGTTATATGAGTATATACTTGTTGTCCTAGTAAGTTAAAGCCTATATTGAACTAGCTCTTACATCAATTACGTAGTTCTTTAATTATTCTTGTTTGATTTTGGACGGTTTGGTCACAGGTTCGGGAGTGGTAGCAGTGGCCAAATAGGCGAGAGCTCTTGCAATTGCTGGCGGTATGGGCGGCGGCGTCGGCAAGTGGGCGCCTACAGGGCGGTAACCATTCTCATCTGCGGTGTAGGACAGACTAAAATCATTGCCGTCCTTGTCCTGAAAATTAGGAAAATGCGTTTGATTAGTATTAGTTATTTTGATGTGTTTTATGTTAAATTTAGTATGTTTTACCTTTTGAGTAGAAACATAGAATGAAGAAAAATATAATTACTTCAACTATCCATGTTTACTTGAAACTTTTTTACAGAAATTGAAATGAGAATAATTATTCAGAAAAAAATACAAAACGCAATTATGCATCTTTCATTACCGATCAAGAGCGGTTATAGAGACCGACTGGTAGGATATGTGATGCCAATTGATCATCATTTGAATGTCAATAATATTTGTTTTGCACGCTCTTATTGTTATACGATATCTTAGGCTTGTGTGATACACGAATAAAAATGACACTATAAATGTAAACAAATATTCATGGTTATTTTTAAATTAACATCGCGGAAGTTGGACATGTTGTTAATTGAATAGTAATGTGTTTATATTACGTACGGTGTATGAGAAGCCACCAACGACTCCTTCTCCGGCTGCCTTGTCGTCTTCTGTTCTTAACAACTGTCCATCAGAAAAAGCTTTTGTTCCATCACCTCCCTCGTAACTATTATAAGAAATAAGAATCACAAAATTAAAAACATTTTATTCCAATTATTAACTAAAGGAATTGTTGACAATCAAAACCTTATGTTGTAATACACTATTCTATGATCGTACCTGTAATGAAAATTGCCATTGTGTGAATAAACATGATTTTCCGACTCGATTATAGGCACAATAGGGTCACGCTCTCTGGCTGTTGGCTTTGATTTAGCTGCATTGGAAACAACCGGAATGTATGTTGTAGTTTGTATCGGAACTCTTTGCGTAGGTTTTTGGACTGGTATTGCTTTTGGGACCGGTTTAGGTATTTCAGGAGCTACGGTAGGCTTTTCCACTTCTTTGACAGATTCCTTAGGTTTTTGCTGTTTTCTCTTCTTTAATCGCCGCCTGACTCCCTTAGGACGTTGTTGAGAAACTGGTGCTGTTTTTAAACTGTTTACATTATCGTACACAACTGCAACTGGTATTTCAAAATTATTAAGGGCCCGAGGCTTTGGGACTAAAGCAGGCTTAGGAAGTTCACTTTTGGGCGATGAAGAAGGTTCTTCTGCTTCTGTAGTTGCTACAACTTGGTCTTTGTCTAATGTTTCTTCTTGATCTACGTTCTTAGACTTCAGCTGTACGTCATCGTCGTAAACAACAGCTACGTCAATAATTGGACCGTAATCTTCAGCTGATGGAGGATGATTAAACTGATAATTTGCCGGCGCAGTATTTTCTTCTTCTGCACGTAAAACACATATTGAACACGCCAGAAATATGAAGCTGAGCTTCATTCTAAAATTTATTAATTTAAAATTAGTTAATGTGAATAAAAGCTTCCAACTCGACAACACTTTAACGTATGAATTTCGTATTGGAGATGAGTCAAGCTTCAATAAGACTACTAGTTTGACCACATTATATTATTTACTTCTAATTTATTAAATCACGCTCGTAGCAGGGTCATACGAGTTTATATTGATGATCACATCTATATTTTTTATTTTGCGAAGAAAAACTAAAATAACATATTTCTGTCTAAATCAGCCTTAACAATAAAAAGTTACTTCGAATATAGGTAAATAATTTATTTAATATTACATTGTAGAATTTCGATATCTCTCTCCATAAAAAATACTAATTGACAATTTTGAATTTATACCGAGTATAACAATATTAAAAAATATAACGGTTGTATTAGTTAGGCATATAATTAAAATCGTTACTATAACGAGGCGTCTTGAATGTCGTCTCATATTCCATTCATGCGTGACACGCATCACTGAAAATGTAAGTATGAAATTCAAAAACAGACCTCGTGTGTAATGGCCAATAAGTTGATCGCGACGAATCATGTCTTTTGTTGACACCTGTAGTATTGTGCAATTTTTTGAAGAACACATCAGTCAAGCGCTAAGGTTGAAGTATTTAGCATCCTCGGAACCTCCACTGGGAGGCGGGGGGAGGGTAGTGTAAATAGATGAGTCTTACTTATAAGTGCCGTGAAACTCTGGGACATCACTCAATTGTTATATTCTGGAGTGAGAGCTGAAAAATGTTACGGCTACTTTGTATATCCTTTGCCTTTTTGTGCGTGTTCGGTGCACCTCCGACAAGCGTGGTGCCGTTGGAAAAGCAACAACCGACAGTCATACCCATAGTTTCACAATCTGAGGAGTTGGAGTCTAATGGAACTTACAAGTTTAGGTTAGTTGAAATGTAGCTTATATGTACGAGTGGAA
This sequence comes from Cyclophora albipunctata, assembly GCA_963082685.1. NCBI lineage: Eukaryota > Metazoa > Arthropoda > Insecta > Lepidoptera > Geometridae > Cyclophora > Cyclophora albipunctata. The sequence continues at coordinate 5,726,975 of OY720116.1, read as the reverse complement.
AAATCGAAAAATTCAATAAAATAAATTTTAATTATTTGTTGTTATTGTTTAGCTACGAAACTGCAAACGGGATCAAACGCGAAGAAACATCATACGATAAAGTCGTACCAAAGTCAAAGAGTGCAAAGAGTGTGTCCAGCGATGAAGCAAAAGAAGACGGAAGTGATGAAAGTAACGAAATCCACGTTCAAGTGGGTTCATATTCGTATACCGCTCCCGACGGTACTGTCATCTCAGTGAGGTCAGTGGTTAATTTATTATTATTAATTGTCTGAATTTTTGATTAATAAATCTGATTACTTATCAAATTTCACTGGAAAGAAGTATATTTATGAAAGTAGTTTAATTAGTAATTCATTATGTTTTCATCTTTTTAGTATTTTTAATGGATGAAAAACTTAAAAAAGTATTGTACTTTCTTACGGGTTAATGCAAATGGTTCACATTAATTTAATCACATTTTTTGTTTTCTACAGATATATTGCTGACGAAAATGGATTCCGTCCTATTGGTGACCATTTGCCCAAAGCTCCAGCTGTACCGGGAGCAAACCCTGCACCAGCTGATAATGCCGAAGGAGGGTCAGCACCAGCACCGGCTATTGCTGAACAACCTAAACCAAAAGAGCCCAAACCGGTAGGACCCAAATCTGAGGAACCCAAACCAGAGGAACCCAAACCAGAGGAACCCAAACCTGAGGAACCTAAATCAGAGGATTCAAACCCTCCGGAAATAAAATCACGAATTGGCGGTGATGATTCCAAAGAACCTATCACCACTGAATCGCCTGACGCCTCTACACCTGAAGCGTCTACACCCGATGAGGGATCTACAACCCCTGAGGGATCTACAGCCCCTGAGGGATCTACAACCCCTGAGGCAACTACATCAGCTGAGACATCTACTCCTTCAGAATCATCAACAACAGAATCGGAACAAGCTTCGACAACTGAGGCTGCAACACCGGAATCCTCTACAACTACCGAAACATCCTCAGATGCAACAACTGCTGGAGAACCTTCTACTACAGAAGCTGTGACCTCTGAAAGCTCCGAACTATCCACTGAAGGACCATCAACCACGCCATCTGTTGATGCAAACAGCGAAACTACTACAACTACGAACTCTCCCTAATATTTGGTAAATTGGTGATATTCCGTTTTGTTACGTGATTGGTGTTACGGGTGCGTTTATTCTGTTCATTTTTTTAAATGTTACAAAATGTAAAAAAAATGTGATATGTTATATTGTTTGTTGTTATTTAATAAAAATTATACAATTGATTACTGTTCTTATTTATTTATAAATGTCCAAAGAATAAAAAATATTAATACTAATAATATACCTATAAACTAAACAAAAATAAAGATTATGTCTAGACTTTATCCATAATCTAGGTATAAGTCAAATGTCATAATTTTGAGATACATATTTGGTCATGTCATCGATATTAATTCATAAAACTCCATCCCTACTGATTGATATAAAAGGCTACACGTGTAGAACTGATCAAATGTATAACACGTAACTACAATGCAAAAGAAAGCATGTCCCTAACACCTTGCAGACACTGAAATGCAAATTATAATATCAGGTTCTAAATGTCAAGATCAATTCGTATTGTCGACACTCGATGCGGTGCATAGAACAACTTGTTCCTCTCACTATTGCGTCAATGTTGACAAGACGCCACATACAGGGTATTAGACGTAAAATATGGGATTAACAGTATACTTGAGATCTTCAAATATGAGTAAAGGAGTAAAGGTAAAAGGTGTTTCAATTTGTACGGAGATTACATGGGTAAAGTTACAATAATCTTATGAATTGTTTTATACAACTAAACTCCACATTATCGTTATAAATACGAAAGGGATCTTTTTAATACAATTAGTATTCGTAAAAAGATAAATTAATATATACCTAAGTTATTTAAAACTTGTCTCAAAATTATATCAATAAGGAAGCGATACGCTGCGAGTGAACCGGGGGAGTAAAGCTAGTAGTGTAGTATTTACCCAAATACTTGTTTCAATATCAAATCTGTTTGTATTAAAACGTATCCTACGATACCAATTATCACTTCACTACACGGCATTGTCTAAATTTTTTTCACTTCAGCTTTAAATACAAATGCAAACAATTGACAATAAGATCTTGAAAGAGTAATTGGATTCTAAATAGCATTTTGAAATGAACGTGAAATCATCGATTTGTTTGGAATGGGCTATGCAAAGACTATGTTTAATTTATTGCGCTCTTTATCTAGAATGCAATCTGTTTGGTGATTCTTAAGTTAGAGAAAGTAGAACAGATAAGTTTCAGTATTGAACTGAGTACACTGGCGAGCACGCTACACTACGAGTGTATAGCGCTTAGACTAAACATGATGGATGTGACAGCACGTGCTAATGTCACTAACCTCAACGCAAATATTACATAACACGTCTAAAGCTCATCACGATATTCAATTATTTGCACACCTTACAGTCAACTCTAGATATCAGCGTCGAATACCTGCATAATCGGAACGATAAATAACAACAGTAAAAAAGTCAAACATACAAACTTAATAAATATGTTAATTAGAACTATTCTTGTCGTTTTGTAAAATTTTGCAATTGTTGACGAAATTGATTAACTCTGATTACGAAAAATGTGTATCATGATTTCTATATATTTCTTCTGCTACATACCTAAATTCTTTGTTATGACGCATATTTGTGTAAATAGTGATGAATGTCCCTGAATTTTAAGTACAAGGTTTATCTTCATTATCCTTCGAGAATATTTTTTCTACTACTCCGTCGACACTATTAAATAACTGACAACCATAACAAAATAATACATAGAAAATCAAAGCCTTTTATTAACAACTATGTAGTAACTTAAAAAACTTGAGAAAGTCAAGAATCCTATTGATTGTGTTCTTTCAAAGATGAGGAAATATAGTCGTAAACGTAAAACGTAACCAATACCAACAAACAGTTTAAACTTTGTAGACTAAAACTCTAGGGTATTATTAGCATTTCAATAGAAGTGTTATTTTGGAAGACAGACTATGAATGTTTGTTAAAAATGCATATTGCATTAAACTAGACAAAGAAGTGATTGACGTTTTAAGAATATTAAACAACAATATTTTGTCATATCGATTTTAAAGTAAAAAAGAAGTTTTTCTTTCAACTGTGAACACTACTGAACATAGCAGTAAAGTGTTCTTTACTGCATTTTAGAAATACATAGTTTTGTTTTAAATAAAACTCTATTATTGCACATCCTTCAAACTTTTTGAAATTTGACTGTCTTTTATTTATCAAGATATATGAAAAACGATGTGTATTTAGAGTATACTCATCTGAAAGCTCAATAAATGAAATATTATATGTAAAAAATAAAGGTTAACACCTCTGATAAAGTTTATTAGAGGTGTTTCCACACATGTAGTCTCATCGTTAGACGTGTCTGGGCACACGCACCCTGTCATGGTTACGAAACCTGATAACAGATACTAAATGTTGCTAAACTGACAACTGAACAACGCCTAGCTTTATGTAACACACTGTGCGTACCCATTGATCATACTCAGTTGCTATACAATTATTTTTACGCTCATAATAAAACAATCTACGTTACTACGTCATCAGTGATGGATGACATTTAACTATGGGTATTGTTTACCCATTTTTTAAACATTAGGTAATGCTGTGGTAACTCGTTTAATCTGCTGTCAAATACGAGTATGCAGCAACATTTTAAAGGATTTCTAGGAATTTGTTTTCATATTTGTTGGGTAAATGGAACTTGAACTTTTTTTTGGTACTTTTTATGCAGATATGTAATATAATACGTATCTTTATTAGATAATTTAATATTTTATTTTGGAGGCCTTAAGGTGATTTAAAAACTCTGACAACAGGATTGGCCACAAATTTACCGGAACTTACTAAGTTATAAAACCAGTTTCATCAAAAGCTTCAGTAATTTTTCCAAAATGAAGAAAGTATATTTTATAAAACTCATAAATTACTTGTAATAAAAATCACAAACTTATAGGTATAATTATAAAGTGCTTGCAGCTATCAAAGTTACGAAAACATATTAATATATTAATTTGTTGAGGTAACCAAAACGTTGCTGCGAGAAATTTTACTCCTCCAATTATTTATTGTTTCCATATGAAGACTCCATCATTACTGTGGGAGTGCTTTATAACTTTTATTTTAAAAAGAAAGAATATGACAATGAATAAAAATAGTATGCAATTCTTTCAACCTATCTTCTTCGCAACTTTAGTTATGACTAAATACTTAATGTTACACTTCACACATATGTGAAGTGACCCTAATCTGAAAAATTCTAATGCTCTGTTTGGGCTACCGTGCCTTCAGAAGAATACTGATTTTTAAATAAATTGCCTAAAAAGCGAATTACAAGCAAACTTATTAAAGGTAATTGTGTGGTTTAGTGTGTAACCTACTATTTTACATATTTCTTTCGAAAAACAATATATGGAAAATAATTGAACATTATTAAAAATCGTAACACCATTATAGATTGGGATCAAACCACAAATCATTCAAGAATAGGTTTTGAGAAGTACTTTAAGAGCCACGGTTAGTTTGTTTAAGTGATTACACGCTATTGCCATGGTAATTAATCCTACCTACTCGTATAACTCGTATACCTATCTTGTGATAAAATTAAGATAATCTACCAACAATAATCATAATATCAATTCGTATGTTGATACTACAAAACTACAAAAGTACTGCAATTATTGCAATCGAATAGAAAGCTTCACAAATGTTATGATCTATAACAGTTTATCTATTGGATGGGTCATGATTTTCGATATCGGAAATACGAATAAAAAAAATCTGTTGGTGGCTGCAGTGTATTGCAGTGGGATTGAAAGTGATAGAGTTGAGTGGGCTAGTGGCAGGGGTGGTGTATAAAAGTAAGCGCGGTGATACCACTTCGACATAGTTCGCATCTCACCCGTGCCCCGTCGCTGCACGATTCTCCCTACAATGAAGCTCCTGGTGAGTGCAGTGATTATAACACAACCCCTTTCTCAAACAGGGTTACCAATAAAAAGTTATTTCGACTATATGTCAAAAAACATTTAAAAATATTTAAATTATTGTATTCTGAACCATATTCTGAGGATAACTATAGAAGATAACGATTTATTGGTAAAACTGCAAGAGTTTGATCGAGTAAAATTGTGAACACTTTCAACGTTTATGGATTATTCGTAACATAAGGTGTGGCTCCGAATAGGGTCAGTGAGGAGTCGAATACTGAACTTCGACATTTAAATGCCTTTTAAGTGCAACATTTCGTTAGGTGCTTATTATCAGATACGCATTTATAATACCAGGTCATGAATAGCTAATGTCAATATGCTTTAATAGTGGATCGTTACTTGTAATCCAATTTTATTCATATCTTCATTAATTATGACTGTTTTGATATTAAATAGTTAATATTCTGTAAAATATTGTTCCTTTTAATTATTAATATGCTATCATGTATTAAACCTAATTTATTCCTACAATAGATGAAGAATCTAGGTCATAAACTGACACTTTTAAAACCTAACCTATTGTTTCCCACTCCTGACACTTAGGCAAGATAATTGTTTTTTTGTTATTTTAAACTATATTATTCGCTTAGTATAAGTATGTTATACGAAAATCAAACTTTGAAGCCAATCCTGATATCGAGTACAATTTGAAAAGAAAAATCTGGACCGATTGATCTAGATTGTGTAGTCTAGTCCAGAATCTGACAATCGTCATCTAACTATTTAATGTACTCTCATCAGCGTGAGATTGATAGCCATACATATACTGAAAGATATTGATAAATTGATGTTTAATACAAATAACAACTTAACAAGTAATACCCGATTCACCCGTTTATAACATGAGTGACATTATTGTTATACATTATTACTGTCACATTGTGTGTCGGATGTCATTAGATCCGATATTGTTGCCGATCGCTTCCGTTCGTTACGTGTTTTACTTTTTGCACGGTTTTTGACCATAACTACCTACATTTAGCTAAACCGGTATACTCACATTATAACCTGGTAGATACTATCAAGATATTCTATGGCATTTAAACTTTTATGGATAATAAAATAAAATAACTTTAACTGATAGTTAAGTAATCATAAATTGTAATTAACGAACAAATTTTGGAAATTTTTTAATGAACCTACGTTGAAACTTAATGAAGCTGGTTAGCAAATTGATTACTAAACCTTATGTCAATATTATAGAGCGATAATGATGTAGATTTATTGCTCTTTTATTGATTATGCGTAGCCTCATTTCTATCTGCAATAGCACCTTCTCTTACAAACGATCTTGTTTTCATAGCTTACATGTTATTACATAACGTATTTCTAGGTCAATTCATAGTTAGAGGTGTAAGGTTACGTCTAACTGATGTTTTCAATACCGGTAACACAATGGACACTAATAACTGACAAACGAATGATTCAACTCTCTGTATGTAATATATTGCGTGACCATTGTATGATTTCCGAAATGTTGTAGGCATTAAATAACAGTCTTCATTTTAAGCAAAAAGTAGACGAAGTGATCCATTGGAGCGCATAGCCTTTAAGAGCATCAACATTTAATTACACCTATTACATGTCGATTGAACAACATTAGCACAAAACGATCAGTGAGTCGTGAAACAGTGAAGGATTGCATGATTCCTAGAATTTGACTATAATTGAGTACACGCGTCGTCTGTTGCTCAAATCCTCTCCATCACGGAACGTTGCATAATGATAATGTATTACGGCATTCACAAAAGCTTAATGCTAAGCTACTGTATGTTTAAGTCTTTAAATGCTCATTGCTCTCGTCTTGTTCAACAAAAGTGCAAACATTATGTAACTTAACAATGAGCGAACAAAACGTAACTGAATTTTAAGCCAGCTCATTGAAGACAATGCCATACATACTTGTAGACATGCCGTAAGTGTCAATACATATTATGTTGGGCTGACTTTCGCCCAACCTGCGTGTAGTGAGCCGGTTTCACAAGATGCTGCCTATTGTATCCGCTCCATCTTATCTTGCGACATCACGAATATGATTAAACTCTTCTGTCTGACATCATATCGTTTCTCAATGTGAGGTACCTACATATATGAGTATATGGTTTGTTAATGTGTGGGTGTGTGTGTGTTTCAGGTTGTCGCTGCTGTTCTGTCCCTTGCGACAGCTCTTCCTCAGCGAAGAGTGTCGCTGAAGCCGGAGGAGGCGAACGATCAGCAGCAGGCTGAGCAGAACTATAACTTCCAGCCCCAGTCCGACCACAGACAGGAAAAGCAGATCGACAATTTCAGGCCCAAGGTGCTCCTCCAGCACTCTGGTAGTGATCTGGAGACCACCACCTTCATACCCATCATCCGTTTCGACAAGGAACAAGGCACCGATGGCAGCTACAAGACCGCGTAAGTGATTAACTATTTTAAACATGATCATGACTACGTATATATTAGTGCCCTATTCCCAGTAATCCATTCTACTGGATAAACCATTCCACAGTATCCACAGTCAACGAACACCGGAATATAACAAGCTTGTTAGTACAAGTCACAGTTTCAGTAACATGATTTTAATGTTACTCGTATAAGCATCTATCAATCATTTGAATATTATAATATCAACAGGCATTAAATAGTATATTAAATCAAGAGTTTATAATTAAGTTATTAAAACAATTTATCATAATTACTTGTTACATCTATGTTCATTACGTTATCAGTTACATTTACACTTCTGCCGAGTTAACTTAGAAAGTGTTTTGAATGTTGCTTACCATTATGTAAGGTCTATAATAAGTAATTGCTTACATTCTGAAAGCTATTTATAAAAGGAATATTTTTTCTATTTGTCTACATATTATTATTTGAAATCGCAATGATTGAGCGATTTGACGCGTTTAATAGGCCGCGTCATATCACGACCGAGTAACACGTGTATGTGACGCTAGCACGGACGCTAGTCTTCTATTTGATTCGCCAATTTGCTGCTCGCCAACTCGCTCAATCTAAGCCAAACAATTGCTAGTTATGAAAAATAAAAAATATAAAACAAACTATAACTGTAATTGTGATGTACTATTCGTACTAAAAAAAGAAGACTGTCTCCTTGTGAACATTCCCTATATTTTTTTAATAGAGGTTTATTCGTAAAAAATTTTTTTAATAAAATGCATATCATATAAATCACAATTAAAAACTATAACTTCTAACTTATTATTCCAGATACGAGACCGGAAACAGCATTTATGCTGAAGAGCAAGGATACCTGAAGGGTGTTGGTGAAAACCAGGATACTCCTGCTCTGGTGCAACAAGGTTCCTACTCTTACACCGCTCCCGACGGCCAGATCATCACTGTAGAGTACACCGCTGACGAGTTTGGATTCAGGGTCAAGGGAGACCACATCCCCACCCCTCCTCCCGTCTCCCCTGAAATCCAGAAGGGACTTGACCTTATTTACGCTGGAATTAAGGCTAACCAGGTATAGACCAACTATTGTTAATTGATATGTTCAACAATGTGGTCCGATGCTGAGCAGTTGTAACAATAATAAATATTATTGTTAATCAATTAGTATTGTAGTATAGTTTGTTGTTTGTTTATTGTTAATCAATTAGTATTGTAGTATAGTTTTATAGTATAGTGGATAGTTTGGAAAGTGTTGAATACTTTAACTTAGATACGTGAACAATAGTGACGTTTTTAAATTTAAATCTAAAAATATTGACCAAACCTGTTCCAAGTCAAAGTAACAATTAAAATGCTTAAGGTGTATATTATTAACTAGCTGTGCCACGCGGTTTCACCCGCAGCGCCCTCGTTCCCGTGGGAATTTTGAGATTTTTATTCCTTATTTTTCTTATATAAAAACCTTGTCCTGACAATAAGGAACACATTAAATAAAGAATCATCCAATTTGGTGCAGTCGTTCTGAAGTTATGCGCTTAGCAACAGATTCATTTTTATATTATACTAGCAGCGCCCCGCGGTTTTACCCGCGTTGTGCCCGTTCCCGTGGGAATTTCGGGATTTTTTTTTACATAAAACCTTCCTCTTGAATCACTCTACCTATTACAAAAAACCGCATCAAAATCCGTTGCGTAATTTTAAAGACTTAAGCATACAGACAGACAAACAGACAGACAAACAGACAGACACGAAAAAGAGACGACTTTATTTTATACTATGTAGTGATGATATGTAATGATAGCGGTTTTACCCGCGTTGTGCACATTTCCGTGGGAATTTGGGATAAATAATAGCCTTCCAATTAAATGAGGCGTATCCAATACAAAAATAATTAGTTAAATCAGATTTGTAGATTCTGAGCACTGAAAATCAAACAAACCAACAAATTAAGAAACATTACCTCTTTAGAATCTTAGGATAGATGCGTCACATTTGAAGTGGATTTTTATTTACTCTATATTTCGCTTTTATTTCCAGGAGCGGTCCGCCTTAGAATCTAAGAGCCCCGAAGGTGCCCGAAGGGAAGAAGAGAGAGCAGCTCTTGACTACAAAGGTCAATACTACCAGCAATAAGCTCTGGAACACTCCTAGTGAAATACTTGTCACTATCACAATAGAACGTGTTGGAACGCCTATTACAAACAAGCCAACGCTAACAGTATTGTAATTGAATCAAACCCTTAAATTAGTTCAACATTCACGGTATTCAAAAGTATGCCATATTATCATAATGCTACCGATGAATTTGCATTGTTTTATATGAATGAAAATGTACAATATTGTAGTAGTTATCTAAGATTAACAACTTAGAAGAGACGTTTAGTTATAACTGTAATAGTAAACTTTTCCGATAACTGTATCTAAATTAATGCCATAATGTGAAAATCCTACATGAAAATCTTACATTTTTTCATACTTTTTGAGAGCAATTTTCAACATTGTACAATTGTGATATACTTTATACCCCTATACTAAGTGTTCATTTTTTACTTTTGTAAATACTCAATTAACTTAAGTTTATATTAGAATAAAAATGTTATACATTTGATACTGACTTTCTCTTTATACCTAATGACAACAATTAATATAATCCACAGAAATGTATCAAGATAATCATTTCGAATGCAGACCAAACTCAATAAGAGAAAGGAATATAATAAATGTTGATGCAATATTATGTTCTCTGTTTCATATTATTATAATACTTTAGCGCACTTTTACTTTATTGCATTGCTCTGTATATTGACTAGTCGACCTATAGTGGACAGCGTTCCAGGGCGAGTGTTTAAAATGTGAGTCTACAAATGTTAAAGATAACAAAGTCATTTTCTACTGCTTATAAGAATTCAAGAAAAGGTAACTTCCTAATGACATCTGTACAGAGCTTTCCAACTTGATCTACAGATAAAGCAAAACATAAAATAATGTTATTCACATTCAACATGTTCCATAACTGCTCTTACTTACTTCAAACGGCAGTGTTACGATGCAGGCACAACTTCTTTTGAGAAAAACCAGTTAACTAATTCTTCTTTTTGTAAAATCACAAGAAAATTAATAAAACCGTACAAATTCACACATTATTAGCAATCTTACCCCTGCATTTGTTTCATGGAATCTAATTTTATGGCACTATTACACGTAATTTACGCCAAAACTTCGTCGCCAACAACTATACTGTAATAACTGCGCCCCGCGGTTTTACCCGCGTTGTGCCCGTTCCCGGGGAATTTAAAAACCGCTCTACCAATTTTGTGCAAACTTCACATAAACCATCTACTAAATAGTCCGAACAAAGCCTAAATATTTGGCTTGAATAGGTGAGCCCGTTCTTGAGTTATAAAATTACAACGAAAATTTTTGATTTTTATATATTACTAGCCATTGATTTTTATATATTACTAGCCGCGCCCCGCGGTTTCACCCGCTTTGTACCCGTTCCCGCGGGAATTTCGAGATAATTAATTTTTTTGAATTTTTCTCGCCGTAAAAACCATCCTTGAACTTCAACGAACATTTAAAAAAAAGAATTGGCCAAATTGATCCAGGCGTTGTTGAGAGACTTACCAACACATTTTGCGATTCATTTTTATATTATAGAAGATATAGAGATTAACGCGTATTGTTGACTCAAGGCAGATAACAAAGATATTAAGCACTCATACAATCACCGTGCCAAAGGGCTTGTCAGAAACCTTAATATATTTCAAAGGGCGGTGTGGACAAATTGTAAATTAGTTCTAGAGATCTCTAAAAAAGTTGTAAACTGTGATACATGCAGTAATTGGGCTTTTGAAAAAAAAAATTTGTGTGGGAGCCCTTAGTACGTACTGCGTTTACAATCAAGATTCCCGCCCTTTTATTCTCTTTCCCTCCAAAAGTTTGCGATGTAACCGAACCTCTTTTCATAAACATAGGTATAAAACTAATAGTTCCATAGATAGTGATATCCTTAACAACGAGTGAAAACTCAGTGGTGAAATCTAACCAGTGAAACTACATAACATTTTTACGTCACACACGCGCTCGGGTTTGTTCGGGAGTTGTCGGAGTGTTTTCGGTACTGGAGCAATAATTAATTTTTATTTTGAAATAACTTTTGAATTATTGCGAAAAAAATAAAATAAAAATAGTTTTGTTATAAAACTAATATAATTATAATCTTTCCATTTATCACAAAAAAATTTTTTTTTCAAAAGCCCCATTAGTTATTATATGAAAACGAGTGAACGCGTGAAAACCTGTATATACGCAGCTTAATAATAAGATTAGGGACCTCTTTGCTTATAAAATTATCAGTACATTAAGTAAATTGTATGAAGCTTTCATTCGGAATCCAAATAGAAACTATACAAAAGTCATAATACGTAGTAGTAAATCCTTTTAAATAATAATCATTCATTTATTTTATTGACTTCAACAAATGTCAAATGCTAAACAGGATCCAGGGGTCATCGTGTGAAGATGTTAAGAAGATATGTATGTTATTTGTAGGCGAAATGATTTCACAACTCCCTCCTTCCATTACTTAGAGTCCACATATTTGACTCCTGCTGGAATATTTTATACAGAACCTGATTAATTTGCGTAAATGTAATTAAATCAATTACAATTTTGTTGCAGCGTGAATGTAATAGCATGTTGAGAAAATAATTTGATATAGGTATATGCTCAATGTATATGTATCTAATGGCTTATGAAAATCATTTAACACGTTCGAACTTAGCTAAGTTTTGAGATCAGTAACAGCAACTCGCATAAGGGTACACCCTAGATACATGTCATAAAACATTTTCCCTAATGTCGCTTAATGTCATAAAATAATTGTATGTTATGTAGATATGTTATATAGTATAAAGACAATTGTATTTGATCCGTGAACACCTTTAGAAACCGCAGTAATTATGTCATATGGTTGATTTACGCTAGCTAGATTTATGTCAAAGCAAGCCATGCTCTCTACGCAGCACGGACGAGAAGGAACGGTATCAAAACTTCTTTGTATGAAGTAGTCTATGTTGCACCGGGCCGTGTCCGCACCGCGAACTTGACTCTAACAAAGGTTTTCACACCAAGACTCGAGTCAGACGAGTCAAGAACTTGCGCTGACAACAAACTTTACAAATTTACAAATGATACGTACAGGGAAGTATGAACACGTAGCACGGACGGAGCTGTGACAAGGCTCGGACACAGCTCGTGCTCGCCACGGCCCAACGTAATTGGTACTTAATCCGAAGAAACATTTTTAGCTCTTATAACATGCTTATAACTAGCAAATCTTAAGCCCTTACAATATGCTTACAATACATTTTTGTTCTTATTTCAAAATTCGCTTTCTCTGTCGCTACACTGTAGTACCCCCTTATAAGCATGTGTGTGTGTGTGTGTGTATTAGCCTGTAATGTTGGGCAAACGCCTCTCGTCTCACTGAAGATATCAGTACAGTGAGGAGGTTTCAGGCGTAATCACCACGCTTGCCTAATGCGGGTTGGTGATCTCAAACCGAGCCTTGTTTGAAAAGTAGGAAACATGTTTTCGCTCGACCTGGGAATTGAATCCGGGACCTCAGTCTTGGCAGGCGAGTGCACATACCACTAGACCAACGAGGCGAAACATATTATAAAAAAAAATAGAATCTGTTGCAGTACATATATAGTCTTTGTTTTGTTGCAAAAAGAAGGAAGCTTGGCTGATTAAAGCTTCGTTATTAAACCCGAAAACTTTCTTTTACGACTGCGCTCAATCACGTACCATTGCAAAAATACTTCCTTTGTTTATATAATAAAATGTACCGCAAGTTTATGTTTATTAAAATTATTTACATGAGAAACTTTACAGCAATTCTAGCGGTTATCAGGAACATCAATTGATACTAATGTAGATAATATGTAATAAGTAGTTAGTAACACCCAAATAGATAAAAAGAACTTATTTTTTAAACTTGGTAAATAGGTACTTTAACACTTAACCTCTTATGATAAGTGTAAGATAATGTTTTCTTGTAATAGTTTGTAATGAAAAGTTTTCGGGTTCGAATCAAAGTTTATTATGAGTATTTTATAATGAGGTCCGACTGTCTTTGTCCACGGACTAAAGTCCCTTCGTCATCGCAAATCAGACCACAATGCATTAATAGTAAAGATATATTTAAAATGGATATTAATTTTAAACTTCGAAAATCTTACCTCAGCGCCTTATTATCCGACTTTAAGTGCTTAGAATTCAATGAAAACTACGTTTAAAGTCATCTTTATTTCTACGAAATATTGCAAAATCCTTATTGAATAATTTGATTAGTTTTACATATTCAACAAAATTATGTACAATTTTGTTTCCATTAGTGTTCATGCTCTGTACTTTTGTTATGAAAGCTTTTGTAAATATGTATGGACTTACTTCTCCAGCGAATTTGGATGAAAAGTACGCAGGATTATCATCAAAGATATTATAATAAAGTTTCCCAAAAAAGTGTTGAAAGGGTTACAATTTTTGGGTTGTATCTTTAGTATTATTATTTAACATTATCTTTAAGTCCAAGATGGGCTAAACACAGTTATTCTGCTATAAAATACAATGGTTTCATTGTTTTAAGTTTCAATAATACAATGAAACCAAATGTTCCTCGGTGTATTCTCATTCAATTCATTGCTGTAGCAAATATAACCCTTGCCCGGTTTTCCACCTTAAAAAAACATAAAAAATTGGGGCCAAAATTATATGTTTATACAAAACACTTTGCTTACAATGTAGTTTATTTAAAAGAGTGTAAACTTTTCTACCTCTGTTTTCCATAGTGATCTAGCTCTTCATATTTTCATAGTGTCATTTTTTATAACAGGAAACACACCAAAGCAAGTAAACCCATTCATAAGTCATATGCTAGTGCACATATAAAGCTATGTGCATGTATGTGTGTTTGCAAGTGTATCATCGGGATGCGCTTGCTGGGTCGCACGAAGTTCATAGGTAAACATACGGGTATATAAACCCCAGAGCGTGTCACTTAGTACACATTTGTGCAAGCAGACTCTATCCAGGCCCTTGGCTGTTTCAATTTTGAACAAAAAGTGCCAAAATGGTAAGATATTTTTGATTATTTGACTTTCCGAGACATTACTTACATTACTGTTTAGATTTAATAACATCGATGAGTTTTAATTTAAAACTCTTATATTTGGTATTAAAACAAAATGACAAGTATAAATAGTTAATATATAGTAATCAAACGTAAAAACATACATAAAAGGAGGGTTAATTACTTCAGTTGTGTTCATTAATTTAACGCTACATTGAATACACTGACGTGAATGTATAAGTATAAATTCTGAATTTAATCAATCGCATATTTTTTTTCCTCTGAAAGAAATCAGTATTACCACATTAAAAAAAAATTACTGTACCTAATATAAAAACCGCGAAAGATGTAGTACAAATAACTAACTATCTATTTCTGTATTTTGTGGTAGGAAGTTTTTTTACTATTAATATGAGAAAATCTTACTCATATTTATATTAGAAGCGGGGACGCTTTGGGAAGTTTTACATGCGATATACCATGAGAAATTCAGGAAAAAACCAGCTCATAACGTTTCTCATAAATATGGCTAACATAACTTTTTTGAATACAACTGGTAGTTATAGAAAAAAGTACGTTCAAACTAATAAAAACTGACTTGTAAGGTAACAAAAAACCTATTATTAATACTTTTCTATCGTGCTTTTAACAATACAATCGACAGACGATAAATATTGTCATTATTACAGGAAAACTAGTAGCGCCCCGCGGTATTACCCGCGTTGAGCTCATTCCCGTTCGTGGTAAAAAATAACTTAAAACCTATGAATGAATGTGACTATCTATTACAAAAAGGTTATTAGAATCGGATTGTTAGGTTCTGAGATTATCGTGTTCTAAAAAAAAACGAAACAAAAATCAAACTCTTCAGCTTTATTATCTTTCTAATATATTAAATTCTCGTGTCACGTTGTGCGTAATTGAACTCCTCTGAAACGGCTCGACCGATTCTCATAAAATTTTGTGTACATATCGGGTAGGCCTGAGAATCGGACAACGTCTATTTTTCATCCCGAAATTCCTGCGGGAACGGGTACCGTGGTTGAACTCCTCTGAAACGGCTCGACCGATTCTCATGAAATTTTGTGTGCATATCGGGTAGGTCTGAAAATCGGACAACATTTATTTTTCATCCTGAAATTCCCGCGGGAACGGGTATAAAGCGTTTGAAACCGCGGGGCGCAGCTAGTATTAGTATAGATATGCAGATAAATGATTGCCGTTATGTTAATCCACAGAGGCGAAAAGTCAAACGTGCACTTAAATAGGAGCGCAGTGCAGTTTCAGAATTAAACAGATGGCTATCGGTCACGAAACCTTTCTTTCCTCGTAGTAACAAATGTCTTGCACAGAACCATGCGCGGAGATGAGCAGAATTGTTTAAATTTATATTCGTTATATGTTTCGGTAAATTGGGTTCGTGCTAGTATAGTTAATTATAGGGGATATATTTCATTATAGGTATGTGGTAGGTAATATGCGTAAATAGGTCGTAGCTCATCAGAAAAAATATTCCGTGCCACAACTTTTTGCAAAGTTTTATTTTGTTTATTTAAAGAAATATAATGTTAATAAACGCAACATAATTTTACGAAATATAATCTTAATAGCAGCACCGCGTGATTTTACCCGCGTTCCCGTGGGAGTTTCGGGGTGCAAAATAACATAAAGTTGGACAAACAAACAAAAAATTAAACTCTTGAGCTTTTTATACTTGTATAGACGGAATCATTGATCGGTTTTTAAATGAAAATAATAGTATATTACAGTACCTAAGGAAATTTAAAAATCATATTAGTTACAAATTTTCCTTTATACTATTGTCGTTTTGAATATTTCCAACCGTAAAAAAACAAAGTGAAGTCAATGTTTAAACAAAAGTAAAGTTAAATATCGAAATATTCAACTGGGTAGTTAAATAAAGAAAAATCTACGCAAATAATGCATTTAAAGTTAAACACACAACATGCATTGTGCAGTATATTGAAGTTTCGTACTCGGAGCTTTTATTTGAGTTTTGCAATCGTCACCGAAATGCAAAAAGCTCGCATTATGCACTCGTCGCAATCTCTTTGAGATGAACAAAAGAACTCGAGAAAGGTATTATCAAGCTGATTAGACCTATTCACATGAAGAGTGTGAAATCAACCGCAATGATAGTCACTGTACGATATTTCCGAAGCTTAGCTTATTACAAGCTGAAAATTAGTATCGAATGACTGTGTAGTTTCATTTCACAATCTATTCAAAAGCTTTTGTATTACTTGAAAGGCTTTCAAGTAATACTTATAGTAATATAATTCACATAACTACAGTATATTTTTTCTTACGGAATGTAAAATATTATGGCCGATTGTCCATCCAAACATAATAAATTTTATAGAGGGAAATGGTTTATAGATTTCATTCCATTTTTATCTCATTTCAGAAGGCTTCCGCTATAGAAAGATTTTAGTATGGTAGGAAAATCAGTCAAATTACTACATACTTATATATCCTATAAAAAAAATAGACTATATTATATGGTTTTATTATTAACTCGCAGCGCCCCACGGTTTAACCTGCGTTGTGCCCGTTCCCATGGAAATTCGGGAATTTGTGTAAATATAAACCTTTCTCTTGAATCACCCTACCAATTAAAAAAACCGCATCAAAATCCATTGCGTATAGTTTTAATAATCTAAGCATACTTAGGACAGACAGCGGAAATCGACTTTGTGTTATACTATGTAGTGAAAAGTAAGTAACTAAGTATATATCTACCTGATGTAATCTTCGATTTTGCTTCATAACAGATAAAGGTCCTTCGTGATTTCCGAAATAGGCATAGAAGTCAGGAGTTCAATTTGTCTGACGTAATTCCTAACTTGTTTTATATTTGAAATTGTCAACCGGTTTGATAAGTGCTAGTTAGATCTTACAAAAAACGAGATTTATGTGTTAGGTAGAGATGAGTTATGTACGCATCTAAGTAATTCTGAATATTTTTTTATTTAAAAAGTATACCTATCATATTGTTTGTATCTAGATACAGTTCAGCGACATATCGTCCTCAATTAGAATTTTCACGGTACTTTTTCACTTTTTCGTGGGTGCTTTTTATAGTGTCCAAAGAATAATAATACAAGGATTGCAGGCAACATTATGTATATTACCAAAATGCTATTATATGTACATTTTAAACAATACATCTCTACATCGGCAGTGTATGCCAATTTGCACTTTGATACTTACCGTATAGACATTAGTCTGTATGTATACAAATGTCATCAAATATTGTCGACGTTATACGAGTACAACAAAAGTTTTTTATACTGGTTTCTTAGATTTCAGCGGTCCCTTTAAAGGAGCCTAAACATGGGATAAAAATGTAAAATAAAATTATAGAAACGTAGTTTCAATTGAAAAAAGTGTTTAATTCAATCAACAAAGATATTTTTCTTGAAATCAACTTTCGTTGTGTTAATAGATAAAATATGAAAGTTTAAACATCACCATGTTTAAATGCAAGTGGTTTGAGTCAGTTAAGGCAGAGTGCATATAAATCAACATATGCGGTTAGTTACAACACGCGGCTCCTATACGAACCTACTTCATTGTTCGCGATGAAAGTGGGTAGTTATTGACTGAGATCTATTGAGGACATATGCGTTTCCGCGTCTTGATTTAACTTTATCTATGTACCAAATCATAAAATTATCTATATAAGATTATCTGCTAGAATCATTGTGAAGCAAAATTTTAAAAGTAATTTTTCTTGTTTTGTGTTTTCAGATCTCATTATATTTGGTACTGTTTCTGGCGGCAACAGTTCTAGCGCAATCAACGGAACCGATACCCATCATACGACAAGAGTTCGAGGGACCTAATGTAGACGGGTCTTATAGTTGGCTGTGAGTAATTTACATCCAGTTCGGAATTAATAAAGGCCACTTGATATTAGTTAAATTCGTTAAGTAGAGCTTGATGAACTCTACCAAAGCTTTAACAGGGTAAAGTACTAAGAAGAAGTTATGTTAGGAACACACATATCTATAATGTGAAGACCTCTGAAGTAAACAAATAATTCTAATAACTAAAGAAAATGAAACTTGTCCTTTTGAAATCGAAAGAAGGTTTTTAACAAAAAATTGATTCTACCAAAAATAATCCATGATTACTTTATTACAAATTGTCTACGAAATTTTAGCAAGTTTATAAACGAACGCCTGAACAAGCGCACACACACAACACAACGCGGACACGTCTACCAATGTAATTGCTATTCAAAAACAATATCAGACTAAAAATAAACAAGACTACCTATGAAACAATAAAGTTGGACTTACTTATTTTAATCCCACCTATTCATTCCCTTATCACCTTAATTATTCATATTCTATTGTTTGATTTCAGTTATGAGACGGGCAACGAAATCAATGCCGAAGAGTCAGGGTCCGTGAAGAACTTTGGTAAAGGAGAAGGGGAAGAGATTCAAGTAGCTGAAGGCAAGTTTAGCTACAAAGCGCCTGATGGAACGCTCATAGCACTGTCCTACATCGCAGACGAGAACGGCTTCCAACCTCAGGTACTGTCCTTTCCATAGCTTTTATTTCTTCAATATATTCTCACTTATGTCATATGTACGAACACTGTCAATCACGAATGTCAAAGTCAATCAATCAATCCATACAATTTTGATGGTGAGTTGTTAAATTATGAAAGTAACACCTAATTTGGATAATGTTTGAGTGTTTAGGGGAAAGTCTCTTTTTACTGCCTCTATCTGTATTTCCACTAACTACCAAGTTTTAAAACAGACATTTATGGTTATTTTACGAATACTTTGATATTATTTACTAATGGAACCTTCATAAACTGAAGCGATTGGGGGCTACTCATTTAAATGATACATATAAATCATCTTCCTATTCCTTTATTTCCATATTGGCATAAAGTAAAAAGGATTGATAATAATTGATCGGATAATGTGAAAACGCTCTAAGAGCGTTTCCACATTATCCGGTCCGATATCGGTGTCGGACGCCGATCCGATATCGGGGTAAGTCAAATGTATGAAATATGTTCCGATATCGGGCCGGACAATATGAAAGATAGGTACTTATTTCATACATTTTACTTAACCCCGATATCGGATCGGCGTCCGACACCGATATCGGGGTAAGTCAGAGCGTTTCCACATTATCCGATCCGATATCGGTGTCGGACGCCGATCCGATATCGGGGTAAGTCAAATGTATGAAATATGTACCTGTCTTTCACATTGTCCGGCCCGATATCGGAACATATTTCATACATTTGACTTACCCCGATATCGGATCGGCGTCCGATACCGATATCGGATCGGATAATGTGAAACCGCTCTTAAATGTATGAAATATGTTCCGATATCGGGCTGGACAATATGAAAGACAGGTACTTATTTCATACATTTTACTTAACCCCGATATCGGTATCGGACGCCGATCCGATATCGGGGTAAGTAAAATGTATGAAATATGTACCTGTCTTTCACATTGTCCGGCCCGATATCGGATATCGGAGCCGACACCGATATATCGGCGGCACCATCGGACGCCCGTGAGCCATCGGACGATAATGTTTGCATGTGTGCTATACGTGTATCTAAATTGTCTCTGTGTGCGTAGAGCCCGATGTGCGGCGGTAATTTTAAGCTTGTTTACTAGTTTGGTTGTCATCATGGCGTCGTCATCATTTAAATATGATATAATTACTTTAATCGAACTGGTAGAATACAGACCTTGCTTGTGGGATAAAACTCACGAGGAATATAAAAATAAAATACTTCGAGACAATTGGCGCGAAGTATGTGAATATCTTGAAGAGGGATACGAAGTCTTAAATCAGGATGAGAAAAAAAATCGAGTGTATGGTCAACCTGACCAATGTGATGATGTGCTGCCCACTATACATGTACAGTGTTGACCACCAGCCAACAAACGATAATGATAGAAAACAATGATTTAAAAACAAACATGAAAATAGTAAACTTACCTTAATGTCACAGCCAGCATTTCTTTAGGCCCCACAGCCATTCGAAAATGTGTGTCTTGTTTCTTGATACTGTTTGTGAGATGAATTAGCAAATAATTGAATGTGGATTCACTCATACGAAAGTAATTAAAAAACTTTCTAGGTGCGTTTTGTAGCTTGCTAAAAATAGTATAAAATGCTCCCTCTGAATATCTAGCTTCCACAATGGGATGTATCCAATACTGTCTGTGGACAGATCTTTTTTTGCGTCTCAAATATAATAGATACAGCAAATAAAGTTTTCTATTATAGTCTGCCATGATGACCTGCCCGCACTAAGCTATCGAGCAAATGGCCGTATCGGAACGATTTTATCGGAAATATGTGAAAATAGCACATGGTGTCTATCGGCTATCGGATATCGGCTATCGGCGTCCGACACCGATATCGGATCGGATAATGTGGAAACGCTCTAATGAGTGCAAATCGTGTGAGTTTAAAAAGTATTTTGACATATTCGTAAAGAAAAGAGGAATATCCACAAAGGTTATATTTGTATATCTTTACTATGCCTGTAATTAAATAAAGGTTGCATTGCGATTGACGTCTATGATTAAAATGGGCACTGAAAAGCTACCTTTTTAAATTTAAGTATCTATAGTTTATATTTCATATTTTAAACTGATATTGAAATTGGCGATGTGACATTCTGTGACAAAACACTAGTTTGAAGTAAAGTCATTTATAGGGCGTGTTATATGCCAACAATACTTTAATATATTATGGACTATGCTAGGAACGTATAAAGAAAACCAGACGATTATATTCTACTTTGCTCACAACCCCTATGTTGTTATTTCATGTCTTATGTCAGTTACTTCCATCAAAGTTAGGCAAAGATATATTATTTCTGGTGAAATGATCCTAGTCACAATCGTTTATTGGGAAATATTCTATACTATATAATATACTAATAATCTTACCACAGGTTAAATATTGAAAAACTAACTACAAAGTTTATATTTATTATTGGTGCAATCGTCGTATGATATGGGCAAAAAGCTGTGTATAGAATAGTCACATATTATGTAACGTTATAACAAACGTAGGTATATTACGTTGAGCTATATTTGGCATCAATTTATAGGGACATAAATATTTCATTTCAACATAAGAGAATACGACCAGTGACATGTTCGATTACACACTTGTCGCAGAAAATTGATGAGGTAATTTTAGTATAGGAGTGCTAAATTATATAATTATAAACAAATTTCAAGATAGTCGGGTAATTGGTCTTTTGCGCAAAAAGTTTAAGTTATTTCCTAGCCAAAGATAAGTTAAATAGAACCTATAGTCATGTCATTGCATTTTAATTGTCATAAAACATAACATCGACGAAACTAATGAGTAATGTCCGAATAAATCAACTGTTACATAATGTTTGTGGTAAGTTTAGTATGTTAGTTTTTTATATTTAATCCTAGAGTTGCACTTCTTACCTATAGCTTAAATTGAATCCAGTTACATACAACGAAAACTTTTAAAACCCTGACATACATCGTTTATAGACTTTGGGTAACTCTACAAAATTAATTTTAGGCAATATCGTCTGGGTATTATTATAAAAACTGTTCACGCACGTTATTTAATATGCAAGGTGTAAAATTAGAGACATGAGTTCGCACAGACGTAGAGGAGAACCATAATTTTGAGACGAGAAGGTTATCCGTGCCATCAACAATATTTAATGCGCGCGGCGTCTACAAAAATACCACTTACGGTCTTATAAAGGCTTTGCGATAAAAGAGCGGTTTCATACATGTTGTACCGAGAACACATTTTGACTCACACTTGATTCATGAAAATGTAATTGCGTAAAGAAATAAACACCCACCTGGTGGAGCGGTGAACTCAGTCTAGTTGGCTAACGTGTATACGAAATGTCACTTAAAATATCAACCGAAGACCTGTGACCTCTTTTAAGAAGTTGGAAATTGATTTTCCTCAACAACTTTTATATTAAATTAGCAATGTAACAAACTATTGTGCATTAGACTTAATAACTATCATCTCTCTGTATTGCAAAGATCGTGTAATTAATATTCAAACATAGTTTTAACCGCAATTTGATAATCGAGTTATATGGTGACTTGAATAATTTGTAACAAAATTTAGGTTTAGTATAATTAATCATCATCTCAAGTTATGAGAAAAATGTTACATTTGAGATTGTTTTGACCTTCGAGACGATTTTATGGATCAAAGAATGAGGACACGAATGAATATAGTTGGGCGTATTTGAACTTGCCATTTAGATATATACATATTATTTTGTTTTTATAGAAGTCAATAAAATCACAATAGTTGAATTTATGGCCTTTTACTATTTGTGATTTTCGTTTATATAGTGTTATAATATAATATATAATGTTTTAAATTAAAACTTACGAAATCTACTAACAATAATCATTTAAGTAAAGATTTCGAGAAATGCGTTTACGTCAGTAATCTTTTCAGTTTCATGATTGATTGTGACAGTTTCCGTATTGTAACTTGATACCACTTATTTTCTTGAAAACCTTGAAATTGTTCAACGTGTATATTCGAATTAACTGCGTCGTTTGTACGTGCAGTGCATGGCAGATGCTCTCGTAAGATATATCAAAAAGTCATTTTTGTGTGATGCCCCTGGTTTTAACAGTATAAAATTTACCTTATTTTACTGATATTATCCTTGGAAATGAGTTGACAACCGCAAATACGAAAATCTTGATTAAATCTTACAAGTCCATCTAATCATTTAACAGTGCCATTTTTATGACAAATCCAAACTTTGTAAAATTATTTTAACCTTACACTGTTGATACAAATACAAATATTGCTAAAATGTAACTTTAATGTAGCTCATCATAATGAGATGTTAATTAAATTTCTCTATTCTTAAACAGTACCTATTTGGAAAGTGTTAATTGGTGGTGGCATATTACATGAATCCACGTTAACCGCAAGTTAACCACAAGTTTTTATAAGTTTTGAAATAACAAATAAACTCTAAGGTGCCTTATATGATATTGACCTGTAAAAGTCTGCAAGAACAGACACAGAAATCTTTGTCTTTTCTCTGATGCATATAAAACTATCCACACCAAGATAAGGAAACAGGATCATTAACGTGAAATTAGCACTTTTCATGGAACAGAGTAGTTGTTCACGGAACGATTATATCACAAAAGTTATCTTTTTGACGTATCTTATTCAACGATTACAAAATTAGCTTTAAATTACGTTTTTCACTTTTTAGCCTTAATGTTATGATACTTTAGATTTATTAGACTTATCATTCTGTTTCACGTTAAAGGAGATTAGTTCGCCCCAAGAACATATTACACGTTTATACATGTCATATCACATATCCATACGTTCAATTCTTTTCCAGGGTGACCATCTTCCAACACCGCCTCCGATTCCGCCAGCAATCCTGAAAGCTTTGGAATATTTGAAAACTTTACCTCCAAGTCAAGAAGGATCCAACAACCAGCCGCAAGCAGCTCCTTTTAATAAACCAAGACCGAGGTTTTAACTAAATATTTCCATAGTTTAAGATACCAACATGTACTTTATCAATGTACTTATAGTCGGCTTCGTATCGTGTAAATAAGTGAACTTCATGAATATTATATCAATATACTCATTTTAGCAACGTGGTATAGAATTAAACGTATAAACAACTGTATTTTAGTTTTAAGTAAATGAAGATTCAATTATTGTTGACTGCATAAGAATTATGTTCGTAATATTAAATAAATAATTATCACAAATCGATGTATTTACTGGTGATTGAAACCGCTAACTTCCTAGTTCCAAATTTTCTGATCAAAATTAAAAATATAAAACATAACATTTAATAAACATCTTGAATAACATTTCAAAGATTACATTAATCAGTTTTATTTCAATGATATATCTAATAAAATTCAAGATCATTAACAGATCTAGATTTGAAATGTCACCTAATATTAAATGGTTGTGCTCCATATTTCAACATGCATGAGAATTAAATCGAAATGGACACGTCTTCAATGCGTTTGCCAACCGAAGTTGCACAATACTATAAGTTTTATAGAATATAGAAAATGGTATTAATCTGTTCATGTCATAACAGATCCGTTCCATAAATATCGATATTCGCGAAGAAGGTTGATCTGATATAACGATATATTATACAGGACGAAATATGAATTTGATAAGTCTTTGTCGACAATCGAAGGTTAAGTGTGAAATATGTAGCAGCCAGCTTTATTAGTGGAAAACCGAAAAAGTAAAAAGTCGAGAAAAGTTCGTTGGTTTACCCCTAAATATTTTGGATAGAGTTTAAGTATCTTTTAAATAAAAAAATAGGTACATAATAATGTTCGTTATGAATTTATTAAATATTTCTAAATAAGGCAAATAATAAATACCCATGATTTCCAAGGTTTAGTTTTATTATATTACCAATAAAATATTTTATTTCATCCAATTATAACGATGATTTATGATTTTATAAGATATCCGGACACTTTAGAAGTTTTAACTACCTAATATGCAATATTAAGATACAAGTAAGTTGTCTATTAAGCATTTATACCAATATAAATAGGTTAGTGAACTACCATGGTGCTGGAGTTTTTTGATGGCCTAGAGGACTCCAACATGTTCCAACAGGTATAATTTATATGAATTATAAGTAGGAATTACAAGTATGTACTTATGGTACGCATCCCATAAACCATACCGTAATCTAAGTCTCAGACCGTAATATCCTTAATCTTCACATAGTGTATCAATTTAATTTCCTGCTTACTACGCAAGTAATGCCCGTAAATCTTAGAATATATTTCATTCCAAGTGTATCTCACAGAGATCTATCATAATCAGCATAAGGTAAAGCGTATGAACTTGATTGCGATATTAACATGTGTTATGAACATTATGTGGCGTAACGGAAATAATGAGTAGAACTGATAATATGATCTTTAAACATTGCACGAGATAACTCTTATGAAATGAGCACGAAGAAAACAAAAGTAAACCACAATGTCAGGATCGTAAGTTTAATAGATATAAATTGATGAGCATACTCGTATACTTGATAATATTTGTAGGTTTGTAATTTTTGTTAGATTCTGTAAGCACATGCTTGAACTTGAAAGCTTAATTTTCATAGAGTTTACAAGAGAGGTTTGGGTTTGGGGCTCCTATGGGATACAAATCGTTTTTCAAGCTCCATATCTCGAAAGTATATTCATAAACGAATGTGCACATTGCTAAGAATAAAACCTCTTTAAGTCCATTGTTGATATTTCTAAACATGTTGATTTACGGGGAACAAATTGCTAATTAAAATATGAATTCAGTATGTATTATTGATGTTAATTAATTATATTATTCGAAGGTGAACGATGGTCGCGCCCCTAGAGTATTAATAACACTGAGTAAACTTACAAATTCACCTATCGCGAATAATTTATAATTATTAGAATTAAGTACATAATAGATTTAATAAATTAAGTGACGTGAAAATAGCTGCAGGCAGGTAAAATTAAATTTACTGCGATGCAAAGATTTTGAGATTATCCAGTGAACTACCTACAATTTTGACTTTATATTATATAATATAATAAAATATACGGACAAATTCACACACGGTTAATCAGACCCAAACTAAACTCTAAGCTTGTATTATGGAATCTAACTAACTGATACGACTACATATAAATACACAAATACTTTATAAGAATATATAATTGACCATAATCTCATGATAGAAGAACTTTGATAATTTGGGCCACCATTGCCCGTTTTCATTTAAAAATCATTAGTTTGTTGCACACTGAAACGATAGCTGAAACTTTATTTTAGAATTCATTTACAAAATTCGGAAACAAATAAAAATGATTGTTTGAATTACGAATACGAGTAATAATGCATCGTGTAACATCCGTATAATTAAGATCATATTTTATACAAAACATGACGCGGAATCAATCATCAGTATACCTTACAGCACTTTGACCTTTTGAGTTATAGAAAAATATAAATTGCCATAATGCTTTGTCTTAGGTTGGGTTAACTATAAGGAACTTCGACACTAAATTAGTAGTTAAAGTTAATGACTTGATTGAAACTTATCTTCTGTCTAAAATACTGTGATTCCTATAGGTATTTACTTGATCAAAATATGTTTTTATTGACGAAATATCATAGACTATGAATAATGTCATGATGTGGCAATAAAACAAAGCATGTTTTTTTTTATTTAACGATATCAATTTAATTTTTGTAATTGATGCGTTTTATTTCCAAGGTTGAAAAATTGCGTATTTAGTTTTATAATAAATAGGAGGAATCTGTAAAACTAAGAATAAACATGTGTGTCATGTTTTTATTATATCTTTTACTAGCAGCGCCCCGCGGTTTTACCCTCGTTGTACCCGTTCCTCTAATAACTTTGGGAGGAATAATAGCCTATAACCTTCCTGTTGAATGTGGCTATCTATTAAAAAACACTTTATGGCATTAGTATAAACATTACGACTACATAGATCAGAAACAATTCAATGTAGAAAATAAGCATTAAAAGACATCAACGCGTCAGTGTCGTAGTCGTCTATATATTTATTTTATCATGCAAGACCTTAACACATTTTCGAAATGAATTTAATTATATATGTGACAAATTGGTATAATAAAAAGTACGAATATATGCTAATGCTCTTATAATTTTTTGTATTAACTTGAGGTAAAATACTGATGATTTTAGGAGACAATAAAATGAAAAATAAATAGCATATCTTAACTACAAATCCTAAAGGGAACCTATTACTAACACACATTACACATCTACACCTATTGTTTCGCCCTCAGTTCTATAAGTGACCGGATGAAAATCCATTTAAATGCCAGAAATCAGTCGTAGCAACTGAACTTAGGTGAAAAGAGGTGATATTTTCGTTGCATATGTGTACAAATACGATCAAGCAAACTGCATCAGTTCGGTATGATCTGAATGGCCTATAACCTTAATGATTTTTTTAAATATTGGATATATATACTTTATGGTAACCAGTAATTACCAATAACTAGACTCGTAAATCTGACGTGATGGCTGTTCCTTACAAAAGACATCAACGCATCCCGTGACAATTTTCCATTTTTTTTGTTACTGACGTCTCGACGTTTCATAGTGACATGACATCTTCAAAATGGTTTTATTATTTATGAATTTTAGTTTGGGATTAGTAATATTGTAATTCAGATAATAAAATGATGAAATATGTTATATGGTAGTAAGCATCTAATTTCTCATTTTCAAAAAAGGACCATGTTTTTGCCTTTCGTAATATCCCAACAGTCAGGTATGTTAAAGAGTATAAAATTAACTTGTCTCAATATTTGGTTTCAAATTAGTAATAAAACAGTAATATCATTTTACTATATTCCATTGTGACACGCACTTTGACCTTGACTAAAGTATGGAATGCATTCTCAGATATGTCTCAGTGATTGAAACTAATATATGACAGCCCGTGACATTTCTGGCTTAAAAATCAGAAGATGTTAATTTTATTGTATGAATATGCAAATAGTCATCCAAATATGGTTTAATATCATTTTTATAAAGATAATCCCAAAATCCGTAGACTAAGGAAAATTAGATAATAAACAAAACACCAAGTTTGCTGTGCACTTTACCATATTTGCAATCTTGTCAACTTATTTGTATATTCATTTCTTCAACAAGCTTTATTGAAGTGTCGCTCTGTCATTAATTTTGCTAAGACTTCACATTGACAAGGCAGGCAGATTACTTTGATGTACGAGTACACCTCACAATAGAACCAGTGATGTTATCTGTTACCTAATTATTAGAACAGCGTCGAGCTTCTGACATCGTTTGTCTAGGCGATGTTAGCTTATTGCGATTGTCAAGCAACGTGCTGCTCGCCACCTACTTGGATGGGTGGCCGATAGTGGCATTTCTATCTGAGCGCTACTGTGCTTCGAAGGGTACGTAAAATTGTCGGTCGCGGTTGTTTGAATCGGTAGACCATGTCGGAGGCCTTTAGGCGGTCCAAAAATCCGATACCAGAGTTGGTCACTAGCCTAGTTGAACTTACTTAACTGTGAGCATAACAAAAACTATATTAAAACACTAATATTTAAGCACCATAACAATGCAAAACTAACAAATGTAAAAGTAGCTCTATGACAGTTAATTATCTGCATATTAACGTTATACTTCACTAAAGTATGTAAATAATTACAGATTAGTATGAATTCATTTACGTCAATTAACATGATTGGTTCTTCCTCAAAGATTAATATACATCTAAAAAAATCATCTTAAAAAAATCCGACAAATTGATAAACTCCTATTTTTTGTAGTCAGTTAAAAATATACAATCATACAAAACAAACTATGATATATTTCTATATTACAAAAATTTTTTATATATTGCCTACAGTCAAAATATTGTAATTACCTACTTATATGCCCTAATGACCTAAAATAGATCTGCACCCAATAATCTTGTACACATGATATGAGGTTTTAATAAACATAAATAATGTAATTATCTTGACCGTTCGTAAATTGATTGTTTAAATGATCCGTTTAAGTGAAGTGCAGCATGCGCTTTGCATACGTGACGTAGAATATTTTAGACAACGCTCGCCGCTGAGTTTGCGCTTTGCGATACTCCAATTTCACGAGGTGCGGCGCACACCTTGTATATAAGCTGCGGCGTGCGATCTGAAAAATCATTCCCGCTCATCCAACGGAGATCAACACATCTACCTTCTATCTATCAACTTAAATAAAACCATGAAATCGGTAAGTGATCTTTAACAATGCAACTCAAATTCGATAACACATTCAGGTCAATACATTTTGCTAAACAATATTTAACAAATAAATTGTCATGTAAGCCAAATAAAATATTTATCCTTTGATTATTCATAATTTAATTAAACGTTGACATTAGTATGAACTATTACTCAACTGATAAAAGCAAACTAGCATAGATTGTATCTTTAATTAAAAGTTTGCACAGACCATAAATTCTGATATCTTATCTATTTTAGTCATTTAATTAATTAAAGAGGTCAGTAGGTAAACGCATGTATGAAATAAAAGTCCATATTGGAAAGTATTTTTAATATTAAATTAATCGTTTCACCGTCTTAATTTTGCTTAGTTTATCTAACATCCGTCATGTTAACGCGTCATCTGTCATGTAAATCATAAGATTTATACAAAAGCGTGTCAAAGAAAAAACATAAATTCACGGCATAATAAAATGCTTCACCTATCTTTTGGTGACATTAATGAAGTGTTAAAACAAGACAATACCATAAATAAGGTGACGCAATATGTCAAGGTTGAGAAGAATGCGACCGGAGAGATTCTTGTCTTTACTACTTAATTGGTTACGAAAGTGGAACCACCGTAGATCACACCATTTCACGCAGCAGACGTGTGAGCTTTATAATGTTAATGACCGGATTTTGAAACGATAAACGAATCAATGTTACAAAACTGCGGTCAATTTCATAAACAGATTTAGTATGACAAAGGTCAATCTTAATCTGTATTAATTTTACTTTTGAACTATTTGTCAAAATTTCATAATATATTTGTAAGCATATGATTAATAAATTAGCGACGAAATGTTTGTTTCCAATAAAACGATAAAGCCGTTAAAGAGAGCAGATTAGTTGCGTCACATATAGTACCTACACTTCCGATAAAAGCCTACTAAAATACTTCAAACATGTAAAAATAGTGACTCTGAATAGCCTCTTTAACATAACTAGTTTGTAACAAGCATCTGTCCTAACTCTATCTTTCTTTACAGTTCGTAGTTCTGTCAGCCCTTGTGGCCATCTCCTGCGCCGCTCCGCAGTTCGCTCCTCAATACCAACAGCAGTACTCGCCGCAAAATGTCATCCCCATAGTCAGACAGAGTCAGGAGGTCAATTTCGACGGATCTTATCAATACAGGTAAAACAGGACAAAAACTACAAAGTACTCGTAATAGTAATTCCTGGAATCAAAAAAGATGAAACTTGGTATGGGCAACTATATTTTTCCATGTAGGATAGAGTCTGTTTAAAAACTCAAAGCAAACATTAAAAGTTTGTCTGAAGGCCAAATTTAGGCCCGCTCTTTTGTATGCAAATTCATATTAAAATTTATATTTATGGCCTAAAATTATGAGCATTTAAAATGATTGAAATGTTTTACAAAAACCTTATAATATTGTTTGCAATGTTTGATTTTTTTACCATTTGCAATGTTTAGAATGCTACTTTTCTATCAAGGATATTTCGTCATGCAAATCATCACACACTGTGGAGAAATTAAGTACAAAACATCATTAACATGAAAGATAGGCATATGTAAATGTCAAGTAAACAATAAAACACATATTTGTTGGATGCCTAGCGCATAATATTCATAATTTATTGATGCGGTTGCAAGCTCCCAGCCAAGCCCTAATTACGCAACACATTAGCTTCGATGCACTTCAGAGTGTTATATTCAATGACTCACCCGTAATCTAGGATAAACCATATAATTTGATTAAATCTTACGCAAATTATACGCATATAACTCACATTCAATGAATATTCTCATATGCATGAGAATCTGTCAAAGTCAACCAATTATCCCATAGTGTGAACTGACATTTGATTAACCGTTTCGGTTTAATTTAACATTAAGTTTAATAAAGTAACATGGCGTCATTTTAGTTTACACGCAAACATATTACCATAATACATTTAAAGGACATTCATAGACAAGCCGTTTGAGTAAATTCAATCTTTGCATATCACATAATGCGGTAATTTATGATAATGTTACACATGTACCGGTAACTGAAATAGCTAAGTTTCGTAACACCTTTGTGCAGTATGCGGTAGGTAAGGCAGAAACAAAAGATTCCCGGTGCAAAGATTGACAATGCATCATGATTGCACGACCTGAAACCGTTTTGGTGGAACCTCTCATTAAATTTGGTATTTTGAAGGAGTTGGCGAGATAGAGAGCTGTAATATTCTCGTTATAAGCGCATGTGATTTATGGAACCTTTACTTGATATAACAAGGGCGATAAACTTGCATAACGAACTGATGTGTGGTCTGCATGTTAGATACTATGCAATGACGAGCTGTCTGTTGTATTGATTAATGTTGGTTATTATAATGATTAATATGGCTTGGTTTGGTTAGTTACGAAACTGGCAACGGCATCGCGGCGCAAGAGCAGGGATACCTGAAGAACGCTGGCAACAAGGACACGGAGGCGCAGGTCGCTCAGGGCTCCTACACCTACACCTCGCCTGAGGGCATCCCCATCTCTCTATCTTACGTTGCTGACGAGAACGGTAAGCAAACTATAAAATCAATAAAATAAATGAATACTCTTTAGTTCCACTTATATTCCAGTAAATTAATAAACCTGAACCTCATACTGTAGTCAGATGTTGTCAAACTTTATCAGAGATCAGAAAGCCTTTCTCCAGATTAGACGCTTTAGCTTTGGTCTTCATACTTTAAACGATAGGCAAATTTCTATGAAATCAGAATACTTGCGTTATTCTGCGACTCTATGTTCAATTATATTTTTTATTTTCAACCAACCTTAATAATCTTATGTTTTGTCGACAGGTTTCCGTCCCGAGGGTGCTCACCTCCCCACCCCTCCCCCCATCCCTGAGGCTATCCTCCGCTCTCTGCAGTACATCGCCGCTAACCCTCAGCCTCAGTACCAGCAGCAAGGCTTCCAACAACAACCCCAACCCCAACCCTTCCAACAACCCTTCAGAGGCTAAACCCTACTCTCACCCGATCTGACCAACACTAGTTATAAGCACATAACAACGTTACCTGTGATTTATTTTTATAATTATTGATGACAAATATAATTACTTTGTAAAATTATTTAAACGAATGTTTTATGTTTTTTTTTTTAACTTATCCTTACATTTACTAATGGAAAGATGATAGACGATAACGTAAGCACGGCCATAGAATAAATATACGTACAATTATGTATGTACTTACATTAAACAATAATAATAACAGACTTAAACAATAACTTACCAGTTAATTGTTAGATAGATGTTTTTATTAATTAAAATATGTAATTGTATCACTTAAAAACTAAACATGTTGATTATGAAGCTTGTGGCTCTCTATTACTTAGATCAAGCAATAGATTTATAGTTAATCATCTAGGCGTTACTTAACATGTATATGGTGAGATATAATTTTGCATCCATTTCCTTCTGAATTTCTGGAAAAGAAGCATTCTCATGAATTCCTTCATCCTGGATATAGTTATCGAATACACAAATTATTATTATGGTAAATAATATTTGAACAAACAAATACGTCTACATAGCTGTTTATTACATTTTTTTTAACATTATTGTTCCACTGCTAGGCAAAGATCTTCCTTAAGCATTGTCATCGCTCCCTGTCTTTAGCGCGAAAAATTATATTATGTAGATAAAGAACTATATAATATATACGAGTATGTTACTTTTTTCTTCCTTTGCGCTATAGTTCTTGCAGTACCCATTGACATGAGAAGTATTTTTTTCATAGCCGTATACAAAGGTTAATATTAGAAGTTAAGAAAAAATAAAAGTTGAAAGTTAATTTGCCTATTTTCTTTTTATTTATAAGTAAAAACCTTTGAGTACACACATTGGTAGTTTAACAACTGACAAAAGTTTCATTAAACCTTTTTTAAAACTTCATGAAGTTAGTACATGTTGATCATTCATCAGATTTTTTCAAGATCAATAGAAGAAAGAGTTATCACGCAAGAATATAATTCCTAGTATTACTACGGCCAACTTTCACGGGTACCCTTGGACTAACAAACGTATTTTTGTTAAGTCATTAACTGTCCAAAATAACAGGCGTTTATTCCTATCGCACTTCCTTGAACTTTTTATTTTCACGAGTTTTAGCAAATAATTATTTCATTTTTAAAAAGGCTGTGGCCCTACCGTTAAAAAAATATACTTGACGTACTTAATATTGTTTTTCCTATTTTTGCGGAGAGATGAGGAAAGGGTCTGGGTTCTGATTGAAAGACTAAAAAAGATGATGGTGACGATGGAAATCTTTAACATTTGCCAATGAGTTTTACTGCCGACTTCACAGACTCCGTTAAATTGGCTGTTAATTAAATGACGTTATTTTTCATACATGACATGTCAAAATCACTCATTTAATGTCTAGTCTAGGGAAGCATTTGACGGCTCTGAGTACGGGCGATAATGATAAAATTAGTTTCGTTCTACTACTTCTCTCCAGTTGTATATAATTATAGACTATTCGCTAAGTGTGCAAATAATTAAACAATTTTTTTATGAAAGTTTTGAGTTACCTATGTAATATTTCATTTTTATACATATATTGTGTGTGTATTTCATACAGTATTGTAAGTTAACCTAATTCAAAATTTCAATTTTTATTACTCGTAATAAAAGCGCCATCTACGTTATGACAAGGAAAGCTTTTAACTCTAAAGTTATAATACTATGCGCACGCGCTTTATGTTAATTGGTTTCAATATGATGCTAGCAAGATGGCGTTGGGTAGACTTTAGTATAATCTTGCTTATTCAAAACAACTCCTTGTACAAAGTTGATAGCAAATCTTGTGATTTCGTTTTTCTCCTAACTTATTAGGTTCCGTTTGGAAACACGGAATAATGAAGAATTTGCTCATGCTTTTATTTTAGCAGTCATAGTAATTCACATGGCCGTAGCTTCCACAGCTATAACCACTAAGTTATATACTATAGCTAAATAGTAGAGGTAAACACTTGTAAGACAATATCTTGCTTATAATTTCATAAATAATTCTATATAAAGCTCGAAATTACTTTACAGCATTCATTTTAAATCCCTGCATATGACAACTGGAGGTCCAATACTCGTACTTGCTAATTTAGGTTAGAGCCTATTAAATGCATAAACAGTCTTAGGTATATGTGTATGTTTAGGACAAAACACACGGTTAATTAGACCCACGGTCCTTGGTATAGGTACTCGTGGTTATACTTCGTATTATATTGAGAGAAATATCAAAATTAAACTAAGAATTATTTTAAAATAACTTATGTTCGTTGATAAGGATTTAAGTGTTAATTAAAATATAGGTATGTTCCTGGTAAATTCTTCTTTCTCAAATCCATGGCTTTATCTTAATAATAACAAGGTGTAATGAAATAAATTATGAATTGTTGTTTGTTTTGGAATTTATTCCTACTCTTTTGTGCCAATGTTCTGATTTATTGTCCGAAAACATGTATTTTAGGATTCTCTTTTATTGTGATAAAATCAAGCGCTTAAAAAGTTTTGTGTCTGATTCGTTATCCCAAAAGAGTGCCGATTACGTTAGCTGGTAAAGACTGCACTACCTGTGAATAAAATAAAAAAGCGAATAATAATGAGATAGATATTATAGCTTTGACATTTACAAACAACAACGTTTGGAATCTGCGTTACTTGATCTTATTTGTTATCTTTAAACCCGGAAGTGATTAAAGTTTAGATTTTGTAACATCGTAATTTTAGTGCTGCATGACATAAGATGACCTTGTTCTAAGTTGTAAAAACATAAACTTAAGATTTCCAATGTAGATAATATAAATTAAGCTAAAACTCTAACATATTATTACCAAAAAGCTGTCTGCGCACTACATGATCATGTCATGATCTTTCTATGAATACGCAAACAAGACTTCTTATTAAAGAGAATATTTTTGACAGAAACCGTCCTAATACGGTCATAGTACTTTAAGCGGTATTATGGGCAGAATCCTTAGATAGACTTCCGTTAATAGAACATTGAAAACTATCAATGGACCTCCTTAGCTACGTGTAGAAATATATAAGTGAACTAACTCAAGTGGTCTACAGTGTATAATATTAACACAGTAATGCAGTAAGTACGGTTTACGTTGTAGTTGTAGTAATGCTTACCATATCTTCTCGGGGAAGTATTTTGTATCCGTTCTCGTCAGCTGTGTACCGAACAAAGTGGTCGACTCCCTCAGGATCTATGTACGAAAATGTTCCTTCTACTACCAAGTGCACTTCATTTGTTTTCTCATCTTTTTTCTGTGTCCCTGTTTCACTTCTGTAGACACCGTCCGAAGTTTCATAACTAAAATGAAAAAAATATACGTTACCTATTGTTTACAATTTTTATATGTATATACTTCCCTGTAATATAACCCATTCGTTAGTGATTGACTGCCGCGCTCTAGGACGTCGATTAAATCGAAACTTAATTAATTGACGTAATTTTTAATATATAGCATGTCAAAAGTCAAAAGTGCGGGCGTGAGAGAGCTGCGTGAGAGAGGGCCACTACTTTTACCTTACTTAGAGCAATCTTTAAATTAGGTACAGCATATTTATACTTCTCACCTGAAACTGTAATTGCCGCTTCCATCATTATTGTTTTCGTAACTCAATAATTTAACTTCTGCAACTTCCTTGATTGGAGCCGCGCTCATACATGAGAACGACACTAAAAATATCAACCAAGTAAGCATTTTAAATTATAATGTTAGCTTTACAATTACCGAGGAGTCTCCACTAACGAATGAGGCTGAACGTGATGAACTAGCTACTTATTCTTGTCCCAGCAGGTTAATGATCTTTAACCTTCTTTTTTGAAACTAACTTATTTTGTTAAGAAATACGAGAGTGCAAGCGTGCAGTTAATTAAACTTGACTTGTAAATCTTAAGCTGTAAAGGCTACGATGTATTGGACTAAAATAACCAACACAATAATAATTGGATCGTAAATAAGTTAAAAACGAGACTAAAGTCAATCTAGTTTTCTGGAACAAGTAAATCAGGTTACAAAAAAATAAGATAACAGACTGAAACTACCGGCTTGTAGAGTACAGAGTTACTTACTAATGAACTTGTAAAAACTAGAACACCGTGGGCTTTTAAGCCCCTTCTCTCTAGTTAAGCCCTTGACCTAGACAGTAAACGGTAGATTTTAAGGTTGAACATCGATGCATTTATATATAAGTACACATGTATAAAAACATCATGCAGAATATAAAAGATTCCAATGAATTGTGAACCTCCTCTTTTGGAATCAGTTAATGATGAAAACGAATATCAACACCATAATTTAAATTTATTATTTATTTATTATATCCTTGGAAAGTACAATAAAAGTCTATTAATAAGAAGATGATGTGTTTATGGATTGGATATTGCACAGGTCAAGGGCCACGAGGTCAATTTATGCAATGCATGAGAATGGTCCAATCATGGGACAAAGATTTACGGTGTATTTGGGCCAGTTACCTTTAGTTCAGCGTCTTATGTGTAAATTACATAACTATTTGTAAGCATCGCAAGGCTAGTCCGAGTTGTACACAACAATGCACAACAATTACGTCATTAATATGTGACAGATCATAAATCAATTTCTCACAGTATTCGGACGTTTGAAAGACAATAGACGCATGAACTTTATGATTGTTATTATATAACTGAGCGAATAAATAATTTGATGCTATCTTTTGATGAGGTAAATCTACCTGCGACCCCAATCTATTAAAAGGTTCCTAATGAATACCATGTTCTATAGATTAATGACAAGTCGAGATAGTATGAACAATCAGGATATAGCTCGCAACACCGATGACCGACTGGATAAGAGACGTATGTAGGTATTAAACAAGATTCAACTTAAAACTTGTTATTGATATTATTATAGCTGAATTAACTAATATTAACATAATCCGTGGGTTTACTCACGTTGATTCCAGGTATGTATTTTAAATAACAGCAATGGATAAAACATATTTGTAAATAAGTATGAAATAGAAATGAGTAACTTGTGATGTTCCATTGCAAGGAAAAGGCTTTTACGTGACATTATGCTTATTGGAAACATACAGAGGCAGAGGAGGCGTAATCAAACCTGTATGAATAAAAAAAGATAATTGACATCGTTAATCCATTTCCGAGATTTAGCGAAACTAACGAACATCAATAAATTTGTATATCGTAAAGATAATGTGTGTTCATTTTGTTTTATTGGTAGCTCCAGCATCGCTAGTGGTGGAAAGCCTTGACCGTACCGCGCCGCGGCTGAGGCTTTGTGGTCGTTATAATTATAGATTCATCTACCTTACCTACCATCTTACTGCATCTTAGCAGAAGATGGAAGGCCATATTTAATTTTCCTTACCTCAGATTACACGGAACGAAAAGTTTTAAATCATTTGCTGCCTAGGTTATGATAAGCGCGTGTGGCTCACAATAAATTGAAATCGATATTTAAATTAATTTAAAAATATACGCATTTCCAGTTTTTATTTACGATCTAGTTTTTTGGAGTTAGAATAATGAAAAGTGTGATGATAATGATAGTCCTTATTGGGACATCTAGAGCTGCCGTGATACCTGAAGATAGCCAAGCGACGATAGTAAACTATGAGAATAACCAGAATGGAGTTGGTAACTACAATTTCAGGTAATTATTGTAACCTGAATATTTTTAGAGTGCGCAATACTTAACAATAGATGCATAATTTTAACCAAAAGCTTTATTATTCAGAATGTAATTTTAAACTAATTACTTACAATGTGTTATTAAACATTTCTATTCATGTAATGTTACCACAGCTATAGTGCTTTGCAACAAAAGAACCTGTCAATGATTGTCACAAACACAACCAGTGTTGGCATCGTGTCAGTTGATTAAACGTACAAATAAAAGAAAGGTTACTTCATCTCACCGATATTTGGCGTAACACAAGTAACGAACTATTGTCCAGTAGACATATTGAGGTAGACATGTGTCTTCACAATTCACACTCTAACCACTAACAGTCCGAACCCACAATTATCAACACTGACTTATTTTAAGCGAACAAAACTGTAAGTCTACCTACAGTCAGGTACAAATGATTTTGTCTTACAGATAAAAAAACATATGATAAATAAAAAACATTTCATTCGTCTTGTTTCTAGTAGTAAATCAATATTTCAGGATTAGTTCAGTGGTAGTTAAATCCCAACTTATTAGCTCTAAGTTTGTATTTTCTTACTACTACTGGTAATATACTACTATTATCTGGTAGGACACATACAATATACATACACAAATACTCTATATGAATATACGTCGATACGCCTACAACTGTCTGCTCATGTTGACTCCGGGCGCTAATCGAACCCGCAACCCCTGATAAAGAAAGCGCTGTCACAACCACTGATCCAACGAGCTTCCCGTAGCAATAGTTTAGCCGTAGTTTCATAAGTTAACATAGACAAAAGACTGTCTAACTACAGTCTTGACTATATTGTGTTCAGACTCTAAGTTCTATGCCCATTTCCTAGCAACGTGTTAAACATGTGTATGTAGTAAATAACTAACCATAGTAAAACTGATCTAACCGGCTACCTACCAAATCGTATGGAATGTATGGAAACAGCGTTTTAAGTTAAGACATAGAATTAACAATTATGAAACTACACTCAAGAGAATCAAACGCGATTGTTTAAAATGTAAAATCTTAGTTATTTTACTAAATATACCATCAATGTGCTATCAGCGTCTTGCAGTCACATTGTCAAAACAGTCTTTCATTTAAACTTTCGAGTTATTGCCATGTGGAAGCCATTTATAAATTATAAATAACTTTACTTTTTGTTTTGCTTTTCAATACACAAATAAGTTAATCCTACAATTTATTTCCGTTACAGTTTTGAAACATCAAATGGGATTAAGCGATCTGAAATCGGGAGATTAGTTAACGCAGGTCAAGAAGATGAACACATAGAAGTGAGAGGAGAATATTCGTATTACGATCTTGAAGGAAAATTGATCGTCGTGAAATACGTAGCGGATGAAAATGGATACCAAGAGATTCCAGCCGAAGGAAGCCCGGAACTAACGATAACTCCTGTAAGCAATGACAGTTAGAGCCTACGTCTACTATAGTCACAATAGTCTTTAGACTGGCTTGTCCGACGCTAACAAAACTGATCTAGATATAATAGACAATAGACTTTATAACAGACAAAAAGTCTGTTAAAAGTCTTGTCTCTAGTTGGCGCTTCTTCATGTATTTTTATAGACTAGAAGACTGTTTAAAGTTTAAAGATAGTTGTGACTCTGGTGTGTTTTAGCGCTTATTGTTAATGTAAATATTATATAAAAAGCAGCAGCGCCTTGCGGTTTTATTCAAATTACATAGTATTAGGTATTCTTACATAGTAATTTTAATGAACCAAACAATGTTTGTTGCAACAGGTAGTAAATGAACTTCCAGACCTAGAAAATAAGGTAAATTATTGATTCCATTTTACCAGTTTTTCCTAACTAAATAAAAATGAGTTATTGTTTGCAGATTTCTGGGCTGCCGTCTGCTGCCATAGCAACGTTATTAGGATAAAAGGACAACTATAAAATACAATCTAATTCTCCTTGAAATAGAAAAGAAAACAAATCGGAACGAAATCGAATCGAAACAAAATCGAATCGAAACGATTTTCCAACCATAGAAAATTAAAATTATTGTTGTTTATTGAAAAAAATAGTGATGGTTACCCACGGAACGAAGCTACGATATTCTGTAGAAGAAATGGTCTTTGGTTGGAAATTTTAAATATTTTAAGAAGAAAAAGATTGTACGTAAATACTGTTGGTTTACAGATTGGCTCTGGGCTTTCGTCTGCCGCCGTTGCAACGTTATTAGGACGACGTTGAAAGGACAACTACAACTAAAACAACAATTATAATAAATAATCTATTTATGTGGGAATATTTTATACATTTACTATGGATCCTACCAAGAATGATGGTTTGTGGACCAATAGAATAATAATCCTAGTCTATCCAGAAGGATTGCGCGGGGATACTGATACATTTCCTATATGCATAACAACACGTACTAATGGTGTATATGCAACTTTATAGATGATCAATGTTTTAATGTCTTTCTCGTGTAAAATGCATTGATGCAGTATTTTTAATTAATTTACATTGCCATTAGTAATTAAATGATTACCTACCTATACCAGAAGCCAAATATACAACTAAACTTGAGTTTCTTATCATTGGTTTTTTTAATTTTCTAGAGGTTCGCAACATCAATGAGGATATTTTTAAATCATCAAACTTTAACGATATCAAGGCTAGTGCTTAGACACAAAGCAAAAACGTCTACATTTTTAGTAACTATTAAAAAATGAACTTGTTTTATTTCTAACTAATGGCGCCCCACGGCTTCATCCGTAGCGCACCTGTTCCCGCAGGTATTACCGAATATTGATTACTTATTATTACCCTATCCCTTACCAAGATTAATTCAATTTTTAAAAAAGTCATTAAAATCGGTCCAGCGATTCGCGAGTGAACTAATATGACTTTTTTACTGTCTTTTAAAAACAATACAACGTTATTTTGTCTTTGTGATGACTTAATTAATCCAGGTCGCTGATCCCAGTAATCTATCTGAGTTTAAGGTTTAACATTGTTTTTTTTACATTGAAACAAGATACAATAGTACCAATTGGATAAAAGTCATGTATTTCATACAAACCTAATCTACTGTCTAAGAAATCTGTTAGGAGCTGATGTAAGGGAGCTCGCCGCTTACACCCTTTCCTCTCGGGCAGAGCTCAATAAGCAGATATCTCGACAAGTTTAAAAGCTTATAAAACCTCCAGAATCTTTCTCATTGTTGTTGGAAAACACCATAAAGAGTTAAAATAATTAATAAGGAAATCCATTTGATGTTCAATCAAAGAAATGGCAAGTTCAAAGGCCTGTGGTGCGTATGGCGCCGCGATTCTTCGGGTGCCGCCGCACGTCTTTTAATCCGCACTAAACGAAACGCACCGTGCCTCTTCAGAGGGAAATATAGCTGCATCATATCAAATTAAAGTAATAATTTTATAAATGACGTGTATTGCTTTATAATACACAATGTATATGTAATTTTGTAGTAATATTGTAGGTATCGACACTAATATATGTTCAATGAACATAGCTCCCGAACAAAAGCACTAAAGAAATGAGATGCTTATACGATGAGACAATCCTAATAAAACTACTGAAGCATGTTAAAATAAAAAAATCTATCGTCATATTAAGAATATTGTTTATCGTTATTAAAGGTACCTGTTCTTGAACTTGCGTAATATATGTTAGGAGGGTAATGACATGAGTCCTTGATACCCGATTGTTAACGTAGGAATGAAGTCCAGAGCTGACATTCTTGATAACTGGATATAAAGTGAAGCCATTTGTCCACGGCTGGCAGTCAACTTTGATACACTCTATCGAAGAACATTTAACATTCAAATTAATGTTTTAATAATGGTAAGTTGAAAAACCTGTTTTTATTTATGTCTGTACAATATATTAGAACGCGGATATTTGTGTTAAAGATTCGCAACTTTGTATGAGATCTCTTGAGTTGAATCATTTTGTGATAAGTGATATAATAAGTTAAACGTGAAGTCCTGTAATTGTCTTCCTGGCATTATTAATAATACGTATTTAATATGGTAGACTTCCATCAAATTTATAAATAACGGCATGCAATCCCACTGTTGGCTTTTGCTTGCGTTAAGTACATCCTTCTTAGACAAGTGGAAATCGTTTAACATTCTATTATTTTATCCTATTAAAATGTATGGAGATGTGACATGACCTAGACACAATCGCGTGAAGTTCCGAAGTGATCGACTTTTAAATAGAGAGGAGTTTCAATTCCCTTACAAAATTTTTGCACATCGAGGCATTGCTTTTCAGGAACCTAACCCTGAAAAAGTTCGCCCATTTTAAAAGTAAAATTGGGTGGTTAACTTTAAATTATATAAGTTTACTAATGTAATTTGAATTAATACGTAGAAAGCTAAAGCTTCGAGAGGTTCGAAAGTAAATGAACCATCCTGGAGCCGAATCCATTCCTTCATTAGTAAAATTGTTTATAGTTTATATGTTTTGATGACATAAAACGTAATCGGTCCACCCGTCTTGCCTTTGCCACACACACATAGAAATATGTTTTTTTGCATCAGGGGCTAAAATTCGTAATCGTTTGCCACTTGTCTTCGGCCGTGTTGTACAAAATCTTCGATATAAATAATAAATAATTTCCGAAATAACGAAATAAACGCGCGTAACCTCCGAACGTCTTTACTAAATTGGA
Organism: Cyclophora albipunctata; assembly: GCA_963082685.1. Lineage (NCBI taxonomy): Eukaryota > Metazoa > Arthropoda > Insecta > Lepidoptera > Geometridae > Cyclophora > Cyclophora albipunctata. The sequence goes on along the minus strand of OY720116.1, from coordinate 5,684,071 downwards.
TAATTCCTTTTCTGTAGGACAAGATTAATAGCAGAGAATATTTATTAAAAAAATACACAAGACAGAACATGAGAACCATTCAAACGGATGCTCTAGTAATAAATAGTTTATATGGACCACAGATTTTAAGTTAATTAGTGATTTAGTTTTGAAAAAAATGACTTCATACATTAGTACAAACATGGCTTGGTTTTGAGCTCACCTAGCCACATTAGGCAAGCGTGGTGATTACGCCTAATCTTCCTCACTGTACTGATATCTTCAATGAGATGAGAGGCCTTTGCCCAGCAGTGGAATAAAACAGGCTTATACTTTTTAGTTTTATACATAAGTACGTCTACTTAAGAATTAGCCCAGTCTCGCTGTTGACAAGTTTTTTGTTTACCAAACATAACGTGTTCACGATTAAAGTATATATTCTTTGAGCATATTCTCGCTATTTAATCCAATTAGCAGCGTTCATACAAGCATGACCAATAAGTAGCCTTATGATCATCACACCAGTACATCTTTATTTAATTGCAACCAACTGCCAATAACGCACGCTCTTTTTATTGAAATAGCTAGACATTAGTTATTATGTATCATATTTTGTATGTGGCCTTGGCATTACACTGATTTTATTTCCAGGTAAACGACAGTCTCTTGTTCAGCGTCCTCTTAATCTTCACAATTATTGTCAATGTACCACAATCTCATTGCCTTGAGGAGCAAATTAAAAGATTTTCATTTAACACTAATGGACTGGGTACTTACAGCTTTGAGTAAGTATGATTTATTCATTTGATGATTTATCGTAATTCGTTAATGGCCGAATCAACTATTTGTATAAACGTATGCGTCATTGTAATCTATTCTTAATTGTTGAAACTTTAAGATATGAAACGTCCAAGGGCACGTATAGAAAAGAAGATGGAGGGGTCATGTCGGACCCTGAAGGAGCTTCGTTGTTCGTTCGAGGAGAATACGGATACATAGATACTGAAGGGAAACTCTATACTATGAAGTATATAGCCGACAAGAATGGGTACCATCCTTTCATAGACGGTAATGACATCAGGTACAACGACCGAAGAATCATATGAAGAACAAATTGGGAAAAATAAATCAATCAAGCATTTATTGAACTGAATATTTTATTTTATAATTATACAAAAATCTTGTTCGGACCGTAATAAAATAAGATATTTAGTGTTATTTTAATAGTCCAATATAGTTATGAGGTCAACCTTTCAAAACAATAGATTGGTAATATAGTGGAATCCTACTGGTTTATAAATACCTACTCAAACTGATGAGTGTATTGAAAGACAGGTCTGTACGACCTTTTACGCTTTTAAGTAGTTTTTGCACAACCAACCACTTATGAATGTTAGGGATTACACAGTTATTTAACCTGACACAAGATAAGAACAAACACAGGATTCTGCTATCCTATAATTCCCAACAATAATGGCAACACCTATGAAACTGGGGGGCGCGGTGAGCAGTTTCAAGCATCGTGGTGCCGAGTAAACAACAATATAAGAATTATAGTTCAGATAGATAAATAGTAAGTAAGTTCGACGGTTAATAAAGGCCGGCCGGAGACTAGCTTAAAAACATGGTCCAATGAATCGAAATTTGAAACCTCAACTATTATGTTTATATGGGTTAGTAGCCAACCCTAAATAGAAAGAAATCATACGTGTAACTAAGTTATAATTATTCACATAGGTATTCCATACAACTGACAAAAATGGGCAGTGGACCCTGTAGCGCTAGTGGTATAGTTTAACTAACCGGCGTTAAGTCATCGCAATTGTTAAGCAACTCGCAGCTCGAACCTTACGTGGATGGGTGGCCGATAAGTGTAATTTATATCTGTGAGCGCTAAAGTACCTACTTCGGTAGGCACGTCCCGCCTGTGTCAATCGTTAGACAGTGTCGGCGGGCTTTAGCCGATCTTAAAACACTGATACTAGATTGACCAATACCCTACTCGAACTTACTAATGTACTTACTAATACTTTCTTAAGCCCTTACTCTATCATATTACACGTAATTAACACATTCAGACATGATGAGTAAAGACGTTTCGATATGTAAATAACAATAATCATACTGGGATTATCATATATTACAAAATGTAATTCTTCATACAAACTCTATAGAGTTATTATTACGTTTCACATTCAAAATGCCAACAAGAAAATAATACGGATCGTAGTCACAAACATTTTGTTGAAATAATTGAGTAACTTTTATGGCTGTTACATTTCGAAACATACCTACTTATTATTGATACTTGCCATCATAAAGCATACTGCTCTCGTCTAGTTTATACGAAAAACCAAAGAAACATGAATAAATTATTAATTTTATGTATTGTAAGTTATTTTGTTAATCAAATTGATTAGCGGATTAGTTTCATTGGTTTAATGAACTGTTCGTGATGTTTTTGCAGGTGATTCAATGTTTCACGGATGCCAGAGCGGTCATTTATACATAGTGCGTAAATATCATATTATTTAAACGTTTGGTTAGTGAAGGAAATAGATTTATATGTTAAGTTTATCAAATTAAGTTGTTACCTATGTATAAAGTTCAAGAGCATCATTGTGTAGTAGCTGGTGATTGTTACTCGAACAATACCTTATTCGAGTGTAGTTTTATTACACATTATATAATGTTGATGAATGTTATAAGCTTTAAGTCGATGTCTGTGCGTATGTCTATCTCTAGAAGCGTAGCTCTTAAACGGATCTACCGATTTTGATGCGGATTTTCCATTTGAAAACCAGTTGTTAAGAACGTTCTTAGCAATGTTTGGTAAAATCGGCCCAGCCGTTTTTGAGTAAGGAGTTTTTAAAATGTTTAATTTGACATGTGATGTTGCAAATAAGTTTAAAAAAATGTATGTTGTATTACAGCGAAGATGTTGAACTAAGAAGGATATTCCCATCCGAGTTTCCACAAGACACAATAAGGAGAAGCGGCTCGTTAGATCCTGAAGTATGGGTTTAATTAAATCTTAAAATTACTCTACACCTCTGAACTTGTAACTAAATAATAATTTCAATAATTGTCTCAGCACTTAGGTCGATACAACGAAATTAAAAGATATTTTGAGCAGCCTAAAGATAAATTAAACAGTCACTTTGAAGAACTTCAATGTTTTCAACAAGAAAACAAAACGGTAAGTTTTTATCAGGCGTTTGTAAGATAAATCTACGAGTATTCTTGTACAAGGAAAACTATATAAAACCTCTGTGAGTCTGAATGTATGTTCCATTTTAGATATAATTTTATGAAAAATACCGGTTGAGAGGCCTTTGGCCAGCCTCTCATCTCACTGTACTGATATCTTCAGTGAGATGAGAGGCTTTTGCCCAGCAGTGGGACATTATAGGTCAATACTTTTACTTTTTTACTTACCGGTTGAAGAGAACCAATATTCTAATTCCAATACAGAATGGCATTATCTAATCGAGCGGATAAGGGTAATTTAAGTTGAGAAATCCCATTTTTATATTTAGGTCTGCACTGTTGACACCGAGCGGTACTCGCTAGAAGAGGAAATGTTCTACCATGCAAAGTTAAATCTCAGTAATTCGGATCGTCGTAGAGTTTATTGCTTCATGCTGATTTGCTTTACTGAGGACGAGCTGGATAGGGTGGTGACATCCTTCGCTTAATTCTTCAAATAAATAATTAGTCTAATATCGTATCTTTTATTTAAATCTCTAAAAAAATAAGAAAAGTACTACTAACACCACATAAACTTAGATTACAAACATTTGATAATATTTAACCAATATAACCTTCTGTGGTGGCGTAGCTCCTAAACGAATAACGGCGGTTTTCATATTTAAAATCTAACTCTACTTATTACATTGTTAATTAATTGTGTATCTGTATGAAGTAGATTGTCTGAGCAAGACTGATATTATTGTTCAGCTTCTTAAACTGGTCGACTTTTATGATCTAATTTAATTGTGATGGTTGTCGGTCACTGATGACCAAAGATGTTTGAGCGATCTTAATGAAAAAATAAAAGAACTCGCTTGTTTGAGCTCCATTCAGATTTTGGCTTAACAGACAAATATTATAAGGTATTATAGGTACCAGGGTTATATTATAAGGTACCTTTTAAAAAGCTGACTGTGGGGAAAACCCTGCTACTGTTGCTAGTAATTCAATAAAAAACAAACTTGATTTTGTTTATTGGCGTGTGTTTGAATGTCAAATCGAATACTGTTTTATTGTAAAAATTCGTTACGCTCGTAAAACAACTTGACTTATGATTTAATACGTAATAAAACGTTGAAAAGGTAGCTAGAGATAGTATATAATAAAACATTGAAAAGGTAGCTAGTATAGAGGAACCGTATTTGGTTGAGATTCGCCTTAAGTTGCAATGAAAGTAGGTGCCAATATATCGATCAATTAGCGTCGCCCATTGCTCTATGTAAACGATCCTTATCGTTTACAGTCCGCGATACCCATTACAAAGAGAGTTACGTAACATTAAACACAGCTTTTGATTCGTTTTTTACCCGGATGCGTTCGTGAGATGTTACTTATTCAATGGCCGAAAAGGTTTTACAATTCGATTCAATTCCCATGACCAATAAGGTTTGGATCATCGCAACACTTGCTTATGAATCACTTTGGCTGAAGCAACAAGTAGTCGCTAAATAAAAACGACACAAACGTGCTCTCTGCAAACCGATACTCATCTTTGGATTGGATGATATCGGTGCTGTCAATATAAACTTAATATCAACATCTGTAACCAAATTCTCACGGATTATTGTTGCCCCAACATGCTATGTTTCTAATCTGATAAAATTAGGCATTTGTTACTACAGTAGTAGATACTGTCTAACATTCATTTTGGGAATTCTAAGCGGATACTTAGTTTTTATATAATCATCCTTCATACATTTCTTAGAATATTAAGTTGAAAAATTACTATGAGTCATAACTTTAGAACTTTAACTTTTTAATATGTTTAGTATTTATGCACCACAAATAATTGAATGTTATATATAACTCATTTAACACATTTCATTGTCACTTTGGTGCACTTTTTTAACTATGTATTTAACCTTGTGCTAAATTACTTCAGAGTTGGTTATTAATATAAATCATTGATGAGTTAGGGCGTTAGTACACTTTGGTCGTGACGCTTTTAAATTTTGACCTAAAATAGACGGCGCGAGTTAGTAAGGAAAGCGATGTCGGAGGTCACCGCGGCGAAGACTTCGGTTCAACACACCGTGACGTAACACGGCAGCGGACCGGTTAACATTAACCGCAACCAATAATATATCCACACGATTTTGCAACATCGAACCAACTTTCAGCAAAACATAAAATTCTGTGACATGAAACATTCTCCATGAACCAGACAAAACTATACAACTTTAATCACAACAAAATTATACAACTTTAATTTTCATAAAACATCTTAGCTATGACAGACTACTGCAACTGTTACTGCATTGCAAATCTTTATTATATACCTAGTATTTGGAACAAGATAATGCTCCATTCTGATTATTACTTAAAACAAAATTACAGTGTGTAATGTTCTCACCTAAAAATATCATCAGAATCCAATTGGACACAAATTATTCAGCGCAAAATGTAAAACCTTGGCCTTTTGATCATGATTGTGAACTAAGCGTTGTGTAGCTTGTACTTTTAATACAAAAACTATGTGTGTAAAAGCAAATGTGGACTCTAAGATGTTTACAATAGATATTATTTTGTTATTCTGTAAGTAATTCATCATCGTCCGAACATCTGCCAATGAAGATGGTAAAGGCCGAGCGCGGTATGTTGTGTTTAGTCTGATTGACATTTCCCACAACCTTAAATTTCTTGATTTGATTATTGTACAAATTATACAATCATAAGATTTGATAATAGTAATATCATTTGTAATTGAAATAGGAATATGTACCTGCTATAAACAGGTTTCTTACAAAGTAGTTATTGAAATATGACTGTAAGTGTTAAGACAGCTATAGTTGACCTGACATTTAAGCTCATCAAATGTAAATATATACGTAATTAGGCGTAAGTAATGAACCATACCTAGGTAATGTATGTCCCCTAACTTAACCCAAGTCTTTTAATATAACTTAGTATTTTTTCACATTAGAGAAATCGTGAAGTAGTCTACACTTACAATGCTTATTTCAAGTTATGTGTAAGCTTCGTCAAATGTATCAATGGAATATAATATGGTCTAATACCAATACAATAGCGACGGCACTACTCCACATAAGGAACACAACCTCTTACATAAATGGGGATTTGTCAAAACGTCTCCTCCCAATCAATGTTATTGCTTTCAAAAGAGAGCAATTGTATTTGTTTAACGGCTAGCTAACATCAATCAGAGTATTGAACTCTTTAAATATTCTTTATAAATTCAAACTAACCTAACCATGTGTAATGTAATATAAGAGTACTCGTAATGTATGTTGTACAATAGTCCTTTATATGAAACTTATATTTTATTGATGACGCAACATGTGAAAGAAGTAGGTACCTAATGCATCTAGCAAATGTAGATATAATTATAACTTTATTCAAAGTATGACATATAAGATATAAGATATGTAATTTTATTTTAAGGCATAGGTTTAAAAAGTTTCTTGTTAACTTCGGCTTCATAATAAAACTTCAACTAAAACGTACTTGTAAAAATGATGGTACAATTTCATGCGGCAGACTTAACTTTGCAATACTCATGGTAGGTAATCTTCGTGTCATACTGACCTACTGATACTATTATCTTGCAACAAAATTACCTAAATATAGGCATTACGCAGATAAACATGATTAATACGAGAATAATACATCTCTTATACATAAAAAACTATAAAATATATTCAGACAAGTGCAGCGATTATAACGTACAATAACATTATGTTAATTTTAATGGATTTTGTTACGAATATAAAGCGTAATACCGCTTAATTTATTCTTGTTCGCATTTTACGCATTAATTATATAATTTGTTCATTTGTTCTGAAGCTTCATTAATGTTCTTCCTTGTGAATTGTTTGAAGATATTCTGTTTATTAATTAACGGATGGCACAATCGGGCAAAGTCAGCTTTAGCAATACCTTTGTGCTTTTACAAAACACCAGTTAATTAGTTATGTTCTTTCATTACATTCTAAAATATCATGCCAATCAAAGTTTCATTATAAAACTATTTCACAAAACATCTGTCATACGATTTGTCATATCATACGATTAAAACATGTGTTTATTAGACAATATTGTTTTGTCCAGACATTAATAATCGCCTGCATTAAACGAAATGAAGAAGACCATAACCTTTTGTAATCCCTATTAACATTGACATTTACATATTAAAATTACTTAAGAAAGGCTGCCTGGTTCAAATTATGTGTTTACAAACACATGTTAAAAAAATACGGACAAGATGTGTAGTAAAAGTACGTAAACAACGCTCACCCAACCGTGAGAGGTTTCTGGCTGGATGTTGTGCTTTACTGCAATAGAAGCATCGCGAGCCTAGGTGTGTTGCAACAAGTATTAGAAGAAATATATAAGAGAAGTGCTTGGATACGTAATCATTCCACACACTAACTGCTCTCTGAAGAAGACAGCCGCTAACAATACAGCATTATGAAACTGGTAATGTGAAGTGTATTGAGTGCTTTCAGTGAATTGTGATACAAAGGATTGCCTGTCTAATGGTGGATATGTTTCAGTTTGTAGTACTTGCTCTGGTCGCCGCCGCGTGCGCCGCTCCTCAGAACCCTCAGGATGTGCAGATCCTTCGATACGACGTCAATAATGGTGGACTTGACTCATACAACTTTGCGTACGTGAACTTATCTAATCTATTAATACCTACTACTACTTATACCTATTTTAAATCTATTCTATTTTCAAATAATCGTAAGATAACAGTAATTAAACTAAAGGTGTTTTTCATTTGTTTCAGGTGGGAGTTATCAGACGGAAGCAAACACGAGGAGCAGGGACAATTGAAGAACCAGGGCACTGAGAACGAAGCTATATCTGTACAAGGACAGTACTCGTGGGTTGGTCCTGATGGAGTCACCTACACCGTCACCTACATCGCTGATGAGAACGGATTCCAGCCCCAGATACAGCAGGGTCCAGGAGGCGCCGTGCCCCCCGCGGTAGTCGCATCACTATTGGGCTAAACCTTAACTTTAAGTAAAGATTCATATTGTAAATACTCATATTACGTGTACACTTAAAATACTCACGAATCTGTATATAATATTTATGTACTGGTTCTATTTAAATAAAGGATAAGTTTTTTATATTTCTTTCTTTCATTTTATGATTCCTTATGAGGTATTTCGAAACGTTTAACATTAAATGAAAGACAGTTAAGAAAGTGAAGTAAGTCTATAGGTAATAGGTACTGCAAAGTAAGCATTTTAATAATAAAAAGCTGTCTAAATCTATCTGGTATAATTAATGACCAAGGATATAAAATGAATAGTTAATTAAAAAACACTGTTTATAGTAAAATGTCATTCTTATTTAATCAATAAAGGTTAGATGGTGAATTTAAATATTATTTGCATTACTACATTACTTTTATAAGACACCGCTTATTTAACAGTGTGTACTTTAAAAAAAAAAATATTTGATTTGTTTATTTACATTTCAAATGAGGATAATTTCGCAAACGACCAAATTATATCGTTTATGTATTATATTAACATAGAAATATAATCGAGAATGCCTAAACCATAACATAATTATGACATTCTCACGTTATTTTGACTTTAATCAAAACATCCGATAATTAAATTAATTAAAGCACTAACAACTTTAACATGACATGTTACAAAACTACGGTACTTAAAGGTACTTTAAGTGAATTGTGGCGTAAGTAAACGTAGGGAGAAATTAAGGTATTTATGCTAAACACACACATCAAACTCGACGAGTAATATTTCGTCCAACACTCGTTCACCTTCACCTGTTAAAGACACAAAATTATACCTATACTTAGTAGACTATATATAAATATCGATTTTAAAAGTATTTCGTTATTTCCTATTCTTCATTCACAGACTAGAGTTCACAATGATATTGGTTAGTTTTATTGGTGATTTTGATATTTAGTGATTTTCATTGTGTAGTTATTTTGTTTTGTTTGAATTTAATAGATATTGCAAATTAGTATTAGTTATTTTGGAAGTGTTTTAGGCGGTGCTTTATTCATTTCCTTTCATCTCAACTTTATCAAAACTTTAATTTTTTAATTATTATTTTACAAACCATTATTATTATAGACAATATTTAAAAAAAAAAGTATTAGCCTGTAATGTCCCACTTGTTGGGCAAAGGCCTCTCGTCTCACTGAAGGTATCAGTACAGTGAGGAGGTTTCAGGCGTAATCACCACGCTTGCCTAATGCGGGTTGGTGAATATTTTAAAAAATGCGAAAAATCAACATTGTGTTCTATACTGTGCACCTTCAAAAACCTTTAAAGTATGTCACGTACAAACAGACAGACGCGTTGACGGACAATATTTTGTAATAATTATTTAGGGATTACCTTTTGATAAAAGTATACCTAATTGTTTCAGTTGGTTGCTGTCTGCGTGATCTCGGCGGTGGCCGCCGCCCCTGCCGCCCCCCCTCCCTCCTTCTTCAACAGCCCTGCTCCTATACCTTCCAGATACCCCGCCCCTATCTTCCCACCTACCTCTGCTCCTCTTAGATACAAACCTTTCTCCACCATAGCCCCTACACCTGCCCCTCTTAAGTACAAACCTTTGCCCACGTATGCCCCTGCGCCCGCCCCTGTCCCCGTTTCTCGAGTGTCCTACAACCCCGACAACGTTCAAGTATTGAAATTCGACAACGACAACCTTGGACTTGGCAACTACAGATACTAGTAAGTAGTTTATGTAATTCTAATAAAACATTATGCAATTAAACAACACTCAGTGTTCAATGACCATTGATGTTACGACAGTTTTGGTGGAGGTATGCTGTAATATTATTCGAAAACCAGTAGCGCCTTGCTTTGTTTATTTATAACTAATGTTGTTGATGTAGGTTGATTTAGATCAACAACAAGTTAACCTCTACTTATATTCTGATCTTAATCTATTTTGATCACTTAATAAGAAAATGAATCCTTTCCAAATTATCATTATATAACTTTACTCGAAACCACGTATCTCACCATGAAGTCCTCATTTTAATGAAACTTAGGGCTCTTTCAAATTAAGCGTTTTCAGTCATCCTAAAAAAAATAAAAGAACTCCTGTGCGCGCCGTCGACTGTGCACTACTGCGGTGTGAAGCCGGACGACGGTAAAAACGGTTAAATTGAATGAGGTTTCATAGTCATATAAATTTGCCATAAGTGAAAGAAGCTTAATATTGTGTACAATGTATACCTTAATAAAGTAATTATAGTACATGATCTATTTAAATAGGCACTTGTCGTCCGCATATCTAAGCATTTAATTATTTTTTTTATTGTTATCCAAATGAATAATTCATTGTTATTATGAACTATTTAAATTGATCTCTCAATGCGCTATAATTTAAATTATTATGTACCATTTGCATATTATGTAAATAGCAATTATTAAAATGAGGAAGTCAGATTTGGCTTTATCACTTTGGTATACTTAATCAAAATAGTTTTTTTAAACTAACTTAAAACTTTAAAAAAATCTTTAAGTTACTTATTATTTATGGAGTGCATATATAATTTTTAACGTAACGGCCGCGATGTTGCGATGTCAACAATTTTCTAAAAATACACAAATAATTTAAGAAGAAATCAAATTCAATATTATTTTTTTTAAATCGCTAGTTGGTGTCGGCATCGCTACAAAATGGTACCACCGTAGGTGATCATTATAAAACGATTCTTAGGATTTCCCAAGACACCCTTCTACAAAACTAATTGAAAGTTAACAAATTGCTAAATGCGGTATTAACTAAGTATACATTGAGTTACGTTGTATGACTTATGTTTAAAAAAATTGTGGTAAAACCAATAGTTTCCAAATGAAAAAATATTTATTAATTAGCGACTAAACCTCAGTCAATGTTGAATAAAGCTCCGATTAGGTAACGTGGCCTTGGCCTTCCGTCCATAATGGCACACATCATTTTGATTTAAGAGGACGGCTCATAAAATAAACACATTACTATTAGTTACTGTCGAACCTGAGGATTTCAATAACTTTGGCTTAAGCAGCGCTTATTTGAGTTTAACAGGAAAATCCTAAAAATTAAACGTAAATGTCAAAGTAGATTACTTATTCGGTTTTCCATACGCACCCATACTTTGTTAAAACTAATCACATAGTTATATTCACTGTATACTGAAAGTTTTACAATTTTACTGGCATCCCCATTCTAACCAACAAACTTTATTACAGTTTCGAGCAAACCGACGGTACTAAGTCTGAGCAGAACGGTCAGATCAAGAACCAGGGTCAGGAGAACGAGTCCATTGCTGTGAGCGGATCTTACTCGTGGATCAGTCCTGAGGGCATCAGGATCGTAGTGAGCTACACCGCTGATGAGGATGGGTACAAGCCCGAGATCGAAGAAGGCCCTGGACCCGGCACATCCCCCGCTGTACTTGCATCCCTCCTCGGTTAAGTTACGTCTAGTCAAACGACATTGTTATTGTTAAATAAAGCTTCTTGTAAATTTATTGGTGTTTCTTTTCTTTCATAATGTAAGTAGTAGCACCGCCCACGTTTTACCCCCGTTGTGCTCGGTCCTGTGGGACTTTCGGTTATTCGTTACAAAAAAGAGAAAAAATAAACTTTACATCTAAATAGTATAGATTTAGTATCAGGTGGTATATTCCATATAATCTTAATAATTAACATATAGGTATATGAACCCTCTTACCCTATGCGTATCATTGTTTTTTATTTTACAGAGAGGTTTCACAACGAAAATAATGTCCAGATACAAACCTTACTGATGGAAATAGGTAGAGCAGTGAAGATGAGAGAAAATACGACTCTTTGTTAAAAAAAACTCGTAGGTTATTATGCGTGTGTTTGTTCTGTTTTCAAAGAGAATAAGTTATTATTTTAACTTAGATACAGATAGGTAGAGCAAAGATACAAATCGTTTTAGATACAATGAAAGATGCAATTCTTTATTAGAAGAAAAATATCTCAGTCGTGATAAGCAACTGTTAGTTAGTTTATTATGTACAGTATAAAGGTTCTGTATATTAATACCTACATTAGTAAGGCAGGTGGTTGAACTTTAAATCTACCCACCTGTATCCTGTTAATATGAGGATAAACCGGTGCTTCTGCCGTTCGAAGGTTTTATCATTTGCATCCTCCAAACGGGGAATTTATATCTTTGAAGCAACGTATCATGATAAATAAATGTATTAGCTAAGTTTTTAGAACATGATTAGTAGTATGAGATCATGCATGCAGTACTTTACTTGCTCATTAAATATAATGATCACATGAATTTCAATATACTCGTAGGTACATGATCGTTCTTTTTATATGAAAATTAAACTGTTTAAAATAGTTTTAAAAAGGATATTGAATGATCTGAGTTTTAGGGACTTTATCCAAGTAAGGCCCATCATGCCTTGAACCTTAAAAACAATAAAAATACAATCTTAACAACTGACATTTGTGTCAAAAGCGCGCCGCTTTACCGCGTTAGACAAGGAGAGAGGCTACAAAAAAATGTCCTATACTTAAGTGAAATTTACTACTTAATTAACCTAATACGAGTAGTTTCTATGGTCTGAAACTGCGTTAAGCAGGCAACCGCTTATGCAGTTTCAAGCCTAAGAAATAAATGCCTCGTAGCAAGGATAATCCTTTTCCACTTGAAAACAACAGTATTTATGTACTACATGCAGTTACTACTGTATATGCAGTTTCGATCATATGATACGTGCATACGTACATATGTACGTGCATAAATACTAGTATAAATGAAGTTACAAGTTATTCGGAGATGAACTAAAGTAATTTAAATTTACATAAAAATCATCATTTATTATAGGTACAAAAACGCTTCAGATCCCTTAATAAATGGCTCTGACCTCTGATTAACATAATATACTTACTTTTTGAGAAACATTATTATGACAACTCGTCATTTGTTACCGACGTCCAGAGGATTGCCTTAACCCTATTAGTGTCAACGATTGTTTTAATAATGCGTTAAAATGTCTTTATAAATGTTGGATATGTACCATGGGGACGTATTTTCTTACATTTGTTCAGTGAGTTCACACGAGTGCCAAAAAAATGCTAAGGGTGTGTTTCATAAGCGGGTGTTAATAAAATAGATTGGCAGTTAACATTTAATTATGACTATTGCATGTATTGCATATACTTTGATGAAGCAAGAAGATATCCAACTAATAATTATTGTACTTGAAGTAAGAGTGTAAGTAAATGATAATTAAAACGTCGGGTTTGTTACAGGTACTAATTATTTTATTGATTGAGATGGTAATAGCGGCTCCTCCAAACTTAGTACAAGTTAGTTATCCGAAGGACAACGTGCAGTTGCTAAGATATGAGAACGATGATCTTGGAACAGGGAGATATAGATTTGGGTAAGTGTATCAAATAAGCTCTAGACTGAGTTTTCACAACTTTTCGATAATGCCTAAAGTATCTACTCTTTTAAATTCAGTACCTCACGTAAGCGCTGCAGGCTTTGTGAAATCACACACATAATATGGTCGACATCAGTATGTTCACTGACGTAGAATTGTAGAACTAAACATCTTATGCTTAAGATGCTTTTTACTGTTAAGAACTAAATAAATTAACAAAAAATCTCCTATTGAATTATTTTTATGATTTCATTTATGATCTCATATACATTAAAGTATGCACATAATAACCTCATTTACACTTTGTTATTCTTAAAATGTCAATTGATTCTACTATTAAAATTGCTAAAATTATCTTCAAATTCAACAGCAGACAATAATTCATACTCATGATAGTTTTAGACTGAAATCAATTCAAATATTTTCGGCAACTGGTACATTCAATTAAACTGCCACAACTACCGACAGATATTTTACTTTGATTAGTACCATTAGTACCTTATAGGTAGGTGGATTGCCTAGAAACGAGTCCTTTAATATAATTCTGCCTTTAGGTCATTCTCACATTTGACATTTACTTATTATAAACTTCGGACAAAAACTGTCGACAGCGTCTAATGACATAGGACCCACAAAAACATCTACATAGCTCCACATATTCCGACATATTGCGCATTGCAAACATACCTAATTAGTATTCAATAAGTAAAAAATATATCATTGTATCAAATAATATGCAGTATAACCAGTTTTTAAAATATACATTGTTCCCATATCCGTAATTAAATGCATGTTCAAAATTAACCAGATTTTTTTCTTTGGTAAACTATCGATAAAAGTTATGACTGAAGCTTTATTTTGTTGCTTTCAAATTTATTTTGTGGTTAAACTAACAAACTGCAATTGATTTTAATAAATAGATCTTAACCTCCATCAAACATACTCATTAACATAAGTGCGTATCACCTTGAAAACTACTTGAATTAATTAGACTAAACTTGTCAATACATCAAGTGTTTCTTCAACAGTTTTGAACAATCCGATGGGACGAGACACGAACAAGAAGCTCAGTTAGTTAACGAGGGTCAAGAAGATGCTTATATTGTGATGAAAGGAGTTTACTCGTGGGTGGGCCCTGACGGAGTCACGTACACGGTGGAGTACACCGCCGACGGCAACGGATTCGTACCCTCCCTCCAGCAAGGGCCCGGCGGATCCATACCCCAAGATGTGGTCAGATCGACCGGCTGATGACGACACTCCATTAATATCATATTACCTTTTTGCGTTAACAAACATCTTTCGTAATAAACTTACTTAATGAATGATAGATGCCTTTTAATGTAGATACCGCTATGTTTGACTTTTAACATAAAAGTTGCCGACGAATTGATTGTTACACAATATTGTAATTTTTGCACAATTAGTACATTAAACTTTTACGGATAAGATTAGAATGTTGACTTAGAACAAGCAATATAAACCTATTAATTTTAAATCTAGGAAAATTTCTCAAAAGGTTAGCTCTGGGTTTAGAAACAATAGGTTAGGAAACGTTTAATATTCGTATTAACAAAATAGTTACTACACAAAAATGCAAGATTTAATTATAGAACAAATTATGCGTTATTAAAATGGACATTCATCTAAATCTCGGTAATTGACATCAATCAACAAAACTATAGTTAACAAATCATACGCATATAATTAATATGATAATTTCGAAAGGCTTCCATCAAAGATGTCCTCAAACAATCCACAAGATCGCGGCGCGCCGGCGTCGTGTCGGAGGAGTGGTCACAAAACATTGTAACAAGCTCCGCACATCGGTTAATAACACTATGTTGCAACACCATATTCCGAAAAGTATAAAAACATGAGATAGGTTAGTTTAACAAACACATTACAAGTTAAAGCGATTTGGTTAGACCGATAAACTGTAGATAAAGCACGATGAAACTGGTCAGTATTTGAATAAAAGTAATATGATAAAAAGTGTTTGTGAAGTGAAGTGCTTATGAAGTGTGCATTGGTTTCAGTTGGTGGTACTTTCATTGGTGGCTCTCGCGGCTTCGGCTCCTCAGATATCGGACCAGGATGTGCAGATCTTGAGATACGACTCCGACAATATTGGACTGGGATCGTACATATACGGGTAAGTGGAAATAGTTATCAGGAGAGAACGTACATCGGTACGTTTTGGAATGTAACCGTCCGGAAATTTTAATATTATTTCCGATATTTTATCAGTTTTGGATTAGTATACGCTTCTACAGTTCGAATTAAATACTCACACTTACTAACACTTAACTGCAATTTTTATGCAATTTTTATTAACTATTAGTATTATATCTACTTAGTTGTAGTATTAAATTATAATGTCCCACTGCAGTCCAAATACTTTTCATCCCTTAAGTACAGTGAGGAAGAATAAGCGTAAGCGTACCTAATCACCACATTTAATTCCTATACATGCCTCATATGACCCAGAAATTGAAACTATAATTTTCACTACCCTTGGTTATAAAATAAGCTAGCCAAATGTTTTTCCAGTTTCGAGCTAAGCGATGGAACGAAACGGGATGAGCAAGGTGAACTCAAAAACGCTGGTACCGACGACGAAGCCATATCAGTGCGGGGATCTTACTCGTGGGTCGGTCCCGATGGAGTCACCTACACCGTCAACTACATCGCCGACGAAAACGGTTTCCAGCCAACCATCGAACAAGGCCCGGGCGGCGGCGTCCCACCTGCAGTCGTTGCGTCTCTCCTCGGCTAATACCCCCTAAGAATAGACCAATAAACTTAGCTAATTGTTCACCTGTGATTATAATGTTTAGGTATTATTAAATGTATATATTTTGTACAAATGTTTTTTCTTCTCATTTTAAAATATTTTTAAACCCTTACTACTGCGTGTTTGAGATCGCTAAACTGCAGTAAGCAAGCGTAGTGATTACGCCTAATCTTTCTCACTGTACTGAATTGTTCAGTGGGAGGAAAGCCATTGCCCAGCCATGGGATACAAGACTTTACTTGAACTTTACTACGTTGATACTTGATATCAACCTTGATGTAACATGCTGATTCGGATCTTAACCCATTTAGACCTACCGTACCACATAGGGTACAGTAAGTTTAAAAAAATATAATTCGTTGCTAATTTTTTTTTTTTTAAGTTTAACTTGTTTATTAGTTAACTTGATTTGTTAGCTTTATGTAAAAAAATATAAAACATAGTTTTTACTAGTAATTTTGAAAATACTTGTGAATATATGGAGCTGGGTCGAGAAAAAATAATTGCAATGTTTTCGAGAAGGTAAGTACAGAATTATTTCTGGTAAATAATATTATTTATTAGTTATATCCTAAAGTTTATAATATAGTCAATACTATAACAACTAAAAATGATCGGTAAATACAGTTTTGTAAGAATTATACAGTTTGAAAGTAGGTGTACCATATACGGTACAGTAGGCCTATACGACATCTAAAATCACTAGTATTTCATACATTTGAAAAATACTTGGTTAGTGACATATTTTGTAAAATTTGGAGTTATTTAAATGGAATTTGGTATGTATAAGGTTATTACTTTTTTACATAATATTCTCTGTTAATTATCCTGCAATTCCCACGGGAAACTAATATCTTGGGTACTAATTTGCTAAAATTATTATTACATTCATATATTTGTATTCTAGGTCTTTGACTCTGCACGATATTGCAACAAACTTTGAAGATGAAGACGAGTACCAGTAGTCATGAGCAAGAATATGATATTTTCGTACTGCCACCTGCAACTGCTAATGCCGATCAGACCGATGAAGATTTATAGGTGGACCAGGCAAGATTAGAGGCATGTACCACTTTTTGCCCTGAATGCATATTCGTAATGAATACTTTGGTGGTAAGTCTTGCCTATTTCACCCATAAATCTTGGATTATTTTAGTAAGGGTTCTTCAAATCCACAAGCTACGTCCTCATCAACCTCTGGATCTCCTGAACCTCTAGCCACTTCAGCTGGTGCTCGAAGCAAACTAAGAGGCAAATTATGGATTTCCACGCGATTTCCATCGTTTGCATTGACATGTCTGAGCAAATTGCGTGGCTGCTGTGCGGAGATACTGGTGGGAAGATGGATTTGCAAATTGTTCTATGTCTTATTATACATATATCCGAAATAAAATGAACCATTGCCAAAAATCGGGTCCTATTCGTCCACCATCAATAGCATCTGATCATCTGATGACGAAGAACACCACTATACTGAGCAAGGAAAACGGATGAGATGTGGACAATGTCATAAACTATGCCTGACAACATGTGCCAAGTGCAAAATATGTATCCAAATAAAATGTTTTATTATGTATTATACAAAAACTGAATAAAATTAGTTGCTAAAAATATCGAACTTTTTGTATGCGTATAGTCCTACCGTACCACATAGGGTACGGCCCCCCTACGACCCTCCTTTTATTACAGATTTTTTTTAATGTGATTTTTCTGATCATAAGACTCCTATTGATAGATATCAGCAATAAAAACACAACATTTTAACAAAAATAGTTTCCGGTCTAAATGGGTTAATACCAATCAATATATTTTCATACCAGTTTGTGCAGTTTGTTGCAATAAACTAATTATTTATTTTTTATTATGAATCAACAAGAATCCTAATTGTTCTTAGCAGATTGATTCGTTATCGTAGCAATAAAGAATTAATTTAAATGTTAGGGTTCAAATACAGAAAAGTATATTGCTTATGAAAACAGCAATATTTATTAAAATGTTAAGCAATTAATGCAATGAAGAGGTTTATAAAAAAAATTGTATAGTATATATGAATTGATTTAAAGTGAATCGATACTAATTAAATAAGCTGAAGATTTTTTTTATTTAAACGCATCAATATAAATAACCATCTCTATGATAAGCTTTTGTACCCTTTTGATATCTACATTGAATTTTATACAATAAGGTTATTTTTCATCCCTTTGGCAGCCCTTTTTTTTAACAGCCTCCGTAGTCTTGTGGTTTGAGCGCTCGGCTAACGATCCGGAGGGTCCGGGTTCGATTCCCAGTGGGTACAATATCTCACAAAAATCTCTTTGTGAGACTGCCCTCAGTTTGGTTAGGGCATTGCGGGCTGAAGACGATTCCATGCTTCGGAGGGCACGTTAAGCCGTGGGTCCCGGTTACTTTCCTCGGATAGAAGTCGTTACATGAGCCATGTCGGAGGCCTTTGACGGCTCAATAACTCTGACACCAGGATTGGTCAGTTTCACCATCCACTCGATGAAGAAGAGGATCCCTAGATTGTTACGAAAACATAGTGAGCAAATGAACCGCAGCAATCTGCCGCAAATATCTGCTAAGAAAATACAAAGTGAAACATCCTGAAAGCTCTTTATCCCCACTTGTATACAGACATATCCGATTAGTTTATCAGAAAGCTGTCAAACAGAAGAGGGTTCATGATTTAATTCACAGTTCAACAAATTGAATTGCAAATTGGATTCAATCAACATACCTTAACATTTATGTAAAGCTTTTGATATCTTATCTGAGTGACCTGTTCATTTTAAAGGAATAACATAGTTTATCATTATTAAATTTAGTGATGGCACCAATATAAGTAAAATTCATCAAACTTATGACACTATTATTTTAAATCTAGGATGAAATTGAATTTTCGAAAATGAAATTTCGTTATAAAACCGTCATAAAAATGGTACCCATTAAGGTTACTTTTTCTCTAGATGTACTATGCAGATATGCTGCAATGTACTGAGGTACATCCTCAAGAGCTAAGATGCTTTACTATAATGGCTGTGAGACTACAATCCATACCTTAATTTTATCAATAACGCCTTTAAGTATTATATTTGCAACCAACAATGTAGCCGTCCCGACGTTGAGCTAATAAGATTTTGATAGGATTTTTTGTTTGAATACACACTCACTCTTTTATACCTACTATTTTTTTTGTGTTAGTTACGGGTTTAACCCATTTTCTGAAAAAACACGAGCTCATAGTCATACAATGGTTCGTGGTTCGTAGAATTTAAAGTATTGCTGCACGTTACAAATGCTATCTTGAAAAAAGCAAGGATATTTTCCTTGATTTATTGTTCTATTTAATAAGCGCCTTGTGTTTTTGCTTACTTTATAGTTTACGGTTTTACCCGCGTTGTGTCCATTCCTGTGGGAATTTCGGGATGAAAAATAGCCTATGTTACTCTTGGATAATGTAGCTTTCGAATGGTGAAAGAATTTTTAAAAACGGTCCAGTAGTTTTTGAGCCTATACATTACAACCAAACAAACAAAGTTTTCCCTTTATAATATTAGTGTAGATATACCTACGTACCAAAGGCTACTTTACTAACGAAGATGTTGTTATGCTATGTTTATCCCGAAGAAATAGAGATTATGCAGTAAGTACTTCGCTCTTCCGTGTGAATCCCTTTGGTTCTATCTAATGAATAATCTATACCAAAACTGATTTTACGGCATAAGCGTGTGAATGGAACACAGAGACAGATTCACATTCGTATTTATTATATTACTATAGGTGCATTGCGATGAACTATAGTATGCGTGAACTATGGTTTTCAACTTAGTATTTCTTTGTAAAATTGAATAAAAATTGGTTTAGCAATTGAGCCCTAAGTGAGGTAAGTTCGTGTAGTGTAGGTTAGTGACCCTGAAAGCCAAACAGAAAGGCAGACTAAATTAAGTAAGGATGAATAGACCGTATAGTTTGATATCATTATGCACTCATTTATAACTGATATTTATGGGTATTTGACGACAATTGATTATATTTTAAGTTAATGTTCCAATTAAATCTTTGGATATTTCTAAATGTTAAAAGTATTAAAGCTTGATAAGTACAAGCTTAGCTTATAACAGATAGATTTGATGGCACCATCTTAATATTCATCTATACGTCTATGTATTTATTGTGGATTCTGAAGGTTAATTGAGTAACTATCTACCAGATGTTACTGCAAAACGTATCTTATCTAAAGCCCTTAAACCATTTGTAACGACTCTTGCCAATATGAATATGTTAACAGCGTTATGTCATTGAATATAAATGAATCTTATTTGTAAATCAATGATTTTTATAAACAACATCTTTAATTTAAAGTCAGTTCGAAGTGGTCAACCCGAGATCGGACACTCGTTATATTAAGAGTCTGATATTAAACAGTTAAAGTGTTTACCAAATATGGTACTCAGAATCTCAAAGGTATGTAAAATCATTAAAAACAAAACACTTTATTTCTTGTAATATTTTTTTTACATTTTTTGATTGTGAATATCATTTGTTTTGTTTTAGCTAAATATATTCGTCGTATTTGGTTGCTTGTTTCAAAGTTATAGAAGTTATCCAATTGATAATGATATTATCGAAAGTTCATTTTCTCCTCGCTTATCATTTTCATACGATGCCCTTAATGCTACCGAAAGTCCAGTTGTGTTCAATCTGAGTTCGTGAGTATTCTGTACATTTAATTTTACAACTTTGTATCCTTATGTGTTAGTGCATTACCTAATGTGTGTCATTCGATTAATTTCCAGAGGCTTTGCAATACCGTTCAGAATAGTTGTTGAAGACTTCAATGAAAATCAAAATAAAGTTAAACGAAGAGGAAAAAAACGAAAGATTTTGAGATTTAGAGTCAAATCAAGTAGCAATAGTACTTCTTCTCCGACCAGTATTGGTGATGAAAATATTATAACTGAGAGAGTAATAACCACCACTAATAAAGAATATAAAGAAACGGCAAGCACAATGACTGATGATAGTCAAGTCACTACTGAAATAACTACTGCTACTGCGACTGAATTACCGTCCAATTATGCATTAACAAATATAGAAAGTAGATTCCCCTATTTGACAACAAGTAGTAATGGAAACGTAACTGAAGTTATCAGTACTACAGAAGCTATATATGACATTGCAAGTACGTATTTACCAACTGAGGAAGTCATAACTTCTACTGAAATCACTACTACTGAAGCAATTACTACAGAAGACACTACAATTACTACGTCAAATGATATGTATGACACAACTGAAACTGATTCTGCGAATAAGATTATAATTAATGATGTCACAACAGATAGACCTGAAATGACTAGTACAGAAGCTACAAGCACGGAATATTATGATATAACTACTGTGACTGACAAATTAAATACCACAGACTCTACAAACAACACTGACAGCGATGTAACAACCACTGAAAATGAAACCGAAACGGATATGACTGATCAAACGAATGAGCCAAGTACTACAGAAAGAAGCATTGTTGAAGATACAACAGTAACAGAAACAGAATCGAGTAATGTTTGGACTGAAGCAATTCCTTGTACGACTATAATAGATAGTTGATTACTAATTTGTATAACAAGGTGAGTGAAGCTGGAGAGTGACCTAGAAGATTTAACACAAGTGACTGCAGCAGTTTCGACGATGTCATGACTGAGTAAACCTATGAGGCAATTTCATTATTAATAATATCTATGTAAAGTAGTATGTAAAATAAATAAATGTAAATGTACTAATTTCCATTTATTTATGTTTTTTTATTGTGACATTAGTATTAAGTTTACAGAAGCGATACGTCTTGCTTATTGATTGCTGGAAGAAAATAGTCAGCTAATTTAGTTTTTGCAGAGTAGTTACAAAAGTGACTTTCGTTAAGGCGAGGATATTTGAAAATAACGCGCATAGTCGCTACTTTGACGATCAAATATTAACACTTCTATCGATTCTATAAATAAAATAAAAACACCAATTAAAAGAATATATCCTTAATAAAATTTTAAATCGAATAGAATTTTAAAATTCATTATAATAATGTAGAAATAAGATGCACAAGATTATGTAAAAGTAGCACCAAATATTATTTTCTCGTCCTAGATCTCGTTATTTGAAGCGATAGTCATAGTATTTTTTTAGGAATATCAATTTCCTAATACTCACTTAGATTTTAAATCAGTTACATTTTTCATTTGACCCGCCAATTTCTATAAAAACGCAAAAGAGTTCAAATATTCGCCCGCCACGTATCACGCACTCGTGTCTTGCTTCACAAATCTCAACCTTATTTTATGGAATTAAGAACACCCCCTCAGCTCTGTCCGAGCGCCACATATCCTCGCCTTAATAATATGTATATTTTTTTCAAAATGACACCGCCACAATCAGATTGACGGCACACTTCACACAGGTAGTATGATAGAGAGATTGGTCTACAAAACCGACCTAGCGACTATCTCCCTCCAGAGGTCAACAAGCAAGACATGTCACACTCTGCTGTACCTTGATTGGTTGTTGATTCAACCATGAGTGGTTCAACCTAATTATTTAAGCTTATCCACTGATTCTTCTCAAATAATCACGCTAAATCATCGAATACCTAAAGTACACAACCAATATATGGAGCATAGAATTGGACTGCTACACAACACTGAAACCAACAACACTCAAAAGCCCTCTCATCTCTCCGAAGATATCAGTACGGTGAAATGGACAACTACAATATAACAATATGTAAAAGCTATTTAGACACCTTGTAAATAAGCAATATGTATAATCATGTACTGATCAATGGGCCATTATTAGTATGTAGTAAGCTATCATATCACTTGTTGTATCTGATATGAGACAAAATTGACAAGCAGCTTAAATTAAGCATAACCAATACTAATATTTTAAATGCCAAACTGTATATCTGAATGTTATGCTTTCACGACCAATCCGTTGCACTAATCTTTTCGCAACGTATAAAAGGTTACTTTAAAATCTAGAAAATAATTAAATGTGAACATGGAATGCTGAAATCTTATAAAAATTAACACCAGGCAGGTGAGAGGAATGAACCGGGTCAAATCCTGTTATATATTTTGGTTTCCCACAAGCACGATCTAAAACATTCCTTAAGCACAGGGAGTCTGATAACTTGATTGCGTTAAGTAAAATAACTACGTAAATAATAATCCTTGCGGGGCAACAGCCTCTCTCTCTTTTAAGGATACAATACAGTGGCGTATAAATTGTATTACTCGTAATCATAGGTCAGATATTTGACTGTCAATGTCAACAAGGGTAATACAACTCAATGAAAGTATCTACATACAGCTTCCTATTATCGTCACGAGGTAACCGAACGAATAATCGGAATTATGACCAGCGAATGTAATTAGTAGAACATATCTACACAAGTATAGCACGTATAGTATAACTCAATCGACCACGAGGAAACTACTCAACTACACAGATCACTCGCCAGCTAACCAGTTTATACGAAGTCAGAAACAAACTCAGTTCTTATATTCAACACATAACTGAAGGTTCTAGTGCATCTTACGTAGGACAAAGGAATTCCACAATATGCATAAATTCATAAAAATTGTAAGTAGTAATTGTTTGATTTTAGCCCTTACAGCTTAATGATTTACTGAGCTTTTACATAGATTTTTTAACTCTTTAATTACGACATAATTTATTTTTATATTTTAACTATTTTCAAATGTTAGTAGTTTTGAATGGTTTTAGAAGAAATCCATTTAAAATAATTTCATAATTTAAAACATTTATTTTTGCAGGTTTTAGTTACGTTATCAATAATAGCAGTATTTGAACCAACCGATGGATTTCCGCAAGGACTATTTGGTGCTTTTTCGTGGAATAAAAACGAAAAGACTTTAAATCTTCCTCTAAATGTGAAAGTGAAACCGTAAGTTAGACAAAATTTTATTTTGATCTTAGTGTTTTATGAAGTGAATGATTTTTTTCCCAAACAGCGCGCTTTTAACCCTATTAGGTGAAGGCTTTTGCAAAAAGTTTAATATAAAGAATGCTTGTTTATTATAAATTTCCATAATGTTTATTATATCAAGAATAATTTAGATTTTTAATAATTTTTCTCACCAATTAATTTATTGATAAACTCACTAGCCTTGAAGTCTGATTACCCGTCTATGATTTTAGAAATAAGCCATTTATCATAGTTTCTTAATAAATCAAATTATTTTGTTAATTTTAGAACCGCTCCTATACAATCTGTGTACAATTTGTTTGGTAAACGAAACCCTAATGAGAGAATCGAACCTAAAACAAACAGACCAGAAGTGGAATCTTTTGCCAACAAAAACAACAGAGTACCTCCTAATTTAGATGTTAATAAAAGGAACAACTTCCCTCTTGAAGCAAGCGATACCCCAAAAACAAACCAAGCTCCTGTAAAAATACTGAAAGATAAGAACATAATTGAAAACACAATCGTTGAGAATGAAGACAAATATTCAGGAGTGACATCAGAGAATGATGTAGAGCAAGATTTAGAAACTACAACTGAATATATCACTGAAAGTACTACTGATTATGAAACCACTGTAAGTAGCCATATTCAATCCATACAATAATGTTCAGTTTTTAAACGTATCTAACTAGATAATTTCCAACTCCTAATAGCAAATATTTGTCAAGAATTTATTGTAATATTGTCTAAAAGTCATTTTATACAAAATATCTGCAGTTTTTCGTTTCGTTTAAAAAAAAACAGACTTCACTTAACTTTGAATCCATAAGTTTGTGCAAAAACAAAATTGTAAAAAACATAAAACTCATTAGCTGATGGCTTCTAAACTACACATAATGTTTTTTTTCTGTTTACTTCAAAGTACTTTACTCAACTACTTTAACATAATCTAATTATGAAAAGGAAGAGATTAATGACAGTTTCAAGGAAAATAATGTTATTTTCACTTCCTACACAATACACACCTTGTGTACGGAGATTAGTATAATAAACTAATTCTACGTACATTGTCTGTAATAACTTTAATGATGGTGCATGTAAGCAACAATAGGTACTTATAATTAACTAACTTGGTCTCTGTCTATAATTACAAATCTCACTGACTAAAACTTACCAAACCCCTAATATCGTCTTTGAGAACATCTTTTCATCTGGTTAGTCTTGTTCGTAAATGTTCTAATCCAGTAGGAAAATAGGTATGAATAATAGTAACATATATAAATGAATCTGTATTTTTATTTCTGTTTTCAGACTGATGATGATGGTATTTCTAATCGCATCAGTTCTCAAGTGGTGGCGTCGCTTCTAGGCTAATCGCATTCTCCATCGCACAGTTTTACGTCCAGATAATTCTTGAAGAACTTAGCCACGTCTTCCAAATTGTACATCATGAACTCATTCATAACTTTGCCATCGTCATCGAACTCTTTGTACAAAAGACTCGTTATTTTTTCTGGGCTAGCCCTCAGTATTGTAACGTTACTCAAAAGTGAATGATTCGAATTTATTATAAGATACATAGTCACGTTCGATTCTTTAGATTTCAAATTTGTTGTTACACTCTTACCCCTGTTGCTGAAATAGATTAAATTATTTTTATGTTCTTGCGATAATCTAATATAGAAATAATTAAAGCAAAGCAACTTGCGGGATAATGCTCACTCGTACTTACATATCTATTTCATCAATTAAAATTGTACAATAGCTAATTTACTGCAAATACTTACGTTATGGCAATATAACGTAGTAACAATAATTATATGAGTATGAGTTTGATTAATTGAGGTGTACGATGTACAAGTACTTCACACCGATAAAAAGTTATATTAGAAACGTATAATCACTTTTAGGTTGGTCACGTACGAAGTGTAATTTATTTTAACAAGCTTCTGTTATATATAATGATAAATAGACTAACAAAAAATATGTGTTACTTTGAAAATACCACAAATACTTACGTGTCATTTTTATTTTGATTTGTGTGACCCGAACTAATATGCACAAATAAAATAGCACCAATCATAACCTATGAAAGAACACAAATTGATAAATGAAAGTTATTAACTAAACAAATATTTGGAAATGTTTTTATAAATTATAAATAACAATGTTTTATTTATTTTAATATTTACAATTGAATAAAATTTATTTTAATATACATAACAGCGTTTTAAAAACATTATGAATATTCAGGTACATCAAATAGTACTTATTTAATATTCCTCTATCCATTTTTTTATCTCCAAACAGTTACAATTATAATATCAGTTAACTATGTAATTTGAACTATATAACCATCATTCTGCTAAATCGGTTTAACACCAAGGTTGCTGTTTATCCTTCTACTACCTTCCTAATCTTCTTCTTCTTCATCGAGTGGATGGCCAACCTGACCAAACCTGGTGTCAGAGTTATTGAGCCGCCAAAGGCCTCTGACATGGCTCAAGTAACGACTACTATCCGTAGAAAGTAACCGGGACCAACGGCTTAACGTGCCCTCCAAAGCACGGAATCATCTTACTTTTCGAGCAATCAGGTGATTCAGCCTGTAATGCCCTAACCAAACTGAGGAAAGTCTCACAAAGAGATTTTTGTGATATAATATATCCCCACCGGGAATCGAACCCGGAACCTCCGGGTCGTGAGCCGGGCGCTCAAACCACAAGACTACGGAGGCTGTTAAGAATGGCCACTAGTTATTTAATAAAATTATTTAGGAACTTACCATTAAATATTTATCTAAAAACATGTTTGCACAATTAATAAATCTTTAAGCTGAAGAAATTCAAATAAACGCATTAAATTACAGCATTTCCTATGCAATTAGCAATAAAGACCGAAGTACCCATAAGCGTAACGTTTTAATGATATCTCGTTGCACGTCACGTGCACATTATTTTTACATACAATATAGTTAGGTGGCCTATGGCTGATCACGATGGACAAGTGTTTCGATAGTATATTAAGTAAAAGTAAAATAAAGTACTCTGTAAATTCCCACTGTTAGACAAATACTTTTCATCTTATTGAAGATATCAGCACAACGAGGAGACTTAGATGCAATCAACAAACATAGTATGTAAATATGCAGTAAATAAGTGAGGCTGCCGGCAACTTGGCCGGCTTTGATTAACAGATTGACGGCTAGATGGTTTAACGGATTTACGGACTGACGGATTGATGGAATAACGGATTGACGGATTGAAATTGATGGAATGACGAATTGACGGATTGACGGATCGACGGATCGACGGATTGACGAGTTTTGTACGGATGAAAGAATTGCTCTCTACGGTTGTAATTCAACGAGTTGATGAGTTGTCGAGTTGACGAGATGACGAGTTGACGAGTGGACGAGTTGACGAGTGGACGAGTTGACGAGTGGATGACTTCAAGTAACGGATTAACGAATCAATGATTCTACGAGACGACGGTTTTGTATCGATTGGAATATTAACATTATAACTGTTTTTCACAGTCATGCATGACAGTTATTGAGGCATTACTTAGCCAACATTAACCCTAATCAATTGTTAAAAGATTTAATATTTATTGGTTATTTTATTATGGTATTCGGCAGAATCTTTTAGCCATCCACCTTTGGAGAAAGGTAGACTTGTTTAATTTTTAGAATCTTAATTTGAAGTTTAACGAGCTGACAATCACAACTCCATTCAGGGTATTCTAAATCTAATAAATGGTTTGTTTTTTTATTCAGGTGAATCCCCAAAAAGATTAAAATAATTACATTATTTTAACGCTGAGACCCTTCGATCAACAATACACAACTAGATGTCGGGTCGGCGCAAAAAATACGTCTCGGTGAATAACGCCTCATTTGAAAAGTGAGGCGTTATTCTCACTTATTTTATTCATAAGATTTGCTACTTTATTGCTAGGTGTCATGGTTGTATTTAGGTTGAACATTGAACTGTTTTAAAACTTTTGTTTCAGTTCGGTAGTAAACAAAATAAGCAGTCACACGTCATCCACGCGGACAGTATTTATCTTTGATTTTGTACGTGACCCGATATCTATTTGTGTATTGTTGATCGAAGCTGAGACCTCTTAAAATGAAAGGGCAATGAACTAAATGACTTGATTTCTTACATCACTTGTCAAAAACATGTCAAAAATCACTTATTTATCTATTCTAAGGAATCTCTCAACGTATCTGAATTCTGAGTACCGGCTGTAAATGATTTTAATTGGTAAGCCTAATTCTATCTTGCAGCAAATAGGACGAATAGTCAATGCTATTAAACTTAAGCAGGAGTTAGTAATAACTTTTGAGACAATAATGTTATGGTATAATATATAATGATAGTCAATACAAATAACTAGATTTAAAATAAGACGTGTTTTCTATTGGGCGAGTTCGCGAATGCCACACTTCGAAGAATCTTTTAGGATTCACTAACTCATAATTTCTATGTTCGCAATGGAAGGAAAAACGGAACGGAAATACCTGGAGATTAATATTTAAAAACTGCAATTATTTCCGACCGTTCCAAATAAGGTTATTCCTCCCGACTATCTGTGAAAGCCGAGTTTTGATATTGTGTTAATAAATGTCCATTTTTGCGCCTAATATTTATACGAGTATGCATATAAATGCGAGTAGTAGTGATGTGCTATCTTAGCTAGTAAGTATGGAGTAGGTACCAAATTTCCTAACATTTATAGAGACTAAACTTTTATAATAAGTGCTATATTAAGGGAATCTTATATCATTTACCCTACTTTACAAATCCATTTAAATTTCGTGTGAAGTACTCACATTTCCTTATAAGAAAAGAACAGTGTTTTCTCGTTATTGAAGTAACATTCCGATAAAGTGATCGCGTGCTTTCAACACTACCGGAGAAGGTTCTTGGAGATCGTAAAGCACAATTTGGAACCAGGGCAACGGTACCTTTTATATCTAAAATCTCGAATAAAGTCCAGCTCAGAAAAGACAAAACAAAAATCCCAATGTAAAACGCAGTGTGTTCATTCTTAAATGGATAAATGAATAAATTAAAATGCGTTTATATGAGTAAAATACGATATGCTAGTAACAGTATCAAGAGCTAACCGATTGATGGGACGATGGAGCATACAAAAGCATATCGTGTATTCATATTCTCACATCTAGTTATTTTAGAAGAATTAATTTAAGAAGAGTTTAATACCTCTGACTTGCGATGGGTTTACAAATCCTGTAACATCCTGTTAAGATAACGTCAGTTTCCCGATGTAAACAAACTAAAAATAAATAAACCAATAAAACATAGGGATTATGTCATAATTATCTATGATGGTGTTAATTTTTGATAAGTCAGTATAAAAAATAAAGCACTAATCACGTTTTAAATTAAAATAGGTATTAATGTGTGAAAAGAAGAATACATCAACATTTCATTATCATTGAAATATTGATTGAACTTGATTGTCATTGGGCTTTAACCAACAAGGTGTTTTTTAGTTAATAATAGGTTTATGGTATGGTAGTTTATAAACCAAAGCTCTTTATAAATAAAAGAAAAATATATTTAATGCTTGTAAGTTTGTATTGGACTTTCATGTGAAAATCAACAAGACAAATTGAAATGTCAGCGATGATTTTTATTACGTTAAATGCATTTCAATGTTATTTATTTTTCCATAACTGACTAGTTTAATTTATTACGTGATTGCGATATAATTGCTTTGTTTTGAATGTAAACTAGTGAGACAATAAACGGCATCATAGTCAAAGATACAATAATCTGTATGTGGTGATCTCAAATTATATCTCGGGTCCAGCTGAAAATCAGCGCTGTAGCTCCGGCTGCAGCATTACGCTGAGCTGGTAACCTTTTTGGTTAAGTTGTTAATTTGTACTTTTGTTTGTCCTATTTCTGTTGTGCTTTATTATCCAAATAAATTTTCATTTCATATGTTTCGTAGTTTGCTTACGTCAAGAAACTAACGTTATCTTCACAGGATGTCACAGGATCTATTCACCGATTGCAAATAAGAGGTATTATTGGTGCATTTAAATAAATTAGAGAATATTAATGTAAAATATTATGTCATTGTATGTTCTTCATTATACCTACTGAAGGTGACAATATTAATAATGTGATAGTTTGCTTTAATATTGCGATCTTGTAATGTGATAATACCGATAGTATTGGATCGTGTGATAATATTGATAGTGTAATACCACCCAGTCTTCTTCACCGAGTGGATGGTGCACCTTACCAATCCTGGCGACAGAGTTATTGAGCCGCCAAAGGCCTCTGACATGGCTCATGTAACGACTACTATCCGTAGAAAGTAACCGGGACCGAACGGCTTAACGTACCCTCCGAAGCACGGAATCATTTTACTTTTCGGGCAAACAGGTGGTTTAGCCTGCAATGCCCTAGCCAAACTGAGGACAGTCTCACAAATATTTTTTTGTGAGATATTGTTGTCCAACAATTGGAAAAACTGCCAGCTTATTATCTAGGACATCTTGGGCTAGTCTGAAACCTCAGAGGTCATATCAGCGTCAGGTTAATAAAGGGGAAATGTTAAGATACCTTTTCAGTAGGACCCCTAGTACTCTCCTTTATATATGCCCTTGGGCGTTGACGCACCATTATGATTCCATCTGTACTACAACAGTCATTACAAAACTTTGTGACAAATATGATAGCACTTTTCGTATACTACGTAACGTATTATTATCGGTCTATGATCACATCCTGGACATTTATTTAGACTATTTATTAGCGTACAACGTCATGCTACAGAATGACAATGCACTGTCATTTCGTGGTTTGAAAAAGAAAAATACGAAAATAAAGTATGAATAAAAAGTTATCGTTATACTTTTATGGGTACAACGTATTAACAAATATCAAAAAAAGAGTTCAGTGACTATTTGAATAAAAGATAACTAGACTTCTTATGTGTTTGTACACTCAAAACTTATCAATATCCAGTATTTTTCAAATCCGTTATGTACATAGGTACACAGAAACAGAGGTTGGTGACATCCCTATAATTCATTAGGTAACGAATTCAGGAAAACCCATAGTAAATTGAATTATGAACAAAGACTATGTACAGATAATATTAATTACTGGTGTTGTTTTATATAAGTGACATCACAATCAATTAGCACAGCTCGAGCAAATTGTCCGTATGAAATTCATTGATGAGTCATCATAGATATATATCGTAATTGTTTTACACGTCTGTTGTCCATAAACGTGCAGCAAAACAATAAAAGATTAGGAAGTTTTTTATTGACTATAATTTTCAAGGGGAATGAATTTATTGCATCGATTATATTTTAAAATGCTCATTATTCCTATTAATTAACTCTATTTAATTGCATATATTTATGTTAAAATTGAGCACTTAAATATAAGAATTTCACTTCGTATCAAAGTAACACTTTCCAATATAATATATTGCATGTCGATAAGGGATAAATTAAAGGTACCGATACCGCTGCCAAGTCTTTCACTTCGTGATCCTTTTTTCGCAAAGAAAAAGTTCCATTGAATACGAATCATCGTACAATTTTAAAATAACAACTTATTTTTTGATGATGTCATCGCACCTAAAACATAAAAGTTAGTAGTTAAAATTATATCTTAACTAGTAAAGAGGGAATTTCTTAAAAATCTCAACAACTATGGTGTGCTATTTCTCGTGCCTACGCAATCGGCATCCTTGTTTGTTATTTTTGGTTCAACGACCCTCTATTGAATGGTACCAACTTTCTCTGTTCCCAAATATATCCAGTTATAAAAACACTATAAATCGAAAGGGCATAGTTTATCACATAATGTCAACTTCATTCAGCCTTTCAGCTTTTAATTTGTGTCACAGGCGCATTTGGGATTCCCTAAAAGTCAAGTCTTTATGTAAATTGTGAATACACTTTGCAACAAAGTGGTTTTCGGAATATAATTCTGTTATGAATAACTGTATACTGAGAGAAATAAATAAAATAATATTAACTAATTGACAGTAGCAATTTATAATTCGCTTGTAGCAAATATTTTAATAATCTCTTTGAATTTATTATGCTCGAAAATAACTCTAACATAAGTCGAGCAATAAACATAATTATGTTCTTAATACATATTTTTTAAGTATGACGAAAAAGGATTGTTACGGGACAAAGTACTTAACATCTTACAATCAGCTGGGTTTTAAGCTGTCCGGTCTCAACAAGACTCTATTGTCTCTGCTAAGTAGAACGAGGATTATCTCGTAAGAGATCCGATGATCCGTGACGTGTAGTGTTAGAGCACGGTAGTCTCTCCATTCATACGTCTATCTTGTAATAGTCACGTAGAATTAGCTCAGTTTCAGTGCAAGCGGTGTCCGGCGCGCGCTTGCATACGCCACCCGCACATACCTACCGGCCACTCTTTATATATAAAGGAAGATCTTGCGAAACCGTTACCACATTCGAACCACAACTTGTCCAGGAAGTCACCAGTTTCTTTTGTCAACGGAACAAGATGCTACTTATTTTGGTAATTAAATTTAAACGTTATAATATAAGAAGTGATTATTTGAATATGATCAAGTTACGTGTTTCAAACATATACATAGCTGTGATTGCATAGTGATTGCAAAAACTATCGATAAGTGCATCAATGTTTAGTGGTACATCATTAGTTCGCGGTTTGACCTTTTCTTCGTTCTCGTGCTTGTTAAGTGTTTTGTTATAATGCATTACATATAGTTAAGTAATGCATCTTTACTTAACTATTGCTTCATTTCTATTAATAAAATAGAGATGATTTTTGTTTTGAATACTTACAAAAGTATTTGGTTTGATCTTTAGTTACCAGTTACTTATTATTCCAAATGCATTACATACAGTGTTATTGATTTTTTGACTTTTATATTTATATGTATTTGAAATCTGATCTGTTAATCAAAGGAGGTCATATTTGACATTTAGCTATAGATCATAATATAATGTATTCTGCATATGTTTATGTTAAATCTTTAGTTATTAAGTTACATTGAACGATCAAGGTCAAATCCTGAATTATGAATAACCATTTAATGTTATCATCTTCTATTTTTGTATACTTAAATTGTACATTTATCTAACACTTTGTCACTTTTTGTATTACTTTTAGTTAAGGACAAAACGCGTGTCCCTTTAATCTGTTTAAAGAAGTCATTCGAAACTCTCGTGCAGACTGCATCCGCAGACCGCACCAACATTATTTGCAAACCGCCTGCGGTTGCATGCTGCAGCTGAGTTCAACATTTTGACAAAAATATTCACAAGGTGTACTGTACCATAAGACTACTGTGGGTTACCTGTCCATCCGATTAATAGAAGAATATAAATGGAACATTACATTATTATCACTCATCACTTACTAACTGTTTGCTTTAATTTAAAGGTCATAATCCAATGTTTCAGGTATTGGGAGTGACCCTGCTGACTGGAAGCTACGTCTCTAGTGCCAGCATTCAGAACAACCAGGCGCCAGCGATTACTCAATACGTATATGACACTAGTAATCTACCAAACTCCTATCAATATCAGTAAGTACCTTTAAATATCAACTATCAGGTACCAAGCAAGTAGGTCAGGTATCAATCCTGCCATGGTATATTTTAAAATGCCTTTCGAAAACCCTATTTAAATACGGTGCATAAAGATACTGTTAATATAAGTAATGAAATTAGTATGAGATTTCATAATATTAGTAATTAGTTTATAATTTTGAAAACCTCATCAAAGTCACGAGTTCAAAATATGTCGAAGTACTTAAAGCGAAGCACGTAAATATCGTATCAATCTGCTTGCTTTATATTTGTGGCCAATTACTTTTCGTTCTAAGTTTATAGATATGTTAAATGGCACTTTAAATATTTAAAGATAATTTAAAAACTTATTTTTATAACAATCTTTATGCTAAACGAAATTAAAAGGTGTTGTTGCTCATTGATAAGACAATTGACTAATTGGCATAATTTTAAAACATAGTGTCATAAATAAATAACTCTTAAGTGAATGAAGTAATAAAGTCTTTGTTCCATAATGGATTGATACTTTAATTCTTATACATTATTTATAGAATCTGTGCAAATGATCTAATTAAAATACTTAAATAAAAATATTTAGCAATTTAAATGGCCGGCCCCAGATCCAAATAGTTTTTTTAATGTCATAAATTCAATTAAATCTTTATATTATGTTAAAGATTGAATAAAAATACAATACGTTACAGAAAGCATTAATGTAATTTGCACTGTTGTAATATTATGAGCTATTTTATTTATGCGTGTTAGAACAACTCCACCCACTGTAGATGTTCATGAAATATGTTATATACATAAATTATTGATATAAAACATCAGATTCCGACATTTTGACCTTTTAGTAAATGTTATCATTTAAATTGTTGCATTTAAATAAAATTTGTAAAACATAAAATAACAGCAGCTGAACTTGTCATATGAAGCACAATGCTAATTGGAATTCAGTTGACTTTGAAATAAACTTGTAAAATATACTCTGATGTTTACAATAGAAAAATGTGTGATGATTAAAAAACGAGGCTCTTTCCCTATATAAGATTCTTGCAAAGGTTTACCGAAACCTACGAAATGGTAATGAATATAATTTACCTTTCTATACACGTGATTAGAAGTGTGCTAAAACACGTAACATTGTGCAACGAACGCTGTCTCTGTATAAACAAACCAATAGAATAACAAATGCACACCGCAATAGGAAATATCGTAAACTTGGTAGCAGTTCCAAACACAGATTCTATAGAATACAAAACGAAAAGGAAAGCGTTGTGACTCACTGCATTTGGATTTCGATAATATTTGCAGTACAAACAAAGAATAATGTCATGTTTATGTTAAATGCTCTTTATATTGTGGTTACGTGTAACCCGATTATCTCAATACGTGACCCTCCGGCTTCCAAACGTAAAGCATTGTTGTTGAAAGTAAAAATATTTTAAATTGTTGTTCCGCATAGTTTTATTTTAGGCACTGGCTTAAGGCCAGCACGTGTTTACATTTAGGAACGATTATTTTACCTTAAACATAATTATTTTATGTACTCCAATCTGTTTCTATGCAATTACTAAATAAACTATTAGTTTCAAATTTAGATGAAATCAATTCCGTTATATACATACATGCCAATCTATTTTTTATTCCAATTAATTGGGTAACTGTACTTAATTTTAGGTACATGTTGAATATCACTTATTAGGTACCGGTTTAAAAACTATTCGTTTAATCGCCAAAATATGTATAATTGACGCGCCGTTTTGTTTCGAATTGACTCACAAAACCGTAACTTTATCCACATTTTCTAAAATAAACAATCCTAACCCACTTTTCTACATTTAAGATTTATAGTTTGAACCAAACTAAACTATCAAAAATTCATTATTCGGAATTTCTAAAAATATATAATTATGTATGGATCTACAAAAACTGGTTTACTATGCATATTTTTAGTTAAAATATTGTTATCATTTGTATTATACATATAAATTCACACGCATAAAATTCTATACATATTTAATATTTATGAACAAAATAAATTATATACTCAATACAAATGACCTCGTAAGTAATAATAAAATACATTATAATTAAACTTCCTTCATATTTTCAGTGTTTCAACTACGAGTAGTTGAATTCACAACCATTGCTCAGTCATCATAAGGCAAACTGTAATTGTCTGAAAAAATGGCACACAATGCAAAAACTATGTTAAGCAAAATGGAACATATAATATAAACAAGAATAAAGATCGGACAAGTTTTTTACATACAATTATCATTAAACATCCGTATTGGTACCGAGCCTGTCAATTTATGTGACAGTCATACAAAAAGTTGAATGGTGACCATATATAAAGATCAGTGACAAAAACAGTATGTGGTACATGCGAGTACATCCCAAGTTGAACGGCCTTTTATTACGTCCGTTATTTCGGGTATTATCTCGATTATGAACAAAATTAGACATGTCGTAATCTACCTACATAATGTTTAAAGGCTTTCATTTAGATCGCAAAGACTTTCATTTAGATTGGACGTCAAATAAAATTCAAATTTTTTTAACATTGAAACGACACCGAATACGACTTGTATGGCTATTTATTCAAAAAACAATTTGAGAATTACCCTTCTGATTCGTAACTTTAGGTCATAAATGCGTTAAATATTTCTAAATATGATAATGTTGCCATCTCGATTCTCAGAGAATCAAACCAATTGTGTACAATTTAAAGAGCTTGGAACATTATAATGTCCACGATTTACTTATTAACGTTGATCTTTATTTACCAAGGAACATATATTCCACAGTATACGTTAATTGCTTTTAAAATATTTACTTTTGGATGTGCAAAATGCATTGTACATAATATACATATGGTACTATCGGTTGTAACATGAAGTCTGTTGAAAGATACCAATAATATTTGTTGACCACATACATATTTTCCTCTATTATTAATTGCGTCTAATAGAAAACCTATTGTTCATTTTATGGGCCATTTGCATTATATTACCAACTAGCAGCGCCCCGCGGTTTTACCCGCGTTGTGCCCGTTCCCGTAGGAAATCCGGGATAAAATGTAGCCTATAGCCTTCCTCGATAAATAGACTATCTAACAGTGAAAGAATTATTCAAATCGGTTCAGTAGTTTCTGAGATTAGCGCGTTTAAACAAACAAACAAACAAACAAACAAACAAACAAACAAACAAAACAAACTCTTCAGCTTTATAATATTAGTATAGATAAGTTATTGGAAACAATAAAATCATATGAATGTTTAATAATTAATATTATGTTTATTATTCGGACCATCCTTTGAATTGAATAGCTCTTGGAATGGTATAAAACTAAATAAGATAATATCACATATTTTATACAACTTGTACGAATTATTTTTACTATTTTCTGACTCCATATGTAAAATTCAATTGACTATAATAATAAGCAAACGGACTTCCAAATTATAAATTTTTTTATATTTTGACCAAAAGATCAACTTTTGTCGTTAAAATATATTCATACAACATAATTATATTCATATAAAATATACACCTATTCCTTCCCTTGTAAATTATAAGTAGCCATGTGGCCCTTAGGCCCTTAGGCTGTCAAAACACTTAAAACTCCACACCAGGGTTGGACACTCACTTACTTGAATTACATAACAGGCACATAACAGGCTAATACTGTCTAACACTAAAAAACGCTAATATAATTTCAATTCTTTCAGCTACGATACAGCTGATGGTTCATCTAGGGCAGAACACGGAGAAATGTTGAATCCTGGCACTCCAGACGCGGCTCTGGATGTCAAGGGGGCTGTCCGATGGTACGACTCTAAAGGACAACTCTATGAAATGTTCTACAAAGCCGGCAAACGAGGCTACAACACGATCATCAGAAAAGTTCCAACTAGTTAATATACCTATTACTATGATGTCACCAAAAGGAAAGAGTTTTAAGAATGAATTGATTGCGCCTGATTTCACCAACTACAGTTATGGCCTCAATCAATAGTAGGTTTTTATTTAAGGGTTTTATGAATGATAAGATAGCCGGTTATAATAACGTAACGTAATCGTAAGACCGGTTATATGAAATCTAATAGCTAATATATTACTAATTATAAAAAAGAAGTTTATGGTATCTAGATGATCACTTATTAAGAGTGGGTTGTTTCAAATAGTTAGTTATCGTAGCATACATTCCTTACAAATTTCACGTTTTTTTTTTCTCTGTTAAATACAAAGTGTGGTACTGGTTTATTAATTTTATTTATTTATTTATTTTACTACGTTTACGGATGCACTTCGCTTTTATTTTACATTTTTATCTGACGTTCCGGCCCCTTTACAGGAACCGTGCTCACAGAAGACTGAGGTGTTATGATTTTAATAAAGCGAAGTGTATCCGTAAATATAGTTTCAATTGAAAACAAAGTGTTGTGTCATGACTTAAATGACAGCCTGCTAAAGTTATTCGGGCGGCCAGTAGATAGCCACGATTTTTAATTTTTTGATGTCTTTTGAGACCACAAAATAGAGAAATGTAAGTGCTTCGCTCTTTCATGATTGAGATTGACATTTTGTATTTACGGTGACTAGTGTGTGAGCATAAGCTGAATCAACCCGCCCTTAGTAAGCTAAATTAAAAAATATGACCAAGTCAGGTGTAAGAATGTCAAAGACTGGATTTTATTTGACTGAAACTGAGCGCTGATGCTTCACCTCCAAGGAACTTTGGTAGGGAAGACGATTTTGTAATTATTTGATAACACCAGTTTAATGGAGAGAAAAGTAATGTTTAATGATAGGGTTAAA
Organism: Cyclophora albipunctata; assembly: GCA_963082685.1. Taxonomy (NCBI): domain Eukaryota; kingdom Metazoa; phylum Arthropoda; class Insecta; order Lepidoptera; family Geometridae; genus Cyclophora; species Cyclophora albipunctata. The sequence goes on along the minus strand of OY720116.1, from coordinate 5,645,242 downwards.
TTATTGTATGAATTTAATTATTTATTAAATGTTTGTCAATTATGTACGTTTTTAATTGTTTTCCCTAAAACTACGATATTCTTCAAATGAACTGAAATTTACTGAAAGACTAGTTCAGCTATTGTATGGAATAATGTTGGTTATGAAATCCTCATTTGGAAAACTTCATTTTAGTTATCGCCTTAGCACTTACACCATATTGTGCACTCACATTGACAAATTGATGAAACTTTGTCAAACAAAGGCGCTATTTAAGATGAATGTAACTGTACATTTTTATCAGTCGTCTTTTTTGCAAAGAAGATCACAAATAATTCAATATGTTCTCCTTGGTAAGTTATTTTTTACATTAAATTAAATACATTTTATTTTCAAATTGTTTAAAATTCCCAGATTCAATTCCTGGATGGTGCAAAAGATTTGCTCATTCTTAATGATTATTTCGTATTATTGGCACACTTATCACAAAAATTGTTTAAAGATCACCAAAACTTTTACGGATTAATCCTTTTCACTAATATGTACTAGTTAGTATGTTCAGTAAGTGAGAGGAAATTTCCCTGAATTCAACATGAAAAAACATCAGTTGTAGAATATTATTATGCTCCCCGCATTAGGCAAGCGTGGTGATTACTCCTTACTGTACTGATATCTCCAGTGTGAAGAGAGATAACAGAAGCTATCACTTTTATATAAAAAAAAATTAAACCTAAGTAATCATATTTGTATAACAGAAACTCGTATTCTTTGCCGTCGCCGTCGCTTCATTGGTATTAGCGGCTGAAGACAAGCAAACTCCTGAAATAGTCACTGAAAGAACAAATGTTAGAGAAGATGGATACGATTTTGTGTAAGTTGTCTCTTAAGATCACACCATTAAAAGGTTCCATTGGAACGGAGCGGAGCGGTGCAATGCTCAATGGCACAATCACGATTCATTACGAAAAGATTTTGACAATTTCAAAACGGTGTGACTGGCCAAGATATTTAAGCGGCGTTGAGCACATTCATTCCGCTTCGCTCTACTTATATGAAAGTGCACCCTCACTTATCTCTATGACTCACACAAAACTATTTTATATTTTCCATATACCATATCAGTAAAATATTAGTTTCATTCATAGCATACACATAAACATAAATTATAATAATGTATAAACCTGTTTAATAACTGATTTATCAGTTAGTTTGACAAATTACTTTATAGAAGCAATGACCTCAGTTTTTGAGTAAAAAAAGAATTTTTAAAGAAAACTCAATGACTCATTTAAAATTAGCTTTACGGTTAAATTTTGACTGCCATAAAAATATAACAAGGAATATTAATTTAAATAAAATCATGTGACGATTAATCCACGAACTATCATTAAATAATTTATACAGTCACAACGTTTTAAGTTAATTTATATAGTCCAAAAGAAAACTGCAGGTTTAGAAATACCAACTCTACTATATAGAGCTATTATGGACTGTGTAGTACATCGTTCAATATATATACATATATGTCTGTTTTTATTTCGGTGTAATCGTTAATTTTAATTGAAATCATTAACTGTCCAGTTTCTTAAATTTACCGATATAACCGATATTAAATTAAAACACTATTGAAACTATCAGTATATGAACACGTTGTAAACACTAATTTAAACGGGACTTTATCTTTACTTAACGATTAGATTTGAACATGATATTGTTTTATTCACAATTAAGTTCCATCTAAATTAGTGCTTACAATGAGATTAAACTATAGTCTCAATACCTTATTCCTAATCACGCATTTAACATTACAGATTCAAAACAAGTGACGGTGTCTCCCGCAAGGAGGAGGGTAACCTCATCACTATCGGTGACCACCAGGGTATAGGAGTCAAGGGGTCCTACTCGTACACCGCCCCTGATGGGCAGGAGTACGAAGTCACCTTCACCGCCGATGACAAAGGATACAAACCGACCATCAGAGTGCTTGGATCGCAGCCACAGAACTAAACTAATGTATCAGTAGTGTTATGTATTACTTCTCATGATGTAGTAGTTAAAGGAATGTTTTTTGTACTTTTGTATACGTTTAAGATATATAAATATATATTTGGTAATTACTTTATAATTTGTTTTAATGATTTACAATTTTAAAAATAATCCCCATAAACTTCCTGGAATTAACGTTGGTATAAGAAATTACGCTTTATCCTACATTTCAAATGAAAATGTTCAATATTAATAAAAAGCAACCATTTTTATAGTTTTACCATTGACATCAAATCTACACCTACATTTGTTTTAAATCACTTAACTAAACCAAAAGGTTTAACCGATGACACAACTAAGTATTATTTCCCCATTCTGAACGTTAAGACATAGGCTATAACCTAAACTTTAGTGCTTGTTTCCTAACAAGTCAAGTTATTCAATCGCACGGGAGACATATTAACTAATCAATACATTATGATCTATGTGGCGCCATCTAGTAGCAAAGTATAAAACCTTTTAATAAGAAACTTTGATTTTTTTTTATTTTAATATCACCAAGTTTGTAGCTGCTTTGAACTCAAATAAAGAGTTGTTTGCTTCGATCAATTGATCGAAGGTTGTTTGACATACATTAGCAAAGTTAGTTCTGCAACTAAACATGATTTTTATTGAACAACGCCACCTAGCGGCAATTTATTAAGTAACGTATAATATCTCAATAAAAAATAACTAATATTTTTTAGATCTTAGGACATTCCATGTGTTATAGTTACATGTATTTACGTTAGATGTCTCAGAATTATAAATATTTATTTTTTTAGCACTCGACAATTATGCAACTATGTTTTTATATATTATTCAATTAGAGATAAGTATGAGATATGAGAGATTTACTATATGCTCGTACTATATGATGTTGTCGGTCCCGGTTGTTTCAATCGTTAGACATTTCAGAGGCCTTAAGGCGGTCTAAAAACTCTGACACCAGGGTTGACCACTAACCTACTCGAAATCACTTTACTGACTATGACATATAGCGGTAATAAACTCTAATTTCCACTTAGTTAAGGCCCATTTCGGCATATTCCCAAAACTCGATGTAAAAGACATCAACGCGCTTCATTAGGAAAAAATGTCGTGACAAATTACTTGCTGTTTTCGTTTCCCATTCATTAGCGCAGCGTTAGAATGTCCCGAAAATTACTTTAAAACCCGGGGAGAGTATCAAATAACGTCATTTTTATTCAAGTAAGAGTCGGAGGAAGAGACAACATGGAGGTGAGTTTCAAACTTCTCAAACCAAATATTAATAAGAAATAAACTTAAAAATTAAAAGAAAATATAAAATATATCTTCGAATATCACATGTTAATATTATTTAGACTTTTATAATAACCCAAGCAGATTAAGGAATTTAGTTCACAAAGGATACAAATCCATGAAGTATAATTTTGACGAAATTAAACATAAAGTAACGTTCGTTATCCGGTACAGTTAAAAGGATTCTATGTGAGAACAAATGGTTTGGTGAGTCGAATTCCTTATTCTGCTATACAATCACCTAAATTTTGTAAAATTGTTATGCCATAAATTTTACAAATCTGATAATGATTATAACAAAAGGAACGAAAAACTGAATTGACTTGATTCATGTAAAAAGCACTTTAATTATGAATGATTGTTGCATTATTAAATGTAATATATTTTTGAAATATTTTAACTAATGAGATGTTTTTTTTTTTCCAGATGAATTCCGTGGACTTTTGGAGGTAGATCCTTATTAAAAAATAATAATTTGCGTCATGTCTCCAGTAGAAAGATAATATTTTCAATGTTTAACCATTTCAAATGATTATTTTACACAATCCAACGCCAAATATAAATATTGTGGATATAACTTAGTATGATTTTTTTAACTAAAGGTCAATAATTTCCTATAGAAATAATAATAAATTAAATAATTTGAATTATTTTTTGTTTCAGATCATTTGTTTGCTTGAAGTAAGATCATTATACAATTTTAATTTCTAACATTTATCACATTTTCTAATGATTAAAATGCCAATCCTTATCCTAAATGTTAGTGGCGAAAAACTTATATATGATTCAAAAATGTTATACGATATATCCTTACAGAAAATAATTGTGTTGCAAATATTTATCTGGAATGTCCTATTTTTTTCAGTCGGTCAATATATAGAGGTAAGTTAAATAAACACAAAAATTAGGTACTTAAGTACGCCTTTATTTGGCAGTGATGGTACGATCAAATTAAGACTAGAGATTATACATTAGTTTCAAGCTGGAGTCATTGGTCTATCTTCAAAAGAGTACAGACACAATTTAAGGTTGAGTGGGTTTGTCTGAAGACTGGTCTTCAGAGTGCTCGATGGGTTGGTATCCATTCTTGTCAGCGATGAAGGTGACTGAGATTTTCTGGCCATCAGGTGCGGTGTACTTCCAACCTCCCTTCACAGACAGACCTTGCTGGTCGGTATCGTTCTTGTAATCACCCTGCTCTTGTCTGGAGGTACCATCACTTGTCTCGAACCTGGATACGGGTAAATTATTACCATGCTGTTTGTGTTACCACGCTTAAATTGTACTAAGCTTTGTATTAGTCCTTATAGACAAGTGTCAATCGCTTCGCATCTTATTTAGTTGTCTAATGTGGAACTGTTAGTGTGGTATAACTATATTATCATAGTAGACAACCAAACAGAATGCGAAACGATTGCTTCTTGTCTAGGAAAGCTTCCAGTCTGTTCTAATGTTAAATTTTAACAATCTAGCTAGGTAGTTTGGCAAAATGAAGAGTTGAAGTCTAAATAATGGGTATACCCGGCTGAAACTGGTAAGGAATGTACTTTCATGTACAAATTACCAGGCGTTCATTGGAACACTTATTCGATATATAGTTTAAAACTATAACACCATACAATTCATTGAATCTAACAAAATATTATTATCACTTTCCTTTAAAAGGAGTTGTTGACTGATGATGTAAATTACTTATACAAATTGAATAAATTTATTTTTTCGAATATTATAGTTTGATTTTGTAACTTTTACAAAGACTTACTCAAAGTTATATCCATTGACGTCTACTTCGGAGTCCTGCTTGACGATTTGAACCGGGGGCTTGGTCGGTGCATTTTCTTGGGCCAAAACAAGAGCCAAAGCGGCCAAGGCGAATACGGTCTGGGAAGAATTAAATTAGTTATTGAAACATTGTCATGAATATTTGTTTCAATCGTTAGACCATGTCGGAGGCCTTAATGCGTTCTAAAAACTGAAACATTAGGATCACTTGAACTAACTATTATTACAGATGTTTGTTATAATACTATACAAACTATAAATATTAAGAGTTAAAAGGGAAAATTGCACATTTTGCAAATTACACAGATTTGCTTATTCACACAAGAATGCTTTAAATTTTGAAAGTACTTAGTGGAAGAAGATTAACTTGTTAAGATTAACTTGTAAATGGCCAAGAAATTCACAAAACACTAGAGAAATAAAAACAAAATATTAGAATACACTTACAATTTTCATCATTTTTGAATTTTGGGACAAAACTGGAGGTATGTGTTGGTGGTTAGAAGTCCTGAACGTCTATGCTTTGAAGAAACAAATGTGCTATAAATATATTTTCAATGTATTGACAATGCGTTTCGAAGTTTCATTGGGAGGCGAGGTGTTAATCACAATCATGCAAACAGTTTATTTAAGGTGATCCACGAAATTGTTACGGGGATTTGTCAATTGTGTAAATTGTTTGTTGTTCGATTGTCGGGCGACGAGGCCCCGACCGGCGCAGCGCATGTATCACTTAACCTACATCGCCTACAACAGACGTCTCAAATATTGCATCCTTCGAAATAAAGGCAAGTTTTTTTTTCATATTTAATAAAAGGACATTTTACTGCAATCCCTTCGTATTCGATACAACGTTAAATTTAAACTGGTTTAGACATTCTAATCATCTTAAATAGCTTTATTTGATAGTTTGTTCGAAGATACTGTTTTAAATTATAATATTCCGATTACGTCAACTGTAAAGTCTTCGTTTTACCTTTGTCCCATTTGTTATTATTTAGCGGGATTTATAATAACTAAAAAGTCATATGAGAGATTTACATAATGACATACGTACTTAGATGTATTAATTATTATTATATGAATATGTATACCCATGAGGTTGTATAAGGTCCTTGGCGTGATCCAAACAAACGAACGTAAAATAAACATCGTTTTGTAATACACACTGCAGTCGCTAACTGCGCATCGTGCCGCCTTAGATGCTTGATGTTACGTGAAATATCAATTGTTATATACTTCATAGTTCCTTACTGGTATACTACGTATTGTAAGCGTATTATATACGTATTATAAGCCAAAACACTAAAGGAAACCGAAGGTATAAATTTTTTTAAGGCATAATTCCTCATAATTATGAGTCTACCAAGGATAAACGGTTTTATTAGAAATACTTATAAGTAAAAATCTCATTTTCAATATTAATATATTTTTAACCATGCTTCTGGCCTTGTAGCTTAATATGAAATAGGATATAAGTGATGCTTAAGCTACGCATCATACTAAAGTAGTAGCAAAGCCCTGATGACACTTCGAAAAACGGGAAAGAACTCCTGAAAAAAATATAACATACTCGATACTAAACAGTAAAGTTCAAATTTTAATTATTACCAATTCTGATATCATTTTTTATTGAGCACTAGGAAGTTATTATGAGTTTATAGGTCAAACATGGGCCAAACATACCTGTTATAAATTGAACTTTACAAGATAGTCGGTATCATTAAAAGTGTATTGTTTTCAAAACTTTTAATATATATATAGTTTTAAATTCGTATTTTTACCCTTTGGTACCTTTTTTAAGAATCTAAGAAGCTAAATACAGTCATTTTTATAGCAAAACATATCTATATTTGCATCCCAGAGCTTGGAAACTTCCTCAAAGTTTCCAAACGATGATGTAGAGCCATTGCAGACTACAGCCCAGACAGCTTAAAGACTCATCCGACGCAATCAATTCTAATTTTTGTTCATTGCCAGTCAACCTTTACACGTAACATTATTTAACCTTATACAATTAAGTCCATTAAATATATTGCCTCTGATGAATATCACAATCAAATATTGTATGGACAGTTAAAATTGTCTACACTAAGATCTGCGCCTTGGTCATCTTCTGATATGAGTAACTTGATTATATACCAACAGTAAAACAGTAAATGCTAAAAGTGAATCAGTAGTATATACTATTAAACTCTGCCCTTCGCTACCATAACAGGTAATAACTCCATATTAAGTAAAATACTTTATCTACACTAATGTTGTAACATTCTACTTCTGTTTCCAATACTTGACTTATAATTACTACTGTTATAGCGCAGGAAACTAAAACACTCAATTTAAGCAATTGCACATGATGTTATAATATCATTATAATTTAACATTATAACATCATTATAACGCGACCAATTAACCTGGCGAGCCTTATGTCAAAATCCTCATACTAGTTGTATAAAATTTTGATATTAGGCTGGCTTTTGAAAATAGTTGGGTTATACGTGAAAACTTCGTCGAAACTACATACACAAAACTCTTTGGTAAGATCTCGCTCGCTCCTGATTGGCCCTACGCGCAGCTGCGCTCTCATTGGTTAGATTTTAATGGCGGCAAGTTCACTGTGACAATACACGTACCTACGCGTGAATTTAATGTTTCGCAATGTGTTTTGTTTTTAAAATTTTGTTTGATTAATTGCATTAAATAGTGAAGATAAAGTAGTGTATGCAACTGCATATAACACGGGTATTAAAACACTCGTTACTATTATGAAACTCGCTGCGCTCGTTTCATAAACTCACACTCGTGTTTTAATACCCTTCTTTATATGACGTTGCATAAACTACTATTAAAAATGTGTCTGTGGCATGTAGCGCATCTATTCAAAGCATGCACCAATGAGTCTCCACAATATAATATCCGTCTCTTACGTAATAATGAATTCAAGTAGCTATATCATAAACAACGATTGATATCTGGAGATATAAATCTTCTTAATAGATTATTTATTCCATTAATCACATACTGAGTATGTGTGTGTTCATCTTAGTTAATTTCGGCTTACGGTTTTGTATGAAAAACAAAAGAACGTCCGCTCGAGCGGTAGGCTGCGACTTACCGCGCGTAGCAAGGTGACAATAAAGCCAAATTGAAAGAGCCCCAAATAAATTTAAACGGCGCTTAAATTACTAATCTATACTCATATTATAAAGCTGCAGAGTTTGTTCGTTTGTTTGAACGCGCTAATGTCAGGAGTTACTGGTCCGATTAGAAAAAATCTTTTTTAATGGATAGCCACATTCATCGGGAAGGTTATAGGCTATTTTTCATCCGGTATTCCTACGGGAACGGTCACAACGCGGGTAAAACCACGGGGCGCTGCTAATATAATAATACAGATAATAGGTACTAATATAATAAAATGTTAGTTTTATTCTTGTTTATATGAACGGGCTAATCACGAAAAATTCTGATAGCTAATCTCAAGAGGTTTGTTACAGGCTATTTTTATTCAGAATTCCCGTGGGAACACACTACGTAGTTAAAACCGCGGGGACCACCCCGCGGTTAGGTTAGTTAATAAAAGTTAATGATAAAAAATAAACAGCATTAGCTAATAATTTTTAACAAGGACTGTTGTATTTGAAGACCAAATCTATTCTGAAATAGATGTGATAAATGACTCTACTTATAACCACTGTTTATGCAATTACTTCATTAGTAGAGGTGGCCCTGTGGTAACCGCCCCACTAAGTCGTTGTCTGCTCGAACAAGATGGCAGTTACACATTTTATATTTTAGCAACTAGTAGCCACCACTCGCGTGAAGAAAAATATAAATAGCCGTTAAATTGTCGGTCACGGTTTTTTCAATCGTTAGACCATGTCCGACTCTAAGCTATCTAAAAACTCCAACACTAGAGTTGGCCTCTAATCAACTTGAACTTAGTTAATTTTGATTGGCCTTTGTGTTTTCTGTAAGATTGAAAGCTACTCGTACAAGGCAACCGAACTAAAACTAAACATATCTCGGGGTCTATATAATCAGTAAATGAATGAAAATTATTATTTTATAATTATTGACTAGAACCAGGTTTTATGACAATGTACTCGTAGTTACATAAAACAGTACTAAAACCTATGACACAAAACACCAATGACATAAATGCATAACGTTAATTGAAGCGTTAATAAATTTGACATTATCATTTAAAACCGCTGGGTCGCGTGTACTTCTAATTACCAATACATTTACACAAACACTTGCCTTGGCATTACGATGACCATTCTTACGATGGGAATATATTCATAACTAATACAACCGCAATCGTACCTAACATTGATGAACTTTATATTATAGAAGACGATTACTCTATTAACCTTGAGCACTAACAAAACAATATCAACAATTAAATAAAGATTACAATTTAACTGTAGAAAAAATACACATAACTATGTATGTACTCAAGGATATCTTATTCTCTCAGTAGTAATCATGTAAATAAATGTTGGATTGTTCACTTATTTGAGTTACATTTAACAATGGAATTATGATATTGATGCTTATCATGTTACTTCAATCTCAGTTGAAACAGCATCATTAGTCAATTAGTCGCGTTCATATTGTTCTCGGTTTATTAGGTGCAAAACGTAGTCAAGTGAATTTAAGTCTGTTAAAAATAAATCTTAATTATATTCAATACAGTTTACATAGTTAGAAAACTTTCAAAGTAAGACCCTATTTAGAGAGACGCGTGTCAGTTAGCGGTGCGTACTGCAGCAGCAAAAATATGAAACAACTAGCAACGTCCCTCGGTTTCAACCACGTTGTGGAGTTGTAGGAGTTTCGCGATAAAAAAAATAGCTTTTAACCTTTCTGTTGAATGTGTGTCCATCTCTTTAAAAAAAAAAAAATTCAAATCGGATTGATAGTTTCTGATATAAGAGCTTCGAACAAACAAAAAATCAAACTCTTCAGGTTTATTATATTAGTACTGTGATCACGCTAATACACGAACGCTTTCAATAAATATGTTTGATTTAAACGTGCGGGAAGCGACTCCACACTCATCGCAAAACGCCCTACACCCCGATCGAGGCATTAGCTTGCCAAAATATAAACTTTAATAATAAAGAAGAGTAATGTAATCTGTTTTTATGAACTGGCACTAGTGAATACTCGTATAAAACAGGTAATGCCATTTTAATGACTAACAGCGAATACTATGTAAGCAATATATTTTAATGAACTACCAAACAATTGCTAATACAACGTAATTCATTTTACGCACTTTAGTTTACTTAGTAAAAGTACTTCTAGTACGAGTATGTACTCACTTCCGAGTCTACTGTGCTACGCTAGCTTTAAGCTGAAAAATACTAAGTGTGTATTGAAAATCTTTAATACTCTGATTTGTTACCTGCCGTCACTTATCGTTATCAAATGGACCGTGGCGTCGTCCCCTTTTGGCTTGTACTTTACTTATAGAAAATAAAAGTTTAGTAAAGCTTATAAGATCGTTAGATAACATAGATCAGTGACAGTATGATTGAGATAAGCTTTCATAATCATTCGAAGTGATTTTACTCACGTCCTCATTTTTTAATTTAGACTTCGTGATTATATTATAGTTGCTTACATTCATAGTACAATCAAACAAACAATTTAATTAATAAAATTTCAAATAAAATAAATACCTAGGTTAAACGAGTTTTGAATCTCGTAGTAAAACAAACCGCTGTAAAATAATCATTTACGTTGATCATTACGCTATGACTGTGAGTTAAATTATATGCTGTTGAGTTTATAAATATTAACTAATAATTTTCCACGTGCATTTTACGTGCTTTACAGTCTTCAATTCCCGGGTCGAGCGAAAACATGTTTCCTACTTTTCAAACATGGCTCGAGTTTGAGATCACCAACCCGCATTTGGCAAGCGTGGTGATTATGCCTAATCCTCCTCACTGTACTGATAACTTCAGTGAGATGAGAGGCCTTTGCCCAGCAGTGGGACATTACAGGCTAATACTTACTTACTTACTTACTTACAGTAGAAATAAACTTATTGTTGGTAACATCGAAAAGTTTACCCTATTGGCAATAGCAACACAATATAAATCCTCATTAATACATCCTATTACCAATAGACAAACAATCAAATGTTCTTACGCACATTAAGTATGTGTTTAGAAAGATAATTTAATAATGTTTGTCAACTATTTACCAAACGTTTCAAAAATAGAATGTTGTGTAATAAATAACAATTGATGATTGGACTATTCATAGCAATGATTTGTGGCCACTTTAGAAGTTGACAAAAAAGTTTAAGGTCTGTTGTGGTGAGTGAGGGCCGCGATCCTCCGCTTGTGATGTCAGTCTGCAAGTGCACTTCTCTGGATATATATAAATTGAACCGTCTACACTAGTTACTCATTCGTTAGTCTGAACTCAACGTGAACTAAACAACATGCTCAGATACGTGAGTATCATTTTATAATTCCTTATTTTTAAAACTTATAGAATTATCCGTATGTAGACAAGTCCATATTTAGACATGTACTTGCGCCAACAACTTTTGTATTTGTTTAATTGTGTGTATTGGTGACAAAATAACTTATAATTACAGTTTATAGTTTTCCATTTACCTAAAAGCACCTGAAAACTCATTAAAATATTGTTTATTAAGTTATCAATGATCCTTTATACCTATACCGACCGATATTTAAACTAATGTTTCCGTTACCCTCCTTAGTATACATTGGGAGACGTTAAATATCTATTTCCCAGTTGTTGTATAAGTTGGATCAACTCTGTCTCCAGGGTGCCTAATACTTGACTAGAGGAGCCAACAAAGATCAGCCCATTCACTTATTCCAAGTCCTAATTTGCCCAGCCTTTTCATATTCATATAACTGAAAATATCTGTGCAGTGAAGAATAGTACAGCGGGTCGGTACAAGTATTTGATAAATTTCTATATAAAATACTAATCACCACCCGCCTCTACAGATATTGCCAGCCCTTTCCCTGCAGTGAGATATTATAGATTTCAGTACCTCTTCAACGAGATACCTTGCTGAAGATGAACTTTAGGTACTAGTAGGTTAGTGAAGCTACACAAATTGTATTTGGGTTAGTTATTAATTGTATTTGTTTCTTTATCCAGGTAGTAGCAGTATGTGTGCTGGTCGCAGTCTGCGTCGCGCAGCAGCAACCGAACCCTCAAGATGTCCAGATCCTCCGCTTCGACAGCAACGTTGAGCCCGATGGCTACAGCTTCGCGTAAGTCACCTTCCTATTAAAGAAAACTGAGAAATGTATGGGCACTTAAGATCTCACTGTTGTACAAAGTCGTTTTGTGGGATGAGATGTAGCATATTTACGAACTCAGTATATGGTACTGATTTCTTAGGTTTAAGCTCATTCAAAATTCAAAATCAGTATATGGTATTATATAATAATCCAATGCACTAATCAAAAATCAAAATAAAGGTGCAAGAAAGGCTCTTTGCTCTTTATAGTTTACGTTGTACTGAAGAAGAGATGTAAAATAATAGAAAGTATAAAGGAAATATGTATATCCTTCACACTTAACTATTCACATTAGAAATCAAAAGTGCTTTGCTGACTTGTAAGAATCTTAAAAAAATAAGTTAAAATATTCTCAAACAGTTCTTGAGAATTATTGTAGTCTAACGACATTAAGCAACCAGATAATCTAGTCATAAAATTGATTGTATCTAGAAGAAAGGTCACAGATGTCTCCAACAATAACCATTTGCAGTCATAAAGCTCATCTCTCGCCACTTTGGTCGTCCTTGCATTGTAGTTAATAGACTGAGATTTAAGATAATATAAACATACTTAAATGTTATTTTCCCTAATGATGTGCTAAGCACTAAGTGTGATAAATACTATTCTAACGTAGCTAACATTGACCTTAATTTATTGCAATATTTTATAGTTTTTAACGTAAACTGTATATTAACGAGGGTTAATGACATTTTTATTAGTTTTCTCGATGTACATAATTAACAAAATACATTATTATATTAAGTATAAGACTGAAATAATTTTGAATAGAGCTCAAAAATATTTAGCTCTGAATATATTTAGCATTGTTTAGTTTTACCTAATCTAATTAATCACCATTTTTATTCCTGAGATATTTAAGATATTTATTTTAAAGTTTTTTAAAGCAATTAACCACCTATATTACTCGATTGCTGTGAAAAGGTCTCCTACCAAATGAACCTTAGTAATTTTTTTTCTCGGTACAGGTACGAAACTAGTGATGGGACATCAAGACAAGAGGAGGGTAAAATTGACAACCCTCAGTCCGAGAATGCTGCGCTCACCGTGACCGGACAGTACGCGTACATAGCCCCTGATGGGAAACACTACACCGTCACCTTCACCGCTGGACCCAACGGATACCAACCCAAAACATCTCTAGGACAGTAAAAAATAAATAAACAAATGATCACGGCCTGGTATCCACTAAAATATCGATAAATTAGTTATGTCGCATCTCTAGATATAACTAATAGAATTTGTAAAAGGAGAAGTATAATAACAATGTTTTTCGATTTGGTGGATCCCGAGCCTTAGACCCTGTAAATATACCATCAAGGTCTCTCCCAGTGTCACCAATACTAATGTTCAGTTAAGATCAGGACTGTGCGGTCGATCTCAGACTATCATACTTGTAATGTTCTACTTATTATATGGTCACTGTATCTAAATTGCTGTGCCATAGGATGTTTTTGTACTTTTATACATTTTGTATCTATGCAACTACTTGTAAGTAAAGTTCTTTTTTTGTATGTATGTTGTTTTGTTATTGAAATCCTTGCTTCTACCGGAGATTTTTCTTCCTAACACATTATATAGTTATAAAACTATAATTAAAGTTCTAATCAATCAACAAACAGTCAATTAACTAACCAAACTACGTCTTATTTTATTAGTTTAGTGTATGGTTCGTACACCAAATCGTTTCCTTGTTCATCATAGAACAATTAAGATGGTCATAAAATTATATGGCTACAATATTTTTTAAAGATGAATGAAATATTATTTTTATATTTTTGTGCAGTTACAATGGAATAAAAACTACTTTACGTTACGAGGCACATTGAAACGTACTTATTAAACTCACACGTTTTGCACTCCATATGAATAAGTAAAAAGGTTCATAACACGTTAATAATATGTATAATATTTTCAAAGTTTGTACGTTGTGTATTTGTTTACGCATATACACTACTTGTTATCTTAGAAATACCACTCTTGCCAAGTAAGAGAAAGATTCGTATCATCTATTTATAAAGATTAGGTATCTTTTACATAGTATTATTATCCTTTACCCAGTCTACCGTACCTAATATAATGTATAACGGCACCATTCAAAGACCTAAAAAAAAGTTTCCATCAAAGCCACACAACAGTCAAACCTGAAGCCCTCGGTTTCATAGAGCACAAACAGTGCTCAATGTATGCAGTTTCGTAAAACTAACTAAATGCCAGTGCACACACGTCCATCGCGAATGTTCTCAGAAGCCGTGGGTGCGTATGGACTCTAATGTAATAGAGCTGTAACCTTCACATATAAACATTAATACTATTCACAATATGTACCTTAAGTTTTATGACATCTTGAGACGACAGTTTCTATCTCGTACGTATACTAAATATTATGACAATTATCCTTTACTTACGCTTTTAACTAGCGCCCCGCTGTTTTACCCGCGTTGTACCCGTTGCATGTGGCTATACATTACAAAAAAATATCCAATCAGATTGCTAGTTTCTGTGATGAACACGTTGAAACAAACAAAACAACAAACTCTTCAGCTTCATTATATTAGTACAGATTATAAAGAGTTGCCCGTATCAAATATAGTTTGTTTTTACTCTAAATACTCGTTTGAATTGGACCCTTACTATTTTTCGTAAGTAAATCAATGGTTACGCTGGCACTGATATCTTTACTAGAATAGTTTTAGAAAGAATCTGTCAGTCATACACTCAAAAGCCTGTTTTATTATTAATAATACATTTCTTATTAAGTAAGTATACACAATGGTTACTTTAAAGGTTAGGCAATGTTGATTTAGGGTAATACTCAAGTGTATTCACAAACAGTAACTTCTATGAGCAACTGTATACAACCAGTTGACAATCGAACCTAAATAAGATAATTATGTAAGAGCTAAGTATTGTTAAAGATTGTACATCGTAATAGCGATCTAGAGATGTGGGTACTGGGTACTGCATATGGCGACATCACAACCTTTCGACCTAACCATCGCTAGCGGGTCACCATGTGCCAACCTACTGCATTTTATTAGCTTTTGTGATTGAAATATAGGTAAGTATGCGCACGATTACGGCAAATGTAATCAGCAAAATGTTAACTCACAGTTAATGTTTAATTTATTATAATGTTATGTTTATTAGTTACTTTTTGCTCCAGCAAAGCTTTTATAAAGTAAATGATAAACAGTCGTAGATCCCAAAAGAGATGGCGCGAAATAATTTCATTGACCGATTGAAGGATTAGCCTAATTTCTCCTTTGTACAAAATATTTGGATAATGTTAAGGGAGAACATTGCCTTTTGGAATAGCTTGGTTAATATTTGACTGTTAACTGTAAAAAAACTTTCAATATTTTATTTAGTAAGTACTAGCAGTGCCCCGCGGTTTTACCTGCGTTGTGCTCATTCCCATGATAATTTCGGGATAGGGTTTAGGGGGGGACCTTTCGGAATAATTGTTCTATCGATTGGTGAAAACCGCGTGAAAATCCGTGCAGTTGTATTTGTTTTATACTATGTAGTGAAGTGAGCAATATTATAAATACTTGTAGTTATAAGATTACTATGACTTAGCAGAAATGTCAGAATTGATTATTGTTTATAACTTGACTCATCATATTGGCTTGGCCAGTTAACCATTTAGAATATACCAGATGCAGGAAAAGGATAAGTACATAAGTTTGAATAACGCCTTAAGATCAAAGTAATGCAAAGTTCTCGTATAGCATCTAGTTTTGATTAAGCAACTCACATAAAACATTGCCTACATATTATAGTAAGGTGTTAACTATTTGAACAAAATCGATATACGATTCTAATTAATCGACTACTGATGGAAATATTTACGTTGTTTATTCAGACATGCCTAATTAACGATAGGTTCACATAAATTATGTTCGTCTTATGATAATAATGGCATCGTTCGTGACTGGGTTCGTTCCTTTGTATATATGTTTACTTACATGCTTATTAGTTGATTATATGATGACACATAATAGAACACAGGTAAAAGAAAACAGTACCATGGTTTTCAATTTGGTAGTCACATATTTAGTATTGATAGTAGTGAGTGAATCACTTTCAGGCGTGAATCGTTTTCACGTCAGAAAAAAGTGTCAATCACTTTTTCTTGTTTATATAATCTCGTTCCAAACGTTATTCCGATTTTCGCCAAAAACTGGCCGACCGACAACTACCCTGATACCCTAAAATTATACCCCATGACCTAAACTACAAACTCAAATCTACTTTAGTTTTTGCGCACTGAGCCCACTTTATCTATCGAGTGCTTCAATATATTTATCAAGATCTTCCGCAGCTTCAAGTATGTACACACTTATGAGACATATTCATAATGCCGTAATTTCTAAAATTATAGACTTGAAACGCGTATTAAATTTAGACCAATTGTTCATTCCTATAAATCGTTGTGGTTAAGTATCATCCAAATATGAAAATGTTATTTCTGTGTCCACCACTACTTTATTGACCTCTAGGTCAAGTACATTATGCAAATGTAAGCAAAATAAGTATAATATTCCATTTTCAGATACCAAAATTAATAATTGTATTTATTTAAAGTCTTAAGCTAGTTTCGATGATAGATAAAACATCTTATTGAATATCGGTATTTTTTTATCAAATAATGTTCGAGTAATTGGGATCGGTTGAATTGAATGTTATTTTCAAACTCATCGGAAACAGAGTGCCCCTTTGTATAAATTGTTTAGAAGGCAGATGTTCTTGTATTTCTTATACATTACCTTACCTTGATAGCAATTGAATCTTATTGTAAAGTAAACATCAGGCACTTAGCATGACCTTTGTCAATTAGTTAGAGTAACTCTACCATTTGAACTTCAAGTTCAGTTAAAATGTACACTAAAAATAAAATTATGAGTAATATTTACAAGTAGTATTAGACACATAGATTACATTCGAACACAAAAATATCAATGATAGGTATCTATTTTGTTTGCTTAAGAAATATTTTACGATTGTTAAATGAATTCAGCATGAATATTTCCGGATCAACCTTCGATTAATTAAGGTATCTCGCATCTTTATGACCAAACGGCTTTGTTGAAATATGATAATTTTCAGACTAAAAAAACATCGAACATAATTACTTTTAAAATATCTTAGTCATACATAACATAATTATGTTACTCTAAAAAAATTATGTTATGCTTTTTTATTATTCACTTCTATCACTTTTGTAATTCTTAAATTAAAATAAATTTAAACTATTATATCGCAAGTATCAAAACACGAGACATAAAGGTCTCTGTATAAAAATGAAAACTTCATATTTAAATCATTATCACATATATTTAGTAGCTAATTGAGTAATAAAATCTTATGATCCTATTAATTAGAATAAAAACGTGTCAAAAGATTTGTTGCGGAACTAATTGGAAAATAAAGTTTTATTAATAACTAGCAGCGCCCCGCGGTTTAACCCGCATTGTGCCCGTTTTCGTGGGAATTTCGGGATTTTTTTTACATAAAAACCTTCTTCTTAAATTACTCTACATATTACAAAAAACCGCATCAAAATCCGTTGCGTAATTTTAAAGATTTAAGCATACAGACAAACAAACAGACAAAAATAGCGACTTTGTTTTATACTATGTAATAAATATATAACTTTTGTCGATAGATATCTGAGATGAAGTTTATTACTAAATAACTAGATGTATTTCAGATAAAAAAAGTTATAAAACAATTATAAGATCTCAATTAATTGATTAAGCAGAAGACATACATAGTTTAACGGGCAAGGAGCGGCTCACGTGACGTAACGTCACGCGACCCGCGTGTATAAAAAGCGTGATACTGGCTTTTTATACAAATATAAGTCATACAACACTCGCCTGACAAGACTGAGGTCCCGAGTTCAATTCCCAAGTCAAGCGAAAACATGTTAACACCTACTTTTCACACATGACTCGGGTTTGAGATCACCTACTCGCATTAGACAAGCGAGGTGATAACGCCTAATCCTCCTCACTGTACTGATAACTTTAGTTAGATGAGAGGCCTTGGACATTACAGGCTAATAACACTACTACTACTACAACGTCACACAACCCGCTTTCGGCCCGCACCCGCACCATGTGAAAGAAAAACCTGAAAAAGTTTTTCTAAGTTCCTCGTCTGCACTAAGAATTAACATAGCAACAAAAGACATAAACTGATTTAGGGTTTTTTGTGGATTTTAGTCCTTCGTGTTTTTATACAGTTTATGATAACGGAAATAGTTCCATGCGGTTAGATTAATGCCTCTTTTATTTAACCGTTTTTAGCCGTCCGGATACACGCCGCATTATTGTGCAGTCGTCCTCACCCACGGATGTTCTTTGGTTCTTCATATAAAACGCTCGTAGTTCGTAACTGAAAAATTAACTAGTTTAACTTGAAAGAGCCCTAAGAGTGGGTGGTCTAATTGCCTATGCCTACCGCTGCCGGTGACTTGCGTTGACAGCTACAATTTGAACTGTAAACTTTTTAAATTTAATTGAAAACGTTGTATGCCGCAGATGACCTAGTCTAGTTGCGCCCTAAAGTTTCCGATCTATTTTCGTCCTGAAAGCACAATTTGTTAAGAAACATTTAAGCGGGATTTACATTACGAAACTAGTGGCATGCAACTAGTTTCATAACACTAATTTCACCAGTAATTTCACGTGTAAACGTTCAGTTTCACTATGCATGCATTACTTTCGTGAAACTAAATTAGTTTCGTGCCCTGCGCGATTTTTAGGTGAAATTAGTGTCATGCAACTTCGCGACAGCATTTCAAAGACAGCAGCAGCAATAACTATGATATTGACAGGGCCATTATCTCCGCGATACTGATAATTTCACGACACTATAATTTAAACGAAAGTAGTTTCACATGTGCTGAAATTAGTTTCACGAAACTAGTTTCATCATGTATGACACTAGTTTCGTAATGTAAATCCCGCATAAGTAATTGTTGTTTATAATTGTAGGTGAAGTTTTATTGTATTGTAATAGTAGTTTATGCAACTGTCATATAAGGAAGGGTATTAAAACACGAGTGTGAGTTTATGAAACGAGCGCAGCGAGTTTTATAAAAGTAACGAGTGTTTTAATACCCGTGTTATATGCAGTTGCATACACTACTTTATCTTCACTAATGCAATTAATCAAACAACAAGAGTAAAAGCTGACAATAGTTTTTCACGCGTACGTGTATTGTCACAGTGAACTTGCCGCCATTAAAATCTAACCAATGAGAGCGCAGCTGCGCGTAGGGCCAATCAGGAGCGAGCGAGATCTTACCAAAGAGTTTTGTGTATGTAGTTTCGACGAAGTTTTCAAGTATAACCCAACTGTTTTCAAAAGCCAGCCTAATATCAAAATTTTATACAACTAGTATGAGGATTTTGACATAAGGCTCGCCAGGTTAATTGGTCGCGTTATAATGATGTTATAATGAGATTTTACGATACCGATGTGGATATTATAACATCATGTGCAATTGCTTAAATTGAGTGTTATAGTTGTCTGCGCTATAACAGTAGTAATTATAAGTCAAGTATTGGAAACATAAGTAGAATGTTACAACATTAGTGTAGATAAAAGCTTTTATAATTGATTATTATTTATAAAAATACTGTAATGTGCAGTCATAAAATGTTTATAAAATGTATAATTAGATTCCTTGTGTGTAGAACTTTTAAAAATAGAACATAATTTATTTCAATGGAGGTATAAAAACTCTTCAGAAGCGACCATTTATTCTAGATGTAAATATATTATATTAAACCATGTTATCTTAATGGAAGGTACAGTATAAATTTTAATATAAATAGATATATCACACCTAATTTCTATGGTAACTTGAAACCGGCGCGGCAGTTAACTTTTGTAGACGCAAAGATAAGATAATAATATGTGTATTGGGTTTCAATATATTTTATTTAAAGATCACCGTTATCGGACGCGTACTTTGAATAGTATAGATAGCCATATTTAAGAGGAAGTTTATAGGCTAATTCCTATCCCAATATTTCACGGGAATGGGCACAACGCGATAATACCACGAGGCGCGGATAGATCATTATGCCTTTAAAACACATTAGTATGACCATAAAGTACTTACTACTAATGTATTCAAATTCAATAATAACATTAAATATTATATTAATCGTCAATTATAAACTTAATGTATTCTTCTCATTATGTTTTAACATTAAATTACGTTTCAACAAACACATAATTATATTTTTATTTGTTTTAATTAGCTTTTAAGCGCCTATTAATCCAGACCCCAGATTACCTAACAAATAATTTGTCTCAAAATATTGAAATATATAATTTGTTAAAACAAGCCGAAACTAACGCGATGAAATATGATACTTACATGAGTTACATGATTGATGTCATATTTATTCTAGTTTTAATCGTAAATCTTGTTTCGTTAAGCGAGGAATAAACACAAGAAAATCGAGCTTTTATCGTTAACTATTTAATGACTCTTTTATATATTTAATTAGACAGACCTGCCCTGCCAGTATGTTTCTTTAAAAATTTTATTAGGCGGTTTTACCACCTCATTTGATATGATAATCCCTTTAAAATGTTTTGCATTTGTAAGAATTTCAAAGAAAGTATTTGAACCATACATTATTCATAACATTCATAACTGTAGTAAATATATTTCTGAAAATAAGTAATACTTGAGTTAGGATTGTCCGTGATCATAAGATGCTATGCAAGAAGATGTATACAAAATGATATCGTTATTAATATCACTGAGGTAAACAGCTATGTCTTATTAAGAACAAAACTACATACTAGGATACTGACTAAGTGGAAAACTGGAAGCGTCTTCAAAGAAAGCATTTGATTTCTAGCTTCAACATAGGGCCTGTCCTTCCACTGAACCTATATTATACTGTGTTTGGTATCCACCAATCATCGGCAATGAAGGGAAGGTCACTAGAGGTAGTGGTTGAGCCACGGGAATACACGCGGGTGGCCTCCTCTAGGTTTTGTAAGGAAGACAAGAACTCTCTGAGGAATCTATGCAAATATGCCGCAAGGGGCTGAAGGCGCCCAGGCAGAGAAGCGATACAGTGCCGTGGGGTGATGTAGAGTATGAGCATGGGATGCGACCATTTTGTCATATTGTTTTGGACTTGGCTGCATAAAAGAAAGCCAAAATCCCGCGACTTCGTCGCGACGTCATCCGCCGCATCACATTCTCGATTTCAAGCGATGGCGATGATGGTGTACACTAATCATATCGAATATCCTTAGTAAAAAGACACCCCCAAACTTTCGTGTCGTTACCATTGAGCGAGATTACAAGACGAGATGTTCAAACGGGTTCTAAATAATGTTTTGAGATTTTTAACTCAACTAGTCTTAGTTATAGGCAACCCAGTCATCGGAAATTTTTGACCGCCTCAATTCCTATTAAGTTTTCAAGATTTTACATTTTCTCATGCAGGTATTAACGAAATATGTTTGGTAAAATGAGTAAAGAAATACTCTGCAGTAAGATCTTTCACAGCGTTCCTTTCCGTAGAAGTTAATTTTAGGACGTTAAAAAATATAAGCTTCTGTTTCATTCAAATTAAATCACATCCGTAAATGCAAATACTACATTAGCATGCAAGGATTTCTGTGAGACAAGGCAAACATTGCGTAAATCAAACGCATGAAAATGTTTCTTAAATCAAATTAACTAATCTGTGACCAAAACTTACTTAAATGTACCATGACTCAGTGCTCATCGTCACAAAATAAACAAAAAAAGAAAATCTATTAAAAAACAGTAGTATTAGACAGTATGACAACACTACTTAACTACCATTCATTTGTTTTGTGAAATTATTATTTAATCATAGATCACATGTAACAACGTCTCTATACTATGAAAAGTTAACATCTCTAAGTTTATCTTTCATAACTACTTACTATATTTATTATATTGATTACCCTTTTAATATTCCATAAACTATTAAACAGTCTTTCTTTAAATATTTCAAAAAGTATTTAACAGTAGTTAACTTTGTAGTAACAAAGTGGTTCATGCATGCATGTATTATCTAGTAACTGCATATTTTACAGTGATCAGATGTATGCTTCCTTGTAAGCTCGTGATCCTACCCAGCTAGGAAGTCAATATATCAATGGGATGTCACGCAACTGTCTGCATCTGTCACTGATAGGTAAACACGGTACCCTATCGCTCTTAGAGAGTATTTATTTACTCTATGTGAACGTTTTAATAAATTACGTGGAGTTAGATTCGTCGCAGTCTTGTGTGAACACTTGCGCAACAGGCCGGTGATCGGCCATCGCCAAAAATAACAATTTAAACGAAACAGTAGGATCGATTTTCTAATAAGGTAAGAACATTTTAAATATTAATCTGTATTGTTTAAATACAAAATAATAAAATATAATTATGAACACTCCAGCTCAATATCAAATGAAGTATATATTCGTGAATTAATGCAACTAGAGTTAATTAATTAGTTGATAACCTGAAGGTATAGTAAATGACAATGCAACTTCTAATGCAAATATTTAAATAATCGATACAAACAAAAAAAAATATTGTTTAAAAACTTTTTTAAACAAAACCTTCGATTTAAAATTGGAACCTATAGTATTGCCGAAAAAGTTATTTGGGTATCAGTGTTAGTCTTCTTTTCCATTCGTTCGTATATTTCGTTGGGAATAACGGATTGTTAAGTAATAAAGAGTCCATTTAAAATATTAAAATATTTACTATTTCACGATCTTAACCTTAAATATGGTGCGTCAAAATTTTTGTGGTACATACGAACTTCATTTGGGGCCATAAAAGTGCTGAGACAAACAGATTCAAGAAATACGTAATGCACATTAACATTTGAATGTATGCGCAAATAACTATTGAAACGTACTTGAATCATAATTCACAAAAGTTTAAAATGTTTGACAGAGTATTAGACGAAGACATATATTATCTATGTAATGTTTTAGACGCGAACAGATTTGCTGTTAATGTGCCATTGTGCAGCTAGTACAGAGTTGGTTAATAACAGCTATATCGATTACTATAATCAATTATCTTCTCTCAATTAATTAACAACTGATTCTCTCAATTATCTATCTATTAATATATCTTACTCTATACAATAATTAACAACTATAGAACAAACTTAGAAAAAAAATTATATACGCGTTGATGTCTTTTGTATGAGGAACCTTTATAAAGATACCCTTTTTTAAACTTGTAAAATACGGTCAGTAAGTTTAGGTTAATGATAGGTAGAGTTATAAATATAAGTGATGATATTGATTTCTATCACTTTTTAATCGATTTCAAAAATCAAAGGAGGTTTTCAATACAGTTGTTTTTTTTGTATGTTTGTTCCTGATATCTCCGTCGTTTATAAATTGTTTTGGAAAATTCTTTCAGTATATGAATGAGAATACCGATTGATCTATTTTCCACCCGATTTATAAATGATGTTGAAAATCTGGATATAAGTTGATTTGTTTCCGCCTGAAAAAAATATCCGTTCTAAAATAACCTAAATGTAATATATTAATTTGCTATAGTAATAATTAAAATGTAATCGCTTAAATAAACACCGTATTTTACTCTGAGGAGAACACCAACCCGCATTAGGCAAGCATGATAATTTCGGCTAACCCTCCTCACTGTACTGATATCTTCAGTGAAATGAGAGGCATTCTCCCAGCTGTAGGACATTACAGGCTCATCCTTTCTTAACTTTTATTTTGTAATTAATTATATTAAATATCATCAAATGGTTCACGAGTTGGATCAATGAGTCCATGTTTGTCCCGCGAGTCTAAAGACACGTAAATAAATTTATATTTAGTATTCACCCACACAGGTTATAGTTCAATGATGTTTTACAATAGTATTGTCTGAAGCAGTCGTAAACTCAAATGCAAATATTCAATCGTAATTCATATAACTTATAATATTTACAGTGGTGCATTTTATACGTAGTACCTAGGCCACGTCATTTAATTTGCCTTCATATGTATTAAATAAAAATACCAGTAGCTGATAGCCAGTCCAATGCCTGAATACTCAACGTCACGGCTGTATAGATCAACTACCCAATATTATTTTTCCCCAATATTTTTATTCTCATTCGCGTTTTTCCCCATTTTACTTTTTTTCTACACATTATTACAACCACTAGATAATTTTCTCCAGTAAAGAAAAATGAGGATATTCCCCCCTAATGTTAACCGATAACTATGGAACTAGAAAAAAAAAGTTGTTTTATACTGTATTCACGTATATTTAAACATAAAACTAAGTATACCTATAATTTTACAAGTAGATAAAGGAACGTTAATTTATTGTATTAAAGGTGATTGCTATTCATATTCAATAAATTCATCACATTAACATATTGTGTAACTAAGTAATTAGCTTGTAGGTTATTTATTTTTAAGTATACCTACATGATTTTTTATCTTTCTTATAAATCTTTATCTTGAATAACATAATAACTCTATATAAAACCACATTATTTTTCGAATTTTCAAACTACGTGTGGCTCGCAGTTTGACAACTTATTGGCGGCTCTTCTTTCAAACCTTTCTATTTTAATTTGTTCAGTCTAAACCACGCCTTTTCCAATGTAATATAAAAGAAGTACTTCATGTAGGTACTAATACTGACTCTCATCACACATCACTAGTTTACGAAGTTGTTGTGTGAACATATCTTGAGTAAAGGATTAGAGGAGGAGGTATACTGTACGGCACTAGCCTTTATACCCAACAAGTAGTACTCTGAATACGATAAATAATACATTAATAAAGAAATAAAATATTATTGACGTTTTTATTAGAGATATAACTCAAAGCGAAAATCATAAATCTATAAGATAACTACCGGTTATGACAGATACTGACATAATCCAACCCTCTGTGTAATATTAATATAGATTTGATGGCCAATATTGTTGTAGTTAACATAAAATAATAAACTATTACGTAGGAGCATTAATTCATACCTGTGTTAGCATTCTGTACAACCTCACGATTCACCAAATCGTAATACTACGATTACTCTATATTATGCTATAAATTGATCTAAACGATATAAACGCGACGCGAGAGAAACTACAAACCTCTGTTAGTGTTTCATAAAATAGTCAATTTATTTGGAATTTTAATATAAACGTAATTTGTCTTGTGAATGATGTGACTTGAGTGACATTTGATTGAAACAAAGACTACTAATAGACGCATTTCTTTGCAAAGTAGCTAATCATTATTCAATTTAAGTGTTAAAAGGTAGCTCAGATTACAAATAATATATATTCATTGTTTATGATTCGGAATTTAAAAGGTCATCACTGGTTTCATATTTCAATCATTGTCATGAATTACTTATTGCGTAACAACAAAAACAATTTTGATTATGAAAGAAAGAACAATATTCTTTGGAACACAAAAAAGACAACACGTGACTCAAAAGTTAACAAAATTTTGTTTTGAATTTTTCTTGTTTAATTTGCATTAATTCGAATTGATAATCACCGATCATTAATAATTGTTGTGACTCCTTTAATACTTTCACGTGTTTCGGTAAATACAAAAAGATTTTATTCTTAACAACCGGCTTAACGAGTTCATAGATTAATGACAGCTGGTTAAATATCAACTTCAGATGGTATCTAAATAAATCATAACGTTATACAAGTATATATTTTAAAAATATAACTCCCTATATATACGATGGCACCACTATACGTTATTACCAAATCTTGTCATTCAACAATTTTGAATGCAGTGACGATATATTAATAAATCATACTGATAGTAGGTAATATTAAAATTCAATTTATATTCACAACGGAATAGAACATTTTTAAATATTTATGTGAATCTACAATGAGACATGACAATTATTGCTTTTTAAATATTCGATTCAATTTATGAAGTAAAATATGAAATATTCCCTTTTGAATGCTATTAATAAGTTGGTTTATTTGTTTTTTTTATTTTTATTATTTAATCGGCCTAGAAATATAATGTTTTTTTACCACTGAAGAGCTTCTTTTTACCACTGAAGAGAAGTACTTCTCTGTTTGGTGGTTTTTACAATAATTTTTAAACAGACTTGGTACGCGCGTTGATGTCTTTCGTATCGGACGAAATCTTAAAAAAAATTATTAACACAAACTATAGGTATGCACATTTTAATACAGCATCGCTACTTTTTACTATTTTTGACATTATTGTTATTGTCAAGCCACAAAACACATACCATTTTTATTATGTTTTCAACACATAGCAGTATATGTCTGTTCCATTAGTTTTATAAGGTCGTAAAATTATTTACTGTCGTATATTTCCATATTTTTAACTAATTAAGTAAATAGACCAATCAATAAAATAACCGTAACAGTCGCTACAATAAAATATATTGCATTTATTTATGCTAATTATTCAAATTAGTGATCTGAATTAGTTTTAACACATAATAAAATCAACTATAAATTTAATTTGATCGTAAGAGGTGTTTTATGTGATACCTTTTAACACATAAAATCACTTTTGAACTAATCAATTAACTGATGTAAATCCGTATCAATAACCAGCTGTATGGATGTTATATATATATCGATGATGATGTTTATATATTTCCCTATCATAGTTTTCTACGAATATAACTCGTTAAAGGTTTAAATGTATAGCAATGTTGTTGAAATGTTGATGAATCTGTTATCCTTTGACACCGTCCTCTACTTAGTAATTAATAGTTTGGGTTGATGAATATATCATATATGGTAGTAAGTATTTCATACCAAAACGTCTACACTATTTGAATGAAAGGCACAAAAATATACTTGTACAGTTCATTAAAAACCTAAAAAATGTTAGGTATGAGCTTTACGTATCGACTTGCTTGAAAAATTTATAAATAATCCTCGTAAATGCATCCTTTATTAAGGATGCATTTAAGAGGATTGCATTGCAACAATTTCATGTTCAAAAGAACATAGACACAGGCCATGCAATTGTTTTGGACTCTTTTTGTCTGACCATGGTTATTGGTTAGATATACCATAAGGCCATATCCACATTAAAGACACGGTTTATAAGTGCAGATCCAACTAGGTATTAATACGATCATTATAATGATGTAAAATTGTCGATATATTTCTCGAATTAATTTTCAGATGTCATCCAAGCGGTTACTAGCAGTATCGTTTGTGATAGCTTGTGTGATACAAGTGCAAGGAGTTGATAAATATACAGACGAAAAACGACCCTACGAGTTTGGATTTACCATCGACGGAGAACAACATCGACATGAGAAAAAAGGTAATTATTAGATAGAACAGCCAAAGTTAAACTTTTTTCCTTATAGATTATTTTGCAATTACCGGCAAATTACTTCTTAATACAGCTGCAAAAAATGGTGTCCCTTCCATACAATTCAAAAGGATTTTAGATAGGAAATAGGAGAAGTACAACGGGCCATTTCTTCACTTGCTCGTTTTCTCTAGATTGATTAATGTATTATTAGTTGGAATCGAAGTGATCACTATGTGCATGTGATGCATAGTGCGGGTGAGGGCTGGGTGCGGGCAACAACGTCACGCAACCGGTCTGCAATGTGTGTATTACTAAAAATGTGATAAAGTAAAGGTCTGTTTTCGGTTCGAACGCAACACAAGACAGCAACTGCTGATCGCAAGCAGCACTACTAGTTTCTATCAATTACGCCTTGGCCACGGGAAAATTAATATAAACCTAATAATGCTACTTGAGGTCGGCAGTTGCCGTCTGCTGCTGCGGTTGCTACCAAAAACAGACCTTTATGATTTACAAAATATATTTGTGTAACATATTATTCATTAAATTATGATAATGGTCACAGTTAGCGGTCGCTACTTAGCACAGTAATTGATTACTTCTCAGCATGCGTTCTACATGTTTAATCATTTGATATAAATTCGGAACAAGTCTAGACAAATAGCAATTGATTTAATTTTACATATCATCAGTATTTTACAAATGTGAATTGTACCTCATTATACTTTTAACAAAATATAAACATGCAAATAATTCTCATTTCATTTGATTTTCAAACTTGTGTAATGAACAATGTGATAGTGTATCTAAGAATAATATTAAAGTTAGAACGATAATCACGTTTTAATCTTTCGCTAGTTATTAACATTATTAACTAATAAATATAGGTGTTTATATGTTTTATTAGTAGTTTTGACACTGATTAGTTTCTTAAAGGTTAATACCACATTGTTTTCTTATTTCTGTATAATTTGCTAATGGCCTACTCTGTTAAAAAAGCTATAAAACGGATAATTCTTAAAAACTTATAATAGAATAAGCATATCTTGAGATTTTATCTTGTAAAATTAAAATCTTGCATAATTAAAAGTTTTAAGAAGTATTGTAGACATACATAAATAGAATGCAAAACTGTTTTTATGACTCTGATTTTATGCTTTGTTTAAACAATAAAGGCGAGTAAGCACTTCACATAACAATTACTTAAATTTCAAATATTGAATAGATGCGAGTTAAGGACGACTTATGCTTTACCGAGGCGAACACGAGCCGTGTCAGAGTCTCGTACGTGCTACAAGTTCATTCTACACTTTGTATATCGTGTGTTTTCGGCGCACGTCCGAACCTCGTCCGAACCTCGTCCGACGCACGGACGCCGCCACTTGGTATAACCCATTGAGTTATATGAACTAACGTTTGTTCATTTAACTCAATAGTATAACCATAAACTGCTTCTTATAGAGTGTTAGTCAAGTTGAATCCTGCCTTGAATGAGGCATGGCTCGCACCTGCTACTATCTAGTATAAACCATCCTATTCGTGTTAGATTGATTTTTCGGTGAACTTTAATAATTTTAATGATCTTGTTCACAAATAAAGCCCTCAAATTTTAAATTTTTAAATCAAGACAGATGATCTCACCAAATAAATAATAAAATTTGCCAAACATTAGTTAAATATCTTCAGATCAGCCGGCTTGGCATTAAAAACAGGTGTCAAGTATTGGTAATCATCGGTTTTAGTGGTTTCCTCTCAAATTAGTTTTGTATTTGCATTAATTTGGTGTTCGTGTTTGCGGTTTTAATTATTTCATTACTAAGAATCGTACATTCATATAAAAATAATATTATTACTTTGAGTAGTGCTCGGTATTGGATAAAAATTAACAATATAAAAAGCATCGCGAATACGCCACTAATCCCTTTATGTATTGACCTAGGTCCAAAGTAGGTAAATTAACTCTACCTACTTCGACTACTGATTACGAGTCTTTAAAAAGGCCTTCAAGGACTGGAGGTTCATTTCTTCCTTGCATTTCGGTATTTTGAGAGAGATTTTGATTGACTGATCTAGAAATATAAACCTCACTTTATCGAAATAAAGAAGGCTCTATCTTGTTCTTACCATTATTGTTACGTATTTCAGATGAAAAAGGCCTTATTATGGGAGAATTCGGATTTATAACAGCAGATGGAGTATACCACGTCACAGTGTATGCCACAGACGAACAAGGAAGATTCAAAATATTATCCATGAAAAACATACGAGTCAAACCTTGTGAGTAGAACAAATTTTATAATATAGACTTAAATATTATGTACAAAAAATACCAAAATATACTTTTCAATAACGAAGTCTACTTTCAAATTGACCCTATGAGAAAATCGAGTAACTTTTTAGGTAAAAATTAAGATCAATTTAACAATAAAACAATATGTTTGATTCAAATAAGTAATCAAATACATTTCAAGTAGTTATAGATAGAACATACATACACTAATTAAGTCAATAGAAGCTATATATAAAACAAAAAACCAAAATAATATTTGTTTTGATGTACCTCATCAGAATGTTATACCATTATTAAACAAATAATCTAAATCATCTTTTAATGAATTTGCAGATCCAAGTTACAAGCAATCGACCGGATCCGCTAGACAAGGTCATGCGCTGGACGTGGCTTCGGAACAAACACTCACTCCTGCTTCTACCACTATTGCTCCAATGGTATCCACTAGTCAAGCATTCAAACGTATATCGATAGAACCACCAGCAAGATCGTGTTCTTCTTGCAGTATTCCCACCACTTCTACTGCAGCACCAGTTATACCTCAAGTACCAGCCAATGCAAGTCCTAACTTCCCAGCCAACTCTCCAGCAAATATACCTGGACCTCAAATAGCTCCAGGAAATCCCAACTACCCAGAACAGAACCAGCAAACACTGGGAAGTCCTAATTACCCCAGCATTGTCAATAACCCTTCTATACCAAACAGATCAAACTTCCCAGCACCCAACAGTCCTGTTTTCTCAAACCAACCATCATTCCAAGCTCCTCAACAGCCTCAGATACCACAATTTCCTCAACAGAACGTGCCATATCAGCCTCAACCCCAACAACAACCTCAAACACCCGTAAACTATCCTCAAAAAGACCTTTCCTTGCCTAAAGAACCACAATATAATGTACCAGAAATTAATGCCCCTCAAGAAACTCCTCTGACTCAAGTTCAGCCTGAAGCGCAACCTCCGCAAGGAGCTTTACAAAGTGGTAGAACACCCAAACGTTTCGACGGTGACATCCCTCAATCATTTGTTCCACAAAACAATATAGGAGTCGGCGATGTTAGTCAAAGCTTGGTACCTCCCGAGCCGCCTAAGAAACCGGTTCTGATTAACGCACAAATGCAAATTGTAGACCAGAATACGGATATTTACAAGAAAGGGCCGGGAGAAAAGGATGGATTACCAGATGGTTTGACAACGGATGATATGAGTACACTGCTTTACACTTTTAACTACACAGTTGGGTTCCACGGGCACTTTGAAGAAGGGTACACTAGCGGAGTGAAACAAGGTTACTACTTCGTCACTGGAAGAAATGGAGTGAGGACTAGAGTAGATTACGTTGCAGACTCCAAAGGTTTCAGACCCAAAATAACCCAAGAAGTTCTCGACTTGCTCTCAGATGACGTCCCGAAGGCAGAAACTGAAAAAGAAGCGAAATACGGCCTCAAAGGCTATGAATTTAAATGGCTTTATTACCCAGTAGAGTCCAAAGGACGATAAACGAGTTTTTATTTACGTTAAAGTTAATTTTATGGGTTTTCCTCCATTAGTGATATTAATTAAGTATTAGTTAAAAAACAATGAATAAACCAATGAACCAAGTCTAAACGTAGTTCACTGCCATTCAATGTAAATATTATTCACTTAACAATATGTTATTAAAAACTATGATTAATAAAAATTAAAATGTATTTGCATTTTGTTCTATGCTATCCTATCCTACTTATCCAAATAATATTATAAACACGAAAGATACTGAGGACATATGAATGTTTGAATTTATATACGAATGTTCCTTTTCCACGCAAAATCTACTGAACCTTATTTGCATGAAACTTGCTTGGCATATAGATAGATGGGAAAAACTGGGAAAAACATATTTTTTCATATCGAAATTCCTAAGGGATCTGGTGCAACGCAGGTGAAACCGTGGGCTCTGCTAGTATTTATAAAAACTACTACTACACACATGAACATATTACCACTAAATCTTCAGTCCAGAATGAATCGGAAAAACTTACAAATAATAGTTTTCTAAGAAAGCAACGTAAAAACCTGATAGACATAAAAAATATTTAAATATGTGTTACACCCTATTCAGATACAAAGATTATACTACTATTACCGAAAATAGTAATGTAAGACATAGTATACACAGTTTATATATGAAAACTCTTAAAAGCGCCATCTATCGCCATTCGTTCACATCAAAATGAAACAGATCGATTATTAATAAAAACACATATTCTTGAACGGCTCACAGAAGAAAACCGATTTATATTTTAAAGTATTACTAGTTTAAGAAACTAGCAGTAGATGGCGAATATAAAGAAATTCTTATGTTAAATTCAGATATTCGTATTATTTGAGCAAAAACTATACTTTGTTGCTAATATCGTAAATATTCTAACTTGTAAAATACAAAAAAATATTAACAAAACCTTGTAACAAATAAATGCTTTAAAAATAAAACAGTCACGAAATGCAAATGAAAATGGAACATTTAAATTTGGAAAAAAAAATCAGGAACTGCCGCAAACTCCTCTCCAAAGGAATCATTTGAAGTCTCTGTCAAATGATGCCTTCGGAGAGGACAAAAAATATACACAAAGAAAGGTTATTGATTAATGAATGACTTTTAACATGTACCTATGAACAACTAGCAGCGCCCCGCGGTTTTACCCGCGTTATAACCTTCCCCTTAAATATGCCTATCTATTACAAAAAGAATTATTCAAATCAGACTGGTAGTTCCCGAGATTAGCCCGAACATACAAACAAACAAACTTACAAATTCTACCTCTTTATAATATTAGTATAGATTATGTCAGTATATTGTACTATATTGTATTTCAATTTGATCAGAAAAAAAAGGCTTTGAACAAGTAACAGAATTGTAGACATAAGTACACAAAAAAATATTGCAAGATGTACGCTGAAATTTAAACAACTTTGGAAATGTGCAGTGTAAATGTAATACCTAATTAAATAAACGCAATCCAATTATCATATACCTTTTCGTTAACAGCGTAACATAGATTCAGTAGTTGAAGATAAGAGGTTACATCTCGTATTTCATCAAGGTACGTATCTCACATATGGTGTAGTAACCAAATAGCCATGTTAATTACAGCATTGCAATATTTTCGCATCTATGAATGAATTCACGTTTCAAGTTGCCGGTACAAGGTGGGCCTATCACATGGTTTTGGCGGGAAAGAACATTAAACAGTCATTGCAGAGCTTGCGTGTACGGCGCACGCGTTCGTTAAACAAATATTTTAAGCTAAATGCGATCGCGAACGCGACGTTTTGTCTCCTAGTCAACTAAAACAAAACTTAATGGAAGTATTGAGGACACTCCTCATTTACCATTGTAACGATTCTTTCTAACATGGTGTGAATATGCATTGTTGATACATAAAAGCGGTGTTAGTTCTACTTTCCTAAACTACAAACAAAACAAGCACATGTGATTTTTTTATTATCAAATTGGACATTCGAAGCCTGAGTTTGTTTATTATAAGTAAGTCTTTTAGTAACTTGATGATCTATCATCTTCCATTGCTAATGTTTTAACAAAAAAGTATCTAATTACTAAGCATTAGGGTTCATTTAATACACTAACAAACACCGGTAGCTTTCAAGATTAATGTATACATTAACCCACGAGCTCTTTCATATAACATAATCGACTTCAGAAAAGGAGATGGTTGTAGTTAACCTTTAGAAAGTTCAGTATTAAATAATGGGTGACAGCCTTTAAAAGGTGTCTTCGACTGCAGTTTTATGTATGTTTACTAATAACTCTGTTTGATGCTCTATCATTATTCACTATTAACTAACTGAACTAGCATTAATATTTTGACAAGTAGAAGGTCCTGCTAAAAGGAAGACTCTACATCCCACATATCTACTAATACTATCTAATAGGATATTTTCTTTCAACGCTGGGTAACCTAAAATGGCACATAACAATCTATTATTAATACTATTGATACAACTTTTTCATTGATTGTGTTTGACGTATAGCAAGGATTTTTCCTTCGGTAAAGGCACAACACTAACTAGTTACTATGTGCATTCCATGTAAGAATTTAATATTATTAAATATAATAAGTTAAATTCCCTTTTTCTTGCAATTAACTGCTATAACATATCTCTAGAAGTGCGATTTAAACTCGCAGATGACTGCAATTAAACGAACATTGTGGTAATTATGTTTCAAACTTAAGTATTTATTGTAGTAACTAACATTCATGAGGGAAGAACCACCACGTAAATACATTGTATTTCATCGAAAATATTTACTAAGTATTTGTAAAAAAAATACCCGACGAACAAGAGAATCACTAGAAACTTGTTAGTATCTCTATGACTACCCATGGATAATTTGCTTGAACGTAAAAACCTCATGTAACATAATATTCGTACCCGTAACAAACACGCATGAAATCTTATGAGCAATATATTGTACGTACGTATTTTGAAACATAACTAACACAAAATAATACGGTTGTCTCAACTTGTCATGTAAATGGGAAATATTTCAGTATTTTCAGGAAAAACAAATAACTACAGCAGAGGGATAGATTTTTTACTACATCATTGCTCTATAATAAATGAAACCAGCCAACTATCGCATTCCCAACAGGCGACCAAGGCTTTCTCATCTTCTCTTTATTTATCAC
This sequence comes from Cyclophora albipunctata, assembly GCA_963082685.1. Lineage (NCBI taxonomy): Eukaryota > Metazoa > Arthropoda > Insecta > Lepidoptera > Geometridae > Cyclophora > Cyclophora albipunctata. The sequence continues at coordinate 5,610,519 of OY720116.1, read as the reverse complement.
TACTTATTTTATTACTTCACACTTACTTGCTTATTTACAAGCAACTGTTACGGATACAATGTTTATCTGTCTCTGTAAAATTCAAGATAAATGTAACAAATACAAGAAAGAAAACCGAAAAATGGTGAAGCAATCTTTAAATTTCCATTTGTATTGAATAACAATCATTACCTTTTATAAATATATTTTGCACAACATTCAGTTAGTTAGTTCACAAATCACGACAAGCTTTCTTTTGCCCTAAGTAGGTAAATAGGCTTCCGCCAGTGACAGCTTACCTACTGTTTACCATCAGACTGAATAAATACATTTCTAATAATAGGACTTGGCTCAAAACAATAGGTTTCGACTAATTTATTCGCTCGTAATACATAGCAGGGTAAAACGAAGTGAAACCCAAAGTTAGGTCCAATTGGAGAAATCAAATACAATCAACTTTGAAAGAAAAGCATTCGCCAACTTTGCTATCTTTTATAAATAATTTTAAGGAAGTACTTAATAACTATTTCAATCTCTTTAACGGGATCTTTAAGTCTATTGTGCTATTTCCCTTAGCGGCCATTTAATTGCAGGATGCGCTAAACAGCTATTTTTTTAGAGACGAGAAATAAATCTTATGGTGATCGATTTATGATCCAGTCCTTTTGTAATGAAACAAGTTCTAAAATATCTTCCAACTAATATCAGAAACTAAATTCTATACCAACTAATTAATTGGAAGTATCAATATCGTTAAAACGGGGATTCGTGTGATAACAGTCATTATTAATGACTTTGTTTCATATTTCATGTTTTTATAAGGTATTTCACACTACACCTTTAGTTATTTGGTTTCATGATTCATTAGATGGGGTTAAAATAGGATGTATAATGCTTGTTTCGAAATATGTATAACACAAGGGCGGGTCGCCATCATGTCAATAAAATGTTAATTTGTTTATAAAAGTCAGTAAGAGTTGAAAGGTCCTAGATGACTCACCGTAAAAATACCAGTCGCTATTCGTTTTGCTTTGTTTATGACTTACAAAACCACTAGGTATAACACGTGTTAATAATTAAATAAGAATAGCTTTTCTGAAATTCCTTTGCATCTACATCAGCGTCTAGATTTTATTATAATGACCCAGAATATTTATTTATGGTCGTTTAATGTTCTAAGAACACTAAAACATGTGACATTTTTATGGACTCCCAAAATGTCACTAACATGGTTCCAATAATTTTATTTAATGGTCAGCGATACAGACCAAATTATTTACCCATAGATTCCAATTGCAACTCTACGAGTATCCAATAAATACATTCTTATAAAACAAAGTTCAATTTCTAAACATCACTCATTCACAGATATTATCGTAAAGGCCGCGGTGTGTAAACCACACTTATTGCTTCCTGGCACTTCTCATATTATCAACATTGTTACGAGAATAACAATCTATACATAACTTATATCATCTTACTTATATTAGTAGGATATGATTGAAGTACATCGCGTTGAGATGAGCACAAAGAAATATCTTCATTCCAACACCTGCCTTCAAAGACTCCCATTAACCTATTTCTCAAAGCGTTTTCTAACTGTCCAAATGATTGACTAGCTTCATTTGACAAGTTTGTATAGCCCGGCTACAGAGTTACGCAACCAACAGTTAGACCCAATATGGGCCATTGCAGTTTCTACCACATTAAGGACAACGCATTTTTAAATCTTCATACATTTATTATAAACCAATGTTGTCAGTTTATACGCAGATATGTCATATTGCGTCAATACGAGAACCTATTTATTATGCGAAGTGCGTATCTATTTTCACTATCGTTCAATGTATGTACCATAATAATGACACTTTCTACAGCACATGGCCATAAAGCGATCGAATAAATTAATTACGTGTGTAACATTATAAAAATCAAATGATGTCACGATTGTAAAATATGATTAAGTATTACGTATGTTATTTAATATGAATTATTTCGAACACGGGTGTGTCGAGTGCAATGAGTAATCGAGTTAGTTTCGTAAAATTGTAGAATATTTTATTGAGTATACTTAATTTTATTCCCTATCTAATGCTCCAAGCATTGGGTCACTGAAACAGGTGTGTCTTTATAAATATTAATGATATTGATTATTTACATTTAATATTTACTTTTCATAGCTACGTTTTTAGAGCTTTATGAATATGAAGCTCTTAAACGACGCCACTCTTAAGCTTTACCATTTATAAGTAACTTACAACAGAACCAAAACAAAGAATTGTGAGCCACACAATTGATTAAAAATAATTAGAAATAGCTTAAATTAAATGTCATTCCGTTTGTAAATAAAGCAAACAAGCGCGGATCGTTTATCTAATGGCACGTTGATTAGAGCGTCAAATTGCCGTGTGTCGTGTCAATGTCACAAACAACGAAACGCACGCGCAGATGTCACGCCACATCTTAACCATGTACAATTAACTGGAGTAATTGAACACATACAAAATTAATGTATTTACCCACATGCATGTCCCCTAACAAACCTTATGAGGAAAACTTGGTGTATGACTAATTTTAATAGCAGTACTAATCCTATTTGGTGACAAGGCTTTTAACTTTTTGTTGCTATTAATTTAAATGGTGGAGTATAAATACAATAATGATTTGCGCCATTGACTCGAAAGAAAAAGAATGGTGAAGTTTGTCATTTGGTTTCCTCGTCTTTATTGACATGTATGTTCTCTGCTACGATATAATAGTTAATTAAAGCCGGTTCCAATAACCTATTTTAGATGGCAATTAATGTTATGACATTATTTCATGTAAATAATTTTTTTTTTAAGGATTGAACAATGATTTGATAGCCATGCATCCTTACAATTCATTCAGTTAGGTCTCAGTCAGAGTTATTTATACCCATTAAAAAAGTATTTTTTCATTTCAGAAACTTCAACGTTGTAATGAAAAATGATTAAGCAGGAAATAATATTAATGGTAAGTTAAAAACCATGCCTACTTGAGTATTATTAAAATCAAACGTTCATTTCAGCAGTAAAATTATTTTCATAAGTCACAACTGATTTCTTACCAATTTTACAAAAATAATGAATTCCCAATGTGTTACGACGGTTGCTATCAAATTGATTTTCAATTTACTTGCGAATTAACGTTCAATGAACCAAGCAACAGTTAACTATTTTATAGCGCCCACTTTTCCTTTTCCTATTCGAAGATTCTTACATGCGTGATGTAATTAGAGTTCTAGACATGGATTTCACTTTTTTATGTTTACTTATCCAGTGCCTCTTCGCTAGCCTAGCATATGCGGTAAGAGTTGACGTATAGTAACTAACTAGGTAACATTACACCTACTGACTCACTAACTTACTGATATTGAATTAGATAATCGTGCATAATCTCAACTTTACCGTTCTATTCCAGCTGTACAATAGCGATGTTGTGTGCGTTATAGACCAGGTAACAATTCACATAATTGTTATATAAGTAATTAATCCGCTAATTGTATTATGACTATCATATCCTTCAAGTACTATTAATGTAATTATTTTAGCCCACGGCGTGCGGCGCCCAAGTCAATAAATCACCTTGGATTTAGTTTTATGCATCGATGTCTGCTAGGTCACCATTAATTTTGTATTGATAAATATTTCACGGCAATATCATGAATTAGGTAACCTCGAACGGTAATTCCTTATTGTGATTATATTTAAAGTACTAACACGTTTCAGGATCAAAATCCTCAATGCAAAATCCAAAGAAGGTCGAGTCGACGTAAAATTGCGTTCAAAGAGAATCACTTGCCGTCACATGATCCGTACATACCGAGAGCCAAGACGGTGCTCTACAACTGCACTTCGTCCGAATGCCACGCGGTGATTCTCCAGTCAATAATCGACTTAAAATCCGTAAAAAATACTCTGAAGTCTTGTTATAATGAAATTAACTCTGATAACTACGCGTGTGAGAATATTAACTACAACAATTTAAAAAACGTTGACAAAATATTATTTTTGAATAATAATATTAAAGGTAAATCGTTTTTCTTGGTCGATTGTTTAGTTTATGTAGATGGTGGGCGTGTTTGCCAGCATAGTGACACTGGGTCACATTCACAACTATACGACACGGGAACGATAGCGAGGCCGAAAGAGCCTAGCGTTCTATCCCTGGAAGAATTCTTATGCGAGGATGGCGAGGACAAACTGATCAACTGTGACACAAACCTTTACATCCCTTTTGAAAACGGCCTTAAAACAAAAGAAAGTATAAAAATTACTGGCGACGTGCTTTTAAAGATCGGAGCCAATTTCGTTATACTCAGAGAGACGTGTATCGATGCCTGGTGTGGCTACTCCGGTCAAATCACGTCTTCGAGACGATATGAGCCTTACGAACCACCGGGAGGGAAAGTATACAGATGTTATTATGCCCAAAAACAACAAGTTTGTAAAGTTATCTACGACTCATACGCGCTCAGTGAAAACGCTATAGGTAACTGAATTGATAACGATAAGGTATAAATGAGGTCACAATATATAAGAAGTCGCTTTTACTACATTTTGTGTCGTTTAATTCACCTTACCCTAAAATCAATGGAAATTATTGGTCTATTAGCCGTTACTAAAACACTTTCTATAACAGCATTGAATTAATCGATTTCGTAGTTAATTATTTACCTTCTTATTATCTGTATTTATTTACAATAATAAAACTTTTAATTGAAATGTCCACACTGAACGTAATAAAGATCAAACAAGTAGGTATTGCTCAGTTCGCATGACGCATTGATTACTTCATTGGTTAATCTTTTTAAAATATAGGTTTCATTTTAATATTTTAGGGCGTTAAGGGTACTTAGCAAAGATTTAATATTAGACTTACGTTGCCCTGTATCGCTTCGGTTACCTTTATAATTTATAATGATAGTATATTCAATGAAATAAGGTACATAAATACATCCCAATAGGGAATATGGTAATGACATTGTCAAACACAATGAGACACAGTCATTTATCAATAGATTATTTGCAAGGCAGCCAAAGTTTCAAATGAACTTAAGAAAGGCAATTTCGAAAGTAAAAGCTCTAACAAAGAAACTTTTTCAATATAAATCACCCATTTATAATCCGCTAACAATTCGAAAGGGAACTGTAACTATCGTTTTAAAGTGATTTTCATTTCTTTAACCACACGTGCCCTGTAAGTGAAAGTGATCCAATGGACACAATCCACTCGATGCGAGGACACAATTCCACGTAATAATAATGATACTTGATTACAACCTGGTTACAAAAAGATTACATCATAACAAGGTAATAGTTTTATATAGTTTTATTTTATTTACCGGCTTCTTACAATATCTTTTCTCGAGCATTACAGATAGTCACTTGTTTATGCACCAGACGACCCCTTTACTTCGTCATGTCATTGTATTCAATTAATTCGCGTTTCAATTCATTCTATTGATTACTCATTGCATAAGTAAAGATCGCAAACCATATAGAGTTTTGGATGGTGTCAAGTTTATATAAAGCAAGGTAGTGATTACATATTTATATTCTATTTACTTATCCAATTATAATAAGTAGAAGTAGGTAAGATTAGGTAAAATTATGCATTTACGTAATATTATGTATTTTCAAAAGAATAACCTCTTTTGTAACGTCTATCTAAGTAGGCAGATGAAATGGGCACATACCGCATGTACAATTTAATCAAATGATGAGATGTGTTATAGCAACAGGGCGTGGTTTTTCGCAGTATACTTCGTAAAATGGTTTAAAATAATGGCTTCTTTGTATCAATTTTATTATCGCCAATTTTACTTAGTTATTCAAGTTATTGAGTGTTCTATGGTTATTCAAGTTATTGAGTGTAGGGTACACTACTTAACAAAACTTTAAGATACTGCTCGATTTTTAGTGGATGATCTCTAGATGCAGTTTGGTAGGGCTATAAGGGCAGGAACTGCGTTAAGCGGGTGCCCGCGCGGTTTCATACAAAAGTGAACCGTCGCGTGCGCCCGTGGCGTGCGCCCGCTTAACGAAGTTTCGGCCCTAAGAATAACAAACTACCGAAATGTAGTTTCAAACAAGGCCGTCAGTGGTTGTGTCAGTGCGACAAATTCTGCTAGTTTGGTTTTGTTTTTAACGATCTCGAGTCTTTTGTTGGACAATTAATTATATTCAATCCTTACCTGAAACAGCTTTTATACGATCCGTTTCGATGCGCCAAGTTGATCCAGTGTGAACAAACCGATTTACCCAAATATGTCCCCATAAACCATTTCATACATTTGCTTTGAAAAAGAATACTGATATGGCTATAACAGGATACCCTAATGTTTTAGGTGACCCCTATTATTTTACCTTAACTTTTTAGCAAATGTGTCCGAAATGTTAGGTAGCCATGAATACGAATGAAACTTTAATAAACTTTATGGTTAGTTTTATTTTTACACGCGAATCTCTGGCAGAACTAGTTGAATTTATAAGAAGGTAAATTTGAATTACTTACGTAAAACCCGGGTAAAAACAAGGGATCCCGCTAGTCATTTAAATATTTGCGTGTCCGTGATCGGAAGGAAGCCATGTTTGTTGACTGCCGGTGTAATGTAATACGGATTCTTGTTATGTACAATTATTGTTCGGCACACAATAGGAACAAATGTATTGTGATCATTATCACTACAAATTACACTATTATGTGGCTCCTACTTGTTGGAACCCAATATAATAAATCATTCTGCTCACTTTACTGATAACTTTAGTAAACAAAAACTTTTGTATTACACAGAATTTACTCTTAGGCAAAAAACAATGTTGAGGTCAAACGGCGTCTAGGGGAGGGGAAGAGCATATTTCCGGATGCTTAAGGTCACTGAGGAGCTAAACTTACCCTGGTACTACAGGAGGATTACAAGCAGTTCCTTACTTAATTACTAGTTACAAGTTAGGTGCCGCTATAGATACGCTTTGATACTAGTTTTAGAAAAGGTCAAACAGGTCTTGATCACTACAATATTGATATATTGTTCGCCGTTGGTTGTAAGTTATGAAGATTAATAAATCTAATAAAGTTGTTTTTAAATATTTCGACATCACGGAATGCACAGCAGCCAAAGGTTCTCGCACCCACTCCTAACTAACTTCAACCTACGTGTATAATTTAAATACAGTTTTGTAATTAATTTGAGACAAACTTAAGTATTTTCATACATTGCAAATCAAACGAATTGCGTATACATTGCACATTAATTAAATATTTGCAAATTTCGAATATTTGTGTATTTGTTAATTAAGTAATTATAAGAAATTGCAAATACGCACAATAAAAGTTGCTCACATCACGATTATTTTGAATGAACATATCATTAATAGTATGATTGAACTTGAACTATGATTTTGATATTTTTTATTTCAAAATTATAAATTGAAAGTTAATTAACCCTTTACCAAACACATAAATTTGGATGACGTATATCCATTGCTAAAACAATTTCATCGGATGTGAAGGACTTACGTACGAACTCAAATCTTAAAAACGTAGCCTAATAGGTTATTTAAAAACTCTATACCACTTTAGCTTTGTCGACTGCAAAGACACAAGGCAGTATTTCACAAAAAAAATGCCAACAGTTTTAAAAACATATTTAATTATAAGTAATATAGGTCACTGTCTCTCGGGCAGTGTACTCAGCCGGTCACCGCAAGTGGTTTGCAGTAAAACAAAGAACAAATGTGGAGCAAGTATCGAGAAACTTGCTGATGCTTGCGTAACTCATGGCAACCGGCCATAGGGCTTGCGAGTTATACTTTTAAATAACAAGGACAAACCGAACTAAAGCTCCAGTAGGTTAGTGGGCAGTGTTGTCAGCCCTAGTGTTGTAATGTTTGGGACACTTAAAATCTTGAAACAATCTAGACCGATAGTTTAACGTGCCCTCTAAAACCTAGAACAAGACCGCTTTAAAACATAACAGCTTCAGAGAGTACGTCAAATTTGTCGCTACCGATTTTTAAATACCACAGTGGGCCTCGCGTCGAATATTGTTCGTGATATCCGTTGATTAACACTTAACCTACATTACTGTGTAAGTTTTAGATAAGTACTCTAAATCAAATATCATAATACGTTATCCATCACACTTAGCTTTCGTAATTACTGAATATAATATCAGTTTATCATAAAAACATTGTGAAATATGTTATTCATACCGCGATTCTCACACCCCTAAGGTTGTAGTCAGTTAGTAATGTTATGATCAAGGCGCCAACTCGAGTGAGTTCGCAAGCCCGCGCTGGCCATTAGGATACACCCACTAATTTCACACAAACCATGTATCTGGTGGTATTGCGTCGACCCACTTGCAAAACACGATTTACGATCAAAACCTTCGAAAGAAGTTTCCCAAGGCCTTTTCTAATCAAGATCTGAACAATGAGATCACCTTCACTTCAATAAACAATAGCTAGATATTATAATAAACATTAGTTTAATGCCGCCAGCATATTGATATAATCGGTAGTACCTAGTTAAAAGTCTACCTATAAGATTTTTTTTAAAGTCTAATCTCACCTAAGATCAAATAAGATTCAGTATTTCATCTATGTCTAACCAAAAGCAGTTCAGCGCATTTAATTAAGTCATTATGTCTTTATTTCGTCCAAAGATAAAATCTACGCCATTTTTAAATGACCTAACATTGAAGGAATAGCAAGTACCTCCACAAAATTATATATCTCATTAAAATTATGTATTGAAAACAATTTAGACTGTGGGAACTTCCTTGGCAGGAAGTAAAACAAACATTTGCTTAATAAAATAAGACTTGAATTAATAACTAGTTATCGAGGTATTACTTCAACCTACTTCGAGCGTTGGTCAATTTTACTTTACGTTCTCTGGGATAGTTGCTTTTGGAATTACGTCACCATTTGCTACACATTAACATTATACACTTAGCTAAATATACTTATAATAATTCAATCCATATCATTGCAGAACTTAAATGACGTAATACAAAATGAACTAATCTGACTTCGATTAAATGTTTTCTCATGTCATATAAAACGTTTTATCTATACTAATATTATAAAGCTGAAGAGTTTGTTTTGTTTGTTTGTTTGTTTGTTTGTTTGTTTGTTTGTTTGTTTGTTTAAACGCGCTAATCTCAGAAACTACTGAACCGATTTGAATAATTCTTTCACTGTTAGATAGTCTATTTATCGAGGAAGGCTATAGGCTACATTTTATCCCGGATTTCCTACGGGAACGGGCACAACGCGGGTAAAACCGCGGGGCGCTGCTAGTTACTCTTATATAACAGTAGACACAATAAGCTATTTTTGGAATTATTGTAGAATTCTATAAATATCGCGTCGGATTTGTTGCATTGAAATAATGAACCTTGTGTCTGGTGTATTATTATAGATATGCGATATTCCCATGCTTAACTTGTATTAAACTTCTTATGTATGCGCACTTTCATTTCCGTTTAGGTGTATTTTGTTATGTGCAGAATTATTGCTGTCTGCATTTATTATTCACGGTTTGAAATCTCCATATAAAAACCAGTGAAACGGTGATTGCAATGAGTAAGTTAATTTCTCAGGGCCGCGGTTTTTTTTCTTTTCTTCATTGTTAACCTTATCACCTATTTAATCAGTTTGGGGACTATTATACGTAACAATTTACTTGTTGTCACTTGTGATCTGGCAACACTTTTATAATACTTGAGAACAAAATGGTAGTAATTGGAGATAAAAGTTTGCTAGCATTTTTTACTATGTAATTAAGTACTTGCAAGAACGTATAAAGAAATGTTAACGTTCTCTATTACGAAACGTTTACAAAACACTTGCTATTAAATCACAGCGGGCAATATTCTCAATTTTGTAAACTATGTTAGTTTTGAACATATAAAACCATTCGTTCCTATCATACAATCAAAGTAACAGCCATAGCGTTGAACCAATATGAACTATTAAAGGGCTCGAATTGGACATAGCCATTACCCGTGGCCATTACACATACCGAATCCCACGAAACATTCGTTTGAAAATAAATAAAACGTTTAATTGCTTAACTTGTACATCCATATAAGAACAGAACCATATCACAATTCGTCGAAGTAACTTGATTCATACTACATTCATACAAAATATTAATGCAAATCATACTACGAGGTGCAGTGAGTAACACGAAGGTTAAAAGTAGGCGTTACTAATAATGCGGCGTTACTGGTACAATATTAGCGTAAGTTCACACCAAAATTGCTCTTGAGTTGTCGTCCCTATATAAATTGAAAGTGATGACCGCGGCATGTCGGTCTAGGTCACGGTAGGTATACAACATAAGCGTAAAGCGGTTTATACATGACAATGACAACAATACGTGTACGAGTATACTCGTTATGTCTTGTAACATAATATATTATGATGATTAATGTGTTAAATAATAGCTATACTTCTTCTTTGCGTGTCACTAGCACTAAATTGAACCAGCCCAGAACTTGGCCACGGTGACTGCATTATCTGTAGCCCTAGCTAATACTAGTATCCGTTAAGTCCAACAAACATGTGTTTTATGGATAGGTAAATTACAGAACAAAATAAAATAGTTATGTAATGAAAATTACATTGCAAATGTTTAGAAAAAAGACTTTCTCCGTTCTTACATTTCAACTCGATAACTTGAAACTTTATTTGGTAGTAATTTTAATAAAATATGAATTGATCAAAGACGATACCAAATCTAGTAAAATATAGACAACTTCTACAACCGATCAATTATCATCTTTCAGCGTTTACCTTGGACCAAATCATCTAGCACGACGTAGCGCCTTACAGTTCCAACAAGTTTAGGGGACTCTAAAAGAATGCAAGTAGCAAGGTCGATTATACAGAACACTTACACATTATATGCAAATGAAGTGTTATTTGATGAAAGATAGACTAATATGTCGCTTGGTCCACTTATGAAATGTTTTGTTTGATGAATGCTACGAGACTTATATGGTTGGAGTATATCTGTACATCTTTTCAAACTGTAGAGGTTCATTTCAGCATTGCTTTTTTTATTCTATTGTCTTACGTTTTAAGATATGTACTCATTATTTGTGAAGTAATATCGGAAATTCATTTGGTAGATTGTATTGTGTTTGCTCCGCAGCATTCAGATCGCTGTACCTATTTGTGAATTTATTTAAAACCAAGATTGATAAATTAAATATCATACAAAAAGTATGAACACATTTGTCTAATAAACTGCCAACAACTGCAACTCTCAATTATAACCTAAAGGTGTGATTCCACCAGTGTGCCGCACTGTGCCGCACTGCAATGCACACTGTGCGACACAAATGTTTATTCTGGTCGACTCATTAAAGCATACAATAACAAATTGTGCACGAACATTCTAGGTATGTTCGCGCACATCTTGTAAACATTTGTACGCGCACACATGCAGGCAGTGGACTCGCGTCGACGTGTACAAACCTGTTGTTCGCGAACTCAGTCTTGCTTCCGCTACCGGAGTGAAAACATTTATTTGTGCGCGTACATTTTTAATTAATCAAATTAAATATATGGATTGGACGAATGATAAAATTATTAAATTTATTCAAGCTATTGAAACTTATCCTGTGCTGTGGGATTCTAGTCACAGTGATTATAAAAATAAAAATAAAAACAAAAAACATGACGCCACTCAAGAGTTGGCGCAAAGCTTCAATTGTGACTCGACTGAGGTAATGAGAAAATGGAAGATTATTTTGGCTCAATACCGAAGAGAAAAGAAGAAAATCGCGGACTCAAAATCTTCAGGTTCTGGGATTTTAGATATCGACGGGGAAGTGCGAACAACTCCTAACTTACATTTTTTACGAAAACGACTTTTTAATGCAGTTCGATAGAGAATGAATTTGCGCGTCTACTGATATATGAATTAAGTTGAAATTCGCAAAATTGACGTAGCTAGGCATCGAAGAAACATCTCTTAAGTTAAGGTCCAACTTAACCTGATTAATTTTGGCAGGAAATATATTCTAACTTACAAATGGAAACAACTCGTAACTTCATTTAAAATAAAACTTTGAGCTAATATCTCCTATCTTCATACGCAAGTACTGTGTTCCCGCTCTAGAGCGAGACAAAAACGGTGCGTCTCTCGCAGTGTGAAAGGGACACCGGCTTACGTGCGCGACGTCACGTCACTAAGTGCTTTGTTTTTAATCTATTTGCAGCGTTTTTGATTGTTTTTGAGTAAATAATAGACAATTACTATGTAAATTGTGCTGGACGACAAATATTTTACTTGGATTCAACAACCTGCCTCATAAAGTTTTTTTTTTACGTAACCTCGCTGTTCCCCTGCTGGGCAAAGGTCTCCCCCAATTCTTTCCATTTATCTCTTTCCATAGCCAACTCCTTCCAATCCTTATTAAAATCGCCCAGCTCTTTCCACCATCGAGTCGGAGGCCAACCTGGGGGCCTGGGGGCAACCTGGAATTCCTATTCCGTTGCAATCTTTGCCCATCTGTCCGGGTGTATCCTGCTTACGTGACCAGCTCAATTCCATTTGAGCTTGGCAGCTGTAATTCCCATGTCTGCAACGCCTGTCATGGAACGCAGCATGGTGTTTCTGACGCGGTCTTGTCTCTTGATACCACGATTAATCATTAGTAAGTGACCATGTTTGCGCACCGTAGGTGAGGATGGGCAAGATGCACATGTCAATGAGTTTGCGCTTCAGAGAGATTGGCAAATCTCCCTTCATTAGCGTTTTCATGGACCAGTAGCTTTTCCAGGCGTTGTCTTTTACTAATAATATATTGCCTTGGGTGTCCCATTGTTGGGCAACGGCCTCCCCCCATCTTTTCCACTTCTCTCTATTTAGAGCTGCACGACGCCAACCAGCCAAAAATCCGTTTAGTTCATCTCGCCATCTCCTTTTTGGTCTGCCGCGGCATCGGCTCTTTGTGTCTGGGTCCCATAAAGTGGCGATTTTTTCCCAAGACTCATCAGGCCTGCGTCTGGCTGCGACAGACATGTCCAGTCCAGTTCCATTATAGCTCAGCAGACTTGCGACCTACATCGGCGACTTTTGTGCGGGAGCGCAGTTCGGTGTTTCGGACTCTGTGCGTCAGCTTGATACCCAAGATGCTGCGCTCCATCGCCCGTTGGCCAACCTTGAGACTGGACTTCTGCGAATCTGTCAATGACCAAGTTTGTGCACCGTATGTGAGCACAGGAAGTATACGCATGTCCATTATTTTTCGCTTAAGCGACATTGGAAGGCGTCCCTTCAGGAGTTCCGCTAGGGCCCAATAGCTCAATAGTTGTCTATGCGACGAGCAATTTCTGCATCTTGCCTGTTGCCGAAAGATGCTAACTGGCCCAAGTAAATGTACTCATTGACATAGCTTACTATTAAACTATTATCTATAAATAATTAGATAAGATAATAGTTTAATAATTGTAATAAAAAATTACATTATACTTTAAACAAAAAATCTTAGTCATGTTTTCGATATTCTTAACAGAAAGTTTATTAAGTAGTGAGTTAAAATAGTACTTAACTGATAAATTTTTAAAGTACATAATTTAAGTTTGTAAACGGAGAGACTGAAATAGATTATGCATAATTATTATTATTTATATAAAGAGTCTTAAGAGTCCTTAGTTATCATTAGAGTCATTAAAGAGATTTTTATTTTTTTATGCCGCTTTCTCATTTTGTTCTCGTTGATTTCGTTTTAGAAGTGGGACTGTTTTTATTTAAGCTTATCTTTGATTTTTTAAAGGATGTTTTATCAATAAATGTTACAGTAATTATAGGATTATAGTTTCAAACACTACAATAAAAATTGCAATGGATAAACATTGATTTCTCAGAGTTATAACAGTGTTTCATTTTGAAAATACCTCCTATCTTAACCGATATAGTGACGATGATGTTGATATTAGAAAGCCAATAACTCCTATCTTCCAAAAAATCGCCTAGTTTGAATATTTGGTCTATTTTTAGTAATTTTTAGATTCCTTTGTTATATTATTACCTAGTATGATTGAAAACTTCAACGAAAAATGATAATTTTAAATGATTTCTGTTACTTTTTTGAAGTATGGAAAATACTCCTATCTTCAAAATTTCAGCCACACGAGCTTGGTGATACCTCCTATCTTACATTATCTCGCCAAATACTTATTCCAAACAAATTTTGATTATTACCTTACATGCTGGTCCATTTAAGTATAAAATTGCCATTTACACATTTTTTCTTAAACATCTGGGAAAAATAAAAAACGGTTTTTTTCGCCTCCTGTAAAATTTGGTTTTTGTAAGTTAGGAGTTGTTCGCACTTCCCCGTCGATATATATAAGCCAAAATGGTTTGACTATGCATAGCAGGCTACACAGTAAAACACATGCTGCAGCACAAAGCACTACGTTTTCCTGGCCGTCCATATTAACTACTGAACTGCCATCGCCAGAAACTCTGCTCAGTGTACATGTTCGCGCACAAATGTGCTGAACTGTGCGCTTACAAAAGTTACGCACAGCCTTACCAGTGGAGTTGGAAGCCAAATGCGATACCAGCTTAGTACGTGCACTGCTGGAGTTTTGCACAAAATGTTTGTAAGCAAATGTGCTGCACACTGTTTTGGTGGAATCGTACCTTTACACATAATTAGCATCACAACCATAAATCAATCAATTTAATGTTAAACAAACTTAAATCGACCTTACATACTTCTTTTTTGCTGTCAAACAAAACACTTTGTAATTATTAGGACAGAAAATGATTGTTTTTGCTCTCGTCGGAGTCAAGGCCTGCCCATCAGCCCGGCGACCACATGGCATATCGCATGCTGCAAGATTGACTATTAGCACGCCACTGCAGCTGCAAAGACAAATTATTATGACACCTCATTCATAAACTCACCAGTTCTATTGAATATACTGTTTATTGTTATAATACATACAAATGACATTGATTTAAAAGGCTTTGTCGATGTTGTATACCTTCTCGTAGATATATATTTTAAAAGATCAATTAATCAAACAGTAAATAAATCATTAATCACCTTCAAAAATCGAATATAGAACTTTTAAATTAAATAATGTCTGAACTTTCACTTGTCAAACTGAAAGTTTCAGAGTAGTCGGGATACTAGTATTCGATCTTAGATTAGAATTAAGACCTTATTAGACTTTACTTTTAACAAGTAAAAACGCAGCTAAAGCTTGGGACGCTACAAGGGTCTTATATAGAAATAAACAAAATAAATAAACAGACATAAACAGAACACCCAATTTCCCGTGAAACGAAAAATAAATACGAAAACCTATGGGCCCGTCCAACCATTAATCTCTACTTCACTTATCCGACTTCACCGCCCAAGGATCGCGTACAATAGATTATTCAAAACAAGGTCTGCCTCAAAGTACCCACGTTAAACTAATAACATGACACTTGCAATTTATTCTGCACCTACAGTTGCATTGAATTACGACTGTGTGTGAAGTACAAATCAATTTTATTGGCTGGCTGCTTTGTTTGCTGAACAAAACAATTGAAAACCGAAACGTATTAGGTGGTTACGTATGAATATAACATAACAAGTTTACACTGGGTAACTAACATCTAGAAATAGTTTCATTGCACTACAAAGACTACATCACTGACTTTTATGGACATTATAAGTATTTTAACATTGATAAATTTGTTGACTCTACTTCGTTTTCCTACAGATAACTTGCCTAAAATTTCATTTAACTTAATTATACGGCACTCCGTACATTAAACTCCATTTTGGCGTCAAAACAAAAATCCAATTACTAATTACTTTTTTATCAATACCAGCACCCATCAATGTCCACCTACAAAAAGTATTATGTTTTGTTTATCGCATTGTTTCCTAGTGGCGGTGACACACCGACAGATGCTGTAATCAATACTTTATATTCGATCCATGTTTATTATAATCACTTCCACATGCAATACGATCTTACATAGCAATGATCTTGTTTGTTCACATGTGTTATGTATTTTAGTAGTCACTTTATACTGTTTTCGTGAGGCCCACACTTTTAACTGTAGTGGTACGTTTTGGGAATGGAGATGAAGCAGGATCAAGGTACCCTATAGATATTTTAACACATACATATGATACAAAACGAACAGAAAGTAATATGAACGGTTATGCAAAATGTAATTTTAGGAAAAGTTATTATGTATATTACTTTTATATTATAGTATTATTTACTTATTATATTATAGTATTACTTACCTAACCTCTGTGTTTAAAGTTTTCATGTACATATGTACTTAGCCCTAAGGCAAAGCTTGTAGTTCATGTGGTTTTGTCTCTCTATGTGGCATGGGCATCGCCCACAGCAATTTTAAGATTATGAAATCTCTATTATTGCATTTATTCATTATTTTCTAGTTATGTAGTTACATACATTGTTAGAGTCTATACGAATATTTGCTACTTCAAGGCTTCATTAACAGCTTAGAATCTTTAAGTCAATGTCATTTAAAAGAAACTATTGGTTGATTTACACATTATGTGTGAAATTATGTACAGAATGTGTCATTGAAAACTTATTTCCCGGTAAAGAGGCAAAAAGTAGAGATGTAGCATTTTCTTCACATAATAGCTAGCAGTTAAATGCATAGTTAAGTACACCCTTTTCCTAAGCAGGTTTTAGAAACTTATTTAAATCATTCAAATAATTGATAGAAAAATTAACTCAACTCCATTTGTACTGACTGCAGCCAAGTAGTGAAACAAGTTTAAGTTGAGTACGAGTACATTTAAAAAGTTTTAACATACGAGTACTTAATAATTATTTTATTCGGATTGCGCGAGCACTTTTGACACCAATTTGAATCAATCAACATTTTGATTAGATAGGAGTGTCCAGTCCTGATAAACGATCGTTAATTGATGATAAACAACTAAATACGCAGTTTTTCAATACGTTTTTTAATTCTTTTAATTTAAAAGTAATATTTGTTATAAAACTATTAGAGCCTAATTTAATAGAGAAAAAATACGACCTATTTCGTAGGCGGCTTGCTCAGTGTTCTTTGTTCCGATAAATTATTGTTTCAATTATAACACTAATATTACAATTTCGAAGTAATTTATAGATACAGCCATTTATTTTTTACTGTAATTTAGTTTAAATTATGTTCAATTCATATTGAAATTAATAGCATACCATAATTACAAGTAGGTAGACACAATCAAGAAACATTCATACATGATACATGCGTTGGTTAAAGTAGGGAGGCATTAATTTATATTAATAGATGCAAACTATTGATAGGTACATATAAAATCTTATCAATTAAGTCAAGAATTATTTAATTGATCGATAAACATAACTATAAACGAATATTTATAATATCATGTGGTTATGAACCACTTTTATTATTATGCGTTTAAAATGGTATTTAATTGCTTTTTATTAATTATAGTAGGTTTGATAATTATTTGTTGTGTTGACAATATCAAGGACCAAATGATTAGGCTGTAATCCCCGACCTCGTTTAGATAAATATAGCCGCGATTACAGTTCTATGGTATAATATATCATGTGCTAGAGGTCGTTTTATCTTCACCATATCTTTGTAATATGTCGCAGTTTTACAATATTGTTGAAATGCGACGCCCACTCTTATGCTCGTATGCGAAATATTTCGATCAGACTCAAAGATAGGCTCTCGAGAGTTTACGTAAACGACATAAATAGTTTAGTTTAAAGGCGCGTGGGTGAAAGCGGCCATCATCCTCCCGCCCTAACCGCCCGATTCGGTAACTAGATTCAACTAGGAAGTACTAAGAAGCACTGCAAAGCAAATGCAATGGAAGACCAGTTTAACACATTATGCAGCTTTCCGGTGAATCACACTGAAATCCGGGAAGGAAAACGATAGTTACGTGTAAACCACATTGCTTTCGTATTGGTTACGTTTTAACATTAATTCCTAATAGAAGTTGTTCGTATGTTTTGCTAACATCGCATTCATTTTATAGCCCAAAGAAGATCTTATTATTTTTAAACTATGTACGCAGTAAGAATATTCATTTATTTAAGTTAATATACTAATGTTTTCTCAATCTCGCCCTATAAGTATATATTCGCCATGAACTGACAATACGCAATATATGCCCAACTAAGGCCAAGTGAACCTTCAACTAAATGATCTTAAACTCTTAAACTCTAAATGTAGAAGAGATATTACATAAACAGTTACCATATTCAATGATCTGATAAAACAATTACAAATAATGATTTATCGACCACGTTGGAGAGGTCAACACGTAAAACAATACTAGAAAGCGTTATCTTTGGACACATGCCTATGTGTCTCGGTTGTGTAACAGGCTGGTTGTATAACGTGGATGCAATACATGCTAATGCGTTTGACTTCCGAACGGACATGTCAATTTAGTTAGCGATATATGCACGCGCATACTTTTGTTAGAGTAGCTAGATAGAGGTAGAGTGACCTACAAACAAACAATGCTACAGTTAAATAGGGTCCTTCTGTTACACATATTACGAGTATGTTAGGCGCAAAACACACATAGTTCGGCTGCGGGCCGGGTGCGGGTCGTGTGACGATGTATTCCTTGTAATTGGAAAAAAGCGTCAATGTGACGCCCTATGTGTGTCTTGCGCTTTAAAAGGAGATAAAAACCACCGTAAGGATATCATAGGCCAGCCTTTATTCGTGTTAAGGAACAGACTTTATTCCTATTTATTGATGCTTACTTCAATGAAATGAATTAAAGTGAAACTAGGGATATTCTGAGCTCTTCTAATAAGCTGAGATGTATGTAAATGTTGTCTATTAATTTAATAACAAAAGATTTTAAAGTAGTGCAATATAATAGAATTCATATTATCTAATAATGCAAGTAGTTATTTCAAAACTGAATTTCTTTTACCTCAGTTATTTGTATGATCTCAACAATACAACATAAAATTACGTACAGCATTGGAAGGTACTCGTTATGGGTTACATAAAGTAAGCCACGGAACAAGATATTAGCAAATTGGAACGAAATTGAATGTTCTCACAAAAACCAGTACCAGCTAGCTAGAGTATGTTTGTAAAAATTTGACCGGATATTATGTGTAAAATATATAACAAGGTTATTAAGTAATTGACAATTTAATAAATGTAGCCATAACTGGGTTTTAGAATAACTCCCATGATTTAAGAAATATCTCACGGTATATGTACTTATGTCCACAACGAACATAGGTACTAAGATAACATCTAGCAGCTAGATAGCCTAGCTCAAGTTAAAGTCAGGACTATGCAAAGAATGCTAGTCATTTAAACAATGATTTTCTTATATTTTTTCAATCCAAGGAAGGTGATGTCTCCTTACTACTGGCCTGTATGATGTCATGCGTGTACGGTGTATGACATTATGGGCTAATACGAGTACATCTACTTTTGTTTTTTTTAAAGAAAATATCCCTTTATAATGGAGGAAGTATTTTTCTAACGATACCATTTAAACTATGCATTGTACGTAATAGATTATAATCAAAATAAACATCAAGCTCGTAAACTGCGATGAAATGTTAGTAAAATATTTTAAACATCCATGTTTTTTGTTACATTTGCTTGTATCTCGGATTGTATAAATTAAACATCTTCTAATATTGTTTACCAGTTCCCACGTAAATTATTTTCATTAAATTAATTATTGTGTAGCTCCGTGTGAATTTTACCCATTTTTTATTAAGATTTATATAGAAACACCAATTTTTATGTAAGTGTTTTTTTTTTGTGAGTACCAACTTATAATTAATTATTCTTATGATGATAAAAACCTACCACTGATAAAAACCAAGAAAATTTAAAATAACTCAAGGTGCTTGCGAGGTACTACCCATAGTATATAAGCAGGCAGGATATACATATCTAAGTACCTAAATCTAGATCAGAGCGATAAGAATTCCTCTGCATCCTCGTATAAGCAGGTACCTTAAATGGTCATATTAACTAGGAAAATGTAGAAGATCACAGATAACGGGTTCATTACCTTATTTCGAAAACAATTTGAATACCCAAGAAGGCATTAGGTAGTTGTTTATCGTGCCAATAACAGTTTGCGGATCACGGCTAGCCGAGCTAGGCTTGTCACATAGCTATCACAATTACGTCATTTGCTTTCGTCGCGTGAGAACCTTCGTGATCGCACTATTCGTGTGCGCTCATCACTTTCGATCTACGGAACTTGCCACAAACTACTGTGATACTGTGAAATATTTTAATTGCACCGAGATACTTTTAATTGTTGTTTAATTAGAACACTTCCTCAGTTATTGTGGTGGAGATTACCATTGAAATGGCGCAAGTGCGAGCGCACAATATATGTAGAGGAAGGTGCGACATGTTACACAAACTTGTTACATATTAGGTACTTACTTGTTAAAATTGTCGTGAATAAATTAGAGTATTATTGAGGAATTTCCTTTTCATTAGTTGCGAAAATAGATTATAGATATACAATCTCTATATAACATAATGGTAAAACGTAAAAACCGAATAGCGAACTGTTACAGTTATAATAACGAACATAATGCATAACACATCGGGGCATTTCAATGGGACAATGTAGGCGACGCCGACACGTCGCGTCGCTCCTCGCTTTAATGGTCAAACGCATCTTGTTCTCTTGTCTTAAACCATCGACTTTGTGGACTTAATAACTTAAAGGAATTCACCATCTTTAAAAATCTTCTTTGTTATACAATAATGGATTTTGAAACACTCAAATGCGAAGCGGCCACTTGCTGACTTATAATCATATTCAAATGTCATAATATAATAGTGAGCTTATACGTAATTGTAAAACTAGTATACATTGCGACAATGTTTTTAAGTAAACCGTCTAGTAAACAGCATCATTGCAAAGAAGAAACCTACTAACCTAGATGATTTGAAATATAAATTAAACACGAATTATTGGCATTTCATAAGTACCCTAATTATGATAATAGTTAAATAGGATGATAATAGTAGTTTATGCAACTGTCATATAAGGAAGGGTATTAAAACACGAGTGTGAGTTTATGAAACGAGCGCAGCGAGTTTCATAATAGTAACGAGTGTTTTAATACCCGTGTTATATGCAGTTGCATACACTACTTTATCTTCACTAATGCAATTAATCAAACAACAAGAGTAAAAGCTGACAATAGTTTTTCACGCGTACGTGTATTGTCACAGTGAACTTGCCGCCATTAAAATCTAACCAATGAGAGCGCAGCTGCGCGTAGGGCCAATCAGGAGCGAGCGAGATCTTACCAAAGAGTTTTGTGTATGTAGTTTCGACGAAGTTTTCACGTATAACCCAACTGTTTTCAAAAGCCAGCCTAATATCAAAATTTTATACAACTAGTATGAGGATTTTGACATAAGGCTCGCCAGGTTAATTGGTCGCGTTATAATGATGTTATAATGATTTTACGATATCGATTTGGATATTATAACATCATGTGCAATTGCTTAAATTGAGTGTTTTAGTTGTCTGCGCTATAACAGTAATTATAAGTCAAGTATTGGAAACATAAGTAGAATGTTACAACATTAATGTAGATAAAAGCTTTTATTTCGTTATTATCAAAATATGTATTGAAAGTACTATTATTACAATTCATACCTACTTATTATTCCAAAAAACTAACTTTTAAATTAGTAATATAGCACCTTTAAAATACTGAATAAATTGACCCTATTTGTTACAATTTACAATCAGGAATTCATTTGGAATGTCACTGTATGACAAGGCTGTCGGTTTTGCTGTCGGTACACGGATCTGTCCTAGAACCCATAAGTCTGTGTGGGCGACACCCACATGCAACCACTACGACTATACGCAGTTCCCCAGATTTCAATAATCGTGGACAGCAGGCGTAGAACAGCCTTCAGCATTATTCATTGGTCGATCAAGATTACAAGTCTTTTACCATTCATTTATTCTTTGACTCATTTAATCGCTACGTGTAAGTTCCAATCTAGTTTCAATTAAACATAATCGGTTGTATGTAAAGACACTAGATCCTGTCTGACTTCACATAACATATTGTATTTGGAACACCGATTCATATTTATAGTTCGCAATAAATCGTTAATGAACCGGTTCACAAAATCTGGCAATTTTTAATTAATAAAAGCTTAGTATTTGTGGTGCTCGAGTGATTGCTCGAGCCCACAAGGACTGCGCCTTGTCGCCGCCCCCGTAGATTCTGAATTACATTCGGAATTACATTACCTACATACACATGGATAACACTGACAAAGTAACAACCCACACATTTACATACCTACATCCATAAAAGCACAAGTTGATCTCATATCTCGACATTCCTGACACAATAGTTAACATTAATTTATTCTCCACCCCGATATCTTAATTGTGGTTTGATGACCAGACCATGCATGCGTCAACTCAACTAATAAAAACCATCAACAAAAACATTGAACGCGGAAGATCTGATTGTATTCCACCCGACACATAAACTCAAATTAAAATTAGTATTCTATTTTATTGTAGTTTCCTGGGAATGTGAATAAATTGATTGTCTTCATCATTTTAACTGTGATTTGGTTCGTTTAAATAATATCAATAGCATTATTTATCAAACCGTAATTCGTGGCTAATTACACGCGTTGATTTAAGTTTATCCGTGACTAATGTGTCCATCATCTACGCGTGTTCTCAAATACTAATGGAGTGTATAGTTTTTGCTAATCGAAGAAAATATCCGTTTTTGGTAATAGGTCTACCTATGTGTGTGAGTCATATGATGAACTCATGGCGATAAGCTTCGATGTTTAGGAAATGTATAAATGGAACTTAATGATCAGATTAAATATTAAAAAAAAAATAAGAGAACATTCGGTTGAAATATTTTCGTTTATTGGAGCCAGATCGTTTAGATTACTAGTTCAGGGACCGGTTCGGCGACCACTGGCACGGGCAAATGGCTTCCTTCCATGTGGGTGCCATCGAGTCCAGCGGTGTACTTAGTGATGTAGAGCTGGCCATCATCTCCGATGTACCTTGTCTCTCCCTCGACTACTAGGACACGAGCATGACCATCGGGAGTGGGGACTAGTCTTCCCTTCTCAGACACGATGATGCCCTCAGCAGTGACGTATCTCAGAGCGTATTGCCCGAATTCGTCGTGGATTTCCTCATGCTGGAGGGCTGGGAGTGCACGACGAGCTGCCGTCGCAGGGTCTACGTTGGGAGCAGCAACGACGACCGCGATAAGGCAGGCGGTTAACACAAACTGTGGAAGAACAAAATATTTACTAGTGCAGAGAAAAATTGTATTATGGGACAGGCATCTAAGATTGTTTAAGGGTTCTGAATTCAATGGATACCAGAAGAGTTAGACTCCGGACGTTCTGGACGTCTACCGTATCTTTGTTACAGTGCCCTTAAAACTTAAATACTGATTGCAATTTACGAATTCTAATTAAAATAAAACGGTTACTTACGAATTTCATAGTGATTCAATGTTATTGTTACTTCGAGGAGAAGATACCAAAAACTGATAATGTTTCCAAAAATCGTATCATTTTTATATGACAAAAGTCTTTGACATCGTGACAATTAAACCTGAATTACCTGGCCCTAATGCACTGGATCCCATCACCGATGATTTAACGGGTAATTAAAACTACATTCATTAAAAGCCAGTTCCGTCAAATAGCTTAATAATAACAAATTACACAACCGCAAGAATAGTCTCGGATATTATTATTGACAAAGTCGTTTCCTTTGCTATAACAAACTCGTTATTTGTTTCCAAAGAACTTTACAAAAATTCAAAACTAATGTATCTATGTTACATACAGTAGGTATAGGTCTTGCATATGTATGGGCTAGACTCCGCTAGCCTATGCTAGACTTCCTCATTATGAAAACTAATTAGTTTCAAACCTACTCAGTAATGTCCAGTTACTTGCAACTACATTACTGTGATGCATCAGTGATAAGAATGTAAATCATTCTTCAAAATGTGAATAGCATACTCTTAACAAATTCAATTAAACATTCCTCATTCTAGACAATTCTTTCTGTGTTTACGAAATTAGATTTTTGCAATTGTTTTACGACATCTCCACAGAATTTTGTACTTTATAGGTACGTTGTGTGATATGCAAAATCATTTTATCTTGTATTTAAAGTCAAATGCCATTTAAAATTGATGCAATGTTTTTAAATACGTCTGTTGACCAACCTTGACACTTGTTATACAGTATGTAAAAAAACAATAGGATTAGATAGATATTAGTCTCGCGGAAGATTGAAGTGAAGCGTATATTTTTTCTATGATTCAGTGTCTAATCAGGCATGCAGTAATGTTTCCGCGTAGGTCCTTAGTGCTCTACCCACGTACCCCTTCGGAGGCTGTGCCCCCGTCACTAGCCGTGCCTCATGCATTGATATTCTACTAGTCACGCTAAATAAGGTCGTTTTAGTTGTTCCCCATAAATAGACATTTCCTTAAGTGAAATCATCAAACTTTATTACCTTCGCTATCCATACAAGATTTACGAGGTCTGCCACGAGAAACCAGACTCACCGTGTAGGTACTTTTTGGCAAAACTAATTTGACTGATTCAATGATAAAATAATTGTATCCTAAACTAGAAGGATAGCCGGCACGTATTTGTACTAGAAATATAATTCTTATAGTGAATTTATTTCATTTTTAACACGCTTTTATTATTTCGTTTGTTGCACGTGTATGGTATTAAAATAGTAGTTTGATGTACTATACTGAGGACAGCAATCACGGAAAGTCTTGCAAATTACAGGAAAGGTTAGATTTCCCTTTTTATGTTCTTAAAGAATTCATTCCAAGTTCTTATGGAATCCACATATCCGCAGTGTTGTTGAAAACGAATCTTACTCGCACCATACAGAAGTTTCCGTACGTCACTACGCGTGGCTAATGTTTACTTTCCTTGTAACTTTTCCATAGTAATGGAAGGTCCACATGTGTTTTGTTGCCCCATCTCGGCCTTCAGGGCTCAGTTAACTTCTATTGTTCAGCAAATTACTGATTCCGTCCCTAATCCGTGGCAAAGGCGAACCATTGTCTCTATTGCTCGATTTTACGGGCAATGCACATGCCAAGAAGACTTACATACCAACGAAATAGTAGCTGAGAGTACATTAATTGTGAAACTGATACTCTTTTATGCGTTATTCAATTACAGTTAAAAAAACTAGAAGCTAAACAGACAGACACATGAGTGATAAGTTTTAAGAGTTCCGTATTTTCTGATTTCGGGTACGGATCTCTAAAATAAATTAAAGACATCCAAAGATAAAAACACATTTTTCAATTAAATGACAATCTAAAGTAGTTTTAGACACAAGGTGTAATTTAAGCTTCAAATTGTCTACTATTATGTATAAAGCCACTTCATTTGAGCAGTCCTTGGCTACAGTCTGTTGTTAGTCGCAAACAATCCCGACTCCCACGCTCGATGAACGATTAATGAGTCTAATTCTACACAACATAATCACATTATCGCTGTACCAGACCTTGCAAAGAATACAATTTAACTAACTCCTACTTTATACAAAACTTTAAAACAACACTGCTTAAATTATACCGTTTCTCTTCATAGTCTTACCTACCTCATTAAAGTCTTCTCATCCATAAAAACCAATTAGTCATATTTTCATATAGGTACCTCATTTAAAGGCTTTACAAAGTAAAAACCTGACTCTATGTTGGCGCTTAACTACTAATCACATTTTCATGCGGATGTGTACACCAACACAGGTTCCCAAAAGGAAAGTTTTTGGCTTTCCATTACAAAATTCCTTAAGTAAGGTTCCTGCCTTACTCAATCTTATCCGTAGCAAAGCGAGTGCGGGGCTGCTGTTTAAAAATAATACGTTTTTTTAGTTCTATAAAGTCTATTCTAGTCAGGAATTAAATCCCTAAACGTCAAGTCACTAAGTTAAACAAAGTAATAAAATCTATTCCTATTTCCAGATATGCGCTTGCAGCGCTTTAGCAGCTCTCGATGGATACAGTCCCAAACAAGACCCGGAACAGTTCCACATTCAGACCGACGGAGACTCCGAAGACAGATACTTTATCTACCAGACCAACAACGGACAGTACAGGAAGGAAAGAAGACTCAAGGATGGTTCAGTAGTCGGTGAGTTCTGACCTATCGATTTGCAAAGTATCTAGCGTGCCATACAAAATAGTAATAGTAGAAGTAAGATCCAGTAAGTTAGTGGCTTAACTTAGCTGTGGCAAAGATATTTAGACACATTACGCTTAGAAAATGTAATTGTATGGTGACCTTGTGTAAGTGTACCTACTCATACTAAGTATATGTAAGAAAAGCCAGCAGCGCCCTCAAACTCTACTTGCTGAGTTTTTGTGACTTAACTAATTAATAGGTAGGTAGATAAGTACTTATTAATGGCATAGTATCCATCATGATCAGGTAATCAATCGCCGCATCTAAATATTACCCTCTATCGCGTTATATGTAAGTTTATTAATAACAGAAAATTTAGAAAATCGAGTGAAAGAACGAATACCAGTTTCGTGTCGTTCTAAGGTATATTCTTATTACCAGACCTGAACTGTCCTGTCATATATAAATTTTCCCAAACCGAACACACAGGTTACATGTCCTTGCAATGTCATCAGCTAACCATCTAACCAAGTCTTAAACCAGTTTGAAGAAATTGATATCTAAAATGACGTTATAATATTATTAAATGATGTTCATATCAATAGTCGATTTGATCATGTAAATGAATAAATAATAGCAAGAAGACTAACGTCAACAATCACTATTGGAAATTCATTTATGTATGTTAAATAAATCATTACAGGAACAACGGGATGGGTGGGAGCCGATGGATATTTACGTCTTCAAGACTACATAGCAGACGGTCAAGGTTACAGAATCTATAAATCGAAAACCGTTTACGTGGGAGAGAATCGTCCGATATCAGTAAGTATTAAGTATACTGTGTTAAATAACCTAGGTATATAACTCTATACTGGTCCATTATTATACCAACGTAATTGTCTAATTACAGGAATCATTGAACATAGCAAAAACAGCGCCCACTGATTCTGGGTACGGCGTAACTCCCGCGCCCGCGCCGGCGTCGCAACGCACGCGCGCGCCGCCGCGCGTCGCCTCCACCACGCATGCGCCGATACCCTCCACTTACTCCACACAAACCTATCCCACCGAGGTGACCATCACTCCGCCGCCGTCCTATCAATACCCGACCTCGACACCTAGAGTCTTCGTCTCACCCAACTCGATAGACTCGCAAAGTACCTACGACTTCAGATCTACAGTCAACACTGAGGCACCGACCACCTACGACTTCAGACCCACGGTCCCACCGATCACTGCCAGCGAGGCCGCCTCCACGCCTAATCCTTATGACTACGATTCCTCCAACACCAACACCATTGACGATGGCTACTACGGTAGTGATAGCAGCAGATACGACATCTACAATCCTAACTCCTATAGACATGCTGATGACTGGCTCCGAAGACAGCGACAAGGAGCTAAAATTGGGGATGGGTACACCCCACAGTTCCCCTCGTACGACGGAGTTGCTTTCAGAAGAAACGGATTCCGATACTATCTTCCAAAGCAATACCACGAAGAGGAAACCGGAAGTTCACAAGAACGCACCGGGAGCTTCGGATACATAGACCCCTTCGGTATACGAAGGGTGATTTACTACAACACTGCGCCGGGCGAAGGATTCCAAATCAGGAAAAACAACAGATATGTCGGCCACGATGCAACCCCATACGATCCCAGACCAATTAATTGAGAAACGGCTACATTAATATTGTGATGTGAGAATCGAAGTTACCTAATTAATTTATTTATTTTATCAGTATTGTTAGTCGCAAGGTATTTGATTAGAGACAAAACGAATTGTCGAACGAAACGAACTTGTCTTAGCCATTGTATGTAAATATTGTTACCTTATAAATCTTAGGGTAAGACAATCTGTTGTTATAAAAACAATTAATATAAAAACTGACGTAGTCAACATATACTGGTTTCGTTTTTGCAGTGATATAACTTCACGCATAATGGTTTAGTTAAATATTAATTTCAGTGCCATTGAACTAACCTATTATACAGTAGGTGTAATCATATTAAAACCTATCTAAAATAAAATCCAAAACTGATTCAACAAGATATTAAAACTATATTTTATGATGAGTCCAACACAACCGAGATTTCATTTTATTTGTTATATCTAATAATATAATAAATTATTATGAATTCTAAATCATGTTTACAGTTAAGCAGCAAGAAAAATCCCTTATAAAGAAACCTATAAAGGAAATATAAGGCTTTGTATACATATGTTAATTATGAATGTCGTTGAACTCATCTGTAGCAAGTTGATTTTAATAATGGTCTACGTAAATGGCCAAAGTGTAGGTGTTGCTATATTTGGTCAGGCAGCCATTGTGGGTTGCCTAATAAAGGAGAACTTGTATTGAACATGATCTAGATTGTGTTTCCATAACAACATGCACCTTAATTTAAATCTGTAATCGAAACAAAAAACAAACGCTGCGCTGTCCAATTATTTTATATTTTGGACTTGATAAATAGAAACACTGGTTGCTAATATGGAATGGATTACGATTTATTTAGATTAAGTAGGGTGGCATGAATAAGTTATTGCGAATAATTTGTCATTGAATAAATACATATTTTCTTAAACAAAGTTGAAATGACAACTTGTTCCAATAACTGAACTATGGGTATTAATTTAAATTAACTTCGCACTGAGTATTTTCTTGTTTCACAATCGTATTAACTTCTAACTTTTAAATAAGATCTACTTGATTTTTATGTAATTTTATGTACTTACTTACTTTTGTTTCATAACTTGTACAATATTGTATATTAAATTAACGTAAATAAAGTTGTTAACAAAATGTTGGAGTTACATTTCTAGAATACTTCCTTGCTAATTAAAACCTAATTAAGTGTTTTTTACATTTGATATTAATCTACTTTCTTTAAAGATCATTAACAACGATCGTCTTTAAATATGGCATTGTCTCCTCAATTCTATCAGTCATTGGCAGCATTTTATTACGTAAGTTACTCGATTCTGTTACAAATTAATTTAATTTACCGAATATTAAGCTAAATAAAAATAGTATTTCAGAAAATGTTGGCGTTTGGCGTGTTCCTGCTAATACCTAGCGCGATTTTGGCAGCTGGTTATGGAAACCAGTACTACAGCACACCATCAAGTGTTCCTATGGACTTCTACGATGACGTTTACAACAGAGACCTAGGTATAAAGACCGATGGTAACTTTGTGTATAATTTCGAACAGATCAGAAATGATCAACCCCCTCACGTGGAAATGAGGGAAGAGAATCTTGGGAAGTACATGCACAGACCGAGGCCATCGACTACTGTTCCTCCCATGCAAATGCACGCGCACAACACGGCTGTTCACAACAACTACAACCCGGTGCCGCACGCGCCTCAGGCTCAACAACATTACGATAACCAGTGGAGCTCCCCATCCACCCAGCGGCCCCACTCTATCCCCCCCGCCCCTCAATGGAATGATTTCCCTCAAATTTTTAACGGAAAACCTCAACAGTCTCATCAGTACGAGTCGCAATATAATGCATATGCGCAACCTCAAGCCCACGACCAGCACAGACCAGCACATATTGCGCCGAATACTCACCAAACTCCGATAGTTGTTCCAGAGGCACCGATGGTGGAAAATCACAATTTTAGAGGACATCAGAATTATCAAAACGCTCCGAGCCATGGCCAACATCAACAGACTGTAAACAGAGGATCTCATAAGTTCAGCTGGGATGATGTGACTCCCCAAGCCCCACAGTACAACAACCCTCCAACTACTACTATGGTTACACCTGTTAATCATCAAGCAAGGAATTCCGCCCGACCCATTCCTACATTGAGTCCATGGCATGGGGACAATTTTGGAAAATAAATTATCTGATACCTACTAATAAATAAAAGTCACAAAATATATACTCTCTTTTATTCCATTACAAAAATTAACGCATAGAAGCAAGTTTAAGCTTCAGATATGAATTTTCATCTTAACGGAATTCAAACAGGCGCAAATCTGACGTCAACAACCGGGTTAACATCACGTCCAAAAAACGACGGGAAGTTAAAAGGGAATGATAGTGGGAAAGTCGGCCATGAGAGGTTAGGGAACAGCGTGCTGAGGAACGCAGGAGGCCTATTCAGAGTGATCACTATTGGCTCTTCTTCCTTCTTTTCTTTTTCTTCGCCAGACCTATCTTCATCAGACTTATCTTCGCCAGACTTGTCTTCTCCAGACTTTTCTTCACCAGACTTGTCTTCGCCAAACTTATCTTCACCAGACTTGTCTTCGCCAAATTTATCTTCGCCAGACTTATCCTGTCCAGACTTATCATCACCAGAATCTATATCTTCTTCCCTTTCCTCCTCTTTATTCTCCGATATTTTAACTTCTTCCTCTTCTGGTTTAAAGTCTTCTATCTCAATTATACTTGGGAACACGAGCGGTTCTAATACAGGTGCTAACAGAATAGGATCTTCAAGTTCATTTGTACGCAACTCCGATTCTAAGACGATGACGTCTGATTGAGGAGCGGGTAGCGCCGCAGTGAAGACGAAAAGGCAGAACAAACCGACGACAATCATCTGTAAAAACATGTCATATTTATACTAACTTCTATTAACTTTGAGGAAGAACATAAGTAGTTACTTAAGACATCACACATACTTATCATCATATCTTAAATGTAAGCATGGATGTAAATGACCAACGCAATTTTCGATGTTTAAAAGAACAGGAAGTATCGGAATAAAGTAACAAATGAGACCGACAATTTGAGCCTTCCGAAGCACTGTACCCCTCAAACAGGAATAGAATTATGGGCCATGCTCTATGTATAAATAACCATAACAGAATAATTTCAAATATTTGATAAATAATAACTTTGTTTATCTAACCAAAAAACATTGCTTAATAATGTTAATCAAGAAGTGAACACTCACTTTCGTTTTTTCTTAATGCAGATCCTTTTGCCAGAAGTTGTTTGTAGAATGATGATAGTATAAACATTTCCAGTGGTTTATATAGTGACACACAAAATTGAAGAAATCATTCGATTCTAATTAAGAGATTGATTTAACGACCCTTACCGTTTTACTGATAAATAAAAATGATCACTTTTTTCCATTGTTTTCCAAAAATATCGATAACACCACATTTTAACTAAGTAGCGTCTTTACTTATATATATTATAAATTAAGTCTGTCCTGTCTATTCACATCAACACCACACACTATTATTATCATCCCAAATATCAATAAGAACGGGTAGTTGATAAAAACAGGATAAATAACTAGCATTTTCGTAAAATTACTAAAACCACCCGCTTTAGCCCGCTTTGTTGCCGCGCTTGCTACTCATGATTCATTCATTGAAAATCCGTTCAGTAACTTTGAATTTATCTAATACAAGCACCGCTCCGCAGTTTTACCCGTGTTGTGCCCGTTCTTTCGGGAATTTTGGGATGAAAATAGCCTATAGTCTTCCTCGATAGGTGGTCTATCCAACACCCACAGAATTTTTCAAATTGGATCTTCCTGAGATTAGCGCATTCAAACAAGCAAACCTGCAGCTTTATAATATTAGTAGTTTTTAGTTTCTTTAAGTAAGTTTTAGTCGGTCAGCGGCCAGCCCTAGTTTTGGAGATTGAGACGTCCTTTTGAAGGCCTTCGGTATGGTCTAGCAATTAAAACAATTGGGGCCTTGCTTGACGTGCCCTCTTAAGCGAGCTAGCACTCATATAGATGCCTCTTTCGGCCTCTATCTGCTATTGGCCACCAATCCCAGTGGTGGTCAAGCTCTGCGTCGCTTAACAGTCGCAACGTCAAACTAAGCGACGGGCGCTACGAAGTTTGTTGACGTTGCTTTGTTAATCCGTAATATAATAAGCCTATGTTGTATAATTTACTTATTCATAAGTAGTAGGACTACTTTAAAAACAACAACGGTTACCTACCTAGATACTATCACTAACTAATTTACAAATTATTAGTTTACGTAGATATAGTTCAAGGTTGGTGTCCAGCACAAACCTTATAAAGTAACGTATGACTATATATTTTCACAATGATTACCCAATTATAAGTTTATAATATTTCTCATAGAAAATACTGAAAAACTTCTCTTGAAAACGATCTTAGCACGTATGTAGTAGGTATACTTACAAGTAAATATTAAGAACTGATAAAGAAAAGTAGCTAATTGGTTACAAAAATATGTAGAGAAATATAGCCAACTAAAAGTATATTTTTAAGTCTTTAAGACTTAACAAAAAAAATAAAGACAGAAATAGCGAAACAGTCATAATTTATTCAGAAAGTAAGTAATTTCAAACAACCGGCAGTGGGACGGGGGCTACTGGTAAATGAGAGCCCTCAGCTTTGTAGCCGTCGAGTCCAGCGGTGTACTTAGTGGTGTACAAGTTGCCGTCATCTCCGATGTAGGTGACTTCTCCTTCGACGACCATGACACGGCCACCGTCAGCGCTGGGGATCAAGTGTCCCTTCTCGAAGACGATGGTTCCCTCAGCCGTTACGTAACGCAGGGAATACTGGCCAAGTTCGTCGTGAACTTCCTCGTGTTGTAAAGCGGGTAGTGTCCGCAAACCTTCAGCGTTAGGGGCAGCAGAGGCGACGGCGACGGCCAGGGCAAACACTACGAAGAACTGTAACCAAAAATTATTGGATGATACTTAAGGAATACAACATTTGTCTAAATTAAGGAGTGCTAAGTTGCTATCAGTTGTTAAGGTTTACTTTTTATCGATTTATTAATATCTAATATTTATTTTTACTCACTTTCATTGTGTTGATAGTTTGTTGTTTGTTGATGTTGTAATAAGAAGAAAAGCAATCGAATCCGAATGTGTCGAAACACTGAATCCATTGTATTTTATACTCAACAATTTGAAGGGCTCATTAGAGCTAATTAAACTTGATTGTCAGAAACTGGTAACCATTAAGTAAATACAAAACACAATAATGTTTGTTTATCATACCTAATTATTGATTTGCAACAATTGCAATTTACTAGTTGTCGAACTGGTTTCTAAAGATGCCATCCGTTTACTTTTACACCTTATTCCTAATTCATTCATTGATATATAAATTGATCATCAACCGATAACAAATCATTCAGTAGTTGAGTATCGAATTATCACCATGGTAAGTACAACAACGCACCATTCCAATATTTCCAACAATGATCTTAATCTCTCATTATCTCATCATTTACCAATTTGAGTTGTATAAATAACTAACAAATAATATTTTCTATTACAGTTGGCTACTGGAGTATTTCTGTTCCTGCTTGGAACCCAATTTGGGGATTCCTCAGTCATAAAATCGGACGTCAAGTATGAAGGACCCAAGAAAATTAAGATTTCGGAAGAAATCATTACCAGCCCCGTCGCTGACATCATAATGCCACCGATTGGCCCAAATGTGTTACATCAAGGATCCAACTACTACTTCAACCCTCAAATCATGATGCCTGCAGTTCCCCCGGTAGTAGAACAAATTATCGAAAGGAGACTTCCGTGTGAAAACATAACAGTGGTTGCCAACACCGGAATGGATATTCTCGTTGAAAAGACACCATTAGAAGTTGTTATTCCTGAAGTACCCATGTTCATCCCTGAGCCACCAATGATCATTGAAAAGGTCATCGTTCCTGAACCAGTCTTTGTAAACATCCCTGCAGGCCCCGAACTTCCGCCAATGGTAATTCCCGAGTTGCCCCTTCCTAACCCACCCATTCAGGAAATAATTATTCCTGTTGAACCCATTCCCGTAGCACCTGAGCTACCGCCAATGGTAATTCCAGAGTTGCCCCTTCCTAACCCACCTATTCAGGAAATCATCATTCCCGTAGAAGCTTTAGTCCCTATTCCTGCAGCACCCGAACTACCACCCATGGTTATTCCTGAGCTGCCACTCCCGAACCCACCCATCAAAGAAGTGATTGTTCCTGAATTATTTGTCCCTGCAATTCCCTCCGTCGTTGTAAACATCCCTGCGGCTCCTGAACTGCCTCCTATGGTTATTCCCGAATTCCCCATCCGTAGCCCACCCATGGAAGTTCAACCGATCATCATCGAACCACCAACAGTTCCCGAAGTGGCTTTCCCGGTGCTATTTGAGAATATTGATGTAAAGATCAACGAGATTCCGCCACCACCGGAACTACCCCCGCTAGTTTTTGGTGATATCCCCCGGCCGGTCATGTTTGAAGAGAAACAGGTTGTGCTGATCCCCGCCGCCCCCGCCGTGCTGCCACCGATGCCGCCCATGTTTGTGGCCGAGCAACCAATCATTCCCAACATATGTGCCCAGAACATCATCCTCGAGCGTGTGCTCCCGAACATAATGCTTGAGAGCACTAAGCGATTGGAACTGATCTCCATCCCCGCAACGAGAAAGCCCCCAGTTGTGACCGTGAATGTGTACTGAACCTTAACGACCATGGCAAATAAAACACCTACTATATATTACTTTTATTGTTTTTATTCGCTCCTTGAAGATAATTTTAGCGTTATAGGCTTGTCCGGTTTGTTAATAAGATGAGTTTGCACCCCTAGAACATCACCTTTCCATTCTATTTGAAATTCTCGAAACATCTGAAAAGTATAAGCAATTAAAAACTTAGTTGACTGAGTATTTTATAAGGTAAGTACTGAACTTTACATAGCATTTGCTTATTTTAACTTAGAAAGAATTAAGGTGAAGTAACTTACTCTTATTAGAATAATGCTCATGTTTTGTTCGGCCAATCTTCTTGCAATGCACGATCGAGGGCCAAATCCAAATGGTAAACTCAAAAACGGATGCAAATTTTCATAATGTGCTGAACTTCGCAACCATCGTTCTGGTTTGAATACTAACGGATCTTGGACATATTGTGGCAACCGACAGGCCACCATGTTTTGAGTCACTACTACAGTCTGAAAAAGAAATCATTATCAGAAAAAAGACGGAAATCATACGTTAACATTTTGAAATTTGACTTACATCCTTAGGAACCAAATAGTCGTCTATAATGATATCCTTTTGTAACAACCGACCAACTCCAATTGCCACAGGATTCAGCCTCAAACTCTCTTTTATACAACTGCGTACATAAACTGCTTTACTTAGAATCTCAGAGGTTATATCTGAATCCTTGCAAGGTAGCAGTGTCTTTATTTCTTGAAATAAGTTATCTTGGACTTTCGGATTCTTTGACAAGTGGTAGAGGGCAAAGCTAGTGGAAAAGGAAGTCTGAAAAAAAATGAAAAGATTTCAAACTTCAATTATTTATTCGTTCATAAACATATAAGATACCGTAATACCTTACACTTACACAACCTAGTGTTAAGGTTAACGTGAAGGGGATTAAAGTGTAAGTATGACAAATATCTTTTACATACAGGATAGACTTATTGATAAGCAGATTTTAGTCGCCTTTGAGGAAAACCTGTCTATAAGTACCTAATTAAAAATGGAAAAGGAAGACACATCGAGACGAGGTTTACATACTAGGGTAACAGTAGGTATATAAGTATAGGACGTAAAGAACGAATATTTGTTATTATATAATAGATTAGATATATATAGCCTCTACTTCTAGATCGCGTTAGGTATTATGTAAAACTACTTACAGTATCAATTGCTGCCATCAAAATATCGACCATCATTCCAGTGATATCTTTTAAATCTATATTTGGTTGTTGCAAAAACGATTGCAAAAGTGATTCGTCTGTTTCCTTGCTATCACTTTCAAAAAAGTTTATTCTGCTTAGCAATATTTCTTCTGCCACTCTGAAATACAATAAAGTAGATTTAGGTACCTACCTAAGTATTTAGGTGTACATTATTAATGTAAGTATCTAGATAATTAAACAAAAGGACAGACCCCCTTTAGTTTCTAAATGGAATCAACATACTTCTCTAAATATTCCTGAGATTTAACCAACTTGCGATAAAGCGGTGTTTGAAATAACTTCCACAAAACTCCTTTGTCTAATTTCATAATGCCACTGTTTGAACCAAAAGCCGCTTCTATTACTTTACTACTTCTAGATTCTGAATGTTGTTCGTTTGGTGAAAAGCTGTTAAAGTTTTCGTTGAAAGCTACTTTGCCTATAACTAGAGAAAAACAAATAAGTATACATTACAAGATAAGAAATATGAGTGAGTTATAAATAAGTGATGCACCGGATTTAGGGTGCTTTTCCATTCACTAATAAAATAACAGAGCATTGGGATTGTCAAAATCTGTTTGGTTGGTTAAATCACGGTCCGCACAGCTCTGCTCCGCTTCAATGGAAACAGACCTTTACACTTAGGTACAAAAAGCACTTCCATCCAGAAGGGCCCCCAGAGACGAACGGTTAGTCACCTAGTGACTAGGCGTCTATGAATTTCATTGGGAGAAGGTGGTGCAAATGCCAGGTGTCGGTGCCCTAGCAATCTGATATTCAGGTTCTGGCAACTGGCACCTGATTCCAAGAGGATCTAAATCTGGAAATAAGTAGTATTTAGCTTTCCACTTGTAGAATACCTATTGTAATAAGTAGATAGGTAAGTAAGTATTCACATACCTTCCAAATTCAGTCTATTCAAAAACGGAAGGAAGTCATCCCGTTGCGTAACATTCAAAGCTGTTATCCATTCCAAGAAAAGCTTCGTGACTTCATCGGTGCTTTTAATGTGATTTCTAACACTTTGGGGACTCGTAAAGTTCTTTTGGAAAGTGCTTCGCAATTTCCACCAGTCTGATCCATTACTACAATATGTATACAGATTCAATACTTCTATGTTTATACAAATAAACGTAGAGTTTACGTGGTATAACAAAGTCGTAAATCGTGTTGTTAATGCGTTTTATAAATAAAAAATGGATGGGCCGATTTCCATAATAGTTGTCCTCGAACAAAATGTTAGGTAAGTACTAAAATAATAAATTTGATTTTATTTGAATGTGCTAATATCTGGATTAATAACTACCACTAACAGAATTTGAATAATCCTTGTTGTATTAAATTGCTACATTCAAGAGGAATTTTTATTTTAGAAATTCTCACATTAAACCCGTACAAGGCGGTATGATCGCAGGGCGTGGCTAGTGTCAGACCAAATGATGAAATACGCCAGCGGGAACGGGTAAGCTGCGGGTTCGGGATTTCAAGAGAACAGTTTGTTATCTTAAAAAGTACCTAAGTCAAGTACTTGAAACAATCCAAGTAAAAATATAGAAGTACCTAGATATTTTAAGGTACTACCTAACGTAATGGAACCAGTCATCGACATGTTTAGGTCCGTGCGTGAAACAAACTTAAGTAAAACAAAATTTAAAAACGTTACGGTACTAGTTATTCTTAAAAACGATTAAGGATAGATTAAAGTTACATGAGTAATAGAATTCATTACTCTCTGATATATGAGCTTACGAAAAATTTAATGCAAAGTCAAATTTATGGAAATCACCACTAACCGACATTGAATCTCCATAGCTCGACCCCCAGTATTCAACATATGCCGGAAATCGACTACCAGTATTCGACATATGCCAGAAATCGACTACCAGTATTCAACATTTACCATTTATCAAATTTAAATTTGTAAATACTCTACAACCAATAAACCAATTTGTTGACGCTTGTCAATTATGAGATATAAAACAGGGCAGAGCAAATATTAAAACATTATTGATTTTTTATATACTTTAATCAACATTTGAGTAACTTTAGGTATGCTAGCGTAATTCTGGGTAAACCATATTATTTTAGCTATCTTTTCGCTTTGCCTTACCGCTTTCATTGCCCACCGCATTTGTTCTGGGGGTTTTTTTTGGACCCATCTGGAACAGGTTTCTCAGTATTTATAGTATTTTACTATTAATTGAAACGTACGTTAAGTCCATTATTATTTGTTTAAACGGGAACTTACGTACGTCGGAGGCTACTGTTGAGAGTTCCTCAACACGTTTCGGTCACATTCGGTGACTTTCATCGTGGTCACCGAGTCTTCATTGAGGGCTGATTCCCACCACCACCCCTCGCACACCGCATCGGTTCCAAGGACACGAATCAACAGAGCCCTGAGATTATGAGATCCCGAATTAGGACGCCGAGCTCTCTCATGTGCGGGGAGTGCTAGAGAGAAACGGTTACAGCTGGAGACACAGTCTACGGGTTGCAAATACGTCGTGCCGCACCCGGGAGCCCCCAGCAGACAGAACGCTGATGTACCTGCCTTACATAAGGGGTGTTACTGAAAAAATCTTAGACGAGGATCTTAGCCCGGGAAAAACGAAAAAACGGAAAAACGGTCACCATTCGCGAGGATTCGCGAGGCCATTGAAATAAGTCGTTGTCCGAACTTAAATCGAGATAGTGGATGGATGCTGCCTACGGCCTGGAAACCATGTCTTCAGCTATCTATCTAGCTATCGCGAGTCACAAACGGGGTTAGTGAAGACACCGTGAGTTCGTTCTGCGTTCGGCCTCTACATGTAACGGACTCCGGGAGTACGGACAACTCCCGTGAAGGCTCTCTCTCGCCTATACAGCGCGAACCCACTCGTACGCAACCTCCACCTCAACAACCACAACAACAGCTCTCTGCGCGCGCGCTCCGCACGGCGGCGCGCTAGGCGTGAGCCCCGAGACCAAGAGGTGGGTGAAGCGCTCGCGACTCGCGAGCGGTTCACCCACCTCCTGATGAAGGGCCGAAACGTGTTGAGGAACTCTCAACAGTAGCCTCCGTCGTACGCAAGTTCCCGTTTAAACAAATATTTAAAGTATTGACACTATTTTTACCCAATGATCGACACATGTTCGACAAATTGTCGTTCACTGGTAAATGGACGTCAATGCATAAAATTCAAATACAGATTTGTTTAGCATCTCCTGCAGAAGAAAGGCAACATGATAACTTAGAAAGTCACAATTAACGTAAGAATCGACACACGTCGAGCACTAGAGAACTTCAGTATTCCAAAACCAGTAAACGACATCAACATCAACTTCACCTAAAAACAGCTATGCGCTTTGAAACTACATTCTATACCCTTGAAATCTCAACACCAAACCCCGAAATAAGTAAAAGTTCCGCTACAAAACCTATATTTTTTTAGTATTTGATAAAACAATTTACTCACCTTCTAATCGATTTCACTAACAAAATGGATTTTTATCTTATCGCGCCAATCGCGAATACATATTTTTTTACCAAAGTGTCCGAGTGCTGTCAACTCATTGTCAAAGTCAGTGGTACGTCAGCTGTCACCCATCGCAGTGTTGCCATATTAATAAAATAAACAACTACTCGCGATTTTGGCGATTGACCAAAAATAGTGTCGGTTACTGGACCTCGTCGATAACTGGATCCATCACGTTACTTAATATTTATTAAATATACAGAAAAAATAATATAAGTTAGGTAGGTACGTTGAGAGTAGTCCTCCAGTATTATAAACCTCTGGCTTGTTGGTTCTGTAATGATACATCGCCACATGGCTTCTTCTGGCCGGGTAACGGTCGTCCTGGCGAAACATGGCTTCAATGTGCTCAGGGTCAAAAACGTGAAGAAGATTCACTAAGGGCAATTCACGAACTAAGCTTCCATAACGACGGTAATTCAAATAGGCATTCTTATCCATTGTTTCAGCTTTATAATCCCCTAAAAAGGAGAGAAAACACCAGTCTAGTGTAAAGGCACGTTAGAGTACCTAAGTAAATGCCTACCTATAGGTAATCAATCCCGAATGGAGCACGTTCACTGCGTTACGGGGACTTTTCAACCCCGTGCGTTACTTTCATTCAGTGCGGGG
Source organism: Cyclophora albipunctata (assembly GCA_963082685.1). Lineage (NCBI taxonomy): Eukaryota > Metazoa > Arthropoda > Insecta > Lepidoptera > Geometridae > Cyclophora > Cyclophora albipunctata. The sequence continues at coordinate 5,570,489 of OY720116.1, read as the reverse complement.
CAAAAAAGTGCTGTCTATCCGCTGGTGCGGGAGCTCTATCTCAGGCATTTATGACTGCATGACTGAGATAACTATATATTTGTGTGTTTTGTCGAATATATAATTCATATTTGTTAAAAAAATATACGGGGTTTTATGAACCCCGCTCCGACCAGATAGTAAAAAATCTATTTAAGTGCGATACGGGGTTCAAAAAACCCCGTAGAAATAATTACTTGCCCGTACGGGGTTTTGACCTCATTTACATTGGAGATGTCAGTAACAAACGACGTATCGATATTTTATTGAAAATGAAGCGTTCGCGACGTATGTTGGCCTTATCTTTCAAAAAGTTTTTGTAATTTTACCAAGTAAAACTTTGTTTAAGTTTTTAAATTTAATAATAGGACATTTTGTTTCATTTTTTTTTAGTTTTTATGTGGCAATTTTTAAATAGTTTCTTTATCATAAGTGGATTTGTCAAAGATTGTTTCTTATCCTTTTTATATGCTTATATTTAATTAAAATACTTTTCATTCAATTATAAGATTGTGTAACACCTATGTGAAACCAATCGAAATAAACAATATTTTCATTAAAATTATCGTTTTATTTCATTCCCATCACTATCATTTCATCGACAAAAACTAATTGTGGGCGCTACGGGGAACTTAAAACCCCGTATTTCATCATTTGTAGTGCGTTACGGGGACAAGATCACCCCGAAAATTTAATTTCTTTATAATTTCTCGAGTTTTTGCTCAATCTACAGGCGAAAAGAGTGCTGGATAGTAAATTTTGTAATCTTTCGATTGAAAAAAAATAATAATTGAAAAAGTTAAATTTCAGTAAGTTATAGTGGTTTAAAGCAACATAGGTCTACGGGGCACTTTTATATCCGTAACGCACAATGGAGTAGATCATTACGGGGCACATTATTTCCCGTAACGCACTTGATTTAAGAACAAGTTTTTAGCCCCCGCAGCAAACGTGTTAATTCCGAGTCAGGATAGGAGTCTTTGCTTTAGACACCTTTTAATGATTACGAATTTATTAAAGTCATAAAACTTACCTATAAAAGGTAAATATTTATACAAAGTCCCAATATAAGGATAGCTTCTTGGCCCCGGTATCTCATCGAATTTCAATTTTGTATTGGTCACATTATTTCCCGAACTATATTTCAATTTAGCTTCAAAAACTTTATTTTTAAACCTTTTGAAAGAAACAGCAAACATTTTATCGTAAGTAACACGTTAAGTTCTATGGATAGAATCACTTGACTGAGCAAAGCATCGCATTACGAAGATAAGGTTATTTATTTGTTTGCAATAATGAGATGCGCATATGTAATGTATAGTGGACAAAAACTACCTAGACTACCTACTTATACTAAGGTAAGTTATTAACTTCGTATATTTTTTACCACTCTCCATATTATTGAGTTTCGAGAATACCTAATACGATGTATCCATAGAATGTAGTTATCGTGCTCGTGTTTATTGTATTAAAAACGAAAATAGGGGCTATTTTGTCGGAGAACTTGTAGGTCGCGCTTACAATTCGTAGTTCGCGCATTCAAGCACTTAGCGCTTATTCACATTGAACACTCGGGTGCAGTGGCAAGGGCGGGACACGCCTAACCCTTATTAAATACTGATATAATAACTAATAATAACTAACCTAAAAAACTCTAGTTCTAATCACGAAACAGAGAAATGCTCAGTAGCACTTCGCTCTTCCGTGGTTAAATGACATGTTATGGGAAAATAAAAGAAGATTTAACTCTAAGCATTATGTCTTATTTTCATTAACTTCGTGATAATTTTGGCTTCTTTTACTTTATCAATTAAATTTTCTCCTAAAGGACTAATTGATTCAAAATCCAAGGATTTAAAATCTGTCAAAATATCTAAGCCTTTTCTCCATTTTTCTAATCCATTCCATGCTATCATGACTCCATTGTCAGTACATAGACTTACTGGAGGTCTATATATTTCATAATTCATTTCCTTACATAGCTTCTCTAAAGAATTATAGATGTAATTATTACAAGCAACACCCCCTGACACAACAAGCTGTTTTCTATCATGAATGAGGTTATTTTCTTCACAAAATGCAAAAGCTCTTTGTGTCCGGTGGATCAAGTGCCTAGTAGTTGCACTTAGCAATGCAGCACAAAGATCATTAACTTCTGGTATTAACTTATTTGCCACAATATCGTGCTCTTTCTCTCTCCTGTAGAGGTGAAGAAAACAAGCTGTTTTCAAACCATTAAAACTGAAATTACAATCTCTGTATTCAGCTAACGCTAAAGGAAATTTAAACATATCTGGGTTGGTGGCCTTTGATGCAGCTATTTCTATAGCTAGTCCTCCACATAGCTTTGAATACTCTGGAACATTTCTAAGCTTCATCTTCCTCGCTACTTTGTCGAATACTTCTCCTGGTGCACAGTCAATACTCTCACCAAGCAGTTGAAAGTGATCAACATCTTGAACTACTGCTAAGAGACAATGCCCACCAGATATTAATAAGACTAGGAATGGAAATGTCACATTTTGGTGCATCCTGGCCACTAGAGCATGAGCCTGCATGTGGTGTATTGGTATTATTGGTATACCATGTTTATGCGCTAAATATTTAGCATATTTCAAACCTACTATCAGACTAAGAGCTAGGCCTGGTTTAACAGTGACAGCTATTGCTGATATGTCTTTTATACTAAGTTTAGCCTTCTCCAATGTGCTAGTCACGATGGGCTGAATATATTCCTTATGAAGGTCTTGAGCTACATCAGGTATTATTCCACCATTTCTCAAATGAATTAGATTCTGTGAATATATAGCTTCCGATAGGAGATCGCCCTTTTCATTTATAATTGCACAACCCGTATCATCGCAAGATGTTTCTATTCCAAGTATAAAGGCTTGTTTTTCTGTTCCATAATTTCTTCTGAATATTAAGTTACAGTATTTCTTGGTTATGTTTTGATATAATTTAATTTTTGGAAAGAAACTCATATTAACAGTTTAAAATGCCAACAAAGCTTTAAAACATTATCAAATTATTGTTATTAAAAATTATTTAATTCGGATTTTTGTAATTGTGACGTGATTTATTTTCAACATAGTTTCATTTCAACTTCAAGCTTTCATTTCAAGTCGAGTAACAAAATTTGACAAGAATAAACAAAAAAATGTCAATGTCATAAATATGTCAATGATGTGTCAACTTCATACAAGACAATAAAATTGCCATCATTGACGCACTGTGGCCATTAGTAACTCGAATGCATCTCGCATGTAACTCGTAAATTGATTGATTGTCTTAGATAAACTGTCTTTATCTTAAGTCTTAATCTTTAATACCTCTATGATCAAAGGTCAGCAGATTAAGTCTTCTTTAACTTCTTTAAGTCTTAGTAAACCAACCAAAGGTAAAGATTGGGCTGGATATTTGAGTCTTCCGTGTCAAAATTTTATCAAATCGACACTGCTCATATTGATTTGTGGTCTGTGTGCCTGTGTTGCTCATACGCAAACCCCTCCAGCCGCACATCAGCACGGTCGAAAATCAAACGACTAGGCGACTGTTGATGATTATTGAGCATATGTGGTACTTGCAATAAGCATGAGCATTTCAACACACTTGCCACTAAGGTGCATGCTTTTGTGCCAGTCAAGTGCCAGTAATAAGAATGTGTGTCAGTCAATAACTTTATTTTCATATCTCAATTCAATTCAATTTTTGTTTGATGGCTTTTCATATCTCTTTCTTTGAAATAAAACTTAACTACACAAGTGACACTGACATTAGTGACATTGACATTATTCATATAAAACAATCTTATAAAATCAATCAATGTTGTCTTTCGTTCCGTTCGTTCGTTCGTGATCTGTGGCTCGCACTTTCGCACTTCGACGAGTTGAGTTGAGTTTGAGTTTCGAAATTGAATAGATTTTGCAATAATGCAGTGCTATACATCCCTACAAATTTTATAAATAAATAATCAAACTATATCACTGTATCATATTCTTTGCCAAATTATGTTCAGATACGTAACCTTAGTTCATATTGGCTAAAGAAAGACGGTTAGTACCTGCAGTGATAAACAGCGAAAAAATTTTGGTCAAAAATGGATGTTCTGGAAAAGATTTACTTAAACATCAAAAGACATATTGTTAACCTGCCGGTAACTATTCCTAAAACAGTGGATGTGATTAATAAATCTATAAGTGTCAGAGTACCACCCTTCACAAGAGAAAATGTATTGTATTACTATATGCCATTGCAAGGACTAGTAAGTTACACAACTTTATCTGTAAGTGTTATGAACCCTCATTTAATGGTTAGGTAAGTGAATTTATGTATTAAATTGTTAACATGAATTGAATGGTATTGTATGTTACATTTAACATTTCTATCATCTGTATTGTTGCAGATTATTCCCTAAAAGAGACATTACTGATGTATTATTCCTCACTGCGGGCAGTGGCGCAGGGTTGTGGCTCTGGGCGAGACCCCACATGGCGGCTGCCACTCCAGCGCGACGATTTTCATGGGCATTTTTAGGAGGTTGTCTATGGCCCCTCGGGTCCATCTTCTTATGGGCAATTCTAAGAAGTTCAATTGGTCAGAGGCCAGTTATGGGAACAATGCTTGGTGTAGCAACTGGAGCTACACTAACAAATATTGCCCTTGATTATTTCCATTATGTAGAGCTTATGTTCTGTGGTGAGGTACATCTCCCTGATGACACTTTCCCGAGTCCAAATAGTGATGATGAAAGATATGATATTGATATTTAGGATTTTTGATCTTTATTTTGGGTGTTTGTAATGTACCAATTATTTTGGTTAAAATGAATTACTTAGTAGCTTTGTAAAAGTATTCTGACGTGCACCTGTCTTTGTAAGTAAAACTCAATCAAATTAATTTGTAATCTAGTCTGATCAGTGATCACTAAGCTTCATTAAAGTGTATTAAATTATAATCGTAGTTTTACTTAGTTTGAATATGATACTTCCAATAACTATGACTGTTTAGATTAACTACTAAAAAATATTTAACTAACTAGAAATCTTCAAATTGCAAGATTTGAATACAAAGGAGAAGAATAATAAAAAGGTGATTTTATAATATGTTTATTGAAAAGTTACATGGAATTGATAAGACATTTTACAGTTAGTTGTTCTGAGGAGGCTTAGACCATTCCACATTTAGAATCAAGTGATCATAACCATGGCCATTAAGAGTCTGGATAGCTTTAGCAGCATCAGCACGAAACTTGAAGTGGACATAAGCAAATCCTTTGCAGAGTCCAGTACTCTGTAAACAAAATATCATTTAAGAATCTTCACTAAACTATATGCAAAGCTTTTGGTTTTAGTTTAGCTCTGATCTGATGCAATTGCCTCAGATCAGAGCTCGACTAGATGAGCAGTATTAAGGCTATGATTTATAATTGATCTACAGGATATCCACCTATTTGTAAGCTTTATTTTCAAACATTTTCCAAAGCATGTTAAAAGAAATTGTATAGCTTCTTTACCTTCTCCTTGGCCAAGTACAATTTGTGTACTGGCCCAAATCCTTTGACCAGATCATCGAGGTCAGCTTCAACAGCAAAGTTACTCAGGTTGGAAATGCGGATAGCGGCCACATCGTCGCGGCGCGCGCCCGGCGGCTCACGGCCAGTGCCGCGTCCCGCTCCGCCTTCACGGAGATAAGGAGCCACATACTTGTTGGTAGTAGGGGCTTTGGTGTCTGAAAGAAAAGAAGAATTGAAAATCATGTTAAATCAAGTAAACCATCCTAGCTTTGCTTCAATAAATTACCAAGATACAAAATAAGGTTCGTAAAAGTATAGAAAATATCTTGAATTGTTCTGTCATTTCGACATTTAGGCACAAAGTAAAGACTAATATCACCTGGAGTAATACTTTGGAATTTAGGAACAATGTTTGTGTAAACAAGGATTCTCGGTTCATTATTCATTCATAGAACATTGAAATAAGCAAACTAGCTTGTTCCACAAACTTATCAGAAAAAAAACATAGTTTGTTCTTTTGAATGCAAAATCAAACCTGGACAATGTTTCATGCATGAACATGGTACTTACATATTTATAATATTTTTTTTTAAACATACATTTGAAATGGTTCTTTTTGCCAAATAAATTTAAAGCTTAATATAATAATATTCCTGTTCTCCAAAAGCCATGTTTCACTTGGCATTCTAAACAGTTCCGAATAAGAATTCCCTGTGATAAATAAAAAAAAATCGACTAGAAAATGGTTTACTCAGTGAAAATGGGTGTTTTCAATTATTCAGATTTTTTTCAGATTTTGTTCCCATATTGAAATCAAATAATAATATTGTTTGACACCATTTAGGTTATCTTTGCCTAGCAGTGCAGATAGCCACAAACTTACCAACAACCTTGGCTGCCTCACTAGCCTTAGCTTGTCCAAGCTGGGTGTTCTTGAAGGGACAGTAGAGAGTCCAATGTTCTCCTTGGCAGGTACGGCACTTGTAGATCACACTGCTCGTCTGAGCCTGTGTAAAAATTAATTTCATTTTAATAACCCCTAGTTTTTTTTCCTACCCCACCACTATCATTCCCCTTGGAAACAAACATGACTAAAAATTAATTGATCTGTTTTATAGAATGCCACATTACATTTGTAAAATCCCCTCTTTTTGCATGAGGATCCAAAGGAAAGCATGAACACTTCACTTAATTTATCTCAAAATATTACAAAACATAGAATGGAGCTAACATAATATCTCTGGCAATAACCATTTTGTAAAATCCACACCATGCGTAAATTTTATTGCAACTCTATAGATTTCAGGGATGCAATCAATTTATGCTCTTTTAAAATGTAATAGTATGCTTATTAATTTCTTTAAAATAAATATTAGTTATGCAATACAGGAGAAGGACTGATATCTTCAGCCAGATGAGAGCCTTTTCCCTGCAATGGGGCATTACAGGCTAATACTTTTTTTATTCAATACTAAATCCAATATGAACAGTACAACTACTCTCACTATTTACCTTGAGACCATCTAAATCTCCATCATCGGGCCGCTGACTCTCCTCCTTGCTGGTGATGAACAGCATGTACACATCTTCAGAGACCATAGTAGTGGCTGGGTTGGGGCCAGGTTTGTCAGTGGCAGAGTCACCAAACTTGCTCCATGTTTTGCGCTTAGCAATACTCTAGAGGTAAGAAATTTACACAGATGTTTATAGAAGACATTTATATGCAGTCGTTCAGTTTTTGCAGCATTTATAAACACATAATTTGTGGTATGATTTAGATAAGATAAGTATAATATCTTTATATTTTCTGTGAGATAAATAATTAGGAAATTCTAGTGTGGAAATTAAGAATAACAAACTTAAAGGTATACATACCTTGGAAACAACACGCTTCTCTATTTTATATGATCGCACAATTTTAACTTTCTTGTTGTCATTGTCATATTTATATTCAGTAACAACTTTGAGTCCATTTTCCACGACTTCTGAAGGTGGTGGCAACGCTCCTTGGTCTATCTCGACCTCGTCAGCCCATGAAGACTGGATTTCATCAGCTACAGGCATCTTCAAAATAGATTACAAAGTAACTTACATCAACTATCGTTAAAACTATTCTTAACTGTTTAATATTATTTCATTTTATTTATGTTTACTAGAAACAAAGCTACAAGATTGTAAAAATTTCATGACGAATGCAACTTTTCTAACCAATCTCAAAGAACAAACGAGTTCGCTTTCATGTGTCAAAGAATAACCTAATGTAATTTCGATACGGAGTTATTTACTTACTTTCGGTACAAATACAATCCAGAATTATTATGAAGCACGGTTGAAACAACGATATTTCTCAAAAATATTTATTTCCAACAAATACTTCATAACCTCCACACTATAGTACCCCTATCACCACAGATAAAAGAAAATGAAAGAAAAGACCAAAAATATAACAACTATAACTCATTCACGTATCCATGTGACAATGACAGATGACGCCTGGAAGTTTCTTTGAACCCTCTTTGAACTTGGCGTGGGAACCACCTTGGGACATGGACTTATTATTATAATCTGGACAGCGGACTGTTAAAAATGAAAAATACGAAAGCACACCTTACACCTTTACATTATGATTCAATTTGGGTTACCAACATAGACAGAGGCAAAACGAGCCAAGAGAGATAGCTAGTACCGAGGTCGTTTATCCCTTTCTAACACTTGCCATTCGATCGAAAAGTGGTAGTTGGTAGCATGTTGGTAGAAAATTATTTCACAACGCTGACTTTAAGAAATCCTTTTATTACATATAAAGTAAATATTGAATTAGATAAAATTTATTAATTACTTACTTAGCTTTATAATACTTCCATTGACTTAATATTCTGAAATACCTGCAGAGCCATAATTATTTAGAACTATTTGGTAAAATTATTAATTATTTCTCTAGTAACCCTTTGAATTTGTCATGGCGACTTTGAATTCTCGTCTTCTCGTGAATATCTACCTATTTGTTTTATTTTATGCAATTTTGGGAAATTAGCTTATTGAAATGGTTAAAAAGTGCTGTATTCGTTTCTGTTAAACTGAATCCTATGGTGGTTGCGGGATATCCTTTCACAGGTAAGCCAAATAAGGGAAAAATTGAAAATTTGTTATGTAGGGTGACCATAAGTGCAAGCAATCACTCCTCGAATGATTTATGAGGATTAAAAATGGGTTACTATATATTTATAAGTAATATTTTTTAAGTGTTAATAAAAATTTATTTAAATTACAACAATTTCTTTTATTTAAACATTATGCTTTTATAAGTAAAATCGGACTATCTTTTTTTAGTTTCACCTCAGTAGATAGTTCGATTTCAAATTCACAAAGCACCATCTATTCACTACATAGTATAAAATAAAGTCGCTATTTTTGTCTGTCTGTTTGTCTGTTTGTTTGTCTGTATGCTTAAATCTTTAAAATTACGCAACGGATTTTGATGCGGTTTTTTGTAATGGGTAGAGTGATTCAAGAGGAAGGTTTATATGTATAAAAATTCCCGAAATTCCAACGGGACAGGCACAACGCGGGTAAAACCGCGGGGCGCCGCTAGTAACTTCGATCAATAATGTCTATTATTGATCGAAGGCTAGTAAGCTATAAAGAACAAAATTTTCTTCAAGAAAACGCCCCTACGGGAAATTTTCTTACATGCACTTATAAAATAGATGGCGCTAAAACTTGAACGTAACTGCAGAGAATTAAATTAATTGGAAAGTTCCTCATTGTATTTTTTAATAGTAGTTTATGCAACTGTCATATAAAGAAGGGTATTAAAACACGAGTGTGAGTTTAAGAAACGAGCGCAGCGAGTTTCATAATAGTAACGAGTGTTTTAATACCCGTGTTATATGCAGTTGCATACACTACTTTATCTTCACTAATGCAATTAATCAAACAAAATTTTAAAAACAAAACACATTGCGAAACATTAAATTCACGCGTACGTGTATTGTCACAGTGAACTTGCCGCCATTAAAATCTAACCAATGAGAGCGCAGCTGCGCGCGCAGGGCCGCAGGGCGCGCGCCGCGCAGGGCGCGATGTTATAATGAGATTTATTTTACGATATCGATGTGGATATTATAACATCATGTGCAATTGCTTAAATTGAGTGTTTTAGTTGTCTGCGCTATAACAGTAGTAATTATAAGTCAAGTATTGGAAACATAAGTAGAATGTTACAACATTAGTGTAGATAAAAGACCATTACAACGTTGACTTTGAAAATATCCATGAGTATGTGTATTTAAGCCAAATTCATTCTTTCAAGGCCAGGTAGGATGCAGAAATTGCCCGCTGACGCTGAATCGAAAACGCCTAGGTCAAAGATCTAACGAAGGGCAATTTCAATTTCAAATCAAACGCAAACATAATGGACATATTGTGCACCCATCCACATACATCACATACGGTGCGCAGACATGGCCTTTTTTGACTGATTATCAGCGGTCTGACGCGGTCTATGGAGTGCAGTATTCTCGTTAAGCTTATCAAGCGTGTTAGAAACACTTTAGTGCGCTTCCCATTTTAAATTGCAGACGATATTTAAAAATCTGACACATCTGCTGCATGTCGGATTATGGGTGGGCCAAAATCATCACTCAGTGGGTCCCACGAATTTCAAAAGGAAAGTCACGACGACGTGGCGGACATCGCGGTTGACCGCGGATGCGATGGCGTGACGAGCTCGACACTTTCATGAAGGATTGGCCCAGTCTAGCGCTCAATAGAAAAAAGTGGAAAGGGGTTAGGGAATCTTTGCCCAGCAGTGGGACAATTATTCAGGCTGTAAATAAAAATAAAATAAAATACCTATTGTTTTGGTGTTGGTGTGCCAAGACCAACATTAATCTTTGTTTGTAGTGAAGTTGTCACGAACCCGGTCTAATTCTCATTTGAAACGGGTTATAACAAATCTCTACAGTGCCACCAACTTAACTGTTCAGGTGGGCAAAATGGGAACTACAGCCGCGTCATATTGAATCTCTCTCTTAGTTAGGCTTTATATGATTGATATTGTAGTTTCTTAAATTTTAATGATATATATAGACTGACTTGCAAGACATGTTTTAATTACGTTTGTTTCTTGGTGAATTTCTTATATTATGGCAAAACCAAATTCTCCACTAGCGACGCTGTCAACTGAACAGATAAGATGGTGGGACTGTAAGTTTCCTGGCAGTTGTCCGTTTTTTTTGTTCTTGTCATATTTTTTTTAACGATTGGCCATCACTAGTTTGCTATATACCACAGACTACAAACCAGGAAACAGAGCTAATACTATCTGACAGTGTCAACTGTCCATCTGTCCATTGTGAAAGCAAAGAAGAGTTGTCAATTGTCAATTTGTCATGCCTGACAGTTGTGTGGAGTTCAGTCTGTCAGTCAGTTGAGTCAGTTGTCAGTTTGGTTGGGTTCTGTTTTGTGATGTGAACTTGTGTGGTCATAAAAATGTATTGTCCTTTCATTCTCCTAATGATTTAATTAAATAAATATTGTGCTTGTGAGTCTACTAAAGGTGTGAGTTCATTTTATTGGTATGTAGTTTGATAATTTGTAAAACTCAGTTAAAATGTAAACCATCTGGCTATTACAACACTGCAATAAAACGCACTCAAACATTGAACAGATTACGGTACTACAGGTCAGGTAGCTTACCGTATATAACTACAGACAGATGTATAGTGTAGAGGTATCTAAGCAAATGCTTAGCCAACTTGTGAGTTGCTAAAATGACAAGTTAAAAATATTCGAAGAAATAAAGGTGATAAATATGATTTTATTTAATATCTGTTCACAAGTTTAATAAAGATGTATTGTATAATTTTGCTTCAATGAGATATTGTATTTAGATATGTTATAAGATAAACCATTGAATATTATTATTCTCAAGGTGAAGTTTAGACCATTTTCATGAATTGCCTTTTTTAGGGTTCCATAGCCAAATGGCAAAAACGTGTCTGTCTGTCCGTATGTCACAGCCACTTTTTATTAATTGTTTTACAATAAATATTAAAGAAGATTCAATACCTTAGTGATTTTTACTAAGTCCTATGTCTTGAATAAATTAACAAAAGAAAAAAGCAATTTATTTTATTGACAAATATTAAATGAGGCCCCTCTTATCTTCAGGTACATAAATACCTTCAAGATGTTGCGGTTCCTAAGTAGAAGGGGCAGGTCATCAAGTCAAAATCGCAACAAACAAGGTCAGAAAACTTCCATCAACAAAAACTTAATACAATGTAAAGTGATGTTACTTGATGACACCGATCTTTCCATTAGTCTTTCCAAAAAAGCTAGTGCAGCTGACTTGTATGAACAAGTGTTCTACTCACTTGACTTGATTGAGAAGGATTATTTTGGACTACAATTCACTGACACCAATAATGTGAAACACTGGCTGGATCCTACAAAAACAATTAAGAAACAAGTTAAAATAGGTCCTCCTTACACACTAAGACTCAAAGTGAAGTTCTATTCATCTGAACCTAATAATCTGAGAGAAGAACTGACCAGATATCAGTTTTTCCTACAATTGAAGAAAGATATTCTAGAGAGTAAACTAGAATGTCCACATTCAACAGCAGTTGAACTGGCTGCATTAGCGTTGCAGTCTGAACTAGGTGATTTTGATGAAACCATACATACACCAGCAACAGTATCTGAATTCAGATTTGTTCCAAATCAAACTGAAGAAATGGAGATAGAAATATTGGATGAGTATAAAAAATACAAAGGCCTAACTCCTGCACAGGCTGAAGTCAATTACTTGAACAAAGCAAAGTGGTTGGAAATGTATGGTGTTGACATGCATATTGTCCTCGGCAAAGATGGCTGCGAGTATCATTTGGGTCTCACACCGACAGGCATTCTTGTTTTTGAAGGTCCTCAAAAAATAGGGCTTTTCTTTTGGCCCAAAATAAGCAAACTTGATTTCAAAAAGAAGAAATTGACTTTAGTGGTGGTTGAAGATGATGATCAAGGTCGAGAACAAGAACATACTTTCGTGTTCCGATTACATAATGAGAAAGCTTGCAAACATCTTTGGAAGTGTGCTGTGGAACATCACACATTCTTCCGCTTGAGAGCTCCGGTCAAGGGTCCTTCGGCTCGTCAAAACTTCTTCAGAATGGGCTCGAGATTCCAGTATTCTGGGAAGACGGAATATCAAACAACTCAGCAGAACCGCGCGCGTCGGACTGTTCAATTTGAAAGACGCCCGAGTCAGCGTTTCGCTCGTCGTCAGAGTCATGTACTGAGAGAACGCGAGAAACAAACGAAAGCTGAAGTGAACCCACCTCCTGAACCCAGCGTCGAGGGGCCTTCCACATCTGAAACAGTTGCCTTGATAGTCGACACCGGCACTCTATCTAGAAATAGTAGTGCCAAGTCACAGAAGTCGTCTCTACAGTCTTCTCTGCTAGACACTGAGGTAATACCGGAAGGTGAATGCTCAACGAAAAATGTCGTAAACGAAGAACCTCCTGAGGAAGTGATGATGTCGAAAGAGGACGCCATCAGCAACAAAGTGATGTTTAAAGTAGACAAACCCAATAATGAGGAGAAGAAGAACAATTTGACTCAGCTTGTCATCAATAAACCAGCTTGTAATTGCTCACCTGTTACGGAATCGAACCCTCTGAACGACTTGTTGATGAGTTTGGTGAAAGAAAAGTTAACCAACGATGACTCTAAGAATGAGGCGAAGAAAGATCAAGTCGATTCTGCAGGAGACAAAGATGTCCCAAACAATCAATCTAAATGCTACTTATCATCCAACAAAGCTCTTCCGCCTGGTCAACTGAAGTGTAACAATATTTTAAAGGCGCGTGAAAACGAGGTGAAGATAATTAATGAGTCTACGAACATTAATTTCTCCATTCCGTCTACGCCGTCGCCGAAAATTTTGAACGATCACCTCAACCCTTTGAATCAAAGTAACTCGCAGTATGTGTCGATAGTGGTCGTGGAGCCGCCTCACACTCAGCCGAGGGTTGCTTCACCGAAACCAGTTGAGAAGGTGGAAGACGTGACTCCCAAGCCTCAGCCAATATCCTCGCTGTCTCCATGGCTCGTCACTTCGGAACCCAGCTCTCCTTCTGGTATTGGAGAAAAGGAAATCACAATCATCCATCGTAAATCTGTCATTACTACGCAATTGTAGACCAATACGTTCGACGATGGCCTATCGATTACAAAATATGATAAATATTTATCATTTTCACACAATGTGAATGGTACAAAAAGAGTTTTACACGAGTATCGTACTACTCGTAACAAAGACGACTATGGTTTCAAAACAATCATGCCAATTTATATTATAAACATTCTAGTGCCTTTATAAATGCCGCCCACTTTTATACAAAAATCTATTTACTCATTATTGTGTAGGTAACAAATATTATATACAATTATATCTTTTTACTTATTATTAGGTACAGACTAATTAATTATTATTTACAATGTTTAAAAACAAAGCGAAAATTGACATACCTACTTAAACATGTATTTGTTACCTAAAGATCTTTCTCGCTTTTGTTTTGGAAGAAACTTAATGCGAGATTGATACCTTCAATTTGGGTTGGTGTAGGTTTATCAACCTATGTACTTAATCATGAATACTTACGTTTTAACTTAGTTATGTTAGTAAGCCATAAACGACTTGATACAAATCGATAATATAGTATTTATTATCAGGAAACTGCTATCAAATGATGCTAGAAGAGAAGTATCGAGATTTTATTGTTAAATTTTTAAGATACTTGTGCATTCCTTTCATTGAATTAAACAAGTTTATGCATTGCCGTCACATTGTCTACATTATGTGCGATGCATATATTTTTATCTTTGAAACTAGAATATTCCATTATTCAAGACTTATATCCAAAATGCCGTCCTCTTTCCCGCTAGTTATACAACACCTACATGAATAAGTTAAATGATATTCATTAATCATTCCAATGCGTTGTTTAGCGATGTAAGTATTGTGAAAGTTACACAGTATTACGTTTATAATATGGTTACATTTTGATACTAACAATAACATCTTGGTGCCATAGAGCCTTTAGACACGGCGACATCACGTTGAGATTACGATGAAATACTTGCCTATTTTATAAGAACGGATTTTAAACAATTACTGAACGAACTAAAACGTCTTTCGTGTGACAGAGTGGTGTAAAGACTACTTAGAAGTACCCATTAGTTTATGAGGGCACTAAATACGATTAAAACTTGTTACGAGTATATATCCAGCTAAAACATCCATTTTAAAATATGTCACTATTAACATAACTAGATTTATTAAATCGCGTTACAAAGTCACCGTGTATAATAGCTCATAATTGTTTGACTCATAGTTTTTAAATTTTATTTTAATTGATAGTTAATTAATGTTTTCACTACATACTTTACATTGTAGTAATAGTAACAAGTGTGATTTTAAGATAATGTTGCTGAATACTAAGTTCAAAATCAAGTTACAAAATGATGCCTTAATTTTAATTATATATACACAGGTAATGTTTCTATTCAACATTAATGGCCGTACAGTTGCATTAAATGTTTAAAAGATTTATTTTATCACGATTATGTAAACAAATAATATTGAAATAGATTAGTAGTTTGCTAGTATGTCAATTATCATGAACAATTTTATATTATTAATGTTAATTAGTAATTTAAGTAAATGAAATAATTAATCCTTCTTTATTATTTAAGTAAATTTTAATTGTGGGTGCTGTAGCATTGTTCTAACAGAATCTCTGTAACTTTTTAAAAATAAAAATATTCTAAGAGATTACCAATGGTACAAATGTAAACACGAGTCGATTCCGCCCAGTTTTAATCGAATGTTTTAGAACATACTTATTTACTCATTAAACTATTTTAATTTCGAATGTCAGTACTTACATATTATTATACCTAGTTATTTACTTATTTAAATGATGGCATGTACATTATTTTATTTCTGTTTGAAAATCTATTTGACAATAAAGCATTTTACTGCGTTTATATTGTGTTTTATTAATTTTTGCTTAATTATCATTAAAACATCGACGGATTTAAAATGCGGTTTGATCTCTGATAAGTTATGCTATTGAGATTTGAGAGTACCTATTACTTTTTTAGGATATAAAAATATGTGATATGAGCACTAGAGTTTACCATTTTTTTGGGAGTGGAACCAATTTTAATTGCCGCATATATAAAAAAACAATGTATTTATTGCACCATATTCCGGAGGGAGGCATAATTCTGGAGCCAACCGTGGGTCTACTTCGCCTAATGTACGATTCCCAGCAACTGGGCGTCGGCGCGGCGAAGCGTTTCACACATTTGCTAATGTAAATCCTAACTTCTATGCAAATTTTAAGGTTCATAATTGCATGGAATTTACGCTGCTTGATATGCGCGCGTATACCGCAGCAGCCGGTCGGCTCTTCGCGTACGCGGCCAGCTTCCGGCGCACCTTGTATTTTTGACTCTTGATAAATGAATATTTTAACGATAACATACTTTTTGGAAGTATCTTTCTAACTTGTCAATATACATAAATGTCACTCATTGATTTGTTTATTTGTTTGAAAACACAAGGCTTGAAAACCGATTTTACCTTTAATAAGTTTATTCTTGCAATTGATAACTGTTTTACAAATATAATCCTTGCATTGTTTGTGTATTTATCCTGTAAACGTACCGGCGGTATCTACACTAGCTTGACGTTAGCATATAATAAATAGAGGCTGAAGAATGTCTTCAGATAATTCCAACACTTCTGTAAACACATATTCATACAAACGTTATTTTATCAACAATTTAGACTCGTATCAGGGGGCGTATTTTTTGAATGAAGTAATTAAAATAGTTGCGGAGAAGAATGCAATTGACAGCAAGGTGGATTCTACTACCATTATGGGGGAAGATGTTGAGGTCAAGACCCCGCCGCCGCCGCCGCAACCTTACGAGATTATTGGTCTGTCTCACTTTTATATAAACGTTATGTAAAAAAATATAAAATGTTGTAATTTAGGTGCCCTCCTATTAGTTAGTTATTCTAACACTTACTTAACTATAGAGAAGTACTTTGTCCGTTTGTCACCTAAACTTAATATTTCAGAGCATGAGACCTACTATCAACTGTTAGTGTTAGCTAGTTTCAGCAAAACGTTTTGCCATTCCTGTAACATTTTCCTTATGTACTTATGCCATTTAATAATGTGTTAGGTACCGTGACTGATACTAAAATTAAATCTTTGGAAAACGTCGCCAAGATTGTCCCCAAGACGGAGTGTTTACCTCACATGCTCGGTAGCGGTACCGTTATTTTCGACATCAGCTGCGATAGAGACGAATTAAAGATTGCCAAGGATTATTTGACACGTAAGCATTTAAAAAAATCCCCAACCCCCTTAAAAGCACTTCAAGACCTTGAATGATATTCGATGACTTGACGACCTGCGAACAATACTTACACGGACAGTACTAAGTAACCTAACTTAACTGTCCAAAGAAGTATTGCCCCAACATCGCCAATGTATTTTAACCACAATAGTTATTGTAAGCGTATTTTTGTTGACATTATTATGTGCGTTGGCTGGATGTGTAATCATTGTACAACGTGTATGTAGTTTTGAACAAGCTACTTGAGAAGCAATCGAAATCCGATGGCGATCAAGAAGAAGGTGTCAATAAGAGGTATCTGGTGCTAATATCAACCGTGATGACCTGGTCCAGTACTAAGCCATTGGATCCGGTAAGTTCCAAGACTAGTGATATCTATTTTGTTTGATGGGGGTGTGTGTGTGTAGATACTTACGCCAAAAATCACATGACCGCGTCTCTTTGTTAATTCATTTGTGCTCATTACTATTCCGTCTTTGGGTCAAACACTAATGCAGTTGGGATATGAAATTCGGAGCAGTAGTTTTGAAGTAAATTGGGTGTGACAGACGATCATAAAACCGAGGGATGCTATATGGGTTTTATTTTTTCTTTTGACGTTCGGGACACCAACCTATCTACTATTCTAATTATAATTTTATTTTAGGACAATCCCGAGATGCCGTTTATAGAAAGTGATTTCCGCAAACGAAAATGTCACCCCAATTATAAAACATATTATGATATTGAAAACGACGTTGTTACCGTTGCTAGAAAATATCGATCTCGAATTGGGTAACTAAGACTGTAATTTTGATTTAGGTACTTTAAAAATCATAAGGTAGCCGTATAAAGAAAATGGGTTCCCTACGTTAAACCGAAACACAAATTGTCGATTTTCATTTCAACGAAAACCATTGATCGATTGCTGTATTGATCGATGCCTTATTAGAACGAATCTTTAATTCCCCGATGTAACAACTCACCGAAAACCCATTTACCGATGTTTATTTCAACGACACTATACTTGACCGAGTAATAATTTTGTCGAATGTAACATTTCACCGATAAATAGTTCTATCGCATCGACAAACGTGGGTTAGGTTAGGTTAGGTTAGTTATAATTTGTGTTTCGGATTAACGTAAATGTAAACGTGTAGGATGTAAAATGTTTATAGTATGATAATAGTAGTTTATGCAACTGTCATATAAAGAAGGGTATTAAAACACGAGTGTGAGTTTATGAAACGAGCGCAGCGAGTTTCATAATAGTAACGAGTGTTTTAATACCCGTGTTATATGCAGTTGCATACACTACTTTATCTTCACTATTTAATGCAATTAATCAAACAAAATTTTAAAAACAAAACACATTGCGAAACATTAAATTCTCGCGTACGTGTATTGTCACAGTGAACTTGCCGCCATTAAAATCTAAGCGCAGCTGCGCGCGCAGGGCCGCAGGGCGCGCGCCGCGCAGGGCGCGATGTTATAATGAGATTTTACGATATCGATGTGGATATTATAACATCATGTGCAATTGCTTAAATTGAGTGTTTTAGTTGCCTGCGCTATAACAGTAGTAATTATAAGTCAAGTATTGGAAACATAAGTAGAATGTTACAACATTAGTGTAGATAATAGTAGTTTATGCAACGTCATATAAAGAAGGGTATTAAAACACGAGTGTGAGTTTATGAAACTCGCTGCGCTCGTTTCATAAACTCACACTCGTGTTTTAATACCCGTGTTATATGCAGTTGCATACACTACTTTATCTTCACTATTTAATGCAATTAATCAAACAAAATTTTAAAAACAAAACACATTGCGAAACATTAAATTCACGCGTACGTGTATTGTCACAGTGAACTTGCCGCCATTAAAATCTAACCAATGAGAGCGCAGCTGCGCGCGCAGGGCCGCAGGGCGCGCGCCGCGCAGGGCGCGATGTTATAATGAGATTTTACGATATCGATGTGGATATTATAACATCATGTGCAATTGCTTAAATTGAGTGTTTTAGTTGCCTGCGCTATAACAGTAGTAATTATAAGTCAAGTATTGGAAACATAAGTAGAATGTTACAACATTAGTGTAGATAATAGTAGTTTATGCAACGTCATATAAAGAAGGGTATTAAAACACGAGTGTGAGTTTATGAAACGAGCGCAGCGAGTTTCATAATAGTAACGAGTGTTTTAATACCCGTGTTATATGCAGTTGCATACACTACTTTATCTTCACTATTTAATGCAATTAATCAAACAAAATTTTAAAAACAAAACACATTGCGAAACATTAAATTCACGCGTAGGTACGTGTATTGTCACAGTGAACTTGCCGCCATTAAAATCTAACCAATGAGAGCGCAGCTGCGCGTAGGGCCAATCAGGAGCGAGCGAGATCTTACCAAAGAGTTTTGTGTATGTAGTTTCGACGAAGTTTTCACGTATAACCCAACTGTTTTCAAAAGCCAGCCTAATATCAAAATTTTATACAACTAGTATGAGGATTTTGACATAAGGCTCGCCAGGTTAATTGGTCGCGTTATAATGATGTTATAATGTTATATTATAATGATATTATAACATCATGTGCAATTGCTTAAATTGAGTGTTTTAGTTGTCTGTGCTATAACAGTAGTAATTATAAGTCAAGAATTGGAATCATAAGTAGAATGTTACAACATTAGTGTAGATAAATACTTATACTATACAGTCTCGAAGTGCAGTAGTCTATTCGCCTGCAAAATCTTTTATAATTAATTGACCTGCCTAGATTGCTAGTTCTTGCCATTTACTTACTTACCACCTGCCCTTTACTTAGCCACCCCTCACCTGTGTAAATACACGAATAGAAGCGTAAGAGCAAGATAGGATATTTAAGATTCCCTAATTATTATTGTCTATAAATAAATATATTTCTTATATCACTTTGATCTTTGTCTAGTGCTATTGTAGTAACAGCTGGACTTGTGTACGGGGGAAAAGAAGATGTTCTATACTATTGGTTCCAAAAGGCATGGGAAGCAGAAAAGTTACTTCCATTGTTGGGCAGAGGATTGAATATCATTCCATTGATCAATATATTGGATTTGGCACAGTAAGTAGTTTTATTTATTATTTCGTCTTTTTTCATTCATACATTTTTTATGAGTTGTTAATAAAAACAAGGCTGTTAGATTGTTAATTTAAAAGTTTTTGAATTTCACGTTTTGCTCATCGAGATGGAATGAAGCGAAAATATCTTGTTTTGTATTCATGAAACTAAAATTTAGCCATTATAGGAAAATGTTACCGTAGTGCAGGTACTTATTGTTAAACTCTGCTGTAAATGTCATAAAATTATTATAGTTAAATATATTTCACCTTGTACTTAATCCTTAATTCGGGAACTTCGGTGTGTCGAATGGCAGCGAATGTATTTTAAGTAACTTAGCTAACTTACTCAACATATTGTATAGTACCGCGGTTTTGTTGTGGTATTTAGCCGACTCGGTTACAATAGCATAAAGTAGGGCAACAAATGACTAGCGAGTGATCATAGAAGGCCACATCCTTAGTGAAACGAACTAACTGTTATCTCATCTGTGGTTAACATTACGTTATCTACTCGTGTAGGTGTAACTAATTCTTAACTTTCGTTCAGTACCTTTTCTGTTTAAATACTAACGTGTTTGTCTTACAGAATTGTTAGTAATCTTGTTCGTGATTTTCCTAAGAAGTTATACATTCTGGCCGTGGAACAAAATATTACTAAACAAAGAGAGGTATTGTAATAAAACATATTAATGTGGGCGTATACGCATGGTAGGTATATCACGGTTGATATTGTTAAAATATTTCCAGATAGTAAAAGGACTCGGTCGCATTGTTGGATCGGGCATGTTCAGATGTATTCCGCCAACCGATGCTTTTCTGATTCCTAATATTACAGTAAGTTTATGGGGATTTAATATTGTTTACAAATATAGCTCCTTATGACCTTCGCGAAATATGAAGTACATTATGTAATTCACTTATTTCTATCTATCTTAACTTTAATTCATCATCGTTATCATAGTACCTTAAAATAATGAATTGTTTTACAGCAAAGAATATTCGATCTAATAACCCTCAATATGAGTATGGAGCCAACGTTTATTGTTGAGACTATGGGCCTCCAATTTGTTTCCGAAGCACCCTTCACAGAAAACGTCCCTGAACTGATGAAGCAATTTAAAAAGGAAAGGGAACTTAAACCTTTTAAGGTATTTGGTCATGCTACCGCGTGTTAGCTGCAAAAGCAGTTCGAATATTAAGTAAACAGGCCATATTTTTGATACTGAAAATTTTCTGATACCAAAATGTAGCCTGAAATCCAGAAATTTTGATCCTGATCTGTAATCTGTAAATTGCAATATGTTGCAAATACTTCTCAATATTGTTTATCGTCCAGTTACAATCATTGCCTCATCATTTACTACATGCAAAACATTCGATTATGACACCATTATGCAACAATCATGAGAAAACGGTTCCATACTCGTTCTTAGAGACATTGTGTACGTACAATGTATGAATTATAACACGTTGTTGTTAGCGAAACTGCCTATAATATAGTCACTAGTTGTATTTGTAGATACTTAACGGATTAAAAAGTATTTTTATTTCGAAATATAAATCATCAAATTGTTACGTAATGTGCCATACTATTTTTGAAGATGTTTTTTGATGACTATCTGTAAAACAAAACTCCTGCTGTAGTTATTTAAAACTTTGACAAACTTAAACTATGCTTGGGTTCTAATTAGATTTGGCCATTATTTTTTTACTAGTAAATGCCTTCATCAATTTTAAATAATTAATTACCTAATACTGACATTGATTATCCTATTACAAACGATTATGATGGTATTGCTGCCAATCACTTAATATTTCTTCAAGGTTGTAGTGTACGGCCCGCCGCTCGTGGGTAAAACGACTCTAGCCAAGCGGATCGCCGAAGCCTATGGGCTGATATACGTATCACCGGAGACTGTGGTTCAGGACCTCGTTAAGGATTTGGTTAGTTTTCTAGCTCCATTAGTATTGCCTAAGTATTAATCAAAAGCTTCGATTTTGATAGCCTTTTAGAACATATAACAAAATACGTAACAATATTTTTCTACGCTGTGCCATTCAAAAATATCTAATGTTTATTTTCTGTACCGGGCATTTTCTGAAATAATGGCTGATCTACAAAATATTAGTTTACTTTGTAATTCCTATTCACTTACTTAGTTCCATGAAAATTGTTCAGCAATAAAGGAGAAGCTGTTACTAGCAACAGCTAAATTAAAAAAAGGTATAACGGCAAGTAACAACTTGCCGTTATACCTTTTTTGCCTTCACTTAATTTTTTTCTTAATAAAGGTTGAATGTAACCTAAAGTACCTTAGAGAACAAAATCTTATTCCGGTGCATTTCCTTTCCGACCTTAATAAGCAACAATCTTGTTATTTCCCAGTACTGGACCAAGATCAGTACAGTGAGAATATAACTCATAATCACCACGCTTGCTTTTTCAACCTTAATATTTGAAATATTTGGTGTCAGACATTTCGATTGGAACACTTCCAAAGAGGCGAGCTGGCTGATCTAGGGCCGCCGCCGACTGGCGAGGAAGAAGTGCCGGTATTGGATGATGAAGATGACCCGGGCGAAGAGGAAGGTGCCATGGATGCAGTTAGGCAGACGCTCGCGATCCTCACGTCCGGACGGCCATTGTCGGAGGAAGAAATTATGACGTGAGATAACGTATATCCAGAGTTTAGGGTGATAGATGTTCCACACGTTAGTGTGCGAATCGTTTTGAGAAATAATTGACGTGTATTATATGATGTGTATCAGATATCTATTATCTATATCTATTATCTTTATCTTCTATCTTCTTAATATATAAAAGAAAGTCGTGTTAGTTACACTATTTATAACTCGAGAACGGCTGAACAGATTTGGCTGAAAACTAGTGGGGAGGTAGTTTAGAACCGGGAGACGGATAAAGGATACTATTTATCCCGTATTTCCTACGGGAACGGGTGCGCTGTGGGTAAAACCGCGGGGCACAGCTAGTCTCTGATATAACCTTATTCTTGAAACTTAGATGAAATTGAACACATACGTATGATATGATAAAAACTACATACACTTAATTTTACCATCCATAGTATAAAATAACTGTTTGTAGATACATGAGACAAATGCTACTGTGTCGTGAAGCCCAGAATCGGGGCTGGGTTCTGGATGGATACATAAATTCAATGACGCAGTGTGCAGCGTGTTAGTATTATTACGGATATTAAGTTACTTTTGCTTTAATATCAATATTTATTTATTTTATCTGTAAGTTCCTACAGATGGATGGTAGAATAATTCCCCAAAATATTGTAAGTAGTAGACGCATCAGAACAGAATTTATTATTTTCATCAGTGTTTGATAAAGGAGAAGAACGTGACGCCGAGGATGTCGAAGAAGATGAAGATGAGCAGTTTGAGGAAGACGTTGGCTTGTACAGCAATGTGCTCAAGAAAATGTTACCTGGTACGTTAATATACTTACCTAATTTTGGCCGGCCAAAATCGATGACACGATTCTTAACATTAGCAATAGATCTTCGTATCTCTTATAGTTTCAGACTTGCCCATACTAACCGAACTAAATGGATCACCCTATATACTACACAGAAAGATTTGTCCGATCCAGTACTAACTTTGCATTAAGTATATGGTTATTTCTTCTAGACATCGTCGTATCTCTAGAAGCAACCGATGAGTTCATTTGTGACAAGGCTATGCGTCAGCCAGAAACTGTATCCCGTCTTGACGAAGAAGCAGTATTGAAACGTCTCAATGAATTCCGCACATCAGATGCCCGAGATATTACTCCATTGAATTTCTTCGACGAGCTCGATATACACCCTCTGGTAGTGCCCGTGAAGGATCACACTGATTACTGCATGAAGGAACCTTATGCGGCAGCAGCATTGAGAATGGGAAGACCTTGTCGGTATGAAAAGCTGATGGGTAAGTTGTAGTTGTACAGTTCTTGCAATTTCATTTAGTTTTAAGTTATACTATATATATATCATAGGTATAACCGTCTATTCATTAACCAAATACCCCGCCAGTCTGCCTCTAAACTCAAAAACCTTCTTTATCCTAGACTTTCTACGGTTGGCTAACGCAATCTTGATTAACCGAAGCAAGGGCGGATCGCTAGTATTGTTAATAAGTCTGCCTATCAATACCTAAAGGAATATTTCAGCTATAATCGAAGCCGCCGAAAAGAAAGAGAGAGAGGAGATGGAATCTCTACGCGCGAAACAAGACAAAGCAATGGAAGAACTTGAAAAGAAGATCAAAGAGGATCGGGAAGAGAAGATGGAATATTGGGTATGTACAGTATTATTTATCCATTTTTCATACACAGATGGCGAGGTTAATTCGTTGCGATTGTTAAGCGACGTGCTGTATGGCGACTACTCGGGTGGTGACCGACTATTATGTCGCTTTCTATTCTAAGTGCTTCTGTGTTTCTGACGTTACGTTTATCTATCGGTTTCAATTGTTTATACCAGAATTGGCCACTAACCTACACAGTACTCACATATTTGCGAACGGCAGTAACCCCACCATGTCGAGCGCAACACTGAAGTACCATCCTTTTCTGTTTTCGGGAACATTTCGGCCTATTTTCGGGGCCCTATTTGAGAATTTCTGGATAAAATATTTACATTACAGTATCGTAAGTATCATAGTAAGCTATAAATAAGTATACACGCCACAAATTCAAAATTTCAACACGTTATTATGCTTAAACAATTTGGTCCGTCACATAAAATCTAAATAAATCGCAGTAAGGAAGGACCCTTAGACTTGAATTGGCTTCACCTAGATATTCCAGTACACAAATAGCTTCATCGATTTGGATAGTTTTTACACCATGTTTTTAATGGTTAACATTACTCCAAACATAGTTAGCATACTACGCTTAACATTCTTGCATTGAATGGAATCTATTCTTATCAGTTGTTTTGTTAGATAAAATACGACTGTTTTAGTATGCGTTCACTAATCGGTTCGTAGAGCTTTTTGCAGTCACAGTTATTTTTAACAGATGCAGGTACCGATCGGTTCAGGTAAATTGAAATGATTTGTATGAAATTGGGAATTTGAAATGACATGGTCGAGATAAAAATGTACCGATATCTTATGACCTGTTTCTTTTGTTCAAGGTGTGGTTAAATAGAAAAAATGGTTGGCAGAAATACAATCTATCTACCTACTATGTAATATATCAAAGCTAGGGATTGTTGTGTCTGAATGTACATACCTACTAATGTCTACCAGTCGTATTTGAAATCTCTTTCTCTCTTTCTCGCTCTCTGTATTTCTATAAGAAAAACAAAAATAAAATATATACTTACCTATAAAAGGTTATAGTTTATAGGTCCACATGGCTTGTGTCTTTACTTCAATATCTTCTATATTAATATCTTTGCCTATAGTCTGACTTATACTCGGTGCTTCGTGAAGAGGAGGAGGCTGCGCTGGCGGCTGCCGGCGTTCCGATGCGTAACTATCTAGTTCACCACATCTTCCCCACACTCACGCCAGCACTGTTGGAAGTGGCCAAACTCAGACCGGATGACCCTATTGATTTCCTTGTAAGTGAACCTTTTAAAGGTGGAATCACACGGTTTATTTTCCGTTAATTTCTATGTTATATTTAGCTTTTTTTCACTCAAAGTGACGTCTGTTAATTTCTACTAATGTCATTCCAGCTAAGTCGTATGAACATGGAATGAAAGGAAAATAAAGTATTCGATATAATACGAGTGTACCGTGTGATTCCACTTTAAGCGCTGTAGTATTTCCTATCAGCTGTAGTAATAGCGTAAAGCTGCCTGTCCACGGAAGCGGAGCGAAGAAAATAGTAAAGATCTACCAATAAAATTCCGTTAAATCAGTTTTTTTTCGAATTCTATTAATTGATTTTTAATATTTTTTCCGCTCTGCAACCTTGATCTGCTTCGGTGGACTGAAAGCTTAAAGATTATGTAATAAATATGGCGTCCAGATTATCTTTATTAGTATTGTTGGCGTAATCTCGTAAGATTAGTTTGTTATAACTAAGGATAATTAAGTATCCATCGTTAAAACTCGGAAACATGAATGAACCACCAAACTGTTTGGTCACGTTTTTGTGCAAATGATGTCTCCGGCAGATGTCCATCATATGTATTTATTCTAGGCTGAATACTTATTCAAGCTTAACCCGAGCGGTAAAATGCTAGAGCCTGGATATAACCTTCAAGCGGAGAAGCTGTTGGGTAAAATAAAGATCCTTGACAAGGCTCTCTACGATCTTGACATCAAGATAGATCCTCTGTTGAATCCGGACGCCGAGGATGCAGGGCCCGCTCCCAAAACAATCAATCCAATGAGCGCTTTGTAGAATTATTTTTATTTATATTTTGTACAATCGACCCTTAAAATGTTGAGCTTTCTTAAAACCTTATCCTATTTCAAGTTCTATAATATCCACCAACGTGTCAATAGGAACTTACACATGTTATAATTTTTACTTACTTAATATACTTAGTGCTCAACATTTTCATGGTATGACAGTAACTACATATCTTGTTCAGATTTTTTATTTGATCAGTATCAATTATTTTACTAAAAATTATAATGTTATAATCTTTAAAAACTTTATGAATTAAACAGTAGTATCTTTATAATAAATTGTTTCAATTAAAGTAATTATGTTATTACCAGCACCGCCTCGCGGTGTAACCCGCGTTGTACCCGTTCCCGCGGGAATTTCAGAATACAATGTATCCCATGTGTTATTCTGTGTTATAACCTATATTACTGTAAAGTTTCATCTAAATCCGTTCTGTAGTTTTTGCGTGAAAAAGCAACAAACATACATCCATACATACATCCATCCTTACAAATTTTCGCATTTATTAATAGGATAGGAATGTTTTCATAACTTAATGTCGGTATCTGACTCTATGATCTATGTAATTTCAAACGTGAAATGGTACAATTATTTCCATTTATTATGTACCTTTGATTTCTTTCATGTTGACATTGTTTTAATATTGATTAAAAGATAATAGCGATCTATTGGAAACGTCAATCATAAATGAAATTGTTCTAAATACCTACTTATTCATGACACAAAATTGGATATAGATACCCGTAATTACCTAGGTGGAAATGGTGGAATTATCTGCATCTGTCATGGTATTTATTTCAGTATTTCTGTTTTGGTATAATAATTTATATTATTAAGAAACAACTAATAATGTAACCAAAGGACTACCTACATAAGAAGCTATATTGGCGTCCTTATACTTCAAATTATTGTGGTATATAGGTGTAAAATTAAGTTGTTCCATTAAAAACTGATTCGTGGGTGGCAATATAACATAATCAACGGGTATCACGGTTACATTATGTAGTGAGTCACGCAATGGCTAGTCGATAATGCCGATGGTATCTGTAACATTGCGTGTCAATCACGACGGCATGGTCACACCGGTTTAAAACAAACAACTTCGTGCCAGTTTGTGAAAACATGTGAAAGGATATGAAAGTGTATCCTGAAGGCAAACATGCCCTCCGGCGACTCAAGAAGAGTCCGGACAATGATGACGTCAATGGAATCTCCCTGTGTGCGACCAGCCTCCGACACCAAACTACCGAGTTCTTCGAAAACTCTACGTTACACGGTGTTCGGTATATTGCTGAAAAGGAGAGGCCTTTCTGCGAGAAGTATGTTGGTTTACGACTTTGTTATGATGTTAAAGATTTTGTGTTGATACTAATTTGTTTTGTCCAGGTTTATGTGGTTCAGTTTTACAGCGATAGGAGCAGTTACGACATGCATTATTATTGTGAGCTTGTGGGAAAAGTTTCAGACGAACCCTACAATTACTGGTATGTAGTACCAACTTAAGTTTGATGCAATACTTATAGGTGTAAGTAAAAGATCGAGAACTAATTGTACAACCCAAATATTTAAAGGTTTGGACACCGATTTCCACAACTGGGATGTCCCATTTCCTGCTGTGACATTGTGCGATGCTAATCCAGTGGATGAGGAGTTGCTACAAGAATATATACAAAGGTTGGTTGATCTTTGAATAAATAAGTAAATACATATACAATATAAATAGTTTTCACATAGGTAACTCTAATTGTCTTGTTCAGTGTGTGGGGTGAAGAGGCACCCTCAAAAGCGGCAGACCTGTTGCAATGGTTGGCGACACTCAGTTATAATTCCATAGCTGAACAGGCTGCAGAATTTGTTAGTGATCCAGATCTCATGGAAAAAATCGGTGGCGAGAATCCTCTGAATTCTAAAGAAGCCGTTCTTATGGTAATGTATTCCAAGGAATTAGTAATAGTTATTTATGTTATTTCGTACTTACTATCTAAGGTAACGTGAAGTCGATAGGTATTTATTTTTTTCCAGGTTGTACGCCATTGCGAAACAGTTTTCTTCGATTGCCAATGGAAAGGAGATTCAGAGGAATGCTGTGATCTCCTTATACCCGTCTTCACTGAAATAGGGTTCTGTTACGCATTTAACTCACGCCACGCCGAAAAAACTTGGCCATGGTAGATAGTCGTACATCCTTCTATATATGTTATCATCGGCTTTGGTATGAATAAGGCATGTCATTAATTATTTGTAACTCTTGTAATATTTAACTTTTGTATTAAAGGCAGTCTCAACCACTACCGGAACAATTTATGGAGGCATTTATTCATGAAACTGATGCTAAATGGTCATTTTTATACAACTCCGAGCGAAAGAATACAACTATAGATGTAAGTTTACGATTGAATACCTACACTGTCCACGTAAACATAGAGCGTTATTTAATCCTTTTGGCTATTAATTTATAGGTGTACATTCATTCATCAGAAGAGATGGCAGGTTTAGAACTAAGTCCTCAACACTCTTGGGATCGTCGTGTGGAAAAGGTGTCGTTTTCTGTTAAACACACGTACACCACACAAGATGCACGACAACTGTCCATCAAGCAGAGACGGTGTATCTTCGCTGACGAACAAAAACTTGAGACATTCAACATGTATACTTACTCAGCTTGTATGAGGCAATGTAGGATGCAGAGAAGTCGGACGTATTGCAAATGTGTGCCGCACTTTTATCCAACTTTAGGTGAGAAGAACCTTCTCTGTTACTTTTGTTTCTTTTGCTGACAGGTAAAAGCCTCGCTGGCACTTCGTTATGCCATGTCCACTCCCATGTCAAGACCGACGCCTGGTTCAATTTCTGGGTCGAGCGAAGCATATTTTCTTTCCATTTCAAACATGGCTCGGGCCTAAGATTACTAACCCGCAAAAGGTCATACTGTCGTAATGATTTAAGCCTAGGTAATCGTCAGACAGGTCATTGGTAATTACGAACTGTTTTTTCAACAGCTGGTTACAGACAGTGCACGATAAAGGAGTTGGAGTGCATAGCAAAGCACAAAGCCGCTATAACAGACGTCACGCAATGCTCTTGCGAACTTGGGTGCACCCACACCGTCTATGAAGTGGAGAAATTGTCGGAAGTAGAGTAAGTAGCACGAGACAAGACTAAAACAAAATGATCAATGACTATTGTTAATTCATTTTGTGTTTTTAGTAAAAGCAGCGGTTCCGATACGCTAGAAACAGAGTTCGTGTCATGGCCAATGGTGCGGTACAAGCGTGAAGTGCTCTTCGGTTGGGTTGACTTGTTAGGTAAGTTGACGTAACAATGTCTTGGATTGTTGACAGTTTATAATTAAAATGTTCATCATGGGTTGAAGACCGTAAATTAAAAGCGAAAAGCGCTAACATTTTATGCAAAAAAATATAATGAAGCCTTATCCGTTGCAACTCAAGTGTCGTCGTTTTTCTAGAAGTGTGACTTAAGTTGTCTGTGACTAAACTGACATTAAGAAAAACCCTTACCCTAAAACGATATAAAGTCTATTAATTTTCTTCTAGTATCATTCGGCGGTATAGCCGGTCTATTCCTGGGCTTCTCATTGCTCTCCGGAGTGGAGTTAATCTACTACTTCACGCTCCGAGCGTGGTGCGCCGCCGTCAGAGAAGGAGACATGCTGAGGAGGGAACGAGCGGAGCGACTCGCGCGACCGAAACCACTGCATGATCTTAGTCTTGTGCCTTGGTAAGGAAACGTATTGTACTAGTCTAGTCTTATCTGCATTAGTGTCGTTTCATGAGGACATACATTTTCTTATCTTAATTTAACCCGTGAGGCGCGCTGACCAAGGTCACCTCTAAATGCCTAAAATGCAAGCAAATTTTTATCGGAAAAAAGTTTTACGTGACGTCATGAGAAAAACTAATTTTACGGGATTATGATATAATTATATGTTATAAATTATATATCATTGTTTTCGTTGTAAAATTTTCTAATAGCTAATGCCCTCTAAATAGTTTCAAAAAACTTACATGATACCGAAATTATTTAATTATTTTTAAAGTTCATGATTTCGAGTCAAAATCGTGACACATTTGCATTATTTTTTCACTTCACAAAAGATATTTACTAAAACCAACACTTTAACTCTGTAGCATAGGTATTTATGCATAATTACATGTATTTAGATCACTATGTAACACAATAATTACATCACAAACCGATTTACAAATTAAAACAAAACACGGCAGCCATTACGAGCGACCGCCGCGCGCGCCGGGTCACAGGTCACTCTAGAATCGCCGAGAAAGTACCGTTCGCAAACAAAATTCTTTGCATTTTTTTAATGATTTTTATTTTTGTTGATTTCATAGTACCGTTTCACTTGTGGTGGATTGCAATTATTTTTAGTATTATAAAAATTAGGTACCCAAATTAGGTTACCTACGGAAATATTTGATACAAAGTAATACTGTTTGATAAAAAGATAGTAAATGTTTGTTGGAATATAGTACTACCTACTTATAATATGTTCTACATAGAAACTCATGATCATCATCAGTTGAAAAAAAATACACTGCTGGATATATAGTTCAGTCGGGGTAGACATAAAACTAGCCTGAAATAGAAAAAAATCCGGGGAGCGATTTTTTTTTAAACGTCGGGGGGGATGGTTGGGAGTATAAATCTCGATTTTCGAACTAATCCCGGTAGAGGGTTCGCCGCCATCTTGTTTTAAAGTTAATTTTTTTCGTTTTTCTGAAATAACTCGTTAATTTTCAACTTTAGAGCAAAAATGGTCCTATCCAAAGTTGTTGGAAATGTAATTTTCCACAAGTTTAGCCAATATAATTTTTACGCTAGGATCAATATTTGCTGAGTTATACTACCAAGTTTATCGAAAAAATCGTAATGGGTGGAATTTTATTTTCTTCAACTTTTCAATTAATCAAAATTAGTTTTTTTTTTTATATTAGCCTGTAATGTCCCACTTGTTGGACAAAGGCCTCTCGTCTCACTGAAGATATCACCACGCTTACCTAATGCGGGTTGGTGATCTCAAACCCGAGCCATGTTTGAAAAGTAGGAAACATGTTTTCGCTCGACCTGGGAATTGAACCCGGGACCTGTCTTGGCAGGCGAGTGCACATACCACTAGACCACCGAGGCGTTAATATTAGTATACATCCAAAAAAAATTACGTATATTATGTAGCTTGTACCTTCGTCTCCGTCTTCGTCGCACCGACTCGACCGACTTTACGCCTTATTTTAATAATGTTACAGACTACTTTTGTATGAAGAAGTTTGGTTATTTCCGTTCTTTGATATATTTGCCTTCATTCTAAACGAAAATATAGCATAGGTACTCTATGGTTATTTTTTGTTTTGGTTCAGTTTTCAATGCGCGGTATTGACAGTGTTGTGTGCGTGTTTCTTGGAACTTTTTTTGGTGATTTA
This sequence comes from Cyclophora albipunctata, assembly GCA_963082685.1. Taxonomy (NCBI): domain Eukaryota; kingdom Metazoa; phylum Arthropoda; class Insecta; order Lepidoptera; family Geometridae; genus Cyclophora; species Cyclophora albipunctata. The sequence goes on along the minus strand of OY720116.1, from coordinate 5,538,584 downwards.
TTGGATTTATCTCAGGTTAGTACTGATTTGTTTATGTAAATACTGTTTATTATGAGTGACTTATTCTATTTAGACGATTAGTTATAAAAAATACATCGTAAAACGTAAAAATACATCAAAATAAAGTCTTAGTAAAATCCGTTAGTATGTTACCGATTTTCAAGGATTTTATAACGACACTTGTTTGTATTTACAGTAAAAAGAGCATAAAAAGCAATAACAATCGTTAACACAACGATAAAACAGCTCATAAGTTATTTTTTTGTGAAATAAAATCAATTCAAATTGTATGTTCAGAGCAAAAAATATGGCGGTTTGTTTTACAAAATCCCGTAGTTGGTCTTTATTTGTAAAAAGCTAAAGACAAATTTTGCCCGTAGCCTATGAGAAACCTAGTAGTGTAATAGGGATGTGCAGTGCTTTGATAGATAGGCGATAGCTTTGTTATTGTCGATAATTACTGTAGTATCTTGTAAATATTTTTTTATTTTCAATTAGGTATTTATTTTTGCGAATAAATTGTGTTACTCTTTCACGCTAAAACTACTGAATTGATTTGGATGAAACTTAACAGTTATATACGCTCACTTAGCTGAGTTACTGTGGTACTTTTATCCCGAAATTCCCGCGGAACGGGTACAACGTGGGTAACGGCTAGTATAAAATAATAAAAAACTAATTTTTCTCGTTTTTGTTATGTTGTTACGAAGATGACGAGAAGGAGGACAGCATTGAAGAGGATAGTGATGACGAAGAATCAGAACTGTTTTGATTAACTATAGTGCATTTTGTTTATATACACTAATAAACTTTCTTTTACATTTTGTGCCCACGTTATTAATGAATATTAAATAAATACATATTTCCTATTTTAATTATAAATAAAGTTACCAAATCCCAATATAAAACAAGTTTTTGATAATATTGTATTTTTATTTACATTTCCAAAATACCTTGCAATAACAACTATCGATGCAATCATAACAAAGTCAAGGGACATCCCTAGTTGTTTTTATGCTTCGTCGCGTCAAGTTTCAAGTGGTCTTATCGTAAATATTTAGAGCTCTTTCGTGAAACTGTTTATATAATTAGGAAGAATAGATCCTTGTTCTTTTGTTTATATTTGAGTATTTATTTATATCTCGTAATGCAGCCCACAATATGGTTTTTAAAGTTTGAACATGAATAACATAATACAATACATGTATTATGAATTTATTTTCATGCCTAATAGTTAGAAAATAAATCAATAAGTACATTGCCGTTTACAGAATAAAAAAATATGGGGTTAGGATCTTTACGACTACATCTCTATTTGACTAGAAAGCGGATGTGCCTAGATCGCTTTGGGACTAAATATCAATTGGACTCGATCTCGATTGGACTTGATCGTTATTTGACCAGATCTTTGTATGACTAGATAGCGTTATGACTACTCAGTGGATTGTTTTGTGGGAGTACAGTTGTGTTCAATATGATGATATGTAATATTTTATTTCTCTGGCTCAGACGACTACTTCTACTAAAGGGTCTACTCGGCCCGCGGGCTTAGAAGACTACTACAAAAAAAAATAACCCTAACCTAACCTACCGAATAGTACGTAAAAACAATTTTCTTACTATTCGGTAGGTTAGGGTTATTTTTTTTTTTGTATCAGTTACGTAAAAAAAAAACCATAACCTACCGAAGAGAGTGGTCGACTGAACCCGCGGGCTCAGTAAACCCTTTAGCGGTAGAGAATCGAGTTAATACTTTTTGATACAATTGTACGTCATATCGATATTACGTCGAACTGGTAATAGGACATAAGCATATATGGTCGAACAGCTATTTAACCCCAGCGCGATACGGTCATATCGCGATTTAGTCCCAAAGCGATCTAGTCACATCCGCTGCCTAGTCAAATAGAGATGTAGTCGTAAAGCTCCTAACCCAAAATATGGTTTGGTTGTAAAATTATTACATAAATTAGACAACTCGGTATTGATGACGCCATCATCACGTCATTATCTGTCAAGCGGTCGGGCTGCCGATCGGTTTTTGACATTTCGCTACAAGACTGAGAGGTTAAAAAAAAATCGCTCCCCGGATTTTTTTCTATTTCAGGCTAGTTTTATGTCTACCCCGACTGAACTATTCCACATAATACTGGTAAAAAAATACGATGATGTTGATAATATCGATCCGAGCTCGAAAATCTACAACGAATAATGATGATGATGATGATAATAATGAAATTGGTTGTAGTAAACATTATGTCCATAAAAATACACTGAAATTATTACCTATTTAATATGTATTATTATTTTTTAAATATTAATAAAAAAAAATTGTTAAAAAGTTTAGGAATATCAATAAATCAATTTTTTGACCGCTGAAATTACTCTAAACATGGATACCTAATTTATACCACATCATTTACAACTCGATTTGAGTACTTGTTTTCAATGCTGCTGACGGTACCGGAACATAAATGGCCGTTCGTAAGGCCGTCGAACTTTACGCAAAATGATTTCTATCTGCTTTTGCTTTTAGCAAGTACTTAACTATTTATGTCTAAATAATCCTTGATAAATTACCAGCTTATTCATGTCCATAAACAAGCATAAAACCTCATAATTTGAAAGAAAATAGTACACACACAAAGCGTGCATGTAACTTTGTCGTGCAAAAAAACATGCTTTGCAAAAGTTAGTTACTTTTTTTCATTAGAATTTTACCACTATTTGTGATTCTATAACTTTACACATAATCTACAGTATTTTCCCAGTAAATACACAAAAAAACCTATATAGAATACTCTCCGGTTGCTTCTAGAAGTCATTTTTACAAAACGTTTACCACTTTACGTGTGGCGCCAATTTCTAAAAGATGGCCGACCACAGAAAATTCCACGCAATTTTTGGTAATTTCACTCGGACAGTATATATTTTTGCTCTCAATGTCGGTATATTATCTGTATTTCGTTCCGTATTGAATGAAGCTTCAGCATGGTTCAGCCAATGGGCGTTTAGATAATCTGACCTTGAAGGAAACAAGCGACAAATGGGATCAAAGTTTAGTGTACACCCGTCTGTACGCTAAGCACGCGGGGCATTCAAACTTAGTGTACACCCGTCTGTACGCTAAACATTTCAAGGGTTAATAAAGCCTGTGCGGATTACGAGGCCCTTTAGTCCGCTGGACTTTTTTGTCCGTCAAAATAGAACACTAAAAACCGAATTAAATAACGCACATGAAGGACAGGAAAACATATAACATAAACATTTTACCCGTTTGTTAACATCAGAAATACGACTGCAGACCATAGGTTTATTTACTGTAACTTGGCTTTTGTATGTTTTTTTTTTGTGTTTGATGATTCAGAGGATCATTCATACGGACGAATTACCCATTAACTAGGCAACTTCTACTTAATAGATTATTTTAAAATCAACGTCACCGACCTCGCCCCGAGATGACAAGAAGTTAATACTTATATCGCATTATTATTTACTTCCGTCGCATATCCGTTAATGTATAAATTAAATTACAGGTGGAAACAGCCTCCGATCCCAGTCACCAGCCAGCCAATAACGGTGAAGTCTAAAGACGCAGACTTGCCACAATACTCCCCACCGCCCGGCTACACCACATATTTACCTTAATTTGACACTGCACTATATTTTATATTATTACACAAATTAAATTTTAAAAATATGCATAATTATAAACGTAAATAAAACCCATATTGATTTAAATTCATTTTATTATTGAATTACTAATAATTTAGCTATTTGTGCACAAAATATTATTGCACGTTAAAACAAACATAAGGCTCTAATCACACGGGTGAAAGTTCCTTATGAGATAATTAAATACTCTAGTTTCCCTTTGATATTCGCGTTCATTGCATCTTAACAATTTTTGAGACATTTGTTTGCGCTTAGATTAAGTGTGATTAAAGCTTTATGTCAACGACTGTTAAAATCGACGTCTTTTATACTTCATAAATTACACCGTATTTTACGTAAATTACACAATTTTACACAGAATTTTGTAAAATCGCTTGAATTGTCCATCATACGTAACATGTTTATTCGAGTACATTTTAGTTATTTTCGGAACATTAAATCAGAAACCAGTTTGAATGACAAAACTAACGACATACCATTCAAAATTCCCTAAAGGTACCAGTCCGTGTTAAGCAGTTAAGAGCGAGTTATGAGTGTATACACACTAATGTTAGTTGTTGCCCATGAATGGTACCTTATTTTCTGTGAAATAATGTCTCGTTTAGAAGATCAAGGGAAAAATTGTTGTAGACGTCAGATGTATAAGGCCCAAACTCCACAGAGCCGTAGCTTCGCGCATATTTCTCATTATATGTTTGGGGTTCGCCAAAATAAAGTAACATACACAAGTATGATACTTTGTATGTCGTAAGTGGTGTATGCGCCGATGCAGACGCTACAGTGAACGCAATGCCCTGTGGAGTCGGCCTCTCTAAAAACACTGTTTGTATGACGTTTGACATCACCTTACATACCAAAAAGAATTTAAATAACAATCTTAGAATTTGGTATAAGTTTACAAATATAAGTTAAATAGAACTGTAAAAATTAAGTACTGTACAATTGAAAATAAGTACCTAAGTATGCTGATATACAGCGCTGAGAACTTTGTTTACGTCAATTTATGATTGAATTACATATATCAATTAAAATATAGTTAATACATATATTTGTAACACAGATATGGAACAAATAGTTGTGAGAGTCGCGAAAATATTTTCACTTACTTCGGTCACACGTTTAGTCCATAAACTGTTTAAAAATTAGTTAGTAAGTTAAGTAATAAATACATAATTAGTTTCTACTACATTCCTTTCATTATTTACATACTCTAATGAACGATCGGAATGATTCCTACTAAGTCACGTTACAAACCCGTGCTAAACACACAACCATTACTAGTAATTCAAACCGATTCTAGAATCCCCATATCTTAGTCCATCTGTCTCATACTCAACAATAACACAAAAAGAGGCAATAAAATAAAATAATTTCTCGATAATCTTTCGTATGAGTGCACAGAACTAAATAGTGTCAAAAGAATCAATAATCATATTCCGACATTCCGGGCGAAGCTCAGTAAGTATTAAGATACTAGTGTAAACGAAGTACCGGCAAAATGCAAAGCATCATAATAATTTAACTATTTATTACTTACGCTAACCCTTAACTAGTACTAAAAAACTGATTCGATTTTCTATTTACAATAAAGTTTTCCACTTAATTAAGTAGGGGGAACTAGTAACTAATAAATATTATTATTACTTTTTATAATAGAAAATTGTTTTCTATTATTGCATAGATTAAAATACAATTTCTGATTTGGTATTTAAGTATTCATTAAGTAAAATATTTCTCTAATTAAGTAACTCACTGTAAGTCAACTAACTAAGGAAAACAGAATTCCTTTTAATAATACATTTAGCCATAAATGGATTGTTATTGATTTAGGCAAACACTGAATATTTTAATATTTCTACACTTGGTTAATGCATGCACACACGTCTAGGAACATATCTCTACAACGAGTACATTAAATACTATATAAAATATCTAAAACTTGACACAAATCTACTATTATAAATCTGCATCATAATTTAAATACACCATTTGACACATCATTTCATGGGGCCAAAAGGGCTTAATGTATCACAGGTAGAAATAACAAATATTGTAATAATGTACGGTTCAGCTGAGTACAGGAAATATGTGACAGACACAACATATATCAAATTATCATCTAACAACAAACATCAGTTTGAGATATTAAGAGCTTCCTCGTAACGGGATCGTTGAGACAGGATCGAAACGTTTGAGGTATTTTTTAAAATATTTATTTCTCGGTAAACTCCCGTCGTTATATGTGATATCTTGATATATCACATATAACGGTATTTTGGATTGGATAACTTAGATATTATGAAAATAAGTTTGTGACATTCATAATAACATGTGCATATTAACTGTCCTATTTCCTGCTCCCATATTAATCGGCCATACGTAGTGTCATTATCAATACAATACCAATAAAACATTTTCAGACACATTGTACGTACATCCATCAATAATTTATAATATTAATTGCATTCTATAAAAGGTAAGGTAACTATCACGTAAGTCACAATTGACAGACCTGCAGAGGCACTTAAAGCTCTGCAGGTGTTTTTGTCATAACATAGATATTATTTTAAAAAGTGAATGTAAAATTAATCGCTACCTGGTTATTGGGAAAGTGGTACGTACACCTGAGATCGGCCAGCTACAGCTCGTTAGTATACGTGTGCGGAGTACAACGTGTCAGCACAATTGCACTTGAGAGGGCGGCGGGCATAACAGAGCGGCCGCTTCGCCGTTGGTCTCCTCTTTACCCTTGTAGCGTCGCTTGAAGAAGTTAAACAGACGATCGAACCTATCGGCGTCTGAGAATGTAGCCTGCAAAGAGATGAATTCATTATTTTTAACTAAATGGTTATCGAAATCCAGGGTACAACACTTTAGAGGATAGGCTATGTACAATTATTTTATATGCATCAAATAAAATTATTAAGAAAAAGTTTGACGTTCTAAAGGATTGACGGTCACTTGTTTTTGTTAGATAATAACTTATTTTGTTTTTGTTAATTATGATAATGAGGTGGGTAAGGATTGTTTTAGTCTTACCTCAACAGCTATAGCAAGCACGAAGTGTGTAACCGGCACGATGATTAAATACACTCTGAACATGTTTTGCTCCGGTTGATCCCATCTCATTGGTTGTACCTCAATGTATTCAGCGAATGATTTCCAGGGACAAAACAGTATCAGCGTCACAAACACTATTTGAGTGAACAGTGTGATTACCATGGCATCTGAAATATTAGACATAGGAATTATTAAAAGAAAATATTGGGATCAATTTCTCAATGTGCATAATGAGTATTTTCAATTGATGTAGATGGGAAGGCCTCAATAAGGTAGTATTTTTGAAGCAATTTAAAGTCTTAAGAAATGCATAACCAACTTGTCAAAGGCAATAAAGTCTTTATTTTATGATTGAAAAATGCCATATGTTGAAAATTACCCATTTTTCTGTTATGACAGAGTAAACTCACAGTTAGTGCAGAAGGGTTGACGGAAGGGCCATCCTTTGGCGTAAACACACGCCATGCTGAGGTATTGGAATGATGACACGATGAATATCACTGTGTTCTCCCAGCACAGCACCTGCTCCACGTTGGGGCCACCTTCCACTTGCACGAACCTGCAATTATTATCGGAATTTTAAACATGATACTTAGTTAACTCAGACTAAATACAAATTCAAGATAATTATAGTGCTATTAACAGTCATGTGAAACTGGTTTCGAAACCATATGTACGGTCAGCCAAATATGTGGTCTACCACCCTACGGTTGAGATTCATTTGAACGTCATGAAACAACAAGGTCAATTTTAAACGTCATAACATAATTGTGCATAGAAAAGTCAACCTTAGCGATCGTTACATCTCGCAGAAACTTTTGTCAAAAGTGGTAGACCACTTTCTTGGCCGACCGTACATCAGTCGAACTAACCAAATTGATGTGTAATTAATGATGTCTTAATATTTTGCATGCTTTACTGTATTTAACTTTTATCAGATTGGTACATTATCTCTCATTTATATCTATTTATAATATCGTAGCATTAAAATTAAACTCACCAAGACTGCGAATTCAGTAAAAAAATGGACGCGATCTGCGTCATTAGCACAAGAACCACTTGTATAGTCAACGACATAATATTAGGCGCGGAGACGAGCGACACCGGCGGCGATTGCTTCGTCAAAGTGGGCCCGGGTCTGGCTCGGCCGAGGGATAGAGCTAGTAACGTTGTTAGTACCAAGTCTATGTAGAGAAATTGATTGTTGCCAAGGATCGAGTAATACTGAAAGGAAAGAGGGGTGTTAATATTCATTGGTTTGATAGGACAAATAAACTCTAAATGATCATCAATAATATCCACTGAGAGACGTAAACGATTTTTGACAGTATTTGACCCCTCCCTTTATGTATAAAATAAAAGGAAGACAGACATAAAGTAAGACATGATTGATCTAAACCGTCTTACCTAATATGGACCCTAACCAGCTAGCTACTTTTTCATTATAATAAGGTATTATTCGATACTGCTTTGGCTTGACTTGCGCTAAATCGAATGAAGGCTACTAAATACCGTTAGAGTGTACAAGCTCGAAATAATAAAGTTTTAACTATACTCACATTATACAATATAAGAATAGAGAAGAATTGTATCAACGAATAGAGAGCCATGTATTTAAATATAGCGAACGACGTGCTAAGCGCGCATCGGCCTTCCAACACTAGGAGTTTCACGCAGTTGATGTTCTGCTCCTGAGACGTGAACGGGGCAGCCACTGGAATTATAACAGAGGATGAACACGTGTCTTTTGATAGAAAATGGATACAGACGTCTGAGGAGGATTAACTTAAAGCTGGTTTTGGTAGAACATTGAAGGTTGTTTTTAAGCTTTTTCGTAATTGGCAGTATTTGTTGAACAAAAATAATGATTTGATGCAATTACTTTACTACGCTTATACCCAATAAGCTTCATTCAGGTAGACATATTACATTCGATTCGAACACGGTTTTAGTGAATCAATTTTGAAGTTCTGATCTCAGATTAGCTCGTGAACTAAGATTAAGTTGAATTAATCGAGTACGGTTGTAGCTGTGAAATTGGGGTTCAGTGGTTTATGCGTGCACTCCTCAGCCGGTATATAGTGTGTGCGTCAAGGTGCGTATGACGTTGGAGTGTATAATATGATGCAAGCCTGACCCGAGGCGTCGGCCTCGGACAGCGAGATGCCGACGTGCGCCGCCTTGAGCGCGCCGCAGTCGTTGTAGTGTATAGTGTATAGTGTATAATATGATGCAAGCCTGACCCGAGGCGTCGGCCTCAGACAGTGAGATGCCGACGTGAGCCGCCTTGAGCGCGCCGCAGTCGTTGTAGTGTATAGTGTATAGTGTATAATATGATGCAAGCCTGACCCGAGGCGTCGGCCTCGGACAGCGAGATGCCGACGTGCGCCGCCTTGAGCGCGCCGCAGTCGTTGTAGTGTATAGTGTATAGTGTATAATATGATGCAAGCCTGACCCGAGGCGTCGGCCTCGGACAGCGAGATGCCGACGTGCGCCGCCTTGAGCGCGCCGCAGTCGTTGTAGTGTATAGTGTATAGTGTATAATATGATGCAAGCCTGACCCGAGGCGTCGGCCTCGGACAGCGAGATGCCGACGTGCGCCGCCTTGAGCGCGCCGCAGTCGTTGTAGTGTATAGTGTATAGTGTATAATATGATGCAAGCCTGACCCGAGGCGTCGGCCTCAGACAGTGAGATGCCGACGTGCGCCGCCTTGAGCGCGCCGCAGTCGTTGTAGTGTATAGTGTATAGTGTATAATATGATGCAAGCCTGACCCGAGGCGTCGGCCTCAGACAGTGAGATGCCGACGTGCGCCGCCTTGAGCGCGCCGCAGTCGTTGTAGTGTATAGTGTATAGTGTATAATATGATGCAAGCCTGACCCGAGGCGTCGGCCTCAGACAGTGAGATGCCGACGTGCGCCGCCTTGAGCGCGCCGCAGTCGTTGTAGTGTATAGTGTATAGTGTATAATATGATGCAAGCCTGACCCGAGGCGTCGGCCTCAGACAGTGAGATGCCGACGTGCGCCGCCTTGAGCGCGCCGCAGTCGTTGTAGTGTATAGTGTATAGTGTATAATATGATGCAAGCCTGACCCGAGGCGTCGGCCTCAGACAGTGAGATGCCGACGTGCGCCGCCTTGAGCGCGCCGCAGTCGTTGTAGTGTATAGTGTATAGTGTATAATATGATGCAAGCCTGACCCGAGGCGTCGGCCTCAGACAGTGAGATGCCGACGTGCGCCGCCTTGAGCGCGCCGCAGTCGTTGTAGTGTATAGTGTATAGTGTATAATATGATGCAAGCCTGACCCGAGGCGTCGGCCTCAGACAGTGAGATGCCGACGTGCGCCGCCTTGAGCGCGCCGCAGTCGTTGTAGTGTATAGTGTATAGTGTATAATATGATGCAAGCCTGACCCGAGGCGTCGGCCTCAGACAGTGAGATGCCGACGTGCGCCGCCTTGAGCGCGCCGCAGTCGTTGTAGTGTATAGTGTATAGTGTATAATATGATGCAAGCCTGACCCGAGGCGTCGGCCTCAGACAGTGAGATGCCGACGTGCGCCGCCTTGAGCGCGCCGCAGTCGTTGTAGTGTATAGTGTATAGTGTATAATATGATGCAAGCCTGACCCGAGGCGTCGGCCTCAGACAGTGAGATGCCGACGTGCGCCGCCTTGAGCGCGCCGCAGTCGTTGTAGTGTATAGTGTATAGTGTATAATATGATGCAAGCCTGACCCGAGGCGTCGGCCTCAGACAGTGAGATGCCGACGTGCGCCGCCTTGAGCGCGCCGCAGTCGTTGTAGTGTATAGTGTATAGTGTATAATATGATGCAAGCCTGACCCGAGGCGTCGGCCTCAGACAGTGAGATGCCGACGTGCGCCGCCTTGAGCGCGCCGCAGTCGTTGTAGTGTATAGTGTATAGTGTATAATATGATGCAAGCCTGACCCGAGGCGTCGGCCTCAGACAGTGAGATGCCGACGTGCGCCGCCTTGAGCGCGCCGCAGTCGTTGTAGTGTATAGTGTATAGTGTATAATATGATGCAAGCCTGACCCGAGGCGTCGGCCTCAGACAGTGAGATGCCGACGTGCGCCGCCTTGAGCGCGCCGCAGTCGTTGTAGTGTATAGTGTATAGTGTATAATATGATGCAAGCCTGACCCGAGGCGTCGGCCTCAGACAGTGAGATGCCGACGTGCGCCGCCTTGAGCGCGCCGCAGTCGTTGTAGTGTATAGTGTATAGTGTATAATATGATGCAAGCCTGACCCGAGGCGTCGGCCTCAGACAGTGAGATGCCGACGTGCGCCGCCTTGAGCGCGCCGCAGTCGTTGGCGCCGTCGCCGCACATGCCCACGACGGGGCCGCGCGCCTGCAGCGCGCTGATCAGCTGCGTCTTCTGGTCCGGCCCGAACCGCCCGTACACTACGCCTGCCGCCAACGGGAACCATGCTTACTCTTATTATATTTATTCTACTATTCGACGAAGGTGCGTTTCTCTACAATAAGCAAAATCAGCCCAGATCTTAAACGTAGGCACTTAATCTTACAGTAACTGTTAAGACTCTTTCAATTTAAATGTTTTATTACATTGGATAACCTTACGAATATTTTATAATTCTTTTATCCAAAACGCACGTAGCAGGGCGACTAAAACCCTTTAAATTGAAATAAATCTAAATTACTTTTAAATACATAGTAGAAAATTCACTAATTTACCTTTTTCGAGCAATGTATCCAAAGTGTCCGGGTGTTTGGCTCGCAGTACGCTCCAAGTCTTTCCGTCCATGGCGTATACAAAGTCCATACCCAATTTCGGAGGTCCACCTTCGCCGACTACCTACAAACAGAAAGAATTTATTTAATGTTGGATACATACTAAGACTTCAACCAATCGATCGTGGATTGACTGTATTATAGTTTCTACCACACCGATGTATATGTCGCCTAATCCATTTTATCATCGATCGAGGTCGTCGATCTTCCAAATCCAACTTAATAAGTTTAAAAGTGTTCTGAACTTACCTCCATATAAATGGGTGGTTTCTCGTCATTGGAACTTTGGCCCACGGTAACCAAAACAATCTTTTGATGCGGTTGCACCATGTAACACCCTCGCGCAACAGACATTGCAGTCATCAAATTATCACCTAAAACAGATAGGTTTTGTGTGACACATATCAGTATGTGGGAACAATGTTATGGAGATAAAATATCAGAATAATATTATGTAGGAGCTATAAGTCTATTGTTCTCTTAGGATATTAGAATACAATGAGTTGTGTTGGTTTGTTTATTTCGTTCTGACACGACTTCAGACGTGTTTGTAATTGTAACAGATCGGAACCGCAGCAATCATATAATGACTGCCTTAGCCAGAACTAAAAACTTAGTCATACTAAGGGTATTACAGTTAATAATGTATAACATACCTGTAACCATAATCTGTCTAATATTAGCCTCATGCAGCTCTTTGATGACCGGAGTGGTCTCTGGTTTCAGGCTATTTTGCATGACTAGAAAGCCTAAGAACACCATATCACACTCCAGAGCCTCTCGCTCGATCCTCTGAGCGTCCACCCACTTCATCTTGCGGTTTAGCTTCTTGTAAGCCAAACTGATTACTCGGTACCCATTCCAAGTGTAATCGTTCAATACGGAACTAAAGTTTTCCGGCAAAGTGGAAGGCTCACACATACCTGCAACCTTTAAAGTTTTAACATATGAAAAAAACATCGACCCTCCACAGTTTAATATATAAAGCGTTACAATTAATTACATAACTCCAAAGTGATTAGTATACATCACAAAATACATACAGGTCATATGTTAGCTTAGTTAAAAACAGAAATGTTAACATAATATAAAATACAATTATTTTAAACACAAGATAGATCATTCATTCATTCACCCTGGTGTCTTTAGACTGCTTAAAGGCCTCCGGCGCGGTCTAATTGAAACAACCGGGACCGACTGCTTAACGTGTCTTCCGAAGCATCAATCGATTAGAATCACTCACTCATATATGCTGGAAGTATGTAAAAAAACATAGAAATGGGATATTAAATTACAGTTTATATACCTTTTCAGGAGCACCCTTGACGAAATAAACCATTTGTGGTTGTCCAAGAACTCTAGCGATAACTCCCATCGACTGTTGAGACGACGAGAAATGGAATCGCCGCAAGAGGCCAATCTAAAATGAAACAAACATTAATTTGAGCATCTAATCACTCGGTTTATTAATGGTTTTCCAAGCTGAAATGGTTAGCCATAATTTCATTTGTCTATAATTTTGCACATAACATATTTATAACCAGGAACATAACACTTTTCAATCTCGCGATTTTCACAGTTAAGTTTCCAAATTAGTCATACAGGATAACCAATAAGTGTATAAATCAGGAAAAGTATTTTTCTAGGGATATACCATAATAAAAATAATTATATTAATTTACCTCATAAGGTACTTCCATAGTGAAAGGATCATAGTTATCGGTATTGGGAACATCTCCTTGTGCATTCTGCGGCTTCACAATAGCGGGTGTCAGTGTGTCATAGCGAGTATTCTCTGGTCCGGGCTCCTCAAGTACCTGGCAAAATATAAGTGACCTTATTGGTAAAGAAATATGACCCACAAAAAGTTGCTTATCGTCTTTTAACTAAAGGTAGACGTTAGACATGGTCTGACGATTGAAAACAAACATAACGACCATTTAACAAGCCCTCCGAAACAAATAAATGCCTTGTAAATCAGATTATATAATAAAATCATTGTAAACGAATACGTTTTTAAGGTAAACGAACACTTTTTATACATTTACTAGCTGTACCCCGCGGTTTCACCCACAGCGCACCCGTTCCCGTAGAAAATACGGGATAAATAGTATCCTATATCCGTCTCCTGGTTCTAAGCTGCCTCCCCACCAATTTTCAGCTAAATCGGTTCAGCCGTTCTCGAGTTATAAATAGTGTAACTAACACGACTTTCTTTTATATATATAGATATAAAGTTTGTTTTGAGATGAGAACTGAGTTGAGAAATACAGAGCAATTACTGAGCAATTATGTGATAACAAGTCGGCGGTTGATGGTCAATAAGATGTTTGTTACCGATTTCCTGAACGTGGATTTACCATAAAATCGAATAAATATTGATTTTGCTGTTATTTGGTAGTGTATTCGCTACAATTTGTGCCATATAGTTATAGATAATGTAAATCGCAAACCTACTCTATTGAACTGTTATCTTAGTGTTATAAAACTAGTCTTGACATTGCTACGTAAGATTTTGATAAATCGCCAACAGAGGCGGAATTTATCAAACACGTTAACGGCCTATTCTCCGCGGTCCTTATCTCTATCTCTATCATTCAAGACATATCAAAAAAGATATTATAATCGAGTTGATCTTGTGTCGCACGATTCAAAGTACCAATAAAATTTATTGATTCGCCCTAGTCAGCGACATTCGATGAATAACAGCAATAACCGTTGTAATTATATGACAAAACATTAATTTAGTATAAAGTAAATAAAATATAAAACGGCCTTTTGATTATATACTTTTTTCTATTTATACTTTATGTCGACGATGGAGTTTCTTCCACAATAGCAACAATAACAAATAATAATACAAACAACAACATATACTCCGCAGTTCAATAATAATTGGTAACTAACACTCATTATTATGTCAGGTTAGTAGAATACATATAATAGGTGATTGATATTAAACTAAACACAGACAATTCTTATCTTGTGGTGTTTACTTTACGTTATTCTACGTCACTATAACAAGCGATAGTAACATATAAAGAGAAGGAAATACGAATTTGAAGATAGTGCACTATGCCAATTCAATATTGGAGCAATGACAAGGGCAAGGGCACTAACAGTTGCATTGTTCTTATTCTTAATTGAATCCTAAAGAACTACGCTTTTAAGTCTTCACAGTAGTAAGTTCCAGTAAATTGGTTACCAGCCTTGGTGTCGGAGTTTTTGGATCACCCCAATATCTCCAATATTTCCGAGTTACTTGCTACTTTACAGAGTAAAAGACTGCGTTTCCATATAGCAGAGTGGAGTTCAATTGACTAATCACAGCGCATTATAATTTTATTGTCAGTCTCTTCGTAATGCATTGCAATTGACCAATTGAGTTCAGGTCCGATCAGTTGCTACGGCGACGCACCAACTGCTTACGAGATGTGAGCTGTTTTTAGGCCTTATGCATAAAAGTTTATTAACAGCATTCGAGCTATCAAATGGTTTGTCCCTTTCTGACATACGATATTTTCCGAAGAGGAAAAGAAACTCTTTAAGAGTGTTTACGTCATAGTGCGTTTATGAAGAATAGGAATAGTGTATAGCGGGCGGCACTGACCCACTGCGTGAAGTGGAACATCTTGAGGTCGAGCGGGTCGCCCTGCAGCTGGCCCTGGATGCTGGTGAGCTCGTGGCAGGCCGCCAGCGCCTGCAGCAGCGGCGAGGCGGGCGCCAGGCGCGCCACGTCGCACACGCGCTCGCCGAAGTTATAGAGCGTTTATAAAGAATAGGAATAGTGTATAGCGGGCGGCACTGACCCACTGCGTGAAGTGGAACATCTTGAGGTCGAGCGGGTCGCCCTGCAGCTGGCCCTGGATGCTGGTGAGCTCGTGGCAGGCCGCCAGCGCCTGCAGCAGCGGCGAGGCGGGCGCCAGGCGCGCCACGTCGCACACGCGCTCGCCGAAGTTATAGAGCGTTTATAAAGAATAGGAATAGTGTATAGCGGGCGGCACTGACCCACTGCGTGAAGTGGAACATCTTGAGGTCGAGCGGGTCGCCCTGCAGCTGGCCCTGGATGCTGGTGAGCTCGTGGCAGGCCGCCAGCGCCTGCAGCAGCGGCGAGGCGGGCGCCAGGCGCGCCACGTCGCACACGCGCTCGCCGAAGTTATAGAGCGTTTATAAAGAATAGGAATAGTGTATAGCGGGCGGCACTGACCCACTGCGTGAAGTGGAACATCTTGAGGTCGAGCGGGTCGCCCTGCAGCTGGCCCTGGATGCTGGTGAGCTCGTGGCAGGCCGCCAGCGCCTGCAGCAGCGGCGAGGCGGGCGCCAGGCGCGCCACGTCGCACACGCGCTCGCCGAAGTTATAGAGCGTTTATAAAGAATAGGAATAGTGTATAGCGGGCGGCACTGACCCACTGCGTGAAGTGGAACATCTTGAGGTCGAGCGGGTCGCCCTGCAGCTGGCCCTGGATGCTGGTGAGCTCGTGGCAGGCCGCCAGCGCCTGCAGCAGCGGCGAGGCGGGCGCCAGGCGCGCCACGTCGCACACGCGCTCGCCGAAGTTATAGAGCGTTTATAAAGAATAGGAATAGTGTATAGCGGGCGGCACTGACCCACTGCGTGAAGTGGAACATCTTGAGGTCGAGCGGGTCGCCCTGCAGCTGGCCCTGGATGCTGGTGAGCTCGTGGCAGGCCGCCAGCGCCTGCAGCAGCGGCGAGGCGGGCGCCAGGCGCGCCACGTCGCACACGCGCTCGCCGAAGTTATAGAGCGTTTATAAAGAATAGGAATAGTGTATAGCGGGCGGCACTGACCCACTGCGTGAAGTGGAACATCTTGAGGTCGAGCGGGTCGCCCTGCAGCTGGCCCTGGATGCTGGTGAGCTCGTGGCAGGCCGCCAGCGCCTGCAGCAGCGGCGAGGCGGGCGCCAGGCGCGCCACGTCGCACACGCGCTCGCCGAAGTTATAGAGCGTTTATAAAGAATAGGAATAGTGTATAGCGGGCGGCACTGACCCACTGCGTGAAGTGGAACATCTTGAGGTCGAGCGGGTCGCCCTGCAGCTGGCCCTGGATGCTGGTGAGCTCGTGGCAGGCCGCCAGCGCCTGCAGCAGCGGCGAGGCGGGCGCCAGGCGCGCCACGTCGCACACGCGCTCGCCGAAGCGCGCGCCCGCCGCCGGGATGACGCCGAACAGGTCCAGCCCGTCCTCCGTCAGCGTGCCTGTCTGCACACACCCGCCACCCGCGCCGCGTTACTGGTTACTCCTGTCCGCCCAATGGCTCCGGAGTTACACCTTCGCCCGTCTAACGCTCTAGCCATTTGAACCCATATGAAAGCCACTAGGTCTCTCACTGAAACTTTAACTATAGAGGGCCCTAAAAGTAGACCCGAACCTGAAGAACATAGCGTAGTTCTTATCCAGATTACAGATTAGTCCCCGCCCGGCAGTCGAACGCACAAAACGGGTTTGATTAATGTTTATATCACACGTTAACACATTCACTGCCACTATGATTTTCTTAATTCCTTCTGAGGTGCCACCAATATTATTATGGACTCGCCAGGCGAGTCGCCGGCACTGCATAATAATTTAAATGGACTCGCTAGGCACTCGCCTAGCATCATTAAGTTTACCTATCTGTATATTATGCCAGTGAACTCTCACTGGCATAATATATAGGTAAACTTAATGATTTGTTATTATTGTGGCCGTCGCAGTCTCTACAACGTTTATATTGCTATCAAAAATAGTTTGACAAGTGTTTAGTGTATTTCCACGTATAAAAATGGCTGAAACCCATCAAATAAAAAAAGAGGTAAGTATTTTACGTAATTTATGCAGGGATTGTAAATCTCTGGATAAAATTCTATTTTAGAGTTTAAATTTGGTATTTTTATACTTAAGTATATGAATTTAAGTTGTAGATCGTTACATTTCCTACAACTTTGATTGACAATTACATTTCCTACAACTTTGATCCTACAACTTCTATTGATTTTTTCAGTATTGAAAGAAAAAGTTGAGAACCTGCGTCAGTGAACTCGCCAGGCGAGTCGCCGGCACATGAACGAAATTTAATTCGACTCGCCAGGCGAGTCGTCGGCACTGAATGTGTTAACTGTGGTTTATAAGAGCCTCTTGACCTAAGTTTATTATGAACTAGAGACCTTTTTCAAGTTCGAGTCCAAATATTCACGTATGGTTAAACAATTATGTGCATTATTGTGAAGGGAGACAAGTCATAACATACGGATAGCATAGATCATGTCCGATACAAAAAGGTAGTTAAATAAACACTTATGAAAACCACAAAAATACCTTATCAAAGCACATGACTTGGAGTTTCCCACAAACAACGATTCTTGGTGGCGATAAGCAGAATATTTTCTTGAGGCGCAATCGTTTCTGACTGTACACAATACCAGCAGTCATCGCGGCAGGTAAAGCAGGAGGCACTACTATAGTTATAATGTCCAAAGTCCGGAGAATTATTGTGGTTGTGGCACTCTAAAATAAAGAGTCCAAATTGAGAATTTATCAGATATTTCATACGGGAAAGAGTATTAAAAGGACGATCAAGAATTTTATTGGGGACATATTGTTGATAGCACTATTTAAGAGTACCAAAATAACGTATTTAATCATTGAACTCATAGTTTGTCTCACATAATAATTAAGCAGTTACTATCAATTGAGCTTCTGTGACTCACCCCTCTATCTATATACAGCCAAATTGAATATCCCATCCCGATGCCGGCAATTAAGAACATGAACGCGAGGAATTTAACAGCGTCAGTATAGAACTTGAAGCTTGCCGATGTCGGGTACAATATGCTTTTAATAAGCTCGCCTTTTGAAGTACTGAATCCAGTGCGTACTACTTTCGCCAAAACCTAAAATAAAAAGCATTTAGTTTAGTACTTACAGAACAAATAAAAGATGGAGTGATAAGTTTAAAGCGATGGAAAAATTTATTAAGTAAGTTGATGTTTAATAAACAATAAAAATTGTATTTGTTCGTACCTGATTATTGCCATAAAACCTTGTTTGAATAACATGAGTTCCGGCAAACAAAGTGTGTCTCTTATGTTCCTCAGTGGAGTATAGTTCAGCCGATGGACTGGGAGGGCCTTTCATTACGGGGACACTTTCACCTTGAAAATAAGATTAATATGTAAGGTCAACTATAAATGGAACGGGTCTTTATCTTGTTCAAAATAATAAGTATTCCCAAAAAACGTACCGGTCATTTTGAGCGTTTTCACCACTCGGGGTCATGGGAATACTGGCTGACAGTGTTCCTGTATCCGCGAGTGTCGTTATATTTTGGACGCGATATAGACCCGTTTTGTTTATTTATAATGACATCATGTGAGATTAAATAAAAAAGCGGCCAAGTGCGAGTCGGACTCGCCCATGAAGGGTTCCGTAGCAGCGAGTAACATAATAAAGAAGTTGTTTACGATTTATGTCGTAAAAAAAAAACTACTAACTAGACCTCGTTCAAACCAATTTTCGGTGTTAGATTACATTGTTATGTACATCATATATTTTTTTTAGTTTTATCATTCTCTTATTTTAGAAGTTACAGGGGGGGGGGGACACACATTTTACCACTTTGGAAGAGTCTCTCGCGCAAACTATTCAGTTTAGAAAAAAATGATATTAGAAACCTCAATACCATTTTTGAAGACCTATCCATAGATACCCCACACGTATGGGTTTGATGAAAAAAAAAATTTTTTTTTCATTTCTAAGTATGGGAGACCCCCCTAAAATTTTATTTTTTTTCTATTTTAGTGTGAAAATATTAATGCGGTTCACAGAATACATCTACACACTAAGTTTCAACAACATAGCTCTTATAGTTTCGGAGAAAAAAGGCTGTGACATACGGACAGACGGACAGACAGACATGACGAATCTATAAGGGTTCCGTTTTTGCCATTTGGCTACGGAACCCTAAAAAGGTCAGCTGGTAACACTATGACGTACTTGTATTACATTATATTGTCTATGGTCTCGTATTGAATACTTAGTTTACTTCTTACTTTAAAAAAATCGAAACATCTAACCAACAGTCTGAATTAATCTTTTGGATTAATGAGAAGGAAGAGGAAAATGATATTTCTGCGTACTAAAGTTCTTGCAATAATATATTTTCAAGTAGTAGTATTGGAGGAGGTAATATCCTATTATCTCACAGTTTAATAGTTGCAATACTCTAATAATGATGATGACTTGAACTTGGGCCGAAACGTCAGATAAAAAATTAAAATATAAGCAAAGTGGATCCGTAAACGTAGTTTCAATTCAAAATGAGTAGTATTCGCTTAAACTTTAGTAACCGACATGAAGACCTACCAAACTAAAAGATTTTATGCGGTGATAAAGAGATTTTGATAAGTTCAATGTCATATCAATTGTTCAAAACGACACTAACCGGTAAGCATGCTCTCATTAACAATACAGGTCCCCGTGAGCAGCATCGCGTCGCACGGCATGACGCAGCCGTGCGGCGGCAGCACCAGCACGTCGCCCGGCACGAGGCGGCTGGCGCTCACCACGCACTGCTCGCGGCCCGCGCGCGTGGGCCGCAGCACC
Organism: Cyclophora albipunctata; assembly: GCA_963082685.1. Taxonomy (NCBI): domain Eukaryota; kingdom Metazoa; phylum Arthropoda; class Insecta; order Lepidoptera; family Geometridae; genus Cyclophora; species Cyclophora albipunctata. The sequence continues at coordinate 5,518,491 of OY720116.1, read as the reverse complement.
GTCACCATCGCCGTCGACGTCGACCCGGCCATCTTGTGGAGGTTCTTGCTCATCTGTGTGGAAGTGGTTAGGTGTTAGTTTAGGTTTGGATAAAGATAAATTGATATAATAATTGGGACAGTAAAGTAGAATGGGCAGGAACATTGCTAGTATTTTCTTTTGTCTAGAGTTTTATAGATCGACAAATATGCTGGCCGTTTTAAGTCATCTTGATAGTTAAGAATTTGAGATAGATTGTTATATAGGTTACACATTAATGAAATTTGAACTAACCTTCTTGGTCTGATACAATGCCACAATACACGATCCAGTTGACAGAATAAGTACACATGTTGCATACTGATAATATTCATCCAGTGACCATAATATGATAGAGAATACTTGGAACACGTAGAATGGATTAAAAACTTCTTGGACAAACAGGGTCCAGTAGCTCTTGACAGATACTTCCACGGAGTTCTTATCATATAGTTTGATCCTAAAAATGATAATTAAATAGAATCAAGTACATTTATATTAATATCAATTTCGAGCACTGATCTAGAATTAGAAACATATCTACGTATTAAGATTATTCAAAGATGAGGAAGACTTACATTTCATTTTGCTGTCTCTTGTTAAGTCCGGAAGTGCTGTCCATCAACAAACTGATAGGGATCTTCTTGTTGATAGAGAGCACATGAATGAAGACTCCTTGTTCTGTGTTCCACACATGTCGGCTGTGCTGGTAAAAGAAATACCGGAGCTTGTTGTCCACATGGCTGGACAGGTTGAGCTCCATTTCATATATCTTTTGAATTTCAAATGAACTTTTCCTGTCCGTAACTAAAGAAAAACAAATGTTTATTGAAAAAGTTATGAAGAGATTGAGTAAGTTAAGAAAGTTATTTAAGAATAGCACTGGAACTTTCTGGAAAATATAAAACTCACCTCCGACATACTTAGCCCTTATCAAACCCACATTTACGTATTTGAATCGATTGTAGATTGGATAATATGATAGAGCAAAGTAAGGAAGACCACCAAATAATATACATATTAAATGAAACAGAAATGCTCGTAGCTTTGAGTAATTGTAGCCATAAACATAAATGAATGTTTCGCTTGGGTTGTTGTCCAATGTTTGCCACTTACTCTCACCAATAACTTCATAGCCTGTAACAATTTGATTTACATTATTAAGGGTAAACAAACATATACTAGTTAAAATTTTGTAAACATTAGTTGGGTTTTACAACAATGATTAATAGACAATAATCATCAGTGTCAAATAACAATATGTTCAATTGTCAATTTAGTATCATCGAGGTACTTAAAATTCATAAGAGATGAGACTGGAAGTCTTATTGATATAAATCAGTCATAGCATGATTTATCTCATGAATCAGTTTGCACTTTTCAAGCCCTTAATACTGAAGATACCGATGACGTAAATACACAATATGACACAATAGTAAAGGAAATAAAAAATACTAGTAAAAGAATAAAATCAGAAAAGATAAATACACCTAAATTATCTACAAAGTCCATTCAATATATATAAAAAAGACTACAATATGAAATGGCACAGAAACGACAAGAATATAAAGCGAAGTATTCGCTTTGACTTGAGAAGATTAAATTGTGATTTGGTGAAAGCAGCTATCGAAAGGATCACATCTCTCCGGATAGCGAAACAGGGCATCACACAAGGAAAGATATATGGATCAACAGTTTGCAAGATGAAACAGGAACAAAGCGCTAGAGTAGAAGTGAAGTTATAGACATTTTACGAAACCCTTTACAGCGATAGTGACAAGACTGATTTTAACTTCCAATATACCAGACCAGAATCCATACCTCGCATAACGGGCCAGGAAGTGCACGACGCCTTAAAGACCATGAAATATGGTAAAAATCTCGATGAAGATGGAATCACAACAGAAGAACTAAGTATTGGCTCTCAAACTCTCATACCACCTCTCACAAACTTGTTTAACTCCATTATCTTCTTATTCTAACATCGTCCTGTTGTACAAAAAAGGCGATACTTCCAATATAAATAATTATAGACCAATTAGTTTAGTATCACATACATATAAAATCATTATTAAAATCATACAAAACCGAATAGCTTCAGCACTCGACTCACAACAACCACCAGAACAAGCCGGATTTCGCCCTCATTTTTCTACTACTGACCGCCTTCACACGCTCAATCAGATAATAGAAAATATATAGAGGTAAAACGTCCACTATACTTACATAGCTTTCGTAGATTTTAAGAAGGCATTCGACTTCATAAAGCATTTAGTTATCTTTACTGCACTACACAACCAAAACATTGAAAAAGCGTACATAGATGTCTTAGAATTAATTTACAATAATAGCACTGCAAATATTAAACTACACACTTCCGGTCCTAATTACAAAATTTTCAGAGTATTAAAGCAAGGTGACCCACTCTCTCCTAAATTATTCACCAGTACTCTTGAAGAGATATTTAAATCTTCGGCAGCATCATGAGCAACAAAGGGTATAAACATTGGTGGCAAACTCCTATCGAATCTGAGGTTTTCAGATGACATTTTCCTTTTTGCCCACTCAGCAGCCGAACTGGAACTCAATGTTCCAAGATCTGAGCAGGGCAAACCTTGAAGCGGGTCTTCAACAGCACAAAACGTAGGATCCAGGTTGATGGGAAAGTAGTAAGCTATATCAATAAGTTTTACTTGGGCCAGTTTGTCTTTCAGCAATAGGCAAGATGCAGAAATAGCTCGTTGAATAGACAAGGCATGGAAAAGCTATACTAGTGCATGAAAATGCTAATGAAGGGGGATTTACCAAGCTCTCGGAAGCGGAAACATCTTGCCCATCCTAACCTACGGTGCGCAAACATGGTCACTTACCAAAGCACAGAAGACCCGACTCGAGGTTTGCAAAAGAGTAATGGAACATAGCATTCTCGGTATTAAGAGAGTAGACCGACTCAATTAATATTTTTTTAAAAAAAGGTATGCACACATTTTACATAATATAGTTATCACCAGATACATTTAGAATAAACACATAAGTAGGTATTTGAATAAGTAAGTAGAATATACTTTATTTAATTAAAGTATACCTAATAATGTGTTATTGTTGTTAGTTGTTAGTATGGTTAGTAAATTAGTACAAAATATAATTAAAGCGTATAATGTCCCACTGCTGGGAAAAGGCGTCTCATCTCATTGAAGATATTAGTACAGTGAGGAGGATTAGGCATTATCACCACACTCGCCATATGCGGGTTAGTGATGAACAAATTCGAGCTCAAACTTGAGCCATGTTTGAAAAGTAGGGAACATGTTTTTGCTCAACCTTGGAATTGAACCTGGAACCTCATATTGACAGGCGAGTGCACATACCACTAGACCACCGAGGTGTTAGTAAAAAATATTTTTGTATAAAAATTCATTTCTCAAAATTATTTAGTCCTTACAACTTGACCGATTTGGTTAATTTTGGTATCTAAATATATATGAAACTGTTAAGTCAGTTTTTAAGGAAATACAAATACAGAAGACTTATCGCTATATAACATCCTCATAATTATAAAGAACTCAAAACTTACATGGAGTAACCTATTAATTGTAACTCTGAATGGATCAAGTGGTTTGTCAATGTGACACAATGTTGGACAACCACTTGAAGAGAGTTAGAATTCCAATGTTTAATTGATTGGTTTAGTTTTGGTCCTATGGAGTATATTACACACATATGGGCATTGAAAGTGGGAAATGAATTTATATAAAATTATCAGGGATAACAATGTTGTAGGAATAAATTTAAGTTACTTGTAGAAATTTAATTTTAAATGTAGCAATATCTGTTATTATAATTACAACACAGATAGATTATTATGCACTAACTTTCTTTGATGAGAATGGGTAATAGAAAATGGTATAATTGCTTACTTAATTACATATTTTTAGAATTGATTGTCATGCAGGTGATGATATTTAACAAGCAACATGACTATCATAATTAATATATTTAAAGCAAGCACAGCAAAGAAAATATACGCTAAAAATATGGTAACAACGAGAACATAGTGTCTCGAAATATGATACAAAATGTGACAAAATCAATGCTGGAATTACTGGAATAGGTCATTGATGTTTCTGTTGGTTATTGCTCGTAGTTACATTGCACATGTTTTTTACTTACATATTACAATTTTCTAAGAATTTAGATTTCATAGTTGAGTCACACTATTTAATCAAGTGGCAAGAAGTAAAAAGTGTACTTACTGCTGGTAATGATATTTTGTACGATCGGCATTCCCGTTTTTACTGACATAAACTTCTAACACAAAAAAATTAAGGCATATTATTTAGCTATGCGATTGAGAATAAAAGGCAAATGCTACCGCATCGCAACTTAAAGAAGTGTGATTTCTACAATCGAAACGAAACCGCACCGCACAAATCCGAAATCAGACAGACCAGACAGATTGGTGGAATGAAATGAACAAAATCACACTTTAGATTTAGATTGATTGAAATGAATGATTGAGATTGACAAGCAACAACCTTACAAATCCAACTGTCACTTGTACGGTGTACTTCGTAGTCAAGGAGGTAATATTGAGCCTTCGTTACACGAGTCGTATCGTTTTACTTTTCACCGGACTCAGAGTCAGAGACTGAAGCCTCGTTCTGAAAGAGACACTGATTCTCAGTCTACTACAAATAGCAAGACTGTCGATATTATAACTATAAGACTTGCATGAGAATATAATAAAACGGGAAATCTAAATACTCCGTCGCGTCGTATTGCGTGCTGCCCGCAAAGTTCTTTGATAAATAAATGTCACACTCCGTCGACCTAATATTCATACATAGGTACATAAAAAAGTTTTAACACAAATATTTTTAAATTCTAACTTTTTTCACAACTTTTTTGTATATTAAATACATACACGGAATATACGTCTGTCATTTGATTGATAGTCTAATACATGTCTAATATAATAATACTTTATTTCTATGACAAAAATAATAATCTATCCATAGACAAAAAGATAAAAACCATAGATAGAACGGATGTGACTTTTATATTGATTATGGCGCGAAGTTGACAGATTTTCTCGATTTTCCACATCGTCCGTCCCTCTTCCCTCGAACCTGTTTTCTCCCTCTCCACTTGGAATGACATGTCAGGTCAGCACAGCAACATTGCGTGGGCTCGGACAATCGTACAATATTATAACAACAAAGTAAAGGAAGAAGTTTTAATGAAAATATGGCTCACCAGGGTAGTTTATCAGATAATAAATTTGGGTATTTAGAAATAGGTGAAGTGAATTTTTCGTGGCCTGGAGAAAATGGAAGTTTTCATGATTTTGGATCCGTTAATTACACACTACCTTCCGGTAAGCTAATAAACAATGTATATTTATAGTAACCCTGTGAAGCTTCTTGTTGTACCACGGTATAAATTATTATTGATATTAATTTCAGGGCCATGGTACTGGCCTTGGTGTCCTCTGTGGAGAGTTCCTCAACATCCATTATTTCAGGTAGGTATTTTCTTATTAGTTAATTAGGTGTGAATTATTTATTATATTATGTTAATTTTTTTATACAAACTATTATTGTTATTACATTTTGCAGCTATCTAATCTACTGTTCGTCGCATCATATTGCGCTCCCAGCACCAAAAAAGGCCAGCTATGGATGCATTCAATTTTAATATTTGGTAAATATGAAAACATTTAACAATGATAGTATCGCTGAATATTTTAATCTGAAGCAGGAATTGAAGTCTAAAAAGTATCCTTCCTCTGTGCCATTCTAGTCTAGACTATAATCTAGACAAGAGTTGCCAATATTTGACAAAATAAGTTAATTTCCATAATTTTAAATTGATTAGTTTCAATTTATTGGGGGATGGCACAAAGGCTGCAACGTAAAACTTTTTAACCAACTTCAAAAAAGGAGGAGGTTTCTCAATTCGAACGTTATACTAGGGGGGCTGGTTGCGCACTTGTTATATTACTAGTCCATACAAATATAGAAAGCTGTGAGTATAGTTTGTTTAAACGGTCTTATTTCATTAACTACCTTCATTTTTCATTATACCTGTCCGATTCTAAAAAATATTTTGTACTAGCAGCGCCCCGCTGTTTCACCCGCATTGTACCCGTCCCCGCAGGAATTTCGCGATAAAAAGTAGCCTATGTCCTTTCTCAGGCTCTGGACTAACTGTGTACCAAATTTCATTCAAATAGGTTCAGTAGTTTTGGCGTGAAAGCGTAACAGACAGACAGACAGACAGAGTTACTTTCGCATTTATAATATTAATATAAAAAATATAAATAATATAAATAATATAATATATATAATAATATATAATATATAATAATATAATATATAAATATATAATATAAAAAATAAAAAATATAAAAAATATATAAAATATATAAATATATAAATATATATATATATAGTTAGGAAGTTAGGAAGTTAGGATTAGGATTAGGATTAGGATTAGGATTGGATCATTAAATACTTATTATTGTTAGGTACCACTGCACTGCTTGTATAATAAATACAATAATAATATTGTTACAAGCCTTCATGCTTTACTCTATCTGGGCATGGCACGTGATCTGCGCACCGGATGCCTTCTCATGGAACTTCGGCTTCGTGTTCCTGAACCTTGGTCAAGTGGTGTACTTAGTATACCAGATGAGACCAGTCAAGTTCGACCCGGAGTTAGAAGAGGTTTATCATACCCTGTTTGAACCTTTTAAGGTGAGTTTTAGATAATAAGAGGTCAATGTAAATAATGATTTAAACCATGTGCCTACACAGTAAAGTATAAGATGGCATGTAAATTTGTAGTTTAGTGGCCAACACTGGTGTTTTTAGAGGCTCGAGACCTCCGACATGGTTTAACGATTGAAACAATCTGGTGCCCTGCAAAGCACGGTGGCCGAAGAAAGTGCCTGTTACTTCTCACTGCCAAGGCAAAGGCTTTTCATCTTCCACTAGTAGAGTTACGATGATTAGGCGTATCTATCTAAACACCACGCTTGCCTTGCCATCGCAGATTGGTGATTTCAAATACGAGCCATGGTTCAAAAGTTAAATTAAAAACATGCTAAGTAGGTACTCAAATTAGTACATCTGACTCCATACCTACTACGGGGACTGCAGTCAACCAGTCCGCAAAGGAAAAATACTTACTAATTGTATCAAATAATACATAAGAAAGAATCCTCACTGTACTGATATCTATCAGTTACGCTTATGCAATGAAGTCATTTGATACCCATCTACGTAGCACGTACTACTTAATGGGGGCTCTTTATTTTATACCTGCAAATAAAACATCTCGCAATATAAGGTATGGGCTTCATATCGATACTACGTCTCACATATAAATATCTTATACCTCATCTCGTCGATAGGGGCTTTACGCCTCCGATATAACATGTTACAAAGCACGATAGCTTTTATATGAATACTGTGGCTTAACGCGTCTTGAATACTTACGTTTAGTACTAGTATAGGTGGTGTATTTGGTACTTGATAACTTAAAAGACTGTAAAGTTAATAAAAATTATATTATACAGTTTAAATAATAATAGACTTCGACGTCTAACAGCAATTACTCGTTAATTAGCAACATATAACATATTCGTGTAAGTACATAGGTATATTATTAAGTCCTATTGCTAGGTAAAGGCCTTTCATTTCACTAAAGATATCAGTACAATGAAGAAGATTAGGCATTTTGCATACCCATATGCGTTTCTGTTTTATGTATCGTTTTCCTGTATATAATATTATTCCTGTATTGATATACTCGTAATATATCGAAAGAAAAACCATATTATTCCTTCGAAACGCACCACAGCATGCAATTGTCATAAACAGGTAACAGATAAAATTCACTTGCTGTCAGTTAAAAGTAAATAAAAATGACGAAATGTAACACAGAACAACGAATAAAATAAATCTACACACCCTGTGCACGCATTGTGTTTGTTCGCACATAAACACGCACGATGCATGCACGCCACATAATGTACACCTACCCACACATAGTTACCTACATTTGAGTAAACTATCAATGTATATTTCGCCAGAAAAGTTGGCACACTTTTGGCACGGTAATAAAATCTAACTTTTGGTTAACATTCACTTGCACTATGAAACATGAATATCAATAATACTTACAAGTTACAATATATTAGATAAGAAAGTACCTGAGTACTTAACTATCAACACCGCGCTACAATATACTCTTATATTTCACACATTCTGATACAGGTAGGTTAGGTATACCATTTCTTTCGACGTGTAATAATTCATCAAGCAATGTGTGTGTTTAATCTTCGAATAATGTGGTTTGTTTACGTTTTAGATTAGACAAATGTAAAGATATATATATATATATATACAGTAATACCCCGACTTACGCTACTTCGACTTACGCGAATTCGGAGTTACGCGATTTAATTTTCTCGTCTATTCGTTTTTTTTTTGTGTTTTTGTGCGTTGTGCGACGACCTGAGATATTTACTAAGTACTATGGCATCCAAACGAAGTAGAACCGACTCTTTTGCTTTAAACAAGAAGAGAAAAACATTATCTTTATATGCAAAATTGTACCCCGACTTACGCGAATTCGACTTACGCGGATAGCGCTCAGTCCCACCTATCGCGTAAGTCCGGGGTATTACTGTACTCGTATATGTAGATATACTGTACATTGAACAGAAACTTTACGCATATAACGTTAAAAACGCTGCCTGCATGATTATCTAAGTACCAGTCTCCCATTGAAAAAGGTGTCCCAATATATCACTTCTCACGATTCACGGGACACGTACACCTTACTATCTAAATCATAAGTCCAAACGCTCACACGCACAAGTTAGGATAACGAAAACAAATCGCCACGTCCGAAATGAAAAACTATGATACAACTTTTATATTCTATCTCTATAAAAAATGTAATAAAATAGATCACTGGTACAACGAACATCGACTAAATAAATTTACTTTCAGTTTTAGGATGCAGGCTTTTTTCAATTTGGATCTTATTAGAACCTATAGGTCGAAACTTACATATTTAGATAAGCTAAAAAATTTCCCCTTGCAACTTGACTAATAAGTAACTATATGATTTCTAAATTCCCTAGGATTTTTCTTTCATTTCTATATTTTCTTGTCTTCAACTTCCCACCAGGAACTTAATCAAAAGCACTAATATCTTAAATCAAAATGAACAACGTACTTACCTAAAATTGAGCCTAATTAGATTCATATAACGATACCTATCCTTCATTACTCAAAGAGCAAAGTGCCTGTAAGTAATTGGTAATGTCAGGGTGTAATGCTCGACGCACTTAACTTAATAGCCAACCATCTAACTATTAAAGTATGTCTATGTATGCATCTCATGTCGTACACTTATTATAAGTTAAAGTAACTTGTACCTACTTTCTTGGTTGGTAAGTATATTCTAAGTTACATAGAGTGGATAGTAACCAGCATATTGGTGGAAATGGAACACTTCCTATATTTATAATCCCGAGAGAACGTGCCTTTTACTAAACTTTGATATGTTTCGGGTTTATGCAACTGACTAGAGACTTCAGTTAGTAAATATGTATTCATAAGTTGCTCTGACTCTGTCGTGCTGTGAGTTTACGTGTGTTTATTTTGTTTGTAGAGTTATAGTTTTGTACTTTGATATTATTATGTACTTTGTACCTCAGTAACTCAATTATTTGTTTACAATCTCGTCTATTATATTCGCTATCTTACTAGCAATAGGAATAATTAGGTAAGTTGTACGAAATTATAAGCAAATAGTAAATTCATTTGTTAATACCTAATAATCTCGCGTAGTAAAGGAAATAGAGGCTTTAGGTACTTTTCGCTAGACACTTCAGAGAGTACTACCTAGGGGACCCATTTATTATTGTCCAGGTATCTCGGCTGCAGTTCAAACGCATGGTGTCCCCCGACTTTGCTCACGTGATGTCACTACACGCGGGTGAAGCGTACGCGATGCAGAACCTTACCAAAACTGATCGACTGGGTTTACTGCTTTCTGGAAAGGTAAGGTGCCAACAACATACATACATAAACATACATACATATTTTTAAATTACATAAAGCCTCAAGGGCGTCGCCAAAGGGACATTGTAAGGCGTTGCCCGTCTTTCAGATTTTTATATTCTAAATAAGTGGTATGTAATTTTTTATTCTGGACAAGCAGTTAGAAGAAGAAGTAATCAGTACTCTTGAACTTACCTACAGAGAGATGGAAAGAACTCTATCACCAAGAACTTAGCTACTTTAGTTTAGAAAGAGAATTTATGTAAAATTCATGGTCCAATCAACATAGACGATCGGCAAACGACGTAGTTGCCTAGCTATAGAACATTTCATGCAGTCAGTAGTCATATGCATTTAGATAGGTAAATACATACAAGACGAACGAGAACACTGAACACATGGTAATAATTCATGATTATATTACTGCAATGTATTGTACTTGTAGCTCAAATACATCTCGCATAATTATAAATGTTTCTGTATTACTTTGAATCTCCAATCTTATTATATTCGATTAATAACTATTAACAATGTTAAAAGCCTTGCTATCTTTCGTAATTGCTATGGAATTATGACTTCTTAATATTTCATTAGTGTACCGGAGTCACTAACATCATTAGTGGAAAAGTTGAGAAAAATATCTGAGGGTTCGAGACTTCGAGGTAAACAAGGAACCATGATATTATCGAAGAACATTGTACTTATGTACCTACTTAATACGATTGCGGTTATCTTAGCGAATGATCTAATAACGCCCTATCTATTTTTACAATCAACATTTAAGTAAAATTTTGTAGTTAATCGTGGGACATAAATTAACTCTGAAAATTCGAAAATATATATAAATATATGTTGGTCAGTACGTTAAAATTTAAGCGAGCCTGAATATTCCAAAACCTCCCAACATTCCACTTCCTATGTAAACATTTTCCGGGATCGCTTTAAAATACTCCTTTTAAAATATCAGACTCTACATTCTACTCAGGAAATACATATATCTTCTAAAACTAAGTACCAAGTATCCGTCATACAAAATATGTAAATTTTAAGTTTATATTCGTGTCACAGGGGTGGAATTTAAAACAATTTTTGTACCCGCACGTGCCAATGTTTGGAATGAATACCTTGGTAGCGGTAGAGCCGATATAATAGCCTGGACGTGCCTAATATACTATACATAGAGACTGTTCGCATGTTTTGCTGACGAGGATATCCACGTAATCTATGACGTGCTATCGTTAAAATTCCCAAGATTTTGGTGGTTTTACTGTATGTATTTACGCAGAGTAGGTATTTTGTTTTGATGTTCGTACAGCATATTACCTACTAGATTGAAGAGGAATAGCCTTTTCACAAGATGAAAATTGGACATGTATGTACAATTATAAGGTTTATACCACTTTGTATCAAATGAGGATAATTGATGTCCCGGTGTCGTTCTATATTATGTACAATCCGGTAGCATCTAGCGACATCGCATTAGGCCCGCATCAGCCGGTTAATCCGGGCTCCGTATTTACCGACCGGGTTGACTTACCCAATATACCCGTGGTATCCTATCGGGTTCCTAAAATCATAATCAATCACCAGTCCAACGGGACTCGACCTCAATCAATCTTTACGCGATACTACACTAAAATCATATACAGGGTTCATTATTGTATTAAGTTCAAGTTTAATGCAGGTAATTCTGTTGCTAAGCTTTTTTCGGTTAAGACAGGGTGCCGATGTTTGGAAAAGACCTTTGAGACCAAATAACAATAATGATTGGGTCACCAAAATATACGATACGCTTGATAATGTGTAGGTAAATGTGCGGAAAATATTAGTTACAAGTAATACTTTCACAAACGCAAGTAATAAAGTCTATGCGGAAAAATGTAATTTTCATCAGCAACTAATGACGTCAAAGGGAATTTAATTAAAACTCCGGCTAATACCACCGAGAGATAATATAAAATGAAAACAAGGATGAAATGCGATACAGTCGCTATCATCATGCAGATAATATTGTTAGGAAAATCTACCGGAAAATATCCATGTTTAATAAAGTTTTCAGATACTAGAGTTACCTATCTATACGCTATCTTTGTAAACATTGTTATACGCAACAACGCTTTATAATAAAACTGTCAAATCTAATGGATTGATGTTGTGGAATCTACGGAACCACTTATAGGACTTTGAATAAGTTAGGGTGTTTTTATATCTAGTGTTCCTTAAGGTAGATTTCCGGTGAGAACTCCTAAGCGATCGCGATCACTCAAATGACACCTTTTATAAAGTTTCCGTGGCGTGAGCTCACTTACGGTAACTTGAGAATTGATTTTATCAGAGGATAGAAGTTTGTAATCTGGTTTTTCTCCGGGTTTTGATGGAAAATTGAGCATTTGTGGATAACGTTATTTTCAATTCTATAATCGTTTGTTAGGAGACAATACTACCTAGTTTCAGTTATCTTATGTCTTTATTAAATCAGACTCTATGACTCACCTTAATTTTGCTTTATAATTTGCTTTTAATATTCTGGGTTCTTTATAATAACGTTCACATTTATTATTTCTCACATTTATAGAGTTTGGAACTTTCATTGTATGCTGTTCATTTATAGCCAAATAACTTCGATAATTTATTAATTATCATGCTGAACGATATATTTTCTTCACAATAGGTAAACGTAATGAGTGGCCATCAGTTCCTGCATCCAATACTGCCGTGTGAGTTCTTGGACTCGCCGGAGTTTGAATCGAGCAGAGCAACCATCGACGAAAAGTTCAAGGTAAACTATATTAGTACAAAAAATATTTAAGTAACAATGGTATATTACTGTTTAATATAATATTAGGAATTAAAGTTTTAGTAGCACAATAAGGTATACCTAAACTTTGAAACAGTGAGCACATGAAATTGTTAAGCTTTGTCTCATGATACAATTTGAAGACTATGTCACATGTTTGTATTTATAATAAAAGTTTGAACTTGAATATGATAAGGTTCTAAGCAGCGTTGTACCGTGGTTGTACCTAATTTACTTAGGGACTTATTATGCAGATAGTAAAAAAATTAACAATTTATAATCCCTCAGAACGTTAGGTTTAACACTCAATAAAAAGGGGTCAACGCTTAAAGCCTTTTTACGACACAATGAAATAAGCTCAACAGAAGACTGTTAAACGGAAAAGCACTAATTCCGGACGTTAATTTAAAGCAAAAATGGCGACCGGAAAAGCAGTCACCTTGTTAAATAAGGCAATGGGGCTAACTATCACGGATGGGTAGCGAGACGCGCTCATTACTCATGGCTAGGAACGTACCTTTAGTGAACCCACTAACCTATTTAAATAAATGGTACAATACGGTTACGCAAAGGTCTCGATAACGAGATTTAATAGCTCGCGCTAGATTATATCGCAAGTACTCGCCTTGAACGCAGCTCGCTATCGGTGTAATACATCTAGCGGATTAGTTTATATTCAATCGTACTGACCTGGACTCTACAATGAGACTGGTGTTATTGGCTTTTATGCAATGCTGGTATATCGGTTTGTTATATAGCAGTGGGTGGATGCTTAGCTTAGTTATTAGTAAAATCACTGCTCGTTTCAAACAAGAATAAACATTAAAAAAGATACCCCAGACACGAAAACCGGTTATAAAATCGGTTCATTGGTTGAGAAGCTATTATTGAGTTAGCTACGATGTGACATAAAGACTCACATACATGACAAATTATAACACTCTATATACTCTGGATAAAACTCTAGGGAAGTTTTATGTCCAAATTTTATCAATTCAAATAAAATAAAAACGACTGGCTTTCCCGTTAGCAATTAAAATGAAACAAATTTTCGCACAATACGAGTTAACTAGTCACAGGATTCCCGTCGCCACTGCCAGAAAGCATATTTGCCAACTTTACTTAAACAGATGAAATAGTGTTTTCGTAGTTTACAAAAGTATCAAAACGTAATGCCGCGATCAGTCGAGACGGTCGTCCATCACGCTCTTTGGCATCACCTACCCCATTCCGTTGACCTAATTGTTGCCTGATTTCGCTGAGTAACAACCCAAGTGCCTATAAATGCAAGAACTGGGTTAAATATCGATAGACACTAAACAGTTTCACTAAAACGTACGGAACTCACTTAAATTGCTTCTTTTCAGTCAATCTTGGTAAGTGAATTTTACTTAGTTTGCTATTGTTGAACTGCAAGCGATAGGTGCACGGTTGTTTACTACCAACTTAACGTTGAAGTTTTAACTAAGTTCCGATCTCGTGACTCATTTAATTTGTTAGAACAACTGTTACTGAAAATGTAATAAGTTTGTCTTTGTTTTAATCTATTACTAGATACATACTACGAGTAGGTGCTAATGTAATTACATTCATTTTTGGTATTCAGGTGCATTCATCGTTGGAACTATTTTTAAAGATACCTACTAATGTTATGTACAGTTATGAGAGTGTATAAAGACAGGCAATATTAGGAACTTTGATAAACTCATTTTACCTACATTAGTAGCCAATAGTAACTATGGGTATCGGGTAAAGAGTTACAATTCATGCTCAATTTTGGACCCCGATTTTGATCGGTGGTTCCGATAACATTCTATATGAGGCTATTTGCATTTACTCCAATTCCAATGAATTGTCGACGTTGGCCAACAAATTCTGACACTCGATTAAAATCCGGATCCGACAGCACACAATTGCTGACCCTTACGCTGACAGCTGAAGCTCTGACTTTCTTCTAATATGGTTTTAATCCTAACAGGTATCAATAGTAGCGGCTTCATCATGCCGCTACGTATATTGGCAACGCAGTTCCTTAGAGTATCTCTTCGTAAAGGAGCAATATCTAGCGTGTGTCGTTACCACACTCATAGCAAGAGATATAACTACTAAGTTATATGCTATGAACAATAAGATAGTGACCGAGAGAGGTTCCCATCTCGATATTAGGTTGCCGAGCATTTCGCACGCACTCGCTCGGAGTCCCAGAAGACTTCGCTCGGTGACTAAGTTGCCTCCGCCCACTACAGTACAGCCTGTGCCTCCAGAGAAACGACCGAGTACGTATTATCCTATTATGTTGTATTAAAATTGATCTTACTATTACCATATATGGATTTAGATTGTAATTTATTTCGTAATATTTTTTGCTTTTTTAGCATTAACTTTCGTATGAACTTCAGTTTTAATAGTTTCAAAGCATAATAAAATTAAAGACATTAATATATAAAAACAAAAACATGCTGCATAAAGTATCATAGTTGTAAATAACACATTTTAAAATACTTTACAATTCTTATTTGGTACTTTACGGAACCTTAGTAACCAACAGTCGCCACGAGAAATAACAATTATTCCAGCTGTAAATGACAAGTTACGACGTCGATAAATAAGGCGTTGCGTCACGGAGTTTATGTAGGTGTAATAACGTTATGAAATATAGAGGGCTCGATCTGTAAGACTGCCAGCTTGCTTTCCCCGTGGACTTCCGTCCGCGCGGCGCTAATAATTCTCACAACAACTGGCCGTGTCGACGCGACATAAACCGCATTTGCAATACATTTCGTTCTTACTTATAGTGTTTTAACATGGGATTTTCGTTTACGAATTGTTTCCGGTCTAGGAATTGTTTTAGTACAATGATCTTTATATGGAGTGACCAAAATTCGTACCAATTATTTGCGACTAAAAAGTGACTTGAACTTATAGGCTAACATCGCATGCACGTCAGTAAGTATCGTGGTGGTAGTATAATCTCGGTCTAAACGTCAAGCTATTTCTGGCCAAATCTGGTTGACCCATTTATGTGTGATTTATTAGTACTAGTAGGCTAGTAGTCCTCCTCTAATATTAGGAAAATCGTTTGCATATTAAGTAGGTATGCGCCGTGTTGGTGTCACAATCTAGCAAGACGAATTGTCCACTAAAAGAAAAATACCTGTAGGTTCACCACCTTATTGATTACACCTTATTGTTAAAGCCACCCTTCTAATAGATACTATTATCCTCCAGATCACTGGTCTCGCGAATCTGAGACACTCGTGCACCAGCGTCACCTCGGCTACCCAGCCGAGTGTGATGAAGAGTTGATGCCCCTCGCAGCGCACGAGGCGCCCGCCGCGTCCTCGGACGACCTGTCCGTGGCGGACAGCTGTCCCGACACCTCCTCCAAGTACCACAGCTGCGAGGCCGTCGAGACAGACGACGAACTCAGACATTAGATGTTGAAGTTTGAATAAATGAATATTCCGCTTGTATCACGTTTTATTTTACTGGTAGTTCTAGTTTATACTGTCAAAACCGTTAGCTTGATTTATTTCATTCGACCATACTATTGCTGCCAACTCTTATGTGACGAAGAGTTGATGCCAATTGCAGCGCACGAAGCACCGGCCGGGTCCTGGGATGACCCGTCCGCGGCGGACAGCTGTCCTGACATCTCCAATTACCTGTAAGGCTGTCGAGACGGACAACGAACTCTGAGATTAGTACAGACTTTAATAAATATATATGTTACGATAATTTTCAGCACTTTAGTACTATTCAGTTGTCACGGGTTTACGAATTATCAAAAATCTAATTTGATTTCAATCCAACGGCTTATAAAACAGATAATCTATGAGAACACATTAGGTAGGGAATGTACCATATTATTTTTAATACACATGGGAATCAGAAATAAAAAAAACGGAAAATAATACGCACACAATAATATTATTATTAAATTAGTATTTTCATTATTTTAACGAAGTGAAAATATTGCTTAAACCTACTAAAATACTTAGTTCAAGTAAATTAACGTAAGTATGTTAAATTTAACTTTAAAAAATTTAACCCACGTATCAGGCTCGTACGCGTCACGAAGATGACGTGATGCCAATTAAAGCGTATATAACTACAAAGGTGTGCCTTACAACATCGTTAGTGTATTGACGTTATTGAACCAAAACGAGCCATGAACAAGCTAAACGTAAGTATTATATAGAATGAACCAAGTAAGTGCAAGTTAACCTTTGTGTTTATTTAAAAGTTAATATAAATTAACGACAGCGGAAAGTTTTTAACCAAGTTTAAACAATAGCTTACTCGTTTATTTAAGTTTTTGCGAGTTCGTTTAGTATAAGTAGGTACCCATAGGTAAAGGGTTTTCAGTTTGTAGTTGTTGACGGAAATGTCAATCTTAATAAAGACAAATCGGATACTAATTCGTAAAGTAAATGTATTATATGTTCGCCCTCTGAGGAAGCGATTGAAGGGGCGTTTCCATCAGACACGTTATTAATGACAGGTGGCTATTACAGCGCATTAGAAGTTGTCATCACTCGCCACCCGCCCCAACGATTTCATATATAATTTCTTGAATAACTAACAGACATATTCCATTTGGGTTTCCTTTAACAAAACAAGATACCTAAATACGTATTATTAAGGGGTATTACTTACAAGCAGGATGCATACGAGTACACCGTTTTGTTGTGTTTTAATACTTGATAGGATTCATATGGCCTCACTGCTGTATTCAATTGCGCATTGATTTCAATATGAATGCCAGAAAAAAATCTTATTTACTAGTCAACAAATGCCTTAAATAGGTGTCTTATAAATAAGTAGAATAACAAAAGTTGGTAAAACTTAGGGCCAATCTAGTTAATGTACCATCTGTCGAATTAGAACACGTGAAAATAGTTACCGTTTGGCGCTAGTCTTCAACAATAGTGCCAGAAAAAGGTGCATATGTAAGGTTCAGCCTGCCAAACACTGTCATCCGCAGATGTTAGACTTCAAGCCAAATGAATGTCATCTAGCTACGCTGGAACCAAGCACTCTTTGGCGGCGTCAATACCAATTTCACACTAGGATTAACATCAATGACCGTAAACTTAACTAACAAACTGTAGAGGATTCCAACGTATTCCAATATTAACTTCTGTTAGTACCTATCATTTATGCAATGCTCTATTTTTACTCTACATACCGACACTACAAAACCCTGTTGTTGTCGAACATAGGTTTAACCTCTTTATGAACTAGGTAAAACAAGCTCGTTTAAGGTGTGCAAACGTAGTCTAGAACGATCGATTCTACATTTACTACACAGATGGCCTAGATCAGGTTTGCCAATCATGATAGTATTTAACTATTCCACTCATTTCCGTTACTCTAACTAACACAATATATGCAAGCACTTAGAAATTAAAAGCTGCTTTTGAAATAGGCGTGTTACCACCCTGCACGACCACTTAAATCGAGTATAAAAGACTGAATAATTTGTATAAGCTCGCTCAGAAAAGAAAAATAGTCACTCACTGTTCATAATAGAAAAGGTAGTTGAGCATGTTTGGTTGTAAAGTAAATTATGTTGCGTGATGTGGACATGCCATGTAAACCAATTTGTAGTTAATAGATAAAGCTCGGATGGTGGTGATTTACGATAGTGTG
Organism: Cyclophora albipunctata; assembly: GCA_963082685.1. Taxonomy (NCBI): domain Eukaryota; kingdom Metazoa; phylum Arthropoda; class Insecta; order Lepidoptera; family Geometridae; genus Cyclophora; species Cyclophora albipunctata. The sequence goes on along the minus strand of OY720116.1, from coordinate 5,499,936 downwards.
ATTGTATTTTGATTCTATGGTTTCAGATTTACATTGCCTCACTAATTATATGAAGCGAAATCTTATTTGTTTACATGGGAAATAAAATAGAAAGCGCTTACAATAAATTAAGCAGTCTATTTATGGCATTATATTGCAACTAATGAAACCTAATCACGTTTCCGTATATTCATAAGCGGTTCATGTCGCTTTATCTAAGCAAATGAGCAAGTGACCTTATACCGTAAAGGTGAGTCCAACAAAGCGATAGCAGAAGATACGATCAGATCGCCTTAGGCCGGAGTGGTCAAGGCTGGCCTCGGCCGCAAACGAAGCCTTATCCACTTCGACTCCACCGCTGTTCTTTACTATTACGTGCGATTTACCATTTCAAACGTTATCAGATGCCCCGTGGCCCCTGCCAACAAAAGACCATTGAATTACTTACATAGGATCGTTATTAGCAACACCGCAACACTGTAAGCTCTATGCAATTGCATAATATATTTATTTTTGGAAAATTCTAAAAATAATCGAAATAGGATCATAACATGCTGTATAAAAAAGAATAGCAAATGTAGCTTATGATTATGTTATTATCAATTTGCCTATCAAGTGCTACTGGCACTACGGCGTAGTACCACGTAGCCACACGTAGCGCTGTAACGGCTACATCTTGACTACATACATATTTTATTCCCTCCTATAATGTATTGGATGAGTTTACGTGCAAATAATAAACTGCACTTTTATAACAGTTTTATAGTATAATATTTTAGTACAGTTTTGCAAAGAAGTTGTGTTACAGAGATGTTAAGAGGAAGTAATTTTCGCTATTACTGTAAGTAAATGTTTTTCAAGTTAATACACAAAATTATTGAACAGAATAAAGGAAATTTGGTACATACATATAAATATTTCTTTGTGTAATAAATAACATAGTGAATGGTGTATCATTTGCATTTGTAGAGGGATCAAGTGCGTGTTGCAAGGTCTTGTCTCGTTCGCTGGATGAGTGCCAGACACTAATTGTCGCGCAGTTATATGTATTCAATCTGAGGGGCCATTTCAAACAATGCATTGTGCCCTGCATAAAAATCTATCATATTACTGAACAAATATTATAACAAAGCTTTGTAACTATCATTGGAAATTACGTACAAATACATATATTCATCGGCATAAAAAAATGGTTTATATAATATTAATATTACAGTATAATATAGCAAACATGATATTACATAATACTTTTGAAACCATAGGTACTCAATTTCACTGCATGCAATTATTACAAGTGGTTAGAAGGACAATTTCGGGTTATTTACAAGAAGACATACCAATAGATTCTCAGTAAACATCCCATAGTGTTTACTTCTATTTGTGAAGTGTGTGTCGAGACAAAATGGTTTCGCGTTGGTATTCAGCACGTTATGTATTAATGGCCTTCAACTGCTGAAAAAACTGGACCGTTGCCGGCTCTTGACGCCTCCATCACTCCCCTATATAAATAAACGCTTCAGCTCTGATCGAAATAAATGATTCGCTGCGAACAAACTTTTTACATACTCGTACTTTGGTGCCTATATTGTCGGCTAAACAAGAGAATCCTTCTAATATTATTAATGCGAAAGTTTGTGGAAATGTATGGAATGGATGTACATATGTATGTATGTTTGTTACTCTTTCACGAAAAAACTACTTGAAGGATTTGGATGAAACTTTAACTCATCAGAATAGCACGTGGGATAAATTTTATCCCGATATCCCGCGGGGACAACACAACACGCGCGCTGCTAGTATCCAATAATATACTAGTTAATGTAAACTAAGTTTATTGATTATGATAAGATAATATTAGGTCAACTTTGTAACTAACAGTTAATATGCAAATGTATGTTTAAATAACTTGCCGATGGTGCACGATTTACAAAACAAAGTGTAAAATCATGTCATTATGAAAAATTCTTTTCTCTAAGATCTTATTCACCAAAGGGAAATCCATCCATCATAACTAATAACAAATATTCCGACTCGGTTTGTGTTTTGGTTTCGGCAAGCTTAGGCAAAAAATTGGAGTCCCACTGACTCAGCAACAAACCTGCTGAAAGTGTACGGCCGGAAGCGAAACTATACTCCTAAGTTTTCAGACTATTTGATGGAAGTTAAACACTACTCCAATGATTACTATAATAGTATAAATATTTATCTATATTAAAATGTATCATTATTTTAGACTGGCTACAGGCTGCTGAATTGTATTTTTTGGTTTAGCTTAGTTTCCGGTTATTACTCAGGGATATAAATAAAAAAATGATTCTGGTCTCCGAAACCAGATTTGGGACTAAGAAATTCCGAAGATAAGTATATTATTTTATGGAAAATTCATCTACGGCAATTTTGTTTTAAACTTTGTTACAAATTATTCGATAGAGGTCGATATAAGAGACAATTGACAAGCTGCCGCTAAAAGACGAGTTCATGTTGTACAATAATTTTATTGATAATATCTAAGTAGGTAGTACTGTAGTAGCGAGATGTGAGGAGGGCGGCGCGGGCGGGCGGCATGCGGGCGGCGCGGGAGGGCGGGAGCGCGCGTGCGTGTGACGCCGCGCCCGTCTCCGTTCAGTGGAGCGGCGGCCGCGCGGTGTCGGGCTCCTGTCGGCGAGCAAGCAGCGCCTCCGACGCGCGTCCCGCCTCTTACTATGCGAGTCGCGTGCCGCGCTCTCCCGTGTTGTGGTGCTTTATGATGGTACGGCATGAGAGTGCGAGATATGCGGACGTTCCGTGAGAGACGCGCCGACCTCGCCACCGCCACAAGTGGCCGGAGAGACGGTTCGTGCTCCGAGCTGCTCAGGTGAGCGGCCCTTCGCATCTCACACCGCTGCACGCTGCTTAAAAAGACGCTGCGATCTCGGGGTCGATAAGGTACCACGCCAAATCAACTGGAAATATTACGAGGCGAATAAATTCGTAGCAGCTACAGCTACGAAATTGTGTAGTCAGAGCTACGCACGATATTACGTAGATTGAAGAAAATTGATACCATTGTTTATAATATAGGTACAGTCCAAAATGATAAACATTATGATTTATTTAGACAGTTTATTTTAACGATTTAACTGATTCGAATGTTACTTTTGTAACAATATTATTGATCATACTCTTACTTTGCAACGGTAAATAATCGTTGAAACACAACTAACATGCTTATCAGGCACAATTTGACTAATCTTGTTCAATAATCAAACTACGTCTTGTGGCCGCTTTCTAATGGATTTGGAATGATTATTGATGCTTGCTATTAACTATTAAGGATAACATAAAAACATGGAGTGTTGGAAAGACAATTAGCATTCAATTAGCCGCTGCAGTAGAAAAATGATCCATTTACGACTTATAAGTATAAACTAGCACATAGTTCCCACAGAATTCCACATTAAGAGTAACGTTCGTAAATTCACGTTTAAATTCGACCTAAGCTAGAAGCTTTGTTCTAAGATGTATAAGTGTACATAGTTACTGTGTCTTTTCATATACTTACCAAACATGAATAATTTGGACACGTACCTCAATCTACAAGTATACTAATATAGTCCCAACGAGGGGGCGACGGAGCTGAAAACATAACAATGCGTTTGATCGGGGTTATTCTGGGGTCAATAAATTCTGTAAGCTTAGGTATTCGTAGAGGGACTGTTTTGTCGTGACTGTTCGTCACGCAATATCGGTAATACGGCTTATCTTCGCACCGAGACGGTTCCGTCGTCGCAGGCCTCCAGGAGCCCCCAACGACGTCGTACACTACCGACAATGTTCCAATATTTTCAAAATTATCTCTACCTTTTTTATCGAGTTTTTGGGTTCCAACAACGTTTGGCAAATTTATCTGTTAATTAAACCCATTATTTTGAAATAAGTAAAATTAAATTTTGTTATAAATACGATGAAAAAAACATTAGTTTCATTTTATTCATAACATCTTGGCGATAAATCAATTACTCACTTTGCAATCTCACTTTATAATAAACACTTGAAAATTATAGTAAGATCTGAATATTAAATTCTATGCCATAAGTAAAATGAAATATTTTGTTTAATACATAGTAAATGTATACAAAGAGTAAATGTATACAAAGAGTAAATGTATACAAAGCAACATTTCCATCGGTCGTCTATTATGGCGGAGTGGATGCGAGTGGAGTGTGGTTTTGTTTCCTAACTGTTATTTGAAGTGTAAGAAGATATTTGGGCTGAGAGCGGCGACAGCCCGTCGCCCGAAGCGTGTGCCAGCCGCCTGCACTCATACACACAATGGATAGGTATGAATAACTTTACTATGCCGACACTCAACATTTGACTAATGCGCTTGTTCCAAATACCATCATCCTACACTTTAACCAGCATGATATTACATAGTATATATGTAAAAAAATGCGTAGCAATTGCATTGTTGTGGATAACTTTATTTACAACATTTTCCAGGAATACTACTTAAAGTAAAATTGCTGTCAATAGTATTCCTAGAAAAGTATCATATATTCGATGAAAAAGCCTCGCAATACCATTTTATTGTCAACGTTTTGTTGAAACCAAAAACCGTTTGCGATAACTATTTCAATAACCGTGGCGCTAAATGAGGAAGTATTTTAATTAACTTTTTATTCTCTTTTTGGTGTTATAACATTGCGTAATTGTTTTCACGGTTTCTGGTTGCGATTGGAATGTAATTAAAAATTGTTAGTTGCGGCAAAATCAAATCAGTAGTTAATTTTAAAATAGAAAATAAGTGAGTATAAATAACTTACTATTGTAGAGTAGTTAATATCGTAGAAACTTCTAACTATTGGCATAATATAACCCAAGATAGTTCATATATGTAATAAAAGTAAATTGAAACCCATAATTAAAATTAGGTTACAGTTCATTGCATAGTTAGTATAATATCATTACATGTTTCTTTTTGGGGCGGTTTGCGGCCAACCCTTATGTCGGGAGTTTCAGTCCAGTCGATTGCTATCGCTTGATAACTACCAGAAGTGACAGTTTAACGTGCACAAATGGTAAGATAGGATCTATGACCAAATGTTCGTACTGAACTCAAAGCCATATAAGTATAACGATAACATTGTGAGAGAATGTACGAATAGATATACTTACTTATATAATAAAGTGTATTAATGTAAAGGGTATCTTATCTAAACAAGATGCAACGGTTAAAGCTGACTTATCATTTTTGTAAAATATAGTTTATGCCGACATTATTTGGTACGGTGCGTGGATTTCCGATCAAATATCAATTTTATACGGTAACGGTTCTCTCCAAAATGGATTCACGTAACGCTCGGAGCCGGCCGTGTCGCAGTATTCCACTCACGTAGAAAATTCACTACTTGAAACTTGTAACTATTTACGATTTGGTTTTAAACTGTACACCCTACCTGCACTTATGAGGAATAGCTGTTATATATACAAAACTAATTACGTAAGTTATTGAGCAAAATACCCCATATGACTTAATACTTTTAGTATTTATTGAATATTCACAATAAATACTAAAAGTGACTGACTTATTTATATTACTTATTATTGACTCTTATACTCGTATATATAGACTTAAGTATTGATGATACTCATAGGGTAAATGGAAAGCTTTATTAGAAAAAATAAACATAGTATTCATCCATTGTTATAAAACAAAAGAATACTAGTGTATTCTACAAAACATATCAAGTCGCTGACATGTTTTGACGTTTTATTGGAGTTTTTTATGTCACATTTAGGTCTCAGTTTACGATGTTATATGTACATGTGTATGCGGCATGTGAATGTATAAAGACCTCGGAGTGGTGCTCCTCGCTAGGTATAGTGTGGACCCGTGTTGTAACTTGTGGAATAAAATATTAAAGGCTCGCCTAGCCCGGGAGTCCGGGACGCTGCAGGCAACGGATGACGCCTGTGTCTCACAAAACTTTATTACTTTGACAAAGGAAAACTTGCATTTCTATTAAACAATGTTACAACAATGAAGTTAATTTTAAATAACATTTTACAATGCATTAAAAAAATAATAGAATGAATAATAACTTTAATATTAAGCTTTTAAAGAAAAGACCTAAAATAAATATCTTATTAAAAACGAATAACAAAGTAACATCCCAATTTGCAAATTAGCGTTATATTTTTTGTTACAAAGTAGAAATATTGGCTTAAATTGGACTGTACCTCATCAAGTATAATGCATATCGTCGGGTGGGTGAGGCGCTGCAATTTAATGCAAATGTGACGATAAAAAGCCCCAAGCGGCAGCGGCGGCGGCTCCCTCGCGCCGCGCCTCGTGTGCCACCAGACATTCCACGCTGCCCACTCACCAACACACCACATTTTTATTCGGTATTTACATTTAAATTGTTTCCTGAATACTGTTTAAATTGTTTAGCCATCTTTTTTATTTAAAATGCTTTACTGTTCAAGAAAATGCAACAGTCAGAGGACTATACCTCCATGATAAACTATTCATCTCAGTTTTTTTCAATGACAACTATGTAGTACTTTCGTTCAGAATTTAAAATCCTTTCACGAGTCGCTTTGTAGAACGCATTGTAGAACCTCGGAGTATCATCGGTGTTGTACAATCAACTCTAATGTGTAACAAATTAATGCAAATTACACGCCACAGCCGGCTTTTGGATATACTAGTACAAACAAATATATAAAAAAATACTGTTGAATTATGGACACAATAATTAGTTTATTACTAGTATGCAATACGTATTGCAGGCCTATTTCAACAACGCGCGGCTCTAGTTTCAGTTCATGTGTATACTTATGTTATATATGTTTATGGGGCGTCATATTGAAACTGTATTGTTAAAAATAATGATGAAATATAAAGTAATTGAAAACTCGGATAAAGTTTAAGGACGAACAAAAAGTAATATTGGAAGAAGCGTGCACCGCGTAGCAACCAACTACGTAGCAGTTTACTACGAGTATACGCCCTACGGCTACGGCGTAGCTCTATAGTGGTAAAATTAAACTGCTCTATAGCAAAGTGCAGCTCTAAAACATTTTTATACCTACTCTTTTTTGGTTTCGTAATATTACGATCCAATATGTACGAGGGCGGGTCAATAAGTCCGTGACTTTTGCAATAAAAGACAGATTTTTTTATTAAAAATATATTTTATTTTTCAACTTAGTCTCCCTTGAGCTCTATACACTTTGTCCAACGCTTCTCCAATTTTTTTATCCCTTCCAAAAAATATGATTTGTCGAGGTCGTCAAAATAGGCCTTTGTTTGCGAGATGACTTCATTATTGGAGTCAAATCTTTTTCCACCAAGCCATTTCTTCAGGTTTGGGAACAAGAAGTAGTCGCTCGGAGCCAAATCTGGAGAATAGGGCGGATGAGGGAGCAATTCATAGCCCAATTCATGGATTTTGGCCATGGCAACTGCACATGTGTGCACCCTTGCATTGTCTTGGTGGAAAAGAACTTTTTTCTTGGCCAAATGAGGTCGGTTTCTTTTTAAATCGTCATTGAATCGGTCCAATAAGTTGGCATAATATTCCCCATTGATTGTTCTTCCCTTTTGAAGGTAGTCAATGTGGATTATCCCGCGTGCATCCCAAAAAACAGTCGCCATAACTTTATTGGCCGACAATCCCACCTTGGCCTTCTTTGGCGCCGATTCACCCTTGGAAACCCACTGTTTTGACTGTTGTTTGGTCTCTGGTGTGTTGTGATGGATCCACGTTTCGTCCACGGTTACAAAACGGCGCAAAAACTCCTCCATATTACGATTAAACAATGCTAAACCTTCCTGTAAAGTTGTTACACGATTGCGTTTGTGGTCGACTGTGAGCAAACGCGGCACCCATCTTGCGGACAGCTTTCTCATGCCTAAGTGATCATTCAAAATTGAAACCACTGAGCCATGCGAGATCCCTACTTCTTCCACAATCTCTCGCACTTTCAATCTTCGGTCGGCCAACACCATATCGTGAATTTTTTCGAATGTTTTGGGTGTAGAGACCTCAACTGGGCGTCCAGGACGCTCGGCATCTTTAGTGCTTGTACGGCCACAACGAAATTCAGTAAACCACTTTTTTACCATGGAAATCGATGGTGCAGAGTCCCCATAGTATTTATCAAGCTTTGCCTTGGTCTCGGTAATGGTTTTTTTTCGCAAGAAATAATGCTTAATAAACACACGAAATTCACTTTTGTCCATTTTCTCGTCAAATTAGTGAGTAGTCTGATAAAGATAGCTGTAAAACACAAACTAACTGACGCAGCAAGTTCAAATTTTCAGAGGAGTCAACTGACAGATGCCTGTTGACGGGACCAGTATTATTGTTTCAGTAAAGAGGTCGGAAATTCAAAAAGTCACGGACTTATTGACCCGCCCTCGTATTGCACCATCTTAGTGTCTTATTGCGATACGTAATGCCGGTATAATGTTGTCATCAGGTAGTGGGGTCGTTGCGGAGGTGGTTGTGATCGCTTGGTGATGGAGTTGGTAATATTGAAAGCGAAATCCCAACTGAATCGTCTGTTGAGTGGTGAGCGGCGCAGCGAGTCGGAGCGGGCGCGGGCGGCGGGCGGCGCGCAGGCGCGGGGCGCGGGCCGCGCGGGCCGCGAGCGCACCGCCATGGCGCCCGCCGCGCCCGCGCCGCTGGCGACGCACTCGCCCTGGCTCAACGCCACGCTCCTCTACAACGCCACCAGGCTCAACAACACCTTCGACCTCGCCGACTACGATCTCCTCTCCACACCATCCAACTCCACAGACGAACACAGCAATCATTGGTTCTGCGCCAAGTGGTCCAGTGCACAACAGGACCTCTTTCAGGTAAATCCCGTAACTCGTAAGTAAGTAAACTTGCCCATTTATTATAATGAATTCGACTACCTTATTCGGGCGAGAACTAAGGTATCCATCTGGTTGATAGCGATTTGTGTTATAAACAAGTTTTGTTGTAAAGTAACAATATAACAGTAGTAATGTGTTGAACAGGCAGCGAACTTGTGTTTCGCGATAGCTTTTCTGGCGCCGAAGGGGCTCAAGCAGAGCATCCTGGTGCTGCGCGCGCTGGCGGCGGCGGGCGCGGTGCTGATGGGCATGTGGGCGGGCGCGGACGTGTGCGCGCCCGACGTGCTGGCCTGGAGCCTCGCGCTGCTGCTCGTCAACTCCATACACACTATCTTCTTAATCATAAGGTAACGCACACATAGCGTACGTATTGTTTTACTTTCCTTCGGAATACTAAATATAAGCTGCCATTGACACGGTTCAGTCACATTTAATCTTCAGGTTACCGTTGCATTGTTATGCAATAGCTGAACGATAAGTGAAACCGAAAATTTAGCGAATTCCCCGAACTAAAGCATATTATCATATAATACATGCATCCCAATTTCCCATTCAAGCAGCGTCTTTCCTGAAAGTTACTCTACATTTAGCATGGATTAAATTGCTCTGTCAGGTGGTAGAACAGAGGACATACGAGAGCCTAGGAAATTACTGTACATACAGCCTATATTATACATCACGTGTCACTTATAGGTACATTTGTTTTTCGTTATTTCCTTCGATTATTACCATTGTACTTAAACAGCAATAACACCCTCATAAAAAACAGTAACAACTAAAAGCTATGCTATAGTATAGTTATGTCAATTCATTTTATTAACCCATCTATTATAACAATAAAACTTGAGATGACAGCAATAAAATCTCAATAAATTGGGACATATTTCTCACTATATACGTTGAATAAGATTCCAAGTCTCAACAAGAAAATTTGGTTTCCTGCCATTACAGCATCCGCGCGACTTGGCCAACAGTAACCGGAAAACTTTGACGTAATATCAAGTACCTGCAATTTTTAAAAGAATCTTTGTTATGTTAAATTTCCTCTTATTACTTCTTCTTACAACTTTAATGTAGATAAATATTAATAATGTCAGAAGTAAGAGAAAGAATGCAAATGAAAAAGACTATAATGTATATATGATATGAGTAAGATAACAAAAAATAGAACAAGTGCACTTTAGTTACTTTTCACTAAAGCTATAGGATATCATTAAATGTTAGATGCAACGTATATTTCCCACAACCTTATTTATTGTGTAGGAAATAGAAAACTCTTGGTTACTTGCAATTCTTACAGACTGGTGTTCTCGCAAAGCTCGCCGATTGAAATAGAGATTTCCTTGTTGCGCAATCGCCTTTGATGTTGCGTGATAGTGGTCTCAGACCGCAAGCCCGTTCTATTTTTATAAAACTAAATAGATCAAACTCGCTCTACTTTATGAACTTACCGACATTCTTAACCAGTCAATGGAAATATGTAGACGTTCATGACAACGTGATCTACACACAACGTATTCGTATGACAATATTTGCGAAATACTGTGGGATGCATATATCAACTTCTTCATTTTAAACCGAAAGAAATACCGATATATAAACGAGCACTTTGCGTTTGTTGTCAGGTTTCTCCCGCCAGCGCTATCACTGGAGCTAACCGAGCTCTACCTGAAGCTGTTCAAGCCGCTCAAAGTGAATAAGAAGCACTTCCAAGAGTTAACGAGGGAAGCCCGCCTCGTCCGGCTCGAGCCCGGCGAGGCTTACGCCGTTGAAGAGGTCACGCCCGCTGATGAGAGACTGTCTATACTTTTAAAGGGAAAGTAAGTTGAAAAAATCATTTACCACATTCATACATTTTCTAAAACCAATACATATACTCGTAAGAAAATCTATACATGGATACAGGCCGATTTGCTTTAATAATAACTCATAGATGAAAGACACAGGTACTACTTAATGGTATTTCAAATTGCCTGGCTATGGTTAGGTTCTTGCATATTACCTATACCATCCTCTCACCTAATGAAGGTTGTATCTACAGTAGAGATATCAATAAATGTGAAGCCACAAAACCGTGGGTTAGCTGGCAATCTAAATAAAGATCATTGAATTATACACATCATTAGCACATCAGACGGATACCAAATATGATGAATACCTTTTCTACTTAATTCCAATAAGAACTACTACAAACATACAACAGTTATGCAACATACTCAAAGCAGGAGTTTGTTAAAAGCCTCACTTTAAGTTTTCTATGTTGAACTGAAAATCATTTTCATAAAGTACGAGGCCTTATACGAGTAGAGTCTAATTTTGTTTAATGATCAGAGGTAAGCACGAAGCTGCAGAACTACTGCAATGTTTTTATGGGGCTGACTTAGTATTTCCTCTCCAGTGCGTCTCAAAGGTTTGACTCTTTGCTTAAAGTAATGAGAAATGTATAAACCGTTAATAATTTCCTCATTATTATTTTTTAAGTTTGATATTTGCGTGACTTTTGAATTTAAATTAAATATTAGGGACCTAGAAAATAGCAGCGTTGTAGTTTTATTGCTGCAATATGTTTGCCAAAAGGTTTTAAACCCTTAAAAATAAGTAAGTACTAGTGACTACTGCGACTTATAATAAACGTTTACTCTTCTAATAGGAAATTAACGTTACGTCCTGCCGAAGAATTTGGATTCAGTTTTATTTCACATAACAACACCGTCAAATTAAGTTCTAATTGGAAACATATAAGTACTTTCTAATTAAATTTACGATTATTACCGTTACCGGTAAAACCACTTAGATTACCTAATTAATTAAACTTGGAAGGTACGCAATTACGTGGGAGTGTCGTTTGTCGTCGAACAAATCCAATAGAAGTGAATAAATGTCCGCGTATTGAGCGGTGCCAAGTGGAGTACAAAACAAACAATTCAATATAAGACTCGGGGAGGCTTACATTTGTTTCTCGTTTTTATTATTGCGGCTATATTTACGTTCTTCCCGGTCCCAAAAGTATGAACGTATACTCGTATACGAACGTACGTTTATTTATATTGTATTCCATAGATTCTCCATTCTATGGGACATATTCGTGATATTATGTACTCACAATACAATCAGAAAGCCAATAATTATTGCATTCCATTCAGAAGCGTATATTTATATTCCTAGACGTATTTCAGCAAATACTTTCAGGTTCCTAACACTCAGTTTTATTAATGAAAAAAAAATTACACCGGGTGTATTTTGGATATATGATCGAAGGATACCACCATCGTGCATCGCTAGGTTACATTTCTCTGCTACGGTAGATATGATTGATGGACCAAACTTTAGAAAGCAACGTGGCATAGTTGATATAGCGACACCCTTAACTTTATGCCCAGGTTTAGAACATAGAATGATTTGGCACGATCAGCAATTTCGTTTTCTATGCATCAATATACAACAACAATAATTATATGGACAATTAGTAAATTCCGTTCAACATTTCCATGTAATTAATGAAATTAACATACGAATGTACCTGCGATTTACGACCGCATATTAATTAGCGCTAAACAGCATAGTGCTTACAGAAACAAAGAATTGTATCACTTAGGTGTAAAAACCAGAACGCGAATAAAGCTCCGCTTTTAGTTCGGTAAATCCATTTCGTGTTTTGAGACAATTTAGCTTTTCTTGAAACATCCTTAACTACTTCCTTACGTACGAAATGTCATCATAAGGTCACATTGCCTTCTTTTCCCTTGTTCCGCCACATAATAGACCAGATATTTTTCAAATGCGTCTATTTAAGACTGACAAATGTACCCACTGTGAATATCTCGGTGGCCAAATATTCCCCGCCTTGAAATGTGCGCCAATCACATTTCCGTGTTACATCAAGGCAAATCTGTTTTGTTGGAATGTGTTGGTGAAGTCGGCGTATTAAGTACGTTGTGCTTGTGTGTAGGATGCGAGTGAGCTGTGATGAAACCCATCTGCACTTCATTCAGCCATATCAGTTCGTCGACTCGCCGGAGTGGGAGGCCAATCGAGAGCAATCCGACGACGTGTTTCAGGTAAGTTTATTTACCAGGTATTCAGTCAACACTGTCAACGTAAACGACGAATAAATTGATGCATACATACATTATTATTCATTACTAACAATTGGTATTGAATATCAATTCTGATAGTATCATATTCGTGTAACATTCACATCATAAGGTTAAAGTCAAAGTAATAAATCTTAGAAAATACGTCCTGGAATCGAGAAATCATTGAAAGTTATCTTATCGTCTCGAGGATCATTATAATTCTGCGCACAATTACCTTAATAATAATTCTGGGGACGCTCGCAGGAATTCGGATAAACGATTGTTTAATATTTATGGGAAGGCGGTGATACACTTCAGTACGTACCTTGATAATATTAGAATTTACTCTGACCCATACTTAGTAACGTAGACGTACTTATTAGCAATTATATCTATTAGTTTATTTTATTTATAATGTACCACTGACTTGTTGACTTTAAGATCTTTGGTTTGGTTATATCATTTCAAATTTAAATATTTTCTTTGATTTTTTTAAAAGTCAACTTAATAACGTAGACGTAGTTATTAGCAATTATATCTATTAGTTCAGTTTATTTTAAAATGTACCACTGACTTGTTGACTTTAAGATCTTTGGTTTGGTTATATCATTTCAAATTTAAATATTTTCTTTGAACCTTTTAAAACTCAATAATTACGAGTGAATAAACGTAAAGTACATATACTTAGTAAAAGGAAGACTCCAACAAGCAAACCGGTTTAAATTAATGTTCATAATATTGCGTCACTTAAAAGTATTCAAATCTGAACAAAGTATATTTGTATAGGCAAGGCAGGCCCTACATTACATTATTACGATAAGTATTCACTGTATAATGAACGTCCTCATAAATTGTCCCCATTTTCGGGAGGCCCTTTTTGTCGAGGTGGGTTTAGCAGGCTGGAGGTGGCAGGTGGCTAACTCTTAATGAACTTCCCGTTCCTTCCTACACTTTACTAACAGATAATACTTAAGAAGTATACGAGTATCTACCGCTACCGGGGTTCGTTATTCTCGCATTTTGTGGAACAAGAAGGGATTTATGTGATTTTGAGTGGGTTTTGACATTTTCGTAAAAAGGTACTTCTATTTTAAGTACTTTTCAAATCTGTGACTTGTAAAAAAGCAAACTGGATTAAGAACGATCAGGATATTCGAGATCGAATAATTTTGGACCAAAACTTTGCACGCCTTAATATAAAATAGAAATAGTGTTCACGCATTCACCGATAACTCGTTGACTCAATAAAATGAGAGGACCCAGAATGGTGAGACATTACTCGCTACTACTTTTACATGTTCAAATGTTGCTTACTTTTAACGTACAAATGTTCTTTACTTTTTACGTGCAAATGTTCCTTTCAACGTTTCAACGTGCAATTGTGTTATATAATTAGTACTCGCAAATGTTTCAGGTGACGGTGATAGCGGAGGAGATGTGCACGTGCGTGTGCTGGCCGCGGATGCGCCTCGAGAGGGTGCTGCGACACCGGCCCGCGCTCAAGGTCGTGCTCGACTGTTTAATAGGTTAGTCAGTTACTGATCACAAACTACAACTGTGAACCAATCCATATGTGAACCAACCAGTACATTCAAACAAATGTTACTCCGTTCAAGTAAACTGATACTCATAGCCCTTGTAAGTAATCTTCGGAGGTCTACAGTAACTTAGATAGGTAGCTTGTCGATGGACTTCTTTGCAATTCTGTCCTCGGCAATCCTATCTCACTCTTTACACGACACAACATTTATCTTTTTTAGAGGTGGTTAAGATATTCTTGGTCTTCCTCTTCTTTAAATAGAGACACTATTCGTCTGCCGACTATTTATCAGACATAGCTATATTTAGCTAACGAACTGTATCTGTTATCTAGGCAAAGACATAACTCACAAGCTGTACTCGGTGAGCGAGGGCCTGAGCTCGGGCATCATCAACGAGCGGGAAAGCGCGTCGGCGCACCTCACGCGCTCCGCCAGCGTGGACGCCGTGCACGAGGGCGCGCGCGGCCGCCTGCGCAGCGCCGCGTGGCGCGCGCGCTCCTGCGCACCCAAAGGTTACCTTTAATACCTTTAATAGAATTAGGTGTAGCTGGTGTGTAATAAGTATCCATTAGAGGACACCTGTTTTATAAGATGATATTGGCTTCCATTTTCTCTTTGTATCGGTCGGAGTACGTAAGTCCAAGTGGCAATAGGTTGCCCTGGTCAAAAAAAAAACAAAGAATATCTAGGGGAATTCAACCTAAGTTATCCTTAAGTATTAAAGTACCTTTGCAAGAACACGAGTCTTCTTCTTTGTATCGTGAATGTGAGGTTTGATTTATATCTCTACGCCCTTGTAACCGATAATGTAAAATTGCAGGTACGTCGTACTGGCAGCCGATGGTGGCGCGCCAGTTCCTGGGCTCGTCGCCATTCGGGCGCGTGGCGGGCGCGGTGGGCGGTGCGGCGGTGCCGCGGCTGGTGCCCCAGGCGTCGTCGGCGAGCCTGCAGGTGGGCGCGGGGGCCGCGGGGGCCGCGGGCGGCGCGCGGCGGCGCTCGCCCCCGGCGCGGCGCTCGGCCTCGGTCCGGCGCGGGCGCGAGGTCAAATTCGCGGAGAGCCCGACGCAGGAGCCGGCTGTGTGACGCGGGCCGCGGCCCCAGCCCGAGCTGGTGCCGCTCGTGTCCCCCGCCTCGCCGCGCTCGCCCCGCTCCCCCTGAACCCGGCAACACACCACGGATTTCTAGACGCTGCTAGCTCTACGGGGCCGGTGGCATCACGTTACGCAGTATCTTTTGAAACTGCTTCCGATAGCGCTGTATCGTTATACCGTGAACCTTATGAATCAGTGATATGATTTATTTGCAAATTGGTTTTTTCGTTGTGTTAAAGTTGTTCGTTTCGTGTTAGGACAGAATAAGACTAGAGGATAGTGCGTTGACGATATAAGAGCAAAAACTTATTTCAGACAGTGACAGTACGAGCAAATTATTCACGAGTTTTTATGTCCGGAGTAAATCGCAGTGTACATTTAAACGCTCAAATACCCCAAGAACGCTATTCCTAGTGACTTTTTTATAAATAAATGAATGAACTGAGCGAGTCTAGTTGTAATTATTGATATAGTGAAAACACTGATAGTATATAAATATTTAACTTAAGTACACTTAAATTTTCTAGCAATTGATAATTGAAATGAGGAATTCTAAAAGTATTTTAATGTTAAACTAATTAATTGTTTATTAATGTTAAGAAGTGTTAAAGTCTTGATAATATTATATTAAAGTTAACTGCGCTATATTTTACGAATATACATGTACCTAACTATTATTACTTTATCTATTCACTAATGACAAATCTAAAAATCTATGTCCATGCTTTACTATCTTGATCTGTTTTAATTTGATAAATCATTTTAAATTTGTAATATCATATGTTTTTTTAGAAAACCATCAGCAACGACAAATTTTGGTGGTCTAGCACTTGACATAATATTAATATCCAAAAAACAGAAAACTTTATTTTTGACAAATTGTGCCAGATTATAAAACTTACAATGGCAAGGTGCATCTTATGAATTGATTTACTAGAAGTACATCACTTTAAACTTAAGTTAAATTTTGTTTCCTAAACTTTATATAGTTACCTACAACTTTATATAGCTAAAATTTGCTTAATGTGTTATATTAAGCAAATTTTGAACTTTTTAAATTTTCAACGTGCACATTTGAAATAAAGTTAAATTAAAAGTCATGTAAGTACCTAATGCTAGGAGCCGAGCTTTTAGTGAATGTACTAAATTAACTTACTGTAAGTCAGTTGATAGTGTAAGTGTCAGTACAGTGTACACAGTCAGTGTAATAGTTACTTCATTGTTATCACGTTGTTGTTTAGTTGGTGTTGTTGCTTCGTTAATTATATTGTGCACGGTGTCAACTAGGTGAACAAATAGTGTTCGTTATTATTATTCTTCGTCGATCACTCAACTCTTCTTCACTTTCAGAGACCGTGCTATCAGGATTCTTATCAATAATGTATCCTATTTTCAACTGAAATTTACAGAAACAAGGTAAAAATTCCATCTCGATGTAAACAAATTAAGTTGGTAAGCTAACTTCTCCAAACTAAGCCAACTTATTAGTTGTTAGTCAATATTAATACTACACAAAAATCAAATGTTACTTTTGAACTTCAGTTTTGTAAAAAAGAAACATTTCTTCAAATTGTGCTCACCATACAGAGTGCTGGTGGCACGGTTTCTTGCGGATACATATCGTTCTTCGTCTCGTCTCGTATTTATCTCTCTCGATGTAGCTAGATTGTTGTCAATGGCTGCATTTCATTACGCGGTAGATAAATAAGCCAATTTGTTACATATTTAAGTATTCGGTAAGATTGTTCTATATGATCAACTTTAAATGCTTTGTTAAAGATTTTATTAGAAGCAACGAGCGAGGAAAGAAGTGTGATATTGTAGAGTAGAAGTTCGAATACCGTTGATACGAATAAATCTCCTCTTGTCCCTTTGGCATCACATTATCTCTAAGCCGATGGACTGTCGACAATTTCACACATTTTTCTCACGTTTGATGCATAAATACAAAAAATTTGGCCTTGCTCTTATGGTGTAATAAAATTAACATTATAAAAGGCTAGTGAAATTTTGATAACTTAATAACAACTAGAATGGAAATTTATAAATTGATAAGGTTCACTTTAATCATGATTGTGGGAAAATTCATAAAGCTTATTATTCCCTGAATTTGACATACATTAACGAAAGTACATAACACTTAAAAATATTTCTAAACCATCTACTAATTGGTTGACACTTTGGTAAAGATGTGATCTTTGTGCCACTGACGACTTCAAACTACAACGAGAATAATGGAAACTGTTTATAAGGAATTGAATTAATATTAACTTGTTCCCAAAATAGTCTCTTCCAAAATAAAGTTTGACCCTTATTCAGCAGGAATCGTTCGGAAGTTCCTTCGATTATTTTGAAGTTACCATGTTAATTTTCATCATTAATTCTGTGGTATATTATGTTTTTCAAAACGTGTCTTCCATTACTTTCGATTCATTGACGCCGCTACGAGTTCAGTATTGTGTTGTGATTACTGAAACATTCTTCCAAACTACATACTTATACTATAACATAGTATGTTTAGTTTTTAGAGAAGCTTTTGCTGTGCTTTACATAACTATACATGATTCTGATAACGTATTATAATAATTTAACTATAAAACATAGTTAAATAGAATATGTTCTCAAATAATAATCAGCTATTTGTACAAGATCGGGAGCAAATTCATAATCTATTGATATTTGTATAATGGCATGCGTAATAATTATTTTACTCGAGATATCTCAGGTACCTAATATAGAGCGAACGCTAATCTATCTTTTGTACAAACGCTTCTATTGAATCCTTATTTTATTATATCTAAGCTTACAATTACTTAATTACCTCGTTAATAAATATAAACAATATTAAAATAGATATAACAAGTGCTTCGAAACCTGTCTTCTTGTTACATAAATATTTTTATGCAAACTATTTCATTAGTAATTATTAACGTAACTTAATTGGGGTACATTTTGATTATTTTACATTGAACTGATATATTCAAAGCAATAGATCTGTGTATAGAGAGTTCCGATGTGATATGATATCAACATAGACTTGTTAAGGCGCTAGTCAAAGCAAACACATTGTTTTAGAATTTCATACAATTCGTTTCCTATAAGTAAGATCGCTAGTTGTCTAGGAGTTAATTAGTGTTTAATAGTCACGTCGTGTTTAGTGAGAGATTTAGATATTGTCTATTAGAAGATTTCATCGTTACCGTATATTATTTAACATCGAATTACCGTACGTAGTGAGTGGTACTAGTCGTGTGTTAGGTCAAGTTGAACATTCCAGTAGCATTGTGTCTGACTAAAACAATGTAAGCACTTGACAAAGCGCCTCTGTGATACACGTTAGATGTTAACGAGTAGAGTAAAATCGTCTAACAATTGGACTATCATTGTATTACCAAACCGATGTTCTAATGGTTTGCCTCCAATGTCAAAGTACATCACATTACTGGCATACTTATTATGTAATATTATTGTATTTATTCACTTTATAAAACATGTTTATTATGTCTTTAATAAAACAAATTGCTTATTGTTTAATACTTTTTATGTTTGACCTAATGCATAAGTAGTGCACAAGTTTTTGAGACCTAAAATATGAATGATTAGTAACCCTAGCAAGTAAACAACACCAGTGAACATATATAGTCACATTTTAAAACTCCACAACAATTTGTTATGTCAATGTCTTATATATAACAAACAAGTACTATACGACCAAAAATCCAGATATAACATAACTATAACTCAAGACCGGTCCGGGCCCACTGCCCCGCACATTATCGCACTTACAAATGGACAGACTCGACTTATACGACGTAAAGACTCAGAAGGCACAGTAACCTCTGTGACGCTCACTAAATGAACAACTAAAACGTATAATTTACTTTAGTAATGTTAATCAAAACCGTGGCCCTCTGATAATGAGGCGATAACACTTAGTAAGCACTAAGCAGTGTTCGCGCGAAGCGGCACGCGTTATGTTTCTTTATATTTCTTATTTAAAGTAGTGTTACTGTTTAAATAAAATAAAATGTCACTGTTAACTAGAAAGTGTTTGACTAGTCTAAGAAACGTGAGTCGGATCAGAGGAATATGCAGCTTCATTCAAACTGTAAGTAAAGATATGATTTATTTAATATTATTTAAAGTTATTGTATTTTAAACAAATTTGTGAACCACATTGAACATTTGTTCAAGGCTAGTGATTCTTTAAATAGAATCACAACACAACTCATTTAATGTATTTAAAAACTAGCCCAATGTTAATTACGTCTACCTTAAAGTTATTATTTTGTTATATACACCCATGTATACATTTTCACAATGTGTACCAAAAACTTAGTTAAAGATTAATTTTGTGTCCGTTTTTTACATAATAGTGTGTCAAAACCTGTCGCAGATTAACATGCAGAAAAATATTAAAGAATAATTACATGCACATATTCATGAACAGAACAGTATTGTAATATCTTTAGAATTTAGTATTTCTAAACATATTGTGTCTTATGACTTCTTCCCAAATGAAACCAAATTAGTATGAACTATGAAGTTGAAATATATATTTTTCAGGTAGGTAAGAGATATAAGTAAAAGAAAATATAAATGTTTATCTAAAACATTTTTTATCACAAAAATCTGGTGTTATTATTGTAACGGTTCCTAGCAATAAGATAACGACATAAAATTAACAAATCTTATCAAGCTAAATTTACCTACTCACTTAGTGACAACAACAAATGATATCTATAGGGGGCCGGGCTGGTTAACTGATTTTGTATTATACTAATTGAAAACCTAATGGCTTCATCAATTAGACAGAAGATCTGAGTAACATAATAAAGCACATTTGACATTACGAAGTTACTTAACTACATAACGATTTTGCTGAATCTAAAGACAAAACATATGATTGAAATTAGTAGATTTGATAAATTGTTTGTTATCTGATTAATTAGATATTAATTTCACATCGACGACATCAATTAAGTACATTTACATAACAACCAAATAAAGGACTAAATTCGTATTTTACAGGAACAGGGAAGATCCAAATTGATAAACGCAAACAGACTAGACTCTTCAAATGTTGTAATTAATATAAAACATCTTCATACAAGTAAAACATTAAATAAAATAGTGGCATTTAAACTGTCTGATATCGGAGAAGGAATTCGAGAAGTCGTTATCAAAGAATGGTAAGATGACTGCGCTGCGACAATATTTTGTTAAAGTAACATTACACAAAATTGATAAGACTTACATTACTCTGAATAACGTTTGACTTTTAATAACAAACAAGCTAATTATTTTTATATAATATGAGTAATTTATTGACTTATGTATGTAACTACATAATTATGAAATTGGTCTAAGTATCAGTAGAAAGTATATAAAAGTACTTTTTTAGTCTGTAGATATTTCTTTTTAGTCTTTATTGACAATATCTAGAAAATGTTAAATACATTTAAAATTGTCTGTTCATCATCTAATTTCCATCGTATTTAAAAATGAATTTCTGAAGGTCTGCCTAATATATACTATATTTTTCCAGGTTTGTAAAAGTAGGCGACACAGTACAGCAGTTTGACAATATCTGTGAAGTTCAGAGCGACAAAGCAGCTGTGACCATAACGAGTCGGTATGATGGAGTCGTCACCAAATTGTACCACCAGGTGGATCAGATAGCATTAGTTGGAAACCCACTCGTGGACGTAGATGTACAAGACGGTGCGGAGGAAGGTATGTTTCATGTTTCCATTATAAGCTAAATATAACACAGGATAAAAGGGGACCTAGTTTTATACCGTCACATACTTTAGCAAACTTAATAGCCAAACAAGATTTTTGACATGATCATTTATTTCAATTTTTATCCCGTTATCCTCGTTATATTTTGTAAAGAAAACATTATATGTACTACCATTAAACGAGTTCTATCTTTTTACAGAAAGTAAAGAAAGCGTTGTTGAAACCAGTGAAGCTCTAGAAACTCTAAAGACAGATCAGAGCCAAAGACTGAGAGTGTTGACCACTCCAGCTGTGAGGAGGATAGCCTCTCAGTTCAATGTAAGAACAGAGGACAGAGAACAGTATTGAGATATGGCACGTCGTCACGTTATTTCACCAATTTTAATTTTACCATTGTTTATTACACAGGTAGATTTAAGTACAGTCAAAGCAACTGGTAGGAATGGAAGAATTCTCAAGGAGGATATGTTGGCACACCTCAACATTGACGCCGAGAATTCAAACAAGTTGCCCGAGGGTACCACAGTGACTGCGGTGGAAGTTCCTATCACTCGAGCTACCGCCAAAATTGAAGTAGTCTATGATGATAAAACTGTGCCTGTTACAGGCTTTACTAGGGCTATGGTGAAGTCAATGACTGAAGCTATGGTAAATATAATGCTATGTTAATATTTTCAAATAGTTTGTGAGAAGGTTGTCTGAATGTTTACTCGTCATTCATTCTAAAACACCTGAGTAGATTAGGCTGTCTCTTGCTCAATTTTATGTTACTTAATGTTAACAAGCCAGACTAGAAAAGATCTTTTATCTGAAAACTCCTAAAAGAAGTAATGGAAATGATTCAACGCAAGTGAAACCACACGGTGCTACTAACTATTAATATATCTGTTAGGTACTTTGGTACAATTGAAACTGTTCGTTTAGTGCTATTTTTTGCTTCATTAGCATATTTGTTATTACAGAAAATACCTCATTTCGTATTCAGCGACGAGTACAATGTTACAAAATTAATAGAGGCTAGAGATTTTTTGAAAAAGGTGGCTCAAGAAAGGAATGTTAAGTTGACGTACATGCCCATAATAATAAAGGCTGCTTCCCTGGCCCTCACCAAACTACCGATACTGAACAGTAGCCTTGACGAAAAATGTGAAAACATTATCTACAAAGCAAGTCACAACATCGGAGTTGCCATGGATACACCTAATGGTTTAGTGGTGCCAGTAATAAAGGTAGGTATAATTTGAAAGTTTTATTTCATGGAACGTATTTGTGTTCATGCTGTGAATTGCCTACTAGGCAATTTACAGAAATTACATACGAAGTTTTTTGTTACGCGGTCGTTAGTGTTTTACTTAAAGGAAATGAAAGTCTGATTGTAGGCTAAAATTAGATTCATTTTTCAGAATGTGCAAAACAAAAACATACTGGAAGTGGCTAAGGACCTGAATATACTTCAAGAAAAGGGCGTTCAAGGGCAACTCGGACTTAACGATTTAACTGGAGGAACGTTCACTATTTCCAACATAGGAATTGTAAGTGTTCCTATTCTTCTTCTTCTTCATCGAGTGGATGGTCAACCTGACCAATCCTGGTGTCAGAGTTATTGAGCCGCCAAAGGCCTCTGACATGGCTCGACTACTAACCGTAGAAAGTAACCGGGACCGGATCGTGAGCCGAGCGCTCAAACCACAAGACCACGGAGGCTGTTAGTGTTCCTATTAGTTATTCAAAATGACATGATTTCACCGAGAAAGGCCTAGGAAATCTTGTCAGGTACCTACAAATGTAATCTTTTTCATTTCAGGTTGGAGGAACTTATACGAAACCTGTAATCTTCCCGCCACAAGTTGCTATAGGAGCTTTAGGAAAAATTCAGGTAACAACAAATAAGTAACACTATTCGGTCATGTAACGGTCATTCATACGTGTTTGAGGGTGATTTTCCACCTACGCTACATTTCTAGCATTCAAATCACACGTAGAAAAGCAACGTAGCATAGCTTTAGTGAAAAGGCACCCTGTGTCCTAATCAATAGAAACCTATAAAAACTCACATGGTAAGAACTGATTCTCATCCACAGGCACTGCCAAGATTCGACGCTAATGGAAACGTAGTAAAGAGCAGCATCCTGGTAGCGAGCTGGTCGGCGGACCATAGGGTCATCGACGGAATCACCATGGCGCGATTCTCCAACTACCTCAGAGAATACCTTGAAAACCCCTACACTCTCCTCCTAGATTTATAATATCTACTCATCGGATAATTTATAATAAAAATAATAATTGTTACTCTTATTTTTTATTTGAAAAATTATAATGATTCAAAAAAATTCATTTAATTTAAACTATTTTTGATATTCTATTCTTGTATATATATTTTTTAATCTTTATTCAGTCGGTCTTTGGTGATCTACAACATAAATAGATAATTGTTAGGAAACGAAGAGCCACAGGCCTATGATCCAAAAGCAGGCCAAAGGCCACTTAGAGTTAAGATCATAAAGCGTATCCCACTTTATACGAATTTAAAACTTGAATAAATATGAAAGTAAACAATTTAACAATATGCTCCCACGAGATAATATTTAGACAATATGTAGTTACTTCATTGGATTAGGGAAAAATAATAAAATTAAATTGAAAAAATGCCTTACCGTCGTAGCACTTCAAATCTTGTGACTTTAAAATATGCTATGGTCCATTCCGGGATACAATGAGGCGTATACTCCCGATGAAACCGAGCAAATATTTCAGTGAATATCAAGGCGTCTATATTGTTTATCGGAGCCCACTTGAGGGCGAGGAACGCCATGTCAACGTCACAATACTTCTTATCTAAAATAAATATTGTTTACGATAAGTATCAATCCATATCAATCAATGCACATATTGCACGTACGGTCAGCCAAATATGTGGTCTACCACCCTACGGTTGAGATTCATTTGAACGTCATGAAACAACAAGGTCAATTTTAAACGTCATAACATAATTGTGCATAGAAAAGTCAACCTTAGCGATCGTTACATCTCGCAGAAACTTTTGTCAAAAGTGGTAGACCTCTTTCTTGGCCGACCGTACATACATAACCAGTAGATAAACCTCCATTAATCAGATACGTAAATGAAACTTTTTTTTATCACATTGTTTTGGTGGCATATCAATAATTATACAGTACCTAGTACATAAGTTAAAATTGAGAATTTAAAGTAACCATGAATCTTTGTTGCTACCAACTGTTGCGTAGCAAATAAATAAAAACGTCTGTATCGCTCCCCGCGCCGATGTAGCGTCACAGGTCACATTGTGATATTATTCTTATTAGTTATGCAATGTATTCTTACGCGTAACTCACTAATGCTGACGTCAGAAACAGAGGCCAATATAGCCATTAATAATAATAGTAGGTACAGTCACGTGCAATGAAATGTATACACGGGCAGATTTTCAAATAAATGTCCACTCTAAACATTTCAAAAACATATAGCCACTTAACAATTCATACTATATACCCACCCGAGTTTCTCACAATAATGTATACACTTTAGAAACTGTAGCAGATAACACTATTTTGACAAATGGGTATTAATTTCAATGACTGACTTTGATAGTTTAGATTTTTTTTTTGTTTTTATTGTGGAGGACAGAATGAGTAATAACCATAGAGATATAGAGAGATACCAACCTATGCGCTGAGCATGAAACCTAGTTTCCCCATTAGACATTTACAAAATAAAAACAATAAAAAAACAATACCAATACTTCGCGTTGAATGTGTGTCACGCACACATACATTTTTTGTGAAATAATTTCGTTTACCTTCATATTTATTATTGTAATTCATAGTGGATACTTATTTCTGCATGTGATCGTGTATACAAATATCTGAAAACAACCTGTGTACATATTTTTGATAAACTCGTGTGGGTATATAGTATAAATTGTTAAGTGGCTATATGTTTTTGAAATTTTCAGAGTGGACATTTATTTGAAAATCTGCCCGTGTATACATTTCATTGCACGTGACTGTACTTCTCATCAACAGGTAGAAGATACTTAAATGCCTACTGTGTTATGGTATTAAAAGTGGTTTGGTTTGAGAGTAAGACACCTTATTAAACAAATTGGTAGTAGTTAAATGTAACTAACCTGCAATCCTAATAAAATAAACTTTCCGCGGCGAGCTGATCTGAATGTCTTCGCGTTTCAGTGCTAACAACGATCGTTGCCTCTCACTCCAGTTCCGGTCTAACTCTCGGACCAAACTGAGGCGGGCGGGTTTTGTCAATAAACCATTTAATTCTGATATTTGACCCAAACTTATCAAATTGGTAATTTTTGATATGGCCTATGAAAAACAAAAAACGAGTTAATTTCTTCTTAACTGTGCCTAAGTAAAGAGAGAAAATAAAAATAAACATGAAAATCGAAAAATAAAATTACTTGTTTGGTTCCAAATTTAAAAGACTTTTCTTCAAAAGTAGGGTCCCAAATATTTCTTAAAACGCTAAAGTCGATTTTAATCATTAACCAAGTCAAAGGGCTTTGTAGTAGAATAAGCTTTGGCACCCTTTTTCCCTTCTTTTTACTATCATCATCATCGGGCTTTTTTCGACGGAAAAAGAAATATTTCGGGAAACTTTTGAATAACTGACTAGAACACTTCTCTTTCAGTACAACTTGCTTCTCTTTTTCATTGCGAGGTGGGTCTAAGTGACTAAACAATGTTTGAGTATCTAAATTGGGAATAAGACGATTTGGCTGTGTGAATACGGGTGCAAAATGACTAAAATGGTTTTGATGAACTGCGAGCCTCGCGAGGACCGGGCGGAGACTTCGGGCTAGTAAATTGATTCGTAACGCCATCTGTAAGTTCATTAGTGATTTTAAACATTTAATTTAAAATAATATTTGGTATGCTCATCTGTGAGTTAAATTCGGCAAATAGTACCTATTCGTAATAAAGGAAAACATTGTTCCTAATATATTTCTCCTAGCAGCACCCTGCGGTTTTACCCGCATTCTACCCCCCATCCTCATTAGAGTTACGGGATGTAACCCTATACGGCTATTCTATTTCATCCGCAATTCGTCCTCAATATGGCTCTTATGTACGAAAATACTTTTCAAATTCGACTGGTAGTTCTAGAGATGACCTCGTTCCATATAAAAAGTTTTCAATTTTATTATATTAATATATCTTTACACAGGCTACGAAAATCAAGCAATTACTCTTACGAACTCTACTGCTTCAGATATTTATAATCAGGAGAACATATCCAATCAAAACTAATTAGGAATACCGGTACTCAAATGATACAATAATGAAAGTTATATGAAAGTTCCGTGGTAAATACCTCTAATCCATGGCGCACTCGCAGTTGGGAACGGCTATTTATAATTGATCATGGTTTATTCACAAAATATTTTGCTAAATATAACTTAACAAATAATAATTTACATAGCAATATTTCTAAATGACTGACATCAGTATGGTGTCAGTGTAAAAAACTGAAGTATAAATCGGAAGTTTGACATTATTCCTCCTTTTAAATACCTTTCCTTGAATCGAATAAAAAAACAATATTTGCACCAATAAGGTTTTTATCTATTTTTGCAAGAAATCTATCCACTCATGGGCATATCGTGAAGGTCATAACTCGTAAGGTTATCTGGCAAAGTCGGGTTCTCAAGTTTGCTTCATTTGTGAAATTCAGATGTAAACACTGGTGTCGATTCGGGGTCATTTGAACTAAACTAAAATATGTCAAACTAAAAATTTTTGTTTAGTTTAGTTTAGTGCAAACGCTATTCGGTGTTTCCTTCGAGCTAAATTTGGTCGACGACTAAAGATGAACTAAATTGAGTAGAGCCACTTACGCCGTCTGGTGGCGAGTAGCAATATTAACGTCAAAAAGTTTGAAACAAAGAGAATATAATCACATATTTTACTCTGGTTTCAGCTTGAGGTTTGAACCATATAGGTATTATTATACGTATCTATGGTTCAAACTTCAAATATGTTAAATAACTAAATTGGATGTTTACAAATAGTCAAATACACAAAAAAACATTATAATGAATTTAAACAAGAAACGCGCCAACAAAAGGCAAAAAGAGGTGAATTTGGAGCGACTCCACGCCAACATCGAGGTTGTGAGAGGTAAGCAATCCATATGCAACTACTAGAAGTCGTTCTTTTTCTCGCAAGCTTTTCAATATAGAGACTTACGCAGTAAGTACTTCGCTATACCGTGGATTTTACTTATCTACAGTCCCAAATAAAGTAACTTTATTAATCTTTAACAAAAGAAATATGTCCACTTATTTTTTATTTCATTTTTTAAAAGACTATTTTGTTTTCAGGGTATACAGTCATCAACTAAGCGACAATCTCTTCATGTACCAAGTACATCAAGTGCAGGGATTGTCTGCGTCATCAAGTACGATGTACCATGTACATCGAGTGCTTTCAAGGATGAATTCCCAGTGATATATGATAATGCACCGATTCAGCCCACACTCACAACGTGCCACTCTTCCCCAATCCAGGCGTCAGCATCCCGCAGTTCTGATCTGCCACGACTATTCGGAAGGAAGCCTCGGTCACGTCGTGGAAGATCCAGACGCCCAAAAACAAGTGAGGCCTTAGTTATGGCTCTCAACGAAAACGGACAAGCTTGGAGAGACTGTGCTGCAGGCTGCATATTATTATGTTATAGGCGCAGCAATAAGCTCATTAAACACCCAACCCTACTCCTCTAACCCTGAACCCTAATAATTATGAAATAATTTTACAATAATAAACAATTATTAGTATATAATGATGTTTTTATTACAATTTGTTTTATTAAAAACGAGCAATTAAATATTATTGTATTAATCTGGCTTATGACAGAAAATCATGATCATGATCTTCCTCTGTCTCTTCTATTGCATCAAGAGCTGGTTCAATTTGCTGCAACTGGTCTCCCGTGTCATCCTCATCTGCAAAGTGATATATGTACATTTTTATTATACAGATATAAATCTAGCTTCTTTATACTATAACATGCTGATTAGGAGGCCACGATATACAACCTCAATCTGAGAGAATCAATCTGCTGTTGAGCTCCAGACTTTGGAACTCGAAATAGCTTCCTAAATTTTTCCTCTTCAATCTTAAAAGGATTTGAAGCTTCCCTAATATTCCATAATCGAAGTCTCACTTGGCAAAAATAATTAGATTCGAATTTTATCACCGAAGTAGTTGAACAACACGCAAACTCACAACTTGTTCTGTAAATCAAGAAAAATAGGTGTATTGCTTTTTACATACCTTTTCCAATGAATTGACGGTCGCCGCCACCACAAATTCTTCCATATTTGACGATTAAAATTAAAATATAACAAATAAAACATATAGAACTCCCCTTCACCTAATATTAATCGCGATCTTTTATGTGCCGACTACATAACAACTAAAATGACGTTTGACGTCATAATTTTGGACTAAAATTGACACTAAAAGTGTGCAGCCGAATTGCGTTTTAATAAATTGAGTAACTAAAACCAATTTAGTCGACATACTTCAAATTAGTTTAATCGTGTGGCCGTCCGAATACCAAAACCTAGTTTGACAGGACTAAACTTATTTTAGTTTAGTTCGAAGGACGCCGAATCGCCACCACTGTAGGTGCCAAAGAATGGTATCTATGTATTTTTAGAAAAAAAGTGCTAACTTAGTTCCATAAACAAATGCAGACAAACTATACACCCACTATCATGGTTCATCGAATCCAGACCCTCGAAGTCTAGCTAGACAATAGTAGGATAAGACTAATCACTATCGCAGAACATGATCTTCTGACGTAACTACATCTCTTTAATATTCTGCTTTTATGTGCTCTATATACGAGTATACCCGTCCGTATGCAAAGGCTTGATAGCCGTTACACACAGCCGTTAATTTACCCAGTTCGAAATGGTATTACAGCAAATGAGGTAAATTAATAAACTTATTCTTAAACAACAAAAGTAACATACATGAACTTATGACATCATGTCATACTATATACATACTATCTTTCCTTCCTTTTATCCTTCCTAATAACCTATTAATATTATAAACTAGCAGCGCCCCGCGGTTTTACCCGCGTTGTGCCCGTTCCCGTGGGAATTTCGGGAACTTTTTTCCAAAAAAGCCTTCCTCTTGAATCACTATTACAAAAAACCGCATCAAAATCCGTTGCGTAATTTTAAAGATTTAAGCATACAGACAAACAGACAAACAGACACGAAACAGAGACGACTTTATTTTATACTATGTAGTGATGCGAAAGTTTGTGAGGATGGATGTATGGATGTATGTTTGTTACTCTTTCACGCACAAACTACAGGACGGATTCGGATGAAACTTTACAGTGATATAAGTTATACATCAGAATAACATAATGGGATACATTTTATCTCGAAATTCCCGCGGGAACGGAATCAACGCGGGTAACATCGCAGGGCGCGGCTTGTAGTATATAAAGTACCTACCAAAATGCATAGTGTGGTGTGTTTCTATACAACTATATTAATTAGCGTATCAATCTAGTTGTTACCTAACTTGAAAAATGCTATACTTTATGATATGCAACCGAATTTCTTCTTGGTCGTCAGTCAACTTATCACATTGATAGTTAGTATGTACTTACTTTATTTTATGTTAAGTAACTACCGATATTGAAATGTTAAATCAAGGACAAATAAACAGCATACATGTCGAGTGTCGTGTCATAAGTTCATGTTTTGCGGCTTATTGACAACTGTCATCTGTTTGTTAAGTTACAATTAGCTCTGTACCTAAACTCTTCACGTTGTTATTGTATCGGAACAAACGCACAACACGATGCAGCCTCTATATTATTATTCTACACTGTCAGTAATACTCTATTTAGTTGTAGCGTATCACCATTCTCTGTTTGTGGCACTCAGAGGTAAGTTAGAACTGTTTTTAATTTTATTTGTTGTTGATAAGTGTTGCTGTGTACACATGCATAACAACGAATTATCTCTAAATCATACTATGCCATCCGGTGCGAGATTGAAATCGTTTGATAAGGTTAATGCTGCTTTGATTCATTTGTTGTCAGAGAAAATCTTATCAAACCAAGCCTTAACATCATAATGCAATAAAATTATAGATTAATCTAAGGCTTCGATACACACGATTTCAAATTTGCGAATTTATTTGTTTTATCCTTTTTAATTTAAGACTGGTTAAGCTACATCTTGTATAGTCTTTATGGTAAAAACTTGAAATAGTAGTGTCGTTTCATCATTTATATAACTATATTTAGGTAAACATAGTAGGATACATTTGTGAATACTTTTTATACTTGTTTATTTTGTTGCATTGTTTAGTTGATTACAATCTCGATTCTTTACAACAGTGTAACCTTGGCCTTTAGTTTTGGATGTAATCTCTATGTATCCTTAACAAACGGTAATTATCAAGTTAGAAAGAGTATAAATTGAAATTATCAGAGTCGGAGGAGTTCGTTTGTGTCACTGGCCCCAAATAGCTGGTAAGTTTTCCTGTGTGTGTATATCAATTGTTCTCGACTACGGTCGTTATCTATTTTCAATTAATTAACTAGAGACATATATAATTGCTATTGTAGATATTAATTAATGATAGATTTGTTGGGAACATGCATGGAATAATGAGGTCTGAAGATCACTTTGATACTCAGTACTCATTTATCGTGTTTCAGAAAGCAACATGTGGTCAGTACTGGCCGGTTTGTTGGCGGTCGCAGCCGTGGGCAAGGCTTGCACCGTCACCACCGTGAGCGGCTCCCACGCACCTGGCAGCTTCTGCTCTGGAGACCTCATCTTCTCCGACGAATTCGATGAATTTGATCTCGAGAAATGGCAACACGAGAACACGCTGGCTGGTGGTGGTGTGAGTATTATTACAATGAAGTTTATAAAGGATAGTTCATTAATTTGGTTCGAATCGCGGAGTTTCCTCAAGGGTGATCAATACCTGTAGGTATGTAAAATCAGTGGCAAGCTAGACTAGATAAAAAGCTCTGTATTCAGGCTACATACGTCACAGCACAGATATTGGCAATGGCATGAGATTCCATTCTTTCAAACTCTAGCTAGTTTGAAATAACGCATCTTATACCTATTAATGATAACAGAAGATGACATTAGTGTCTCATATATTATTCACAGAACTGGGAGTTCCAGTACTACAACAACAACCGCACGAACTCTTTCACTCACAGCGGCAACCTCTACATCAGGCCTTCCCTGACGGCCGACCAGTTCGGAACCGCTTTCCTGTCCAGTGGACACTTGAACGTTGAGGGCGGAGCTCCCGCTGACAGGTAAACTTACCACTTCACCTTTCTTCATTGTTAGCCTTCAAAGATCTCTGACACTTACAGAACCACTAGATTATCAAAAAAAAAAACATTGTTAGGCAAGTGAAAAACCCCAATCTCCGGCTGTTATCAATCTTTATCGTAAAATAACTAAATCCATATCCAAAACAGTATTAGGTTACGTACCTATACTTACATACCCTCATACTCTGTAGCCGGTAGATTTTGTACGTAAGTTTATTTAGATATTTCTGGTGGATAATAAACCTTTATTTCCAGATGTACCAACCCACAATGGTGGGGTTGCGAGCGTTCCGGAACCAACAACAACATTCTGAACCCGGTCAAGAGCGCTCGTATCCGCACCGTGAATTCTTTCAACTTCCGTTACGGAAGAGTTGAAGTTCGCGCTAAAATGCCAGCCGGTGACTGGCTTTGGCCCGGTGAGTCTATAAAGATATACTACAATATTGATATATTTTACTACTGAGCTATAAGAGGCATGCCTTTAGAGATCTGACCCTGATGACCGTCTTAAAAGCACTATCAATGTTAGGCTTGTTATCTAAGAGCGCACCTGAGCTATGCTATGCTACGTTGGTTACACAAATATTAAACGTTACACAGGATAATAATAAAATAGTTCTGATAGGCACTCTTCGTCTTCTTCTTCTTCATCGAGTGGATGGCCAACCTGACCAATCCTGGTGTCAGAGTTATTAGCCGCCAAAGGCCTCTGACATGGCTCAAGTAACGACTACTATCCGTAGAAAGTAACCGGGACCGAACGGCTTAACGTGCCCTCCGAAGCACGGAATCATCTTACTTTTCGAGCAATCAGGTGATTCAGCCTGCAATGCCCTAACCAAACTGAGGAAAGTTTCACAAAGAGATTTTTGTGAGATATCCCCACCGGGAATCGAACCCGGAACCTCCGGGTCGAGAGCCGGGCGCTCAAACCATAAGACCACGGAGGCTGACTCTTCGTCATTTCAAATCATAAGTATTACACATAGGTTTGAAACCTTACAAATATTAAATGTTGAGATCATTCCCACAGCTATCTGGCTGATGCCTGCGCACAACGTGTACGGAACCTGGCCCGCATCTGGGGAGATCGACCTGGTAGAGTCCCGCGGTAACAGGAACTTACTTCTGAACGGAGTCAACATTGGAACACAAGTAAGATTAAATCCGTCAATCTGACCTAGTTTTGTTTACCCTTTGAATACCTACACAAGGCTCAATTGCTTCTCTCAATCTTTTTTAAACTGAGTTTATGAGATCGAATAGGTAAGTTTAACGCCTCAGGTAAAAACACGGTAGCCCACAGGTAGATACATATGTCACTTTCGTCCAACCTTTCAAGTACCTAGTGATTGAGTTGCAAATTGCAATCGCATTGCATAACATCGTTCGATAACAAAGTTACTAAAAATACTCAAATGACTGAATTGATATTATTGTTCAAATTTCAGGAGGCAGGCTCGACCCTGCACTATGGCCCCTATCCCGGCCTGAACGGATGGGAGCGAGCTCACTGGCTGAGGAGGAACAGTGCCGGATACGACACCAACTTCCACCGCTACCAGCTCGAATGGACTCCAGGTATTCC
Organism: Cyclophora albipunctata; assembly: GCA_963082685.1. Classification (NCBI taxonomy): domain Eukaryota; kingdom Metazoa; phylum Arthropoda; class Insecta; order Lepidoptera; family Geometridae; genus Cyclophora; species Cyclophora albipunctata. The sequence continues at coordinate 5,466,652 of OY720116.1, read as the reverse complement.
ACACAGAGATATTAGCTATAATCTAAAACGCTACCATTATGGCTAATTCACCGGTATCTACTTTATGTGGATATTTTGAGTGTTGGATGTAACGTATTGAATTGAAAAGGATAAGGATAACAGGACGAAGAGAGAGAACATTCGATAAATCCAAGGTATTTGCCGTGATCATGGACTTATAATAAGTCCATGGCCGTGATGATCAATGTCATGTCAACAAGACGTCCAACGGCCGGCAAGCGAAAGAACCCTAATATAGATAGCCGTGAATTAAAAATCACCTGTTTCAGACTTCATCCGGTTCAGCATCGATGATGTTGAACTGGGGCGCGTGACACCGACCAACGGCGGCTTCTGGCAGCACGGCGGCTTCACTAACAACGTGGAGAACCCTTGGCGCTACGGCACCAAGATGGCACCCTTCGACCAGAAAGTACGAGATAACAGATTTACACATCTTCCGGGGATTTAGCCAATTTCATCCTTACCTGACCCTACCTAACCTAATTAATAACCTTTACTAACATTATTTTGTACGACTATTGCGCAAGGCCTTATTCTCAAAATGGCTATTTATCTAAAAATCGAATCCTAGGTCAATGATCAATTCACTAATGTGGTAACATCATAACATAACCCCGAGAATCTTGTCAAAATTAAATCACGGTAAATCTTAAGAAGAAATACCCACTTACTTTTTTCCAATTCTAGTTCTACATCATCATCAACCTGGCTGTAGGCGGAACCAACGGTTTCTTCCCCGACAACGCCAGCAACCCCATGCCCAAACCATGGTGGAACGGAAGTGGATCCGTAAGATTTTTCTTCACTCATTTTCCTCTTAAATCGTACTGAATACTTAAAACAAAATATCTACACATTTCTAATAAGGGTCATAACACACACATATAAACACCCGCACCCGTTGACAATACGAAGCTATATGAGCGTTGCAATAAGCTACTCATAACATCTACGATTACTATATGTGTTTTATAGCTGCCATTATTACAGTAGGCATAGGTACTATAATTGCTTAGTATATTAATTATACATTAACCTTCCCAATTTATGGATAGTTTAAAATTGTTTGCTTTAAGCCTAGTAATCTTCAAAACCGTCACCTTTTCTCCTCATTCTTAACATAATGCTAACTAACGCATTCCACAGGCCGCCACCGACTTCTGGAACGGGCAGAACGCGTGGCTCCCGACCTGGAACCTGAGCGTCAACGACGGACAGGACGCCTCCCTACAGGTCGACTACGTACGAGTCTGGGCTCTGTAGACATTACGCAAAGATAATGTTACTACCTATGACCAAGTACGAAGAAAAAGAGAGCAATACAACTTCAAACGCTTAAACTGAAATAACCCTTATCCACTTGTATTACTAAGGTGATTTTATATCTAAGTCCTTTTAAATGATGTAAGCTTTATCTTAATGTAAGTAGCTGAGTACAAACTTCATAAATAAAATAAATAAATCAATTCAACATTATATTTTAGCCGGAATGTATAAAAGTTTAAAGAATACAAGTCCCATGATGTGAATGAAGCATAAATCAAATAAATAAACAATTTTCGCTTACAATAGATGTTTGAATAATATATTTATGAGGAAGAAGAATATATTTTTTCCGTGAATATTGCCGTATGAACATATAATTCAGGTACAAGATTTCATTAGCAAACTATTCCACCAAAGCTATGCGTAGCAAAGCATACCTCTGGTAGAAAGGCACCATTAACCAGGTCCATACTAGACGATCCAAAGAAGTGGTCACGTCGTGTGATCCAAGCGCAAATTCTCGATCTTCGTTACAGCTAAATGCTATTCAAAAATTAATCATCTAATGTGAACGGATATTGGATAGCCATTTTTTTGCCAGACTATGCCTACCCAATATAAATAGGTAAAGATGATGATTATAAACATGACATTTATATCCTCCTACACCCATAAACTCGTATAAATCAGTCCATGTGATAGAACCTAGGGCTCATGTACTGCGGCGGCCTGTTACTCGACAGCGGCGTGGAGGTCGCCATCAAGTAAGGAGGTATTCTGCGTTTGTCGGAGTAAGGACTCGCTCGGGAGTAGTAGCGGCGTTCGATTACCTGGAAGATTTGTTTGTTTAACTATGTAGTGTAATTCTAGGAAATCCAAAATTCGTTTTATAATATTGTTGAATATGTGGTTCACTTTGTATCAGTTGGGTTGACCACCCAAAAAACATAATAAAACAGAAATAATAACCTATGTTACCTTATCAAAAAACCTCGTAAGTTTCACTGAATTGCTTGTCCCGGGAGCTAATGATCTGTAAATAAATAATTAATGAATATCAAACGAGAGTTCGGAGCTTTAGGGCCTTAATCATAAACGCTCGCGGTAATTTAATTATCAAATAGCATTGAGTTACGAGTATATGTAACATTAGTACATATAACTCAACTACCAGCGCCCCGCGGTTTTACCCGCGTTGTGCCCGTTCCCATGAAAATTTCGGGATGAAAAATAGCCTACAACCTTCCCGTTGAATGTGGCTATCTATTACAAAAAGAATTATTCAAATCGGACTGCTAATTCCCGAGATTAGCTCGAACATACAAACAAACAAACAAACTTACAAATTTTACCTCTTTATAATATTAGTATAGAAGTATAGAAGTATAGATGTCAAATGGTTTACTCTTTCTGTCATACGCTATAACCCAAAGAGCAAAAGAGACAAACACTTTATAACAGTATTTTAGTTAAAGACCGATTATGAAGGCAGTATACTTCAGACTTGTTTCATAAGTAGGTAGTCTCACCTCGCTTGATGGCTATTGACGAAGATCTCGTCGGCGCCGCACTGCTCCGCGATACTGCTCGCAAGTCGACGGTACTGGTTCTTCCGCTGCTTCTCCTCGGCTAGATCAAACTTTGTACCGATTACTAGTATTGGTATCTAAAAAGTTACAAATCGTACATACACATAAGGAAGTAATAAATAAATAAATACACCCGGACCAATTAACATAGTGTAAATTAGACCCAAACTAGGCTCCAAGCTTGCAATATGGAATCTAACGAACTGATACTAATATATATACATACACAAATACCTTATATGCATATATAATTGAGAAACAGACGCTGTCGCCACTAAATATGTCTGCACATATTGTTGACTTCGGGCGGGAATTAAATCCGCAACCCCCGACACAGTAAGCGCTCTCACATGAGACTGTGCCAACGGGTTTGTCGAGTATGCCATTAATCAGTGGAATATTTGAAATTTAAGTTTTCCATCACATCAATCTACACATTACACACAGTGCATTTGACTACATTACGGCAAGTCGCATTCAGCTGTATTATTGTTTATCGTTCCTGGAGGGCCCTTGGGCTTTACTCCCTCTCACTTACGATAGTTTTAGACCGATTTATAGAAACTCCGACATAGTCTAAAATTGAAATCTGGGATCGACAATTCAATGCGCCCTCAAAAACATGGTGGTGAAGTAGGCTATGTAAAATCAAATAAAATCAAAGTGCTATTAAGATGTGTTTAACACTATGCCCCAGTTAGTCTATGATCGTTATTTAAAAATGTCTTATCCCAAAGGGCAAACATACTTTGTTCTACCAACCAACACAAACTATGCCGTCTTATAAACACTCACCGACCTGAGTGGAGCCGAGGAACTGCTCGGGGTCCACTTCCTGCTGCTGCGGGTTCGTGCCGTCCTGGTTCAGGATCTCGCTCAACCATTTTTGTAAATTCGCCTGGCTCTTCCGGTTAGTCAAATCGTGTACCAATATAATGCCTGGAATTAAAGTACCTATCTATTTGAAAGAAGAACATTATAGTAGGTATAACCTACACATTTAAATTAAAATGAATATTGTCGACAATTTGCGTAATAACAAAATACGTAAGAACTTAGTATTTTTTAATAAGTGTATCCTACATTATAAAAAATATATAAGCATCTTCTATGCTATAAGTGCCTACCAACGGAATTAGAATCTGCTCTTTTTTAGGGTTCCGTACCCAAAGGGTAAAAACGGGACCCTATTACTGAGACTTCGGTGTCCGTCTGTCTGTCCGTCCGTCTGTCTGTCCGTCCGTCTGTGACCAGGCTGTATCTCAATAACGGTGATAGCTAGACGGTTGAAATTTTCAAAGATGATGTATTTCTCTTGCCGCTATAACAACAAATACTAAAAATAAAATAAAACAAATATTCAAGTTCCATACAACAAACGTGATTTTTTTACCGTTTCTTGCTCGATAACGGCGACAGGTAGATGCTTAAACTATTCACAGAATACTTAGTTTTATGTTCTCTTTAAATATAATTTATAAAAATGAATAATTAAGGGGGCTCCCATATATTAAAAGAGGTTTCTGCCGTTTATTTACTAAAAATAATAAAAAAACTTGAGAGGTGTCAAGGGACACCCGGATGGAACGAAGTTTATTTATGTATTATCAACAAAAATAATCGTCGCGACACACACTGTTCAATGCGAAATAGAAAGACGAAACGAAAATATCTGGCTTGCTTTCTATAAGAGAGAGAGAGAGAGACAGACAGAAAAACATGCGCATGCCGCACGGCTTACAATAGCTTACTATAGCAAAAAGTGTCGGCCACCCATCAAATTCATGATCGCGACAACCCTTGCTTAACATTCACTATCGACGGCCACCCATCACATTAATGATCACGACAACCGTTGCTTAACAATAAATATCGACGGCCACCAATCACAATCATGATCACGACAACCGTTGCTTAACATTCAATATCGACGACCACCCATCACATTAATAATCGCGACGAAACGAAAATATCTGGCTTGCTTTCTATAAGAGAGAGAGAGAGAGAGACAAACAGAGAAACATGTGCACGCCAGAGAGAGACAGACAGAGAAACCGCATGTTTCTCTGTCTGTCTCTCTCTGACCTAAAAAGTGTCGTTACATTTTTTTCCGTTTCCCTTTCGCAACCCGCGATAAGGAACTTCGTTCCAATAACGAAAACAGGTAAGGGACATACGACTCAGGGAGTACGACTCGCACTTGGCCGGTTTTTAAAGTGTGTGTGTACTCTGTTAAAAATGCATGTAGGCAAAGAAGATACAATTAAGTACTTACCATGTGTAGGTTGATAGTAAACATTTCTGGTGTTTCTGTGTCCATTTGAACCGCCCACGTCCCATAACTCTACAAAAAACGTGTTCTGTGCCTGCGTCCCTTCTTTGTATCGATGCAATTTTACTTCTACTGAACATCCTACAGTCCAACCAGGTGAAATCAGCGGTTTACTATGAGCTATCAAATATGTGAGAGACGTCTTTCCAACACCTAAAAAAGTCGGATTAGATAATATAATGCACTATCAGCCGGATTATAATATAAAACTCCCCTTTTTAGAGTCGATTAATAAATAAAAACAGGTGGAATGGTTTATTAGAATTCCGCGCCAAAACTATATCTGAATGTTGGCAGAATTGCAATATAAATAAATCTGTCATGGCAGACAGTCAACTCGGCAAAACGTAGTTGTTAAATTTTATTAAATTACAACTAGTTGAAATTCTTGTGCATTTTCTTGAATAGTGTGATAATTTAAATGAATACTATAGTTACCCGAATCTCCAAGAACTACTACTTTTATTTTCTCTATTGCTGCCATTCGGAAAATAACCTCTTACAGGTGAGTACAAACTTGTTATTTTGTTAGACACAATTTGACTTTTGTAAACATTTGGCAGGTATTGCCAACATGAACATTCCATCTGTCAAATAGGGAGTTCCACCTCGGTACTCGTACAAGTTTGATTTCGATTTAGTTTAACAGTAGGTAACAGAACTGATGCCATTAACATTTTATCTAAGTACCTATGTATTAAAAGTATTACCGATAATAAATGTTAACTGATTTGGTAATATCATTAAACAGTGATAATTTGTAAATAAATTTATTGTATTAATTATATTTGGTTCATAGAAGTTATTTCTAGCGTCACGCATTCGTTGTTTTTTTTCCATGGTTTTATAATGTTCGTCAGTTTGGTTTTGTTTGTCACACGATTTGACACGATCACAATCACATCACTATTTAATCATTTATGTCAAGCGTGGCTCGGCTATCTAGAGAAATGCTTACAATTTAGTTTTGAATAAAAATCAATAGTAATTACTTTACTTGCATGCTTCGTCCGCCATTGTACAAGTATTAAACAATAAATATTTATAACATGCAGTGCCTAGTGTTTAAAGAAAATGCAACGACTTAATTCTACATACATCGAATCAAATACTCCAAAATACGACAATGGACACTCTATGCAAAATATTTATAGTGCTTCTTCTGACTAAATCTGTTCGTCTTTATTGCGGTCCATACAATGGACACATTTGCAAAAGTTATTCGACGAGCTATGTATGGTACAATGACACCGGAGGGCTCGATAATGAGAAGATCACGACTGGTCTGTGGAAGGAAATGATATCCGCTCTCAAGGAGCCATGTAGAAGCAAGGCGGAAACATTACTCTGCGCGTATGCCTTTCCCAAGTGCATCTATAAAGATGGAGTGGGCAACACTGCGCTGCCACTCTGCTATGAAGACTGTATGGCTGTTAAAATGCAGTTTTGTTATAATGATTGGATTGTTATTGAGGAACAAAAACGACGTGGAGTGTTTTTAGAATCAAGAGGCCACTTTAGATTTCCTGATTGTGAGAAGCTTCCGAAACTCACTGGAACTAAATCACAAGTGTCATGTCACAACACGGGGATTGTGGATATGGACTACAGTCAGGTAACAACCACTTGCATTAGAGGAAATGGTAGATACTATCAAGGAACCAAAAATGTGTCTGAGACTGGGAGAGCCTGCCAGGCTTGGGAGTCCCAATACCCTCATCAACACACAAGACCTCCTCTGTTTTTCCCTGAAGTTCAAAATGCTACAAACTATTGTAGAAATGCAGGTGGCGAAGAGCGCAGACCTTGGTGTTACACTATGGATGCTGATGTAAGATGGGAGCACTGTGACATACCAATATGTGCCAACTCTAGTGAAGAATTTGACAATATTGAAGGACCAAATATAATTATGGAGAATTATTTTACCCCCACTTTTGTTTTGTTGCTTTCAGTTGGAGGACTTGGTTGTGTCCTAGGCATAGTGTCTATAGCATTACTCTGTCATTATTTTGTAAAGAATCACTACTCAAAGTGTAACATAGCAAGCCGCAGAAATGTACAAAATATGGACATTGATTTAGATAAACTGCCAAGCAATATGGCATATCACACAACTGGTGCTCAGCTTAATCCAAAGTTAGAAAAGTTAGAATTTCCCAGAAACAACATCATTTATATCCGTGACTTGGGACAAGGTGCCTTCGGTAGAGTATTCCAAGCAAAAGCCCCTGGACTAGTCCCAGAAGAAGAGTTCACCCTTGTGGCTGTAAAAATGCTTAAAGATGAAGCTTCTCATGATTTACAATTGGACTTTGAAAGAGAAGCTTGCTTATTGGCTGATTTTGACCATCCAAATATTGTAAAATTACTGGGAGTGTGTGCCATTGGACGTCCAATGTGTTTACTATTCGAGTTCATGGGTAAAGGGGATCTCAATGAGTACCTGAGGGCATGTAGTACTGCTACTAATTTCCCTCCAGCTGTAGAAAACCGAGAAGATCTTAGGCTGCTGACGGCTCCTCTAAGCCACTTAGATTTACTACATGTAGCCAGGCAAATTGCATCTGGTATGGTCTACCTCTCTGACAGAAAATTTGTCCACCGTGATCTAGCTACCAGGAATTGCCTGATTAACGATGACATGGTAGTTAAAATAGCTGACTTTGGGCTGTCTCATAAGATATATTTACAGGATTATTATAAAGGTGATGAACACGATGCCATCCCAGTGAGATGGATGCCTTTAGAAAGTATACTCTATAACAAGTATACCTTAGAATCAGATGTCTGGGCATATGGAGTTTGTCTTTGGGAAATATTCTCATTTGCTTTACAACCTTACTTTGGAATGACACATGAGGAAGTTGTCAGATTTTTGAAAGATGGAAATGTACTGGCTTGTCCAGACAACACACCGCGATGTGTGTATGAACTTATGAGGCAATGTTGGAACCACCAGCCAACTGACCGACCACATTTCAGGGTCATATACCAGGCATTAGACAACATTCAACTTATATTAGAGAGATCTCATTCTGATTGATTGGGTGTTTGTTCATTAGTGTTGATCAATATATTAGCTTTAAGAATTTGTGTAATATTTTTGTAACTTTGCATTTTGATGAGGTGATGTTATGCTGGCAGCTCTGTTAATAGGTTGTTGTTCAATACAATACTTATTACGCCTCTTGATAAATGAAACATTAAATGTTCTTGCCATAAATGTAAAAATGAAAAATAAATTGATTATTCTATCAAAGTGAAATAATAACGACATAACATTTAGCTATTTATTAGTATTTGATGCCAATTTTTGATACACAGAAAAAAAACCATACCATGATTGTACAGTCTTACATTTGTCTATTTTAATTATTATGATCTTATTTAGCTAGGATATAAGTTAAGATATTTATTATGTCAATTTGTCTAATTTTAAGTAATGTAGGTCCTCGATAGGTTTTGCCCTTATATTAAGTTGTTTATTCCTACTAATGATTTGTAATTTGTCCATATTGCATAAAGACAAGACTGATTTTGTTAGTTAACTACAACATAATTATTTCATCTTGAACATGATGTTTTGTTGTGTCATTTTGTAGCTAAATTACTAAGTATTGCCTGTAAATTATACCAAAAGTACAATGTTTAGGAATGCTATGCATATGCACAATTTTGTCCATGGTAGGTTCCTGTATAGTAACTTAGCCATTCACAAATACATACACATCACCAATACTCATACACTTCGAAAATGTAAGTGCTGCACTTAAAATATTCCAATGAAAAATGTTGGAGGTATGGATCATACGTCCTGCACTTGTATATCAGAAGCTAAAACTGCCAAAAATTTTGGATACAATGTACAAAAGAAATGTAACATATATTTTGCTTTTTGAGTATATTTTTATCAATTAATTTTAGAATTTCTTTATCGAATTTTGTTCAACTATTGTAAGTACTTAATGTATAATGTTTTACTAAATAATTGGAATATGATTTGATATTACTTTCCCATTTTAACAAAATCTTATTGTAATGCAAATATTTTATATTGATTTAAATAAAGTTGTTTTTGAATTACATTACTCGGATATTTTTACTTATGATGACCCACACACACCACGGAAATGGTGATACAATACCAACAAAAACCGATAGTTTGATAAGTTCAGGTGATTCACGCACTGATAGCGCTATTTTCCGCGAACAATAATATTTCTTTGGTTGCAGATAATAGCACCAAGTTTCCTACAAAACAATGACTGAGGAGAGACTTGTAACGGAAGTGCCGAGCAGTTTGAAACAACTGGCTCGGCTTGTTGTGAGGGGCTTCTATACCATTGAAGATGCTCTCATTGTTGATATGCTTGTGAGGAATCCATGTATGTGGCCCTAAGTATTATCTAACTAATCATTTTACACCGTGATCTACCCAAGTGCACTAAGAGCAATATATCCGTAATATTATAGTAAGGTAGGCTGAAAATATGGTAGGTAAGCCTACCTTCAACCCAGACATTTCTGGTCTCGAGAACCGTCCTTCGTAGAGAATATTCGATCCTTACTCCCGAATGGTTTAATAAAAGTTTATCATTCTTGTGATTGTGAGGGACTACAGGCTGGCTACATCACAGATCACAGTACACTTAGTACCCGAGGTTGAGTTTGATTTAGGTTCTAATTTAAAAAGTTATAGGTACTTTAACCAATTCTTCTTCATCGAGTGGATGGTCAACCTGACCAATCCTGGTGCCAGAGTTATTGAGCCGCCAAAGGCCTATGACATGGCTCATGTAACGACTACTATCCGTAGAAAGTAACCGGGACCGACGGCTTAACGTGCCCTCCGAAGCACGGAATCATCATACTTTTCGGGCAATCAGGTGATTCAGCCTGCAATGACCTAATCAAACTGGGGGCAGTCTCACAAAGAGATTTTGCGAGATATTGTACCCACCAGGAATCGAACCCAGAACCTTCGGATCGTGAGCCGAGCGCTCAAACCACAAGACCACGGAGGCTGTCAACCAATATTTTATCTATCTACGAGTTAGTCAAAAATCATCATGAATGCTTATCAAAGCCGAATATGTTTCATAAACATACCTATCAAGGTATGTTTATGAAACATATTCATATCTAACACCATGAGCACAGCCATTCTGGGTTGAACACATTTAAACCTAATATTTATAGGTATAATGAGAATAAATAATAATTATATTCTCATTTTATTATCAACCAAAGCGACTCGATAAAAAAAGAGTAAAGTACCTAGGCTTTAAAGTTATAGCCGGTATGACCTCGGTCTTCCTTCCTGAATGACAGACAATCAACTAGCTAGGTACATAGTATCATGAGTTGCTGTTCTCTTCCTAGTAATTAAAAGGTCAAACCTTTTTATGTTTCAGGTATGAAAGAAGATGATATTTGTGAACTGTTAAAATTTGAAAGGAAAATGTTAAGAGCCAGAATAGCCACACTAAAGAATGACAAATTTATACAAGTGAGACTGAAGATGGAGACAGGTATATATCTACCGCACATATATTTTTACCTCCTTTGTTTTGAAAATAATACGCTCTGTAAAGCACGTGTAAATGTTCTTTTGTAAATGAAATAAAGATAGGTACGTTTATTACATTCAGGCACTTTTACAAACCCTTCTTTTAATGTTTCAGGGCTGGACGGAAAGGCTCAGAAAGTGAACTACTACTTCATAAACTACAAGACGTTCGTGAACGTGGTCAAGTACAAATTGGATCTGATGCGCAAGCGCATGGAGACAGAAGAGCGGGACGCCACCAGTCGCGCCAGCTTCAAGTGTCCGTCTTGCGGGAAGACTTTCACTGACTTAGAGGTGATTTGTCAAACGATTGAATACTCAAACGTCTCCCAAACTCAAACGCTCACATTAAGGAGCCCCAAATATCATCAAACTTTGATTAAGAGTTGTTAAAAATGTATAGTCTACGATTGACAAGTTTTGGTTTAAACGGGTCTAACAATTTAATGTGCCCGTAACGTCAGGGTTCCAATATAAATTCCACTATCGGCGACCCATCCGAGCTGCTTAAGGTCACAAGATCAATTCCTTCAGTTACCACTTTATAATTCTAGGCAGATCAATTATACGACATGATGACTCAAGAGTTCCGATGCACATTTTGCAACCAAGTCGTAGAGGAAGACCAGTCAGCTTTGCCCAAGAAAGACTCCCGGCTCCTCCTGGCGAAATTCAACGAACAACTAGAGACACTTTACGTGTTACTACGGGAAGTCGAAGGAATCAAACTGTCGCCAGAGATATTGGAGCCGGAACCAGTTGACATCAATACTATTAGAGGGTGCGTTATTTGTGTTATTTAGGTACTTAATTTAACTGGTACCTATTGGATTTATAGTCATATCTGACAGAAACATCATAGCCGTGTCTAGGAGTGGCCGTTTTGACTACGGCAACATACATATCAATTTAAGTCGCCATCAAGTGATCAAGATCATTAGTCAAGTCTAGCTATAGTGCCATAGTCAGACGTGGGCACAATGAGGTCTTCTTAGTCATGTTTGGCAGAAGCTACACGTGGCGTAATAGTAGCTTCACGCTGTCGCAACCTACATAGACGTGTCTGGCTATAATCGCATATTTGTGTCTGGCAACATAGTTATCACAGCACGAGCTAATATTGTATTGACTGGTTGAGGACGCATCGACATGTTAGCAAGGGTTGCATAGTATCGTGTGTAAATGTATCGGTTGATCGGGCAGGCTGTCGAAGGCGGCGGGCGGCATGCGGCCGGGCGGCGAGCAGTGGTCGGGCGAGGCGACGCGCGGCCAGGGCCTGCTGGTGGAGGAGACGCGCGTCGACGTCACCATCGGGGACGCCGAGCGCGGGGACGCCGCCGCGCGCAAGGAGCGCCCCGTCTGGATGGTGGAGAGCACCATCGTCTCTAGTGAACAGGTGCGCTGTTGTACAGGAGACTCCACGTCACCATCGGGGACGCCGAGCGCGGGGACGCCGCCGCGCGCAAGGAGCGCCCCGTCTGGACGGTGGAGAGCACCATCGTCTCTAGTGAACAGGTGCGCTGTTGTACAGGAGACTCCACGTCACCATCGGGGACGCCGAGCGCGGGGACGCCGCCGCGCGCAAGGAGCGCCCCGTCTGGATGGTGGAGAGCACCATCGTCTCTAGTGAACAGGTGCGCTGTTGTACAGGAGACTCCACGTCACCATCGGGGACGCCGAGCGCGGGGACGCCGCCGCGCGCAAGGAGCGCCCCGTCTGGATGGTGGAGAGCACCATCGTCTCTAGTGAACAGGTGCGCTGTTGTACAGGAGACTCCACGTCACCATCGGGGACGCCGAGCGCGGGGACGCCGCCGCGCGCAAGGAGCGCCCCGTCTGGATGGTGGAGAGCACCATCGTCTCTAGTGAACAGGTGCGCTGTTGTACAGGAGACTCCACGTCACCATCGGGGACGCCGAGCGCGGGGACGCCGCCGCGCGCAAGGAGCGCCCCGTCTGGATGGTGGAGAGCACCATCGTCTCTAGTGAACAGGTGCGCTGTTGTACAGGAGACTCCACGTCACCATCGGGGACGCCGAGCGCGGGGACGCCGCCGCGCGCAAGGAGCGCCCCGTCTGGATGGTGGAGAGCACCATCGTCTCTAGTGAACAGGTGCGCTGTTGTACAGGAGACTCCACGTCACCATCGGGGACGCCGAGCGCGGGGACGCCGCCGCGCGCAAGGAGCGCCCCGTCTGGATGGTGGAGAGCACCATCGTCTCTAGTGAACAGGTGCGCTGTTGTACAGGAGACTCCACGTCACCATCGGGGACGCCGAGCGCGGGGACGCCGCCGCGCGCAAGGAGCGCCCCGTCTGGACGGTGGAGAGCACCATCGTCTCTAGTGAACAGGTGCGCTGTTGTACAGGAGACTCCACGTCACCATCGGGGACGCCGAGCGCGGGGACGCCGCCGCGCGCAAGGAGCGCCCCGTCTGGATGGTGGAGAGCACCATCGTCTCTAGTGAACAGGTGCGCTGTTGTACAGGAGACTCCACGTCACCATCGGGGACGCCGAGCGCGGGGACGCCGCCGCGCGCAAGGAGCGCCCCGTCTGGATGGTGGAGAGCACCATCGTCTCTAGTGAACAGGTGCGCTGTTGTACAGGAGACTCCACGTCACCATCGGGGACGCCGAGCGCGGGGACGCCGCCGCGCGCAAGGAGCGCCCCGTCTGGATGGTGGAGAGCACCATCGTCTCTAGTGAACAGGTGCGCTGTTGTACAGGAGACTCCACGTCACCATCGGGGACGCCGAGCGCGGGGACGCCGCCGCGCGCAAGGAGCGCCCCGTCTGGATGGTGGAGAGCACCATCGTCTCTAGTGAACAGGTGCGCTGTTGTACAGGAGACTCCACGTCACCATCGGGGACGCCGAGCGCGGGGACGCCGCCGCGCGCAAGGAGCGCCCCGTCTGGATGGTGGAGAGCACCATCGTCTCTAGTGAACAGGTGCGCTGTTGTACAGGAGACTCCACGTCACCATCGGGGACGCCGAGCGCGGGGACGCCGCCGCGCGCAAGGAGCGCCCCGTCTGGATGGTGGAGAGCACCATCGTCTCTAGTGAACAGGTGCGCTGTTGTACAGGAGACTCCACGTCACCATCGGGGACGCCGAGCGCGGGGACGCCGCCGCGCGCAAGGAGCGCCCCGTCTGGATGGTGGAGAGCACCATCGTCTCTAGTGAACAGGTGCGCTGTTGTACAGGAGACTCCACGTCACCATCGGGGACGCCGAGCGCGGGGACGCCGCCGCGCGCAAGGAGCGCCCCGTCTGGATGGTGGAGAGCACCATCGTCTCTAGTGAACAGGTGCGCTGTTGTACAGGAGACTCCACGTCACCATCGGGGACGCCGAGCGCGGGGACGCCGCCGCGCGCAAGGAGCGCCCCGTCTGGATGGTGGAGAGCACCATCGTCTCTAGTGAACAGGTGCGCTGTTGTACAGGAGACTCCACGTCACCATCGGGGACGCCGAGCGCGGGGACGCCGCCGCGCGCAAGGAGCGCCCCGTCTGGATGGTGGAGAGCACCATCGTCTCTATCATCCATCTCTCTCTCATCGACTACATTTTCTTTATTCATTAATCTCTTTGTCTGAGTGTGTAACTAAAAAAAAATAACTATGCCAATTTTACTTTAATTTAAAAATTAAAAGTTTTCCTGTATCCTGTAGATAGTATTCGGTTCTGGCAGTAACAGGCCCGACAGTGGCCGGCACGAATCGAATTTTAAATCTAACTTCAGGTATCCCATGTCAAAAACGTTACTATTAATTCCAGAATGACAGTGTACATTCGACGGACGCGGCGCTGGAGAAGGCCGCCAGCAACGCTAGCAACACCAAGTCCGCCGCCAAGGAGAAGAACGACGACATCATGTCCGTACTGCTGGCGCACGAGAAACAGAACACCGGTATATATAACGCTTTATTTATATAGATACTAGAGACGTGCCCTCGCTTCACTGTTAATCAAGATTCCATGTGGGAAAATCCCGTTCGACAAAGCGTGTCCTAATTATTTTAAAATGATGTGTAGTAGCGGAAAATTGATTGGATTTCGAACTTATGACAGTTGTTTTAAATATTTCTGTTGGTTTCGCAAATATAAATATAAAATAAAATGATCATGGCATGCCTCACGAACTCGTACTCGTGCATTCCCCCTTGTCCGACCCGCACGATATACTACAAGCTAAACATCAAAATTGGTATAGCGGTTTAGCTCTGATCTTGTACTAAATTTCGTAGTTGTAGGTTATATTAGCATGGAATACATAATACATTCCTTCTTCAAGTTCTGGTTGGATTTCCTTCCAAAATACTAATAACAATTGTTCCATAACTTTCAGGCAATACAGCTACTAACGCACTAAAAGGTATTGAAGCAGAGAGTTCAGATTCCAGTGATAACGAGTCTAAAGATCCGTTCAAGCTCAAAGACGAACTGGCAGCAGTTGGTAAGTAACCCGTCCATCCATTTCAACGACCAACTTCTAATGTAGCACAAAACTATTCTATATTTGTGAATTAGTTAGAAACAGTTCAGCAGTTTCGCCCTAAAGAGGTCACCCAATATGTTTCATTCTACTTCGATCACCTAAGGTTATGCGCCGACTGCCAACACCTAATTAGTTGACAGCTGCAGTTTATACCGAATGCGAACATTTCATTTACTGACTTCCGTATTCATTACACTAACACCAGGCATTTTGCATGTGGCGCTTAAGCCACTATTATTCAATACTATTTGGACCTTACGTGAACAAGTTGTTGGAGTAAAGTAGTACCGCCTTATTCATAAACGCTCTTTAACACATTCACTGCCGGCGACTCGCCTGGCGAGTCGACTTAAATTTCGTTCATGTGCCGGCGACTCGCCTGGCGAGTCCATGTTTTTCGCCAATATAATATTGATGGCACCTCAGAAGGAATTAAGGAAATAATAGTGGCAGTGAATGTGTTAACTAAAACACTGTTGTCTCTTTTGCTCTTCATAAAATAGCCTAGGTCGGAAAGGGACAACCCATTTGATAGCAAAAATGCTTTACTAAGCGTTAAAGCCTGTAGTCTATATGTCGTCGACAACAACTAGAACGAAAAAATACTTTGGATCTGTAAAATATTTTTTATTTCCAACTTTCAGCTGAAATGGAAAGCGAAGACTCTGATTCGGATGACAACGCGCCCACAGTGCTAGTGAACGGAAAACCTGTCCCCTTAACCAGTATAGACGACAGCATCATCGCGCAAATGACGCCCACGGAGAAAGAGACCTACATACAGATTTACCAAGAGTATTACAGCCACATGTACGATTGAATGTATGTATGTACGTATTAGTTTAGTTGGTTCTTAAGTTTAACTCTTTTAATAAATGTTCACGTACCTGTGAAATGGAAATTTATATTTATTTATTGTTTTCTTTTGCTAGAGAATGTTATAATAATAAAGGGCGTATACTATCTAACAAGGTCCAGGCATATTTCTGTCATCTTATACAGAGGGAGCCTTATTCAAATTCAGTTTTACCTTAGAATATCGTTATAGATGAAAGGACGGTATTGATAAATGCAACTTAATTTCATGTCTGTAAAACTTTATTAAAATAAAAATCTGTAAATTATCAACAAAAATAAATAACATATTTTAACAAGTAAATCGCAGAATGTCCGCTAATACTGGCGTAACAATCAAATATTCAACATCGCTTAAATATATTTTATTTCTAACAATAAATTAAATCTCTCTAAAAACAGATTGCAAATATGTATTCATAACGGTATTCACTACAAAAGCCAAAATGAGCTTTAATATCAAAGAGAAAGAAGTCTAATATAACAATCAACTTGAAAAATCAACTCTAAAAATCTCGAAAATCTAACTATTTTAACGATTATGTAAGTACTTCAAATCCGTTCATAAATGAGATCCTCAAAAAAAATTGTGTTGAAATGGCAATGGGCTGGGACTATAATATTGCAACGAATGTAATATTATTTAAACGCTATTTAAACATTTATAGTGTGTAAACTGTAAAGTCCACACTTTCTTGGCATCTAGAAGGATTTTTAAAAACATAAAATCACAACTTTTAAAATGATAAAAATACATCCATAAATTAGACTCACACCTTATACTGTAAACTACGTATCTTGCTCTGTAAACATCCACATTTTCCATTGTATTAATTTTACAATGGCTGGTCCACATATTAGACCCGATTCTTTTATGCCTATGTTAAATTGTTTAATTTGGATACTGGAACCAGAAAAATGCCCTCCGTACAGTACGGCAAATACTGTAGACTTGCATTTTTATTGGTTCTATGGCATGTCCCTTTGGTTCATTAACTAACATTTTGTATCTGACTGTAATTAACTTATATGTTGTCCCCATTTCTCCCAGTAATCTTCCGTCTGCATCTCCATAATACGTGATATACATCTGTCGTATGCGAATTTTTCTTCTTCGCCGGTAAATATGGCCGCTTTTGCATCCTCCTGTAACAGCGGAGTACAAAGTAAAGTAACAGGCCATGGTCTCTGATATTTTTATACTATGACGAGTAAATTGTCTTTTTATTAAAAGTAAAAAATGATGATACAAGCTTACACTTTTACTTTACTACTAACTAATAGATGATGTGTTCACCCCCATTACAGTGCCGAGTACGTAACAAGATTAATTCTCAAGGTTGCTTATTTTTCTTCAACATGCATATGTAATGTATGTATTGTAGTAATAAATTAGAATATTTATTACAAACATTTGTAAGACAATACATAATAATAATATAGTTTATGGTAACTAATCATAATTAATATCTTTAGTACGATTTTAAATAATAAATTATTACTAAATGTATACTGATATTATAAAGAGGTACAATTTGAAAATTTGTTTGTATGTTCGAGCTAATCTCGGGAATTACCAGTTCGATTTGTTTTTTTTTGTAATAGCCACATTCAACGGGAATGTTGTAGGCTACTTTTTATCTCGAAATTCCCATGGGAACGGGCACAACGCGGGTGACACCGCGGGGCGCTGCTACTTAGTTAATAAAATAGACAAAATAATCCCCTTTAGAAATTAGAAATTATATGAGATTATAGAGATTAGAAATTATATGTTACCGAATCTTTAGTGATTTTCAAATCGTCCATTAGCGCTCTGTCTGCGTCGCCGAACGAAGTCTCGTCCAGTTTCAATAGATCCTTCGGTTCACACTCCGCCACAATAACAACCTGTAAAATAAATCAACATTTAACCTTTTGTTTACCGGCATTAGAAACACAATAGAAAATCAATTGTGTCTGGCTTGATATCGCGTCCGCGGGATATGAGGGGTTAATGCCTTTGAACAATGATCAGTTTCATAATTTGCTACGTAATCTTAAGATTCCATTTAATTTGAATAGTTGATATACCATTTTTACCCTTGTCAAAGAATCAAACCTAACCTAACCTACCCTCTATTACTTTGAAAATTGTCTTAGAAATACAAACATTTAAGTTTAGTTAGGGGGTCATTTGACAATGTTGCATCATAATTTCATAATGTTGCATCATATTAATGCATACTTACTCTAACTCTGTTGTCATATAAAGTATCAATGAGTGTTATGAACCGTCTTAACTGTGATCTGTGCTTGGATATTGATAACTGAGGCAGGTTTCTAATGAACACAGTGTGGAAAGTCTTTGATATAATAAGGTAGTCACTTGCACCAAGTGGCTGGAACAATAACGTAAAATATTAATGGAGGAAGATATCTATAAAAAAATCTAAAAATGATCACACAGCAGTTTTAATCTTAACAGGACATTATTAAATAATTTAAACAGGAGTCCAGTAAATATCATGAAATTGACAATTAAAGAAATAGAAACAGACTAATTGTAGTAAGATAACTTATTTCTTACCCGGTCACAGAGCTCTTCAAAAGTAGAGTCCAAAACTCTACCACATGCTTTGACAAATTTTACATTTCTTCCTAAAATATTAATCACTCTCGGCCTCACGGTGTCAGTCTCTTTTGATATTAAGAATTTGTACAATCCATCTACAGCATTATTGTCTGGTGTTAATTCATAATCACTGGAAAAGAAGTAAAAAAACCTTAAAATAAGAATAACAATTATTTTTTAATCTATAAAAGTAAATTATACGAAAGTAATTACAGGAAGTATTTGCTATATTTGTTGCCAGTTCCTCGTAATCTATAATCAATTCCCGAATCCAATTGTAGAATATTACAATGTGACTTCAGAACTGGGATAAAAGGCAAGAAGTTTGATCTTTGCAAGCCGTTTTTGTACAAATCATCAGGTTGCCTATTACTTGTTGCTATCACTACACAACCGTTGATAAATAGTTGAGTGAAAAGTCGTTTCAAGATCATGGCATCTCCTATATCTGTAACCTGAAAAGGTAAAAGATAACATTTTTAATATGCTTATGCATTATTAATATAAACATCTCATTGTTTATTTAAAACATTAGTCAATTTTTTTTTTTCATTTGAAAATATTTGAAAAGTAAAGAACCTTTATAATTAATGTTTGCCGTAAAATTTGTGCAGAATTACTCATAAAATAAGTTAATTAAGATAAACCCAGCAATTTACTTTAAAACCTAATAATTTCACGAGTTACTCACTTGAAACTCATCAAAACAAATTAGCCATGACTCTTGAGTAATATCAGCTGCCACCGGAGGTATGGGGTCAAATGGCTTTGACTTGTCATCTCTAAATGAACTGGCTCCTCTACTAGACTTGATCTTCAACTCATGTATTCTGGCATGAATGTTTAACATGAACGAATTGAAATGTACCCGTAACTTTTCTTTAATCTGAAACCAAAAGAATCAAATTATCATAATTATCAAAAAGATGTTTAAAGTGAACACAAAGTTATTTTCATCTTATTCAAAATGTGATAAACAATAATCAAATCTTACCGGTACACTTTCATAAAACAAATCCATCAGCATAGTTTTTCCACCTCCTACACTGCCATATATGTACAATCCTTTTGGAGCTATGATCTTAGCTGGCTGTGGCTTTGAAAAGAAGCTGAACAATGAGCTTGATGTTTTGTTATCAACAATGGGTCTTTCAAATGAAGTAACCTCTTTGTACACATCTTGCAAGTGGTGTATCACAGCTTCCTGATGTGAATCCTTAGTAAAAGTACCATCAGACACTTTCTGAGAATAAATATACCATGGCCCCTCATTCTTTTCAAACTTTTCTTTAACTTGATTCGAAAATAGTCTCAAACATTGATTACAATGTTTTCGATGATATTTCACAACAGATGACAAGTAAAAAGGTAAACTATGCCCCAACATAGAACTCATTTTGATTTAAGACTATTTATTTTGAATAGACTTATTGTTTTCATTGCTTATATAACAAAAGTGTGTTGTTTGTAACCTTGATTATTTGAAACATCCAGTTAACAGAAAATATCATTTAAATTTATGATAAATTATATGGTTTCTTTATTACAGCCCTCTGCCCAATCGTAGTGGTTGTCCTTTTGTTTTTTGCTATATATTTAACACTATTATTTTCATCTTCTAGCTTATGAACTGCCTTAAAATAATAGTGTAAAATGAAATTAACAATTTCATGGTTTAGCAGGTACTGCACGTTTAGTTTAAATGCTGTCGGCAATAGCCCATAATATTTTTGAACACTTACTTACATTACAATTATTACTGTACCACAATTTGAGATCCAATTCACTGTAAATGAAAACAAAATATAAAATGAAAAGAGTACAGACAGACCGTGGTACAGACCACGTACAGACAGTCGATATTAGACCAAGAGGCATAGGCTCGTCGAAAAAATATCGATACATCGATATATCGATATTATTTTTTCAATGTATCGATATTTTTGAGCGATATTTAATGTTTCGATGTATCGAGGTATCGATATAAAATTACAAGTATTGAAAAGGTATAAAAATCGATATTTTTTATAATTAAAAAATCCTAAAAAAGAATACTAATTAAATCAATAATTAATTCACGTAATATGTGAACAAAATAATTCGAGCATTCCAGTCATGTCTAGTGTTGTATGGAACTTTTTCAAAAAAATAGACAGACAAAACGTTTCATGTAATTTAAAAATGATGTCTATTGATTAGTATTTATCTAGTAATGTAAGATGATTGAAGTAGATTAGGCCAAATATTTTTTTTTCCTATCACACCGATATATCGATATTTTTAAATAAAAATATCAATATCGATATTGATATATTCAAAAATTATCGATACAATATATATCGATACTTTATTGCATTTCCGACATCCCTAAGAGGCATACGACAGCCTTCGATTCTTGCTTTGCTTTCGTTTCGTTGACATTGACAATTATTCACAGACAGACCAGATTAGAAAAATATTTTTATGGAAATTTTAGGGATGTGCTCAGTAGCAAACATTTCATATCGATACCTACGCATGTTAATTTGTTACAGTTAAAATCAAATTTAAAATGTTAAAAATTTCATATCTTATCAATGATATGTAATATCTCTGTTGTTTTGTGTTTTTTTAAAACAATTAATGTGTTTTATTTATAACAATAAAATGTTTAATTATGACGTATTAAGGATGAACAACAATCAGATTTATGACGACAAATTATATTTGCATGCCTAAGACCAAACATGTTGAAACTACCTTTACATATTTTACCACCATTATGTACTCGAGTTTTAGCAAATATATATTTCATTTCATATATATCATACGTGATCTATACCCGGGAGACTATTTTGTCGACGGGTGATTATCTCCCTGACTTAGTAATGCAAGTGTGCTCGCCACGCAAGGATGTCAAAAAATCTGTGACAAGTCTGTCATTAATAGAATAACATCGTGCTATTTTTTTGCGCTAGTTATCGATACTTTTGATCACATCACTAAGACCGTCACATTGACAATTCCCTTAATTTGTCAATGTCACAATGGCTTGACGATTAAAACATTTCATGAATCGGTCACAGGAAGACGAAGAATTTCGTTATTTTATTAAAAGTTAGTCAAGGAGGTGATAATTATCACTTCCTTGACTACAAATTTAGAAAAAAAAAAAATATTGTGCCGTCCAGTATTTAATAGTTAGACCGAAACTATGAGATCTAAGAACTTGGTACATAACATTACATTATTAATGAAGGAATGAAATACATTATTTACTAAGTTAATTTTATGCCGACCATAAGTATTTAACCTAAACCTACTTTGTAGGAAGATAATTTTTTGCGCACTATTTACAGTTATGTAAGTATATATATAGTGCAAAACTTTCGATGTTAGTCTTGTTCATGGTGTAGGTCATCCTCATACTCTCGTTTGAGCTCATCCATCCACTTAAATGTAATGTAGAGCTTCTAAAGGTACCTAACTACCTACCTACTTACATCTTTCCGCATTTTGGTTTTATCTAGTTTCACTCAGATCACTGACGCCTCACATCGGCAAAATTGTTCGAACTTTGAAACCATGCTTCACGACACATTAACCTATTTTGCGGCGTCTAACTAGGTAACGGCTAAGTGCTATATTATGGCGGTTACAATGAAAGTAATCTAGATAACCGACTTTCATTTCAACTCAGGATCTTACTAACTATTGTACAAAAATAAATATAATTACATTTACCATTCCGAAGATTCTGGATACTATAACTTCTAGTCCAGGGTACATTGATAAGATTTTTCAAAGTCTGTTTAAACGACGGTTTATTAAAAACATGTGTTGGTAAAGTGTATATTATTGCCCATAATATCCATTGATGGACTAAGAGGTCCTAAATAAGTTAAAACAATATCTTCAAAGAAAATAAAAGTCAAAGACCCTCACTTTAACAATAAATAACCAAGATATCGCGTGAAAGCAGGATGTGGTCAAATTGAAATCGACGACTGTCTGAATTGATGCAAAGTAACAGATTATTGCAATCAACTTCATACATTATCGTATCCTCTTTTCTTGAAAGACCTAAATCAGGGGTCATGGGTGACGCAGTTACAGAAACAAACTTTATCTGAGGTCAATTTAAATATTTAACATCTACATTATTTTACCTACTTACACTTAATTACATTTTAAGTGAATTGTGTTCACCCGTTGTTCACCTTTTATTTTATTCGCGCTGCTTTTGTGCGCACAATATGGAGGTACTTATTTCAGTTATTTTTAAACCTCCCTCTCTGGAATTGTTCCACCCCACGTCTGTTTTGACTGGCCACTATCTTTATATTCCTTCCTTTTCTTCTCCTGGAAATACGTCGCGACAGTCGTAAAAGAGGCCGAGACGTTGCTATTTTCAACTACAAAAAACAAATAAGAAAATGTTCCTAACCCTTTCCACATGAATTTTATCTACTCATGTGCCCTTTCTGCAGACGTTGCAGATTTGCACGTAAATATCGATAAGTAAGAGTAGATATTTATTAATTTCATATTAATCAAAGAACACCAGAACTACTAGGTAATAACTAAGTACTCGTAGTAAAATCGAGTAGGTTAGTGGCCACACTTGGTGTCCGAGTTTTGTAACCACCATAAATGCCTCCTAATATGTAGTAAGAAAGTACCTAGTACCTAAATAGGTCCCTTTCGGTCATTTATGAACTCTAGAGCCGACTTAACCAAAGAGCTCATTCATTAGATGCATGATTTAACAAGATTCCTCGAATATTTGGTATGTCGTACCTATATTGTTGTGCCAACATGAATTGTGCCGAATTCTCAGGTGGTACTATTGTAGTCAATGTCAAGGTTACCTTCGGCGAACTGACCTACGGAACCTAAATTGCTCTTGAACTCGCTCACACACTGGCCTCAATTGTGCCCCATCTAATGCACCGGTTAACAACCTCTAGTGTCAAGGTGCCTGCTGTTTGCATTCACAAAGAACAACACAACACTAAATTATCCAGTTTATCCTAACTACTTACGTCAAATACAACGGCAAATCACTTCCAAGAAACTGTATGACGTTACATTGTCTTTGAGTCTGTTCCTGTAACTGGAATTAAGAGATGTCAGTATAGACTATGTTATACACAATGTAGCCTCTGACGCAGGCAGCAACGATTCCACTGAATGCTTAATTATACTGACTTCGTATAATGTCTGGTGATTGTTTACGGTCAACCCTCCATGATATTATTATTATACAATATTGGTGGGAGCTGGCGATTTGTGCAAACGCTTGGGGGTGGTCGCGCGATGCGGGTTCAGCTGCATTCAGTTTCGCATTTTACTTAAATGATGCGGATGTGCTTACTTAAGATATCCGTTTATCCTGAGAGATAATCTTATTCAACTGATATGGTAATATTTTTCAATCAGTAAGCTTAAAGTAGACAATAAATAAGTACATGTTTTGCATAAGAGTACTTATGACTCATTATAGCTTAGTATGTAAAGAAAGTACTTGATTATTACTAACCTAGGTTATTTTTGGTAGCAATCGAGTAATTATAAAAGTAGCCGGTTAAGAAGCTTAATACTAAGAATTTGTATTATTGTCATGTCTCTACATTCAATAACTCTACTACATTTTCCACTATTAGTTTCATATAAAAGCGCTCGACTCTTGAGTCATCTTGATTCGTGAACAATTAAGGTGACTGCTACCAGCCAAAACAATCGATTCGCTGCAAATGGACGTCTCGTTGATACGCCCTCGGCTACTTACTATACACTCATCATTGTATATCATTCTGGTTTACGCAGCAAACTTATTCCACGACTTGCTATCAACCTACCATATAAATTACTACCTACTACTGTAGTAGTAATAAAAAATAAAATAAATAACCATATGAATGTTTACATAAAAAATATGTTTGAGACACGAGTAGGTAATGGAATATGCCTTCGATAATGTATTGCACGCAGAATCATCCCGACCTTGTCTCGTTTGTAGATAAGAATGCAGTTATTTTTATAAACGATAAACATAATTTTAAATGTTATTAGGTAGTGTCTGACCACAAATGTTTTCTCTTATAGGAGTGAGTGGGCATTTTATTTAATGCAATTACTTAGTATGGTTCCATATATCTAAGTCAGTCACTATACCTAGGTATACCTAGGTATAGTGACTTACTATAGTTTCCTAGGTATAGTGATATGGAAACATTAGGTATTACAAATTTACATACAAATTTTTGGTAACATTGAACCAAAGTGAGGTTCCATAGTAACAGCCAAAAAGATTAAAAACTTATGTACATAGTAGGTAATGTACACTGAAAATGTAAAATTATCGTTGGTTCCTGTTTCCACACCACCCAAGAGGTAAGGACCCTTAGGCGCGCTTTTTTTATAGAGGTGTCCCCTATAGGCCTATTCCTCTTATGAATTATTTCGAAAGCAAATAATTGTAGCTTGACCTGAAACAAATAGTAAATGTACAAATTACAGGTCTTTACTATCCAAAATTGCGATCGCGTACGATGAGATTAGGTAATGCGCTAGGAATTGTGTCACTCCGTTTTACGGGGGCGAGGCCTTTTCGTTTCGATTAATATAGTAGATACACATGTAGCGTACTTAGAACTAAATGTTCGTATATTTAACAACTAAAGTCATTAACTTGGCATTAAATATTTGGGATTTGGGCTTATCCATCTTGTATATTGTTTGCACCTGACCTGCTTCTAACTGAGAAGACCAAGTAGCAATACTAACTACCTACCTAGATATTTGCACCTCAAGACGTGTCATTGTACTCGCGCATCTCTATAATGTTATGTAGGTACTATGTATTATAACTATGTGTCTGGAAAATGTTTACTTAACCTTTATTAGACCTAGGTACATTGGGAAGATATTATTTCTTTTGATAGTTTAATTATTTACTCATTGTTGCTAATACAATAATTAATAATGTTAAGGAAACTGATCCAACCTCTCTTTCAAACACATTCACTCAGATATTCAACTTGTTTAGAAACATAGCAAAAAGTTTTGTGATGGCGGTCACGCACTTTTAAGCTCATTACTAAAACTGTTGAATATTTCCTGTAAAATACCATGCAGCATTCCCAGATTCGACTATTAATAAATTAATTAGGAAGCATGGAGATGGAGATACTTATCTAATCTAAGTGCCTACGTTGAACGTATTGGAGTCCAACTGGCTATCAACTTAGCGTTTTTTGTTCAATGACTTAATTAATGTATTCAATGTTAAAGTTCATACACATAATTTAGATAAAAAATACGCTAGTACATACGTTATAACGCGGACGCCTAATTCATAAAGACGTGTAATTTTTAAGATTTATAAACAACAATCCGCATCCTCCCTTATTATTACAAGTCCAGTAAACTAACAAGTAGTGATACATTATCAACTTTGATATGCTAAAAATAACAATCTGACGTAGTCCGTGCATGACATACACACTCGTGGGAACATATTTGTACAGATGTCTGAGCATCGGTTAATAATCTACCAGACTAATAGGTGATAGGGGATTAGTAAGTCGCCGGGTTGCTTAGGAAACTATTGATGATAGAAACATGCCTTGCTGGAAAAATGCTAAAGTCAACTCAACAGGCTCAACACGAAGAAGGATGGACGTAGATAGGTACCTGCTCAATAAATTAACTGTTACTATACAGGGTCATATAAAATATTTGTCACAGGTCCCAAAGCCCAAACAAATATGTTTAAACCTACAACTTAGTTCGGTAATAAGTACAATATCTGTGAGTAATTGTTTATAATTGACTTTATCGCTAAAACTTTAGTCTAGAATAGAACGATTGCTGAGCTAACTTTAGGTACCTATTATTAATAGCAATCGAGGCCCTTTGGACAATTTAGGCTCCTCGACACTCTTCATATTTACTGCAAATGTACCTACGTAGGTTACTGTAATTGTACAGTTACATAATGAGTTGTACCTAGACTTAGATTAGCACTTGGTTTAGCATAGCACACCATAAGTACATACCTACGTGACGAAAGGGTGAAACAGAATGTCAATTATGTACGCATTTCTACGCTCAGGTACTCAAGTAGTTGGTACTATAAAATTCACAATTCGGATCCCTATTATTATTCCAGAGCTGTCTGTCTGGCTATCGATACTAATCTCGACATGCGGCGCGGTTTAAATAGACAATGGTATCTTTATGATGTACAAGTTGGAGTTGAAGCAATGATTGGCTAATTAAAATTTGCTGTGCGTGACGCGACCACGAAGTGCCTTACCCACATATAGGCTGCACACGTGCCTGTCAATGAACTTCGTAGACTGTGCCAACAGCCGTCCACGCGTTTGATTCAAAAAAATTGCACGCGCCGAACTAACATCAAAAGAATTTAGCAGTAAAATCCACACAGGCGAATAACAACTACTTATGTGACATCTATGAAATTATTTATCACTGAAGTGTATCACGAGTACGTTAAGATGAAAAAACTACATCGATTTTGCACTACGATCTTAAAGCATGAAATAAACTCATAAAACAAATTAATGAAGAGTCATTTGAAATGAAATCTAGAATAAGAGGACATCGAACTTATAAATATCTCATTCAATTCATACCTTAAATATTTTGTCGGTATCTACTGAGCATCCTACACTTAGCACCAAATTTTGCTAATTAAATTAAAACCTTTGAAATGATACTAACGACCAAAAATGAGGACATTGTCGGTGCGAGCCAGGAAATCGTCTTGCTCGATGTGAGTGACCAGGGTGCGGGTAGCGTGCGGCGAGTCGGCCTGCACGCCGGGCGGCGGGCGGCGGCGCTCGTAGCGCTCCATGAGCTCGAGCGGCACGTGCGGCAGCTCGCGGCCCGTGGTGTTGGGCGCCTGCGTGAAGCCCAGCTTGGCCAGCAGGCTCTCGCGGATCACGCGCAGGCTGTGCTCGCGCGCGTTCTCGTACGAGCGGCAGGAGGCGCAGGCGGCCGGCGAGGGCGGCGGCTCTTGCGGACAGACGAGCTCGGCAGCGATGGCCGCTAGCCACGCGGCCAGCAGCAGCAGGCTCGCGGGCCTGGCCCGCGGCCCGCGCGACGCGCCCAGCGGACGCGTGGTGCGGCACGGCGGGGAGGCGGCGGCGTAGCGCGGAGAGCGATGTGTGGCCGCGGGCGGCGCGTGCGACACTGCACCGAGCCGAGCGCGCCGCGCCCGCCCCGGCCGCCGCGCCGCGCCGCGCCTCCGACGCCGCGCCACGCGACGCCGACTGCACCCCCCATCCGCACGCAGCGCGACACGACACAACCACGCACCGACTCACACACATGCCTCAGCTCACCACACACGATCCACACTCCACATGACATGGGGTAGTTCAACAAAACAACAGACGCGACCGTGATAAAATCACCTAGAGTCGTGACTTTAGCAATGAAGAGTAAGATTATGTATGTCATGTTCATGTAATTCATGTATCAAGTAAAAATTGTATTCTCCTTCCTTCGAGAAATACTTTCGATGTTCAATATAGGGTACTTTCGCTTCGCATTGCAAAGTTGCAAAGCAGGAGCACTCTGAATATATTTCATTTTTTCATGTAGTTAAAATTCAAACGAAGGATTTTACAACCATAGATAACGTGTTCAATGACGGGGTATGAATGGAATTAAATTACTAAACCGTTTTTCCTCTTTAAAAGGAATCGTCTTCGGCTGGAACATCGACCACATTAGTCCACAATTTAACTCGCGTAAGGAAAATGAGAGTGCAGATAGGTAAACTCATTTTTTTTATATTGTCTGAAAATGTGGACCAGTGTCGTCAATTTTCCAGTTGGAGACGACTACTCGGGTTTAGAGCTATGTAGGGTAAGAATGAAATAAAATCACTAAGCCTTTTTCCTTCTTTGGAGCAATCGTCTTCGGCTGGAAGATCTACGACATTGATCCACATTTTGTGACAATAAAATAAAATAGAGCGAATATTTAACCGATAGCATGTCTATTAATAGGCTTGTTTCCACTAAGAATGAATCGGATGGCTTTTAGTTTCTAATGATTGACCATGATAATTAGTAAATAAATAATCAACTTTGCTACAAAAATAATAAAAGATTAATAATATTTTGATATTATAGGTTAAGGTCTAATATAGTGATCTGTGGTTAAGGTTAAGGTAACCATTGAGTTATTTAACTATGTATAACTCAATGTTAACCATTGGGTTATACATAGTAAGTATATTATACATAGGTAAGTAAGAACCAAGTTCTGGTTTATGCATGTTTAAAAAAACAAATGGTGAACTGTTGTAAGTTTCTCTCTAATGCAAATATTTGGACATGTTTGAGTGAATTAATTTCTTCAGCACAACGCAAACAAAGTGGGCGAGTGGTTATTTATGTCTAAACACTTTACTTTTTATGTAAATTCAAAAAGTATTTTTATAAAAGAATCTTGCCAGATGCGTAAGTGATACAGATTAATTAGTAGTTTCTTCGTAACAAGGTACGAGTATTAGGATAAAAACGAGGATAAACTATTACGAGTACTTACTTACCATATTTTATACAAGTTCAATAAATACAGAGCGATTATTTTAAAATCGGTCGGTATGTACATATTAATCTGAAATTAAATAGGTAGTATACGAACATTATTTCTTAGGAATCATGTCACCGATTTTAAAGATAAAAGATGAATAATATATTTAAAAAAAAAAAAAAAAAAAAACAATATGGTTATTATGCAATAAAACATTACATATAACGAATTTAATATTTAATCCATACTAATATTATAAAGCTGCAGAGTTTGTTTGTTTGTTTGTTTGTTTGGACGCGCTAATATTAGAAACTACAAATCCGATTCGAATAATTCTTTTTTTAATGTTTATTGTTCAACGGGAAGGTTACAGACTGTTTTTCATCCCGAAATTCTTACGGGAACGGGCACAACGCGGATAAAACCGCGGGGCGCTGCTTGTCACCTTTATGTGATTCAATTGGTGTAATCTCAGGGTTTTATTTTTCACATTTTACCCGGTTTGATTACCGGGAATATAACGCGTATTTTCAAAAATTCATGAATTCAGTTTTTATAGTCACTAGAATCGATGACATGGTTCTTAAGAAAATATCTTCGAGTATTAGAGTATCTCTTATAGTTTCAGACTTGCCCATACCATTTTTAAAAAGCGACCAATTGCGAGTCGGACACGCCCTTGAAGGGTTAACTAACATAATATAAAAGTTCTTGCAGTTAGAAGATTTGAGTTGATTGAATGAAAAGTAAATTGCGGTTTACGATTTATGAAGTACTAGCAGCGCCCCGCGGTTTTACCTGCGTTGTACCCGTTCCCGTGGGAATTTCGGGGTGAAAAATAGCCTATAACCTTCCCGTTGAATGTGGCTATCTATTACACAAAGAATTATTCAAATCGGACTGATAATTCTTGAGATTACCTCGAACATACCTACATACAAACAAACAATCAAACAAACTTCTACCTCATATTACGAGGTAGGTATAGATTTTAAAAAATTCCTTACTAGATCTCGTTCAAACCAATTTTCGGTGGATGTTTGCATGGTAATGTACTTGCATCATATTTTTTTTAGTTTTATCAGTTTCTTATATTATTTTCTTATACCCATGTAACTTCTAGAGTTCTTCCATTTTTGCCATTTGGCTACGGAACCCTAAAAAGCCACCCTGTATGGTACCTACTTACCAATATAATATGTTTATATTTTAGTATTGCTAATATTTTTTAAATGCGTACCCAATAAAATATAATTTCCACCGGGCGGAGCTGCAATTTTCTACGTCACTTCGCGTTGAATTGGTGTAGCACTCGTGGAGTGGAGTCGGCTGCTATGCCTACTTTACTTTCTATGTAAGTACTTACTTATATTAAAAATGTATATCGTGCTACAATACAATACATGCTATGTACGCGTGAGAGCATCGTGAAAATTATACAACATATAAAATTAAATAACTATAACATCACATCACTTCTATGATTCCTTTTACTTTGTTGTCTTGCATAAACTCCTGATTGACAAACTAGAAAAATACGGCATCCGAGGACAAGCACTTTCCTGGATTAAATCGTTCCTAGAAAATAGACAACAGTGTGTCAGCATAAGCAGAATTGACAAATACAACACGATTAATTCCTACCTATCAGACTTCAGGGTGAATAACAATGGTGTTCCCCAAGGAAGCGTACTGGGACCCCTATTGTTTTTACTTTATATTAATGACCTGCCTCAGGCTACAAATAATGAATGCGTATTATTTGCCGATGACATTTCTGTAATAATTAATTCTAATACTGACATTAATACTAACACTAACACAGCTGACATTAAACAATATGAGAACGACATTAATAAAACAATAATTAATGTAACAGACTGGATCCGTAACAATAATTTACATGTAAATTTGCAAAAAACTGAATAGTTACATATAATTTGATGTAAAAGGACGCAAAAAAATTGACATGAATTTAAATTGTGATAATGTGCAATTACAGAGGACATATAATTCAAAATTTTTAGGTGTGTCAATTGACAACAAACTGAACTTCAATGATCATGGTTTGTAACAAGATAAATAGATTTGTTTACGTTCTTAGAAGACTTACTAAAATTACTTCACAAAAAGTTACACTCAATGCGTACTATGGTTATGTTGCATCAAGACTAAATTACGGAGTTTTACTGTGGGGTAATAGTGTAACAGCCAAAAGAGCCCAAAAAAAATGCCTAAGGGCTATATGCTCTAAAGGACCATATGAATCATGTAAGCCTCTCTTTACAAAACTGGGAATTCTGACACTCACAGGCATGTATATCTTAGAGATTTTCAAATTCGTTAAAAAACATTCCCATCTGTTTAAGACTTCTAAAGAAATACATTCAAGAAATCAAAGACATCCCGATAGACTTATTATAGACTTTAAGCCCACTTTGTCACTGTGCCAAAGGGGTCCTTACTGTATGTGTATCAAAATACATATATAATAAAATACCCGATTTCTTTAAAAAGGGCCCCACTACAAGTATGATAAAGAAATTAAAGCAATGGCTAATAGCTAAATGTCCGTATAGTGTGAGTGAATTCATAAGTAGTAATTATTAGTTTTTGACACTTATATGTAAGACCTACATAACAAGCAACGTTGCATGCCTTCTAATATATCGGCGAAATAGAGAAACGTGTATATTATCATAAGACCAATATATGTTACCTATTTCATGCAATAAATAATTTCATTTCATTTCATTTCATTTCATTTGATTATTTGGGTCAGGAATAGGATACTAAGTAATAAATATCCCGAAATTCCCACGGGAACGGGTGCGCTACGGGTGAAACCGCGGGGCACAGCTATTCTATACAAACATTTTAGTAGAACTTACCACAGAAATATATCTATAGTACGCTATCCAGTTTGTATATCTATTCCATGGTTGGTGGTAATTGTGTTTATAGCAATCTGTGGAAAACTAAACAGATGGTTCAATAAATATGTTGGTTATTGTCACATGATCGATAAACACTGACACTGACAGTGAAATATGACATTGAATCTAATTCAACAACAAATCAACCGAGAAATCAACCATCGATCGAAATCAAATCAAAACAAATTTATTTTTGTATAGAGCTCCTTTTATCACTTTTTTATTGAATGACTACACAATAATATTAATAATGGAGAAATGTAGAATATGTTTAAAACAGCGTCGTAAAGTTATTTCCATCTTCGACTATCATGACAAAGGACTTAAATATTATGATATGATTGTAGCTCTAACCAATTTAAAAGTAAGCTATTTTTAAAATATTAATCGGTTTAATGTATCCTTATTCAGGTCGAATAATTATCTTGTACATTAATTAATTATTTCATCGTTTGTTCACAGATGTTCAAGACGGATACAGAGGATACATCAAACAAACTGTGTACGATTTGTAGCAACAAACTGGTTGAAGCTTATGAATTTAAGTTATTAATCGAGAAGTAAGTGTCAAGTTCGACTGTTTTGACCGCTATGTGTATACTTATACCATAATGTATTTAAGTGTACATTACTAGAAGTTTTAGGAAAATGCACTGAATTTTATTCACATATTTAGACTGTTTAACTGTTGCACTTTAAATTAGTGGTAAACACACAAATATACACATCCAAAGAACTTCTTAACTTCATAATATTAGATGTTAGAAAGTAGTCTAAGAAGAACAGGAATGGTGAGCTATGTTTGATACACTATGCCGAGCAGTGGGTCAGCACAGGTCGCACAAAAAAAAAAAGAGCTTTGTTACATTAGTGAAGACCAATATATTTTCTATCTTTCTTTCTCTCGTCCTATGTTTATTCGCTGATCTTATTCAACACTCTACTATTAAATATTTCAGATCATACTTCATCTTACAAAACAATATTTCAACCAAAAGAATATTGTTCAACAACCTAAATGATGTGAAATTGGAAATCGAAATACCTGCTTACAAATCAGAAAGTCCCCATCTAGATATAACTGATAAGTTTCAAGAAATTGATGATAAGTCTTACATTTATAAGGATATTAATATAACAAAACTAGAATGTGTTAAGAAAGAAATGCATGTGGATGAGTTTTTAGATTCAATTGATAATCAAGAGGACTTTTGGAATGATGTAAGTCCAACAATAGACTTTAAACATTTAGGGCCTTATTAATGAACATGTATCAAGAACATTGTAGCTATCAGATCGTTTGTCACTTTCTGACAAATGCAATTTTCCACAGAGCAAAACAGACAAACCACAGTGTAACAGTGTTTTGGTTGTATAAGGCGGCAGTTACTGCCCAAATGTGTAAGAAAATAATTCCACTTTAATTTTTCAATATGTATATAACTATTTATGTTCTTCATTTTCCAGAATCATGATGGATATGAAAGTGATACCAATTATTTACCACCAATTAAAAGGAAGAATAGAATGAAAGTTAAAAACCAAAGTAATAATAAAACAAAGAAAACTGCTAATAAACATGATAAAGGTATAATAATAATCGAAATTATTAAATATATTTTTCTTCTTCTGATAACTACAAAAGTGACTGCTCTATTTTCATATTATTAATCAAGATATTATTATTTACAAAATATAAACAAAGAATTGTTAAGTTAAGTCGCTGCCAAATGAGTAACAATAATTGTTAACCACAGACAGTAACAGCGTTGAATCCTTCACAAGTGTTTATATTGTTCCAATTAATCAACCTAAAACTGCAAGAATAATCTTAACATATTTTTTATTTATAATAAATTAGCTAATATTAATGCAGCATAATCTTTTTATAAATTAGATTGATTATAACGCCTCGGTGGTCTAGTGGTATGTGCACTCGCCTGCCAAGACTGAGGTCCCGGGTTCAATTCCCAGGTCGAGCGAAAACATGTTTCCTACTTTTCAAACATGGCTCGGGTTTGAGATCACCAACCCGCATTAGGCAAGCGTGGTGATTACGCCTGAAACCTCCTCACTGTACTGATATCTTCAGTGAGACGAGAGGCCTTTGCCCAACAAGTGGGACATTACAGGCTAATACTTACTTACTTAAATATTGCTAAAAGATAATTAAATGCTGAGAAATCTTGAAATAATTATTTCTGAGATTTTTTTGTAGTTCTTTACCCTGTTATCAGTTTTGTTTACAAAATCTATCTTGAATGAGGGAATGATATATTATACATTAAATATTTCTATCGGATTGTTTAAACGTACTCACACGGGTTTTTTCGTGTTAGAAAGTTAATAAAGCAAGTAATAACTTACTTTTTTTTTCCCGACGTTTCGAGGGGATTCGGATTCGAAACGTCGGGAAATAAAAAGTAAGTTATTACTTGCTTTATTAACTTTCTAACACGAAAAAACCCGTGTGAGTACGTTTAAACTATGTGTTCAAATCGTGTAAGTTTATAAAAGACTATTCTATCGGATTATTTAAAAAATGTATAGTTATCTACTCAAAGGGCACAGGCCTCTCCGAGATCATTAGACAGATCAGACAATTATAAGTACATTGTATACATTTATTATTCCAGAAAATTTCATCTGTCCGGTTAAACCTATAAAACCAGTTTACAATAATAACTTTAGACTGAAAATAGAATGCAGACCTAGAATGAATGGCAACAAGGAGAGAAAGAAACGAATAAAACATTTGAAAGTCTGTCCTTGTTGCGGTAAATTGGTTGCATACATGAAATATCATATGTTTACACATACTGGTAAGTTGAGGATTAAATTGAAAATAATTGTGTTTTAAGGAATC
This sequence comes from Cyclophora albipunctata, assembly GCA_963082685.1. Taxonomy (NCBI): domain Eukaryota; kingdom Metazoa; phylum Arthropoda; class Insecta; order Lepidoptera; family Geometridae; genus Cyclophora; species Cyclophora albipunctata. Next base: position 5,431,552 of record OY720116.1, on the reverse strand, counting down.
AGTTTGGATCCTCAAAAGAAAAAGGAATTCTTGTAGGGTTGCTTGTGAGTGTGCCGGTCTCTATGTGACACCCAATTTTATTCGTAATTTACTTTGACTCAAGAGTCAAATAAAATTCTTATATGCTTTTTTAATGTTTTATCCTTATTTTATCTCGCAATCACAAACCGCATCATTTATTTGTTGTGACCATTGCTAAGTTCTATTTTGTTTTTATGTGATACCCGCAGTTTGCAATGCATGAAAAATTCATGAATATTTTATTTATTTCACAGGGGATAAGTCATTCCAGTGTGATAAGTGCCCCAAAACATTCTATACAAGAACGTTGTTAAATCAACACTGTAAATCAATTCACTCTGCCAGAACTCTTAAGTGTGATCAATGTGTGGCATCATTTACCAATGCTCATACATATAAACAGTAAGTTTGGTCACCAATTTCTCAATTTACTCAATTCTTACCCCCTCACTCATCACTTTATTCTATACTCTATTATCTTTGGTCGGAACATCGGCATTACATGTTTTTTGAGTTTTAAGGTTTTCTTTAAAAATCTTATCTTAATGCTGTAGTGATGTGTTGCAACCAAGTAACATGCAATCTATTTCTTCTTAGAAGTACTATTTCCAAAAATTGCAACCAAATGTTGTTAATGATTTATCCATGGACATTTCATTCTGTAGATAATGTATCACAATCGGCCATATTCAGAGTTTCCTGGTCTGTGATATTCAGTTTTTAGGACTCGTAATATATGGTCGTGTAATGATTAATTACTTGATAATCTCAATCTAAAACCATAGTATTAATTAGTTACATTTTATATTCACTAATTTCGTGTTCTTCAAATATGTCGCACATTAACTACCTACTCCTGTTATTTTCCTTATATTTTCAGACACAAAGAATTATCCCACTCTGATGTAAAGAACTGTATTTGTGATATCTGCAGCAAAGCTTTTAAAAGGGTGTGTAAACTTTATTTTGTTTACTTACTAGCAGCGCCCCGCGGTTTTACCCGCGTTGTGCCCGTTCCCGTGGGAATTTCGGGAAATTTTTTTCATAAAAACCTTCCTCTTGAATCACTCTACCTATTACAAAAAACCGCATCAAAATCCGTTGCGTAATTTTAAAGATTTAAGCATACAGACAAACAGACACGAAACAGAGACGACTTTATTTTATACTATGTAGTGATAAGGGTATTTGCAGATATTCTACTTAAAAATCACTGATTTTCAGAGAATTGATCGGCATCACTTTTTTTAAAATCATATCGGAATGAATGCTACGGGTTTAACTAAGCAATAGTATCTAACTCATACCGATTGTTAAGCAACGTGCTTGTCGGCCCCTACCAGGATGGGTGGCATTGCTATCTGAGCGTGGTTCGGAAGGCGCCTTAAATTGTCGGTCCCGGTTGTTTCAATCGTTAGGACATGTATGCCTTCGGCGGTCTATAACCCTGACACCAGAGTTAACCACTTTTAACTAGAGAGTTAAATAGGTTAGCGGCTTAGCTTGGTTAACCACTTTTAACTAGAGAGTTAAATAGGTTAGCGGCTTAGCTTGGTTAACCACTTTTAACTAGAGAGTTAAATAGGTTAGCGGCTTAGCTTGGTTAACCACTTTTAACTAGAGAGTTAAATAGGTTAGCGGCTTAGCTTGGTTGCTTGTTCGATAGGTTAGTGCCTTAACTTATTTGATTGTATTTTCAGAAAACTCATTTAAAACGTCACATTGAGCTCGTACACGGAATTGGCGCCAAACAATACCCTTGTGAGTCGTGTCCGAAGGTGTGCAAGTCAAAAGTTAGTTTGAGACATCATTTACGAGTCCACACTGGAGAACGACCTTTTAAATGCGAGGTATGTCATTTTATAAACATTTTCAATCATTAGATTAACTATCCTATTATAGTTAAATGCTAGATATTAATATTATAAATGCGAAAGGTCCGTCATAAGTATATGGTTTTACATCACAATAAGACATGGGATACATTTTCCCCCGAAATTAAAACGCGGAAAAGACCGCAAGGCGCTACTAGTTTTACATGTTGAGGCTTACAATAGACTTATTCAACTTTCTTTTGCGTAAAACAATATGTTCCTTGATTAAATATTAAAATATTTCCAGATTTGTTCGCAACCCTACAGCTATAAACACGATTTCAACAGACACTGTCTGAATAAACATGGGGTCATGTTGAAGAAACGAAAAGTGTATGTAATGAATGAGGAAGTATTGAAGGCGGAGCGTAATCTAATGAAGACCATTGCCCAGAATATAGACGGAGTCATAACTGAAGATATAGCGAAGCATTTTGAAGGACCGTGGGGGTACCAAGCTCTAGCTCACGCAGTTAAAGCTATCGAATCAAGAGCCGTGCCTCTAAACTTTTAAGTAAATAATATAACTTGATCATTCATAGTATTGTTTTTTATTTCATGCATATTGATTCTAATTAAATTGAGTACAGATATGTTACGTATAGGTAAATATGTGTTTGTGTTTAGTTGACGAACGTTTGTTCCGCGTGGGTAGTGTAGTGTAGGGGTACTTATTTGATTGATATAGCCCGAGTTTTCGTGGGCACAGGGAGGTACCTACCTAGATAGAAAATGCTGCTACGTACCTATTCTAAGATCACCTCGTGTATTCTCGTCTATGATCGTCTGCTTGCGTGATTCGCCAGGATCCGTAACATGCCAGTTTTGGGCATGTATCGAAGACAATTTAAGTGACCGGCGATCTTGTGTATGCTAATACTTTTAAAGCTTTGGATCGATTACTCTTATATTTCCTTTCCACGTAAGGGTAGTTAGGTCCACACTTACTAAGCCTAACAGGTAAGTAAAAAAAGTAAAGTATGAGCTTGTAAAGTCCCACTGCTGGGCAAAGGCCTCTCATTTCACTGAAGATATCAATAGGTGCCAAAGGAAGGTGAAGTGAGGAGGATTAGGCATAATCACCACGCTTACCAAATGCGGGTTAGTGATCTCAAATCAGAGCCATGTTTGAAAAGTAGGAAACATAAGTAGGTAGGTAAGTATGTGGTAAGTATACTTCCTTACTCCGCATGTCAAAATAAATTGCACCTCCTTCGTAGTAACACTAAACTAACTAAGAAGCACAAAGGAAGGTTTATGATCAATTCCCTCCTTCGTAAATAAACGAAGAAGATTAAAATTTGTAATCACTTCACTTATGCCTCGGTCGCACATAGCGAATACTCGCTGCGAGTGCATTCGCCGCGAACAATAGTCGCAGCGACAATTCGCTGCCTACCTGTCACACACCGCGAGTTCTACACGAGATTTTCGACAGTCTGTTGGTGCGCAAATACAAAATGTCGTCTGCTCTTATACGTTTGTGTACCTATTCGGTTGGCATGTGCAGAGTTAGCAACTTTATGAAGGCGCCTTCCTTTGCATTCTTCTTTAAAAAATTGCTGTTATTAGTATCCCACAGCTCTTCATATTTCCTATATGCATTCAAGAAACGAATAATTTCTATATTTCCCCACTTTAGGGAATCCTTTTTTTGTTGACTCATAATTAAAAACTTGAAAAAGCGACGAATCGACCTGTAAGCACGATCGTGTCCAGTCCAGTCGAGAGCGGCGCGCGAATGGCTAGTCGCAGCGAATACCCTGTCACACACAACGAATACTCGCGGCGACTGCGCAATCGCCGTGAATAAAATTGAACATGCTTAATTCCAATCGCGGCGAATTCAAGTCGCGGCGAGTGAGTCTACTCGCAGCGAATAGCCTGTCACACACAGCTAATACTCGCGGCGACTACGCATTCGCAGCGAGTATTCGCTATGTGTGACCGAGGCTTTACACCGCCTTCGTAAATAAACTAAGAAGGTTTGTGATCACTTACACCTCCTTCGTAGATACTAAGAAAGAAGGTTTGTGATCAATTCCACCTCCTTCGTAAATAATAAGAAAGAAGGTTTGTGATCAATTCCACCTCCTTCGTAAATAAACTAAAAAAGGTTTGTGATCACTTACACCTCCTTCGTAAATAATAAGAAAGAAGGTTTGTGATCAATTCCACCTCCTTCGTAAATAATAAGAAAGAAGGTTTGTGATCAATTCCACCTCCTTCGTAAATAAACTAAAAAAGGTTTGTGATCACTTACACCTCCTTCGTAAATAACAAGAAAGAAGGTTTGTGATCACTTACACCTCCTTCGTAAATAAACTAAGAAGGTTTGTGATCACTTACACCTCCTTCGTAGATACTAAGAAAGAAGGTTTGTGATCACTTACACCTCCTTCGTAGATACTAAGAAAGAAGGTTTGTGATCAATTCCACCTCCTTCGTTAATAAACTAAGAAGGTTTGCGATTACTTACAACACCTCCTTAGTGAATACTAAGAAGGTTTGTGATCACTTACGCCTCCTTCGTAAATAAACTAAGGTTTGTAATTTTAAGCATTAGCAATAAAATTACAAGTACCATAGGTAATACTCCGGTCAAATTAGACATTCGAGGTTACATAAAGTCCCAACAAGCTGAAAATCACACCAAGTTGGCCGTCGATTTAGATATACATGTCAAGGAGTGACTTGGGACAACTCTTCAAGGGCTTTCAAATGACATAAGTTATGTCACTGTTGTGCAATACCATCAGGGTCAACTGCACATACACCCAGTGTCGATCTTCGGTGGTCGAAAACACCGCGTTGGCGGTCGATTTCGATATAACTGTCAAAGAGCGACTTGTACAACTCTTCAAGAGCTTTCAAATGACATAGCTCATGTCACTGTTGAGCATTAGGATCAGCGTCGATACTTCGGTATAGCATAGCCCAACTCCATTCTTCGGTGGTCGAAAACACTAAGTTGGACGGCGATTTCGATATAACTATCAAAGAGTGACTTATAAAACTCTTTATGAGCTTTCAAATGATATGTGTCATGTCACTGTTGAGCAATACGATCAGTGTCGATACTTCGGTGGTCGAAAACACCGAGTTGGCCGTCGATTTCGATATAACTGTCAAGGAGTGACTTGTAAGAGCTTTCAAATGACATTAGTCATGTCACTGTTGAGCAATACGATCAGGGTCAACTGCACATTAGTGCACATACACCTAGTGTTTTTTCTTCGGTGGTCAAAAACACCGAGTTTGGCGTCGATTTCGACATAACTATCAAAAAGTGACTTGTAAGAGCTTTCAAATGCGTAAGTCATGTCACTGTTGAGCATTCCGCCCAGGCTCCACAGCACCTCCAGTGGTAATTCTTCGGTGGTCGAAAACACCAAGTTGGCCGTCGAATTCGATATAACTGTCTAGGAGTAACTTGTACAACTCTTCAAGACCTTTCAAATGACATAGGTCATGTCACTGTTGAGCATTGGGGCAGGCTCCATAGTTACCTGCCCGAGGTCCTTAATTTTTACATTTCTGGAGCGTGTAGTTCAATAACGGTTGGGAATATGGCAGACGTGGATAGAATTAAAGTTATAGATAATTTTATAAGCTTTTTTATTTTCTCAGGTACTTTTATGATAAAACTTACCGTTTTGCTGAAAATCGCGAAAAACTAATTTTTTTGACTTTTGGCCTTGAATAAAAAAAAATCCATACACGGGAATGGTGGGGAACTTTTAGACATTGTTTATAATTATGTTTTGAACAATTTTCCTGATTTTCAGCTTGTTGGGACTTTATGTAACCTCACCCTCAATATTTGGTTTAAAGTTTAAATTGACCGGATTATAAGTGCTTAGACATAAATAGATATTAGTAGTTTATGCAACGTCATATAAAGAAGGGTATTAAAACACGAGTGTGAGTTTATGAAACGAGCGCAGCGAGTTTCATAATAGTAACGAGTGTTTTAATACCCGTGTTATATGCAGTTGCATACACTACTTTATCTTCACTATTTAATGCAATTAATCAAACAAAATTTTAAAAACAAAACACATTGCGAAACATTAAATTCACGCGTAGGTACGTGTATTGTCACAGTGAACTTGCCGCCATTAAAATCTAACCAATGAGAGCGCAGCTGCGCGTAGGGCCAATCAGGAGCGAGCGAGATCTTACCAAAGAGTTTTGTGTATGTAGTTTCGACGAAGTTTTCACGTATAACCCAACTGTTTTCAAAAGCCAGCCTTATATCAAAATTTTATGCAACTAGTATGAGGATTTTGACATAAGGCTCGCCAGGTTAATTGGTCGCGTTATAATGATGTTATAATGTTATATTATAATGATATTATAACATCATGTGCAATTGCTTAAATTTAGTGTTTTAGTTGTCTGTGCTATAACAGTAGTAATTATAAGTCAAGTATTGGAATCATAAGTAGAATGTTACAACATTAGTGTAGATAAAAGTACATTATAGTTAATAATTAATGACCAAAATAATACAGACTCAGTGAATTTGAGAATTCATGTTTTTTTACCCCTATTTGAAATCAGTATTTACTGCTTCCGATTTAATGATAATCTTAATGTATTTTCATAGTCGAATTTTATGCACGTAATGAAGCGTGACGCGGGGTTTTAACTTATTGATCCGGTTACAAATATGTAGTGATTAGCAGCGCCTCGCGGTTTTAACCGCGTTTTGTCCGTCTCCGTGGGAATTTCGGGATGAAAACAGCCTATAAGTCTTCCAGTCAAATGTGGCTATCTAGTACAAAAATAATAATTCAAATCGGACAGGTAATTCTCGAGATTAGCTCGAACATACAAACAAACAAACAAAGATATAGTTAAATACCTCTTTATAATATTAGTATACATTATGCATAGTTACCGAGCTACATACATAACCAGTTGCAATGTTTTAGATCTTATATAAGTATATTTACTTTCATACTTTTGTTTATAAATAAGTATAAAAGTTTCGAATTTCGCTCTGAAATAAATGGACAAGTTTCACCCTGTATATCATTTTCACCTTTTGCTAATAATGCTTTCACCTAACATTACCTTTACCTGTCGCTATAAAAATAGCATCTATGTTCCTAAGATAGGGTAGAACGCATTGTAACAAAAGGCATTGTATTAAAGCTGAAACCATTTAATACATAACACAATAACCGGAGGATAGAGTTTCTAATGGATTCCTTTATGAACCTATCAATCAACTACCCCTGTACCCTATATAAGGGAGAACATGTTTCAAATACGACCACTTTGGCTTTGGATCGACAGGGAATCACTATGGTATGCTATTATTATTTTATTTCTCTTACCTGTCCCACTGCTGGGCAAATTTCAAAATCAGTGAATATTACATGAATTTGTACTGCGTCATTTTATACCTACACCTCGTTACTGTACTTCAATGAGCTCGAGTGTTTGCTATGCCCTCATGTTACTGATTTTAATTATTTTTGTACATTATTTTTAAGGTATCAAGACCAGTAGTTGCCGCTGTAATATGTGTTGGTTTATTCCTCATTATTCAAAGTTTAATGCCAAAAGCAATGGCTTTAAGGCGGTCGACAATTGACCAGTATATGATGGAAGATAAAAGAACGCATAAGAGGAAGAACTATATGATGCAGAGAACCAAGAACAATAACATGGCATCGAGTTTGGACAACGTCGGCATTACTTATGAGACGGAACCGTACGACCCCGACAGGAACCCTGAGGAGCTGTCAGCTTTTATAGTGGACTACGCTAACATGATCAGAAATGACGTCATATTACTTGACAAATCGGTGGAAACCAGAACCAGGAAAAGAGGAAACATCAAAGTCAAGAAATATAATAATGTGAGTACTGAATATCTCTTTACCAAAATTTTATTTCCTCTTGGTGGTGTCAAACCCGAGCCTGTTTGAAAAGTAAATTGGAAATATGCATCGCTCGACCCCGAGACCCCAGTCTTGGTAGGCGAATGCACATGCCACCACACCCAATCCTCCTCAGTGTATTGATATCATCAGTGATATGAGAAGCCTTTGCCCAACAGGCTTATACTTTTTCCTTATAAGTTAATAAAAAGTCAGTATCAGCTCTGAATAATTCTCCAGGCAAAACGGATGTAACTTTGCCGTTTAACTAACCTAGCGATAAACTTTCCGTGCCAAACAAAAGAGCCTGAGTCACGGTTCTGATACGACCAGACCCTTCGATCAACAATACACAACTAGATATCGGGTCATGCACGTACCAAAATCAAAGCTAAAAACTGTCCGCGTGAATGACGTGTGACAGCTTATTTTGTTTACTACCGAACTGACCAAAAAGTTTTAAAACAGTTCGAAGTTCAACCTAATTACAACCATGACACCTAGCAATAAAGTAGCAAATCTTCAAATATTTAAAATTACTCCTGTCACTTAGAAACGAAAAGACAACATTTAGTGTGAAATCAACCTTAACGACCTACAAATAAAGTATATTATTCCCGTGTTTACCTTCCTTTCGTTTCGTTTCTTTTTGAAGAACTACAGATGGAATGGAGTCGTGTTGAACACTTAAATAATTTGTAATATGCACGTAAAAGTTTACTTAAAATTATTTATGTTTTGGGCTATCTAGGTTTGATAGTATACATACTTGTTTTCATTACGATTTTTTTATAAACTTGATAGTATAACTCTGCAAATATTGATCCTAGCGTATAAATAATAATGATCAAACTTGTGAGAAATTAAATTTCCAACAACTTTGGATACTGTCATTTTTGCTCTAAAGTTGAAAATTAACGAGTTATTTAAAAAAAACTAAAAAAATGAACTTAAAACAAGATGGCGGCGAATACTCTACCGGGATTAGTTAGAAAATCGAGATTTATAAGTCCAACCACCCCCCCACGACATAAAAAAAATAAATCGCCCCCGGATTTTTTTCTATTTCAGTCTAGTTTTATGTCTGTCCCGACTGGATGATAGACACAAAAGTAGTAGTAAGCCATTTTAAAGTTTTGGTAACAAATAAATTATTACTACAAAACAAATCTACTCCCATGTTTCTGCTGTTCTGTTTCACAAAATTTGCGCCAACGTTGGCCAAACATTTGTAGCGGTGACTTCAAATCAGTATTTTTTTTCAAAATTTGATATTATTTATTAGTTTAAAGCTTAAAATATAACTTATTCTACATGTACTCACAGAAAGTAAGACACTCCGGCCGTTAAATTGTTTTTCCGGCCATTATTTTTGCAACTTTAGAATAAACATTGCGGCATTGTGTGACACGTGTTTACATTGGCTGTGGCTGTGGTTCGAGGTAACTAAATAAAAGAGTGGCTCACTTTTCAAATGAGGCGCTAAGCACCTAGACGTATCATTTGCGCTGACCCGAAATCTAGTTGTGTATTGTTGATCGAAGACCAGACCATATATTTTGAGAGGAGCTCCATAAAAAACATGATATGTAGTACCTTTTTGTATATAAAAATAAAATCATTTTTATTCCAGCAAGTTATATCGGATCCTCCGTGCAAATGTAAATACCAAGTAAGTGTAATACTGAACATAATATTATCATTTTGTTAAATACCTATTTGAAAAGCTAAAATAACATGTACCTAATTCCAGGAAGCTACGCAATATTTAGGCAAGAAGATAATACCTGAAACTGTGCAAACAAGAGTTTGCGGGAGGGGCGAGCCGTCGTGCGAGCCTCCGTATGCTTGCCGGGAAATATATTATGACGTAAGTAAAACATTGTATTAGACTGCAATGTCCCACTGCTGGGCAAAGGCCTCTCATCTCACTGAAGGTACGGTGAGGAGGATTAGGCATGATAACCACGCTTGCCTAATGCGGGTCGGCGATTTCGAACCCGAGCCTTATTTTAAAAGTAGGAAACATGTTTTCGCTCGACCCGGGATATGAGCTCGAGACCTCAGTATTGGCAGGCGAGTCCACACACCACTAGACCTTATGTTAAGAAAACAGTGAGGAAATGGCTTTTACCAACCCCACTTACGGCCGTTACCAAACTATCTATAGTGGCTGTATCGGATAGCAGATCCAGTTTTGAAAATGATTCTATTGGGATAGAAGTCAAATAGTGTTAAGTTGTTCTACTATCTGAAATTGCCAGTAAAGATAAGTCGAATGGCAAGTGAGAGCTTTGTATGAAATGGAAATCCATTTATGTGGAGTGTGTATATCATAGCTGCTCAATAGATGAAAATATTCCAATTTATTTCTCTTTTCCAGTTACCTATCCTAAGAGCGCGAGTTGACAACACGTCGACCCCATCCCTAGACTTGCCGGCCGACTTGAGGTTTAGATGGTACACCGATACGGTTCTTATTAGCGTTGGGTGTTTTTGTGCCAGGGACTATGTAATGCAGAATTAACGAGAAGGCTGCCGAAATGTAAATGGATCCTAAACAATAAAACCGAAAATAATGTATTACTTAATGTAATTTACCTTTATAATTTTAAGTTTGTAGATTAGTTTAAATATGAAAAATGAATGATGTAATAAATTATGTCTAAAAATCGATGCTAATGAACGAATAAAACTGTTCTAATAATTACTTACAATATATTTATTTAATTAAGTAGTTACAAATAGTTATTTTACAACTGTAAAAACATAAAACAAGTTATTATATCTAAATTGGGTAACCATATTAATGGTTAAAATACCTCCTGAATACAGTTATTTACGTGAACTTACTTTTTAAGATGCGGAACTGTTACTATGTATTTTTTAAACATATTCACAATAATTACGAATAAGTTAATCCATTGAAATTTTATCCCTCCATTAAATGAGTCAAATTAAGACTCATTTAATGGAAGGTTTCATTTAATGGTCAAATTAATAATTTTGATAGGTACATCATGAATTTTGAAAATGAAAACGAGCTATAATTACAAAATACGATGATCTGCCACATTTCGAGGGTAAAAATACCTTGACTTGGATGTATTAAATATTGGGAGACGGAAGTCTAACCGTTAAGAAGATAGCGACACGCCGTGGCTATAAAATCGGTCAAAATAGATCATTATTCATGGCACAAGTAATGAATACCATCATAGTTTGAGACCCAGACCAAGCTTGCGCGTGCTTTGAAACAATGGAATCTCTTGTCCTCTCGACATGATTTATTATCGCAGTTTTTACCGATCAAAATACAGTTTTGGTCATGGTGCTATGTAATGTACTGCAAGTTTTCACTGTAACTGAAGTTACGTACTATAAATGTCCTAATGCCCTGTATCATCAAGTCGTTTAATATTCGGCGTGATGCGGTACTGTTTCGTGGGCGGCGGGCGTGGGCACCTCTCCCAGCTGAGGCATGATATGTGCGATGGCGACTCTCGTCTCATTCGCCATACTAATCTCCCTTCGCAACACTTCTTCTGTCACGGTGTGAATGGACTTAAACTTGAGGTTAATACCGTGCGCCTTGTACACGTGGTTGTTAAGGTTCACCTTGTAACTAAACGCGACGTTGCACACCTGTAACAAATATGATTCTTAGTATTGATGGAGTATAGTTGACATTTTTGATGATGTCTCTTATTTTAAATAGTGAGGCCTACAAAAAATTAAGACAATATCATCTCAATTTAGGTATTTAGCAAGCTCAAGTAAGATGTTCAATATATGTTTAATCATTTGATATCTCGAATTTTAAAAGATTTCAGGATGTTCAGTAGTAGTACACAGTACTTTTTTTCTAGATGCATAGTAAATATCCTTATAAATATATGTTGTCCAACTAACCTGACAAGTATAGGGACGCTCGCCCGTATGCATCCTCTCGTGGTTCTGAAGTTGATGTTTAGCGTTGAAAGACATTGCACATGTGTTGCACTTATAGGGCTTGTACCCGGAGTGAATTCGGAGGTGGCGATTCAAATCGCAGCGCTGAAAGGTTATTCAGAAAAATTGATCAATATGAATTGAAGAAAACCGTTGAAGAGTGGCTTTGTGTAACATTGTTAATAATGAATAGTCATTATAGATCATTTACCCATATTGAGAGTGTTACCTAATCATGAACTTAGGTAAATGTTTTAGCTTAGATCTTTACTGGAGAGGAAATCATAATAAATACACAATAGGGCTGTTAGTTATATACAACATGCAAATAAGTTCTACTTACCACTATGAATCTCTTGCTGCATAAATTGCAAGGGAATGGTCTTTCTCCTTTGTGTATCAAATTATGTCTGAAATAATTACAATAATCAATTATAATTAATAGTTAAACTTTAATTAGCAAATAACATTACCTACTAGAAACGATTTGCTTTCATAAAAGTATGGGCGAAAAAAAGTAATTTCCCCTATACCTGTACTTCATCAATGAATGACAAATCTATAACTACAAGTATGTTATACCTGACTAAAGACTTCTGGCTGTAGAATCCCGCGCCACATACTTCACATATATGATCTTTGATTCCTGTGTGTTGCTTTGCGTGAGTCACCAAATTACTCTTTTGTGTAAAAGTTTTCGGGCAGTGTGCACATGTAAATTTCTTCTTTTCTGTAAAATATCAAATAAATAATTAAAATCTAATTTAGTTGAACAATTTCTTCTTAAAATCTAAATGATTGTGTCCAGGCATATGGATGGAGTTAAAATATCTTATACATATATAAAATTCTCGTGTCACAGTGTTCGTTTGCGTACTCCTCCGAAACGGCTCGACCGATTCTCATGAAATTTTGTGAGCATATTGAGTAGGTCTGAGAATCGGCCAACATCTATTTTTCATCCCGAAATTCCCGCGGGAACGGGTACAACGCGAGTGAAACCGCGGGGCGCAGCTAGTATTATATAAAAAGTTGACTAAACAGCTCACCTTCGTGTGTAGCTAAATGGCTGCCCAGTGTATATGTCAGGATGCCACATACAGGACAGACAAGTTTCTCTTTCTTAGGAGCAACATTCCTCACCACCTTGGCAGATTTTTCTCCTTTTCTTTTCCTTGCATCGTCTCTCACCGTTACTTTCGAGCCATCTATTATTTGAACTCGTCTGCCACTTGCTAGTTTCCCTTTGAAGGCACCAGCTTTAATTTTTAGTATTGTAGAGTCCTTAGGTCTTCTTAAAATGATAGGTGCACCTCTCACACCATTCTTTAATATTGGGACTGGAATAAAAATTCGAGGGAGAGATTATTGCATTTTATTTTAGTACAATAATGTCTGGATCTATACCATAATAATTTAAGGGAATAGTTTGTTTGATACTTACAGCATGTTATAGCAGTACTAGAGCCTTTTCTTTCAGCTTTAACAGGTGATGATTGACTATAGTCATCTTCAATTTGTTTTACAACTTTTATCTTCCTATATACACTTGGTAAAACTTTAAGCTTATTTTCTCCCATTTTAGATTTTTTTGCCTTTTTAGGTTTCTCTTCGGGTACATAGTCTTCATCCCTATCATCATCTTGGAAAGGATCTTCAAGAAAGTAGTTCTGGAAAATTATGGTCATGAGATTTATAGGTATTGGGAGTTTAAAATAAATAGATAAGAAGTATTTTCTGAGGAGTTGATCAAATGGTCATCAAATAACTGTTTAATAATATTTACAACCACTTACATCATCCTCATCTTCATTATTGGCGCCCACGGATGTTTTAGTCCAAGTAAGCTCATCTTTACTATCATCCAGTGTATTCTCATTTATGGCATTAGAATCAAGTTTCTTTATAACCGTGTTAGCTATCACCATGTCACTCAGTTCACCCATAGTCTCTGTTTTAGTATTTGTTAAATCTATTTCCAACTCCCACTTCGGTTCAGATTTTACGGCAAATGGTATTTCACTTTTCACATCACCAAAGGAGTCAAAAACTATTTTCTTAGTTGGTTTATTGAGCTTTCCTTTAGCTTGTAATTTCCTAAGCTTTCTATCTGAACTGTAAACAAATAAATGAATAAAATTAAAAACATTATAAAGATATTATAATAAAGTATACTTTGCTTAAACAGCTGATGTTTTGTTTCATTGAATCTGCTGATCTGAAAGTGCTAGTCGGATTTGAAACCTTTTGGTTTATGAAAGCCACATTCAATTTTCATCTCAAAATTTCATCATAGGATTGGGTACATTATGAGAACACCCTAAGCGTAAGCGCTGCTAGTGTTTTTAAAAATTCTAAGAAAAATACTTACCGCTCAGCAACAGTTTTAAGTAGGTAAGCCTTTTCCAGAGTAATGCAACATTTCGCACATATTTTCTCAGGAAGGCCATCATTCATCGCAACCTGAAATATATTGTATAGGTAAGTACAGGTTATTGTGTTCATGTAAATTCAATCAGGAGGTAGAAAAAATTGTTTTTACAAATCGGTAGGTAAGATATTGGGTTGCTCATGTAGATAAGAACCACGAGAAAATATACAAGACAACGATTTTTGCCAATTATATTAATAATTACAGAATGAAAACTAATATTTACCTTCACATCAGCAATAGCGGTTAACATTTCGGCATAATTGCCAGACATTTTATATCTGAATAAAGGACATAAGGGCTTCTTGTTCGTCAAACAAATTCGACAAGAATGCAAATCTATTTCATAACTTTCTAACATTTTAGATAAATACAAATTATGTTGTAAACAATGAAGAAGGATGGGATAGATAGACCAAACCAAAACAATCGATGAATTATTTTCAATAAAACCACACCATTTTCACATCACTATGGAACACAAATACAAACAGTACTCAATCAAGCAAGTTCTCCCAACGAAAGAAAATGGACGCTTCCTTCTAGTTTGACGTTCGAACCACCAGGTTCGAACTTCGAAAATCATCATGTAGGTACGCCACTGAAGGTACGCACGGCCATCTCTATTCCTTGATCCACAGATTATCGGTCATTGTTATGCCACATTTTTATATTGGCTTAGAATGGGCCAACAAAAGATGCATGGTTGTGTGGTGTGTGATTGTGTAAAGTAAAGTAGCTGTCCTGACAACTTGACAATTTCACATTTGAGTCTTTATTGCCACCAGCAATGTACTGTTGATTTGTAATGATCTAAAACTTTCAAAAAATATTATTAACCCCCAACGAAAAGTTACGTTATTCGGGAATAAGCTGTGATGCTCTTAGTTGATTGATCATACTTTTATTGTTTTTTCAAGTTTATTTACAACGGTGTTATTTGGGACAGCTTTTGGTGTTATTTGGGACAGTTATCGTGAGGCGATGGAGATGATTTGAGTTACTTTAAAAAATTAGGGACTTTTTTGAGAAGATAACAGTTTTATTTTTAACCTCCGATATCTGTGGGTGTGTGAGTTTGCTTGTGATAGCGTAGCCCTCAAATTAATAAACCGATTTTGATGCGAAAACGCCTATTTCCTTGCAGTGGTTTTTAGCTAAGTTTGGTAAATATCGGTTTAGCCGTTTCTGCGTTTTTAACTAAAAAACCTTCATTTTTGTACAAAATTCTAAAAAGTTTTTTCTGTGATTATTTTATATTTTACCCTAGGTGTTGTCCTAAATCTTCGCAACTTAGTTGATTTTAGTAATCATAATAACTACTAATAACGATATATTTATAAGTCCTAAATAACACACCTTGCCGGTTTATGAGGGACTTGGACAGGGAAATTTTTCTAATACTCGGTTTTGATATTCACAAGCGATGCCACTATAAGATTGAAATCTAGCATTCATACATACAACCATTGAAGAGAAATTACATTTTGTACAAAAAAATAACCCGAATAACACCGGTTTATGGTCATACAAATATTATGTTATGATCCATCATGGACCAATATGAAGAGACGAGTCCAATGTGTAGCCGTAGCTGCGAGTCTGGCATAGTCACAGATAGAAATATTTTTTTTTAAATGTGTCGTTATTTTATAGTATTCTAATGTCAGTGTCTGTTAGATTTGTTGTTATTGTCAAATTTGTCAAACCAAAATGTGTGATGTTGGTGTGATGTTGGTGTTGGTGTGTGAGGCAAACAGACAGACAGGGTTGAAATAAAATAAAATAATTTTACAGATCTGCTACTTGTTTTTGTAATTACTGAAAGTTAAAAGCCTGTTAACCATTTTGTCGCTAATAACTAGGAGCTTTTCACAACTGCTATATACGATGTTCTAATGGCGCCCTACGATAATTTGGGAAATCGCAGGAAAGGTACTTGTGTGCTAAAACTATTAATTTTCTTAATTTATGAGTTAGTTTTTTTAAATTAGTGTGTTTATTATATTACTTAGTTTAACCACAAACTTAATTTTTGTTTATAGACGATGCACGATCATAAAGCAACCTCAAAACATCATAATAAACATAGTCGTAAATAAATAATACTAAACCTAATTATTGAAATGTTTCTTTTAGGTAAACAAAGTGCTGATTTGTATAAGTTGGATACACGGAATAAAACACCTGAGGAAAATATCAAGGATATTATACAAGGTCTTTACATAGATAAGAAACAGAATGATACCTCACCCACCAACAAGAACCCTAGTGTGGAGCCCCGGCTAGGGCTCAGGGGAGTACAGAGAAATGAATCTGATGGCCGCAGATTGTCTTACTTAAATGCCTTAGTCACTCTCCTAGCTAAAGAAGATAGAAATAACTTAGGTTTTACTCCAGATGAATTAATGACATGGTAATTATAAATTCTATAAATTGCTGCTTAAAGAATTGTGAAAACAAATTTAAATTAGGTGAATATTACAGTTTAAAAAAGATTGTTTATTGTTGAAAATTGTTTTAAACAATTGTAGCATGATTATGTGAACAAATAATGTATGTTACAATATTTATTTTCAGTATTCGTATAAGTTTAGTTGATGAATCAATAGTTATTAGAGCAGCTGCATTAAGAGTATTAAGATATTTGATTAAAACCGAAAGTGATGTTGCAACATTTAACAATTTGAAATTGCCATATCTTGTTGTAAGGTAAGAGTTGTTTGATTTTATCTATTTTATATTATTACTCAATTATGACTTTATTATTTGAATATGGTAATTTAATTATCATATCACTTGAAAAAAGTCTTATAACCTTGCGAGATCCTAAACAATGTAATTTATAATATTTCACATATTTTATGAAATAATTATTGATAAAATTTATAAATAAATGAAACTTCAGCACTGACCTCTATTATATATACACATAGAGGTCAGTGGACTTCAGCCATAAAATATTTATTCTCGGAAAGGTATAAAAAAACGGATTTGAAATTTAATCTAGCAAAAAAAAAAAACGGAGTTAAGGATAACACATTAACCCATTTAATTTTAACTTTATGTGTATTTATGTGGAACTATAGCCAAGCGAGGTCAGATGAATTATTAAAAAAAATCTTCTCAAAAAAATTAGGTCAATGGATTTAATGCTTCGTAATGAAGAAGAGAGGGCTCAAGCACTTCGGGTTGTGCGTCGAGTGATTGCTATTGTGGGAGCTTCTGGTCAAATACGGAGGCATAGGGCGGCGTATGTCGACCCGGGGCTGTTGCGTTGTTTGACTGCTGTGGCCCGAGCAGGCAGCGCGGGCGACGGCACGGGAGATAGGCTGTCGCGACCCGCTATTGCTACATTAGCAGAGATATGTAAGTGCTTTTTTCCTAATGTAATCTTTTTTCATAATCTTGAACTTAAGGGTGGGAGTTCTGGGGAATTTCGTTCTGAAAAGCCATAAGTATCTTAGAATGTTAAAATCATATACACTAAAATTTATTGCAAATCTAACTGGTCCCTGAGATTAGTAACATCAGACAAAATCACTTCAGCTTCAAAACAAAGTCGCTTTCCGCTGTCTGTCTGTCTCAATGTATGCTTAGATCTTTAAATCTACGAAACGGATTTTGACGCGGTTTTTTAACAGACAGAGTGATTCAAGAGGACGGTTTATATGTATAAGAATTCCGGAAATTGCCACGGGAATGGCACAACGCGGGTAAAACCGCGGGGCGCTGCTAGTTAAAGTATAAATATAGAAAAACAAAATTATGTTTGTTGCTGCTAATAAAACATTTTGATGACACAAACTAACACTTTCTAGTATGGTAGGTACATAACATTTTATGTGCTGTTCTGAATTCAAATTAATTTGTTTATATATAGCTGCGCCCCGCGGTTTCACTCGCGTTGTACCCGTTCCCGCGGGAATTTCGGGATGAAAAATAGATGTTGGCCGATTCTCAGACCTACTCAATATGCTCACAAAATTTCATGAGAATCGGTCGAGCCGTTTCGGAGGAGTACGCGAACGAACACTGTGACACGAGAATTTTATATATAAGATGTCCATTAAGAGCATAAAGGAAAGTAATATAAATAAAATATTAACTTGGGTTTCCCTAATTTCAACCATCACAATACTTCTTATCTATAATATGTTTAGTTTCCTTTCTTTCCTCCTCTTTTCCCTTATTACATGGGTTATATTTAAAATATTAAATGTTATTTTGAAAAGACTAAAGAGCCTTAATTATGAATAGATTAACTGCCATGTCCTGTTCTTTGCCAATAAACAGTTATAAGTCCAAATCAAAATCAAAACTTCATTTGGCCACTGCTCCCAAATCGAATTGGTGAATATAGCGTATAATAGCAGTTGCTAACTTCTACGTTGTAACCCAGTTTATATAGACATAAAACTCCCACACGTTAAAATTATACTCTATGTATACTGAAGTTTTTACCCTGTTCCAGGTGTATTAAACCCTGACATGTTCATATCATGCGGTGGTGTGAACGCGGTGATTCGTCAGCTGTCCGAATGCGCGACGCCCCGAATGGCGGAAGCGCTCTGTGGCGTGTTGTTGCACACACTCAACGACCCGGTGTCCAGGCAGTCTGCCAGGATCGACCTCATGTGTCTTAGTTCACCATACTGCGATTTTCATTTCCGTCCAGCTGGTACAGAAACTAGCAGGTAAATAAAGTAATAAATTTAAAACTTTTTCTTATTATTGCTAGGCAATGGTCTCTGTCAAATTCTTTCAAACCTCACTCTAGGTGATAAAATATATTCTCTAGGCCCTATAAAAATCTAATTGCTTAACCAATTTACACAGGTAACTAAAATCCGCAAGCGATTTTTGTTTCCTAAGAAAATATTGAGTAGAAAATTGGATGGCACCCAATTTGCCCAACTTGCGACATTAGTCATCCGTGGCCTAGTCGCCAAGATCTACGGGGTCGATTTCCGCAGCACGGTAAGTCGCGATTTATGAAGTATACTTATGTTACGTTTCTAGGGATGAACGTGAAATGCGGTTCACATGCAGTCGCCTAGCGCTCCTCTGTGTTCTGCGGAGCTGGCCGGGATTGCTCCACTTTTGTCACCCGTACAGGGCTGGTGGACTTCGCGCTTTAGTTTCAGCTCTATATCTACCAAGGCTGGAAGTTCGGGTATGTTAACCTTATGACGTTACTGAACCGACAGTTTTTTTAATGTCAAGATGAACATTGTTTTATCGTGTTATGTTTATTTACAGAAAGCAATATTAGATCTTTTATACGAGTTGGTAGGACTACCTCAACCGGAATGGACAGATGAGATATCAGTCGCTTTGGGAGCGGTCGACCCGTCTGATTTTCAAGTAAGTGTAAAGTTGTAACATCGTTTTTTTTTTCATATTGGAACAAAGTTCCTTATCGCGCGTTGCGAAAGGGGGCTAGACGGAAAAAATGGTAACGACATTTTTTAGGCCAGAGAGGGACAGACAGAGAAACTTGCGCACGCCAGAGAGAGAGACAGTCAGAGAAACATGCGCGATAGCTCTCTCTCTCTCTCATAGAAAGCAAGCTAGATATTTTCGTTTCGTCTTTCTAATTCGCATTGAACAGTGTGGTGTCGCGACGATTACTTTTGTTGATAATAAATAAACTTCGTTCCATCCGGGTGTCCCTTGACACCTCTCAAGTTTTTTTCTTGATGATAGTATTAATGATAACATATCGTTGTTTTTTTCAAGGATTCGTGGAGGCTAAGCGAAGGTTTCGTTGCCGAGGAAGGCATCGCCATTCTACCTCACTTGGGCGCCACCGGCCCGGACATTACGGAGATTCACCTAGCGCTGCTGCTGCGGTGTTTCCTAGAGGTATGGATAATAATCGATAACACCGGGCGCGATCGGTAGGAAACAAATGATTAGGAAGTCGGCACGTTCGGCAGGCGGGGCTGGTGGAGGGGCTGGCGGAGGTGATCGTGTCGTCGGACACGTTCATCTCGGTGCGCGGCACCGTGCTGCTGGGCGCCGTGGTGGCGGCGGCGCAGCGCCTCGTGCCGGGCGGCGGCGGCGCGGGCGCGGCGCTGGCGGGCGCGGCGGCGCGCGGCGCGGCGCCGGCGCTGGCGGCCGTGGCGGCGCTGCGGCGCGCGCACGCCACGCTGGCGGCGCGCCCGGCCGCCGCCTCGCTGTTCCTGGACCACGTGCTGCGCGCCGCCGCCGCGCCGCCCGCCGCCTGCAAGTCGCGCAAGGAGGCCGACAACGTGCTGGCGCGCGGCGTGTCGGCGCGCACCAGCGCCGCCGTGTCGCGCGTCACGCGCCTGCTGTTCGACCGCGACCGCGACGCGCTGCTGCGCGCCTCGCTCGTGCTCGCCAGCAAGGACGGCAACACCTGGAACTGGGAGATCATCCGCACCGTGCTCAAGGTGACTTCCTAAAATCATACTATCTACCTAAAATGCCCGCCCCTCTACCTCCAGCCGAACGACACTAACCGTATGGTACGTTTTAGGAAAACGACGGGCCGCCGTTCTTGAACCTGAACGACAACGGGCACCGGGGCTGGGCGGCGCGCATCGTGAGCTACCTGCGCCCGTCGTCCAACAAGTACTCGCACGCCGACCTGACGAGCTCGGTGCACGGCCACGCCGCCACGCGCGCCGGCTGCCAGCTCATCCGCCACCTGCTGCGCCATAACGATGTGAGAACACACCCTACATTATATCAGTGTATCTGCGTGCCCAAGGTGGAATGTTTTAAAACCACTGAAGGGAAACTACTCTTAATACTGGAGATAGCAAGTTGGTACACATATTCCAATATTAATAAAAAGAAACATAATAAAAAAAAAACAATTTGAACATTTTATTTCAATACTTTATCTCAGTGCAGCTATGTTTTTTTCATCTTCAGTATTTACATTATGTTTTCTCCAGGCGTTAAAATTGTTCACGCTATATGCTTTCAAATCACTCATTACATATATTTTTTTCAGGCTGATTCACAAAAATTACTGGAGAGTTTGTTCAACGACGTGAGCCGTCAGATAGAGGCTATAGAGACCGGTTTGAAGGCGCACGAGTGTTTGTTCAGTCCACAGCACATGTGCAACACTATGTGTCAAATGTACTTCCTTTTCATCGGACAGCTGTGTCATTCACACGTTGGATTAAACCTCTTCAAACAAACAAGGCTTTATGAGAAGTATGTTGATCAACTTACACTAAAATATATATAATAACAATGAAACCTTCGATATACATTACTTAAATACTCCATTTAAAATTATAAACAACTAGCGGCCCGCCCTCGCTTCGCTTCGGGTAATCAAGATTTCATGTAGGAAAATCGGGATAAAACATTGCGTGTCTCCCGCAGGAATATACACAATTAAAATTTCAAGTGGGAAATTGGGGATAAAATATTACATGTCTCGCGCGAGTATATTACCTATGTATACACAATCAAGATTTCATGTGAGGAAGAATTCGGGATAATACCTACATAGCACGTCTTCGTCGTTCGTAGTTCGTAGGTAGGTACCTATATCCCGCCATCGAGCATTACTATTTTGTAAGCAGCGCCCCGCGGTTTTACCCGCGTTGTGGCCGTTCCCGCGGGAATTTCGGGAAATTTTTTACATAAAAACCGTCCTCTTGAATCACTCTACCTATTACAAAAAAACCGCATCAAAATCCGTTGCGTAATTTTAAAGATTTAAGCATACAGACAAACAGACACGAAACAGAGACGACTTTATTTTATACTATGTAGTGATATTTCTCATCATAACTCTGAAACTAACTGTCCGATTTTAATAATTTAAAGAGGTACACAAAGAAACATAATTAACCTTGATTGTAGAGCCATTTATTTTGATGTAGATTCATATCATCATATGAATATCATCAACTTAAAATTACACTCCTTTTTTAACTAATTAATTTTAACTTAAAACGGTTATTGTGTCTTAACTATAATAGTTAGACATATGCCCTCGCGAACTTATTTGTTCGCAATGATATGTACTTTGATTGTGTAGAACATTGTTTTTGTGTATCATCAATAGATTTAGTAGCGCACGCCAATAACCAATTTTTTAGGCATGTTTTTCATACCTTGGGTTACATATACCCGCGTTGTGCCCGTTCCCGTGGGAATTTCGGGAATAAATATAGCCTATGTCACTCAGGGATAGTGTAGCTTTCGAATGGTGAAAGAATTTTTTAATTCGGTGCAGTAGTTTCAGAGCCTATTCGAGACAAACAAACAAACAAACAAAAAATCAAACCTTTCCTCTTTATAATATTAGTATAGTATATATGTAATATCAATATTGTCTCATTTTGTATGAAATGTCAAAATTATGCTTATTTAATACTCCGAATAGTTTTTGGAACGAAGTTCCTTATCGCGCGTTGCGAAAGGGGGCTAGACGGAAAAAATGGTAACGACATATTTTAGGCCAAAGAGGGACAGACAGAGAAACTTGCGCACGCCAGAGAGAGACAGACACAGAAACATGTTTCTCTGTCTGTCTCTCTCTCTCTTATAGAAAGCAAGCTAGATACATATTTTCGTTTCCTCTTTCTATTTCTCATTGAACAGTGTGGTGTCGCGACGATTATTTTTGTTGATAATAAATAAACTTCGTTCCATCCGGGTGTCCCTTGACACCTCTCAAGTTTTTAAAAATTATTATTAAGGCTTGTTTCTTTGAAAATAGTCACTCATGTAATAATATATTAATATAATTTTATATTTCTTTCAGTCTTCTAGATCTATCAACAAAAACACATCTCAGCTGTTACGTAAAGCTGGTCATATCAAGTTTAGACTATACATTAGACTCATACCCTCGAGATATACTCGCTAAAACTTTAACTTGTAATATACAAGCATCGCGGCTCTATACGACACAGTTTTTGAATGTCTTACTGAGAGCATCGAGAAAAGGCAGAGAAATTGTAAGGAGAAAATCTAAGCTTCAGAAGAATTACGACTACAAGTTATCGAAAGAAGAAAACGATTCTTGTGGTGACGATATGGAGGCGTGGATTCTAAAAATGTTGGTCGGACAAGTGAAGGACGAGAGCAAAGAAATTGTTAGAACTACCTTAGATATTTTAGAAGAGGCTTGTACAGTACCGGTAAGTTAAAAATGACCACGTCCAAATGTGATAAGACATGACATGATCAAATACTGTATGTTGATTGGTGGAAACTTCTTATTGAAAATATTCCTCCAATAAACACAAAGTACTTATCATAAATGGTATTAAAGGTTTATCGCTATAGTCACCGGCGTCGTTTTGTGGCTCAACAGATCTAAGAGATCAGAGCTTACATCTATTTTTCTCTCAACAGGTTTTAGTCGACAAAATGATGCTACTGAAAAGCACGTTCGGTGAAAACTGTGGTTTAGACAAGAATATGGAACCTTCTACGTTAGATTTCCACGTGATAGGAGACCGCGCGTACATGCTGTGGTTCAGTTTGGAAGCGGCGGCGGCCGTGCAAGCGGGGGATGCCAAGTCCATGGCCTTCCTCAAGAAACATTTAGACTTCTGGACCAAGAGCTACAATTACAGGTAGGTTACAGGTAGTCACTGGTCACGGCATAATTAGACGATTGACGGATTCAACTTATCTGTTCGAGATTTAACTACCGCGATTAAAGTAGTGCTCGGCTAGATACACAGGTTCGAAATAGGTTCTATGGTTCAACTGAAAGCTACGTGTTTTGCCTTAATTATTATTTCTTATCTTTGACATCTTCGATCAACAATTGACATTATCGAATGGGTAATGTACATATTATATTGATTTTTCAAATATCTAATGATGCGGTTTTAGTTTTTATCAAAATCGGCCCAGGGAGTCCTTTGATTCTCCATAGTTTCGGATTTGGCTATGTACAATTGAGTATTTGAATGTTTTTTTTTATTCTTCCTATTAACTTATCTTGTTATCACGTGTAAGAAACTAAAATCCGTTTTTTTATATCGTTATTATTTCGAGAGTTACAGGCGGTCAAAGTTGCTGATTAGACAGAGACAGCACTACTACTAGTGTGACGTCACAATGTTAGAGCGCCATAGACGTCGCATACAAAAAATCGTTTTGCAAGAAAGGGAAAGCATCAGACAGGAGAGAATATTTCAGAGTTTATAATTTCTTTATTTATTAAACGATTTTGATTCTGATTTCAGTTTTGATCATAATTTTAGTCGTGATAACAAGATAAGTTAATAGGAAGATTTAAAAAAAAATTCAAATACTCAATTGAATAATGCCTGTCATAGATATTTTGGAGGTCTGTCATTGACATTGAGGAGGCCTGTCATTGACATTGAGGAGGCCTGTCATTGACATTGAGGAGGTCTGTCATTGACATTGAGGAGGTCTGTCCCACCATGCTGTGGGCTGTTGCTGACTTAGGGTTCAACCAATAACCCCGTTGCGGCGCTGCAACGCGGAAGTGCGTCGCGGTGCAGGTCGCACGCCGTATCAAGGGAGCGATGCAGCTTTGCGTCGCCCCCTCGTGATGGCGTGCGGGGGGGCCGGGCCGCGCGTGACCCCGGGACTGTCCGCAGGTACGTGTCGGTGGTGGAGGGCGCGGTGCAGGGCGCGCTGCGGGGCGTCCCGCGCGGGCCCAGCCGCGGCGCGCGCCCGCCGCCGCACGCGCACGCCGCGCTCGCGCCCGCGCCGCCGCCGCGCCTGCGACACCTGCTGCACCACCACCTGCACCACCACTACAAGGTAACACACTCCCCACTCTCCCCACACGCCCGCGCCGCCGCCGCGCCTGCGACACCTGCTGCACCACCACCTGCACCACCACTACAAGGTAACACACTCCCCACTCTCCCCACACGCCCGCGCCGCCGCCGCGCCTGCGACACCTGCTGCACCACCACCTGCACCACCACTACAAGGTAACACACTCCCCACTCTCCCCACACGCCCGCGCCGCCGCCGCGCCTGCGACACCTGCTGCACCACCACCTGCACCACCACTACAAGGTAACACACTCCCCACTCTCCCCACACGCCCGCGCCGCCGCCGCACGCGCACGCCGCGCTCGCGCCCGCGCCGCCGCCTGTTGTTCTTAACATTTTCTTACTTCTTCAGATTCTCCAACGCAAAAAATGTTCCAACGAGCAAGAAGTAGTGGATCTGAAGGCATCACTGTGGGCGTTAGGAAACACAGCCCTATCTCCGCAAGGGTTGCAACTATTGATGAACTTAAGTAACGGATACCTTGAGGATTCTGTACTGGTTCATATTATTAGAGTGACCAAGTACTGTCCAGTGTATGCCGCGCGAGCCACTGCTTTCTATGTATTGAGTTTGATTGGAAGTACTTATGATGGGGCTAACTTATTGTCAGAGTTGGGTAAGTAACTGGTATTTTTGTCGTAAATGTTACTCAAGTTTCTTTAATACCTCATATTAATTATCTGAAAGAATACTTTTGTTGTTTTTTCGTTCATACATTTTGCATTGGTTTTTTGCGAAAGTGAATATTTTGAAAAACTAAGATAAATATTTTGTTCGTTCTATTGTATTATTCGTTACGACATATTACAAAGTCTAATTTGTCCCCAAAAGGTTGGTTATGCGTAAGACACACAAGACACGACCAGTTCCCAGTGATACCGGACGAAACTTTACCGCTGTCTGAAGGAATTCAAAGCTGCGTCACTTCGCCGGACCGTTTCGCGACGTACGACGCAGAAGCCAGCGAGTTTTCCGATCACACCGACCAGAGTATAGCCGAAAGTCTTCCTTCAGACACGACCAAATTAAGCAAAACTGTCCTAACAGACCACACGGACCAAGATATGGTCGACTACAAACATTATCCGGACAAAAAAGAGCAGGACAAAAGAAAATCTCACACTCTACCCTCACACGGATGTTCTAGCTCTCAAGATCGACCCATGCTATCGGAATCAAAGACTGTAGATATATTGAAAGACGCGTCGAGCTACGATCGACATCATCGGATGGCGGGCACTGAGAGGCTTCTAATCGGACGAATGAACTCTTTGGACGCTCATGAAGGGAGAATTAGGAATACGAGTGAGTCTAGTACCAGTGGGGTTAGCAGCTGTGACTCGTTCCTTGGGAAATACGCCATTCCGTAAGTATGCCTCAGACCAAACATAATCCTAAAAGGCGCTATCAATAATTAAGTGAAGTTGGCTTTGTAGACTTGTGTACCATGGCGTCATTAACGTCGTATGTCAAACCACCCAAAAAATAACTTGAGATGTAATTTGGTTGAAAATGTGTACGTGGGACGTGTAAAAGTATTATCTATAGTGCAGGACGTCAATGCATTTTGCGTGGGAGACGGCTTATGTAACAGAGGTAGCTTTAATCAAAAATACATATTGATAAATTGAACTAACGTCATCGATTTTTTTTTACAGAGACCGAGTGTTAACTCTTAGTCCAATCCCGAGCTCGTCGAGTTTGTACGGTATGAAAAGTAGTAACAGTACACAAAGACCGAAAATGTCATCAGAATTACAACGGCGTACCTCCACCTCTAGTGAGATTGATTACTAACAAATATACGTATTATGAAGTTTGATGTTTTTACTAACTTATTAATTTTGAACAGGTTTCGCGGGTCATGAAGTAGCAAGCTCCTCTCCTCCATCTCAAATGGATATGACAGGCTATGCGACGCTCAAGTCCATAAATAGACGGTATGATAAACTTTGAATCTATGTAATTATCATCGTTTTTTGTTGATGACAGAAGTAAAAACTTTATGGCGGTGACGCTTCGACCATGACTATGGCGATAGTTCATACATCGTTCGATAGCCATAGAATCTTTAAATAACCGAGCGGCTCGGTCTCATTGGATACTTAATTCAATATCTATTCCAATTATATACAAATGAAGAGTTCGCTTTTTGTATTTTGTTTTAACGCGCTAATCTCAGAAACTCCTATCCGATTTCAATAATTCTTGTTGTATTGTATAGCTACATTCCACTGATAGGTTATAGGCTATTCTTTATGCGCAATTTCCACGAGAACGGGCACAACGCGGGTAAAACAGCGGGGTGCTGCTACAAATAAAAGTACAATAGGTTTAAGAAAACTGCTCTTCAAAGGTTGATTAGTATCGTTTTGTTTTAGGCCACATTTGTCTGAAAGTGCAGCGACGGGCTCAAGGGATATCGACGACCTCAGCTGGTTATTGACTGATTCTAACCGCAGACAAAAACCTTTCTCATCGCTAAGAGACCGCGCGAAGTCGACACGGGAAAGGATCAACAAGATGAGGTAATAAAAGTCTTTAAAAGGGCGAAGTGACGTGGTGCTTTCAAAGATAATTAATTATATTTTAATCATCTCATTCTTCGATCAACAATACACAACTAGATGTCGGGTTGGCGCAAAAATACATTTCGGTGAATCAGGCCTCATTTGAAAAGTGAGGTCTTATTTTATACATAAAATTTGCTTCTTTATTGCTAGGTGTCATGGTTGTAATTAGGTTGAACTTCGAACTGTTATAACTTTTGTTTCAGTTTGGTAGTAAACAAAATAAGCTGTCACACGTCATCCATACGAACAGTATTTAGCTTTGATTTTGTACGTGACCCGATATCTATCCGTGTATTGTTGATCGAAGATCTCATTACAATTCAATTTAAGTTTAATATCTTCAAAGTCTAGAATGACACCCCTGTTCGCTACCCTGTTCGTCCCATTGATGGATGGATTAGTTCGACGTCGAATTATCTTTTCCACCATCGTTGAATGCCGATCTATCAGTGCAATACCATGGTGTCCCCCGCAGCCTGCTGGAGTACGACTGGAAGCCGCTGTGCGGCGGCGAGGCGGGCGGCGCGCGTGCGGCGCCGGGCCCGCGCCGCGCGGCCGCCGCGCGGCCGCCGCGCCCGCGTGCCGCGCCCGCATACACCGGCATTTGCCTGCCTAAGGACCTTATGGATATATTTCCTAGGTTAGTATAAACATCATACAAACACATTATCTAAATACCTTGCCAAACTTTAGCCCTTTTTAGGAAAGATAATGAAAATCAAATCTGGTTCTGTTAATCATTGTAATCCTGTCGACAAAAAAGAATGCACCTCTCTCCGTTTCTCTGCATATCATATTATCTTTATAGCATCAAAATTTCTCGTACAATATTCTAACCTATAACAAGTTCATGACCTCTCGCTCTTTAAAGATTAGTAGCTAAGAAGTTCATATAAAATCTACACATTCGATTGTATTTTCAGGGATGACGACGAAAAGGAGGATGAACTGGGCAAGGGAGATATAGTAAAGCGAGGAAGATTGCCCTCTTTCTTAGCGGACACCAGCATCGCTAGTATAGACAACAAATCAAGGGCCACTCCGGACAGCCAGAAAATATCTTCAAGAGGTATACCGATTGCGATATCAATATTATTTTCAAACACATAGACACATTATTATAATTTATTTTAATATTTTAAGGTATGAGTACGAACGTCCGAACAGGATTCGCAGTTTCCAGTACGCCAAACGCCAAAAACAAACACCATTCAGACCCTTCAAAAACCGAAGCTACGGAATCGACCAAAGAAAAGATCGACACTGAAGAAACGAACGATAAGAGCGATGACACAGCCAAGAATGACACTTCAGACAGTGACGTGACGAAAACAGAGGACAATACGAATAGCAAAAATAACGGAGAGAGAGGGGACGCGAGCGAGAGGGCAGGGGTCAGTGAGAGCGAGAGGGCGGTAGTTAGTGCGAGTGAGAGGGCAATAGTGAGTTTGAGCGAGAAGGCGATAGCTAGTGTGAGCGAGACGGCACAAGCGAACGACAAAGAGGCGTGGCGTCATTCCACGGCCGACTGCCTAGCGTGCGCGCGCATCAGGCCGCCCTCGTCGCACGAGCTCAGAGAAGCGTTCTTCGCAGGTAATGTGAAGTACATAGAGAACGGACGTTTTATACTCTGTTACTCACGATCATTTGTGTTTATTATGTTTCACTTAAATTTCATTGAAATTGTTTTGGGTGTCAGCTCTCATATACGTGATGACACAATGATGCGTCTTTGATTACCGTGGCAAAGCCGTAAAAAATGGCCACGCACAATTACAAAGCGATTTTGAACAAAACAATGAATTGGGGTCAAGTTATTCCATTCAGATTATATTCCATTCAGATCTACGCCCTCTGCGTTTCCACTGAACTAGAGCTGAACGGATCTAAGTTTACTAGTTAACTGTGAATCGTATGAGACAGTTACTCATAATGTTGGCAGACACATTACTTATGTACGTTGATTTGGTGTAGTGAAAATTTGAATCGCTTAACATTGTTTTATTTTATTGGTTATTGTGTAATCATTCTAGGTATGGATTCCGGTAGTAATGCAGAATCTCAGAGTCTGACCACCAGTCCAGAGCACGACAAATCATCACCTCAAGCTCAGCTATTACACCAAGTTCTTTATATGTCCAACCCGCTGTATTTGAGACAGGTGAGTCCTATCTATATCTTGGGTATTCTGTGTGACATCGAAAAACTATACTTATCAGTTCGTAAGCGGAAGAAACTCTTTATATTCCTGTCCTATCAAGTCATATTTGATTACTTATAGTTCTCATATTTGCGCTCGCGCGATATGTGGGTAAACATTTCGTGCCAAAATTACTACAAGAACATGTGTTGTTACTGACAAAATAAATGAAAATGGTATTATTACAAACGCACGCACTCGCACGTAGTGCCGCGCTCATTCACGAGTGGAAGTACGTAGGTCCTCGGTTGCGAGGGCGCCCGCGCAGTAGTGGAGCGCGGGTGCATGAGCGTGTGGTGTGCGCAGAGCCGCGGCGTGCTGGTGGCGCTGAAGCAGCGGCACCCGGCCGTGTTCCGGTCGGCGTGCGTGTTCTCGGAGGTGAGCGCGCTGCTGGCGCGGCGCACGTTCCTGCTGAGCGCGCGCCGCTTCGTGCACGACCTGTTCCTCGACACGGACTTCGGCTGCTTCCAGCGCGCGCCGCGCGCCATCCTCGCCAGCCACGAGCGCCCGCGCTGACGCCCACCGGCTACCTACGGGACCGACCACCGTTTCTTACACTGATCTATTTGTATATGTCTCCCTATTTGTCTCTGTCACTTGTGCACATTTATTTTGCCGTCTCGCTGATCTTCAATGCAATGTGCGAGTGAGAAGCTTATATGGTTGTGAGCGAGTGAAAGAGACACAGTAAAAGATCAATGAAATAAATTGTTCCTGTTTCCAGACTGTACTAAGGTATTGTCACTATGTAAAGAAAGAATAGACTGTGCTAGAATACAAGCCACTGACATGATTGATACGATTAATAGTGTCACAGTGTGGAAAAAACTATTTATAGACTGTGCTGCTGTCGTTACTAATTTTACTACCCCTGTTACGAATGTTTCTGGTAACGTTACTACTATCATCCATTTCCTTCTCAATCTTTAATATCACGCTGTGTAATGTAAATGACATCAGTTCTTGCCTCATATTTCATTTTGTGTCACGGATAGTTTCACGGTCTTGTTAACTAATCCTATTTTTATAGAAGTTTCTGTAGGCAGGCATAGGTCCTCAATTCAAAGGCACTAATGTGGATATACATAATTTTATACACATAATTTCGGTCCGAAATCGCCCAATTTTTATTGACGAAACGACTGAAAATTCTTCTATAGTGTCAGTAGTAGCGAGATCACCGGATTGATTAAATAGTGGTTTTAAAGTTATTAGTAACGAGTGTGCACAGTTTACACCCAATTAATGATATTTGTCACACGATTTTAATGAAAATGATATGTGCTGTCAACAGTTCTAAATAATTTATTTTCGGATTAAAATCTGTTTATAGACGCTTTTAGGTCGTCTATAGATTATATTTCAGTTATAGTTGTAGAAAATAAAGTGTGGCAAATAACATTTGTTAACACAGTTAATGATAACTGCTAACTTTTCGTTGTCATATTAAACATTTATGTTAACCCTACGTGTGCTCGCGCCATTATAGACTGCGGCTAGCTTGGAATGTTATCTAACATTGGTATTCCTTATTAACGGTAACTACTTCCTGTAGTTCTTATATCTTTGTATAAACTCATAACTGTATTATACAAGCTCGTGTTACGTAAGATAAATCCAAAAGGTGTTTACTATATATACCTTCTAGTATATAACTTTCGTTGGTATTTTATCTAATTTGTAATTTATATTGTTTTTTTTGTATCTCGAGTTAATCTATAAAGTTTCAAATGAAAAGTTTTTATTTGATTCTCATAACGTGTGATTTATGTAAAAACATTTTGTTCCTTACTAACGAAGACTTGACGTGTGTTGATCACACTTAGATTCCGCAACAGTTGCATTTATGTTATTTTTGTAGTGTAATATATCTGATTAATTTTTCCCACTAGTCGTACTAGTGTGATAAATATGGAACATTGTTTTCTTTTCGCCACTACATCAGTGAGGCAGAATGGAGGAACTCATGAATGTCTCGTACCCACAATGACAGCCTCGCTTCTCAGACTGAACCACGCCATTCCCACTGAGCTACAACATATACTTAGAATACTTACTACGTGTATTCAACCCATCCCACCTATACTATACCCATGAAAGCTTTTCAATACCTTCCTATAATAATTGTATATTGATTTGTTACTCCAGCCCTGTGTTCAATATATTAAATATGGCCTATTTTTATTCAATTTACATTTTAGTGCTACTTCCATAGTTTTAAAGCAAACAAACACACTTCAGGAAAATTTTGATATTATTTTTTAGTATTATTTAATTTGTTTTTCTGGTTACACGGTAATATTTTTTGTTGTAAAACCATTATTGTTGATTTATAATACTTGTAAAAACAAATCGTAGACTAAGTTTAGGGATTTATTTTGTATTTGATTCATTATAATATGTTTTTTCATCGCAGTATTCCTATTACCAGTGTTATTGCCTATTTATAACCTATCGTTTGTGATGTTTTAAAATAACGCGCTTTATCGTCGTCTTCATGTTATTGTTTTAATATCTTATTAAAAATAGTGTATGAAACATCATTTCACCGACATTAAAGCATTTAATCAACAGATGCAACACAAATCATTGGTTAATTAAATATCAGATATAAATAACTATTTAATGTAATGACTGAGTGTTCATTAAATACTATTGTTATTCCTGCAGAAGGTAAATAGCTCATATTTTAATAACTTTAAATATAGTAATATGAAGTGCCATCTTACTGGTTCCTTACAATTGCATTCATTACAGTATAAGTTGTTGCATTTCACACCGAATTTCAAATATATTGTCACATCGATAAAATATATTATTTTGTACTATACTCTATTTGTGCGTTTTCATTACTGCCGCAATTATAAAGATATAAATTAGTACCAACAATAAAGTGTAAAGCAGGGTACTTTACACATCTTATTGCACTTATTTATAAGTTCTACATTTTGTCACAACAACCTCAATACATATTTTGAAGTGTGCGTGACACCAGCAGGAAAAGTTGTGCTAGACAGATTTTAGTCTGATGAATAATTAGTGCGCTATCTCCTGTAAATGTGCGTGAAGTAAAAAATTTGTGCGAATTACCATTTCGGAAATAAACAGAAAAAACTAATCCTGCTGGTGTCACGCTGCTCCAGCAGGAAGATTTTTGAACTAATGATCGGAGGGGTAAGTGTTGTATATCAGCGGATAGCTTATATTGGTGCCTAATTGTGCGCAAAAAATGAAATTTGTGCGACTCATGGTTTTAGAGATATTGAGTTTCCTGCTGGAGTCACGTTTTGATAAAACCTGTATCTCGGAAACTATTGAGGGTACGACCTTGGTTTAAACATATTTATGTAGCTCTTAATTTGTGCGAATTTGTGAAAGAATAAAATTATCAAAAATATTTCCAGGATAAGAGTAATCATGAATCGTAGAAATCAGGAAAAAACCTCCTAGCGCGTTAATTAGAGTATTTAAAAGCCCACTAAAGATGGTTTTTAGGTCGCCTTGTTATTGCTAACAACATTCTTAATTTTCAGGAAGGTACATAAGCGTATTTTGAAATTATAACACTTTTACTGAAATCGTATTGAAATTGACTTTGCAAGAAAACCACTCAACCAAAGATATGTAGGTATACATACAAAATTAGTGCGCATTTAGAATAACACAACCTGAAAATTTCAGCATCCTAGGTTTAGTATTCATCCAGATATAAACAAAAACAAAAATGGCCTTAATTACTAGGTAACCCAACCAATTTCAACAGTCGCAAAAAAGCGAGCGCTTCATACAAGCAATGACATACATAAATGGGCAGTCTTATACCGAATATTTTGGACAGTCGCGCAGACAAAGGTTAATGTACTTTTTATTATTTTATAATAATCACATTTCGTCGGGGACTATTTTTTTGTATTTTATGCCTGCTATGGGATTACATACCGATTGGAATAATTATTATTTTGATCATGAGTACTTGCTTTATAAGATCCCGTGGAAATTTGGTGAGGATTCAACTAAAGGGGAATTGGATGGAATGTTACAAGATATGCCAAATATCTTGTCTCCCCCAATTCTATCCATTTCGCCTTTCGCCACTTCTTCCCATTATTATTGAAAGAAAGAATAATTAATACACTTGAACCTCGATAAGCATTGTGAGCGCCATTGTCCGACAGAATATTCGGTATAAGACTGCCCATTTATGTATGTCATTGCTTGTATGAAGCGCTCGCTTTTTTGCGACTGTTGAAATTGGTTGGGTTACCTAGTAATTAAGGCCATTTTTGTTTTTGTTTATATCTGGATAAATACTAAACCTAGGATGCTGAAATTTTCAGGTTGTGTTATTCTAAATGCGCACTAATTTTGTATGTATACCTACATATCTTTGGTTGAGTGGTTTTCTTGCAAAGTCAATTTCAATACGATTTCAGTAAAAGTGTTATAATTTCAAAATGCGCTTATGTACCTTCCTGAAAATTAAGAATGTTGTTAGCAATAACAAGGCGACCTAAAAACCATATTTAGTGGGCTTTTAAATACTCTAATTAACGCGCTAGGAGGTTTTTTCCTGATTTCTACGATTCATGATTACTCTTATCCTGGAAATATTTTTGATAATTTTATTCTTTCACAAATTCGCACAAATTAAGAGCTACATAAATATGTTTAAACCAAGGTCGTACCCTCAATAGTTTCCGAGATACAGGTTTTATCAAAACGTGACTCCAGCAGGAAACTCAATATCTCTAAAACCATGAGTCGCACAAATTTCATTTTTTGCGCACAATTAGGCACCAATATAAGCTATCCGCTGATATACAACACTTACCCCTCCGATCATTAGTTCAAAAATCTTCCTGCTGGAGCAGCGTGACACCAGCAGGATTAGTTTTTTCTGTTTATTTCCGAAATGGTAATTCGCACAAATTTTTTACTTCACGCACATTTACAGGAGATAGCGCACTAATTATTCATCAGACTAAAATCTGTCTAGCACAACTTTTCCTGCTGGTGTCACGCACACTATTTTGAAATGTGTAAAAATAGAAAAAAATCTTATTACTATAGATTGTTCAGAGCATATTCCACTTTAGTCAAAAATGGAAGTAAAAATAGTTTATCCTAAAAATACATCTAAGAGTAGAACATTTTACACGGTATTACGAGTTGAGCCATTCCATGAATCTGTTGAACAGTTTGAGGGCTACTTTGACGACTCGGTCCCAGAAGCTGGGCTCCTCCTCGACGCCTTGGCTGGTCGCCGTCGGGTAGTCGTCGTCGAAGTTCTCCAACTGCCTCTTCTGACGCGATAGCAAATCTTCTACGAGATCATCTGAAAATAGAACGACCATGTTTGAAGCCGTAGCCTTACGAGTTTAGTACATCAGTAGACTATGTGGTAGAATATGCTTCTCTACATGCAGGTAACATTTGTTTCTTTACCAATGAAAAGTTTAAACTGTAAATGATAAATATAGCAGAGTTAGTACAACAGACTTTTTAAACCATTTCTTATTTAAATCTTAAGGGCTGTTAAATATTATCTAACTATTTATTTAACTATTTATAATTATTATTAATGACTAACTATTTATAACACCTCTTTTGGTGGACAGTTGGATCGTTGTTATCGTCTGTGTACATTATTTTATGTCGATTACGTCACTGCAGTATTGTTTTGATTTTATCTATTCAGTCCCACATCTGGGCAAAGTCCTTTAAACACTCTCGGCCCTCTTTAGATGTTTTAATAAGGTTTTTGTACTATTTAGAGGTTTGGTTATTATTAGGTTGTAAAATGTATTTATTTAAGTACTTACTATTGGTTAGGTCAGTGTTTTCAGGTATCTGAAAATAGAAAAAACGAGTAGGTACACATTTAGTTGTCTAAAAATTCCAACTTGGAAGGTACCGAAATATGTACAAGTTAATGAATTGGTTCTATAAAAAATGATGAAAGGCGATAACTAACTAATAAATAACTGTTATAACAAGGGTAATATTATTAGCTTCTAACAAGTATAGGTGTACATTAATTACTAACATGCATTTACTTTATTAAAATTCTATTATTTTTTAAATATTATCTATTATATAAATTACAGTAGGTATGTAATTCAATAACTTACCCTATGTCCTGTTACATAATGGCAGTAAATAGTTATTAAAGTAACGAGCACTAACAGACACAGGAAAGACCTCATGTCTTCGCAACTGATCACTGATTTGCCTCACCATGACTGTGAACTTGCGTTTTATACGAGGGCGTGGTTTCCATCAACTAGCGGAAAATAACAAGTAGGTACTGCCATGTTTAATTTCGGTTATTGAAAAAAAATATGTATTTTTTAAGTATTTATCAACTTAATATCAGATTAACAGATAGCTCCTGATATTGGATTAGATAAACTAATCTTAAGGCAGGACCAGAATAGGTAAGATGTTACGAAAGCTGTATTAGTTCCTACTGGGTAAGCCAAACTAAGACCCTGCGTTAAAACTCAAGCTTTTATTAATGCTGCCTTCCCCTTCCCTGCCCTCACCTTAATTTACCTACATTTCATACCTTTTTTTTCATATCAACTGTCCCCTAGCTAGGTCTCTAATCTTCTAACCTCGTCTCTCCCTACCCCACAGGACGCTCGCCTGTAGGTGCTTGAGAATATTAGTAAAAGAAAAGAACCTATCCATGCTCTGCCAATTTTGAGTGATATAAGGGGCAAAATATTAGTTATGTGATAAAAATAATAGCTTTTGATCCTGTCTGTACCAGTATTAATTGAATACATGCTAATAATGCATGCTTTACATACTTGCTATACAAACACTGTGATCAAGTATCAACAGATGAGCAGGTGGCCTTCGCTCCACCTCCGTGTCATGTTCCGCATGAAAACTCCCGCACAATAGCGATCTTCGAATGAATTGGCTTTATCGTCGTATCTACTTGTACGGGGATGCACTGAAATTATCTACTCATGAAGGTACTTATATAATTTGATGACAGTTGTCAATAGAACTATTATGTGTTGTCCAGCACTCAGAATGGAAGTCAGTAGAAGACCCGTTTTCCCTGACATAGGTTGCTTTATCTATTGCCTCCTAGTATATAATAGAAAAATCATGTTTAGTGTGTTCTCACACTCATAATTTCAAAGAATTTGAAACATAAAGGTTCTCCTCCACTTATATTAAAATTGTTTCGATAATTGAAATCTGATTTTGTGACAGGAAAAATCTGAGGTGAACCCTTAACACTATGTGAACAGTGTTCCGTTTTTGGATTCATAACCAGTTTTGTATTAATATTAGTAGGTAGATGTATTTGTAGTGTAAAGAAAACGAGGATAATTTATCAGAAATTTCTTACTTTAATAATAAGTCTTACAAATTATTTTAATAGTTACAAACGGCGTAAATTACCCTATAGTTCACACTGACTATTTTTTAGAAGCTCCAAAACCCGAGAATCCCATTATCTGAGCTAGTTCAGACTGTGCAGGTGTTTCCTCGGTATCATCGTTTTCCATTAGCTTGCGTTTCTTGTCTCGTCTCCTTTCACGCCGCTGTTCTTTGACACGAGCTTCTTCTTCAGAGGCCTCCTTTAGCCGAGTATCAAGTTCATATTCACGTTTCTTTTCTTCAAGTTTACGTTTGTTCATGGCAAATCTTGCTTTTACCTACAAATGAGAATAAAGTTACAAATGTAATTCAATCACAATTTTTAGTGCCATAATAAGCTTCAAGAGTAGTATTAATAGTACACTCGCACCATAGATGAGCACTAAAACTCAATAAAGTTTTGGATTGGTAAGAAATTAATGATTGTCCTGTAGGTACCTGATCTAAAGAGCTTCTTTCTATTTTCATGGACATGCCCAAATTCCTTTGATGTTTCTTTCCATTGATGTGGTCCAAAAAGTTGATGGAATCTTTGACAACACAATCACAAACATTGCAGTAGTAGCCTCCAGATTGTGATGTCGGCGTGTTCTTGGTGATAACTACACTTTTGCCTAGTTTAGAGTCCAAGTCGACCTTGTACTCTCTTTGCTTGAGGAGTTCCCTTTTTACAGGAGGCGCTGAAATGAATGGTTTACAATACAGCATTAAAATTTACTTTAAGAACAAATATAGTTAAAAATTTCGATTTCAGTAAACTTACGTTTCTTTTTAGATCTCTCTTCGTCTTCTATTTCTGCTTTTAGTCTATCTGCAGCTATTTTCTCGAACTCATCCTTGTCCCATTTTCGACGATGGTCGTCAGGTCTCATGCTACTCATCTTGGAGAATTATTATTGTTCTTTATATTTGTAAATAATTCTGTCTTCAATTAATTAGGCTCGAAATGTTTTTTAATAAAAAGATAGGTATTATATTGAGATTGAATTCAATAAACAAAACACCACGAACGAAAGGAAACAGTCAAAAGTCAAATCGGAAATATGTTTTGACAGATGACAGCTGTTGATGTTGGAATTTTTTGACAAGTAGCTTTTATGACTTTGACAATACAATGACATTAACAATGAATGTTGAGTCGACTTTTTGACACTGACAAATTTACCAGATCTTTCTTTGTTTACCGTTTAAACATGGTTTAAACATAGAACTAGAAGTAAGAGGTATCTGTCTATGGTTTTAAACCATACTTTATCAGCAAAAGGTGAGCAAAAGCGCCGATTAAAGTTAATTTAACCGATTAGAGTTCAAAATTATAGGTTCCTATTAGTGCTATGAATGAATATTTTGTAAGTACATAAATGATTAGGTGAGTGTTTAACTAATAAATAGTCATTAATTAGTTAAAAACTCACCTAATCACAGTATAGGCAAAGAAGAGAGGAAACGAAGACGCCGTGTGATCGAAGTGTGCGATGCAGTAGATAACAAAACGGAGGTAGGGTAGGCCCTTGACATGTGAAGCTCAGGTATTTGTCCTTTTATATTAAAACCCTTGTGGATCCTTGATTGTTCTGAACTAAAGAAGTAGGTACGTACCTACTTCACTCCTATTTAGTTATAATGTGGCAAGCAGACTAAATGCATTTAATACTTATTAGCCACGCCCCGCGGTGTTATCCACGTGTTATCCCATGTGTTATTCAAATCAGATGTTATAACCTTTAATACTGTAAAGTTTCATCCAAATCCGTCCAGTAGTTTTTTCGTGAAAGAGCAACAAACATACATCCATCCTCACAACCTTTGCATTTTAAATACTCGTATTAGTAGAAGATTGTCGGAAAAAAATCTGCTACATTAAATTAGGAATAGTAAGTATATGGACTTACGTGATGGATTTAATATACAAGTACCTAAAGGTGTTTTTATAATTGAAACTTGATTTGATTTACTAGGTTCCTAGTCTTATACTTAAACTTGTGATAATATACATCATATACCTATTATACATACATGCATAAATAAACTATGGGTATGATGTATAACAATATTTCGAGATCCGGTGTGAAATGTATGGATAACGCGACTCGATTTGGGCTTCCAATCCATACGGAGTAAGATCATGACGTGAACGAGTGTCGTCCGACCGTGACACATGGCGTGGTCATAACGTTATGACGAGAATTTCTTCATTTCAACCTTTTTGTCGGCGAGATAGCCGTTATCTATCATGCCTTTTGTAATATACCTCGCTTTGTGGCCTTCCCACCTCTACCACGGAGAACTCACTGCGGTCGTGTTACAGCAGGTTTTTAATAAAGCTTTGCACCAACCTGGTATGGAATCTAAGGGCCTTATTCATAAACGCTTATCAACAGCACTCTAGCTATCAAATGGTTTGTCCCTTTCCGACATACATTATTTGCCAAAGAGTGAAAGAGACAAAACACTTTAAAACACTGTTTAAGTTAAAATATAGTTTATGAATAAAGTGTATGTACTTACATTAGGTATATGATATTTCGCATTACTTGCGTGGTTAGGTAGGTAGGGGATTATGTAGTACAAAGCGTAATTAGTAATTACCAAGTACTAGGCACCTAGGGACTTACTACTACCTACATGATCTATTAAAGATAGTACCTACTTATCTATCTTGATGTGTTTTTATTGGTTTTGAGAGATAGGTAGGCCTAAAGTATTATACTAAACTAACCACCTCTCTAGATTATATGGATCTCTAGATTCTAAATACATGTAGCTATGAACTTACCTATATGAATAAGTTGGTAAACTGTCTACCTATCTTAAAATCCCAAAGTAATTAAAATAGGTGATAAACCAGGCTGGTAGGTAGTACGTTAACTACCCGGCAATGAAAACATGTTGAATTAATAGGGGTTGTTTGCTGAACAAAAATATTTTAACCTGACAAATTCCAATTTAAAGTTTCACTAGTTCGGTGCAAAGTTAGATTGTGAACTAAACAACATGTTGAATATTGGAATTGTGCGGTGAATCGTATTTTCGTGATGTATCTGAATGTAATAATGTGCAAAGACGAAAGTGTCAATACAGGTAGAGTAGAGATCACAATTCATACAAAAGGTATCTAAGTATGTATATTAAATGCGTTCATTAAGTTCCAGTCACGTATATTTTTTTCATCTAATCAAATTAAGGACGGCATGTTCGTAACCGTGCGCCGTGACAACAGAAGGCAGTCGCTTGACAAGACTGAAACTACCGGTCATCTTCTAGAGGCCGATGAGCAATACACGTCGCGGTCTGCTGTCTGTACATAGTATGTTAAAAACAATTATACCTATGGCTTGGGTAGGTATAACTAAGTATAACTGTGGTATAACTAAGGTTAGTTACTAGATATGTATGCTTGTAATATCTCTTGAAAAGTAAGGTCAAATAATAATAATAGCAGTCTATGTTATCTATTATTATTAGGGAAGTAGGTATGCGTGGTAATTCAGATTACGTCTAATCCTCCTTGTTGATATCTTCAGTGAGATGAGAGGCTCTTTGACTTTGATATTTCACTAGGATCTAACGCAAGTCATACCGAAGAGATCGTCCACTTGCCCGACAAAGGTCCATTTCTTCCTTCAAGTGTCCTCCTCTATAGCTGCGTTTTCACTTTCACAATGTTCTAAATATAAAAAAATTTAGAGTAAATGTTCTGTGGTGCTCCTTTTCTACCGTGTTCACTTAAAATATGATATTAAAACATGTTTTCATTGAATGCTAAAATGAATCATATTGTTCCCAGCGGATCATCACTCAACGAAACTGTTCGCTTGCTCAAGTGTGCTAATTTACCGCAAGAACGAACGATTGTTTGCTCTGAACTGTTCAGAATACTAAGTGAAAACGCTGCATAACAAGCAAGGAATGGTCTATCTTTCCAACGTAGGACTAGAAACCAAATATTCACTTTTATACCCACATCAGAGAAGGCAAATCCAACTTTTACTAACATACCGTTGAAAATCCTTTTAAATTTATCGTTTCACGGGTTCAATATTTTAATAACGTAGTGGGGACGCTCCCTGCGATCGGTCGGTCTATTCCGAA
The DNA here is from genome assembly GCA_963082685.1 of Cyclophora albipunctata. Classification (NCBI taxonomy): domain Eukaryota; kingdom Metazoa; phylum Arthropoda; class Insecta; order Lepidoptera; family Geometridae; genus Cyclophora; species Cyclophora albipunctata. The sequence goes on along the minus strand of OY720116.1, from coordinate 5,390,332 downwards.
AGAGATATATTAGGAGGACATTGAGCAATATGGACACAGTAAGTTGGTGATATGAGAAATTCCCTACATCAAGTACTCACTATCGCATTCCGATAAAACATATTGAAAACAATTCCGAAAGGAATTTTCTCTACATCCTTGTCGGGAATATCAGGAATTGTTCCCCTTTAGTAAATGTTAGCCATTGGAGTAAGTAAGTAATACCGACCAACATTCGCGGTTTCGATGAACACTTACCTTTAGTAATTTCCTCTATAGACTGGGAGGCATATTGCCAATGGCTTTACAAACTAGGATTTAGTATTCAGCTGTAAATTCTCATTACATAACTGGCATAATCCATTACCATTACAAACGAAAGTTACCTATTTAGGCATATTTAGAGTTCAGTCAGTATGGAGTACCCACTACCTGGACAGTCCTAGACTTTAGGTTATATAATGAAATATACATAAATATCTACCCTTGATCGATAAATTGTATATACCATGTATATACCTACATAAGTGCTTTTCACCAGTGTTGCGTAACTATGCTACGTCAGATATGATTAGTAGAAAAATGTAGGTATTAGTAGCATAGCTATATTAGTAGTATTAGTAGCATAGCATAGTTAGCTTTATTTCTAAAGTTACAAATAAGTACATAGGTATGTTATAATTGAATAAATGCACCTATTTGTATCCAAATACGCACATTAGCATATTTACATAGGCAGGCGCCTATATACATGACTAAATAATGATATTTTAAACTTAAAACGTCAAAATGTTGTGTGTAAAACTGGAAACAAGGCCGTAATTACGGAACAAACCAATTTGTATTTACGCACTGTAAAAATTAATGTGTATGTTTTTTGTGGAGTTATAGCCTTTGTGGCGAGAGCCGGCGGCGGCCGTAAATGTTTTTATTTGAAGGTATTGAGCGATAGAGTTAATGAACTTTTTGTATTTAGACATGCCTACAGAAATACGTTACAGTTTAATAAGACTTTGGTCTGCCTGTACGCCTGTACTACTTAACTATTTCGCATTTCGCACATAAACTTAAAAAGTTACTAAATTTTTTGTTCAGGGACTATATTTTTCGTGTAGTAAGTAATCTCTCGGCTGCAAAAAATAATGAACAGTTTATATATATAGGTATTTTTATAGCATTTGTATGCTGTGTACAGAAAAATCCTATCTATAGGAACATTGCCCCCTGACTCGTTCTAAAACATGTTTGCGTGGCATTCACTATTTAGTTCCATTGTTTCAAATAACTGCAATAAAATTGCACAAACCGACTTCTTTATTTGTCTCATACAAACCTCGGTGGAGCCAAATTGAAATACCGTTCCTTAGGGAGGTATATAAGTTACCTTATTAAAACGTCTCGTAGTTTAAGTCAAAAGAACTTAGTTAGTTGGGATATGTTAGAGGGAATATTTATTTCACTTTAGTCAATGTTTGAAAATGCTACTTTAATTCATCATATTATTTAGTCTAAGTACCTTCTTGGTTCTAATTGGTAAATTCTACACTAGTAGGATTCGTACCAATCTAATTATTCGCACTTACCTACACGAATTAACTGACTTACCAACCTATGTATACTTGAGTTTCAAATCTTTTCAAATAGAAACGAGTTTCCTTCTCGTTCCATCATGCATCATTACATCATGCGTGGGACTTCCTTAAACTGTTTTGGTATCAATTTCGTGGATACTTTACCCAAATACTTGTATCTCATAAATATGATATTTGGTCGGATTAAAATCCAGTTATCTAATCATCGCGAGAAGGAACACGCAGCCGGGTGCACGGGCTGACACGGCGAGTGACACCGTCGCCGCCGACATTATTCAGCTTATTTCCCAAAGGTTCTCCTTCATATTCCTGAGCTCACTCTCAACATGAAAGCATTGTTTGCGTGAAATTATTTTGAAATAACATCCAAGATGCTCGGTTTGGTTAGATAGGCTAAGTGATTTAGAGTGCTTTATTGTTTTAGCTGATTTGACGATCTGTTGACTTTGATAAATAGTTAACTACAAACAAGTAGGTGTGAAAACCAAATATGTAGGTACATTTAAGTATAATATATGTTTAAGTATCTTAATTCCAGTACCTATAATAATCTAATCTCAAGGATCTCGCGACGTAAATAAATAACTAATCATTGGAATATTATCTCAACTCACCAAAGAGAAGACTTCAGGCACAGTATGATAGTTATACTGTGCTTCAGGTCCCTTGTATTCTACGAAATATCTCGTTTTAAACTAAAACCAACACGCGTATAATAAACTATCGCGTTACGTAGGCAGGGCGCTTTTGATTATAAGTCATAGGAAAAATAACTTAATCTTTGTAACGTTTTATAATTGTACTAGCAGCGCCCCGCGGTTTTACCCGCGTTGTGCCCGTTCCCGTGGGAATTTCGGGATTTTTTTTACATAAAAACCTTCCTCTTGAATTACTCTACCTATTACAAAAAACCGCATCAAAATCCGTTGCGTAATTTTAAAGATTTAAGCATACAGACAAACAGACAAACAGACACGAAACAGAGACGACTTTATTTTATACTATGTAGTGATTGGCAGATATTTTTAGATATAAACAAACAATTCTTTATTATATAAATAAAGTTACATATTATTTAAAAAAAACAGGCGTATAAAAAGATTTATTTTATTACCGTCAAAATACAAGTGAGACATTGATTAATGGAGTAAATCCATTTCTTAAAGTGCGTACCGCGTTCATTAGGAGACCACCATAAATTACGGAGGAGTACTAACTTGTGGTTGTCATGTCCTCCTGTGCCCAGGTGCCATTTATCAGACAAAAATAAAGTCACATACTACACTATCAGATTTAATGTCCGTGTTAATCAAGATACCGCTAAGTGGGAGATTTACTGGCTTATAGATGAAGGTGTTACTTAGTTTCTGTTACCTAATGTGTGCTACAATTAGTATATACCTATTTAGATGACCATACAGTAAAGACATTTGTCTAAAAGTAGTACTAATTTTGCTAAACATTTTTCGAATGAGAATCTCCACTAATCTTCACATTAGGTACATTTTAAAAAGCTATCAAAATATTTATTTTATCAACTTTAATATCTTAGTTAAACTGTAATACAAAAGGCACATCACGTTCAAGATAAACGCAGCCCCAAACAAATGCTGATTCGTGCACGCATTAGGTGCACGGCAGCCGTAGACGTCTAGATGCAATGAATGTCAACAACTCGCTTTCGTGCACCAAATAGGATTATGGTTTGTCTACGGTAAGCCTTCATTGTTCCGTTCTCGTCGGCCAAGGCTTAAGCCACATTAAACGATCTGTACTTCTGGCATGTACGTGCATTGTACCCCAATTACCTATAAATAGCTTCATTCGATTGTGTGCCAATAAATTATCAAGATCTATTACTCACGTTGTTGGAAAGGCCTAGGTTTATTACAGGCTTAGTGAAGTAAGTAGGTACGTATCTTAAGAACAATTTACTCGCAACATCAACGGACCAGAACGATGTTTTTCATTTAGGTAGAGTAATAAAATGGGTTTTTTAAGGTAAAAATGTTTTCTTTCCATCAAAGGACCTTGGGAAATTTTGGCCCAAAGCTCAACAGTAACATGACATATGTCATTTGAAAGCTCTTGAGGAGTTGTACAAGTCACCCTTTGACGGTTATATCGAAATCGACGGCCAACTTGGTGTTTTCGACCACCGAAGATTGGAGTTGACCAATGCTATGGACGCTGATCCTAATGCTCAACAGCGACATGACATATGTCATTTGAAAGCTCTTGACGAGTTGTACAAGTCACCCTTTGACGCTTATATCGAAATCGACGGCCAACTTGGTGTTTTCGACCACCGAAGATTGGAGTTGACCAATGCTATGGACGCTGATCCTAATGCTCAACAGTGACATGACCTATGTCATTTGAAAGCTCTTGACGAGTTGTACAAGTCTCCCTTTGACGGTTATGTCGAAATCGACGGCCAACTTGGTGTTTTCGACCACCGAAGATTGGAGTTGACCAATGCTATGGACGCTGATCCTAATGCTCAACAGTGACATGACCTATGTCATTTGAAAGCTCTTGAGGAGTTGTACAAGTCACCTTTTGATGGATATGTCGAAATCGACGGCCAACTTGGTGTTTTCGACCACCGAAGATTGGAGTTGATCAATGCTATGGACGCTGATCTTAATGCTCAACAGCGACATGACATATGTCATTTGAAAGCTCTTGACGAGTTGTACAAGTCACCCTTTGACGCTTATATCGAAATCAACGGCCAACTTGGTGTTTTCGACCACCGAAGATTGGAGTTGACCAATGCTATGGACGCTGATCCTAATGCTCAACAGCGACATGACATATGTCATTTGAAAGCTCTTGACGAGTTGTACAAGTCACCCTTTGACGCTTATATCGAAATCGACGGCCAACTTGGTGTTTTCGACCACCGAAGATTGGAGTTGACCAATGCTATGGACGCTGATCCTAATGCTCAACAGCGACATGACCTATGTCATTTGAAAGCTCTTGAGGAGTTGTACAAGTCACCCTTTGACGCTTATATCGAAATCGACGGCCAACTTGGTGTTTTCGACCACCGAAGATTGGAGTTGACCAATGCTATGGACGCTGATTCTAATGCTCAACAGTGACATGACTTATGTCATTTGAAAGCTCTTGACGAGTTGTACAAGTCGCCCTTTGACGGTTATGTCGAAATCGACGGCCAACTTGGTGTTTTCGACCACCGAAGATTGGAGTTGACCAATGCTATGGACGCTGATCCTAATGCTCAACAGTGACATGACCTATGTCATTTGAAAGCTCTTGAGGAGTTGTACAAGTCACCTTTTGATGGTTATGTCGAAATCGACGGCCAACTTGGTGTTTTCGACCACCGAAGATTGGAGTTGACCAATGCTATGGACGCTGATCCTAATGCTCAACAGCGACATGACATATGTCATTTGAAAGCTCTTGACGAGTTGTACAAGTCGCCCTTTGACGGTTATGTCGAAATCGACGGCCAACTTGGTGTTTTCGACCACCGAAGATTGGAGTTGACCAATGCTATGGACGCTGATCCTAATGCTCAACAGTGACATGACCTATGTCATTTGAAAGCTCTTAACGAGTTGTACAAGTCGCCCTTTGACGGTTATGTCGAAATCGACGGCCAACTTGGTGTTTTCGACCACCGAAGATTGGAGTTGACCAATGCTATGGACGCTGATCCTAATGCTCAACAGTGACATGACCTATGTAATTTGAAAGCTCTTGAGGAGTTGTACAAGTCACCATTTGACGCTTATATCGAAATCGACGGCCAACTTGGTGTTTTCGACCACCGAAGATTGGAGTTGACCAATGCTATGGACGCTGATCCTAATGCTCAACAGTGACATGACCTATGTCATTTGAAAGCTCTTGACGAGTTGTACAAGTCGCCCTTTGACGGTTATGTCGAAATCGACGGCCAACTTGGTGTTTTCGACCACCGAAGATTGGAGTTGACCAATGCTATGGACGCTGATCCTAATGCTCAACAGTGACATGACCTATGTCATTTGAAAGCTCTTGACGAGTTGTACAAGTCGGCTTTTGACGGTTATGTCGAAATCAACGGCCAACTTGGTGTTTTCGACCACCGAAGATTGGAGTTGACCAATGCTATGGACGCTGATCCTAATGCTCAACAGTGACATGACCTATGTCATTTGAAAGCTCTTGAGGAGTTGTACAAGTCACCTTTTAACGGTTATGTCGAAATCGACGGCCAACTTGGTGTTTTCCACCACCGAAGATTGGAGTTGACCAATGCTATGGACGCTGATCCTAATGCTCAACAGTGACATGACCTATGTCATTTGAAAGCTCTTGACGAGTTGTACAAGTCGCCCTTTGACGGTTATGTCGAAATCAACGGCCAACTTGGTGTTTTCGACCATCGAAGGTTGGAGTTGACCTATGCTATAGACGCTGATCCTATTGCTCAACAGTGACATGACATATGTCACCAAGTTGGCCGTCGATTTCGACATAACCGTCAAAGGGTGACTTGTACAACTCCTCAAGAGCTTCCAAATGAGATAAGTCATGTCACTGTTGAGCATTATTATCAGCGTCCATAGCATTGGTCAACTCCAATCTTCGGTGGTCGAAAACACCAAGTTGGCCGTCGATTTCGATATAACCGTCAAAGGGTGACTTGTACAACTCCTCAAGAGCTTCCAAATGAGATAGGTCATTTCACTGTTGAGCATTATTATCAGCGTCCATAGCATTGGTCAACTCCAATCTTCGGTGGTCGAAAACACCAAGTTGGCCGTCGATTTCGACATAACCGTCAAAAAGTGACTTGTACAACTCCTCAAGACCTTTCAAATGACATAGGTCATGTCACTGTTGAGCATTAGGATCAGCGTCCATAGCATTGGTCAACTCCAATCTTCGGTAGTCGAAACCACCAAGTTGGCCGTCGATTTCGATATAACCGTCAAAGGGTGACTTGTACAACTCCTCAAGAGCTTCCAAATGAGATAGGTCATGTCACTGTTGAGCATTATTATCAGCGTCCATAGCATTGGTCAACTCCAATCTTCGGTGGTCGAAAACATCAAGTTGGCCGTCAATTTCGACATAACCGCTAAAAGGTGACTTGTACAACTCCTCAAGAGCTTTCAAATGACATAGGTCATGTCACTGTTGAGCATTAGGATCAGCGTCCATAGCATTGATCAACTCCAATCTTCGGTGGTCGAAAACACCAAGTTGGCCGTCGATTTCGACATGACCGTCAAAAGGTGACTTGTACAACTCCTCAAGAGCTTTCAAATGACATAGGTCATGTCACTGTTGAGCATTAGGATCAGCGTCCATAGCATTGGTCAACTCCAATCTTCGGTAGTCGAAACCACCAAGTTGGCCGTCGATTTCGATATAACCGTCAAAGGGTGACTTGTACAACTCCTCAAGAGCTTCCAAATGAGATAGGTCATGTCACTGTTGAGCATTATTATCAGCGTCCATAGCATTGGTCAACTCCAATCTTCGGTGGTCGAAAACACCAAGTTGGCCGTTGATTTCGACATAACCGTCAAAGGGCAACTTGTACAACTCGTCAAGAGCTTTCAAATGACATATGTCATGTCACTGTTGAGCATTAGGATCAGCGTCCATAGCATTGGTCAACTCTAATCTTCGGTAGTCGAAACCACCAAGTTGGCCGTCGATTTCGATATAACCGTCAAAGGGTGACTTGTACAACTCCTCAAGAGCTTCCAAATGAGATAAGTCATGTCACTGTTGAGCATTATTATCAGCGTCCATAGCATTGGTCAACTCCAATCTTCGGTGGTCGAAAACACCAAGTTGGCCGTCGATTTCGACATGACCGTCAAAAGGTGACTTGTACAACTCCTCAAGAGCTTTCAAATGACATAGGTCATGTCACTGTTGAGCATTAGGATCAGCGTCCATAGCATTGGTCAACTCCAATCTTCGGTAGTCGAAACCACCAAGTTGGCCGTCGATTTCGATATAACCGTCAAAGGGTGACTTGTACAACTCCTCAAGAGCTTCCAAATGAGATAGGTCATGTCACTGTTGAGCGTTATTATCAGCGTCCATAGCATTGGTCAACTCCAATCTTCGGTGGTCGAAAACACCAAGTTGGCCGTTGATTTCGACATAACCGTCAAAGGGCAACTTGTACAACTCGTCAAGAGCTTTCAAATGACATATGTCATGTCACTGTTGAGCATTAGGATCAGCGTCCATAGCATTGGTCATCTCCAATCTTCGGTGGTCGAAAACACCAAGCTGGCCGTCGATTTCGACATAACCGTCAAAGGGCGACTTATACAACTCTTCAAGAGCTTTCAAATGACATATGTCATGTCACTGTTGAGCATCGGGCCAGACTCCATAGTAATCCGCCCAAGGTCCTTTTTCCAATTTGTAGGGTGTTTGAAATCTTAATTTTTTTGTCATTGAAAATATTTGGAAACGGTCCGCCTTAGAAATGTTATTCAAGAATATTTTGCGCGCGCCTGAAACAGGATTTAATTTAATTTTTTCGACGAGACGCTATTTTTATTTTATTGCGTGCGCTACCTTTTTGTAGGTGTCTATATGGATGCTAACTTTTTATTATTTCGTAACATCTGTCGACGCTACGTTTACCTATGACTGCGGATCCGGTCAAATGACAAAAATAGAGCTCGTAACAATATGCATAAAATATTATTTTACGTCCACCCTTTGTTTTATTTGCATCGGTTCGTGTCCACTGAGCGATTCCCTGTTCCATATATTGTTTGGCGTGATGCAATAGTTTGTTATGTAACACGTAATAAATAGAAGTAGGTTTTGTTTGTGTGTCGGAGCGCGGTGTAATGTGAGCGGGAGGCGGGCGCGGCCGGCCGCCATATATCGTGAGCTTTCTGTTATGGACCATTACCGGCGCATTACTGCGCTTATATGAAAATTACCTCCACATAAATACGTACCAGACGGGAATAGACACTCTGTGCTTTGCCATTTTATGTTTTTTGTATTATTACTTATAATATTTTTTTGTATTGTACCTAATAGGTTACTAACTTATACTCAGTACAATTTGTGCTCGCAATAATGGTCTGGTATATTATTATTCAGGAAGCTGCTTATTTTCTTTTATTGCTATATGGATTATTATATATTCAGGTACTTTCTTGTTATACAATATACCCTGGAACTGGTTCAATAGAAAAGTTTTATTTGCTATCCTTGTGGAAACTTATAGTGAAAAACAAGACAATCACGAGTTTGTGGCTGAAAGAAGAAAGTTTCAGCGGAGTCTGTAGCAAATTGACTGCATTGTGTTACCGCCGTAAAGAATTCATGTCACCGTCGAATGAAAATATGATGCCAATTTGGAGCCAAGGCAACAGTTTTTTCCGCTTGAAATACCAAGTTTGCGAACAATTATAAAAAATGAGCCGCGAACGTTTCACGGCGGAAAAGAAAGTAAAGTGCCGACCAGTCGTTCATCGTTACGACCGTTTTAAAGATAATGCATGTTTAAGGATAATTAAGGTACTTAGAATACTGATTCATCTCTACTTTGTACGTCGTAAATGTTCCATGAAAAATACAGTTTACACAGTGCCATTGAAAATGAATACGAGTAAATCTATCGGTAGGTACCTGCGATGTTGAGTACATATTTGTTTATTTTTCTTATAATTTTCTAACCCGCAAACTGTACAACGATAAAAATCTTATTAATCTATTTTGGTTATAATGAAGCAATCGAGATTCAAACGAAGTTGTCGGTCGGGGGTGGCATTAAATATTAATTTAGCGGACGTCAGAGTCAGTTTACCGTCTGACCGTAGATTAGGATGCTACCTGCCTGATTTTGACTATGTAAATTAAGCTTTCATGTTGGTAAGCTTCAATTGAAAAGATTATAGGATTATGTTGTCAAAGAGAACGGCTGAGACCCAGATGCGGTATTACGTTATTGGAAAAAAGGACCCATGTGAATACACCGTGTAGAGCATTATTACATGTCCGAATATAGAATTATCCAAAATAGCTGTTTTATTTTTAAAATACTTATCCGGAGTGACGTCTAACTGAGGACTCGAATTACATTTAAATCGCTTTATAACATTCAAATCAAAGTAACAATTTCCTTTTATTTCTGAAAAAGATTTCCATTGAAAGGAATGAATGGTCAAAGCAGTCGTTCCAAGAATACTTAAATGTTAAAACGAATATTCACATTTAGATCTAATGCAGAAGATAAGCCGTATTGAATCAGCTGTGTATAAATAATTTATTTATCATTCAAATATGTACAAATTTAACAATAAGTCTTTTGAAATAAATTATTTTAAGACCGTTATTATTTGAATCTTGAAACTGTAAACAAAAACTCCAGGTTTAGATATTATGAAGTATATATTAAGTCTAGATACAATTACGAGATTATAATTATTAAAGTTTATTTTTGTAAACGAACGACTTTGTAATAGTACTCGTAGTTATTGACTTAATATATTTTTATTTGACGATGCAACATATAAGTATTATCTACTGAACATAAACCATCTGTAGAACCATAATAATGAATCTACCAAAAAATAAACAAAGAATCGAAAACGTCTTAAATCGGAGATTTGGGGTTTCAGTTGTCCTGCTTTACCTTTTTACTTAGATTATAGAAAGTACTAGATGTAGCATTCAAATGTATTTACAAGCTACACGCTGTGTCCAAAAACAGAACAAAGTCCCTCGCGTAGTGTTGTTAGCTCTCGCATTATTTGCCCATTTTTGGGGTAAATTTTGGGAGTTTCGGAGGTAATATGATAATAGAATAAAAATTGTCCTTTTCTTTATAACTATGTACCTACCTGATTATCTCAATAAATAGATAGGTATATTAAATAAAACACGGTGTTAAGGTGGATGTTTGCACACTTTTATCGGGTGATGGAAAAATTATATATTTTTATTTTATTTTATTTTATTTTAAAGTATTCGGAAAACTTACAGCTAGGTACAAGAGTTACATAAAAAAAGAATAATAACTTAGGGCCAATTACAATTTTTCACTATCTAAGATGGCTAATATAGAAACATAATTTTATACCCGCTCCCCCTCTCCCCTTCTCCCTCACACGCACACCAAAAATTTGTTTAGAAATCCTATAGACTAACATACTTACTATTTAATAGGATTGTTAGGTTAGGTACATACGAGCCGCACTTACGCTTTATACTTTCTTTTTTCAAGTTGGTTATTTTTTATTATATTACTTATTAATATTCTACAACGAATTAAAGCCCTCAAAAGGTAATAAAAAGAAGTGTAAATCAAAACTCTTATATTGGCAACACTAGCATAGATTGACGCATCACTCTCTATGACAATTGAAATCTGAGAAAATAATTAAATATTTAAATAAGACGATACCTAAATGCGATACTTACACGTGAAATGTGATCCCATCCTGTTTCTTTTTCAGACCCACTGCATTTTTACAGGTAGGAATGACACAAGACGGCATAGTTTCGTGAAATTGGTCACGGGTAAAACACGTTAGCGCGTTCCGACGGTCACAAAGTGACTGATCGGTTGCGCATCAAACTACTCTATTTAAGGCTAGTTTGAGTAGCTACAGTATTATGCGCGCTCACGGGTTCTGGTTCTTCTGTATTCTGAGCCTTTTTATATAAAAAAAACAAAGGAACTTATCTGTCCGCGGACGACTGTGTTGCGCACCATCGCGATACGCAATCGGACGACTTAAATCGCCTATATTGACAGAGCCATTTGTCGGCCCATTTTTGTTAATAACATGATTAACTAATAACTTCATTTACACGTAATGCACACTCATGTCTTACTTAAATCACTTGACTGAAAGCGTTGGGAAAGCAAAGCACACCCTTCTCTCAATTTAGGTTTACTTGTTCTTGAGTCTATAAGTACCAATGTATGCAGTGTTCGGCTTAACCATCATGTAAAACGCTATTATTAGAGCATCCTACGTACGTTTAGGTTAGGCCCTAACCGTTAGGGTGGTGCTAGAATAGTAAGATATATTGAAACTTATAGCACAGTAACCACAGAATATCGATTTGATTCTGGTGGGCGGAAGCAGTGGCCGAGTGGTGGTATCATAGTTTGATTAGGTATTGTGTGCTCTGCGAGGATTCCTGTTCTCTTGCTTTGTAAACATTACGATCCGAACAGCATCGCTATCTATAAGTGTAGAGAGATATCCACGAATACCTCGGCCTCTCAATATCTGCTAAATAGTCCAATGGGTTAGCATCCGCGCAATTATAAAGTTTTGAAATAAATAAATGAATTGAATTCAACAACTTTTGCAAACTCATTGAATTGTGTTCATTGATCTCGATCTCGTCGATGGTGCACTAGTGAGATCAAATTTATAAACACTTGACATCGGTCGATTTCTATCATAAAATTCAAGTATATAATAAAAAGTTAAATGAGACGATTTTTGAAATAACATCAACATAAAACACCGGAATAAAACGTCGTGAAAATAACAATATCGTGTGGAGCTCGTGGCAATTTTTCACTCGACTGTCAAATGCTCGTAAAAGATATTGGAAACAATTTGAGCGATATTCTTGCCCCTGTGGACTCACTGAACCGGATGGCATTTGTTAAAAAATACAAAAATGTTAGTCCTACATTTACCTAACCTTTGTAAATTACAAGACTAATGTTAGCGTAATAGTCATGAATAACTAATAAAATTGATTATGTAAAAAAAAAAACAGTACTCACTTAAATGAATTAAAACTAGAACGTCCCTAAATGTTGTATAAATATTTGTTATGTGTTCTTACAAGGAACCCTTCTTAGAAATTTATTTGTTTAGATTCGTTGTTGCCGAGCAAATGTATTTTTTAGAATTCCTCTTTTATGTTTTGTCCTAAGAAAACTTGTAGTCTTAAAATCATCAAGTGTAGCGGAGGCGGGAGAGGAGGGTCTTTGTTTATTTATGTGCTGGGTTTATTCCAGCTTCTAGAAAAAACACTTAGCATTTACCAATCCCGTTTTCATTATCCCCTGCTTTTAAATCAGGATTAGATTTGTTTTTGAGCGAAACTATTCTGGTTTTGCAACTTTTTAAAAGTTCAATGTATTGACCCAGATACAAGTTAATAGTTAAATTAAAAAACGTTTTTCTCTCCAAGAGGATTTTAAGTTAAGTGTAATGGTCTTTCGAGAACACTTACAATATAATTACTGTTCTTAAGAGTATCTTAAGAGTATCTTAAGAGTTAACAAATACTGAGAAAGCCATTCAATGAGTAACATATACATTTATTTTTCGATCTTGCGGTACACAATGCTCAAGAACGTTTTTAGAAGAATTCACTTGCAATTATAGGGGGTAAATAACTAAGAATTTGTTTCCAGTAATCAAAAACATCTCTATGATTGACAGTTCATGAGTATGAATCATATCATTTAATTTATTATAGTGGCTGTAACTTTTATGGGTGGCTATAATAATCGTAGTAGCGGTCGGGAAGGTTATAAGTGTAAGGGCGGGCGCGGGCGCGGCGGGCGGGCGGCTAGTGCGGCCCGCGGCTGCGTCGCCCCTCATTAATTCTCTCCGGCTAACATACAATTCGGCGCGTTTGTGTGAGACTGACAGCACTCGTTAGTTATCCGCTGTTGTTATGACTCCGACACTATCTACGAACCATTGATACTGTAATTTACGACCTGCTGAAACCTAGTTTCTGTTACATTTCATTTTATAACTTTAACAGTAATGTGGCTAATTTATGAGAACAGACTTCGACTTTAAGTATAACTTGGCTTTGTTCGTTTCAAGATAAATGTAGACTGCAAGTAGTTCAAATAGTATAAAGTTAATATCGAATGGGAATGTTATGTGAACCGTTTACTGTTATATAAAGTGGTGCACCGAGGCACATCGAGGCTCGCCGGTGAAACGTACTAGCGCAGATGTACTAGTCTCAGTGGAAGATGTTACTACGAGTGGGTTCTCACTAGAACACATTCTCCGCACGATCTAAAGCCTTTTCCCTGTTGGGGAGATAACGTTACCGTAATGTATATCTAGGTAATACAATTTAGTACTAAAAGAAAACAGAAATATTAGGTTTGCTGAAATAGAAAACAATTTAACCTATCTAAAATACTGTACTAACACGCGCGCTATATGCGCTTTTAAATACAATGTGTTATAAAGTTTGGAAATGTTCACCGTTGGGACTTACGCTCAGTTTTATTTTATTTAAACTCACACCTTTATATTAGACAAACGTATCATAGAAACAAAGTAATTGAATCTTCAAAGTCGACACCGTTATCGTACACCTCGGCTCCCACTTCCGCTCAAGTATAATATAGTTATGTTTAATTTATCTACTTAAAAGCGGTACTTTGGTAGTTAAGTACGTTTAGTTTTACGGATACTAAACTTCAAGCTGTAAGTTAACTTATACATAAGATTGCTACATAGACACACACCTGCACCGATTTTAATTTTGTAATTGGATTCGCTCGCTTTCTATAAGTATATGTGATACATCCACTTACCAAATTGAAGAGAAATATCTTCATGTAAAGAGTTAAAGGTACAACCGTTTCATTGGATATTTAGTATCGAAAAGATCCTGTCTTTAAGAGAGTAAACATACGCATCAATACCTCCTCAAAGTTACATAAGCGAGGGTAAGAGGTCTGTCGACACCAATGTTTGCTTAATGTCACAAAGTACGTACTTAATGTAAACTCAGTAACCAACACTGGTTTGCTAAATTGAATAAATACGTGTCCATTTTAAAAGAGGACATTTATATAGGCTGACATAATTATGGCTATAGCTGTATCAAATGGCAGCCATTTCTCTTGAGTGTGGTATTAGAAGACGGACATCAGGTTTGATTGTCTGATCGTTCCGGACAATTGACATTAAGCGCTTCGCAGTGGTAAATACACATTAGTGTAATGTTGGCTAGCCAACTACTTCACATAACTTCAGTAAGAGAGTATCAGACGTACGCCGTTGTAAGCGTAACTAGAGGACCCATGGACGGTTGATTATATGTGATGTCATTACGAGAGTAAAGTATGTTTGATATATTCGGGTTTTCAAAGCGTACAAGCAATTACAACGGTCGCCGCCATCACGGCCGCCGAAGGTTGTCCGGGATATATCTAAGTAAATAATTAACGAGCACCGCTTGAATTAGGAGCCCCACGCTGCTCTCGTAGACCCGTGTTCATTTTATGTTTATAGTGACAAATATGGACCTTTAGACTTAATATTAAGGATTACATAAGTGCGTAAGAGCTGGAGGTATGTACGATACGAGGCGCACATATGCGCGCGTCGGGAAGGGACGGAAACAATTTACTCATTAGCTATTCATGCCGCGCCTAAATACATGTGTTGAATAGACCTTAAGTAGGCGACGGTACACGGGTAGATGCTATTATCTTTTGATTTTAAAAGGAACGTTACGCCGTGTTTAATTACCCTCGAAATAGAATTAGTCCTAAATAGTTGGAGCTTCTCTTAATAGATAAACAAGGTGCGTCCTTTTTCTGAGGATATTTTATTTAGAGGGCAATTTCCCTAATAACCTCCGGGCGCTTACAAAGGAAATTGGCGATCCGCCTTGAGGACTCTCTGAACTTTCTAGGAATTTTACCTCATGGGAGATGTTTTGTTACCTGTACTATAGACTAAAAAATAATTTTACGCAAGTTGAGTTTGTAAACATTGTATAAGAGAGACCACAATTGGCGGTTATACATTTTCCTTATTATTTAAATAAATAAACATTTTTTACCTGGAAGTCACTTCGACAAGAGCAAGTCAGGTGTAAACGAGTAACCACAATTAAACAACAAGGAGACGTGTTTAATGAAAGCCCGTCCGGCGAGGCGCGAGGCACCGGGCGGCTGTCATCCGAGATATAATCAAGTCCCTCTGATGAATACCATTCGTCCCCGTGCGAATTACAATCAAATGTAATTTATTTTACAAACTGAAGGAAATAAAGATCTTCGACACAATGGAGCTGATCTTGAGTAATGTGTAATCAGCGTAGTAAAATCTAAAGCGGGTCTGTTCAAACAACGTCATCCTTTTGTTCTCGTAATAAACTGTCAGGGCACAAAAGAAATTCACCGACATCGGATGGCGCCCTCCTGAAATTTAGAGCTGCTCTCACACGCTAACGGGCATATCCATTCGCTCAAAGGAGGTTTATGAAATGAGTACGAGCCTACGTCACCTGCGGCTACCTCACTACGGCGTGCAGAGTGAGGGCTCAATATGGATAGCTGTTGCTTTTATTACATGCTGTGTGGACATTAACAATGTCCCCCATTAAAGCAAACACTATGGGGTAGCTTGGGTAGATTTACATTTACGGGAATAATAGTGAAATGTACAAAATACAAAAATGTTTTAATTTAATATCAAAAAATAAATCTGAAGTTGAAATTGTTTTATTTACGAGTAATGTGACTTTAATGACACAATGATCCGGAGTTGGCAAATCGGTGGCAGCATCCGGCTGGTCCCTTCACCGGAAACCCGGAAATTGGAAATATTCAGCGGCTTCTTCAACGAGATAATATCACAAAGGAAAGGTCACCGATACACACAATTTACGGTTTAATATAATTCTGTCAGCTATAAATCATATTTACCAACTTTGTTACTTGATACATTTTCAGAATCATTTATTTTTGTATGTCAAATAAAAAAGAAATAGATTTCGAGTTCGTAACAGGAATCAAAGCTGACCAATTTTAAATATATGCTCTCGCGTAAACGTTAAATATTTAAAATTTGTTCTGGACACAGGTCCCTCAAGAGTGGAAATGTTGGTTTCATTATTTTTCGTCGGAATTGGTTTGTATAAAGTTAGGAACCGATCAGGTGTTCCCAGGGGCCCCGGCGAGTGACTAATGAGCGGTGAGCGCGCCGACTGCCACCCGCCGCGCCGTCCGCCCGCCGCGGCTCAAATACTTTACACCAACACATGAGGGTCAAAACTACACATCTAACTGGCATTTAACATCTAATCGGTAAACCGGCTTTGTGCCTGATCGTTTAGTTTATGTCATCGAACATTTGGGAACATTTGTAACGCTGTCAAACTTTACTGGGTATGAAAAGCGTCAAGGCAGATGATAGACGAGGATCGTTCCGCAAATTGCTATGGAAATATGATGATAATAATATACCTGCACCAGTTTACGATACACTCACTAGTGTCGCCGATTGACGTCGTCTAGAGAGAGGCTTGTTTATAGCGGCCTCCGACGATTTATAACCACTTGGTCCGCGTTTGTAATAAACCAGATAACTCAATTTATGGCACTAAAATGGAGGGTATGTCCTGTTCCATGATTCTCTATTTATATCAAACAGAGTTATAGTGATCACCTCGGGTGCGGTTTATTACGCCGCGCCTCCACTTACCGTCCGCACAACAATACCAGCGGGCTCATTTCACTTCTAACTGATCCGATTCCAATTTATTGTCAAGATGTTATTGAAGGTTTATTTTGAAAGTCAAATTAAACAAGTTTTGTTACAGTTACTTAGTTTCGCATTCATTTAGATACAAGAACAACATTTACTTTAATCTAAAACAATATTTTGTAGATTTGTAGGTACTGAAGATAATGCGTATTTTATTTCTTAATTTGTTTGACGTTATTATGTAAATTTAATTACGGGCGCCTGTCTTGATTCATAAAATACATTTAAATGCCCCAGAAATAAATATTTCCGCCCGCGTCAACAAAAACATTTTTTAATTAGCCATGAACACGCTAAGGAAGATTAATCGTAGGTATATTTCAAAAGGCTACGAATTGAAAAGTTATAACAACAAACAATTGTGTAATGGATCAAAGTTTGGAAATTGTGTTTAATTGAAAAGACTTTTGCCTCGCTTTGTTTTTACTTTAAATAACCGAAGGAACTGAGAACTGAGATTTCAATTTTCACCGAACTTTTGATACGCAGTTCAGGTCGAACTTCAGAATTGTTGTCCGTAAAAAGTGTATTACAAGGAAAAAGCTTTTAAGTTTCAAAATTACTGAGATTTTATTACTTTCATTTGTCAGAAATTTTGTTATTAAAATTGTAAAATATATATGTACACCACCCATCTATGAAAAAATAAAATTATGTAACAATGTAACTAAATTATTGATCTAATATTATGTACCATTTACTAGGGTTAATAGGATTGTAGTGAGTGACTATTAATGGAGTCGTTTAATACATTTATGAGTTGTTTAAAGCATTGGAAACCATGTATTTTTTTACTGTTTCAACAAAAAGAAAGCAAACTACATCATTGCATGTATATAATTTACGAGTACGTTTAAATAATGCGAGACCATGCTTCTGATGAATGTAATAGATTTGTGGCCTAGATTTTCGCAGCGGTCTTGAGTTGACAGTATATGAAATAACCGTATTTATTTTCAAGTAAATCGACTGGATTACTTACGGGAATATGTGGGAAAAGTCTGCTACTACGAGCTTTCAGGAACTGAGCATTTTTCAATGTATTGGTTTGTTGTAAAATACTCGAAATTCTTTCACAAGAATTCACGATCTGAAGTAATCCGTGTCATATCGCATCCAACGATATAAATAAAACATTCCTACGATATTAGTGGAATCGCACCAAATTGAATCAACATTTTCACATTGTATCTTCAAGATTGCGGTTTTAAAACATTGTTCGCAAATAACTTAAAGCGAGTAAATAATAAAATAACAATACACATGTCCCAGGCAGGCATTTTTGTAGTAGTTCCCTTGGTAGCGAACAATGGGACGTGACGTAGAAATATAACGGGCAGCGGGCGAGAGGCGGCCACCTCGCCCAGGGCGGCACCTCGCCCAGGGCGGGGGCGCGGGGCAGGCGGGGGCATTCCGATAACAGATAGGAAAATGGCTAAACGACCTAATACTAAACTAAATACAGAACAGTTTCATAGCAGACAAGCCGGCCTTTTATTGAAAATAAAACCGTGATCCATCACATCTATACATCACAAATCACAATATCATACGTGTCTGAGTCTTAAACATTATGACTGATCATATATTCTGTTTCTGTTCAATTGTAGCAATATTAATATTTAATGGAACTGTTCCAACAATGTGGTTAAACTTCATTTTTTAATGAAACTTCTTTTATATTAACTGATGAGAGTTATGTATGCTGTAAGTAAATTTCATTTTTAGCCACTGGTAAATGGAGATTACTCTCCAGTAAATGGAGTGTTATTGACCAAAGAAGTTATAAATAATTATTTTTTAAGAAAAAAATAGTGCAAGTAATACTTCAACTGCTTTGATCTAGCTTTAGCCCAAGGCCTTGTATTTTCGTGGTGAAGCACTCAAGCTTTAAGCCCGAGTTTACTGCCAGCCGAAGAGAGGTACCTAAGCTTAAATGTGTTTCAATCGTCGAATCGATCCTACCGTCTCATGACAAAACCAACAGATCTGAAGGAATGAGTCTTGTCTTTATGTAGGCATTAAACATTAAGCTCGACTCAAAGTTACACCCAAATTGCGTATTTATTCTTTCAACTACAACAAAGGGATCATTGATAGAAATAAACATGAGCCGAGCCGGTCCCCGAACGGAACGGTTAACTACGACGTCTTTATTGATAAGATCCATCTTTATCTTTTAGTTATCGTATCTCTTACATATGACAAGGTAAATTATATTTGCAATAACAACAAATGGTACGTAAGTGAAAGGTTGCGGCCACAGTTAGTGGTACCGGGCGATGTCTTATAATTTTTTTCATATATATAAACCTTTACTGGGCTGACGAGTGTGGCATCTCTCAGAATATTGAAGTTAATTTGTTTATGAGGTTTGGAGGTTCACTTATAACGTATGAGTACTACGAGTTGCTACGCTTTCGTAGCCACTCCCGTAGTCATTGCGAAGGTACTACGGTCAGCTACAGTGTAGCGACTACGAACTCGTAGCTATTCTAAATATTTTTCATTACATAAATGAAATTTTTGAGATATGTTATAAATTATTTATTAATACTTTAATAAGTTGTTAATGTACTTTATTAAAGTATTATTCATTACTAGAGTATTAATAAAGACCTATCAACACACTCATAAGAAGTGATTACGAGTATTTATACTTTAATAAGTGATATAATACAACCCCTACTACAAAACTACTAATGCGCTACACAACAGTTGTTACTTTTGAGATAATCTTTTTACTGTGGTGAACTTCTAACGATGAGTTAAAGCAGTGGTAATGAGGCAATCGTAAGACTTGGAGTTGAGGTATCCGGTTCATTACATCATAAAGACACCGAACAGGTACATTCCGGAAGTTATTACAGGTGATGTAGAGCCGACGCGGCGCTATTCATCTTTTCTTAGTCCCGCCAACATGACTTTCAAATTCATTACCCTCGTCAAGCCAACAAATGATAAATAAAATGTAAAAATATTCTGAAACTAAAAGTTTTAAAGAGCTTAAAAGTTTTTCAGAGAAAATAAGTAGTTTGTTGTAAGATGTATGTTTTAAAGTGTTATAAGTTATGACCCAAGTTAAAGTGGCCCACGGGGATAGTTTACAATTTTTTTTTCTGTTGTCTGCGGCCGCCCTTTTTAAAAAAATGATGAAATAATAATCCAAGTTATGAAAATATTTAATCAAGTTTTATTAAAACTGTAACAATTGAAAGGAATTGTACCTCTATTACAAAAAATAATTTATCTTTAATATGCGTTCATTTTGCTCTGAGCACAAACATATTTGATTAAACATTTAAAATTTAATTCTAAAAGACTCAATCCTCGTAAGTGTTGAATAATGCAGGGCGTCTAATCCTACCCTAGACGCCGGGGATGCTTTTTGTTGTCCGGACAAAGGGACCAACAGGATAGTTTCTTGAGAGCAAACAACGCGGACGGCTCGCACAACTTCCGCAGCTTTCACGATGCATTTTTGTTTTTGTAAACTCTCACAGGGATCCGCGGATCAGGAACAAAAACAGGATTTTTAAGTTTAAAAAACAAAGCCTTTTCATTTCTGGTACGGTACCAAATATTTAGAGTTCATTTTACAAAATACACATTCACTAATTTGATGGATGATTAAAAATACTAACGTGATTAAATGTAGAACGTGAGCAAAGCAACGGCTCTAATTCTTACAACGCGCATGTAACATGGAAAGTGTAAGTCATTTATTAACAATGTAAACATATACTACTCTCTCAAACGTCTTGTGAGACTTAGATTAATTAGCCCTGACGCCAGCCACATTAGCTCCTTTCTAAGTTTTCACTGAGAACGCTCGAATAAATGGATATTAACTTCAGTGGCAAAATAGATGAACCGCTAATGGCGTCGGTTTTTTTGCTATTAATTTAACGAGATCCAGTCTGAAACGTTTTTAACATCTTGTTTCAATATTGTTTATGAAGTAATTTATGTGTTTGAAGCAATTGTGAGAGCTCCCTAAATATTATTTTAAGTAAATAACTTGGCAAAGTTTAATATTTGCCAAATTAAAATTCTTGTTCTGATTGTGAGTGAGGTTAGCTATTAACCCGCCACAGGCAAGGAACGATTTTCACAAAACTTTCTTCTCTGTTCTTTAAATTGAATTAGGCTCTCTTAACACGAAAGTATCCGATTTTGGAAACAACCTTGATACAGATTTGTTCATTCACTTTTAGATTGTCTTTCGCGTAGTGAATATATTATTAGTTTTATTTATAATTATTTTATTTCTTAAATAGGTATTACTTACTAACTATATTTTATACTTTGAATATAAAGTTTTACTTCACAAAGAAATCAAATCAAATATCATTCATAGGTATTATAGTAAGTGAAAATAACATTCATACCTTCGCGTGGATGATGTTAGTGTTTGAATAAATCAGGAGTCGCAGGTCGCAAAGTGTGCCGCCCGCTGCCCGCTGTGACCAATATCGCATTTATATGAGTTCGTTATGTCCCACCCAATCTAGTTATCGACCTACGGACACCGACAATTCCTTTCAGTAATTTAGTTTTGGATGGCCCTCCGTTTTATGTCTTGAAGGTATTTTATATAAGTAGTGGCACTTTTCCAATCAGCTCAATAAGGTTCTGCAGAGAAACCTTTTTATTGCGAGTGTTATTACTGAAACCCGACAAACGTAATGTAATAATGGATGTCTATAATAAACAAAACACGGTGAAATGTTTTATCAAATGGCTTTTAAAGCCGCGTTTAACAATTTAGGCGTTTATTTATGTTGTTGAACTGTTTTTTTTTCCAAAAGCAAAATAGAATTTTGTTTCTAAATGATTGGCTGGATGATAGACGGTTTCATTCCGCACCGGTTTGACCTACAAAATATGCACATGAATATGAAATATTGTTCAGACAACCGACATTTTGGTTATTTTCATTCGATCAATGTTACCCACCATGTAATATCCGCACCTGTCGGACAAAATGCATATTATCCTAGGAATATGTAACGTATATCAAAGTTAGTGGTTGCCCAGTGCGACATTCTATAATTTCAACTTGAAATGAAAGTACAAAACAGATGTAACTGCCAAAAGGTATTAAACTTTACATAAACTTGGAATAAACTGTAAGAAGGTATTGTGTGTGTAGGAGTAATAGAAGCGAGCTTTGTTCAAACGCAAATCCCTGATACAGAGAATAGAAGGTTATATAATATTGTATGTTTGTCTTCAGTACCTGGTTGCGGTGGAGACATTACAAAATCGTAAAATAAATATGAGTGTTTGTGTGGGTACGAGTAGTAAGGTACCCCTCCGCGGGTAACGAGTGCGGCGCGATTCAATGAGCGTCGTGAACGGGGCGGCGCGTATTGTATGGAGTCACTCACCTGCGACTGCGACTCTTGGTGATTTATCACCTTATTATGTCTAGGTACGATGTTACGCCATCATATTCATTAAAACTCCAACACCCCAATTTACCTCCCCGAATCATGGCCTCAAATTTCGTTATATCAGGGCTTTTTATCATTTTCTTTATTTTCTTGCACTGAAAATTTTTCAATTTACATACTTATGAAAGGTTTCATAACAAAAATCCGGGTGTAAAAACTGGTCGCTCCGGGAAATCCTCTTTGTGCTCGCTACTGAACGGTGCCCACCATTTTCCTCGAAAGAAAATGTAACCGACGAGTAGAGCTCAGAGAGGCCACTCTGCAAAGTCATTTAAATATTATGTTAGAAACTAAGGTTAGGAATGAATGCCATTGTGTAGGAACCGCTATGAATGATGGAATAAGTATTGTTATTTAAACAAAAGTGATGCTTCAATTTACTTGAATGTATCCTGTACTTACACCTTGTGTACACCATTACGAACAATGTAGCAAAGTTCATGTTACTCAAAGCAAATACGGCAAGTCGATTTATACCTGTCGTAAATTTGAAACACGCGAGATAGAGAAAAAGTAGGCAAGATTTTATTCGTATGATAACGTTTCATGTTTCAAAATAAATAAAGACGCATTTCCAACTAGAGATAAGGAACATCAAATTTTATTTTGATACAAAAAAGAAAGGAAAAGTATGTATCAAGTTTGGTAACAACTTTTACTTTTGCTGCTGTGGAACTCGGGGGTCTCGCAGGGTTGGTTGAATTAGAATGGATTAACCAGAGTGGAGAATATTTTGCTATTCGGAAGGTCAATTTCGTTCTTCAAGTATTTGTATATACTTATTCTTAATTTTCAGGTTCGACGGATTCCGCGGCATCAGTTTTACATTTTTCTCTCAAATAGAGAACCTTGTTTGAATTTGATAAAGTTTATTGAAGTGGAATATTTATTTAAATGATTTCTTTCAAATAAGCATTATTACTAAGGAGTGAAAACCATAACAAAGAAACAACATTTGAGGAAAATTATGAAAGAAATCCTTGAACATTTTGAATAGTCATCCAAATATACTGGTATAATTGAATAAATACAAATTATTAAAGTATGTAAGTATATACAATGTAAAAAAAAAAAAAAAAAAAGTATGTATATAGCTCAAAACCGGATAACAAAGGATTTATTTCTATTTTAAAAATAGAATAGCAGAAGTTCTTCTGTCAAAAGATAAACTACGTTAAGATGTTTACGAGAAAGCAGATTGTGGCACTACGACAACATTATATACGTTGTTACATTTACTTCGAGATTCACTTATTCCAGAGCTTTGCGTATCAAATGACGAGTGAGAGCACGCGTATTAGGAAAGCTATGATTTCACCACAAATCCCAGCGGGGTTTGATATCAGCAAACTTGGAAAGTTTGTGTGTTTCACTCATTATTTTCGACTCACTCGATCTCTGGGGTTTTGGCAATACTGTAACTTTTCCTAACTTGATGTCTCGTTATGTTAATCTCCAGTGGGAAAACGACCGTTAGTATTAGCTACATTTTCTGTGCAGATTGTTAACAAGCTCTTTAAAGTATTTGATCGAATATCATGAGTTTAACTAGTTTTACGTTCTTCTTCACCTAGATATCATAAACCAATTATTTGTAGTTCAATGATACTATGACCTATACCGAAAACTGAACTTTAGCCTGTAGTCTCAAGTTTCGAGGATTTTGATGTAGTCAGGCAAATGGTGGAAATTATACATACAGACCTATTTTTTTTATTTGTGAAATATGATTTCAAACCTTTATTTGTCGTGCCATTAGTTATTGTATTAATTACATAGATAAAAATGATGTTATCACTTTTTATTGGCGAACCATGTTATTAATTAATTTTATAAATAACAGTGAACATTATCTGAAAATGCGAAATTCATGTATTACGTGTGTTCCAGTAATTAACGTGTTAGCAATATAATGTACGGGCATTGTTAGCGTAAAATGTCTGAAAATGAACTGTGAACATTTTCTTTTCACAAAATTAAAGGTAAAAGTTAATAATGATACTGAAATTATTATAATTTTCACTCTAATTTCAAATTCATGACTTACTTAATATATTGGACTATTAACGAGGGAGTATAAATTTGAAAGAATATTTAATGGTAATAGGTACGATGTAGGTACTTTGTTTATAACTGGTAAATGGACCGGCGCGTTAAATACATTGTGGTGTTTATTTATTCGAGGTGTAGAGGTGCGGAAAGGTCTCAACGATGTTTGACTGTGGCGATTTATTTAACGAGTAGCTTTATTTGTTTGTGACGGGGCGTCCCCTACTAATGCTATCCCATTAACTTCATTCTAACGCAACTTTAGTAAGGCATTTTCAACTTTACCCTCGCAGCAATAGGGTCGGTTTGGTTCGTTTACTACATGTTTCTATGTAGCTTCGTTGTTTAATTAATGACTTAATAGTGGCCACGTCATGTGTGCAGACGTGATGTATGGCTGTGTGGCATTACTTTACGCACACCGACAAAAATCTTGACGATCATTTCATATTTGCACCGAAAGATTAATTAGTTGTCGAAACTTGTTGGTAATAAAACGTTGCAATACATAACATTTTTGTGTAATGATTACTCATAAGCACGTTGTCATAAATAAGTTATGTTTTTGATGAATGCTCATTTAGGCAGGACCTATAGAATGTCCCTTGACAAACTATTTAAAATATAAGGTACTTTTATTTTTATCTGGCTGACTAGATAAAAATAAAAGTACCTTATCTTTTATCTTTTTGTGATACTAATATGACCATAAAGTTTTATTTCAGTATCTACTGGATTTATTTGCTTATTAGATATTTACTAATAGACATTAGAAATGTATATGTGTACCGTACAAGATTTCTACTATTTCTGTACGAATAGAAACTTTGTAAGACGAAAATTGGACAAAAGTTGTCCAGTATTTATGGCTATTGTTGGTATCTAATATGTAATAAATAATGTCAGAAACTATCTTGAGCGCCCACATCTAACCAAATATTACAGTTATATTCAGGTTATTGTACGTTTTTACGTAATAATTGTTATTTATAACGTTGTGGAAGTAAATTAAGAATTGTTTGCTCAATAAAATGGCATATTTTTGTATCCGTAAACCATATATCTAAAGCTTGAAAAATAGAACCAATCTGGCTAAATTAGCTGTTTGTTGTTTAGTTTGACATTTATATTTCAGTTATACCTGACTGCAGATACCTGAGTTCATGTTATACCTGGATGTGATGATCTTACCATAAGGTAAGCTCGCGTCAGTCAGTCGAAAACCAAAGTGAACTGAGGCGATATTTTATCACGATATTGCTCTAACTACCGAAAGTAGATACGTCATTTAAGGTAAATCGACAATTAATAAATTGTTATTATGTTTCATATTTACGAGAGGTTAATGAGTGATTTTTGACATATTATGTACCTATGTAAAATGGTATAATTACATCAATTATCTAATGGATGTCTTTTAGTACGGCAAACAGTTATATACTTTAGAATGTTCCAAACTAGCTGCACTAGTTGCGTCTTCTAATCTTAGTTGATAGCGAGATTTAGTTGTTGCATCCCGCCTCTAAAAGGACTAGTTATGCCTATATATAGCAAGTAGAATCTTAACACGTTCGTCCGATGTCCACTCACGATAGTTAACATGGTTTTGCTCTAAGCTATTGAAACATCGGATCTCATTGTAATAGTGGGTCTTAAGTTGCAGCTAGTTTTAGAACTAATTGTTACTGATATACTGTTAACAGTACAAGACGGTTAACCGTCTTCTATCATGGGGAACAAATGGAAAAATACGTTCGCATACAAATTCTGAAGACTTTTATATTCGACGTTTTATGCAGTTATCAATTTAAAAAAAACTTAAAGTATTTTAAACTCTATAACAGTAATATTCAAGAACAGGGATTTAAACCAGAAACAGGACGATAAAATAGGCAAAGAAAAAAATATCAATATCACATTATCTAGTATACTTATCTAGGTGTCCTCCCCGTGCAATAATATTATTTTGTTAATCTGCAAGTAAATGAGAAATAGAAGTCATTAGCATTTTATTATCGGAATGAGTTTTGGATTGAAGTAGCTGAGAGCTTCTTAGCAGGGGGAAACACTTGAAATCTAATAAGTTAGAGGGTCTCTCTTGCCGAAACCGCGTCAGATTATAGGGGTCGATAAGCACCACTTGCCGCATGCATTGCAAAACTGATTTAATCTTGATATTAGTTGATAAAATTCACTGAAACTAATTGGTTTGTACCCAGGATTAGTAATTAGAAAGCTGTCAGCTTTCCAATGTGAACGAATTTGGGGGAATTTCGAACAACTTACATATTAATTTGGAAGACAATGTATTGGTTCTTCACTTTGTTTACTATAATTAATATTTATAAAGAAACATACCACAGGAGGATTATTGATAAAAGCGACACGTGTTACTTTATAATAAATCCGTAACAGGTTGACTATTCATTTTAAAATGATTTTATCAATATACTCCATATTTCAAAAGCTTCATTATAAAATTGAATATAAATTACAATATTTAAAAATCTTTCATATTTTCATTTTACATGCCTCGCATAGTTTTGTATTAGCAATAAGTACGATGTTACATTATTAGATATTTTTTATACAAGCTGAGAGATTTTTCACATTGAGTATCGAGTACGTGAATCATGTATAAAATGAAGTCTAGAACGTGTAGGCCCTTAGTTTAATGTTAAACATTGGAATGGAGAGGGTTTCTATTAATATCTTTCAAATATATGATTCATTAAAATGTATGCAATAAACGATACAGCATATGTACTATCTATCTCATCACAATGATACCAAAGAGCAGTGCTGACAGGTTAATTGTTTAACTTCTTCGAAACATTTACGATTACAATTGATTTATAGCGGCATCGCTCCGTTGAACTGTAACCGCTCTTAACCAGGTTCCCATCAGTAATTGTGCGATGTTTTATTTATCCTCGGAATGTGAAGTGCGGTGATAAAACGCCCCTCTCACCTGCGTATTGTGAGTGATGAGTACATGTTACCGGTTTAATTCAATTATCCGCCGAGGCGATACCGCGCCTCTCCGGGGAGATACCATCCCCTAAACATGAATATTTCTTTCAATACCGCCGACCACGCAACGCGTTTTCACCACAAGATAAAAACCGATCTCATAAAACGCGATAGGTTATACCCATTTCATCCGAGGAAGGAAATGTGTTTAGGTGTTTCACGCGTCCATATCGTTTTGTTTATGTTATGTCACACCCCGATAATACAGGCAAAGTTAAAACCTTAGCTCCGTGAGCGCACTGAAAGATTTATGAGACAGATTTATTACTTTTCTAACAGGCTTAAAATTTTACCCAGCCAAGATACAATTTATTAAAAAGTGAATGTTTTTGACGCGTGATAAATATATATCGCGTCGGCTACACAAATATGCTGAATAACTTACATAAAAAGTAATAGAACTGAAAGCTGCTTTGTTAAAGCGGCGACTTTGTTGCAATCTAAATATGTTGTAATTTTTATACAAACCACATACAAAGTAGGCACTGAATACGCTCCCAGCACTGAGTTCACGTCATTATATTCCACCTGTATATAAGGTACTGTAGGTAGGTATAGCAATCGGAAAAAGACTTATTAGGAAATTCCCATTACCGCGAGGCCCTTACCAGCCCCTTTGTGTTGGCAGTTTCTTACTCCTTGGCTCGTTGATTTCGTCCACTGGTAACTATTTATCTTTTGCTGTGTGCTCCATTACGTTAACGACCGCGCAAATAGTTCCGGAAGGAATAACCAGAACTCTACGAGAATTAGCCGACACTTTTTCTCTCTGCAATTCACCTTCTGATATTACGATAATAATTCACTGTCAGTAAGTTTAGACGCCTTCTTCGAGTATTAATTGTTATTAATTGAGATTATTTGATACGCTAGAGAATATATGGATGCTTCTTAAGTTGTAACAAATACATTCTGAGAATGTATTTCTACTCTTAATCTTACAAAGAAACATTCTTTATAAAGTTACATGTAAATATGGATTCCTATAAGCTGTCGCGTTGTTTTAATCCTTTCAAACGAGAAAAGACTTTTGAGAAATACACTTCTTTAGTAAGTATTGCGTTGATTTCACTTATTAGAAACCTTTTGGTTCCAGTTAATCTGTCACCAGGAAACACTTCTATGAATTGGAAGAGATTATAAACTTAAAGAACATATTAAATAATTCTTTATAGTTCTATGCTTACACTAAAAGCGGTTATTATAAACACGTTTAACTTTCTATTCCTGTAGTCGGGCCGAGGCGACATGGGTGGCTAGCACCGTAAATCATGGATAATTTCTTCCGAGAAATAATATTTACTTAGCAATTAGTAGTCACACAACGTTTAGGAGCATTAACTCTGCTTGGAATGCAATAACGTAATAACGTAATATTTGCTTTTGAATGTAATATTTGACATAAAAAAATAAATAAACGGTTCACTTCTATGATATTTTAAGTGCCCAAAATACGGTCACAGCTGTATCAAATTCATATGTAATTCGAATTTTATAACATTTTCTTCATAAAAAGCTGACTAATATTTTACAACACTCCCTCCGGCCCTCGAATGTCACATTGTGTAACACAATTAACATGAAATGAAAAACGTTTTTTCACCAAACACATTTCGCCAAATATGAATTTTTAATGACATTGCTCACAATGGACGTTTTGATTGGTGTCTGTTATTGTATAGAGAATAAAACGAAGGTTATAATATTTGTAAGTATGTATGTGTAGTTTTATATGGCCACATTAGTAAAAACATTATTTGTTTCCTCAGCCCACTGTTCCTTCACAGATTTCAAATTGCTGTCTGCACATAATCAGGGAATTAGATAATTAAGATTTCTCTAAAGCACACGCACACACTGATAACAAGAAAATGACAAATATGATAGCACTCGAACCACCGTAAACGTACCTTTATTCAAATTATATAAGTATTAAGAGAGTCGAAAGTACGAAGCTCGGGGATAATAGCAAGAAGCTGTTAAGCGGACACATCTAATATTTAAAGGGGAACCAGTCGCGTCCACCTGTGCCCACATTCAAATAAGGGACTACATAAACTACGTTATGCTTTTTGAAAGGTTACAAAACCCTTCAGAGGTCTTTTCAAATAACACACGTTTTAAAAATAAGCTTACCAAATTGATCATTAGTCTAGTCTTATTTTAGAAGTAGGCCTAAAATAGGCCTCTAATGTACTTCGGACGATAAAAGTATAGAAAACAGGCATGAAACACCTGCGACGTATAAACAAATTAATACTTAAAAATCTATGGGGAATAGCAATTACGGATTTTTAAATATTCTCGAAACACTTGTTTGACATAGATTCGGGGGAATAATTATCAAATTGGGACAATATTATTACATAACAAATAGGTATGTAGATATATAAAATCACAGTTCTTTATTTTTACTGAGAGACTACCTAATTCTAAACTTTATTGCGTGTAGAAATCAATTTTATGAATCCATTATTTGTTTGAGTAAATAAATCCATTAGAGAGCTCATCATAATTTTGGTTCATTATGGTTGCTTTATGTTCAAATTCTATATAATGTGTGTTGCTAACTACGCAAGTTACTTGAATGAAAATGAGGGATTGTGATTGACTTCGTACATTATTATTTGAAAATCTTTCAAAGGCAACCGTGACAAGTACTTTTGAACGACTTAACTTGTTTCCAATCTATTCAGTATTCTCACCCACCAAGACTTTTTACAATATATTTTAGGATTAAAAGCCTTCTTTATATGTTACACAGAAAACCCTTTGGATTAGCGGGAGCACAGGGCAATTTAAGGATCAATTGGTTTTACGAGCCGTAAAACCCTTTTTTCATACATATGAGTGTATCTGGAATCAAACATGCGGAATATTATTTCTTTCTCTTCCCTAATTATCTCTTACTTTTCCTTACTTGGAACACTTACTTGTGTTGAATGCGGTAGTTAGTAAACTGTGTTGTACTATCATAAGCCCAATAATATGTTATTAAAACATTAGTAGCATTACAAGGAACGTGTCTACTGTGTAATGAACGCGCAGCGGAGTTCATTAACGTATCAGTTTCATCAAACACACACTGGTAGGGAGCTCGGTTCAAGTTGGCGCCGCTGCTGGCTCTGACAAACTTCCTTTCATTGATTCCGCAGATATGTCGACAAAGTTAGTTTGCTAACGCAGCCAAACCCTATTCAGTGATAGATGGAACCGAAATCCCTCAGCGTATCGATACTCCGTGATGGAACACACAACTTACTCCGCAATGACATCAGCACTTTCACAACAAAACTGCCGAATATTTTACATGAAACACGATATTTTAACGATATATTTTCAACTCGGTATCATTATTGTTCCAACTACATTAACATTTCAATATATTTGCCGTACGTTCGGTTATTATTGTGTACGGGCAAAATCTCATTTGAATAAGTTATTTAACAATGAATGATGAATATCGAGCGGACTTTGTTGTTAAAGACAAAGAGACGTTTTCACGTTTCATAATGCTTCCCGCGACTCGTACGTGGACTGATTTATGATTCTCTTCCCTTAGCCACGTGTTGAGTGGAACTGGAGACGGATGCACTTTGTTAGCTGCGGTACACCTGAGCGCGCTCCTGTAAACATAGTTTATTAATAAACTCTACTTAATAACATGCATGTTTAATGAGGTTTCATTACTAAGAGCATCTAACAGCTTTTGTTGAATAATTTGTTCATTAGTTTCTAAGTTCAAGGAAAAGTGAAGATACCATTTTAATATGTTAATAGAATTTTATGTAAATATTGAGTGTTTATAAAAAGTGGGTTCATAGAGTTTACGTTTTCTCATTACGAATAGGTATCTTAGGAACCATCTGTCATTGATGTTGGTTGAAATGTAAGTGGACATCAAGTAGATCGTTTACGATCGTTTTATTTAGGCGACCACGTTGCTCACTTTGTGTATGCTAACCCTTTTCACGGTGTCTGCCACTTTCTATATGTCGGACGAGTTGGGTGGCGTGCCCCCCATAAATCAGAGCCGTTTTGTTCGGGCCCATTACGTCGTTTTACCGCCTTCCTACTGAGACAAAATTAGATCATACAGAGAGAAGACCGTTTCAACCCATACATAACTTTTGCTGTAAAACCTTTAATAGTTACAGCGCAATGTCGACATGTTTAGTGTCGACCCGCACTCCTTACGGTGCCATATCGCCCATGAATGACGCTTTCTCACCAGTCTCCCACCGCCACCGAGCTATATACTCGTACTTACTCCATTAACTGGGAAATATTACATTCCCGCACAAAGAAACTGAATCATTCTTATTCAAAAGAAAAGAACTTCAAAAGATAGAAACTTTATAATTGTATCATTTGCATAAGAAAATTACCTCATTAGAATGTGTTAACTGCTAAATTATGTTCGTGGTTATGATAAAAAAACTTTGACTCGAGAGTTTTTTTGCATAATTTTCATTTGAATAAAGTTTATAAGTAGTTTATAGCTTTAGTTTTTGACGGACAATATATTAAGTTTACAACAATAATTTGCTGAGCGATCAAATTACATACTTTTGTTAGAAGGTTGCGAGCCAATTCTGGGTACAGTTAGGTCATTGGAAACGTCCTATCATAATTAATGAGGACGTAGCATATCTGAGATATATATCATGGAGGAATTTATGAAGTTGGCTCTGCAGGAGATATTTTATGAACTGGTCTTTCTAAAAATGCATTTTCACTGATAATGGTCCTGTTTCACTTGCAGGAACTTATCTACCTCCTTTAAGAACATTACCAATAGTTAAATAAAATCTAATAACTAAATTCAAATATACTGTAAACCCGATAAAGCAATAACGTAATCATTTTTCAATTAATTATGTATATAAAAGGGAAATTCGCAATTTTATGTAATTTTGCCCTCCCTGGTATGATAACATTGAACGTACTAGATTAGATACGTAGTCGTTGAGTAAACTATGAATATAAAGTGGAAACGGTAATGAAGTCTATCTTTGCTCTTTTGGATTTGTTTGAAGCGACGAGTAATTAAAGGCGATGATTCATTTAAAAGGAGGATAATTTATTTACGGTAGTGAAACAGAAGGCACACAGAGCGGTGCGGGTGATAGACACTGTGTCTTAGGGTTGCGGCCCTATTATTTATAAACAACTAATTTCGGTTTATCTTCAAGAAACTACGAACACTAGACTCACTTAGACTCATAGAAAAGTCAACAATAGTAATAATCTTTCCAAACTTTATTCAAAACGATTGCTAAGAACATATGAAAAGACAAATATTTTTGACTATATTTTAAGACGTTCATTAGTGAAATTAGTTATAATACTAATTTGTTAGGTAGTGTAGTAAATTTTTAAATTGGTTCATATTGAAATGTTTTTTTAACGTTTAACTTGTAGTTTTTTATAAGTGTGAGCCCTACAGATGACGCGTCAAGCTGACTGGGGCAGCGTTTAATTTGGCTTGTTCCGAGATCGGTTTCAGTACAGTGTCCCCGCCACGCCGCCTCACTTGTATCAAGCTATTAATTGTGTTACGTATGAATCTGACTCTCTAATGGATATTTGTCGCGTCGACTATCAACTCGGAGGTCTGCTAACTAATTGTTTTAATTAAAAACTGTATAGAAATAGATTTTGTATTTAGTTAAAAGAAATCTGTTTTAAATGAAAATGGAAATATACAGTATACAATAGTATACTTAAAAAGGTTTTGCAAATGTGCCTACACAAGTATGTGACAAAATGATGTAACTACAGTGATACCTAGCAATGCATTTTTTAGATAAAGACCTATTCCAACAAAATCGTCAGCAATAATATGACGAACATATTGCTAAGCCTGATCATAAATCTCATCCATTGCGAGTAAATTACAATGTAAAAAAGTTAAATTTTATAGCGTTACATCCGTGTATTTTGATGACGGGTATTAAACGTGAATGTCTTATTTTACGGTAGAGCGGTGGAAATAAATAAATGTTTGATGGTTATTAAAAGGTTCTGTAAAATGTTTGTGTCCTGATTTTTATAGATATTAACGTAATTCAAACATTAAGGTTAAGTATAACAAACGAATGAAGTATCAAAAGTTCGCGCGAGTATATCAACGAGTTGTTTTGACGCATCTCGACGGTTTGTAGGCGAAGTTTCGCGCAGGTATTCATAAAGTTTGTGCTGAGACATTGTATGACAAGGTATTGTACCGAACTCGCGAGTTTTAGTAGCCCGCTTCGCGACGAATTTAAAACGATTTACGATTTCCATTTTGAAAAGAAAGTTCATTGAAAGTGTTTGTTAAAGTTCAATTGGTTGGTTTTATTATGTTTTTATTCGAGCAGGTCTTTTAAATTCTGAAGTTTGATACTTGTTAAGCAATGTCAACAATTTAATTTGAAGAGATTAATAAAAGTCAATAGCGACCCACATTTCGAAACATGAATTCCATCGAAGCTCTCAATCCACCTCTCAGACATTTGACTATTTCAATTTATCGAAAGAAGCTATTTCGTTTGAATTTATTGGGTAGAATAAATTAAGCTGCTATAAAGATTTGTATCGTTTTAAGGATATTGCCGGCCAATGGAAGTTACCTATAGTAAATTGAAGGGACAATAAAACTACGTGATTTACATGCCTAGTTGTGATTTAAGTCTGTAATAAAATCAACCCTTACCTAAAATATGAACCTCCCTTTTATTTTTGCTGAACAAAATATTACTAACATCCTTAAATTACATGTAATGATGTTGAGTTAAGTGATATAAACAAATATAAACTATAAATATATCTAAATCAAACATGTGAGTGGAATTATGTTTTGTGCTGCCAAGACTAAACAAGCTGAGCCCTAGAGGATGTTATTTTGATCTAAACATGACTGTTAAACGAAGCAATTACGCAGACAAAGGACCAAGCTCGGTTCCTGGATGAGACCCCCTGCGGCGAACTGATGATTAATTCAACTAGATTCTATAGTTTAAAGTGTTTTGCATTCTGTATGTGTACGTTAGCAGCCTGCCAGTTGCAACTAGCTACTAGGCTTAGCTTTAGTTATAAAGCTTAGCCTAGTAGCTAGTTGAAACTGGCAAGCTGCAATGCTTAGAATATCAAGCATTGTGAAACAAATAGCAGTTTATGTGCGGGAAAATAAATAAAGTTAGTCTAAATTACGATGTAGGTTTCAAACTTTATGGGTAAACAATAGTTTTTTTACAACCTTAATTACTAACCTTGGTTCACCTATAAAATAAAAATTGGTATTTTTTTTAAATCTTGTTTGTATGTTATAGCTAATCTTAATAATTCGCCTATAATAGATAGAGTACACTTTCGAGAGGGACAAAGATATCGATTATTTTTAAAAAGTACGGATCGTACGTACTCAAATTGCAATAATGTAACCAAGGTATGAAAGAGGTACAGATGAAATCTTGATTGACCGAAGCAAAGCGAGGTCGTTACTATTATATAATACAGTGAAAAAAATTACCCTTTAAAAAATGTGTGTAGGCCTAAGCTTGAAGGAGCAAATATATCAGGCAAGACATAAAACATCAAATACATTTGAAATATAAGCCGGAATAGTGCAGTTGTGGTAATAATTTATTTAAAAGGCGTACCCTAGTGGTTCATATAACGAATCAATCATGAGCGAGCGTCATCCTGGCTCAGCTAGAAGACAATGAACAGATGTTCAGCAATTAACATCGATTTTATGCTCCCATATGCGCTTTACATTAATCACTACAAAAAAACGATTCTTGATTTGTTTCTTCCACCATCCCTTTTATTGCATCCGGTAAACATTGTGTAATACAGATTTCCTCTAGAGATAAGCTGTATAGAGAAAATGTGTATTACTTAATATATTTTTTTTAATGGATAGTTTACTTTGTGAAATGATCATTAATGTAATCTCGTAGGTACCAATCTACCTACCAATGTAATAGGTATCCAAGTTCCCTAAGGAGAGTTTTAACCCTTGAAAATGGTAAGGTTATTAGAAATTGATGTCTTATTTACCATGATTAATGTGTTTAACTATTTATATTCCAAGTATATAATCTCTATCCCCTTGTGTTTCAAAGTACTAGACAGAGCCTTAAACCGTTGAAAGCACCGTTACCTATTTAACATTAGTAATTGTGAACCTCCTTCAAACGTACATACTTTTCTTCATTCGTTTCGTAGCAAAATTCTAATAAATAAAACTGGATTTCGATCATAAACTTACAATACCGAAAGTGTTATGATTTTATGAATAACGAAACAATATAAATACGGAATTACAAAAGGATCGTTTCGAATTTGTTCAAGGTTTTTTTATGTACCTTCAGAATGTTCTTTAGCAACAAAATTGGAAAAAATCCTTAACACTTTCGTGAAAGAAAACTACTTAGAGATTGTCTAAACTACGGGTCATTAAAGAACAGTTTTGGGGCGTTCGGGTTTTTTCGATGTTTATAAAAGCGGGCTCCATTTGCGTACGATTGCGTGGTTTAGTTTTTTGGGAGCGTGACAGGGATTTCAAATAGGCGTTAGTGTTATGTTTGTTAACGGCCAGGCATGTAGCTGTCATCGTATGATGTATGTTATGTGCAAGCCGGTCCTATCAGATATTTTCTATTTCTGTCACGACGCGGGTGGCGCACCGTAAATCCAGCAATATTTTTGTTAAGGTATATTATCCGCATCTTTTTTCATTAGTGGAATGTGACCGCGCCTTGATATATGTCCTTAATAACTTAGATAAATATAAAACGCAATAAACTAAACATTTGGGACTGCCATAATTTTAAATTTAAATGTGGCAGTTGACCTACTCTGAAGATGTTATTACTTTTGGAAAGAAGTTTTATGATTTCGGTACGAGTAGGTATCATAATTGTGAAAATACTCCTCCAAGTTATAATTGAATGTTATTCAAAGTTGTTAGTTGCAGTGTGTTGTGTGGTAACAGAGAGAAATGTAATTAATAAGCACTTCCTGAACCGTGGAGTAGATCGCATCGGTTGTGACTGCGACGCGACGCAGCGTTCTGTTGCACTTTGAATGCGGGCGATATTAATTAACATTTCCTTTGACATTATTGCTAACGTAAGTCATTTTGATGAATCGAAGCTCTGTTGTCTGAAACATATCACAGTTAATTACTATAGGATTCCACTTATAAATCAACGTTCTTGGAATTCTGTGTTAATAGTGTTGTCAATTATAATATTAACACTATATTTACCTATATTGGATGTACTTCATTTAGTAAATGTTCCTAATAAAGTGTGTATTTTTCTTGTATGTAGTTTTATACAGCGGCGTCTTGTTTCACACGATGCACGTAAGCAGTACATACAACACAATGTCGTAACAATATTGCAATGACGTGTCCTGGACGTGAGCTCACGAGGATTCCGCTGAATCCCTTTAATCCCTCACGTTGAATGAGATTTGTTACAATTATACTACTGTACTATCTACCTCTTACGTTTGAACTGAGTAAACTTAGAAAACAATAGACTGTTGTGCATTAAATTGTTATTTTAACTCTTCGTAAGTAAAGCTCTCAATTGATCTACCAAATGTGTATATTATGCCTAAAGAAATAGATTATGTTTGATATATGTACATATATTCCCAACGAGAGTACAACGAGAGTCCGTCAATGGGAGCACATCGCGTGCACTCGGGTCAATCATCGGATGCAGATGCCTCTGATTGTTAAACTAAGTTCAGACTAGAGTAATAAGAACTTGCTCCTTGTTAACCAACTTCTTATTGAAACAAACTTCAAGTCAATAGAATCGCAACTCCAACAACTTATATCCAGACATCTGTGTAAACAAGCCTTTAAGTAAATAAGGTTTATAAAATCATATTGTATATTGTTCTGGAGAAAACTCGTGTTACCGTTACTGGCGTATTTCAAAGAGAAAACAACGGAGATTTGGCGGCTTGGCTTTCCTGAGATACACCAGATCCGGGGTGTAACTAAATACATGACTCTGAATGTGTTTTGATACGAATGAGGCTGTCGAGCGCCGCCGTATACTTATCAACGACCGTCATAACGACATTTTGTAGTCAAATACTATAGCTGTTTAAAAACACCAGGCTGTACCTAATACACATCAATATTCGGTATGCCGGTAGAAGCATATATTATTTGTGAGTTACTTTGACCTTAAAATACTTATTTATGACAATGCATTTGATTTTTAAAATTGTAAGTTTCCTTGAAAGCTTTTTCCTGTTTGATTGATATGGGTCTATAAAATCAGCTTACCGGATTCTACGCGAATGGCATGAGAACGATAAAATGTGTATAGAGTCAACGGAGAGATTGATGAATGGGACTTGCAGAAATGGAAATAGATGAAAAGAACCAAACCTTAAACAGGCTTAACAGTTTTACGAGGACGTTTAGAGATCGACAAACCGGTTTGGCTGAAATATGATATTCATATAAACCGTCTCGCTCCGGCGGTACATCACTCCACTGAATATTCCTTTCACCATCACTCGTATACTTTCGTCGGACGACAGAAAAACTCGTATTCTTATTTCAGTAGACGTTTACGGCAGCTGCCATAACAATTCTTACAAATTGGATTTGAACCTACGAACAAGTTTGTTATAAACCTTCACGAATTTCTTGTTTTTGTTATAACAAAAACATTTTGATGCGGTGGGACTCGTACATTACGGGCGTATCTCCTTAGTACCTACTACACCGTTTACTTGTATTACTACTATGTTATGTTTACGTGATTCTATCTTCATGAAGGCGCCTCGATGATGAGACTCAATTACTGTTGGGATTACAGGACAAGAAAAATTGTCTATTTAATCATATCGAGTGGATGCCCGACTTGCCTTGCGAACTATATGTGCCGCTCATTCCAGAAGGGTAAATCACACATCACAAAATACAGAGTACCTATCTATTTCATTTCCACGTAACTATACATTATGAAGCAATTTTAACGCAAGGTCAACGTTCGTACAATGTCTTTATTAGCTCCACTATTGAAACACATTCGTAAGCGGTGAGCAGCGGCTGCAGTTATTATCTATGTTTATATTTCCTGTCACATTTAGCAATATCCCAAGTTAAATATAGGCGGACACCTAAGCGGGGACCATCCGGTGTTGCTCACTCCGTTGGAATGACTGTCATCTGTTTTGGCTTCCTCTTTTGAAACGCGCCACTTCTCCTAAACGCGACTAATAATTTAAACAATTATCGCAGGAAGAACTTAATTTATGAATGTTCGCGTTCACACTTCATAAATAAAGTTTATGAGCTTCCAAATACTGGTAAATTGTTTTATAAAACAAAAAGAATGAACCGCATTCGCTCGGATATAAATTCTCATATTAACGACCGTATCATAAAGCCCGTTTATCAATAATGGTTAGGCTTTGTGGCATTAAAACTTGGTTAACTTGAGATACTGCAAGCAACTGTGCTTACCAAGTTACGTACCCGAGAGAGATATTAACGTAGTTTTAGATGTAGTTACTAAGTTAAATCATTCGTTTATTTATTACTTCGTCTGAGACTTACACGTGTTTATTTTCAGAGAATATCAAACCTCATTAATTTTACAAAGCAGGGACAACAACAGTTGCTTAATTAAGTACAAAATAAACAGTCCATTGTATATTGAGTTTAAGTTGCAGCGGGTATGTTTACAGAAGGACAGCAAATTGAAAATGGTTACATTTTCGATTTGCATTTGAGTTGAGTGAAGTTGACGTTTAATTTTATGTTTACAAGATTGGGTGAGAAGTGTCGGTGAAGAGCTGTCATCGTATTAAGTTGGCAGACAGGTGGGAGTCGGCGGATGCTCTCGAAATAAACTAACCGGTTCAATCTCCGCAGGCCGCGGCCGAGGCGACGCGGCGGGGTGACAGTTCCGCCGCGCCGCACCTCGCCGGCCGGCTCCGGGTTTTCACTTATTAACATACTTTCACTTAGTAACTTATCATCATAAACTCGCTGCACCACCGACTCCACTCAGTAATAAACACTGTCAAATGTTCATGCAGATTTGTTGTTGTCCTTTATTTTTCCTTGGCCAATGACACATAAGGTACAGAGGGATTTTTCGTTATGTTTACAGATGCTTTTCCTCGCGGAGTAAGTAATCTGTGCGTGAATGTTCCCGACACACGTCGGGATTGAATGATTTAGGACACCTTCACTCTACCCAAGGAGGATGTTTTCCCACTCTTTACCCGTGTCATGCTCATACAACACCTACTTAAATATATCTTTCACGTAACACGACATACCTTCTGAATTTACAAATGATTTTCACTACAGTTTCCATCAATTCCACACTGTTTGTTTCATGTTTAATGGATAGAAACATGAACAGGTAATAAATAAAAGTAGTATAAGTTCAGAACGGAAATTGTACGTAATTTTACAATTCAATTCCCATGTGAATGGAGCCGAATACCTTACTTACGTTGTTGTTTATAAGTGGAATTTTGTTGTGTTCAGTTTTATTGAAAACAAAATGTAAAGCGTATGCTAATTTTAACAGGCAGTAAATAAACGACGTATTCGAGTCGTTAGTGAAAGGTCAATATTTGGTCGCGTATTAACATACAATTCTTTTCACATAAAGAACTTTATAGCTTCGGTATTAAATAGTGGAGAGGATTCGGTATTAAATGATGACTTATGTGATAGAAAAAACTCCACCGAACATTTGGTGGGTAATATTGAAAGTGTATAGGTACGTGTGTGT
Source organism: Cyclophora albipunctata (assembly GCA_963082685.1). Lineage (NCBI taxonomy): Eukaryota > Metazoa > Arthropoda > Insecta > Lepidoptera > Geometridae > Cyclophora > Cyclophora albipunctata. Next base: position 5,349,896 of record OY720116.1, on the reverse strand, counting down.
TTGAGAGCATGTACCTTATAAAATGTAAGTGCGGTTTATGTCATCGCTCTCTAGGGAATGCTGTGTGGTAGAATCGCGCATGAAAATGTTTACGGTTCAAACTACGATTCAAGAGTAATAGTTGAAGTACCTTCGCCATATCATGCACAAACGACGGCTCGTAAACGTTCACTCTAGACATGTAAACAGCGCTTAAAGTGTCTTTGATTTTATGATTTTTCTTATCGTTTTTGAATTTCATTTTGCATTTTCCAAGCTGCAGTTTATGTTTAATATTATCTAAACAACATAATAAGTAGTTAACTTCACATTTTAAATGCAATTATGTAAAACTTATTTTTAGAAAACTTTAAATGTCAGTATCAATCGTAAAATGGAAAAAAGTTATAATGTGTTTGCTTGGATGGAAACTAGTTGTAATTTAAAGGTTGCGTGTGGAAGAAACAAAAAGAAGCGGTGTTAGTCTGGTGTTATTAGAACGCATTAGCGCGGCGAGGCGCTGCGGATGTCGCCGCCCTATCTAAATTTCAACAGACCTTGCAACTTTGATATTTCGACCAACCGTGGTTTAGCTTTGAGCTTGCATTGTTTATTATGGTACTTGGTCGGGCTAAGTGACGCAAACACGGGTACAGTGGTCGGATTAGGAAACTTTACAGACGAGATATTTGTCTTTTAAGATAAATGACACAAGTTCAACTCCGCCCACCAAGAAGATAGTTATTCCCTGCGTTACAGAGACGAGCCACCTAAATCTGGATTTTCATATAAATGTGGATGTCGTGAAAGGGAAGAAATGTCTAAATTTTTTATGTGTGTCAACATTGAGATCGGAAAGAAAAGCAATAAAACGCGGAAGGCATACATGTGCGGTCGGCTTCGAATAAAAGGACAAGAGTGTTTGGTTAAATAAAAAATAAATCTGACGAGGATATAGTGGGATCGTGTGCGTCGGCCCGCCCTCGGTCCATTAATATCCTCTTTATTATAAACATGAGAACCGACTAAATCATAAACATGTTTAAATGTTGCATCAGCTGTGCCGCCACCCGGCTGCCGGCTGCTGCTCTTTCACTTCACCGCTTATTATGAAGTGTTCGTTGAACTGCCGCTCCGCTCCGGTTAACTGGCATCTTGACGCCCCGACTCTTCAACTATACCAGTAACATTAATGATTTCACCGCATTCTCCTTGCTCATTGAAAATGCACACCTACAGCCTTAGAGTACGTTACTGCAAAGAGCTAATGCCAATTTAAGACAGATATAAATGAGTGTTAAAACAGCTCCTTTGTTTACCCTCATTCTATACACAGTTAGATTCAGGTCACATTGTGAAAAATTGTATTGGGATTGGGACAGCGATGAATAATGCGTGTTGGAAAAAATAACTCATTTTGTAACACGTGCTAACAATGGTCCAGCGAGAATTATACTTTGTTACTCCGCCTATAGCTGATTTTATTTGGTGCGAATAAACAGAATCAATACAAAACTGATTGACTGAACTATAGGAAAATAGACGTTTATCCAGAATACGTTCTACCTACTTTTATACAATATTAAATCCCATTGATTGCTACAAGAAAGGAAAAGCTCAAAGCGTTCAACAAGCTTTTATCTAACTTGTTAGTTGTTAGTTAGCGGGAACAAATCTTGTACTAATCTATTTGTTGCTGTGACCCATTTCCACTTTACGGTTTAAATGTAATAATGAAACCGTTGTATCTACTTGGGGTACATTGTGTTTTATATTTATTTACACTGAAAAGGATACACGAGGAAGAATTTAATAACAAAGCTTTAAGTCGTAAATATAACAAGTAATAAATAAACATAGAGGTAACATACACACTTTCCCACGTATAATATTAGTATGAATAAGTTATTGATCAATTTATTTATGTTGCTACCATTCGATTTCCAGATGTCAGTAATTCCATTTGCTGCGGCCACACCAGACCCGAGCCGGTTCGGCAATATAAAGGTCTGGTCACACGTGCCGTTATTATAATAAACATAATAATGTTATGGATACGATTGCCAATGAAACACATTTAATAGGTTCCAGAGAAAATCGTTAAACCGCTAATTATAATACTTAGAGAAATGTATGTTCTAAAGTTATTATTATGAACATGTTGCTTGCCATAACATAATAACGCCATATGCATGCTGGGGGCGCGACAGGCACGTTCCCCATAATCGTACTTCGCAGCGGGGAAATATTATTAGCGGGTGTATTAAATTAACGGACGAAGGGAATGCAAGGCCAGAAGAACGACTATAGGCACTGACCTGCTGGATTCCTGGGCACGCGCACTGGAGCAGACGGGCACGCCGGCCGGCGTGGCTTCTTTTTCTTCCGCGCGGACTCGATGTCGATCTTATACACCGAAACCCTCAACACCGAACAGATGTTTGTTGGTACCACAACGTCCAATTAATAGTAATTTTGCGAAAGTCCTTACTCGATCACCAATAATACGTGAGCGAGCGCGTGAGACTCATGCGGCGGTGCAGTTGCAACAATAATAATGGCGGCGGGCGGCCGGAACTGCCGGCGCTAGCGTCGTATTTTGACAACAGGTGCATTAGGCCGTCTTGTCTGTGGTTCTGTACCTATGTCTAATTCGACTGGCCAAGGAAGTAGGATTTAGGCGCGAACATACTCCCCGGCTTGAAAGTCTCGAGGAGTTTCAAAATAAAGAAATTATGAGAAAGCTTAATAAAGCAGAATATAGAAATATATATAATAAAGAAAAGGAATTTATGGCTCAACTGAGTAATAATATTATGTACCTAACTAAGTATAACACCAATTATAACAACACATTAATTACAGAATATAAAATTAAAAGGTAAATTATATAGCTATAAGTTATTCGCTTAGTGGAAGAGGATACAGTTTATTAACCGCACGTTTAATAAGCTTGTTACGAGACCGTACTAACGCCACGCGCACTACAGAATCTTTTCCCAAAAACACTTGTTCTATAATGCCGAGAGGCCATCTGAGTGGTGGCGCATCGTCTTGATGTACAAGTACGACGGTTCCTACTTTAATGTTATCGGTGCGCTTGAGCCACTTTTGCCTCTGTTGAAGCGTATGCAGATAGTCAAGGCGCCACTTCTTCCAATAGCTTTGGACTAAGCTGTCTAACAACCGTTTCCTTTGAACAACAGTTTTGGTATCATCAATTTCGTACGCGGGTAAGAACTGTAATGGTGTTGTCATCAAAAAATGAGCAGGTGTAAGAAGTTCTGGTTGCGGTTGATCACTCAACAGTCCTAAGGGACGAGAGTTGAGTAAACACTCAATTTGAGTCAAAACAGTCAACAACTCTTCATAAGAAAGCAATTGCTGACCGATTACACGATATAGATGTGTTTTTACACATTTAATATTAGCCTCCCATAAACCTCCAAAGTGTGGAGCGCGAGGCGGTATCATATGAAATGTTATGCGATGCTTAGACAATTCATTGTTGAAAGCGGTTTTAATCTCTTTGGATTGTAAAAAAGTTTGTAACTCATCCAAGAGTCGCTTGGATGCGATGAAGTTAGTAGCGTTATCAGAATAAATAGACGCAACAGGACCACGCCTTGCGATGAATCGCTTAAAGGCGTCAAGAAATGTCTCCGCGCTGAGATCTGAAGCAATTTCCAAATGAATAGCTTTGGTGGCTAGACAGACAAAAAGACAAATATAAGCTTTTGTACTCCTGACTCCACGATGTCTAGTCATAGTAATATTTAAAGGACCAGCATAGTCAACACCGGTATGAGTAAAAGCCTTTGATTCCAATACTCGCGCAGAAGGTAGGCTTGCCATGATGGGCGTATTGTTTGTCGGGGCGAGTTTGAAACAAGAGGTGCATGCACGCACACGTTGGCGAATAACATTTCGTGAAGAAAGTATCCAATAACGCTGGCGCAGCAACGACGTAAGCAAATGCGAGCCAGTGTGACAATTAATGCGGTGGTAATGATCAACAATTAAATTTACTATATGATCACGACGCGGCAATAAAATAGGATGGCGGTTTTCAAATGGAATATTAGCGTTTGTTAGCCTACCACCGACACGTAACAGTCCTGAATCATCGATGAACGGGTCAAGTTTGCGTATAGCGATTGAAGATAAGGTTTTCTTTTTAATGTTTTTAATATCATCATAAAAATATTTGTTTTGCAATGTGCGAATTAATACCTTTTCCGAGGCCTCGAGATCTGAAGACTTTATAAAAGTATCCCGGGGAAGTTTCTTAAGCATTCGTAGAAGATAGACGATAATGCGAATTAATTTCATCCACGAAGACGTTTTTAACGCGAGGTCGTACAGCGGAGACTCCTCAACATTAGAAACGACAGCGAGCGTGATAGACCTACGCGTTTCTGGTAAATCTTCCTCAGTCGGTTTGAAAGGTCGAATTGGCCAATTAGCGATTGAGCCCTGGGCCCACGGTGGGCCCGTCCACCATAGCGGGTGATCCAGGATTTGTGAAGGCAGAATTCCTCTTGAAGCGCAATCGCTAGGGTTGGCTACACCCTCAATATGGAAAAAGCGGTCTGGTTTAAGATTTTCATGTATTTTGCTAACTCGATTAGCGACATAAACTTGCCATCGATGTGGTTGAGAGTTTATCCACGATAAAGCAATAGTTGAATCCGAAAAGGCATATATTTCCGTAATAGGATAGCGATCATTATAAGCGGTGTGCACATAACGAGCGAGCTTAGAGAGCAACACAGCGGCACATAACTCCAACCGTGCGAGCGAAGCGATTTTAGGAGATGCAACCTTTGACTTCGAGCAAGCCAAAGTAAGCGACACGTCCCCATTAGGGTGGGTTACGTGTAAGTAAATTGCACATCCATAAGCCTTGAGGCTTGCGTCCCCAAAAGCTACAATATTTACTATACAGTCATTGGAGACACCTAAATGACGCGGAATTTTTAATCTTGTTAAAAGTGGAAGTTCATTTTTGAACTGCTTAAAACTGTTCGCAATTGGCTCGGGAACCTCATCGTCCCAGTCTATTTGAGCGAGCCATAATTCTTGCATTAATAATTTTGCATACAGAATAACGGGAGCGACTAAACCAAGTATATCAAAAAGTCTAGCTATAACTGACAAAATTATGCGTTTGGTACAACCTTGATCTGCGTCAGTAGTTGTGAAAGTAAATGCGTCAGAAGATGGCAACCATTTCAAACCTAGAATTTTTATATTATCCCCATCCGAAAATTCCCTAGCTACTCGATGCGATTCTGGAATACTATCTAGCACTGCTTTTGAATTACTCGCCCACTTAACCAGGTTGAAACTACCGGCTTGAAACAATGTGCGAAGTTGTCGGGACAAGTCAATTCCAATTTGAGGGGTAGCCACAGAAGTCATAAGGTCATCCATATATACGTCTTTCGCGGCTACTTCGGCAGCTGCCGGGAAAGTCTCCTTATGTTCGTCGGCTAATAAACGAATCGACCGCATGGCACAAAACGGACTCGACCGAAGCCCAAACGCGAGGGAATTAAATTGAAATAGACGAATGGGTTCAGCATCATTAAATCTATATAGTATTTTTTGAAACTTGCGGTGTTCTTCTGACACAAGTAGCCGCAAATACATCTGTTGAACGTCGGCGGTCAAAGCGACCGGCAGAAGTCGGAACTTTAAAAGAAGTGCGAACAAATCGGCTTGTAAATTCGGGCCCGTATGCAGAATGTCATTTAGAGCCACATTTGTGCTCGACTTCGAGCTTGCGTCCAAAACAACTCGTGTTTTGGATGAAATTTTATCAGGTCGAACTACCGCATGATGCGGGATCCAATAGCCATCTTGGATATTAGCGTCCGAATAAGGAATCTCAGATAAATATCCCTTATCAAGGTAATCGGTTATGATTTCATTATAAGAATTTCTTAATTCTGGATTTGTTTTAAACTTGCGCTCAAGAGCGGTGAATCTACGTCTAGCCATAGAAAACGAATCACCTAGGCAAGCAGGGTCTGATTTAAAGGGTAAAGAAACAACAAATCTCCCAGAATCAGGATCGCGTTTAACAGAAGATACGTACATTTCCTCGCACTCCACATCTTCAGGATTATCAACCGGGTGCGTGAATAATTCTTCCGATTCCCAAAACTTAATTAAATTTTTATTCAATTCATCATTTGTGATAGGACCGAAGGACCAGGCTGCGTCAGTGGGGGAACTAGATACTTCTCCCATGATGACGTATCCGAGCGAAGTTTTGAAGACCGGAAGCCCAGGAGCGGCCTCGGTGCGGTTCGGAGTAGAAGAAACGGCAGCATCAGTATAACTGTCAGGATTAATTATTTTCGTCGCGGTAGACGAGGAGCAAGTAGCGGAGCGGGTAACCGAACGGGTAGCGGGGCGTGCATCCGATGGCGAGGAGCGAGTAGCGGAGCGGGTAACCGAACGGGTAGCGGAGCGTATAGCGGGGCGTGCATCCGAACGAGCGGATGTATCATGAACTGAACGGGTAGCGGAGCGAATATCCGAGCGGGTAGCGGAGCGTGCATCATAGCGGGGTGCGGCGCGGGTATCAGAACGAGTAGCGGTGCGAGTATCAGAGCAAGTAGCGGTGCGGGTATCCGAGCGATTAGCGGCGCGGGTATCAGAACAAGTAGCGGTGCAGGTATCAGAGCGGGTAGCGGCGCGGGTATCAAAACAAGTAGCGGTGCGGGTATCCGAGCGATTAGCGGCGCGGGTATCAGAACAAGTAGCGGTGCAGTTATCAGAGCGATTAGAGGCGCGGGTATCAGAACAAGTAGCGGTGCAGGTATCAGAGCGGGTAGCGGTGCGGGTATCCGAGCGATTATCCGAGCGATTAGCGGCGCGGTTATCAGAGCGGGTATCAAAGCTAGTATCGGCGCGAGTAGCGACGCGGTTATCAAAGCGGGTATCAAATCGGTTATCAGAGCGGGTATCAAAGCGAGTATCGGCGCGAGTAGCGACGCGGTTATCAAAGCGGGTATCAAATCGGTTATCAGAGCGGGTATCAAAGCGAGTATCAGAGCGGGTATCAGAGCGGGTAGGTACACTTCCTTCATTTAGCAAGTGGGGAAATATTTGCGCACCTAAGATGGCGTCAATTTCGCCAGGTATGTTCCAATTCTCATCAGCAAGAGGCAAATTTATCAAATGTGTCATTGATGATACATCTATATATGAAGTAGGTAATTTATCAACTATTTGTTGAACCACCATGAATTTAATATGCTTATATGTGTTATCAGTGGTTCTAGATTGTATTGTAAGTGAAACATAGCCTAATATTTGTGTAGAATTAGAACCCACAGTGCTCAAAAAGGTATTATTTAAAGGTATCACTTTAAGTTTAAGCCGGTTACAACAAGAAACACTAATCAAATTATTTTGTGAGGCACTGTCCAACAAACATCTAATTATAGATTTGTTTTGTTTGCTGGTATAAGCATAAACTTGTGCAGTAGAAAGAACAGTTTCTTTTCTATTAACTTGCTTACAGGGTGCATGGGTGACCGCTGTAAACCCAGTTTTCTCATTACCATTACTTACAACACATAAATTGTTCTGTAATTCACTATTATTTTTATTTGTTTCAAAATGCAATAAAGAATGATGGCGATTGTGACACACACTACAACTTGACTTAGAATTGCAAGCTTTGTTGGTATGTTTTGAGCTTAAACAATTGGTACAAAACCTATTTGTTTTGATAAATTCAAAACGTGCATTAGTGGTCATCTTTTTAAAAGTTGGACAAAAATACATCTGATAATGATCATCCCTCTTACATAATGAACAAGAAGTACTCTTACCTTTAGGTACATCGTTTGTAATTAATGCGAATGTGTGTGAATTACTACCACGAATACTTTTAATAGTGGATTTTTCTTTATGTGTGTTATCAGTTCGCTCTAAAACTTTTATGTGATGTCTAACATATTCAATTAAGTCCGTACACAAAGGGATTGACTTATCACGTATAGTTAATTCAAAGCTTTGAATTAAATTAATATCTAACTTCTTTTGAATTAAATAAAGAAAAATGAAATCTGATAAGTCATTTATTTTTAATTGTTTTAGTGCATTTAATGAGGATGAGAACTGCTCGATGAAATTATTAAGTTGAGTAGCGTTGTTAGGTACATTTTTAATATCAAAAATGTTGTTCAAATAATGGGAAGCGAGACATCTTTTATCCTGATATTTGTCTACTAAAGCTTGCCATATTACAGAATAGTTTTCTTGTGTTGCTGAGATTCCAGCGAAAACATTTAATGCTTTTCCTGTTAATTTACTAATCAGATATTGAATTCGATGAGAATCAGTTAATTTGCTGTTATTATGAACATTACTTTTGAAACTTTCATAAAATAAGGCCCAGTTTTCTGGATTTCCATTGAAAACTGGCATCTTTAATTCTTCTAATCTAATACCGAACATAGGTTCATGTTTAGATTGACTAGAAGTGGCGGGTATATCAATTAACTGCGTTCTAAAATGCTTCACTGACGTGTATACTTCCTCGAAAGCAAACCATAATCGAAAGTCGACTTTAAAATCTGGATCCTGTTCCAAACTAAGCGAATTGTACTCATCAATTAAGTTGTTAAATTGGTCGTATAACTTGTCAATGTTTGAAGTTTTAGATATGAAATCTGCCTTTGTTCTAGTATCTGCGACGCTAATTTTCTTAGAAATTGAATGGAAAGAACTAAGTTGTTCGAATATAGCTTGTCGCTTGCCTTCATTAATTTTTAGTTTGACTATCGACATTTTTATAGGAAATATCAAAGGCGTACAAAATGGCGGAAATTTTTACTTTGGAATTCACGTTATAACGCGAAGTTATAATTAGGTAATAATAAGTAAATAAAGCGATGGATTGCACTGTAGCAATATAGATTTATAGTTTTAAAGTAGGAATTACTATGCAAATTGAAATTATGTTTAGGTATTCTGGTTCAAAATATGAGATTAATCCGGCTCGAAGGACCAAACTTATGGGGGCGCGACAGGCACGTTCCCCATAATCGTACTTCGCAGCGGGGAAATATTATTAGCGGGTGTATTAAATTAACGGACGAAGGGAATGCAAGGCCAGAAGAACGACTATAGGCACTGACCTGCTGGATTCCTGGGCACGCGCACTGGAGCAGACGGGCACGCCGGCCGGCGTGGCTTCTTTTTCTTCCGCGCGGACTCGATGTCGATCTTATACACCGAAACCCTCAACACCGAACAGATGTTTGTTGGTACCACAACGTCCAATTAATAGTAATTTTGCGAAAGTCCTTACTCGATCACCAATAATACGTGAGCGAGCGCGTGAGACTCATGCGGCGGTGCAGTTGCAACAATAATAATGGCGGCGGGCGGCCGGAACTGCCGGCGCTAGCGTCGTATTTTGACAACAGGTGCATTAGGCCGTCTTGTCTGTGGTTCTGTACCTATGTCTAATTCGACTGGCCAAGGAAGTAGGATTTAGGCGCGAACACATGCCATAATATAATAACATAATATAATAATTGCCTTAATATAATAAATAACCATAAATAATATAAAACCATAATATAATAACGTGATTAATGAGTAACGTTCCCTACTGGTTCTCGTACGAACCTCTTCAGCAGGATTCTCGTATATAGGTAGTTAACATCTTTGAACATGGAAAACATTGTTAATTCCCAAATTAATTATGTTCTTCATTATATAAAGGGTCGTCGGGCTCCTAAGCAAATAAGTTATTACTGTAATGGAAAGTAAAGTCTCCTTCTGAATTGTTTATTTTACGCCAAAGTATTTGTGCAACATTTTGTGTAAACTCAAAATCGCCACAAAGAGGCCTTGCTATTTATAGTGCTAAATTAACCTTAATACCTTTAACCTTGCCGTATTGGGAATCTTTTGTTCTTCTTATTTTGATAATTTTATTGACTCACAGTATTGTTTCACTACAGAACAGAACAAAGTAAAAACTTAAATTGAAAAATGTTTTCGCTGTATATAACGTCTAAAATAAATGATAGTGTCTAAAAAGAAATGTAAGTATAATTTTGAGAAAGTCTCTGTACAATAAAGCCCAAAATACATTTATTTTTATAACAGAAACGTGGTGAAACTAGTAATCACAATTTCTGTTCGAAGCATCGCAGTTAATACGTTAACAATTAAAAATAAAATTTTACCGGATTTTACTGCGCAATTGGGAGCGAGCTCCGAAACCCGATTTATACCTGAAATCTGGGGATTTCTTTTTTATTGTTCTCTGTCACCCGACATTAAGTATGGGATTACTAGACTTTAATTCAATCTTTCAAACGTTTGGATTAATCCACCGTACATTATCGTTATCTAAACTGTGTATTTATTTAAACGAGATCTTGTTTATCTAAAACAGTGTTTCTGTAACAAAAACATAATGTAATCTGTTGACAAAGTGTTATTTAGGCCATATATATAGGTACATACTAAGTAGGTTTAATCCATTTAAAAAAATACAGTTATTACTCAATACTATCTATCACTATGCAATAAAACAATGGTAAATATTTCATTCCATGTATCCAATCAACAATTTTAGGATTTTCACTTTTGATGGGCTGTTTCAATTAGATAGTCATAAAGTGAATGTGAGTGACAAAACATGTTAGTTTACACGTTTTAATAACCGAGCTCGCTGCTATGCGTGAAACACGCTATTGCTTAGGTCCATGAACTTTTTAGACATCGGTAAAAGGAATGGGTACTCAATCATCTAAGGATTTATTATTCATCAGGCTCTATTTAGCTAACTTTATAACTCAAGTATGTTATCTAGTGGCACTCAACAAAACAAACCATTGATTTAATATTCCACTTAAAAAGCTTTTATCGAGTTTTCGATAAATTCAATATTATTAAATTAATCTAAAGCCACCTACAACTCATCTATATTTATACATTGGACTAACCTTATCTTCACCTTAAAAGTTAACTATGGAGTGCAGATCTCTGTTCGAAACAGGAAAATTGTGTTAAAGGTGTATTGATCAGGTATAAACGACGCTATTCAATATTTTCACTATCAGGTTTGCTCGTATGAGTTGATGTGTTTATCACACCATCTACGGTACCATAGTTCTTTGTTACACTTCATAGGCCTCTCGACTTGAGCCATTTCATAGATGCCATTATGCAGGGTGTGGATGGTATGATAGGTAAGTGCGCTGTACTGTAATATTATCATCCACTTACCCGTAACCAGGGATATACGTAATCCGGCTTACAACATGGAGGGGTATTGTTTCACACGCTTCCTTGTTTAATAACCACGTCAAAAATATTTATCATGATACAAAGTTTGAGTTTATAATAGGTAACTTATTAGCATATTCATTGTTTCTGAAGATATAATAATAAGACAATGTTGTTAAAGCGAATTATTTCGTGAAACAAAAATAATGTGCGGCGTAGTTAAACTCGTGAACAGCGAGTTAATTATTCATGCGTAAGGTTAGTAAATAATTGTGATATGAATAATATTATTGTAACGTTTGCAGATGTAGGTAGATACTACAGCATTTAATTCATGAGAATTTCATATAGTGTAATGTTCGTGAGAGTGCTCGAATGTAGGACTTGTCTCGGTTACAGTGTGTGCGAATTAAGTTTTATGTAGGTACATATATGTTTATTTATTTTGTTTGTTCCAGAAACCTATTCTGAAAGATAGTTTTAAAGCATCTTAAGTACGTACAACGGGTAGGTACCCTCCGCTACGATAATCTCGCTATCGTATGACCTTTAACACTTGACAACTTTCGCCCTTCGAGACACCAAAGTGAATTAAAAATACAGAGCGTTTCTTTTCACATAAAAGGCTGTTTACCTCACATAAGCTGTGTGTTAAGTATATTTGTATTTTGTAAGTATTCGCGTGTGTGTGTGTGTGACATTGAAGGAACGTGTCACATTACGTAATACCCCGTAATTAATCCTGATTAACATTGAATGGGGTTCGTTATATTCTTCTTTAAAGCTATGTAAAATCAAGGAAAATTAGGAATATTGGTTTCTCTACTACAAATATCTAGGAACTGAAAATATATGTGTTCCGAATAACGAAGCGCGGTTGATTTGTAATTAATATAATCCGCTTACATAATACGTTGGTTCTAATTACTACTCTGTCAATAAATTATACCTGATTCACAAACGTAGCCCCATAGTTACAATTCATTACAATATTAGCAGTGCCTCGCGGTTTTACTCGGGTTGTGTATATTTTGTTGAATTTCGAGATGATTTGACAGTTCTCTTCTATGTTATTGTCATCCACAAAAATAATTTTACGGTGTTTCAGAGATTAGTGCGTTCAAACAAACAAACTTTGTTTAACTTAAAATAATTCTTAAGCTTTATTAGAATAGATTAAACAGTTGTAAGGAGCCACTGTCTTAGTTGTCTGCTGTATTTCAAAGGTTATTTTATTTACAGATGAGTTAACACGCTTTTATCGTGGTTCGTACTTGGTACTATGAAACGAACACCCACTACATCACAAACTGAAGAGTATTGTAGTTATTTATTATATAATTGACATTAAGTTAATCTACTATCATGATTGTAATGACCCTTTTAAATGTACCTAAGCATTAAACGGCTAATTTAATAAATAAGTAATTTCAATAAATTTGTTTATGTCCTTATTTTTTTTTACATAGAACATCATCAATTCAAAGAACAATATTAATATTATGTAAAGTGCTAACTGTTTGATGAAATCCTGTTACCGGAACGACATAAATCTAAGTTAAAAGTTAATTTTGTCAATCCGGATAATTCCTCAAGGTTTAATCAGACTAAGTTGGGTGTAATTAATGTTCACTAAGGCCACACAATCTAGGAAAGCTTCGGCTTAGCCCGCTACGGAAATCGGAGTTTGAAGCGGTCTGGGCGGGCGGGCGGCGCGTGGCGCGTAGCGCGGGCGGCCGCGGCGCGCCAGTGCTATGGGGGCTCGCGACGCCGCGCCACGCCTGCGACACACGCGCGCGCCACCGACTCGCCGTTACCCCCTCATTCAATATATACTTCGCTCGAAATTCAAAACTCACCGGACCTAATTAACTGGACGCGTGCCCAGCAACTTAATATTTTGGACACTTACCGAGTGACTTTCGACAAGCCTTATCTACTGTGAATATTGGACAACTTTTCAAAAAGGAATGGTACTGTTGTAAAAAGTTAGTCGATAATTTTGTGATGCAAACGTTTTGTAGGAATTCGAATTAGGTAACATTTTATCGATCAAATTACATAAATACCTGCGTCATATGACATTGCTTTATTAAATTAATTGAGTACTTATAAGGGTTGAGCATAAATTAAATTACCTATTTCGCTCGTAATCAATCTTTGTAATACCAAATATTGGGTTAATTACGTACTACTCATTTGATTGTATTACTGCTTATTATTCAAATACTTACGTAGATTAGTTATATTAGTCAAATTATCGGTTATACTGCAATTACAGTGAGCGGTTGAGGTTTTAATGTCGAGATTTAATTAGAAATAAGAGGTCTTGTTAGACATTTCTTTAATGTTATTTCTTGTGAAATTCACAATGGTTATAGACATTCTCTTTTATGCTTTCCAAGGGATCACGTTGTGGTTATGAGATCTTTTCTTTATAACCGCTATTGATTCAGTTCAACGGGATAAGGGTTTAAGTATGCTTACACGAGATTTTCTGGAGAATGAAACTTTCGAATATATGGGAGGGCCGGAATAAGTAGCTATCTGATATCTTTTGTATCTAATTTCCTTCAATTGACGTTTTACAAACATTATGTGATATAACAAATGCGTTTAACTTTATACCAGCGACCCGCCCTCATTGCGCTCCGGCGATTTATAAAATCCAAGGAAAATCAAATTGAAACAAAGCTTATTTCTTAAGTTCTGAACATATGAAATTATAGGTTCAAATGAAAAAGTATTTCTTGGTTTCGTATGATAATTCACATTGTAAACAAGTTTGATTGTAAATTTCAAAGAAACCAATATATGACTTCTCCTTGTTCGTATTATTATTATTCTGATGAATAAAGTATAACTTCATGAAATCCTTTACATCAATTGCTTTATAATAAAGAACAAATATTAAATGTTTCCGTTTTATATTCAGTAAATATAGTATACTGAAAGAACATAATTTGAAACGATACTGGCATAATTGCCAAGTGTCCTTATTTCCAATCGGAGAGTCTAATCATATCTAAAACATGTAGAATTCAAAGACATACCTTGATTTCTAACTTGAGAGCCTCCCTCGGACGTTTTCCCGGGTATTGGGGATTGAATCAATCTAGGATTGCAGTTTCATACACTCGTTCTTAAGTATATGCAGGGAATCCCGAACTTAAAAAAAGTACTTATCTGAATTGATTTTACGACATACCAGCAAAGTATTGAAAGTTGTACCACCCAAGTACTTAAAGAAAAACTTGTGTTTAAAGCCATCCAGCTTCCAGGACTAATCTAAAATAGAGTAAAGGAGACAAATAAGTAGAGAAGAAGGCATCATTAAACGCTTAAAACATAGCAAGCCGATTGTGTATGACGAAGTCAAAAGTGTAGAGTATAATGCAAATATTAAAATTCATGTATAATTATTTGTTCATAAAAGCTTCGATATCGTTTTATTGGTATATTTTTGTAGGTTGTTGGAACCATCACCTTATCTGTGTAATATGTCATAAACATGTATGTTCAACACAAACCGGATGTCCATTAATATGGAACGGTACATAAAATATTTTATAAATTATAGTAATTGAATGGGAAGTACTTACGCTTTAGAACCGGCGACATGAAATTACAGGTTTTGGCGCTACAGCGGTTATTAGGGTAATTACTGTTTGCCGTGGAATAAAAGATTTAATGGGAGGTTTTCAACACCATGATCAACGCTCGATAGAATAAAAAACAAGTATCGATTTTCCTCGTCCGAGTTTGAAATATAAGAAAAAGAAAAGGCAAAAGCACTTCAAAAGAGAAACACTAATTGAGACAATAAAATTAGCATACTCTAATTACAGATGTCGAGACATTGATTATTTGCGCGCCGGAAAGTATTGGTTTCTCTGTCGAAAATGCCGAAATATAAAGCGAAAAGGAAACCGCAAAGGTCTAAAATGGAGCCTTGATTCAGGGTATACCTGTAACTAATGGTCGTAGAGAGACATATTTACCTTTCTTTACTAACCGATCTTGGCGTGGGTGTCGTAAAAGGCATCCATCTTTTGATTAACCAACGACCCGGGCTGTTATCGTATAAAATAAGTTAGGTTCTCGTTCGTTCGTCGGGCGCTCCTACGGAGAATTGTAACATTGTTAAGGTGCTTTTTCACCGGAACTATTTGGCAGCTTTTGTTACAATTGTTGACATCAACGAAAAATATACTATTGTTATTTGGCAGGTACCCGAATCCAAACAGTTATAAAATTAGAAATAGCCTTATTCATTTACACTATACATAGTTTTTTTTAGTTCTTGTGTTGACAATCATCAGTATTTATTAGATTAATATTTGAGCTCTTTCCTATTAACACATTCTGTAAAATTATTTCCATCTCAGTTCCTAGCTTCATAGCTATCGGAAAAATGCCCCATGGCAATCTGAAAAATGGATGGGGCGCAGAGTTGACCGGAAGAACAGGACATAAGATGCTAAATGCGTGCTGTGTCTTTCTCCCCGCTGAAAACCCGTCACTGCCTTTACCGAGGAAGATGAAACCATTTTTTTTATCTGCCCCGTTGGTGGGGTCGCGTTGGACGAGTCAGTCTAAAGACGGTTCGGACTATAGTCGTAGCAGGAGCAGACTCTAAAGCCCTTTATGATCTATCAAAGAATTTAAAATATTACGTAAACTATTAACTTGACATTGCGCATCTGTATTTTAAAATAAAACAATAATTAAATTTATTTTTATCAGATTACACTGAAAAGTAAAGTGGCTTTTATTACTACAAAATATCTTTAATATTTTATTATTCGCATTTTCGTAGAATTATTTACTACAGCGTTCTGCTGTAAACCAATTACAAAGAATACTTACTGTTATTACATTAATAAACAAAATGTGGTTATTAATTAATAATATTACTAGGTTAATAAACTTAAATGAAGCTATTAATGCGCAACAAAACGTTAGGTAGGTTTTGTTTTTTACTCTTAGAGACGATAGCAGATGTACTCGTATTCATAAGTAGAAGTTCTACCATCTAACAAGATCGAATTTAACTAAACCAAATCGAAGTTGGATCAACTTATGTCAAAATTGGCTCATAATTTGTAACTAGTGAATCAAATGTAAATAAACTCATGGAAGACAAAACGAAGCATTCATCGAAATAAAGTCAAACATAATAAAATATCAATCGAGCTCTTGAAGTAATTTTTTCTACTAGCATCTTTAGTATTTCGACTTCTTTCAGTATTACATACAATACCTAGTGTTTAAAAAAATATATCACTCCTCCAAAACTGACTGAAAAACAGTCACTCAATGTGATAGGCTAAAAATCTGAGGGTAAAAAGGCGCTATTTCACGCCAACCTGACTAAAATATGCTTGTTTCAATGCATCTCGGTCTCAGGGCTGTCGTGGCCGCTATCGATTCCGATTGACGTCACTTGTCACACACTTTTCTCTTCCCAAGTTGTTTATTACATTCGTTTTACGCTAAGACAACTCCTAAATAAAGATTGATGTTTGTTACGGAGAAATTCACAACACCTTTACGTGACACGCTTCAAGATTTGTTGCAAGTACGAATAAAACCTACTTCGATCTCACTTTGTATTGCGACGTTTTATTGCTTTTAACACATTCTGCGTAAGAACGCCCGAATACATTAACTTCAGGTCGGAGCTATTAATTTTAAAATTATAGGTACACAATAAGTATGCCTACTTGAACAGAGTGGGCCTTTATCACTGAGATGACAGGCACCTTTAGGACCTTTTGAATACGTTACACTTTAATTTTTAAATCGTAAATTGCTTTAAATTCTAATAATACCTGCAAAGATACGTCATAGCTTGACTTATGGCTACAGAAAGGAATAATAATATCAACGTTGTTTTCCATATAATTGAACATTTGAACATAAATCTGAAACCAAAGTTAAAACAAAGGAATACAAATGCATAGCCACAATTTATATGAAGCATGAAGAATAAACGTTGGCATATCATCTAGTTAGAAAATATGGAGCGCGACGCGCGGTGCTACGTGCTCAGCAGAATGTGTACCATTGCTCTTTGTGTCGCTTGCTTTTGTTCAGTGATCTACCCACACGACGGGAAGGTGTAGTGGGCTTTCAATAGCATGGCGCCTGTTCCTACAGCTAATTAGAGGGATGGCTTAAACACGCGACTACCGACTACCATGTGACGCATCGTATTTGACATAAATTAAGAATTAATTACAAGTAGAGTACCTAGGGTATCACCTTAATTATCAATTTTACAAATGTATGTATAATTGCTTTTGTGCCAGTTCTATATTGAGCATTCACTAACTTAGTTGAATGAAGAGGAAATCTTCAGATGTTTATTATTACATTACGAGTTAACTTTCATCAAACGATTCACGAACAAGTTGTTTTAATTATGAAAATTAATTCATTTATCGGACTCGAAATATTACATCGTTGGAGATAAATTGAATGATTAAATTGTGTCTGTGTCAATATGATAAGAGCCGTGAAAGGGCCTTCCAAATAAATGTAAAATGGAAACTGGGGACAAAGGGCGCGGAGAGATTGGTCAGATGAGATCTATGGCTGATCCCTACACCGCCATCTGTCGGCACGCTCTACTTACGCGTGTACATTACATAAATACTGTCCATACGACAACGTTACTGATGTGTTGGGCACGGTCGAGATATTGCGCTTGTGGGATTCATACAGTAACAATAAGTACATAAGTATTATTAAAAATCTACTATCTTTCTTGCTTTTCCCTATGTTACTTATGAGTAAAACCTGCTAACCGCACCGCGAGCTCACGCATGAAACTTTTTATAAAATACACTATATCAGATAAACACGTGTATCTGCATACAATATTGTAACAAAAATAATCAAAACAACACAGAACTCTTAACAACTTTCGAAGAAAAACTTCAATTGCGGAAGCAACTTTTCCTGTCGGAAAACTCGTGCCTAGGTGCCTACAATATACAATATCACTTTGCCGTATGTGATCGTATATGAATGTCTTCGCCTACCTATTTACATACCGTAATAAGAAAACTTTGTCAAGGATAAATATACTCAAACTCTCCTGTACACAATTATAATGCTAATATTTATCAACAGTGATAATATCACGGCAAATTACCAACTTCACTGAAAATCCTCCCTTAATGACAAAACTTAGTAAAAGGTTTATTTTTAATTACGCAAAATGTCAGCTGTTATTTGTAATACCGCAGTTAAATGTTTACAACTTATACCCGTAATTCATAAATTAATTAATAGGGAGAAACGCTTTGTCTATGAGAGTTAGAGCCGGTGCGAGACGGAGTTTAATCTGTATTTATTTTCCAGAAAGTGACGGAATATGTGATCTATGTGTGTGCTTGTGCGGAACTAATCAAGGGTGTATTGTGGGGGAAGCGGTGGTGGAAGGAAGACAGTGTGTTGAGAACATAACTGATGGTCGTGTAGTGAGTGCTCCGACACCGGATATCAGGTGGCATGGAGGTGAACCCGACGCGAGGAAGCCGCGTCATTGTGGCCTTCTTCACTATCGTCTTCTGGGGAATGGGTAAGTGTTCCATACTGTTTTGACGCCGATATAATACGCGAATACAAACAGGTACATTGGACGACAGCCAACTTCTCACATCACATTTAGTACAAAGTACTTGCAACCACCCCTTTAACTCTATTACGATTTTATCAACCAAATCAGATTGAAAAGTTTCAACCATTCACAGATAAGGATTGGCCAGCTTTATGTAATTGGCTTTTAAGTAATTACAGTGGTGCAGTGGATGTTATCGTGGATATTATGAAGATAAATGCCCTAAACATTTTTTTTCATTAAGATGCGAGAGGCGAAATATATAAATTATCTTGAAAGGGTAGGAAATAAATTATAGGCATAAAAATAAGATATTATTAAAGCCAGTGAAGCGGTAAAGTGAGGGAGGTAGCAAGATTATAATACATCAAATCATTCTTACGAAGACAGGGAAGATGAAGTTCAGTGATATTGAACAAGATCACGAAATCAATTGCGATATTTGGAAAGGAACCCACCTAAAATGTTTCCGCTCAAATGGTTTAGAGATTGATATTAAGCGTACTTTTTATAAAAGCTTGAGCATCGTAATAGCAGAGCTTCAACTGTGAGTGGCAATCGAACCATCAAAAGATACTGATTCACTAAATATCTATGATGCTCAACCTGTCAACGGAATCTTATAACAAATAAATATATTAAATAGATCTTTTTATCGTTATTGAAGTATTGGAAAAGAAATAAATGTCACTCTGAAAGAAACTCATCAATTTGTCGCTATTAGGGCTCCCACACAAAACTGCGAATTCGCATCGCATCGTAAAAATCTGCGAATTCGCACGACGCATCGTAAGAATTTCCGATCTGCTTCGCATCGCACATTCCTGTCATATTACGTCATCCTTGGTGACACCATTTCAGGAAATTTCAGGACAGGAATTGGGCTTTTGAAAAAAAATTTTTTTGTGATAAATGGAAAGATTATATATTAGTTTTATAACAAAACTATTTTTATTTTATTTTTTTTCGCAATAATTCAAAAGTTATTTCAAAATAAAAAATAATTTTTGAATCCAGTACCGAAGACACGTCGACAGCTCCCGAACAAACCCGAGCGCGTGTGACGTCATAATGTTAGTTTTCACTCCGCCGTTTCAGCCGTAAACGCTGGACTGTTATTAAATAGCTATAACATTATGACGCCACAACTATGGTGACCAATCATGGCGCGTTTATAGTCACGTGATTTTTATTTAAATTTTATCAATTTTTAATTGTTTATAATTAATTGAAAAACATTTTTTAATCTTCTTTTTCTTTTATATCTATTGAACAACAGCAGTGCAATAATCTTTTTGCGATCCATCGTACGCTTCCTAAAAACACGTCCAGTACGGCCTACACTTGAAGGAATGGTCACCCTACCAAACGGTTCGCCGCACTAAATCGCATCGTAGAAATTCGCATCGCAAGTTTCTACGATGCGAATTCGCATCGCATCGCATAGCAGTTTTGTGTGGGAGCTCTTAACCGCAGAAGTTTGCCGGATGTTATTAAGGGGACATCAATTAATATAAGATAATATAACTCGGCTGAACTTGGCGGGTTATTGACATGTTATTGATAAGAATATAAATAACTAGCGAACTTATACCAACAGTTTGGTCCATGTCAAAAACTTGTATATATGTACCATACATCATTATAACAGTATTACATAAGAGACAATAGGTAGTGATAGTTATGACTTCTTCCTTATATGTATCATCTTATATTCTGCCAAGATAAAGAATTTAATAACTTAAACCCAACGAGCATAACCCGTTTAATCTTATAAAATAATGTGCGAAGGTTTCATTCAAAATAAATAGGGATGCATAAGTGATACAAATAAACAAAGTTAATTGATTTGTTTAACAGTTTATTATATTTATAAAACCGCTAGTGATGTACATATTTATTATTAGAAATAGCTGTGCAATTAACGATTTGTCTGTTATTACAATGGAGGTCATGAATTCAAATACGTAGCGAATAACTAGGTAATGTAATATTCAGGTTGTTATTAATTAATATGAATACCGACGCCTGCCCCGGCCCGATATCCAGATTGATGTTTAATATTCTCAAAACGTTCGCAGTTCTGATTTATTAGTAACTCTGTTCCCGTCACTATAATTATAACACACTGTGATATTAAACAAATGAAGTAATTGGGAACTGTCAGTGTTAATACCTACTATCATTAAGTGAATACTACTAAAACGATGAAATTTAAAATACATGTGAGTTTAACAAGATAACTTTTATTTGATAGTTTGATTATTTCGTAACAGTAATTCTGTGTTATAGGTGACATAATCGAGGTACCTTTATAAATGCAGCTTTAACTAAGTCATTGTGCCCATTCGGGTCTTCAAATAAATTAACTGTTGTCTCGGTAGAGCCATTAAAGCGACGTTTGTATCACTCGCAAGCAGGAAACTACCAATCTGTCTCAGTCAGTGCCAATTGAAACAGACTCGTCTTAATTTTAAGCCAATCTTGTCTTACGTAACACAAGTTAGTAGTTCATTTACTATTCAGCACAGCTGCAGTGCTAATCAAATAGTTCATGATGACTGTAATTTTGAAATAGGTATTAATTTATAATTTAATCTGCCCGAGATGATGTTGATTACGAGAGTAATTATTGTTTGATATTGTTATTATATTCTTAGCAAACATTTGCTATATTTCAGTCCGTAATATTAGATAGAAAATATTAACTATAGTATCATATTGAGGACAATAAAATCGTCGCTATCTAAGCTCGTCAGAGTAGCATGTTACATAACAAAATATAATAAAAGGCAAAACGGTCGGTTCCAACTTATTTTCTTTTTAGGCTAGGTCGTATTATGGGCAATATGTATGGTGTATATTACGAATATAATAATATTCGTTAATAATAAAAAAGTATATTTCAAAGTTTTCTTAGTACTGGAGTTTTGAAAACTGTGAGGACAAATTAAGACTTAAAATGTCTAGCTCGTGTGTAGGTTGACATTACCAACATTTCGTGTACCTTCCTTAATTCTGTAGGAAAGCCACATTTCGAACGTATATCCAGTAGTTTTGGACCTTATTGTGTGTGCTGTGAATTCATTAACTTAAAACTTTGTCATAAGTAAAAACTCAATGAATCAATGTGATAATGCTATATAGAATTCGTCAATCTACAGTGAGCAATAGCTTTTACACTCAATTAAGCATTATAGATAATTTAAGGAAAATAACCGATAATGATATTGTCAAAACATTTCACCACCAAAAAATATCAAACCCGCAATTTCATATTTGAGGTTTGCTTTATTCACCACAGGTATGGTATGATTCAGGTCATACCTTATTATTATATTATATTTTTAGGTGAAATATTTGATCTTTATTCAATCTTATGAACTGTCAGGAACTACGATGCCACAAACACATAGACACACATAGAGGTCAAACTTTTAACATAATTATGTTCGGGTCGGGAGTTAAAATTAATACTTGCTGTTACTGTTAAGTTAATCTGTATCCACTTAGTGGGGAAAGGCCGACCATGTTCGCTACTTTTCTCAAATATATTCCCTGTGAAATGCAACAAAGTAAAACTACAATATAATTTGCGGTTACATTTATAATGTACTTTCTACGCGGGAACGTAATATGTTGTATGTTTTTATCATTAGTGGTAACAAAAACTATGTTTGTATGTATTCTAGAACTGTAAATAATGAGAGCACACTGTATACGTTTTTTGTTCATTATTTTCTATTCAAATATGAATGTCGTAAACATACGTTAGGTAAATACTGGTAAAAATGTTATGTGGGTAAATAAATTGTGTAGGTGCTCTTAATTAAATGTGGAGATGTCAAAACTGTGCCGTTTTCATGATTTTTTCATGACAAATTTTGATGTTTTTATAGTAAACAATCCCTGCATGTTTGAATATTTTATTGCGTCATCCCTACCCTGAAAACATCATAATATTGAACGTGATATACACACTATATCTACTAAATTTGTAAAAATTCAATAAGGACTGTTTCCTATATGCCAGTCGCATACATATACGGTACATAATATACCAAAATAACATTTTTGTCTGTCTGTCTCTTTGTTCCGGCTAATTTCTGAAATGATTGGAGCGATTTTGACGTCAATTATACTGGCATGTAGCTGATGTTATAAGGAGTAACTTATGGTACTTTTATTTTAGAAAAATCTAAAATACCATGCTGAAATAGTCGCGGGTACAGCTAGTATTTATATATAGCTTAATAAAATCAGCCCGATTAAGCTTCCTCTTGAATTACACTGTCTGGTGAAAACCACATGAAAGAGGTTTTCATCAGTCTAGCTTCTAGAGACAAGCGCGAACATTCAGTCAGGCATACGTTGGCAAATTTCGTTTATACTATGTAACGACATAAATGAAGAATGTGGTTGGGCACCTGCTTCGTAATCCCAAGTTGCATGTCGTCAATCACCCTTACAGCTGTGATAGTCAACCGTATGAATCTCTGTAGCAATGTTGTATGGTGTCGAACTCCGATTTGGTCAGATCCAAGTCAGAACATCTTTGTCTTTGGAAACTATAGGAGTAACTAAAGGCACTCGTATTATATTGTATGTTACTACGTATGAACGTATACAGTGATGTAGTTGTATTCGTAGAAAGACTAGACGCAGAGGGTCCTAGTCACAGACATCCATTAAGTTCGTCTTAAAGTTGAGATCTAACTTTCTCAAACAATGGACTCCGAGCTCAAACAAAGACTGTCGCGCTTTACAGTGTAAAAGTTAAATTTCATCAATCTTCTTTTATTTCGCTTCCTTCGGCCCTTTACATTGGAATAGTTTTTGATTAATGGAATTTAAAAATGCTACCTTCATCTTCTTTGATCTTTTTTTCTAGAAGTACTTATCTTTAATGACTAGATTGTGTATTGTATGTTTCGTTCAAAGATACATACGAGTATACATATAATAAATACTCATTTATCTTTGAAATAAATTTATTTATTAGTAATTTTATGAAGTTACGAGGCTTGAATATACATTTAGCATTTTAAAGCTTCGCAAGTTGATAAACAAGTCAACTCCAGGTCATTGAAATCCATTATGGAACCCATATTTTGGAGGAACCTTGAGATAAACCGACACAACTTATGTCGTCGGTTTTTCGTCTAAACTTTGAAAGACGGGACAACACATTTTTATTTTAGACCTTAAAAGGAATTATCTACTTATTGAGGATCAGTCCTGAAAGTTGAAGCTGATGTAATTCAATGAGCCTGCGTTGGTGGCCACTCCGGCCCGAGTGGTCTCTCTGTGCTCTGTACAAGCTCAGTCATTGATATCTCGCAAAAGTGTCCACGTGATTGATCGATGGAACACCAACAGCACCCCATTCAACTGTAGCGTGTTGTAATATTTTATCAGTTATTTACCCTGTGATTTGTACGCTGAAATTTATAAATATTTTATCATTGGAATATTCGTGTAATAAATCACGGTTGTAACGTGATACATTTAGGACGTAACATGAATATTTCGCTATAAATTGCCGTATTAGGTTCAGGAGCACCGATCGCCATCGCATGGCGACCAGCTGAGCCATTAAGCCACTCTACGATCCGTTTTTCTGCTAGCTGTAACTAATGGGTTAGGTAGTGGTAAATGTTTTCTCCTTATACATTATTTATATGTCGGGGACACCTTCGATAATCATCCTACTTCTGATGTCGGGTAACCTCGATAATCATCCTACTTCTGATGTCGGCCGAACACAGCGATATTTACCCCATTTCTGATATTGGGGACATGTCACATCAGGATAAGCACGAGCATTATACTGTCAATCCAACATCTTAGGATTTCTAGGTCTTGATCTTGAAATAATAACTCACAGGACTTCATTACAATGACATTGCTTGTATTTTACACACGATCATCATGGATTACACATTACAGTTAGGATACGTCTAGATTCAATTAATTGATGGAACCTAAACGACCTCCCTTCGCCCCATTAGTCGTCCTGTCCACGCCATAGAATCTTTTTCCTAATTCTATACTCGATTCGCAATACGATCGTGATGTCGTCAACACATCCTTCCTCCCATCTACGTTCCAATCTAATCGCCATCCAACCATCTCCATTCGTCCCATCACGTCTAATGTCCGCCATCTTTACTTATCCTAGACTCACTCACTCACTCACTGCCACAGACTACCAAACCAGCTCACATCCCTCTATCGAACAACTGTCATCTGTCATAGTGCGTAACACCACAGACTTAACATAGTCTATTCTCATACCACAGACCACACCACGAAGGTAGAACTCACGTCACGGAATAACAACACTACAGATTCCATCAGTCAGTTGAATTTACAAACTAATCTTTAACTTCTATAGCTTGATTATACGTCCATCTCCGACACGGCCATCCTGCTAGCACACGTCCTCGTGTGTTATTCTGTAACAATAAAAACATAGCACAGTACATACCGTTCGGCTACTCCTGACACCCAACTTTAGTATTAACTCAACTTTGAGAAGGTAAATTGAAATAAACTTCTCGGCAAAACTATTGTTTTCTTTTGACTTAAAAAAGACTTACAAAGAAAGAACAGAAAAAAAACACTTTAAAGAAGTTACAATAACCGAAGAAAATGCTAGAGCAGCAAAGTACCACTTTCATCCACTATTTACAATCATTAAAGCAACCCCGTGATCCTTAAGCATACGGCAGGAATCTTATTCGTGGCCTGTGGCTTTTCACTAAGCCCCTCCATCGAACCTCATGTTCGTTTCCTTGCATTCCACGAATGCCGATTCCCTCGGAATCTATGGTCTCTACCAGACCCGACCTCCACCAGAGCCACCCGCTACCGCGCATCCACGGTCTACTCAAAGCAGATACCGACTTCTAACGGACTACGGCTACGAAATGGCTACTGGTATTGTCTGACCAGCCGAACTAAGATTCCCCACCATCCTCCCCAGATTCAGTCTCTTCTACCTCAAGTGGTACTTCGCCCTCGGGCATCCGTCTTAACCTATCATGCGCGTACTCGTAAGTACGTTTAGAGTTCAAAGCTTTCAACGTGTAACGATCACCATCGTTCGGTCACTCCTGACCTAATTAACTACTTCAACGAAAGACTTAGTAAAGCTCAAACTATTATTCTTTTCCAATGAACAAATTTAACTATCTCAATATTCATGATCACATTGCTTATCTAAACATTAGAACTAGAACATCGTCAGGCGCAAATACCCATTAAAATTAAATTAATCTCAAATCAAAGTAAAAGTCAAGTGTGTGTGTCTCTATTGTCCGGCTATCCCCGTAGCCCTAATACACAGTCATCCCTGTGACTGGCTGTGATCATCCCAGTGATCACCCATAACCCTGATCATACCTGTGATCAGCCACTCCCGTGATCATCCCAGTGATCACCCATAGCCCTGATCATCCCTGTGATCAGTCACTCTCGTGATCATCCCAGTGATCGCCCATGATCATCCCCGTGACCCCCCAAATTTAAGACTCAAGAGGACACGCAAAACTAGTTACCACACTATGTAACACATGAATACTAGGTACCACGTCATTTTCAACTTTAACTTCAATAGACTATTAATCTCAAATGCACATTACAATATGAGCCATGAGTAAGTAACAGTAAGCTTGTCTAGTCACGTCTAGTCACGGCAACCAGCCGACGAGCAATCACATTGCTCAACAACACACGGTCTCAGCAGACCACTCCACAGTACGGTCAATCCAGACCACGATCATCGCCGAGTTCGAACATTGAACTCAATAAGTCACATAGTCACATAGAAACCCTTACTCATACTCTCATATTTTACAACGGGATAAACATCCAAAATACTTTCAATAAACTTTCTACTTTATCAAGTGGTACGAAGATTCACTACAAAACTCTCAATGTTAACTGACTCAAATATCACAAAATAGCTCACCGGATATTTCCCAACTAAGATACTTCAATACGCCAATTCATGCCAATCATTACCGCAATCCCTCATATTCCTCAGGTAACAGGATTGAGAAGAGAACCACGTTCTTCCCAGGACGAGGTTCATCAATTCTCACAATAATTACCAGCATTGAACCAACATGAAAATTAGAAAACATATTAGAACATATCACATTACGTACAAGATTAAACTTGACTCTTTCGGAAGCTCATAATTACCTTCTTAACTCCACAATAGAGTAGAAAACTAACTAACTATACTCACAGAACATTCCAAGTTTTATAACCGATTGCAAAATAAACATTACGTAAAGCGCATGACAGTGGCGCTTTTGGCGGGATGATGATTCAGACATATCTCCGAATACTACGAGTTTCATAATCCAGGGGAAGGTGCATGAATTTCAATCTCGTCGTCTTCGTCGTCGTCGCCGTCGTCGTCGATAATATGCACTAACGAGCTCAGCTTGCAGCTCTCAATATTCTTTCATCTTATCATAAACCTAGCTCCGTGGTTGATCTTGAACACAATCCATGGCGATATGATATTCAGCACAGTGGGCAATCCAGGCTCAGTGGGCAATAGCGATCTTTATCATTCTCTGCTAGATGCACGGTGGGCAATAGCGATCTTGATCATTCTCTGCTAGATGCACGGTGGGCAATAGCGATCTTGATCCCACTTCTGATGTCGGGGACACCTTCGATAATCATCCTACTTCTGATGTCGGGTAACCTCGATAATCATCCTACTTCTGATGTCGGCCGAACACAGCGATATTTACCCCATTTCTGATATTGGGGACATGTCACATCAGGATAAGCACGAGCATTATACTGTCAATCCAACATCTTAGGATTTCTAGGTCTTGATCTTGAAATAATAACTCACAGGACTTCATTACAATGACATTGCTTGTATTTTACACACGATCATCATGGATTACACATTACAGTTAGGATACGTCTAGATTCAATTAATTGATGGAACCTAAACGACCTCCCTTCGCCCCATTAGTCGTCCTGTCCACGCCATAGAATCTTTTTCCTAATTCTATACTCGATTCGCAATACGATCGTGATGTCGTCAACACATCCTTCCTCCCATCTACGTTCCAATCTAATCGCCATCCAACCATCTCCATTCGTCCCATCACGTCTAATGTCCGCCATCTTTACTTATCCTAGACTCACTCACTCACTCACTGCCACAGACTACCAAACCAGCTCACATCCCTCTATCGAACAACTGTCATCTGTCATAGTGCGTAACACCACAGACTTAACATAGTCTATTCTCATACCACAGACCACACCACGAAGGTAGAACTCACGTCACGGAATAACAACACTACAGATTCCATCAGTCAGTTGAATTTACAAACTAATCTTTAACTTCTATAGCTTGATTATACGTCCATCTCCGACATATATTTACCGTTGCGTACAAATCACCTAGTTCTGCCAAGAAATGCATTATGTTTTTGGATTCCTTACGCGTGCAATATTAAAATGCTTAATAGCTAACAAATAAAATTATGTCTTTTTTCGTTTCGGTTTCTGTTGTAGAAGCATAAATCTAAAATTCAGGAAACATATTTACCGCGGTTATATTTTTAATTAAAACGGGCATTCAAACACCCACGTAAGACTAGGGCCGCGACATGGAGCGCACTCTACCTGATCCTCTAAAGGTATTTGTTTTATTAAAATTATGTAAACAAAAAATACAATTTTCAATTCAAGTGTTTTTTCATTTAAATTATGAGTAAAGTGAAAAACACCTTTTTGAAAAGGCCATGGCTTACCTACATTAATTTAAAAAAGTACGTCTGATATTTATGATGTGTAATCTTTTGATAAATCATTTCATGATGAAAATATTTACCATCTTTATATAACAGCAAATAACCGTGTAGACTAAATTCTACGAAAGCGTATTATTTAAAATATAAGGATGATATCTTATGATTGTAACCTTGACGTGTCTCAGTGAGAACGTTTTCATATTCTGTTTGATCTTTTGATCTTCGTTTTACAAAATTTCCTTTTTGTTATCCAAGTGTACGTATCAACTACTATGTACAGCGAAAAATTCGGTAGCAGGAATCTACTTGTGAACGAGGAACATTTCGAATGTTACACAACCAACGGAAGACGTTTTGCCACAATCGATTTTAATAAGTTGTAAGAGCTTGCATCTGCTGTATCTTATTGTCTATCGTTACCTAAGTGTGCTTCTCCATTGATCGGAGCAGAGTGGTGCGTAGACCGATTCACCAATCACAGCGCAGTGGGATTGTCAAACAACACATTGACATTGTCAAACAACACATTGACATTGTCAAACAACACATTGACATTGTCAAACAACACATTGACATTGTCAAACAACACATTGACATTGTCAAACAACACATTGACATTATCAAACAACACATTGACATTGTCAAACAACACATTGACATTGTCAAACAACACATTGACATTGTCAAACAACACATTGACATTGTCAAACAACACATTGACATTGTCAAACAACACATTGACATTGTCAAACAACACATTGACATTGTCAAAATCTTTTCGTAATGCATTGTGATTCGTCAGTTAAGCTCCGCACAACTTCGCTCCACTTTAATGGAAACGCATCCTGTATATCATACCTATCGACGTTTTGGGGAGGTCAAGTATTTGACATACCTTACATATGTGCAGCGAATTTCACAAGCGTTATTAAAAGCTTCTTCCTTTTAAAAGCTTACTTGGCAAACATTTTACGAAAACGTTTGAATTTTAGTTTTAATTTGACGTTTCGGCTCCTTCACAGTATGAAAATATTGTAAATTTCAGATCAAATCAAAACTACAGCAAATTAATATACTTTAATTTAGTAGTCTAAATTCGCGTAAAAAGGAGTATTCATATAAACCTTAGAAACTATTAGTAAAAAGGTAAATATTCTAGGTAAACATATTCGAGTTTAAAGGTTAAACATAGCATGTTACGCTAAGTTGTGTATTGAACTCCAGTTGGATATTGGTTCTACCTCTACAAGTTCTTAACAACTTAGTTCTAAATTGACTCGCTCTCTGAGGACTTAACGTTGCCTGCAGCATTGATATTAACCATTGACTTAGTATCTAATTATATAAATGTATAAAGTAATTACCTATAATTTACCATATCTCTTCAATTATCTAATAATTGAATCGTTTTAGATTTATTCTTTTAATTATGACATAAGTACTTCAAGGATAATATATTTTATTAGAAGTCCTTGAACTAATACAATACTTAGCTAATCACTTAAAGTTGTCTTCTTAGGCTGTACAAACTGGATACAAATTATTTGTTAAATTGCATGATTGAATCTTCAAGATCCAATTGGCTAATAGTTACTACTACTTTCTGCTCAGTAATGTTTCAGACCGAATACATTTCTTCAAGATGGTTTATCTATATTATGCTGATACTCCATTATCTTTGTTCTCAGGAGTCCGCGGTCTTCACAACTTGGAAATCGACGTCCCAAACGCAGTGCTCGTTGGTGAAACCGTCACGTTGGAATGCAGTTGGCAGTTAGAGGACGAAGAAGCTTTGTACAGTGTTAAGTGGTACAGAGGCCGCGAAGAATTTTATAGATACATTCCCAAAGAACTACCGCATACGAGAGTGTTTCCATTGCCTGGGATCGAAGTTGATGTGAGTTTCTTTTTTCCTTTTCATACATCGCATGGGTTTTAAATCGTCCAACCCGCACTAGGCAAGTGTAGTGATTCCGACTAATACTTGACAGGCCTTTGCCCAGCAATGGATTACAGAATATATATATATACTACTGGTAAAATAAAAATATTTATTCGCTATTCGCAATTCTATCTGAGCGCGTTTCAATTGATAGACCATGTCGGAAGCCTTTAGTCATTAAAAACTATACGAAATTAATAAATGAATGGTTAAAAAGGTGTAAAGCTCACCGGCTGGCACCTCGCACATAACACACTAACATGTCGAAGTGATGACGTGGTGTGCTGGGCCGAGCCGGACCGGTGAGTGTGGCATCTCTCTGTGATAGCGCACTCATATATTTTACCAACAGCTTTCTTTAATTTACCAGCCAATGAGTTACATATCATTTAATATCTTTATTTTTTTGCTTAAATTCTAGTAAAGTACTAACCAATTCGGGATAAAATGTTAATTTACAACTTGTAAAGGAACTTTACCTTTTGCTTTTGATAGTTTCGTTACAATATGTTTTTTAGTAACAATACAAATTATAAAAAGAGGGTTGAAGGCAGATTTGGAGATTTGGTTGATATATTCTATCTCAATTTAAACGCATTAGCATCTTAACACGGTCGAATCAATCTGCATGTCTGCTTGTCATCGATTAGTAATCGGGCTAACACTAACATTACTAAAACGATAATAGACAGAAAATATACTAAGATTCAACTCAATTTGATCCTTATTTTCTTGGTAAAGCGGAACAATTAAACCTTCATCCTTCCTCAGATTTAGGGTTTCTATTCCTTAATCAGATTTGGTAGTTCCGGAGATTACTCCGACACCCAAACTCGGGAATCTCTGTATTATAAAGTACTTATGTAAGTATACACCACGGCTTCATCTACCGCATGTCAAACCACATTATAACTTTAGGCATGTGACTTTAACACGTTTGCTGCGGGGGCTAAAAACTTGTTCTTAATTCAAGTGCGTTACGGGAAATAATGTGCCCCGTAATGATCTACTCCATTGTGCGTTACGGGTATAAAAGTGCCCCGTAGACCTATGTTGCTTTAAACCTCTATAACTTACTGAAATTTAACTTTTTCAATTATTTTTTTTTTTCAATCGAAAGATTACAAAATTTACTATCCAGCACTCTTTTCGCCTGTAGATTGAGCAAAAACTCAAGAAATTATAAAGAAATTAAATTTTCGGGGTGATCTTGTCCCCGTAACGCACTACAAATGATGAAATACGGGGTTTTAAGTTCCCCGTAGCGCCCACAATTAGTTTTTGTCGATGAAATGATAGTGATGGGAATGAAATAAAACGATAATTTTAATGAAAATATTGTTTATTTCGATTGGTTTCACATAGGTGTTACACAATCTTATAATTGAATGAAAAGTATTTTAATTAAATATAAGCATATAAAAAGGATAAGAAACAATCTTTGACAAATCCACTTATGATAAAGAAACTATTTAAAAATTGCCACATAAAAACTAAAAAAAAATGAAACTCTATGTCCTATTATTAAATTTAAAAAATTAAACAAAGTTTTACTTGGTAAAATTACAAAAACTTTTTGAAAGATAAGGCCAACATACGTCGCGAACGCTTCATTTTCAATAAAATATCGATACGTCGTTTGTTACTGACATCTCCAATGTAAATGAGGTCAAAACCCCGTACGGGCAAGTAATTATTTCTACGGGGTTTTTTGAACCCCGTATCGCACTTAAATAGATTTTTTACTATCTGGTCGGAGCGGGGTTCATAAAACCCCGTATATTTTTTTAACAAATATGAATTATATATTCGACAAAACACACAAATATATAGTTATCTCAGTCATGCAGTCATAAATGCCTGAGATAGAGCTCCCGCACCAGCGGATAGACAGCACTTTTTTGCCCCGCACTGAATGAAAGTAACGCACGGGGTTGAAAAGTCCCCGTAACGCAGTGAACGTGTTAATGGCTTACTTGAATATACAAATACCTACTTTAAGCGCCTGTCGCTTCGTCCATGTCGTATTAAAATAACTGTCCCAGTTTCTCGTCTCGTAGACTATAATATGTCAGATCATTTAAAGCTTGTTAATAAAATATACCACGCTAACCTTGCGGTAAAGTAACGTATTATTATAATAGATTGAAAGTAAAAACCGAGAATTTGAAATTGATTTCAATCTTAATTTTCGTGTAAATATATTGATTCAAGAAACCAATTTCGAAGCGAGCTTTGGGAGTTCTGTGTATTAAATATTTATTGAAGGATAGGCTAGCCAGCCTCGGAGGTGTTCACGAGCGCGCGCGAGACAAATACGACTGTACGAGTGTATCGTAATACCTCAACCTCACTCGCCCCTATAAATCACGTTTATTGAGTTTTCCATTTACTTTTTATACGTTCTTATATTTCCACATTTCTGTTGAAACACAGCTTATAAAATTTGAATAGAGTTTCCTTTATGGTAAGGAAATAAAGCATCCGTTGAAATTGAAACAAAGAGACAGAGTTTTTGATAACGTGCTTTAATAAGATTGTTCATAATAAATCCTAGGCTAATAAAGGCTAATTCGTTTGCTTGGAAAAGTCTCCTCCATTAATTATGTAGTGTTTCAAGGGGCTTAATTACCTATAAAGGCGACTTAAAATTTTGGAAGTAAAAAGCATAACTAAAAATTTGTAGTAAAGCCAGTCCGGTACATTTACTGTTAATCGCAACGCGATTTAAATTAAGGTTTCTTTATTCAGAACAATTTAACTGTTTGTTATCGGGAATCGTGCGGCGTTTTGTTTTCATTAATGACGATTTTCTTCAATTTCGTTTCGCCTAAACAAGTTATACAAAGCATTCCGACGCCTCGTTTTGATGTCGGTGTTTTACATTTTGTTATAATGAAGCATTATCACGCCAGTTTTTCTTGCCTTTTAAAATTAGACACGCCTACCTTTGTTTGAACTTTTAAAGGTTAATGTTTAGAAGATTTTTATGACTTTTCTGTACTTAATATTTTTAAGTGGACAGCTATTTTAGAAGGACCTTTTATTTATATAAGACCAAATACCAGGTGCCTACCAACATTATTACAACATTACACTTGATCCCTAGCCGTCAGATCCAATTCTTTATAAGGTTATGTTAGCAATATATTTAGGACCTCTCGTTTATTTTATTGAATAGACAGTTATCAAATTCCCTAGTCCTTAGAAGTAACTAATTCAGTTCCCCATTTTCACCAGGTTAATAACGAAATCTGTTCCCAAGTTATCAAGTCTGTCTGTAGAATCTCAAATCTTCAAAAATCCACTAGTCGATCTATAAGTCGTCCAAAGTCTATGTACCCATTAGTTGATACCTCAGTTTAAGTCTTCGTAATCTTTTTTAAAATATAATAATAATATTTTTGTTGATATGTTCTTATTGAAGTCACCAAAATAAACAAAAAAGAAGGAAGTAAGACAAGAGTAGTGTTCAGGAATTCTCACTGCAGAGATGGTTTCCCGGTTGTGTGGACCTTTATAGGCTAAAAGAGCCTCTCCCCTAGTTTGCTGTCGAATCAAAAAAAATTTTTTGGCGTCCCTTTTATTTTTGTGAGAGTGAAAGAGAGAGAGAGAGAGCAGAGAAGTGTAATTTACCTCGTTCCGATAATATTTTCTGCTAAAATCCCCCCGCCTTAAATCCGAATAAGTGGAAATACTGTACGGCGTACAAGTTAAAGTATAAGTTAAATGCTGTCAAGTAAAAGTATTAGTCTAATATCCCACTGCAAGGAAAAATCACACTGAAGGTACAGTGTCCTCATTATGATATTCAGGGAGATGAGAGGTCAATGGATGAATGGAGACAAGAGGGTTAGGCGTAATTCGAAAGTATTATGGGATATACTTTAACCGACTAGCGACATCTATCCTAAGGTTTTCAATTCGTGTGTATTTTTTCTATTTTTGTATTACGGAGAATACTGTTAAATTTATTTATTAATGCGTAGTAACTGAACTCACACGGTTTTTTTGCGTTATAATATGTATATAGCAAGTAAACTACTTACTTATTATTTCTCGACGTTTCGAGTGTATTGCACCAGTCGCGGTCGCGGGTGAACCCGTGTCACTATGTTTACTATTTGATCAAATCGCGCACGTTTAAAATGACTATTATTCTGAATTGAAACTAGGTTTGCAGATACACTTCGCTTTTATTGTACTTTCTTATTTGGCGTTTCGGCCCCTTTACAGGAACCGTGGTCACAGAAGACGTTTTCTGCGAAGTGTATCCGTAAAAGTAGTTTATTGAAACTACGTTATTTTGAATTGTCAAAATGTTCGTTTTAACTTAAGAAACTAGAAACTATTTGTTAATGTTTGTTGGTCCAGATATCCCGGTCGGGTGCGCGGCGCGTGGTGCTGCAGCAGGCGACGCCGGCGATGGCGGGCCGGTTCCGCTGCGAGGTGTCCGCGGACGCGCCCACCTTCCACACGGACATACGGTCCGCACCGCTGGAAGTCGTCGGTAAATACTATCTTCATTATAGTTGTGACATACTACAGAACCGAAGAAGATTCTTAATATGCGAGTTTTGTTTTGTATATTTCTACTTTCGTTTC
Source organism: Cyclophora albipunctata (assembly GCA_963082685.1). Classification (NCBI taxonomy): domain Eukaryota; kingdom Metazoa; phylum Arthropoda; class Insecta; order Lepidoptera; family Geometridae; genus Cyclophora; species Cyclophora albipunctata. The sequence continues at coordinate 5,314,666 of OY720116.1, read as the reverse complement.
TGTAGCGTATTCCTCTTTGGTGGGATTAGGAGGCATTTGCCCAACCAACAGTGGCGCATAACCTTTTCTTTATTTTTTTCTCTTTGAAACCTAGTTTTTGATTTCGGGTGTTCTCTTTAAAAAGTTATTACTGTACAATGAAAGAACCTCTAGTGATATCTGGCAAGCTTCTCTAAAAGAGGAGTATTCATTAGTATTTAGAGATTACAATTTACTGACATTTGATACACATTTTGAAAACATTATCTCTGAATACACTAGCTAGTAAAACATAGATATGAGAACGAAAATCGCAATGAGATCATTCATTAAATCCAGGACGTTCCATGTTAGAGATGGTCTTACTGGTCGGTCCCTTTTAATGTGATTTTATATGAAATCCAAACTAGGTGAGTAATTCTAATTATTAAATGTATTGTACTACACGCGTTATGAATAGCCTATAAAAGATAACCATCTTCAGAGCACTCCAATACAATTTTATATGAAAGTATTTAGGGTAAGTAGCCACCGTCGCAGTAAAATAATACGCTTATGTAGCCGTCAATCGTAAACGTTAACGAGGTCAGACATACTGTTGAAACCGGAACATTAACCGATTAAAAATGAAAACACAATAAACGACATTATTTTAGACGGAAGTTAATGAAAAATCCTTGAAACTAGCAGATAAAAGTACTTACTTAGGACATTCTGAAGTAACGTACATCGTTTTCCATTAAACATATTGCATATTGCTTATCTTTTAGTATCTTATTTTCTGTAATATAAAACGAATATAAATAAAATGAATCGTTTATTATGTGTATTTTTGTATTTATAAACCATTAAAGTGTCGTAATAGACAGAGGCTAAAATATTGAATCATTCTTTTGTAATGGAAATTTTTGTCTCGATAAAAATGGTATCTAAGAATTTTTTGATTCAATGTTTCTATCCTTTGAGGGTTATATAGATAGATCAAACGGATGGATTTAACGATGTAGGTATAGAAGAGCAAAAAACTACCTGTAAATAAAGTAGAACTTACTGTTAAAAGGTTTCAATAATACAGTTGGGTTTCGAGAACTACAGGTAAAAAAAATCACTTTGCAGCAAATTTAACTTGTGAAATGCATGCGACGTTTAATTACAGACCATATAACATGCTCGTTGGTAAACCAGCCCTTTCACAAAACACAGAACTCCATTGTTAGAAAATGCATGAAACATTTTACGGCTCGACTATTGTCAATGGTCACGCGACGATCGGGGTTGTCGATATCGCGGTTCAAGCAATACTCTCTTTACTTTTTTATGTACCCTGTTTCGATACACAATTATGCTCATTCTGTCCACGGAAATTAGGTCAGTCGTAATTTACAAGATATGAATACTAGTTAGATCTGTTTGGCCGTCGCTAACCGGCGGAATGTTTTGGCCATCCAAAATACTCAACTAGTCTAAATCCATGAAGCCAAACAGCTAGTGCCAAAAAAGATGAAATTATTTGTGTATACATAAATGTCTGCTCTAACTCGAAATATTAAGTATCCTAGAAGTCTATTTCGATTGTTCGTAACATTATCTTCTATTTTGGTAAATTAAAATCGATAAATCCAATTCCATATCTCTGTCTTTTTCGAACGATTAGTAAGGCAATGTATCGTAATGGATTCGTATATAATTTAAAATACAAGTCATTAAATTGGAATATGGAGCGAGAGACATAAATTCTCCTGAAAGTGGCCAACACTGTCTTGAACTTAGTAGCAACTTTATTAAATTATAAACTACTTTGTGTTTCGTGTTATAACTTGATACATACATTAGAGTGCTCGTATCATAACATGGCTAAATAAAGGTAGATATAACAAACTGAACACAGGTGCTTAATTAGGAACATTTTCAATTAAATATATTTGAAACATAATAGATATTCATTTCTGTAATACTCGTACCAATTAATAATTAGTAAAAATTTTCGCTATGAACCTAATTATTTCATAAATAATGAATGTACCTAATCACAGACTGCGCCAATTATGAATAGAAGTCTACCGGTTAGTACTGATTTCAGTGATCTTTCCACAGATGAATCGGAAATAATAAGTATGAAATTATTTTCATGTGAAATATAATAATAATAATAAATATAAGGCGCGTGTCCCGGTGGAGCAACGGTGACTGAAAAAAATAACTCTGAACCTTTTACAATTAATAAGGTGGTTGTTATTTTAAATAGCAAACCGCCGTCACTGCAACTTAGTTCTCCCGTAAGAGGAAAAATAATCATTATCAGAAGAATAAAAACAGAACACCATATGTATTTCTGAGTACAGTTGTTATGGGAATTGTACAACAATTGCGAATATAAATAACAATGTCTTGGTGAAGCCAATTCTCGATATTAAGAGATTTGATTGTGTGCCCGAATTGTATCAGGATCGAAACGATCCGCAAAAGGGAGCAAACAGACGTGCCATAAACAGAGCCACCAGTATTAATGCGATGGCTTTGAGCAAACACCACCTGCAAATAAATACTGGATTGGGGGAGATTTTGAACGAATAGTTTTAATCTATATTTACTTTGATCCAATGGAATATGACGAAAATAGGTTTGTTATTATCACGACAAGGTTAACAACCAATTATGGGGGATAACTTTGTTTACCTTCTAATAAATACTCATCAATATAATAATCTACGTAGGTAGTAGAGTTCCACTTATATATTACCAGTGCCACGTTCGCTTGGCGACAAAGTAAACACGTGGAACAACCTGAACTGCCGCCGGGCGCTTCTTCGATAGGTGAGATTTACTCACAATTCAAACTAATGTTATCCCCTGAAAGCTTTCAAATGTTCGTCGGGTAGTTAGTACACAGGCTAAAGGGATCCAGTAGGTATATAATAACTAAAGCGAAGCCGCATCGTTTTATGTAAATAGCAAAATGTGTCGAATAAATTTACGTATTGGAATTTGTAATAACTACATTCTGAATCACTGGAATAACTTGTGACATTCGGTATTCGGAATAACGAGAACACTGTGGACTTTGCTGTCGGTAATATATGTATTACGATTCGGTGGACATTTCATTCTTTGGAGTGTTTAGGTATTCATATTAATAATTCATTAAACTTTCTAACACAAAGAAGTGTTACTGTAGTAACAAAATTCTTTAGGGACCATTGTTAAAAGTCAACTATTAACCTCGCTATAGTGTGTCAGGCGGCTAAATACAGGCTATCCTAGTTAACGGCTTGAAACTAAAGTGCCACCGACACTAGACCGCCAAACGGGCTCCATGAGCTTCACACCAGTAATCTTCCGGTCTACACACTGTTTAGTTTAGGGCGGGCCACTTGAGCGGAACCACTGCGGTAAACGCTTATGATTATCGCTCCACTTTACGAGATTTCATATTCATAGGTAACAAAGCATCTATGTGGCTCATAAGAACTTAGCTGACTTGTCCTTTGTGGGACTGGAAAGTCAATGCACTTTGAGAACCTCTTTGAATGTAGTTAAGAAATAGTTTTTGAAAGTACCTAACCGCTAAAGTAACTTTTTCAGTGATGTTTTTCAGATAAGACTTCGTTAACATTGAATTTGATACTTTGTTTTATTCTATAAATTATTTAAATACTATTATTTTATACATTACCTATTTGTCCAAATGCACCTTACCACGGAAAGTTGTTGCAGTAAAAACATCTTTAACATAGTCTGTTACGCGAAGTCTTGTGTGGTTTACATAAATAGTCGGTTGAGGTGTGTCGTGACGAACATTGTAAATATTCAAGGTTGTTATGTCGTTGCAGAGCCTCCGGAATGGGGTCCCAAGCTGGTGTCGGACCGGTCCTGGTACGGCGTCGGGTCGACGCTGCGCGCGACGTGCGCCTCGCCGCCGGCACAGCCTCCAGCGAACTTAACCTTCGCTCTCAACGGACGAGAGGTAGGTTTAGAGGTTTTAATCAATATTATGAACCTTCTTAGAAGCAAATTTTGGACTCTATTTGATATGAGACGGTTTTAATCGATATTATATACCATGAATGTTCAAGTTAAAGCGTTGAATATAACTTTAATTAGAAGTACTGTCTTAAGTACCTTAATAATAACGTGAATTATTTCGTCGTTTATGTCGAATAGGTTAGTGGTCAACTCTGTTGTTGAAGTTGTCAGACCGCCTTAAGGCCTCCGACATGGTCTAACGTTTGAAACAAGCAGGACGCCTGCTTAAAGTGCCCTCCGACAGGAATATCACTGTCAGCAACCAATCCGATTTGTGACGTTGCTTAACTACCTATACCGTGTAGCATTGAGTATACTCTTGTACTAATTTAATAAACCTGTAGATATTTTCGCTTGTTTTGAATACTTTTTGGTTTAACGCATTTCTGAGACCTACGTTTGGTAATATATATCTTTGTGCATGATATTTCATAACATAAGGTGCAAGTAGATGCAACATGCAGTGACCAGGACATTGTAAAGATTACGATAGTCGGCCGCTACTGCGTGTAATTCGTGTAAACCTTCAGTATCTAACAGTACCCGACTTAAAAAACCAAGGGAGGTTCTCATTTCAGTTGTACGTTTTATGTTTATTTAAATAAAATTGTTACTAGGCCTTGGAAGTATAATACCTATATCTTACGTTCATTACTACTTTATATTATAAATGCGAAAGTTTGTGAGGATGTATGTTTGTTGCCCTTTCAAGTAAAAACTACTAAACTGATTTGAACGAAACTTTACAGTAATAGGTATACTCGTAGATTATACATCAGAATAAGACATAATAATACATTTATCCCGAAATTCTGCGGGATCATAAGATCGCGAGGCGCTATTAGTTACACTTATTTTTCAACGTTTAAATTATGTTTTTTGGTTGTTAATGTCTTTTTATCTTAAAAAATACAAAAATGGCAAGCCGAATTATTATTACAATTGGGATGAATCCGTTTTTAGATTCGCAAAGACCGAAACATTTTTGTGTGAAGAAAGTTTTAAAACATTTCTGGAAAAAAATGTATTCCTGAAAAACAAAGTTTTTTTTATTATGAGATTCCAGGAAGAGGTTTCTCGTTGAAAATTAACTAGATACATAAAACACTTGCAAAACAACTATAAATATTTTTATTTTATATCCTACTAGCAGCGCCCCGCGGTTTTACCCGCGTTGTGCCCGTTCCCGTGGGAATTTCGGGATTTTTTTTACATAAAAACCTTCCTCTTGAATCACTCTACCTAACCTATTACAAAAAACCGCATCAAAATCCGTTGCGTAATTTTAAAGATTTAAGCATACAGACAGACAAACAGTGTGACAGACACGAAAAAGAGACGACTTTATTTTATACTACATAGTGACGATGCAAAAAGCGGGGTGTTTTAAGTTTGATATGTGCGAGTACGAGTATGTCTGAGCCATTGTCTTAAACGAATAAACCGAATTGTGTTAAGTAATATTTTAAAGTACTTATATAGTGTTCTTGGATTGAATAACAGAAGGGGTAAACAATTTTAAATTTTCATTTTGTTTGTTATCAAAAATATTAACTTTGAACGTGGAGGAATTTACGTTACATCCACTTTAAGAACTTCCGATTACAATTAAAGGGACGAGATGAATTTCTTTGAAGATTGATATCGGAGAATTTCATGATAATCACTGATGTTTTCATCAAATTCCCGCGAATATTTATATGAGCTTATGAGTCTTATGACATCCGTAGGCTCAAGTTAAATATGAAAGTAATTTGGGTAAATATTTTTAAAAATAAATAAATAGATTGAACCGTAAATAAGATAATAAATATGGTAAGCAAATTATTTTGGTGAATATATTGATAAAAATGTTATGGTTTTTAGATTGTCAATTTTTGTGTCCAAATTTTAAATGTCGACAGAAAAGAACTTTTCTATTCATAACTTTAATAAGAACGCCTTTTGTATGTTGAACTTATAAAAATTTCAATGTCAAGTAAAAAGTTTATTGAACTTATTTTACGTAAGATGAAAAGCAAAAATACCATTTTTATATTAACGTTTTAATTTTAGCCGACTTCAAACATCGATTACAAAAAATATATTTTCTTTGCAAGGATGACTAGGCACTTTAAACCTAAGATCTCTTGTTATACTCATTCAGAGTCGCTAAGGATTGCTTATGAGACGCTAATGAGAGATTTTTGATATAAAATGTATGGAACAATACGATAACTACTTAATTGTTAAATTAAGTGACGCCTTTGAAGGCGGCAGATAGATTTATAAAAGTGAAACATTTATTTTCTAACTTCCCAACCCTTTCACAATAGCTCAGGCGCGTACGATTATAATTATAACTTTCTAAGCACATCATTACATTGTTTTACTGTCACCGTTTTGTTGGTGATGTGTAGTAATTGTCTCACAAACAGATATTTCATCCAGCTATCAAATTAAACGTTGCCTTGTTTGTATCTGTTGAGTACACGAGTAAATTAATGCTAATAGCCATAAACCGGTCGTTACCGAAATGGGTTAGGCATACACTAAAAATAGAGGAATTCTCCGCGCTGCCTGCTGACTTGTTGTTTACCTGCCAGCAAATAAAGTATCAGTTTATGTTGTTATACATATAATGAACAATATATTTTACGTATTGTTAAATGACGTTATAAGAAAATGTTCTAAAATATTTATGTCACTTGTTCCAAGAATTACTTTGACATAACATGACTATAATATTATAATGTTAGGTAGGACAGCCATTTTTCAGGATGAGTAAACACAAAGTTACCTATTGGCCCGCGCTAGCCGTTGGCGGGGTTCAGACGAGGATCCACAACAGAACAATACACTCTACCTACTTTGACACGACTGTTGTTTTTGCCTCCCGTCGACTGCCGTTGCGTAGGCGAGTTCATTAATCACAAAGCAGCTCACAGCTAGATAGATAAGCATCCCTTTTATTTAGCTCGCGGCATCCCTATACAATGGACACTCGATAGCGCCTTTAGTAAATAACCGTCATTGTCCGCAGATCGATATGGAGGTGTTCGTGCACGAGCTGCCGGTGTGGTTCAAGTGGGACCCTCCACCCAAGGCGGAGACCACCACCACCGAGCTGCCCGAGGACGACGTCAACTTCAACATATTCCACGACGACAATAACATACAGTACTTGGACGAGACTTACATCAACATGCACAAGGAGGAGATCAGGAGGCCTCCTAAGGAGAACTCGAAGCTAGAGTTTGAGAGGACGGGCCCTGACAATAGACTGCCGTCGGTAGGCGAGGTCACGTTCGTGGTGCGGAATGAGGCGTTCGAGCGCGGCAGCCTGCGCCTCACCTGCATCGCCAGCATATACAACCTGTATGCGGCCCGCGCAGAACTTATCTTTGATATGGAGCAACCCGAAGTTGCCTCCGTGCTCGGTGTCCGCAACACCGCTAGAGGTAAGTTATTCTCCCACACCTCAATACACTGAATAAATTCACAATATTACCATTTCAGAGTCATTTAAGCACCAATAAATTTAATAAATAGGTATGCGTTTCAAACAAGTGAAATATTGTCTGTACACTGTCTAAATAACTGCCAAGAGTGGATGGCGTGTGCAATAAATGGTCCTCAGACAATGTATAAAATAAGATTTTTATGTAAATGCAAAGACAAAGAAATGTATGTAACTTTTGTTCCAGGTTGCGGCAGTGCGAGCGCCTGGCGGATAGCTTCGTCTCTTGTGCCATTGTTATATAGCATCCGGTAGTTTAGTGTAGTGTCCCATTAATTTATAATCGCTTACAATACGAATTTCATTTTGTACAAATGTCGCTAAACATATCTATCATGAGTTTAACCTTGAAAAGGTGTATATTGTAGAAATATTATAAACAACAATTGAACCCTGTTTCAGACCATTTGATTAATGTCAGGTGGTTACGTGCCGGAGTTATAAAAGTTGTAACAACAAAGCGTGCAGTTAGCACTAAAGTGTCAACCGTAACAAGTTGCAACAAAGCTAGAAGTAAACTGGAAATAGGTATAATAACACAGCTGAAACAGAAATTCCAGTTTTTACGCCCGCCCCGGAGGTCGGCGCGGGGTCTGTGTGAAATTGCGGCTGCGGGCGTGTGTGTGCTCACAACTTTCGAATGTGTGGTCACAAGTTGGTGCAGTTTTTGCCAACTGCTGTTTTATGACCGCTATTTATAACATTTGGTTCACGCAGCGACGCAAGAAAAACTGGCACTTTCCCTTCAAGAAATATGATTTCATAAACATTTCACATTTCCGGGATATTTGTACATAGTATGTATGTTTTACGGTGCTGTTCCATTTTCAGAAAGTGGCTTTATTTTTCTTGTGGTATGAATTCTTGGAATAATTTATTGAGTAAGAACAATCCTTAATATTTCTTCCGCTGCTGACTTTCATACTTGGAGGTACATTGCCATGAAAGTGAGGTTAAACTATTTATCAAAATTTGATTTCATTAGAGTACCTTCCTACTAGAAGACTTTATTATGTTCGTGAGATATCAACTCGCATCGTAGGTTTCACCGTCATTCTTATTTAATAGAGTTCAAATAATTCGTCTTCTGAAGATGTTAGTCTTAGATAAAACTGGCCAAATGGTATGTAATATTATGAACGAAACTAAATGTATGTCTTAGTTCTTAAGCATGTAAATACTAGTGTTAAGGATCTATTTTAAAACTACTCTGTTGATTTCCAGTTGTTAAATTTATGGTATGAAATGTTGGCGGTAAAATGTCTATTAACTAGAAAAAAGACTGAGGAAATGATTTTAAAAATGGCTATCAAACTTGTACACGTGACCTTGACCTGAACTAAATATAAATTAACTACATGTTTATTTCAATCTATGAGAGTGAATGATTTCTATTTGTTAAAATATTTTAAACTGTCAACGAAAATGTTTGTTAAATATAATTTGTAAATAACAGTATAATAAGAACAAAAGTAAATATCTATTAAAATAAATGTATAAATTAAAAAGTTTTAGTGCAAAAATAAACTGATGTTGAAATTAAGGAAACTTTTATTTATAACTAGCAGCGCCCCGCGGTTTTACCCGCGTTGTGCCCGTTCCCGTGGGAATTTCGGGAATTTTTTTACATAAAAACCTTCCTCTTGAATCACTCTACCTATTACAAAAAACCGCATCAAAATCCGTTGCGTAATTTTAAAGATTTAAGCATACAGACAGACAAACAGTGTGACAGACACGAAAAAGAGACGACTTTATTTTATACTATGTAGTGATATCCGTTTGAGATCTAACCTAAGTCAGACCTCAGTTCATATCAGCAAAGACAGATTATGTCCGTTAAGGGAAGAAATATTTCAAGACGAATATAAATAGCCTCTATTACAATTGACTGGTAGACTAAGAAAACATATCTCGGAGAGAAATTACTCGGCCGCTGATAAAAGTATTACACAATAACGACGTACTTAGATGATATTGATGATGTACGTTCAGTAAATGGTGGGTATTACAATAACCAAGTAATTTCCCCTTGAAAGAGTTTCACCTAAGCCTCAATCAATCATAGTGGGAGATTGAGTCCACAATAAACAGCAGAGAAACGAACCATTATCCTTATGGAGAAAATCATTTATTGAACTGTATATTCAGAAAGAATGGATTGTCCGACATTGATTCATGCGTGACCCATTAGTGGGTCATTTTTTGCCGATATCTTTCTGTGCGAAAATAAAGTGGTAAGAAAATAACTCAATAAGTAACGATATTAAGGGTAACAAATATTTTGATTTATATTTGGGTATAACATTACATAAAACCCAATTCATGTGAGTAATAATACTAATTATCTTTGACAAGCCTGTTGGCCCATTTGTCTGGTAGCAACCCTATCTGCTATATCAGAGGTAGTGGATTTCAATTTCCGGGATGAGTCAACAATAATTATTTCAAACGTATCTATTGACTATTGGATAAATGTACCCTGCTTATATATGTTTCTTCTTTATACTTCTCATCCACTCTATGCCCTTTAACCGAATGGACACAGACTTCTTTGCAATATTTGCATGAAGTAACAAAGTAAAGTATTAGCCTATAATGTCCCACTGCTAGGCAAAGGCTTCTCATTTCACTGAAGATATCGATACAGTGAGGAGGATTAGGCATAATCACCACGCTTGCCAAATGCGGGTTCGCGATCCCAAACCCGAGCAACATTTGAAAAGTAGGAAACATGTTTTTGCTCGACCCGAGAATTGACCCCGGGGTCTCAGTCTTGGCAAGTGCACATACCACTAGACCACCGTGACGTTAAGTAACAATAGACCGCCTATTCTTCTCTGTTACGTTCGAGGTCACTGTAACCCTTTACAAAGTGTTATTTAGATTGATTCAGCTGTTTGTCTGCGAAATTGTAACAAACAACTTTCGCATTTATAATGTTAGTGTGGAATGGATATAAGGATCATTAGCTAATGCCTGAGACGACGTTCTCGTAAGTGTGTTTGCTACATTTACTTCTTTGTTTTCATCTGTGTCGTATTATGCTAGTTACGAGAAAGATGTTAAAAAAGTTATAATTGCGTAGCATATTAATAAAAGTAATGAAGATAAATAAAATAATACACAGGACTAATCCACCCACTGTTTGTTAAACTTAAAACAAAAATGTTATTCAAGATTTGTTTTACAAACCACGCTTAATCTCAAATAATAATGTTTTAAAGTTAAATAAACATTATTCATGGAAATGGTCCCTAGCTTCACCCTGTTCCAACTTTGTGATGTAGGCAGCGTATTGATTGCCAGTTAGTTTTACTACAAAACATTCTACAAAGCAAAACAGAGTTTGTATTCAATTCGGAAAACAAAATACTGAGTAATTGGTTTTTTTTTTCAAAATAATTGCAAGAACATAGTTTTTGGAAAACAAATATACTCGTTCTCTCTCCAATAACAGTTCATCAATCGTGTAGTTGGAGGAAGTGTATAAAAGCGGTTTATTTATTTATAGAGCGAGCCTATTCGTAAGCCTGGTTCGTCTCTAAAAAACGGCTGTTAATTTTTCAACATTTACCAATGTCGGCTTCCGTGTAAAAGCAAAACCAATAACAATCTGTTAAGAGTTCTAAGGCTTTCGTTCATCGGTCGGTTCTATTGTCTGCAATGTTCGTTAGGTCGCTCTTTTCATTTACTAGCTCCGTTGATTGGACAGAATCCATCACGGTCTGTAGTCTCCGCTCTGCCAGTGCCATTGATTATTCCCCCAGCTTGTTCCCGCCGATGAAAATGAAAGTTTTATGATCGACTATATACCTACCTACATTCCCTTTAACTAACTTTGCTCCAATACCGAATGAAAGGCGAGAAAATGTATTCAATAAATCTTATTTAGTCGGTACGACTCCGGAAACAGGTATTTATTATAGGATTTATATAACATGGAAAGGGAACGGAAGCATTTTAATTACATTGGTAATAAAGGGATTGTTAGAAGTTTAAGATAAGGCGGGTAGCGCAAATATCTAGATATACAGGTGGACGGAATTACCTACAATACATACAGCTTCTCAGTGTTTTAAATGTTTTAATAATTATTTTTTACATTAATTAAATACACCGAAATAAAATTGTATTTAAATGAAACATTAAACAAAATAATTCGTGTTACAAAGCAAATTGCTAGACTTTTAATAACTAAATCCCCTTTTATCCCAACTAATACTTATTCAAGGGCGAGTCGTCTTTAAACTAACAGTAAAACCCGCAGTGGAATGAATTAAGCTATATTCCTCAGAGAATTTGTTCTTTACGTACCTAAATCACTTCGCGCTTTTGGTCGTTTTTTAAGCCTTTGAGTCTTCAACGGAGCGTAAGCGCTTCTGTTAAAAGTTGTAAAAATTCAATTTTGATTTATGGGAATCCCGCTTGCCAAGTTTGATTGTAAGTACGTAGCGTGTAAGTAAACTTAGCTCAAGAACTTACAAGAATATAAAATCAAATAAAATACTGCCAAAGGATACAATAATGTTCAGCAAAATGATTACTTTGGTCATCAAGTGACTGTAATAAGACAAAAAGTATTTGGACTATTACTTGTATGTAATTTTTATGAAAATAATTTGGGTCATTTATAAAAATTAATCACCATTTCTTGTGGAGAGCCATTTTAGTATTTTTTTTGCGTACAGTGAAGCAACGATATCCAAAATGAAATTCGTATATTATGAAAATATAACTGCAGAGAGTGTTCGTTATTTTACAAGAATAAAAACCTATTGATATTCTATCTTCGCGCGTTCGTAGAACTAAACCCGTGTCATGAGAGTTTTATCAAAATATATCAGGTATCTAAATGGTAGGAATATTTTTCTTTGTGGGTTTGAATTTTTTTAGGGTTTTAAAATAATATTTGTGTACCTACTATTTTTAGACTCGCTATATATTGAGTAAAATTAAACATATATGAATGAAGATGATACACGTTTGTAATTCAGATGTTCTGATATGAATGTAATATATTATGTGAATGTATACATTACCTGTTGTCACCTCTGGTATTACGGTTCTGATGAATACTACCTAGAAGTTCAGAATCAGCATTGCATATGATTAAAATTTACTTGCGACATTCATCAAAATAATTAACGCTCTCGTTTCGAGAACTTCATACAGTTCAAGCTCAGAAGAAGATTTGTGGTGAGAAATTGATTAGCACTTTCTCGTTTATAGGTGATTCCAAGACATGGATGATGAATTTTTGCATGAATTAACGTCTTTGGTGATTGCTCTGACATTGATGAGATTTTGGTCTTAGTCAGTGAAGTTGGTTGAGGTTACCGCAGCAGTAAATATAAATATTCAAGTAGTGTATACAAATTAGATCACAAAACATTCTGCCGAGATAATAACCCAAGCGGAAGGAGACTATCTCGTTAGAATGACGAAGTTAGTTCGGCTACAAACTTAGTTAGGCTCATAAATACTGGAACGAAATACAACCGTCAGCTGCCACAGTCTTAAAAAAGATGTTATAAACAAGAGCGGCCATCCTGATAAAATATGCAACGATAAAACTTTAAGTCATCAACCAAGAATTGTATTAGACGAGAGGTTAACTTTAACTTCTGTTTTAAAATAAAGTAATTACTTCTTACAAAGGATTCGACACTCTATCTCTACTATCTCTGGACACCAGATCATCAAGTATTTCATGAAAAAGTTTTTTTAACAAGCATTTCCCTTTTTACATAATCATGAATTGTCATCAGACCAATCGTGCATGCAAAATAAAAGCCCAACGGGTAACTGGGCAAATCAAATTTCTCTTGAAAGATTTCATTCCAGAAAAATATCGGGACAGGGGAAAGTAATTAAAAAATTATGAAAAACATATTAATCTTAGTATATTCAAGTAAGCCACGATCCACGGCCAATCCCCAATGCGCCTAATCAGTCAGATAATCTAAATTGTAATTATAATTCCCATCGCGTTTTAAACAATGTGACACGACAGGTTGAAGAGGAATAATTAATTCAAATACATTTAATTTGTAATAAAATTACGCTAATTCAGGACATATTTTCATGTAATGTACTCTCAGTGGTAAACGACATAAGTGTTTTGTTATGCGGGATTGAGAAAAAATATCCAGAAAACGTCAACCCATATCAATTAGGTACCGGTGCCATATACAGGGCCGAGGTTCTTTTGGTGAAAGCTGTGTGTTCATTACGACATGAACAGGAACACTTATTGTGGTAAAGTTTTCTGTTTTACGTTAACCCTTTTAGTTTCACTCGTTTGACGCAGACACAATGGACTTGAGTAGATTATTTTCACGAAATATTTCGATTTATTTTTATAACATACTCAGTTTATTATATTGTTTGAAAATGTACAGTCATGTTGTTAGGTAATCAAGATATAATCATCCAATTAATTTCTTAACATCATATTATAACTATTAAGTATTCAAAATTATATGTTTTTATAACGTAGATAGCTACGTATATTGTATAAGTAGATTAGAGATGAGTAACATTTCTATTAAACGTTCTTTACGTTCGTTTGAGGGCGTCCCATCTCCGGTACACCACAAGTTCACAAGGAACACGCGTACGATGTGTTTGCCAAGGTCGTCAGTTTCAGCTTCAGATTGCGAAAACTCCCAAATGTTTGCTTATTTGTTCAAACAGAAGATAAAACCGGTTTGTGTTTATTGCACCCTCTATTTACGTGACTTTTGATACGGGTACCTACTTAGAGTGGTTGCGGACCCGTCCTCGGGACTCATTTAATATTAATAGGATTTCATCAAAATATTTGTCCAATTCCAGCACGTACCTTTCGGTTATATAGCTCGTGATAACTAATATTTATAAAGGAAACACAAATAAATATGTTTTGGAGTATGTCTTGTTTATTTTCGTATATCTCACTTGTATCGTGTGTAGTAAGATAGAACGATGTTAAATGTTTGGCGGGATCGTTTTGGGATAGCTTAGTGAAGGTATCGTTTATATAAGAGCTGATTGATTTACACAATAACATTAATATTAAATTGTTATTGGATTATGACTTTATGCTTTACTTAGACTATGCGTATTACGAGTATGCATATGCTTAGGAAGGCATGTACAATGGTCGGTCCCGGTTATTTCAATAGTACGACCATGTCCGAGGCCTTTAGATGGCCTAAAACACCGACTCAGAGTAAGTCATTAAACTAAACGAACTTACCAGCTTTGTATTACGATTATACATGAGTCTTATAATGTACGTAACATTAAACGAATCACTATTATTTTCACTTATATACGTATAAATGAATATTATATTCGGGATTCCACATCCAGTCACAAAAAATATGTACATTGATATTAAAAGATAATGTTTCAGAACATTACGCTCAGTATTTAGCCCATTAAGGGTAGATAACACAAAAATCTAGGACTTAAATGGATATAATTAAAGAAGACAACGGGCGGGAGAACATTTGTGACAAAGAAACCACAGAGTACACAATATTACGGTCTGTATGGCTCCCACCGGATATTAGAACTGAATGCCACCTTTGTTCTGAAACTCAATAAAATTCACAACGTTTTGTGCTCATGACTATAGTGTATAAACAAGGTAATAAAAGGAAAGATTTTACCTTGAATAGCCAGTTATAATGTATTATTTAGATGTCATCTCGCGCGCTCCCCGAACCCGGTTTTGTAATACTTTTAATTAAATGTTATGAAATCTGATGAATGCCTGTAACGGTACTCAATATATTGTGGTTTTGTGTAAAATTTAACTGGATTTATGCGAAATCGGTGGTTTTGTATTTGTAGAATATTTTCAATGAATTATGTTCTTGAAAAACTGTTTTCTAATAATGATTAACGGTTTTTGCATCCTGACTGAAGTGGCAATATTTATAGGACAAATAAAACAATTGAACCGATGACGTGATAACATTGGTATAAAACGGGTTGTACAGGCACTGTTTAACAGGTGCCGTCGCCGAAGGCTGCTGGATATCTCGTGGCTTGGTATTTCCACAGAAACAATGGCGATGACGTCATTGATTTTTACGTGCATTGCCTCACTTGACATGAAGATAAAGAATGCTGATACAAAAGCTCTTTTTCCTATCAATACATCATCATGTCATCATGTTTCAGGACAAAATAACCAACTTTTTTTAATAAACATACCCGGATATATCCGATAAAAAAGCTGCCTAATAACCACAACTGATTTGATAATAAATTATGAAAATATAATATAGACTTAAAGAATATTCATTATGAAACTAATCAAACACCATCCAGACGATCAGCCGATTTTTTAAAGCATCAGAAGTCACTCACTCTCTCTCTTCTTAGTTATTTCTCGTTTACAGAATCCCGTCCTGGCCTTTCTTCTTATTTCTACAATCCATGACATGGTTCCTAAGAAAATATTTTCGTTTGTCTTGTAGTTTCAGACTTGCTCATACTGACTGATTTAAATAAGCCTGGATCTGAATTCAGCTAGAGCTGTTGAGCTGCCATGAGCCTTCTGAAAATCCTTCATAGTACAGGATATGGGGCAGTAAGGGCATGCAGCAGATGGACCATGGATTCAACAGCGCCACATTCACAACTGTTTTCCAAGAAGCCCTTACCTAACTCGGTTTTCTTGGCATGTTCCTACACAGATCGGAGTTAGTTTTAAGACTACCAAACTGCACAGGGAAGGTCACCACCACAAGGAAGTTTCTCGGGCGGTGGAAGGGGAAGTGACGATGGAGTGATTGTGAACAACGCTGTGGCTTGTTTCGTCAGAGTAAATAGATCATCTATACCTAACACCTACCTACCTTTCTATGTCAATGAATGTCGTCAAATGTGTGTATTTGACGACATTCATTGACATAGAAAGGAATTCAACATTACCAATACTATGATCGCAGCGTTATTATTGGACGTATTATTATTATATTAGCCTTGGGTGTCCCATCGTTGGGCAAAGGCCCCCATCGTTTCCACTTCTCTCTATTTAGAGCTTCACGACGCCAACCAGGCAAAAATCCGTCGAGTTCATCTCGCCATCTCCTTTTTGGTCTGCCGCGGCGTCGCCTTTTTGGGTCTGGGTCCCATAAAGTGGTGATTTTGATTATTGGACGTAACCATGTAAAAATATTTTCTAAAATTTTGTGGTAGTGTATATGGATATAGATCCATGGAAATTATGACATCACATGCCAACATACTTGCATGCGCAGTGCGCATACAGCATCTTTAGTGTTACCTGCGATGCTGGGCCGCGCCGGCGAGTGTGTCATCTCCCAACTTCTTAGGTCCTTGACATTGTTTACCTTATTCGGTAGCTTATCAGTAAAAAAAACTAGTGTTAACGGTCTAAATCTGTAATATGTATTAACGGATAAATGCGATTAGATAAGACCGCTATTTAGATTACGATTAGGCTAACAAATTCAACCAAAATTTAGTACATATGTATTATATTCATTCAGTGCCAAACTTGGAAGACATTTCCATTTATATCTATATGAGTATCGAGATTCTTACGGGAAAGTACATATTTAAGACATTTGAGTCATTTCAAATAAGTTCAATAGGGTAGATTATAGCATAGCATAGCATAGCATTGTATGGCGGCTATGTAAGTACACAATCGAACAAGTAATTAATCGAACAAAAACAGGTGTTGAAAGGAAACTGCCAATTCCAGACACATCATCTACGAAGATCGATTTTCCGGAAATTGAAATGTGAAAACTAATTATAAAAGTACTTTATACAGAAACAGGAAACTTATTTGTTTGTGTTGTCAAACTCCGACTTTAATGATAAATTGGCTTCGTTAATTTCATTGGTTAATCTTTATAAAAAATAAATTAAATCTCGCAATGAAATTAGCAAAGTAATTTAAATTTAATATTTGTACAAACAAATAGAAATGTTTGTCAAACACGTTTATAGAAGAGAAGTACGTTGAATTCATAGCGTAAGTACTTACAGACATAAACATAAATCTCATGGCGGGTCCGAAAAGAGGCAATAAGTGCGTTGTTCGTATCCACAGTTTGCCAATTATCTTTTTTGATCCTTCATAATTGGAAAGGGAGCTTATGGGTACATTAATAAACTACCGCAATATATTGTGCGTTTCCTTTGAAACTTTGAAAGACCACTAAAAATAGACTTCAACTAAGCACAACGAATATATACTTCAAATACACATCTTCAATACTAGTAACATATACTTTTGAATTCTGGAAAAGTATTTTTGAAACCAGCCTTTTATGAAGCATTACTAAAACGCTCAGGAAGTTGAATAAAATAGTTCCTTATAATTTTAATGTTTAAAATACAAAGGGTCTACAAAAGCATTTATTATTTAAAGATTATATCATTAGCATATACATTTCCGAGCAATATGAACATTGATCACTCTACTGTCAAATAATAACCACAATGCTATAGATACTGAGTGTTATTCGATAGAACTAATTGGCTGAAAACCGACTGTGGTCTCTTAATTAGTTTACGCTACAAATGATACAATTGTTACCTATAATACACATTTAATACAACAATTCCTATATAATCAATTTGAATATATTTAATAAACGAACCGTTTCAATATACATTGATATTAGTAGTTATTGTTAATTGAGAATGTATAGTTGCGTGGAATGGCTGAAACTAACGCCGTTCTCTGAGAACATGCACATTACTCCATGGATTACTCAAGGATCTGAGCACTAACTCTTGTTAAAACGAGATCTATCCGTAAATCGTTTTAAACTCATCCTAAACTTTTTCAAATGCAACACCAACCTGGGTACTTATTGTTATTGCCGCAACTTTAATATTTCTCAAGTGACCCGTTCAAATAGGACATATTGCGTTTTCCTCCATAAAAAGAATATAAGTTTGTCGCATTCATGGTGGGTGGGATATTTATTATAAAGGAAAGTTTTCTTATGGGAGTACACGAAACGTGGCAGACACAATAACGGGGTACAAGTGGGTAAATTGGATTCGCACCCTGGGGAGGCGGCAGCCGTTGACGGCGGGCTGCCTCGGGACACCTAATCACGTCACCGGGCGCGAGCCTTCGTCATACCAACGTCAAACTTATAAATCACAAAACTCTCTTGAAAAACTCATAAAATCACAGATTAACTACGTACTTTGTTACATGTATATTGGTTTTTGTTTTTAAATGTACCTACATACATTCAGTACATAAGAACATTTTATTGAAATGACGCCCTAGCTAGGCACTGAAAATTATAAACATTTATATAAAACGAGAATGTCACGTCGCGCGTCGTTTCTGCTTGACAGGCACCGCATCAGTTTTATAACGTTCAGTGGAAATTTTGCAAACTGTCGTGATAAAAATTAAAGTTTGTGAGTTTATCTGGAAGATAAAACTTTGTTATACTGTGTTATTCATGCATGTGTAACACCATAAGTATCTAGCACATTAGTTTCGTTAACTAAGTTGAAAAAAGCGAATAGTTACGGGACGTCTGGCATTTTTCATTAACTAGCAGCACCCTGTAGTTACACCCGCGTAGGAATTTCGGTATGAAAAGTCCTTCCCGTTGAATGTCGCTATCCATTACAAAAATAATTATTGAAATAGGATTGGTAGTTTCTGAGCCCTTACAAACAAACTAACATTCAAAGTTAGAAACTTTACCTAATTATAATACTTATTAGTATGGATAAAAACATTTTAGAAGGATAATGAATGTACCTACCTCTATGAGGTCGTTTCCACTTATCCGGTCCGGACTTTTTTTAGTAAGACAGAAGCGGGGCCTAGCGATGCGGCCCAGTCTAGCATCATCAGTGAAAAGTCACGAAACTATTGCCAGTTCTTTCTAGGCATATACTTATTTCTAATATGGGGCATTCTATTACAATATCGATTATCCCTTAATAAATGATTAATTATTTTTCTGATAATACTTATCTACTCGGACAAACATACATCGGAAATGATATATCAAGTTATCATTAAAATTGCGTCAATGAAATGATATCGGTGTATCTACGTTTAAGCATTAGATAATGCTAATATGTGATATTCTGGGAGCTGTACGTGTAAATTATATAGACATAGCGAAGTCATCGTTTCCAGATTATCGATCTGTATGTTAAAGCAATTTCGGATACGACGAGAATAAATCCGATGGCAGCTTAAATTGCGATGTTACCTAATGAATTTCAAACAGTTCACCAGCTCAATTTGAAGGTCCATTTGGTGCGGAGATTATTTCCAATTAACCTACTACCGCAAAGATAAGAATCTACTGACAGATTCTGTTCACTTCAAGTATTTATGTTCTGCACTCGAGTGGAATTTTAATGTGATAGTTTAAATCTCACTAGTTAATAGACAATGGACTGAATATAGCAAGTTAATTCCATTTCCAAGAGAAATGGGACAGCTTGATGACGGATAGATATATTCAAAGTTACGGACAGACGTAAGACAAATTGTTTTATTAACTTTAATACGCAGCCCAAGTTTACAGTTTACCTGGGCAACTTTAAGCTATCCAGATTATAACAACTTAACAAATAGTAGGCAACGTTCTCTTCGGAGACGAAAGAGATATCTTACTCGAAGTAATCCTATCTTTCGATTCGTCAAGCAACCAGATCGCTCCGCAAGTGTTTATTTTTGCAACCTGAAGCACTCAGCCGGATTGATAGATGTCCCTTCTCAATCTTTGTCGACTTAGATTATCAAGAATTTACATTTACTTGAGAATTTCGAGCTAATACGGCAGATTATAGTGATAAAGTTGGTGAATAAATCACAGGTGTAAGGAGAGTGCCGTTATTATAACGCCCGGGCAGAACTAAATGCGAAGATATTTACTTATCTTAGTATTGTTTAAAATATTATGCACGAAGCAATTAAATGTATGTTTAAAATGCATTTGGTTCTCAATTGTGTTGGCTGCAACACAATCTCGCTCAATTTAATACATGAGATAACAATAGTGCAGCAGTCAATTCAAATAAAAATAAAACGGATGAACCTACTAGACCAATGCTGAACTAAATTCATTTCTGTTCAGTTAGAAAATAATTGTTGTCAGAAAACTTTTATTCCGTTTTTCTTTCGCAGAACAATTGGACTAATCATTGTAGTCTGCAGTTTTTCAGCATTTCTGTAAAAATATGAACAAGAACAAGTAAAAGTACCAGATGACAGGGAATGTTCTCATTATTTTAACCTCAATAATAATCTTCTGTATTTTATCTTTGGTATTTTATACAATTACGTACCGTACAACTCCAGTTAAATAGTATTTAAAAGAACAGCTTTAACATATAGCATATATTTGATGCGCTCTGGATTCGAGTAGATGTGAGTATATGAGATGGTAAGTAATATGAAAGTTACATAACGGTCCTGAGCATGCAGTTAAAAGTATCCAACGTGTTAGTGTGGAGTGGTGCTCTGTCGTAGGCATAGCCCGGGGCGTGTCCGTGTCTGCGCTTCGCTTTTTGCTCGAAACGAGTTGGCTCTAAGTGCTCTTCTGCCAGCCAGTGTACACCCACTCGACATTAATGCATTCCATTATGAGTTATGCTACGCTCATGTAAATTAATGCCCCCATTCATATTCTTACCAACGATAACACACTGACTGATCCCGAATTTTGACGAATTTCACGAATCATACGAGCATTGTAGCAAAATCTCGTAATTGAAAACGGAGTTTACTTAGTATTATGTTAACAGGCCTGTCACGTACTTCATGAACGGATACTGAATACAAATAATACTTACTTGTCATGCATCATTCTCGTAATATCTATGAATATTGTTATTTTTGAGCATTTTCCTTTTATGTGGCATGATTACCTAATGTTTTTACTGGCAAACGAGCATTATTTGTAAGTGAATTATGGATGATATGCCAGTTATACATAAGTGGAACAAAAGTTTCGGAGAGTCATTCCACAGCGAAGACCGTTACTCCGGCATCCAGTTCGGGAAGTGTTTTCATTACGCCGTAGATGTCCATTAATAGAGTTCAACCCCCAAAGGGTGAAATGGGTTGTTGAAAATTATAAGCAAAATTCTGTTGGTTGTTTTCGTTGAAACTTTTGTCCCTTTTGTCGTTTTCAGAGAAGAAGAAGGTTTTAGATTTTTCTTTTATTAATTAAATAACTCAAGCGGTTTAAACCAAATAATAGAACCTTGTAAATTTTTTTTGAATATTAATCATATTTAATAAACAGCTACATATGAATCAGAAAACACGAGCCTTACTAGACTAGGTGCATAGGTATGTGAAAAGTGTGAACATTTAGCGAGCCAAGGTGACTCAACTAGTCCAAGTTGACCTCACCTTACTCCGACAAAGAAGAAAATTTCGATGATGAATGCGAAGTCGAAAATGCTAAGTCACTTGAACAAAATTCGTTATGATATTATTATACAAAGTACTAGCCTGCATTATTATACTTTTGCCAATAGATAAGTGCAGTAAAGTGTTATGGGGTTGTCTACCCACTACTACCCAGTATTGTACGTTAAAAGTTACTCAAAAGTCTGTAATGACTAATGGTTAATTGAAATTTCACCTAAACATTTGGATCTGTTTGAGGCCTTCGCTTCGAGGATTAGCTTTTAAACCTAATTAGACGGCTTGTTCGAACAAACTACGAACGGCCGTTACTTAATTGTATGCCGATTGCCTGGAGCTTTGTCTGTGACACGAATCTGAAACTCCAGCTTAAATAAACATGGAGGCAAAATGTGAAATAAAATATTATGATATGTACTTATCAACCTATTAATTTTAAACTCAAATGGAAAAGCACACGGATCACACGGTACAGATATTTTATCTCGCTGCCAATGTTTATTCAGTTAATAAAGTTAACAGCGTCCTCTTTCAATATGCCATAACAATTAAATGACATCAATCTGGACTAATTGATTTGACAAGTACTCATGGATTATAATTTATTTAATGTTTAAGTGCTAATGGTAGATAATTATAGCGTAAACTCGCTAAGCCGCTTTTAATGGCCTCATGAAAAGTTATAACTTTAACCATATCATTGTACAAGCAGTGTACATCGAAAACCATTTTTGATTAAAGTTGAAACCTATAACCCTGTAGCATCGATATTTATTTATATATTTACTTTCTTCACAGATATAATAAACTAAAGAAACGTTATCGGTTCCCCTTTGCAATAAAATAACGTAGACATACGCTTCAAAGGTAGCATACTAAAAGCTCATTTACAAGTGAGATTCCAGGAGGTATTGTAAGAGCGGAAAACTTATCTTCCCTTATACCTACTTATTATAATAGAATGCTATATCCCCATATGCCGTTCAATATGCGCATTTTTTCAATAATATTGTCATCATGATCTATTGAATTTTATGACTTTTAGAGATGTAACGGAAACCTACTCTTCGTATTGGGTAGAGACGGAGCCCGTAAATGTAAGCTTTAAGTAATAAAATTTAATGTCTTATTTTATGATTTTATTGTAATATCCACGTAATAACCTACTTATTTCTTGGATATCTCATAAAAACGTACTATTTAATAACAAGTAAGAGCGGTATGTATGTCATCAGGATTACGATTTAGCAACGTATATTATAGTTTAATTGATATGAATGCATGCGTTTAGTACGAGGACACTGACAATACACGATTATGATTGTACCGCTAATTATACTCTCGTGTAGCGGCATCTAATCTTCTTGTTAGCAATGACAATGGTTTTGAAATTAAACAAAACATATCCACACAAATTAGACACGCATTTGTGGGAAATTAAAATAAACGTTTCCTCGGTGGGTCGGGACGTGAGACTTGGCTTAAAGAGGGTGATTAGAGCTCACGTAGGAGACTGCCGCTGCCGCAAACATCGTGGCACGACTCACGAGCGCCGCGCCGCCGCGCCCTCAACCTCTGCAGACAACTGCCGCTCGAGTATGCTCCAGCAATTTATCTCGAGACCAACAAGTCCTCGCGTACACAACTCCTGCTTGTTTTGTTGTATTTTACTTTAAACATACAATGGAAATACCACACGTATATGTACTCATGTATGATTTACGTGCACGCCTAGCAAAATGTTAAGCATAGGTGATTTGATTTGATTTGACATGACAAAGAAATGAATGATCTTCTAAATTTTTTTCCTAACTGTATATTTATTAATTATGAAAATAAATAGGTTAGTTTAAACATAAATTAGATATTAGTAAAGATAGGTTAAGAAACATTTGATCGAGAACTAAACTTGGCAAGTTGCATCGTCAAGTTTAAAACAAAACTCCACTGCGCCACTTAACTGAACGATAAGGCAAATGGTATCTGCTACGTGGTATCTAATAGAAATTCAAGTTCACATTAACTACTTAAGCTTGTACCAGCTTATTTCAAGCTATTTAATTTTAGGTACAAACGCTGCAAGCTGGGCGAGCGTTTATACACGTTTTCACTTGCATTTATCTAATAACTATCTGCTCGTTCCGGACAAAATTAAACTGAGCTCTGTTTTACATAAACGGTACGTTTTCAAATAATCAAAGAAAAACGTGGCCAATGGCTGGTCTTGTACAGCGTTAGGTACTAACGAACGAACAACATTAATTATGTTAAAAAGTATGACAGTAAATCAATTACGAAGTAACAGTAAGTAGGTACCTAAGTACCGGAATAATAGGCTTATAGTCTCCTCGTCAAATAAAGCCAATGTTCAAAGAAAATCTGAAAAGTGAAGAATGATCAGCAGATTTTTTCTAAGTATTAGAAATTCGCTGCGATTGAGTTAAGCTTTTTCTTTCAGACTTTTTAAATGGTGAGATATATGAAACAATGTTTGAAAACAGGTTATACGAGTATGTAACACTTTGGTCGTAAATATTAATAATATGCCACGTAAAGCGTCGTTCCGCCACAATGGCTTCTGATTCGCACCGGAGTAGAAAATCCGAGTGAAACGCGGCTATATCCTTGCCAGTTGCCATCAATACGTGATTGCGAATAAAAAATCCACAATTTAACAATTCCAATGACCTGAATAAAGGCGGATCGCAAAAACTTTTCACATAAAATGGTGCAATTCTATTGTCGTTGGAGAGGCAAATTTGAAATTGAAAATAGCAGTTGGAGCCGGTTGCAACGCGCCGCCGTTTATTTAGGAGACGCCGCATTGTTCTAATGTAGCCGCCGCTCGCGAGATGCAGGTACAACGAACAACTTTCATAATTTACAATGTCACAACCGACCTCACGTATTGTTTGTGTGCCAAAAGCTAAATTTATCACGCCCAGTTCTATTGAAGTAATAGAGCAACGCTCAACCAAGTTGTTGTTTAAGTATTTCCTTTGTAACTCAAACTGGCTGCTTGAATGCTTCGTTTCAGTTTCGACTTTGGGACCTAACTATAATGTTTTCTGTCATATTAATTTATAGTACTGACTAAGTCTGTGACATAATATCGTTTCTAAACAAAAAAGATTTTGTTATTACAATAAACATCACCGGACCGTTAATAATAAAATTGTTATGATTTCGTTTCGAAAACTCCACTTTTATAGATGTTGAACACAAAAAATCGTTGGGAGTTTGTGAACAGTTACAGTAAGTGGCTCGTTAATATTCCGTGGGCAGAGCGCGATAGCATTCATGTGAGCGTGTAAAGCCGAGCCACAAAATAAGCTGTGCCGCAAAAGATATAACCTAATAGAATACGGCTTTAAAACGCTTAGCATTAAATAGCACCGTTTTTCTATCACAGTTTAAGTTAAAATATTTTCATTCGAAAATTGTACACCTATTCAGCGGACGTTCCGTTTTCAATACACAATACTTTTCTTTGGATGTGGGTTTATCGTGCATCAATGAAACAGATTTATCCGGTTTAAAATGTATGCAGTATGGTAAAATATATTTTATTAAAGGAATAATATAAAGTCATAATATGTCAGAGTTGTTGTCAGTAAATGTGAAAGTAAGTAAAACTAATTATGTGTTACGCAAGGCTGCATATTAAAATGTATGTTTAAAGTTTCCGGCCTATTTTTCTCGGCCGCTACTAATTTGATTACGGGCTGCTTACTTAGGCTACAGCAAAAAGTAAGGCACTTAACACCGTAGCCGCCTCGTCGCCTCGCTACGCCGGCGCCCGCTACGGTTCTACGTCGCTACGCCGCCCGCTAACAATCTCACTTGATTTAATGAGTGAAAGTAAAATATTTTAATTATACCTATTTAACAACATTTTCTTTACGTGCAACAAACTGGTTTTTATAATGAAGTTTAACTGGAATGTAAACCAATTTGGAAAATTATATTTTCATTTACATTTTCTAATACATTAGTACGTATGTATATTGTATTGCACTTTATTATTTATTCAAGAAAATGGTATTCATAAATTTTACTAATGTTAATGCATCTAATAAAACCGTTAAATGATACAAAAGTAAATTTATTTTAGATAAAATGAAAACAAATTTCTGGATATTAATAAAAAACTTTATAGAAAAATATTTTAAAAGTATCGTTTAATGCGGAGCAAATGAAAACCGGTTCATTTATTGCAACAAAAAGTAATAAATTCAATGAAATACAATTGTATACGCCTATCGGGAAGTATAAATGCAAAATATAACATCGAAGTTGGCAATTCACTTTATCCAAACTCTAAATTGAATGGAGTTGGTTATGGCCGGTAATTAAAACTTAAACATAATTTTATATTGAGTTGTGGGCAAACTACGTTCAATAAACAAAACAACGTAAAAGTTAGTTCAACCTGGCTTGAGATAACAAGGAGAGGAGAAACTCATTAAAGTTTTAAGTTCGACGCTGAGAGCGCAGCGAACGGTTGATCTTATCTGGAGCTTTTTGGAGCTAATTATCGCTAGTAGGTAAATCTCGGCCCGAACTCACAGAAAGTCAGTATTTAAACACGCCATTAAAACAATCCTACAGAAACTTGATATACATTCTTAAAGTTTCAAGCTCAGCTGAATTGGAACGGCTTTTATAACCGTGACGTTAAAATGTATTTGATATTAATTCCCGTACCCAATGTAGCCTTTCAAGTCAAGTAATAAAGAATAACTATAACTTAATTACACTATACTTAATACCCACTACACAAGCATCTATCACAATATTTTTCTTCGATTCATAGCTCTTTTAAATGAACCTTGGATATATAATATCTCTTCTCTTGCCGCTGTGATAGAATACAGGTAGATATGGCAATGACATTATTATTAACTGCGGACAGAGATGTTACTGTCCGCCATTTTTGGGCCAGCGCGGTATACTCGTACCACTAACATCCCTGACTATCTCAGATGAGTTGGGACCTCTAACTGCCGCACTCAGACACGTCCATTAAATCGACACTTAATTTTTCATTCATTACAGTCATGTCAAAATCACTCGTTAAATCTCTGCCAAAAAAGCATTTGACGTGTCTGATTACGGGCGTAAGATATTTATTTATCAAGATCAAGAATGATGACCATGGATGTAAAGCTCGTAAGACGTAAGTGAGTAATATCACACACACAACACCATTACAATTTAAATATGAACCGTCCTTATTTAAAGTTTGAAAATAACTTTACCAGCAGTCGCGTTTAATAAACAAATGAGCGCAAGCACGTCGATATTTAAAAAAAAAATCATTTTTAACCGACTTAAAAAGCAACAATACTAGTAAATCATTATTAGTTATTATTACCTGAGTAGTACTCATATTATAATTAAAGTTATTTTTGCTATTTAATTTTGAAGTCGGTTTTTTTAAACGTAGTTTCTTTTAAAAATATTATCTAACTTCCTTTTACGTAATTTTTATCGTTGTTCGTTTAGGACTGGTATTAGAAGTAGATAATAAATCAATTAATCATATTGTAGAATGTGTGAATAAGGGGAATATCGTTATCTGTATCTATACTATCTATACATATAATAAAACTGTAGTAGTGTAAAGTCTGTACATTGTTAATATTAAAAACATACCTATATAATATGTTACTATGATCCAATACTTCTAAAAAAACTTACAGAACAAAATTGCTGGCAAAAACTAGTAATATAATAAAATGGAAAATATTTTTTGTTCTCGAACTTAAAACGTTAAAAAATAATTTTGTTTGAAATAACTACAAAAGTTATTCTATATTTCTACACCTCACGAGAACTTGTGTAACGCGGGTAAAGTAGGGTGCTGCTAGTGTTTCACATAATGTTAGACACGTTAACCTTTTGTACAATAGATATAAAAACTATGATAGTAAAGTATTTTTCATTCCGGTGCCAGTAAGCGCCTGATAAGTGATAAGTTTTGATTTAATAAATCATTCTTTTTATAACTCTAAGTATATTTTTGATCTTCTAAGACAAGTTTAAAACTCAATCATACAACCTTTTCTTGTACTGGGTCATATTTACAATGTTTGACAAATATTATATACAGCAACATATTAATGCTCTAACGTTGAAAGCAGCTCAAAAATATGATATTTCACCGGGAAAGTGTCACCTCGGACATCTTGTATTACAAGGCCTTTTGGAACGACCAAATAAACTTCACCAGGTTTGTGACTCCATTTATTTTATGTACCTATTATTTTTATCTTTGTATTGACATTGACCGTTGATTTGTATCGTGCACCAATACTAGCTTGTATCGGCAACACGTAATTATGCCTAAAAAAAATTAAGGGTATAACTAAAATGTAACTAAACTAATAAAGAAAACGCAGTGACCTTAGACTTGGCTTGGCTTTACCTAAAGATTTCATTACTTTTATAGTAAATTATTTTAATTGTTCGCTCAAAGACAATGTTACAGTGGAAGTATTTTGATCACTACATGTTTTAATCTGATTTTGATAAAAAAATAGTTGATAAAACTATAATAATGTCAAGGATGCTTTATATTAACATTTTGTAAGCTTGTAATTATAGATCGATATGATAACGGGTGCTAAGGAAACTAATATGTCCGTCGCCACACGTACGATGCGGCTCGCTAGCGCCATGGCTCACTCCGGTATGAAGGTGGAAGACAGAGTCATCATAATGGCCAACAGCCATCTAGATCTCGCCATCCCATACTATGCTAGCCTGTACAATGGGTACTCTATTACTGGGTTGGACCCAAGGACTGGAGTTCAGTTTCAATACATAGGTAAATAAAGAAATCTATTTACAAAAATATTTTTCGAATCGGACTGGTGGTTCTAAGGGTAGTCAATTGGGAAAAAATCAATCTCTTCAGCTTTATTATATAAGTAAATACAAAGATGTCTAGTGTATACCTGCAAAGACTGCGGTCCCAGGTTAAAATCCCGTGCCGATCGAAAACATGTTTCCTACTTACCAAACATGGCTCGGGTATGATTAAGATCACCAACCCGCAGTAGGCAAGCGTGGTGATTATACCTAATCCTTCTTACTGATAATGATACTGATAATTCC
Organism: Cyclophora albipunctata; assembly: GCA_963082685.1. NCBI lineage: Eukaryota > Metazoa > Arthropoda > Insecta > Lepidoptera > Geometridae > Cyclophora > Cyclophora albipunctata. The sequence goes on along the minus strand of OY720116.1, from coordinate 5,285,630 downwards.
TAATTCTACTATCTTCTACTATTTTCAGTAAGATGAGAGGCCTTGGGAATACTACATATGTAATACTAATCTATGCAACGGTATAGACAAATCATTGATTACAGTTCCCTTAAGAGAATTGTATTCTCAAGAAATCCCTGATAACACCGAAATACTCGTATTTAAGCGACAATTGATGCTATATGATATTCAAGCTATGTTTATTTTATATGTATACGGCCGATTACATACAACTTATGTGAAATCAATAAAATCACTTTTATAAAATTCCTCATTTTCGTTTCAGCTGATCTCAAGGCATTATTCTCTCATATGGAACCAAATATTGTGTTCTGTGATAAAGTATGCTTTGAAAAAGTAAATGAAGCATCCGTAGAAAGCAACCTGCAGGCGAAAATAGTAGTTTTTGACGACAAGACTAACGACTTAGAGGTTTTCATACGAGAACATAAAGGAACCGAAACCAATTTCAGGCAAGTCAATTACATTTCATTTTAAGGCTTCATAATGTTTGTATGCAACAAATACGTCGTCTATTATTTTAGGTGTCATCTTATATTTAAATACTGAGTGTGATAATCCTAATAATTCCTAATAATTAATTCCTTTGTCCATTTTAGGCCTGCTCTATTCGACAAGTCACAAGTACCAGCGTGGCTTATGTTAACAAGTGGAACAACAGGGGCACCGAAACTAGTATCATTTCCTTACTCTTCGGCACTGAATGGAGTATGTGCGTGGTGGTAAGTGTTAGGTATATCATCTTCATTCTCATCATAAAAGGGAATGACAGAATTAGGCCCAGAAATGCACAGTAAATTTATCATAATTCTTCCTGATTCATCATTCTGTAGAAGTCGGGAATACATTTTCAAAAATATTTAAAATGATAACTACGTCTAGTACCAACATTATAACTCAATGTAGGAAAACTACTAAATGACCTTGGACGTAAGTAAACATGTTTATCTACACTAATGTTGTAACATTCTACTTATGATTCCAATACTTGACTTATAATTACTACTGTTATAGCACAGACAACTAAAACACTCAATTTAAGCAATTGCACATGATGTTATAATATCATTATAATTTAACATTATAACATCATTATAACGCGACCAATTAACCTGGCGAGCCTTATGTCAAAATCCTCATACTAGTTGTATAAAATTTTGATATTAGGCTGGCTTTTGAAAATAGTTGGGTTATACGTGAAAACTTCGTCGAAACTACATACACAAAACTCTTTGGTAAGATCTCGCTCGCTCCTGATTGGCCCTACGCGCAGCTGCGCTCTCATTGGTTAGATTTTAATTGCGGCAAGTTCACTGTGACAATACACGTACCTACGCGTGAATTTAATGTTTCGCAATGTGTTTTGTTTTTAAAATTTTGTTTGATTAATTGCATTAAATAGTGAAGATAAAGTAGTGTATGCAACTGCATATAACACGGGTATTAAAACACTCGTTACTATTATGAAACTCGCTGCGCTCGTTTCATAAACTCACACTCGTGTTTTAATACCCTTCTTTATATGACGTTGCATAAACTACTATTCTTTCACAGAGAATACGTTGACATATTATTTGAAACGTTAGTATGTATTTAAACAAATATATAGACAACAACTACACAGACGTTGGAAGTCAGAAAATAAACGGCATCGGACATTGCTCGTTTAGCAATTCCACTGTGACGGTTACGACTGTGACGTTTGTTTCTTGCGTTTAAAATCGACGACTTTCCAGCCTTCCTTATTTTTCTCCTCCACTTAGCTCTTTCGTCGTCGTCGTCTTGAACATATTGTTTTATTTTAACACGGATATTACTCGTATATCCCAAAATAAATATAATATTATTGTTCTAGGAAGAGATATAGTGAAAGAATTGATAACATGATTGTAATGGTTTCGTTCCACTGGATGTCTACATACGTGATACTGGTTTCCACGGTCCTGAGAGACTTCACAAGATTACAATCGTCTGAAATGAAGAGCCCAAAGCAGTTCTTAGACATGATCAACCAATATAAGGTTGGTCTAAATAAAATCAAAATATATAAATTAAAATATTATTTCCGAAGCATTTGCAACGGAAAATTTGCTATTTACCAAAACGTTACCACATAAGTTGAAAATTTAAGAACCTATCCTTATTTTATAGCTGAAGCAGGCGATTTCAATGTCAAACCCTATTCGGTCCACTACTTTCCTCTGCGAGTATATTGGACTCTGATTGACTTTGTTTAACTTAAATTAATGCAAGAATTATTTTTAATCTAAACAAAAACACATAGCATAGAAGGAGACCGTAACATTTTGAACATGTTTCAGCCACACTCAACTGCATGTGCGCCAAACATATTAGGCGCTTTACTGAAGTGCTGTGATTTGTCGGCTTTGAGACACGTCGCTATAGGAGGTGCCTACATTGATCAAAAATTAGTTGACGAATTCAGGGTAGGTATGGAAACTTAGACGGGTAATCCGGGCGAAATAGTCACTTAAAGTTACAAACATTCGCGCTTTCAACAGGGGTTTCATAACTGTTGATCATTCTGTTCCGAAGCATCCAAAGAAAATTCCTTAGTGTTTTAAAACAACATGTCGGTTATTGATTATGCAACACTAAAAGCTCTAAAGTGACAGTCAGGGTCTGGCTTTATCGTAATATGTTTAGACAATAATTTGTTTTTTTTTTGGTCGAAAATCTTTATTTGTAAATATTTTAGAAAAGGTACCTTAAAGCATTTCTGGAAAATGTAGAGTATTTCAAATTGTACTAATTTTTGCTTGTCATCTCACAGAAAATGTACCCTCGTGCATATCTGGACTTAGCGTATGGGCAGACAGAACTCCTGGCACCGATATTTAATTACAACTCGGATACAGTCGACTCTACCCCGCCTGGCTCTGTCGGGACTCCTTTACCGTCGTATCAGTATAAGGTAGCTAATATTTTGTAACGTTTTAATATACTATTACTAGATTCAGTTGGATGCTCTAAGTATGAGCTATGGCTTTGTTTAAAGTCTGTCTGATTCATTAGTGGGATGAACCGTAGGATTTTTTTTTAAGTGAACACTCTACGCTGAACTATCTGATGAGAGCACTGTGAATATGTCTGAATGGACCTACGGGCACCGACACATCTTTTTGAAATTTTGTTATGAAAATTGAAATAAGTTTACGAAGATGATAGCAAATATTATAATTAACAATTAACATAGAATCTTCCTTTTTCATACTTTTTTATTTTATAAAAATTGTAACTTTTTCAGCTTGTTGATGATCTGGGAAATACTATAGACCAACCCAACACGAATGGTGAGCTGTGGGTGAAGGGGGATGATTTTTTCAAGGTATGTCTCCGAAGAATAAATAAAATAAAACAAATATAACGAATCGATCTGATTAAGAAAGTACAATTTTCGTTAACCTTAGTAGTTACAGAAAGTGCTTTCACTAACATCTAAAACACTCGTTATAGTAGTGAATCAGTGTCTGCTACTCTTAGCTCGATTCGAATTGCTTAGTGCTTGCCCACGTTGACTCGCGGGCGCGGTGGCGGGCGCGGTGGCGGGCGCGGTCACGAAATATCAAACATATGACGTGATATCCAAGTGTTCACGTTCAAAACGCGAGTGCGGTGTAAGTAGCGAGCTAACTAGCGACTAGCGCGCGCGGCGCGCTCCACAATGGTCCGAAAATCGCTCGTAGTGGACATAGGCAATCGCGAAAATTTACTTCGTATTTTTAATATTTTTATTGCATATTTGGGTTTTGCTATTAAATACAAGATGTTTTTATAGATGGTAATTTTTGATTAAACCTTATATTTTTCGAGATATACGTCATTGAATTATTTTTTGTATGGAAAAAAACACATTATTTCGAATATCTTGAAAGTCTCAAAATGTCTCAAAATATGGTTTTCAGATTTGGATATCACTATTTTAGTGCTAAATTAAAAGCTATATGCCAACCCTCGATTTGCAACGATTTTTGAGAAATTTCACTTTTCATTCTCATTTCCACACCACCCCAGAGGTAGAGAATAAAGTGCGTTATTTTTTAAGTGGTGTCCCCAAGAGGCATATTCCACTCACACAGACTTAAAAACAAGCACTTAAAAAAAGTAAATTACACAAATCAAATTTTCCTGTCATTGTCCTTCGATGATAGTTTCTACATTTATAAATTCAATGTTTTCTTGCTCATCATCTTTATCAAAACTATCAGGTAATAGCAATGCTTTCGCGTCTTCTGAAAGCATTTTATGTACACGAATTATTTTATGCCTCTTTGTTGATATATAAGGTGCTAACAAATTAATCACGGATATTTCAAGAGATGATACATAACATGAAAACAATTAACTTTTAACTGTAATTAAGGAACCTTTGTATATCATTTTTTTGTTTTAATTTTTCGAACAAAAAAAAATATTATAATAAATTTTTAAAATAATCACCCCTTATTATGTACCTGTCAAGATGTTTAACACTGTCTGTCATGTCACGTCAAAAGTTGTTTTTCTTAAATGTCTTTGATGTTTCACCTAAATGATAGTTTAAAGAGGTTCTCGAATATGTCTAAAGAGGTCTCATTTAATTATCTTATTAACAGGGTGTTTTAACGTAGCGAATTTGTTTCCTACTTTTCTCCAAAAAAACATAACAAAGCCTATGATGTTTTATACTTAAATGTACTCCGAGAACCGAGTACTATCAGCTGTAAAAATATCCGTGACTAATTTGTTAGCACCTTATATAGGGATCAGAACTAATCAACAAGTTATTAATAATATCCTGATTACAAGCAGTCCGGTTAATTTTACGTGAATGACTTTCACGGTACCTTCTGAAATCTTTGTTTCTAGACTCTGCAGCTTCTTCTGATAGTTTTCCAATTGGAACATAAAATGTTTGTTTCCATGCAAAGAATACAAAAAAATGATTTTGAAGCCCTATGTCCCAACTTTGCAAAATCGGACCACTGGCTCGCTCCAATTTCAAACGCTTGAGACGTTTGTGTGTGTTCACGTCAAACTAGCGCGGTGGCGCGCGCGATTTACTCGCGACGTCAGGTAAGTTCAACCCATGGACTTATTACTAAAATCAGGACTGAATCAAATCAAATCAAATCAAAATTATTTATTTGTTCGAATACGGGTTACATTGTTTTTTTAAAACTCATATTCCGCCTTTTGGCATACGAATTTAAAGAAGAAACTTATAACGTAAACATAAAGTAACTAATTATGTAATAATATTATTATATAAAAATAAAAAACATAAACATAACTAACCATAAACAACTATAAAATATACAAACAACTATGAAATAACTATAAACAGGAATCATTTAGGAAATCTGAGACAGAATAATAACATTTTTCTAATAATAGTTTACTTAAATGAGATCTAAATTGAGTGACAGCGGAAGGTCTATATATACAAATATTTAAAATTACTCCTGTCACTTAGAAACGAATAGATAACATTTAGTGTGAACTCACCGCGATACAGACCCGTTTCATTTAGTATAATGTTTCCTGATATGTTTACGACCTCTGACAAAACGTCACATTCGCGCGAACGCCTGGCGGTTAACGTGAACACGAGCTCGCGACGTTTCCCGCGCCCTCCACCGCGCCCGCGCCCGCGCTTTCAACGTGGACAAGCACATAGACTTGAGCAATCTAAAGAAAAAATATACATCTCCTCTCCGCCTGATCCATTTCCACCAAAATTAGGAAGTGTGAGAGTGAAAATAAATAAATCTGATTGGTTATTCAAAACGCACATCTTGTTTTGATGAATCTTCACCATATCTATGGTCACATGACATCGCACACCCTCATAGAATCATTCGGGCGCACACAAACGACAAAAACAGAACCTAATCATGATAAAACTACTAGGTACGTATTTTAATTTTGCAGGAATATTATAAGAACCCTGAAGAAACTAAAACTGTGTATACAGAAGACGGGTGGTTAAGGACCGGTGATATATTCTGCAGAGACGAAAACAATTTCTACTATTTCGTGGAGAGAAAAAATCTTAGGTTCAGATACAATTATTTCTTTGTGAGTTATCATTTTATTTTAATTAATTACTCTCCAAGGTACTAAACCTATTCGGTTTAAAGGGTTTGACTTAAATGACGACTAAATATACCTTGTCTTTTTCCCCGCGATGTAAATAAAAGCCCTCGCCCACTGAAGTAACATCACATCAGTCTTGCTCATTTGGTCTTCCAAATGAGTAAGACTCTCATTCACGGCAAAACGCGTAGTTAAACACAGCCTAATATCATTTTTTACTTTAAAGGTATCTCCTCTGCAGTTGGAAACAGCTATCAAAAGTTATCCAGGAGTTGAAGACGCCTGTGTCGTGGGTATCCCGCATACTGACTTATTTGAAATCCCGGTGGCAGCAATCCTCAAAGAAAAGGGGTACGATATTGATCCCCAAGGACTATTTAACTTCCTTCAGAGTAAGTAGACATTCCAAATGTAAAATTGTTGACTTGGCAGTGTTTTGGCAGAATATCGGCGACTTCTTAATTTGAAACACACGAGAATCCGCGACGCTGTATCTTACTATATGTAACTCTTATACTTCATCTTTCTTCTTTTCGTTAATAGTAGGCAGTGGTAAAAAGCTGTAAAGCAGTGCTCAGTGGTTTTACCCACGTTGTGCCCGTTCCAATAAATCGGGATAAAAAATATAAAAAATGCCCTTGAATGTTCGAGAGGTTTTAGAGATTGGTACGTTTAAACAAATGAAGGCATTTTACTGGCAATCTCAATAACTTTAACTGACTGTTATGAAATAACGTTTTGGTTTCAAAAGGCATTTAACCACGTTAAATGCTGACTTTTTAACGAAAGTATGTTATGTTAACCAATAGCTTGAAATATCCCAAGGCTGTCGACTGTGGACCGTCAGACATTCAGGACAAAGCATTATACTCGTAGAGCCGAAGATAGGTTGTGACTAGCATCTGCATTTACAATGATATTTTTGTCACAGGTCAGGCAAGTCTCACCGAGATCAAAAATCTTGACGGCGGCGGCGGCTTGTTCTTCGTAGACTCGTTTCCTTACACACCTTCGGGGAAAATAAACAGAGCCAGAGTAAAAGATCTTGCAATTGCAACGCCGAAGATCTTACCTAAATTATAGGCGTATGAAATACCTATGCACTTACTTATATTATGTAGGTAAATGTTTGTGAGGATAGATGGATCAATTTGTTACTGTTTCACGCAAAATTACTGAACGGATTCGGATAAAACTTTGCATATAAGTAGAAGTAATACATCAGAATGACACATGGGATACATTTTATACCGAAATTTCCGCGGGAACGGGTACGTGCATACAATAGGTAAAACATGTTTCTAGTGATAGGTCAATGGAATATTCAACACTTAAATTGATAATTTCACAATTTTGAGCTTGTCTTGTGTATTAAAATTGTTTATAAACGTATACGCATGTACTCAGAGACGTCTAATGCTTCCTTAGTAGAGATTGACTGATTATTGTAATGTATGAAAAATTACGTCGAATAATGAAGTTTCGATTTAATGGATGTCTCTGAGTGCGGCAGATACTCCTGTCAACGTAGTAGTAGTAGAGTGCACGAGCTGGTACATAAACGATTTCTTCAGAAAGTGGTTCAGGGTGCTTAGGGGTAATCATACCAAAAGAGCCCGGATCAAGGGGGACGCCGATGTGGGGGAGGGGATAAAATTTCCTTCTTTTTGAGTACAAAAGACAATTATCGCAAAAACTACTTTTATCAAAACTAGCTCTTGCCTGCTACTTCGTCTGCGTTATGTCTGGCTAGTAAGTAATTGTTATATACTTTATATACTAATCTAGTTCCTTATCTATCTACATTCGAAATTTCATGTAAACCATTTCTATCATTGTGTTATTGACACTTTTTTCTATGGATTTTATACAAGCCGCGTCCCACGGTATAGCCGTTCCCATGGGATTATCAGGATAAAGATAAGCTAACCTTCGTCTTGAATACACCTATACGGGTAAATACGAATCTATAAAAAAAAATCGAATCGAAAAATGACAGTAGTTTTAGCTCATTCACCCTGAATCATCCCGAAGAATCGCTTAGGTCCCTGCTCACGCACTCTACACCATCTTATTAGTAACTAGCAGCGCCCCGCGGTATTACCCGCGTTGTGCCCGTTCTCATAAAAATTTCGAGATAGTAACCTTCCCGTTGAATGTGGCTATCTATTACAAATAGAACTATTCAAATTGGATAGATAATTTCCGAGATTAGCTCGAACATACAAGCGAACAAACTTAAAAATTTTACCTCTTTATAATAATAGTATAGATTTCTTGATTACACTATCAAACTAATCTGAGTAGAAAATGGGTTCTTGCCATTTAATGTTATTTGAGGTTTTTCGTGTTTTACATTTAAGTTCAATTTGTAAATTTATTTATAACTTTTATTTATAAGATAATTTAAAAATGTTTCTATGTTTAAATAGAATTTTAATCCTAATAAACAATCATAATGTAGTGTTTTTTTATTATTAATTTGATATGTTTTCATTATTATTGCTTAGTATATTTATATCATTGATTGTTCTTTAATTTTGTATAAAACGTAACAAAATTCGTTGGTATTGGCGAAACACTTTATCCGAACTCTTTATTTAATGGAGTTGGTTATGGCCGGTGACTTAAACGTAAACATAATTCCATATTGAGTTGAGTTAAGGGATGTTCAACAAACCAACGTAAAACACCATTCAACCTCGCTTGAAATAACAAGAAGAGGAGAAATAAATTACCTTTTCTTCATCGAGTGGATGGCCAACCTGACCAATCCTGGTGTCAGAGTTATTGAGCCGCCAAAGGGCTCTGACATGGCTCAAGTAACCTAAAAATAGAGATTATAAAAAATTTCGCAGAGTGGACTCTTCTTCTCTCTTCTCTTTCTATACAATGACAATTATAAAAAAATATGATATATAAATAATGATTCTTCCTAATTTGGAACACTTCTAAAAAACTTACAGAACGCGAACGATAAGTACATAGATAATAAATCAATGTGGTATTTCTAACAAACAATGATTATATCGTTATCTATATTAATAGAATAAAACTGAGTGTATAAAACTATTAGTAGCGAAGTAGGTATTTTTTGTTCTGTGCTGGCAAGTGCGTGATGGTTTTGAATTAACGTAATAAATCAAATATTTTTTTAAACACAAATAACACGATAATTTTGATCTTAAAAGACAATCTAAAAGTTTCTATAAGTTTCTACCTTTGCTTTAACTAGATAATATTTACAATGTTCGACAAATATTATATTCAGCAACATATCAGTGCTCTAACCCTGAAGGCAGCTCTAAAATATGACATTTCACCGGGAAATTGTCACCTCGGACATCTTCTATTACAGGGTCTCTTGGAACGACCCAATAAACTCCACCAGGTTTGTAACTTTCATTATTTTATTAGTCCATCCTTGTCAATATTTTATAATATGACTTACCTTAATCAACAAATAATAAATAAATCAAAGGATTATTCGACGCTCATGCCATTATTGTTTCTTCCTATTCGTAATTCTGCACAATATGGATTCCACACATTTGCATTTGATCTCATTCCTTATTCTTCGCAGTCATTAGTTTTATACAATCCGGTATCTTCCTAGTCGCGATTCTGCACAATATGGATTCCACACGTTTGCATTTGATCTCATTCCTTATTCTTCGCAGTCATTAGTTTTATACTATTACTAGCAGCGCCCCGCGGTTTTACCCGCGTTGTGCCCGTTCCCGTGGGAATTTCGGGATAAAATGTAGCCTATAGCCTTCCTCGATAAATAGACTATCTAACAGTGAAAGAATTATTCAAATCGGTTCAGTAGTTTCTGAGATTAGCGCGTTTAAACAAACAAACAAACAAACAAACAAACAAACAAACAAACAAAACAAACTCTTCAGCTTTATAATATTAGTATAGATAAAAAGGAAAACTCTGTTTGTAATGAATAGGCTCAAAAACTAGTGGACCGTTTTAAAAAATTCTTTCACCATTCGAAAGCCCCATTATCCACGAGTAACATAGGCTATTTTTCATCCCGAAATTCCCACAGGAATGGACACAACACGGGTAAAGCAGCGGGGCGCTGCTAGTAGTATATATAGTATTAGCAGCGCCCCGCGGTTTTACCCGCGTTGTACCCGTTCCCGTGTTAATTTCGGGATGAAAAATAGGCTATGTTACTTGTGGATAATGGAGCTTTCGAATGGTGAAAGATTTTTTTAAAACGGTCCAGTAGTTTTTGAGCCTATTCATTACAAACAGAGTTTTCCTTTTTATAATAGTATAAAACTAATGACTGCGAAGAATAAGGAATGAGATCAAATGCAAACGTGTGGAATCCATATTGTGCAGAATCGCGACTAGGAAGATACCGGATTGTATAAAACTAATGACTGCGAAGAATAAGGAATGAGATCAAATGCAAATGTGTGGAATCCATATTGTGCAGAATTACGAATAGGAAGAAACAATAATGGCATGAGCGTCGAATAATCCAAATCAAAAGGGGGTGAATATTTGTGTGAGTTGGGACCAAAGCGATGTATTCAAAATGCGGTTTATGATGATTAAGGAGTAAACATACTAAAAGAGGTTTGAGGTTTTCGCTTATATCTTTAAAAACGGTACATTCGTAGAGTAAGTAAGCAGATTATTGGCCAATTCTGGTGTCGAAGTTCTTAGACTTTCTAACGATTGAAACAACAGAGACTGAGTTACAATGATTAATTTCATTTAATATTTTTCTGGTTTTGATGAAAAGTACTAGACTTTAAAATAAATAGTTACATTATTTTAGATCGACGTAGTCACAAATGCCAAGGAAACAAATAGGTCCGTAGCCTCGCGCACGATGCGGCTCGCCAGCGCCATGGCTCACTCCGGCCTGAAGGTGGAAGACAGAATCATCATAATGGCTCACAGTCATCTCGATCTCATAATTCCATACTTTGCTAGCCTGTACAATGGATACTCCATCACTGGGCTTGATCCAAGGATTGGATTATGTAAGTAAATAAATATTATATTTATTACAAAGTCACTCAGCACTATCTCGTTCATATCATATTACTAATTTTGTAGCTTCACTCGAAAAACTTAGTGTTTTACTATTATTTACAAGACAATATTTGTAAGGACTTCTATAAAACCAAATGTGGTTTCTTATTTATAAGTTCATTCTTGTTGGCAAGTTTCCGATCAGGATATTTTAAGAGATTGGTTATAGATGTCAAGAAATGGAACAAAATATGTTTCGTATTTAAATTATAATGTGAGTAGTATTATTGTTGGAAATAAATATGAGTAACATTTCTCAGGATTTAGTTTATGTCTCATGATTTCTTATTTTGAAAATAGTGTAAATACTACTAGCACGTTTATTAACTATATGTCATACTTAGGTATTATATGGTAGACACCTGTAAAACACTTTCAAAACAACCTCGAGCTCGACTTGAGAACCGACTTACAAACCCTTCATGTTATGTTAAATGTCGACATTACTAATACACATATAATAAATATAATGTTTAAGAATAAAAATAAGAATAAAATAAATTTATTGCCAAAAATTTAAAAATTAACATATACATACACAGAAACAAAATTAAAATACAAGGAACTTGGCAAAAGGCTGCAACTCAGCTGTTGCTGTACGGAACGGATCCCGCACGACGCTGGTTTTCAGTCATTTATGAAATAATCTAGTGTCTGACAATAAAGATGTATTTGTTAAATACTAAGTACATTATGTAGTTGAATCCTGGCTCATCGTACTCTATGCCACAACATATAGCCAATACTTATATCACTTGTTCATTGCATGTTTTAAACAGATACTACATGATAACACAAATAAAACATGACATAATAATCAGCATGCACGGCAATAAAAAAATCGTATTAAGATAAGTTAATTATACCTATTATTTTAAAATGAGACTCAATTAATTTATAGGGAGGGTAATTAGTATTAATTATTTCCGAGTTCTTCAGTCAAACTCGCATTAGTAAATATAACTGATGTTACTATTTAAACTATCACGATATGAACACATTGTAACGTTGAGGTATGCATTAAATGTTTTATTCGCGATTAAGTCCCGTCTAGATTAGTGTTTACAACATAACTGATGTTAATTATGATTCAAAGTCTGGATTAATTTTCGTTTCAGCTGAGATCAAGGCATTATTCCCCATTGTGGAACCAAATATTGTGTTTTGTGATAAAGCATGCCTTGAAAAAGTAAAGGAAGCATTCGCAAAAACTAACCTGCAGGAGAAAATAGTAGTCTTTGACGACAAGACTAACGACTTAGAGGTTTTCATACGTGAACATAAGGGAACCGAAATCAATTTCAGGCAAGTCAATTACTTTAATTTTATGGCTTCTTAATGTTCGTAACAAATACTCGTACAGTTGAGAGTTACGAAGATATGTAATTGAACTACTCATTGAAATACTGGGTGTAATCATTTAGATAACTTATTCAATGGACTTACATATTTTAGGCCTGCTCTATTCGACAAGACACAGGTACCAGCGTGGAATGTGTTAACAAGTGGAACAACAGGGACACCGAAAATAGTATCTTATCCCTACTCTACTACACTGAATGGAGTATGCGCGTGGTGGTAAGGGTTTATACAAAAATAAATAATTAATGAAAACTCTATGGAAGTAGTTTATCACAAAAAAAAAATCCTATTGATTGTAAGTTGATTTACATTTACATTCCTACTATTCGTAGAGCCAGACTCAGTATAATCCAAACATAAACATGAGCGCAATCCAAATCCAATAACATGTTTTGAATAAATACAATAATAATTATGGATTCCATATAGTTGTCAAAATTGACTGTAGGCTTTTATGTAATCTTGATTGACCAATGGGAAGCGAGAGCGAATCGCTAGTTTGTTTTATTTTTAAATGTTTACTTTTTACTGTTTCAGGGAGAGGTTTAGTGTAAGAATTGATCATATGTTTGTAATGGTTTCATTCCACTGGATGTCTACATACATGATACTGGTTTCCACCGTCCTGAGAGACTTTACAAGATTACAATCATCTTTAATATTGACCACACACGATTTTGTAAAAATGATTAACCAAACTAAGGTGATGACTATAGCTTATTAAAAATAAATTATAACTTATTGAAATAGAAAATATATTGTGAAATAATGGTAGAAGTTATAAAATTGGTATTGTTTCATATATTATTTATTAAAATTTCATTAAAAAAAGAACAAGTGATTCGAGCGCCAAACGTCTCTAATATTTTGGATGTATTACAGCCACACTCAACCTTTTGTACGCCAAATGTATTAGCGATTTTAATGAAGAACTGTGACTTAACGTCATTCAAACATATCGTAATAGGAGGTGCATACATTGATCAGAAAGTGGTCGACCAATTTAGGGTAAGTAAATATGTGTATATGCCCAACAACGAAGTCAGGTAGGTGCCACAAAAAAATCTAAGTGTTGTTCTTATACTGAGTGTCGGAATGTCCTGTTCTTCGCACCCTCGAGGGAGATACTCGACTGGTTTCGGTTTAACAAAGCGTTTTCTCTGTCAGTAAGGAGGATTAGGTATAATCACCACCTCACTGTACTGATATCTTTAGTGAGATGAAAGGCCTTTGCCCAGCAGTGGGATATTACAGGCTAAAACTTTTTCCTTTATTTTACTCTGTCACGCTACAGGAGTGGTTGAGTTACAGACAAAACCATTTACAAACTAGTGACAAACTTCACACCTGTAGAATGACTGTTTCTGAATCTTTTGAAGCTACAACTTCAAAAGTATTTTATGAAAACTGTATGAAAAAGATATTTTGAAGGCAAGGTAAAGGAAAACACAGAATATTTCAAATTATATTAATTTTGGCCTGTCATCTTACAGAAAATGTACCCTCGTGCATATCTGGACTTAACGTATGGACAGACAGAACTTCTGGCACCAATATTTGATTACAGCCCGGAGAAAATAGCCTCTACACCGCCTGGCTCTCTCGGGACTCCTTTATCGAAGAATGAGTACAAGGTACCTGATATAATATTATACTTTAGTCATACATATTATCTTTTTAACATATTTGCTTCACTGATCTACAAGAACAACAAATACTCAAATAGTAGGTATTAGTAGTATAGTATAAAGTAGTAAAGTGTTATTTGCGATTTTCATAATATTTGGATTTACCTCAATCCTCATATTAAGGAGAATATTTATTTAAATATCCACACGGAAACCACTTGGAACGTCTGTTCCAGTCTTTGATAAAAGGAAGCGGTAGCGCTCATGGCGAAGTTTGACTAAGCAATGTTAGCTCATTGCAATTGTTGAGCAACATGCTAACTTGGAAGGAAGGCTGAAAGTGGCATTTCTATCTGAGCGCTACCGTCCATCGGAGGGCACGTTCAATTGTCGGTCCAGGTTGTTTCAATCGTCAAACCATCTCAGAGGCCTTTAGGCAGTTTATAAACTCCGACACCAGGCTTGGCCACTTAAAATTAATCTTAGTCTTGGCCCTTTCGGGTCGGCTCTCCTAGTCTGTCTTATCCATGTTTCTCCCTTTTGCACTGTTGCAGCATCGATATCTTTCTGAATAGCCGTCAACGATGTGACTTCCACTTCAAATTAATAAATAAAGTTTTTATTCAATAAACAGTAGCTATGTTCAATTACTGAAATATATACGTTACTGTACACGTGGCGTGTTTATTAACGAATGTGGTAATTTAATAATAATGGATTCCTAGTTCTCCATGTTAGTGTACCACTCTGCCCATTAGCAAGTAACCTGGCTTGGGGAAATTACTGAACTCAATATGGCATCTCCGTCGATTCGACCAATAAAATTCCTTTACACCTTAGTTTGTTTGTTTGAATATTTCTTAAATGAGATCTGGTGCTGGTACATATTGGGAATAAAATTATTGAAAATCGCAAGGGATTTCGGCTTGGGCAAAATTGTTGGTCCAAACTAGTATGCGAGCCATTAGACAAAAAGGCCCTAGATTGTAGCGCCCTAGAGGGCCCTAGATTGTAGCGACTTTAATAAAAGAATTTACGCAGGGCCATATTATCTAAGTGCCTAGGTGCCCTGGGTCTCTGACTTAAAGGCTTTAAATCCCTGCTAGCATGGTATTAAACATACTAAGTATTTCAGCTTGTCGACGATAATGGGAACACTATAGACAAACCGAACACGAATGGTGAGCTATGGGTGAAAGGCGATGATTTTTTCAAGGTAATCTATGCATATACGGTAAATATACGAGTACTAAAATAACTTTTTTTATAACTTTTGACTGCCTGTATGTCTGTTTGTTCTGGCTAATCTCTCAAATGACTGGACGGATTTTGAGGGGACTTCAGGTAACTGATGTAATGAGGAGTAACCTAGGCTACTTTTATTTAAGAAAATTCCATGCGGACGCACTCACGGACACAGCTAGTTAAGAATATAAATATCTACTCACTAAGTATGTATTTCATATCATGTATCAGAATAGGATATTGTATGTTATAATATGATAATTTAGCTTGACCTTGACTGTGGGATTAAATCGTTCGGCGTTTCAATTTCAAAATGATTTCATACAACCTAAACGAATTAATAATCTGGATGCTGACATGGTGCATATTAACAGGAATATTTAAACAACCCTGAAGAAACAAAGGCCGTGTACACAGAGGACGGATGGTTGAAGACCGGTGACATATTCTGTAGAGACGAAAACAACTACTACTATTTTGTGGAAAGGAAAAATATTATTTTCAAATACAATCTCTTCTGGGTAAGTTAAGAAATTCTTAATTTTACAAGTGCCAAAAGATGTATTTATGCAAGTCACAGAATTACTCGGTTTTACCCGATCAGAATTTATTTTCATCAAAATTAAATTCAAAAGCAAATCAATGATCGTCACATGTTATATAAATTGAATGGATCTACAGTTCGCTGAGATATCAATTTATCAAAACATGTTCGTCCATCGTGTACGGGTTACCTCTTTCAGCGCGAGGTTGTCCCCAATAAGATATTAAAAGTCCTTCTGTTCACATTTCAATGTGAACTACAAAGTCCGTCGGCGTGAAGTTGAAGCTAGACTTATTTTGCTCACGCTCTGATTCGTATTGTGTCTCAACACACTATAATTAAATAAATAAATAAAATAAAAAATCGTAATTGCTTACAAAATTAAACACAAACATACAGGACGATACAGTTTAAAATTATAGCAAAAGGTGGTTCAGCTTGTGCTGCCCAGGGCTTGTGTCTTGTCTTGTCCGGCAGACACGTTTGGTTTGAGACAATGCGCCATACCAAGCTTATATAAAATTCCTTAAAACTTAGTGTGTATTTGGGTTCGTTATAGCATAGAATACTACTTACTCATATAACTCATAGTTATTGCTTCACTCCGACACCAGGGTTGGCCGCTGACCTACTCGAACTTGCTTTACAGATATCTCCACTGCAGTTGGAAGAAGCCATCAAAAGTTACCCAGGAGTTGAAGACGCCTGTGTCGTGGGCATCCCGGATCCTGTATCTATTAATGTTGCGGTTGCAGCAATATTGAAAAAAGAGGGTCACGAGGTCGACCCTCAAGAACTATTTTACTTTCTCAAGGGTAAGTACATAGGAAATAGATAACAGGGAATCATTGCGGCAGAAAATTAGAATAAGTAATTATCTGCTTAATGTTCTTCACATGAGAATCCTCGAGGATTGGAGAACCATTGCGGGCGTTGAAACATAATCACAAAGGTGCTATTTCCACGTGTATTTCCACCCAGTGACACGTAAAAAAGCAGTGTCAGCCAGCCGCATCCGCCAACCGATTACAGCTTTATATGTGCCTAGAATAACCGTTTACACACTACTTTTACTTTACACTTATTCATTTATTTTTTTATTGAACACTACAACAATATCGGCACTTAGCACTATGTATAAGTATATTATGGTCCCGACCGTTATCGTTATCGGCAATCGTTATCGGCAATGGCGACTGCATTATTTATTCCTTACGACTTATACATTCGTGAGCTCGCATGTAGCTTCCCTTCAATTGGTCGCATTTGGCATCCAACTCATCGTGCCTTTGTGTACTTTATTTTTACTCTCATGTACTTTGCACTTACAATTAACTTAAATAATGTATCCGTACAATATTTCACACTTTACAGGTCATCCAACACTGAACGAGTTCAAACAGCTCCACGGCGGTGTATTCTTCGTGGACTCATTCCCTTACACACCTTCGGGGAAAATAAACAGAGCCAGAGTAAAAGATCTTGCAATGGCCTTGCCCAAGATCTTACCTAAATAAGCTTATTCTTTCTACTTAATGAATTCTGTGTGACTTGTTTTCATGGTTAGAAGTACTTATTTCATAAAAAATATGTAAATTGATAATATATTAATTGAGAACAAAAAATCTTGTCATTTATATCGTTATACATCATATTTTAATATTTTGTGTCATTAGGAACGCATTTAAAAGAAAAAAAATAAAAATAAAAAAGGGGGTTTGCCCCGTCTTGCTTCATGGTGCTGGCAAGACGGGGTGATGAGAATGATCACAGAGAAAGGCGATTATTTAGGATGGCAAAACTCGCAGACATGGAGGATTTCGTCAACATCATTATCGTCTATTCCTGCGCAACTATTACGAGTCCATTTTTCACAAACTGAGGATGATATCCACCCTTCAATGGAAACGGAATATACTTCCTCACAATAATACATGGTGTGTCCTCCTCTTCTTCACTTTCATCTCCAGATGATGAAATTCTTCGTCGTTTTGCTGTTTTGGCTGATCGGCTATTCATTTTTTATTTTGAGATTTTCATCATACTCGTATACTTAGGTACTTTAAGATTAAGTTATTTTTATTATTTTTTACTTTTTAAAGGGAACTTAGGTTTTTGTGTCGGGAGTTTTTTTAAATATTTTTTATTATATACTATTTATAGTTACATAATTATTATAAACGAAGCTAAGAACACTCTCGATTAAGTCATCAATATTCTCTTTCAGTAAGCTTTCATTTGCGACCCCACTCGAGTACATTTATATTCGTTTATTCTTCCCACCTTCACCCCTCACAACTTTTAAACGGCTCAACAGATTTTCATTAAACATGTCTAAGAACACTCGTAGTAAGTCACCTTTAATACGAAAAAATCTAAATTGAAATTGCTTCATCCGTTCGGGTGCTATTTTGCCACAGACAGACAGACACGTCAATCTTATAACAACCCTCTTTTTGCGTCGGGGGTTAAACACATTGTTTAAAATAATCGGTCATGAAACTTAATGTGACAGATTAAATTCCACGCGACCGAAGCCGCGGCCAAAAGCTAGTAGATAAATCAATGTGGTATTTTTAACAATAAAGGATTATACCGCTATCTTTATCAATACCACAATATAATAAAACTGAGCAAATACAAGTATAATTAGCGAAGTATCTTTCGTTCTGTGCTTGCAAAAGCGTGACAGTTTAAATCAAATATTAAACACACAATAACAACACAATAATTTTGATTTTATAAGACAATCTAAAAGTTTCTATAAGTTTCTACCTTTGCTTGAACTAGATACTATTTACAATGTTCGACAAATATTATATTCAGCAACATATCAGTGCTCTAACTCTGAAGGCAGCTCTAAAATATGACATTTCACCGGGAAATTGTCACCTCGGACATCTTATATCACAGGGACTATTGGAACGACCCAATAAACTCCACCAGGTTTGTAACTTTCATTATTTTATTAGTCCATCCTTGTCAATATTTTATAATATGACTTACCTTAATCAACAAATAATAAATAAATCAAAAGGGGGTAAATATTTTTGTCAGTTAGGACCAAAGCGATGTATTCAAAATGCGGTTTATGATGATTAAGGAGTAAACATATTATAAGAGGTTTGAGGTTTTTGCTTATATCTTTAAAAACGGTACATTCGTAGAGAAAGTAAGCAGATTATTGGCCAATTCTGGTGTCGAAGTTCTTAGACTTTCTAACGATTGAAACAACAGAGACTGAGTTACAATGATTAATTTCATTTTATACTTTTCTGGTTTTGATGAAAAGTACTAGACTTTAAAATAAATAGTTACATTATTTTAGATCGACGTAGTCACAAATGCCAAGGAAACAAATAGGTCGGTAGCCTCGCGCACGATGCGGCTCGCCAGCGCCATGGCTCACTCCGGCCTGAAGGTGGAAGACAGAGTCATCATAATGGCTCACAGTCATCTCGATCTCATAATTCCATACTTTGCTAGCCTGTACAATGGATATTCCATCACTGGGCTTGATCCAAGGATTGGATTATGTAAGTAAATAAATATTTTATTTATTACAGTCACTCAGCACTTTCGTTCATATTTTTGTAGCTTCGCACCAAAAACTTAGTGACTTATTTTTTTTTTTAAATGTAATATTTGTAAGGATATCTAGAAAAATCAAATGTGCAATGCATTCTTGTTGACAAGTTTCCGGTCAGGATATTTTAAGAGATTGTATAGATGTCAAGAAATGGAACAAAATATGTTTTGTATTTAGTCAGATGTGTGGAACCTTCGGGTAATTTAATTTAAAAATAATAATATTATCTTCTTATATATAAAATTCTCGTGTCACAGTGTTCGTTCGCGTACTCCTCCGAAACGGCTCGACCGATTCTCATGAAATTTTGTGAGCATATTGAGTAGGTCTGAGAATCGGCCAACGTCTATTTTTCATCCCGAAATTCCCGCGGGAACGGGTACAACGCGGGTGAAACCGCGGGGCGCAGCTAGTTAATTTATAAAAAAATATAAATATTTCTGTATGAACTGTTATGGCTTGTTTTTATTATTTACAACAAGAAAAAATATTTTATTCGAAATTAGGACTTTAAAAACACTGCAAGTTCATTACATACATTTATTACATACCATACATTTATTACATATTCAGTTAAGGTTCTGCATCTGAGTAATTCACATTTTATAATAAAACTCAGTATCTTAAAAAGAAAAGGATTAAAAAAATGAGTTTTTCACGATTTTCAGCAAAAGGGTAGGTTTTATCACAAAAATACCTCAGACCAAATTGTAGATCATAAAATGATCTACAAAAAATGATCGCATACTTTTTTTCCCACGAGTCGCTCTTTTTGAGATATAACGATTCAAAAAGTTGTAAAAGTTGTAATGGTCAATTATGTTATGACTAACGTGTGCATATTATTGCACACGTTTCCACGCCACCTATGAGGTAGTGTACTTAGCGCGTTTATTGGAATCCGAAATACGAACCACGAATAAAATGGCGACTCTAAAAAATGTTCTGCGTCTCTGTAGTGTTCCAAGTATACATAAATAAACTGCACAAAAAAACCTTTTGATAATTTTAATTTTCTTCAGAATAACAATCGTATATAAGTCAATACTGCATAATCGTTTGAATAATTATAGCTATCCCCTTATTTTTATGAGAAAAATAAATACCGTGAAATCGTCAAATTAACAACTGCACGATTTTCGTGTAGTTATTTTGCACTGGTATCACCTTTGTTTACAAAAAATATCCCGAACTCAGAAATACCCTATAGCACGTTTATTAACTATCTCATACTTATTATATTATGGTAGATACCTGAAAAAAGTTTGAAAACTTGAGTTTACTTAAAAACCAAGGTAATTAAAAACCTAGATGTTATGTTAAATGACGACATTACTAAGATATGTACATATCTTGTGTCTGACAATAATGATGTATTTATTAAGTACTAAGTACATATGTAGTTGAATCCCGGCTCTTCGTACTCTATGCCACAAAATTTAGCCAATACCTATATATAGCACTTGTTCAATAATTGGTACCCAAAATCATTGATTTGATTACTTATCAAAGAATCTTTGATTTGATCATTGATTAATAGTGATCGGATAGTCGGATGCATATTTACCTAAACTTCATTTTTGCTAGCAAAGTATGGATTCGACTTCTTAAAATATATTTTTTGTTAAATGAAAATCCCGAATTCGGGAATGCAATTTAGTCGGTTTATGGTTTGAAAATGACTCATTTAGCATGTGGTTTTTTTTTTTTTTTTAAAGTCCGGGTCTCGGGGTTCACTTAAACAACTATTCATACGTATTTACTTGAAGTTTAGTTTCAGTCCCAATGCGATTTTATTTATTAGTGAAGAGTTAAAGGAAGAGTAGTGAGTGTTAGTTTGAACAAAACAACAAGATATGGTGCGCGGGCGAAAGCACGGCTTGTCTCGTATCTCTTTCTGACGCGTACGAGCAAACAGCACAGTGACGTATTCGTCGCTGTGCTGTTTCCTCGTACATTCGAGCCGCATGTAATGTCACTTGCAGTCAACTTCCGAGAAGCTATAGATAAGGATAGAGAAACAATAGAGAAGGGTATGGAGTTTTTAATGAGTGCGAGTGAGACGGAAGCATAATAATATTATAATATTGTAGTATATAATGTTGTATAATATTTTATTTTTAAAAGTAAATTGTATTAAATTAAGTTTTGTACGTACTTACTGCTGGAGAACTGAAACTAAACTTCAAGTAAAAACGCATGAATAGTTGTGTAAGTGAACCCCGAGTCCCGGACTTATTAAAAATAAATACCACATGCTTAAGGCGTCGTTTTCAAGCCATATTACCGACAAAGTAGTTTTGCATTTTCGAATTTTCTAAAATCCCGAAATCCCGGGATTTTTATTTAACAAAATAAAATAAAAAGCCGCATCCATACTTAGTCAGATATCAACTTTAGGTAAATATGCATCCGACTATCCGATCTGTATTGATTACTTATCAAAGAATCATTTCAACAATCAGCGTACAATTGTAATAAAAAAAACGTATTAAGATAAGTTAATTATACCTATCATGATGTCAACGCTTAGTGCTAAGGGAGATACAGTTTTTATCAGATCATGTTTTATCAGTCTTCTGTGAAAATAAAAACGGATACAATTTGCTTTTATTCAAAATGAGCGTTATTGTTTGTTTGAGCCTGAAAGGTTATGTAATTAAATAGCTTAATATTTGTTCAAACGGGAACTTAAGTACGACGGAGGTTGAGTATCGACGGAGGTTACTGTAACCTCCGTCGTACGTAAGTTCCCGTTTGAACAAATACTCGTAATAATGACATCAACCAACGTACGATTCAATTATTAGTAAAGTTATAGTAGTTTATGCAACTGTCATTTATGGAAGGGTATTAAAACACGAGTGTGAGTTTATGAAACGAGCGCAGCGAGTTTCATAATAGTAACGAGTGTTTTAATACCCGTGTTATATGCAGTTGCATACACTACTTTATCTTCACTAATGCAGTTAATCAAACAACAAGAGTAAAAGCTGCCAATAGTTTTTCACGCGTACGTGTATTGTCACAGTGAACTTGCCGCCATTAAAATCTAACCAATGAGAGCGCAGCTGCGCGTAGGGCCAATCAGGAGCGAGCGAGATCTTACCAAAGAGTTTTGTGTATGTAAGTTTAGTAGTTTCGACGAAGTTTTCACGTATAACCCAACTGTTTTCAAAAGCCAGCCTAATATCAAAATTTTATACAACTAGTATGAGGATTTTGACATAAGGCTCGCCAGGTTAATTGGTCGCGTTGTAATGATGTTATAATGAGATTTTACGATATCGATGTGGATATTATAACATCATGTGCAATTGCTTAAATTGAGTGTTTTAGTTGCCTGCGCTATAACAGTAGTATTTATAAGTCAAGTATTGGAAACATAAGTAGAATGTTACAACATTAGTGTAGATAAAATACCTAACTAAACAAAGACTACATAATCTGTATAGGATAGGGTAATTATTTATTATTAATTATTTCTGGAGATTTTCAGCAAATACCGCATTAGTAAATATAACTGATGTTAATTAGGATTCAAAGTCTGTATTAATTTTCGTTTCAGCTGAGATCAAGGCATTATT
The DNA here is from genome assembly GCA_963082685.1 of Cyclophora albipunctata. Taxonomy (NCBI): domain Eukaryota; kingdom Metazoa; phylum Arthropoda; class Insecta; order Lepidoptera; family Geometridae; genus Cyclophora; species Cyclophora albipunctata. The sequence continues at coordinate 5,262,488 of OY720116.1, read as the reverse complement.
CCCCATTGTGGAACCAAATATTGTGTTTTGTGATAAAGCATGCCTTGAAAAAGTAAAGGACGCATTCGCTGAAACCAACCTGCAGGTGAAAATAGTAGTTTTTGACGACAAGACTAACGATTTAGAGGCTTTCATACGCGAACATAAAGGAACCGAAATCAATTTCAGGCAAGTCGATTGCTTTCATTTTATGGATTCATAATGTTCGTAACAAAAAACGTATTGTTGAGAGTTACGAAGATATGTAATCGACCTACTCATATTGAAATACTGGGTGTAATAATTTAGAAAACTTATTGAATATACCTTCATATTTTTAGGCCTGCCCTATTCGACAAGACACAGGTACCAGCGTGGCTTATATTAACAAGTGGAACAACAGGGAAGCCGAAACTAGTATCATACCCTTACTCTAATGCACTGAATGGAGTATGCGCGTGGTGGTAAGGGTTTATACAATAATAAATAATAATGAAAACTCTATGGAAGTGGTTTGTTATCACAACAAAATTCCTATTTGTTTTTAGTTGATTTACAATTAAATTCCTACTATTCGTAGAGCCAGACTCAGTGTAATCCAAACGGCTTAGTAGTCGATTCGCCCGAATTTAACTCGCCCGAAACGTGCCAATCGACACCTTTGAAAAATATTATTTTTTTAGTAGGCGATTCGCCCGAAGTTAATTTGTTGGCGGGCGAATCGACACCTCCAAAAATATGTAGTAGGCTATTCGCACACATTTTATTTTAAAGAATAAAAAAATTAAAGTACAGTCGTACACAGCCGTCACTGAAATTAAACAAAAAATAATAGAAGTTTAAATAACAGGTATTTACTTAAAAGTAAGAAAAATGTGTAATAATTATGACTTAAAACGTGGCATATCTACATGCTTATATAGAGCAAGACAGCAATATTCCCCTAATAAAAGAAAAAATGAAAGAGAAAGCTCTATATGCTATCACGCTCACTAGCGTTGGTCACGGACGTTTGTGTTCTAAGATTAACTGTAGATATTATGCGTGCCTAGTCGATAATTTAAGATTATATTGTGATGTGACACAATGTGGTGTGCTGGCAGGAAATCAAAGTAATATGCAGACGAAAAGCATGTAAGTAATACAATTGTTATTATTAACTGTTATATAAATATAAATATTAATGCCTTTATTCTGACTGATTGAGAATTGCGAAAAATTAACACATTCAGTGCCGACGACTCGCCTGGCGAGTCGACTTAAATTTCGTTCATGTGCTGGCGACTCGACTGGCGAGTCAATGTTTTTCGCCAATATTTCCAAAATTAGTCCATATTTTCTACTAAAAAACCAAAACGTGTTTTATAATTTAAGAAAAAAATACATTCAACAATGCCTTGAACTCGCTAGGCGAGTTCACTGACGCAGGTTCTCAACTTTTTCTTTCAAAACTCAAAAAAATCAATAGAAGTTGTAGGATCAAAGTTGTAGGAAATGTAATCGTCAATCAAAGTTGTAACGAAATGTAACGATCTACAACTTAAATTCATGGGACTAGGATATAAAGTCGTTATTGCCGAATGGTCGCAATTACCAAGGTCGTTACAAATCTACTGTAATTAATAAAAATATTTAAAACTTTATAGTAAAAATCAGTACATATCGATTAAAAGTCCCGAGAGAATAAGACGACAAAAAATAATTGAAGACATCTTATGGCAATTTAATCGCGGTGAAATTACTATACAGCTTTGTATCGAAAAATTACGTAATTAGTTTGCTGGTAATATTGTATACTCTTAATTTTTTTAATGTTATAAGGTAACGGTGATTTTGATTTTAACGAATTTGACGAATTTTAACTTGTTATTTACGAATTAGAAGTAAGCATTATATTATTGTTATACCTTGATTTATTATTGTTGATTTGTTCGTTTTAAGTACATAAGAGCTTATATTGTAAAATCTGTGATTAAAATTGTGATTATAGTTATAGTTCTAGTTTTATGATATTTTATTGTGATAAGAAAACTGTGTACTTCTGTGATTTATACATATTTTAATTTAATAAAGATATTTTTAATTAGTTTGTGTTTTTATTTTGTTTTTAAGATATTTGACCCTTACTACTTCTGTACTCACGTATACTTTATTTTAACTGTATTTCATAAAACACAATATGTGTGCGAATAGCCTACTACATATTTTTGGAGGTGTCGATTCGCCCGCCAACAAATTAACTTCGGGCGAATCGCCTACTAAAAAAATAATATTTTTCAAAGGTGTCGATTGGCACTTTTCGGGCGAGTTAAATTCGGGCGAATCGACTACTAAGCCATCCAAACATAAATGTACTAAGTGCAATCCAAATCCAATCACATATTTTCAATAAATACAATACCAATTATGGATTCCATATAATTTTCAAAATTGTTTGTGTACATTATTCGTGGGTATGTGTACTAGTTTTTTATCATTACTACATAATTTTATAGTATAAACAAAGTCCCCCTACGCTTCTGTCTGTTTCTAATTCTAAGCTCACTGCTTTTGAATCGCGCAACGGATTTTGATACAGTTTTTAAGAAAATTTATTCGCGTAGGTTTATATGTCACATATCTTTATTTTCCGGAGCGAAGCGAGAGCGAATCGCTAGTTTGCTTTATTTATTAACTGTTTACTTTTTACTGTTTCAGGGACAGGTTTAGTGTAAAAATTGATCATATGTTTGTAATGCTATCATTCCACTGGATGTCTACATACATAATACTGGTTTCCACCGTCCTGAGAGACTTTACAAGATTACAGTCATCTATAATGTTAACCCCACAAGATTTTATAAAAATGATTAACCAAACTAAGGTGATGACTATAGCTTACTAAGAATAAACTATAAATTATTGAAACAGAAAATACATTTTGAAATAATGGTAGGAGTTCTAAAATTCCTATCCTTTCATATAATTTGTATTAACATTTAATTATGGTCTAGTGGTATTTTCACTCAATTGCCAAAACTGAGGTCCTGCCTGGGTTCAATTCCCGAGCCGAGTGGTAACATGTTTCCTACTTTTCAAACATGGCTTAGGTTTGAGATAACCAACCCGCATTAGGCAAGAGTGGTGATTACGCCTAATCCTCTTCATTGTACTGCTATCTTCTGTGAGATGAGAGACCTTTGCCCAGCAGTGGGACATTACTGGCTAATTCTTTTTTTAAATTGTATTAAAAAAGAACAAGTGATTCGAGCGCCAAATGTCTCTAATATTTTGGATGTATTACAGCCACACTCAACCTTATGTACGCCAAATGTACTAGCAATTTTATTGAAGAACTGCTGTGACTTAACGTCATTCAGAGCTATCTTAATAGGAGGTGCATACATTGATCAGAAAGTGGTGGATCAATTTAGGGTAAGTACATACGTAAACAACAAAGTCAACAACAACAACGAAGTTAGGTAGGTACCACAAAATAATCTCATTGTTGTTCTTATACTGAGTGTCGGAATGTCCTGTTCCACGCACCCTCGAGGGAGATAGATATTCGGCTGGTTTCGGTTTTACAAAGCGTTATCTCTGTCTTGCGTGTGACAGAGATAACGCTTTGTAAAACCGAAAGCTACTGGAGTTAAGATTGGGTTACAGACACAACCATTTCCAAACTAGTGACAAACTTCACACTTGTAGACCTGATGACTGATTCTTAATCTTCAAAAGTATATTATGAAAACTGTATGAAAAAGATATTCTGTAGGAAAGGTGAAAGAAAACGCAGAGTATTTCAAATTGTAATAATTTTTGCTTGTCATCTCACAGAAAATGTACCCTCGTGCATATCTGGACTTAGCGTATGGACAGACAGAACTTCTGGCACCAATATTTGATTACAACCCGGAGAAAATGAACTCTACACCGCCTGGCTCTATCGGGACTCCTTTATCGAAGAATCAGTACAAGGTCCGTTTACATTATCTATACTAATATTATAAAGCTGAAGAGTTTGTTTTGTTTGTTTGTTTGTTTGTTTGTTTGTTTGTTTGTTTGTTTAAACGCGCTAATCTCAGAAACTACTGAACCGATTTGAATAATTCTTTCACTGTTAGATAGTCTATTTATCGAGGAAGGCTATAGGCTACATTTTATCCCGGATTTCCTACGGGAACGGGCACAACGCGGGTAAAACCGCGGGGCGCTGCTAGTTAAATTATATATTCTATGGGGCAAATACACGTGTGTATAGCGGCTATAAGAGCGTTATATCTTCATTAACCTGGCTCGGGGAAATTACTGAACCCAATATGGCATCTTAGTCGATTCGACGAATAAAATTTAATTATACCTTAGTTTGTATGTTTGAATATTTCCTTAATGAGATCTGGTGCTGGTACATACATATATCTATACTAATATTATAAAGCTGAAGAGTTTGTTTTGTTTGTTTGTTTGTTTGTTTGTTTGTTTGTTTGTTTAAACGCGCTAATCTCAGAAACTACTGAACCGATTTGAATAATTCTTTCACTGTTAGATAGTCTATTTATCGAGGAAGGCTATAGGCTACATTTTATCCCGAAATTCCCACGGGAACGGGCACAACGCGGGTAAAACCGCGGGGCGCTGCTAGTTGGGAATAAAATTATTTGGCTTGCTTGGGCAAAGTTGTTGGTCCAAACTAGTATGCGAGCCCGGATTTATCCTTAGACAAAAAAACCCTAGATTGAAGCGCCCTAGCGACTTTACTAAAAGAATTTACGCAGGGCCATATTATCTAAGTGCCTAGGTGCCCGGGGTCCCTGACTTAAAGGCTTTAAATCCCTGCTATCATGGTATTAAGCATACTAAGTATTTCAGCTTGTCGACGATGATGGGAACACTATAGACAAACCAAACACGAACGGTGAGCTATGGGTGAAAGGCGATGATTTTTTCAAGGTAATCTATGCATATACGGTAAATATACTAAAATAACTTTTTTTATAACTTTTGACTGCCTGTATGTCTGTTTGTTCTGGCTAATCTCTCAAATGGCTGGACCGATTTTGACGGGACTTCAGGTAGCTGATGTAATGAGGAGTAACCTAGGCTACTTTAATTTAAGAAAATTCCATGCGGACGCACTCACGGACACAGCTAGTTAAGAATATAAATATGTACTCACTAAGTATTTCATATCATGTATCAGAATAGGATATTGTATGTTATATTATGATAATTTAGCTTGACCTTGACTGTGGGATTAAATCGTTCGGCGTTTCAATTTCAAATGATTTCATACAACCTAAACGAATTAATAATCTGGATGCTGACATGGTGCATATTAACAGGAATATTTAAACAACCCTGAAGAAACAAAGGCCGTGTACACAGAGGACGGATGGTTGAAGACCGGTGACATATTCTGTAGAGACGAAAACAACTACTACTATTTTGTGGAAAGGAAAAATATTATGTTCAGATCCAATCTCTTCTTTGTAAGTACTATTGAGAAATCATAAATTAGTTTTATAAATGCTAACAAATATATACGAGTATGCAAGTCTCAGAATTACTCGGTTTTACCCGTTCAGAATAGATTTTCATCAAAATTAAATTCAAGCTGAGATATCAGCTACAGTGTATGGGTTACCTTCAACGCGAGGTTGTCCCCAATAAGATATACAAAGTCCTATTGTTCACAGTAGGATCTGAACATTTCAATGTGAACTACAAAGTCCGTCGGCGTGAAGTTGAAGCTAGACTTATTTCGCTCACGCTCTGATTCGTATTGTGTCTCATCACACTAGGCATGCAACAGCGAAAATAATTCACAAGCAACTTATCTCCAAGTTCCCTACCTCTCGTATACTTCAACACTGATTCTCTTTGAGAAACGAACACAGAATTTATAACCTCTATCTAAGGCAAGCTGAATTTTATACTTCATTGCTCGAACTCCATAAAAAATATATCAATGACTAACTCTAGTATGGCAGTAAAATGGTGAAAATGGGTTTACTTACATTATAAGTAGTCACGTTTATCTTCATAGAAACCTTCCAAAAAATAAGCTAGAATAATTATAGTTATTTACTTTAGATAATGTATATGTCACTTGTCATTATACACTTGGAATTTTGGGATAAAGATATGATAGTCGGTTTGTTTTTCTGTTGTATTAGGAATAGTACTGTAACTATATCGATTACCATACATTCATCCATTTTCACCAACTTTCGTATTTATTATGTAATATAGAGGATTTATAGCATTAAAAGATTTATTAGATAATAATAAATACCTATATCAAGATGATCAGGTGTTTCTAAAGATTAAATTCTAAAACCTGGTTCCCAATAAGTAACCATAGACATGAGACAAGGAATGTGGAAACCGAGTTCATTAAAAGCTTTTATTTCGTTTTACGTGTGCCGTTGTCTGTAATGGAATCTTGTAAGTTAAATTTGACCCACTTTCCATTGACCTGTCTCGCAGACACGTTTGGTTTGAGATAATGCATCAGACCAGGCTTATATAAAATTCGTTAAAACTTACTACTTAATTTGGGTTAGTTATAGCATAGAATACGACTTACTCATATAACATAGTTATTGCTTCACTCCGACACCAGGGTTGGCCGCTGACCTACTTGAACTTGCTTTACAGATATCTCCACTGCAGTTGGAAGAAGCCATCAAAAGTTACCCTGGAGTTGAAGACGCCTGTGTCGTGGGCATCCCGGATCCTGTATCTATTAATGTTGCGGTTGCAGCAATATTGAAAAAAGAAGGTCACGAGGTCGACCCTCACGAACTATTTGACTTTCTCAAGGGTAAGTTCATAGGAAATAGATAAAACTGGAATCATTGCGGCAGAAAATTGGAATAAGTAATTATCTGCTTAATGTTCTTCACATGAGAATCCGCAAGGAGTGATTTATCTACAAATTAATTCACTCGGTCGTTCACATGTCACTCGAAGCAAAAATTGCTCGAAACACACATTCCGAGCCGATGATAGCTCAAAATAGAAAACAAATAAAACAAAATTGTTCCTGGCCGATCATTACTAAAATATTCGAGTAAAAATGCAGTGCCAGCCGCGTACGTCAACCGATGTCAGCTTTTTATGTGCCTAAAATAACCATTTACATATTACTTTAACTTTAAACTTATTCATTTATATTTTATTAGACCCTACAACAATATCGTCACTATGCTCTTAGTAGAGTCAGGCCTGTGTCACTCCGCGTGTAGGTATTAAAAACATACCTACGGGCGGCGGCCACTGCGCAAGGGCCAATCTAGTAGGCTGCCACAAGCGAAAGAAAACACACGCGTGCGCGCTATATGTTCGCCTTTATAATATTAGTAGGATAGGATTATTTCAAAAGAGATCATTTCAGTAATAAATTAATTTATTAGTGAGGTAAAAATGATACAATTATTATGTTTTGTCCGAAACAAAAACAATTCCACACATTCATTTCTACACATTCATTTTTACACATACATAACATCTATTATTCTTTTGTCTATATAAGTACATATAATGAACAAAATGTGTTTTATTTTATTACTTCATTAAATTAAATCTTTGGCAATAATCGTATAGCATATACAATTATGCAGCTAGCTCTTAGACTACATGAACGTACTCGGCGCTGCCTGCTGCGCGTTGCCCGCCACAAGTAGGAGTAAACGCTCGTGCTGTGCGCTAGATGGCATAAGTAGTTTCTCGAAGTAAGCAACCCTAGTCCGCGGCTCTTTCAATACGTATAACCATGTATAACTTATTATGAACCGTAGTATAGTGAATTAAGGCCCATATTCCTTCAAAAAGAAATTGGTAGGTATGTAAATGAACACGTGCTCGACTGGACCACGAGCTAAATTAAATCATATTGTTTATCAGATTCGAGTCATATTTCTTTGAAAACCATTGCGAAGTAAAGCTTCTGTACGTAGTACTAGTTATTATTCTGTGGTAGAGTATAAGTATACGGTCCCGACCGTTATCGGCAATGGCGACTGCATTCTTAATTCTTGACGACTTATAATTCGTGAGCTCACATTTGGCTTATGTAGCCAATCTTCTTTGCCAAGGACATGTCAGCATACCGTCACAATAATTATAATTGATCGCCGCAGGTGGTCGGGCCTTCGATTGGTCGCGTTTGACATCCAGCTCCTCGTGTCTTTGTGTACTTTATTTTCACACTTATGCACATTGCACTTACAATTAATTTAAATAATGTATGCGTACAACATTTCACACTTTACAGGTCATCCGAGTCTGAACGAGATCAAACAGCTCCACGGCGGTATATTCTTCGTGGACTCATTCCCTTACACACCTTCGGGGAAAATAAACAGAGCCAGAGTAAAAGATCTTGCAATGGCCTTGCCCAAGATCGTACCTAAATAAGCTTACTCTTTCTACTTAATGAATTCTGTGTGACTTGTTTTCATGATTAGAAGTACTTATTTCATTTAAAATATGTAAATTGATAATATATTAATTGAGAACAAAAAATCTTGTCATTTATATCGTTATACATCATAGTCTGTTAAAAAAATAAGATGAATTATCCGTTTTCCCGAAAAATATTTATTAATTCATCAATATCTATATTGTATTTCATAAGTAGACACCCTGAAATATAAAACCATTCTGCATTTTTTTCAAAACCCAAAGTACTATTACAAAGTAGACGTTTGTGATATGCGCTTCTAGCGATGGGGTCTTTATCTCGTTTAACGTGGCAATTTTTTTGTCTTACATATCCAGGGCGTCTAAATCTGTCGAATATGGTTGCTTCAGTTTGATTAACTTTGATAAAACAATAAATCGTCACACCAAATCTTATCTCACTGTATAGCGTGCTAAAAACAAACTACCAATGCAAAATTACTAATATTAGGTATTACCATAATAGGATGTCTCTAGCCTGCGGAGATTAATACATCACTTTACTTTTTGAACAGACTTGATAGGTGCCTGAAAACTGTAAGTCAATAGCTACATTAAATGATTGTAACTTAGCATAACCGAGATGTTCAATATTAACAAGTTCTACTTAGATGTTGATAAACTTATAGTAGTTACCCACATCAATGTTCAATGTATAATCAATGTCATAACGTCTTGACCTAAATCCGATCCGCTTATCCATCAGTGTTAATCGTAAATGCTGTACATTGAAAATATTAAAAAATAAATCTAGTAACACCGCCTGTGTTACTTGGACCGAATTTTTTACGTAAAAAATACCAAAACGCCCTTAAATATTTTTAATAATTATATGCTTTTAACAACAACACTGAACGAACACTCCTGAAAGACATACAGAACGCGAGCGAAGCCGCGGGCGAAAAATTATAATAATTGGTAGAATAACCTATATGTAACAATAACAAGCGAGGGATGTTATGTAGGTATATAACAAATACATTCTAACATTGTTATTGTAACGGTTCCAATCTGTTTAAATTATATGCTTTATTTGGCTTCAATTTAGATTCTGGATAGACAGATTGTTAGCTGATTTAGAAATAATAAAGGTGATGGAATTATGTGAGTAATATTGAGTAACTAGCAGCGCCCCGCGGTTTTACCCGCGTTGTGCCCGTTCCCGTAGGAAATCCGGGATAAAATGTAGCCTATAGCCTTCCTCGATAAATAGACTATCTAACAGTGAAAGAATTATTCAAATCGGTTCAGTAGTATCTGAGATTAGCGCGTTTAAACAAACTAACAAACAAACAAAACAAACTCTTCAGCTTTATAATATTAGTATACGAGTAGATAAGTATATTGAGTAAGTAGTATTGAGTAGTAAGTAATAAGTATAGGAAATAAGTATAACAAGATAATTTTATTAACGCGAACAGCGTTGATACTAGTAACTTAACGCCCTTCACACAGGTTCGTAAACCTTTGGGGTCTTTACAGACAGCACAACTTTTCAACGTTATTTGAATGTAATTTGAGGATTTTTTTAAATAATTTATTATAAGGTATATAATAAATTTAACACAAAGAAAAATAAAGTACTTTACTAAAATATAGTATATAGTTTCCAGATGAACTTCACTGTAAGAGTTTACGCTTATAGAGAAAAGGCCGTTTTATTTGTGTTTCCGTTTATTATATTTGACAAATGTGGTGTACCATAAAGTCTATCTAATCTATCTAATGACTAAATAACTTAGTTAGTGGGTATATTTACCAACAAAATACACCTAACACTACAATAAACATCACAATAATTATGACACATCTGTTTGCGAACTCCCGGCGAATTGGAAGCTAGCAACTGAAACTCGAGTCACAGCTCGCCGACTAATATCTTATCTGTATACAATAACTTGTGAAACTGAACTGCGACGAGGGCATGCAACTCGTGCAAGTTGGATTCTATGCAATAAAATAGATTCTCTATAAAGCGGACCAGTGTACCTGTGTTGGCAACCCATCAAAGTTTCAAATTCACGTTGATCGAATGCCTGCCGTGACCTGCCGCTGTCTCTTTGCCTGAATTTATCTCACTGATGTCGAATAGTCGTTTCATTTCTAAGTTCTTTAAAATATACGGCGACTACGTGCTTTTAAATTTCACGTTAGGGTCTCATTTTTATATAAACATTTTAATATTTTTAATCAACTTGGTAAAAAATAGGTAGCTACAGCAGAGCTTTAGTTAAGCTTAAGTCAGAACATAGGTATCCCCAATTGTAGCTAATGTAGGAATATATAAAACTCTAGTGCTAATCATTTTAAAATAATATCAAAACGCAAACATTGAATAAATAATTTGTGATTTCATTCCCTGATTGTTAGTTAAAGTTATTTGTCGATACAGATGTCCGTTGCAGCGCGAGATATCGTTAACCGACGCAATCGGGTGAGGGTAATTCCATTCCATTACACTGTATCGAATTCAATCAAGCTCAGAGAGCAAAAAGTAAAATGGGTAGGTGGACACGTCTAATTAATTGTCGAGCTCAGCCGTCTAATCAATTCGCCGGGAACCAGCTAAAGGGCTTGGTGTCTCTGCTCTCATCTTGTTTACCTCATCTGTATTCTCTGGAGCAACTCTAGGTTCGTTACCTTTTTTTAATCTATCCTCAGATAGGTTTACAAACAAACAATATCCTCTAACTGAACCATGTTGCAGTTTAAAAGTTTTATTTTGGGTAAAGTCTCGAACAAGAAAAGTTTATTTTCTTAATGAAATTCTGAATTAACACTGTCGAATGTTTTGTTTCTTATTGAATTGTGTGATTGATTCGCAAACTAACTTCTTTGTACAAATCTAAGCTTGATTAATGGCAAACAAGTAATTAAGTGCATTTTATTTGTACCAAAGCAGACTTAGTTGTGCTTTTAAAGTTTATGACAAGATTTGTTCGCTATATCTATCTAGTAAGTATGATAAGTTCTTACACGTCTACCCAACGAACAAATATTCAGGCAAAAAAGTGAGGTCAGTATTGAAGATGAACAATATACTGACAATGAGATTTTCCCGCCAAACTTATAACATCTCTCTTAGTACGTAGAGGTTAAAACAAAGTAACATGACTAGTTATTAAGTGAAAATGTTTTCCCTGTACCGATTATATTGTGGCTTCGGAACAAGTGTCTTGCAAAACTATTTTAGCGGTTAGCATACTTGAGATCCCTTTCAGATAGGTATTCCATTTAACAGGAACACGCTAAGCTTGAATGTCGATGTACCCTATCGACATTCAAGCTAAGGCAAGTACATTGTTTAGAGAAAGTTACCAAGGAGCGTTCGGTAGACTCTGGATCAATAATTTCCCATTTAAGTGATGAAGTTTGTTACAAGATAGTTGATAGCACGTGGAATGGTAATAACAGGAGTGGAACAATGTGTGATAATTTCAATTTTGAACATTGTGCATGTGTGGTGCGCTAGTTTAGCGAGCGCAGATGTAAGCGACAGAGTACACGAGACGACTAAATAATGACACCGAGGCCGACGGCATGCCAGTTGTAACCGACAGTTGAGTGTTAAAAAATTGTACGGAAAATGTATCTTTTTGCAATCGTAGGTATAATTACGAGTTTTTGTCACGCAATGGATATTCCCACGTCTACCTTATTGTCAGCGTCGTTCATTTTGACGCGCAATTTAATGTCTATTCTTTGTAATATTTTTCACGAGTCACACGCTAATTAGTTATTAATTACGAGGATTCATAATTTTAATCTTTGAAAGCTTTTGCATTAAGAATTTAGGTTATGTACACACATAAAACCACAATAAAATACTTATTAGGTACTTACTCTCGTACGTAAGTTTTACTTTCTATAACTGTAGTAAAGTTTTATTACTTTCAGCTATTGTAGTGGCAAGATTAGTCACATAGAGAAACCTCGGTATTCAGGAAGGGCGGCATAATGTTGTTTACTCCATACATAGTTCACAATCGCCTTTCAAAGAGACTAACATTAATATTGTACAACAATGATATACATATACATACTGTAAACTAGATTGTATACCATATTTCCATTTATTACTGTATTGATCAAATAGTATTGGTTTGTATATCATTAAATATGAATAATGGGTTGACACTGGACTTCGGAAGTTCTTTCATAAGAAAGATTTCGTCTCGTTATCTTGTGATATTATCGACATATATTTCAAGGAAATTATTGATTAATCCACGCATACATTTAACATGCTTTCTTTAATATAATAAAACTGTAATATACTCATAGCTTTGCCAGTCATAACTTTGTAGTTAAATATGTCACCGTAGTTTCCGTAGTTCCTTCGCAACACGGCTAAGCTAAGTAGAACTCGTTGAATTTTTTAATTAGTTAAATATACTGTAACGTGGTCAGTGGAATAACGATAACGTTTACAAAGTTTAGAAACGACTCAACTAGAAAATGTCACTACTTTTTGTTTTGCAATACTATTACAACTTTTATAACTGCCAAAACTTTTATGGACAGAAAACTCTTTTAGGGTAAGTCCTCGTTTAAGTATTTACTATCAGCAATGTTGTTAAAATACCACTTCCAGACCTTAAGGAAAAAAAGGTAAAAGAGTTATAATAAAATTAGAATTATACTAAACAGAACAAATTACTTAACTACGTTTACTTACCTACATACCTATATTCTATCTATGAATCTCATTTAAGTAAGTTTGTAACTAAATATAAACTTTACCTAATTAACGACTAAAGTAATAACCACTAGTTATATCTACGTGAGGTCTCCTATACTTACGGGACAATATTCAGTAAATACCTGAAATGTTCTGAAGTAAAGACGTGGTGTCAAAATTAGTGAAACGTTCGGTAGTAGGTAGTGGCCTAGATTCTTGCCGGATGCGTACGTCGGGCCACAGGGCGTCGCGGCTGGGGCTCGGTGACGTCACAACAATCCCGCCTCGGGATGCCGCCGCGCCGCGATCCGCCTTCCGTCGCTATGTCAGCTACTGTCCGTGTTTTCGTTCACTCCGAACGCTGCACAAATGCTTTACCAATTGTTCCAACCTGAACTTCTGCTTGCATACGTATGTGGGATAGTTATTTGCATACTTGCATGCAATCGTAGAAAATTGTTCGCCTATATTGACTTTAATGGGAATTTCCTTTTTTATAACACTACAGCAGCTGTATAGAATCGGTGTATAATACAGTTATGCGCTCGATATAGATTTCAACATTTGAGAGATGACCTTTGAGTGGCCAATGCGATTAAAACGGCCATTTGGATCATGGCGCTCAAACAATATGCGAGAGTGCAGTTTATATGTCCTCCAGATTCTAACAGCGTGCTTCTACTGAATATTCATTTTAGAATTGGTACATAGTACTGGCCCAGGCATATTATGAGGGTTCGCCACTTCAAAAAGAAATGGACTAAACCCAACACACACACTTATGAGGCTTTAGTCGCGCTCATATGATGCCCTTCAGCTATCACTTTTTAATTAAATGTTTTGTGTTTTTTTTACTTTTAACATCTAAAACAGATTTACAAATAAATGGTAAGAATGATCAAGTGTAAACATAACTTAACTACATATTGAAAGACGATAAAGCCTTTTAAAAGTAATATGAGGTGTAGCGTAAAATTATTGGGTTGGTAGGTGGAATGTAGTTGAGAACATTTTAATCAAAGACTCGTGAAAAAGAATATAGATACATACTTTACTTATATGTTGAACTGTCTAAAATTGATTACTTATTTATAGATCCTTATATTTTAGCAACAAATGGGAAAGTCTTCTTATTGTAACAGAAAACAAATATTCGGAAAAATGCGCATTTTCTTATAGTACGACGAAAATTCCAATAAAATAGTTTTTCGTGACGTTACCGTGTCTAATAACAATCTGTGTAACGTTGCAAGATTCCTTTACAAATATCGAGGTAAGTTAGAGCTAATAAAAAGCTCAAAGCTTGTAAAATATTATCGACTAACTGTATTTATTTATTATTCTCATCATGATAAAAACACATCGCAAATAAATCATTATTTGTGTTTGTTTAGTAAGACAATAGATGAAACTTTACTTAGTTATAATTGGATCCGTTTTTGTTTGTCAAGAATCCTTGAAGATGTCTCTGTCTATCGCACTTATTAAAAAGAGACAAAGGGTTTGAAATACCAACTTAACTTTAAACAAGGATCTGAAGTGGAGGAAATCAATTTTAAAGCTTTATATCAAGGGTGCTTGGAAGTGAGGCAATAAATTCTCGGGCGCATTAGAAACCGTAGGTACGTTTGGAAAGCGAACGACATATCCATCCTTTTGATAAAAGGATAAAAGGGGTTAGCTCAAATAAGACGGTAATAAAAAGTTTCAGACCAACTTTTATACATTAGAATAATTTCTGAAGCATTCAAGATGGCCAGGCAAAGTAATAAGTTTTAAGAACGGACACATTTTAAATTGAATCATCTTGGATAGTTTTTCATTATTACTTACATAATTATAATTGACGCTCAACACTAGGTATAGACTTCTGTGATCACAGTTCAATGAGGCTAAAATTTTAGAAATATGTTTACCTAATAAAAGCAAAATGTACTATAATCTTCATAAATTATGATATTTCCAGTTCCTAACCTAGAGAGATAAATAGGTAGGAATACTAAAACATAACTAGGTAATAAAACTTTTACAGTGAATAATGTAACATTAAAGGCCGAGGCAATTTTCTTATGTTGGTCTTTACCAAAAAGTCTCGTTTGAAAACTGACACAAAATAAAGAGAGTTAGAATGTTCAATGAGCAAAGGAAAATTCTTTGGAAATGATATTTAAGCTCAGTTTGTAATAAAATGTTATAAATTTTACAACACAAGGAGAATATTCCATCAGCAGTCATAACGAATTCAAAGTGCTGCTTAAATATTTTAACGAGACTCGGTTATAAGGAAGTTGATTTCAGCAATGAGAATTGCCTACAGTAATAAGAGTCGTAAAAATACTAATCAATCAAAAACAACTTATATTAAAAATTAAAGTTAATTAAAATCTACCAACTAAATAACCTTGCTTATTGTAAGTAGTACCTACCAGTTCCCTAAGTTATCGTTATTGTTTACTAATTCACAATTCATACAACCTACGCCACAACCTAAACCTGTAAGCACGGTCCGTAAGTAGGTATTGTAATCAGTTGGTACTTACAATATAATGTAATTGTCATCATTGCGTACCAACTTAACCGATTCCCTTCTCTGGTAAAGCTCTGTCGAAAGCCCACAGCTTTCAGGACTTAATTCAACAAAATAATTCGGCGGCCTGCACTTTTAACGAGCAAACTTTATTCAAATTATTTAATTAACAATGAATTGAAATCTTAGAAGAACCCCATTTATTATAACAAGTTATTTAATGATCTCCAAGTTAAAGAACTCAATTAAATTTATTGTCTGTGTCTCCCAGAATGTGAATAATATAACGTCGGGTCAGCGTGTGTGGAAAGTAAATTGTAAAGAAGTAGAAAGATATCAGAGTGAATCCAACAAATCTTCATATTACAGTTTTAGTGTCGCTGGGCAGCAAAAGTTCCAGCGGCGTAAATCACAGGGTTCTTGGAGATCGTAGTTAGGAAACCACAGGAGTGCCATAATGTAGCGCCGCCTGCGCTCGGGTTCACACTACTGATAATAATAAATGGTCTCCCGAATTTTCACTGCTCTTAAAATCACTAAACCGTAAGCTTGAATTTTTATTTAAATTATATTTATCGTTTCACTTGCCGCTGGATTTACATTCAAACACACTAATTTCACTGTCATATTATGAAAATAGTAAAACCGAAATGTTTTAGGAAACTTTATTCATGTTCACGAACTGTAATAAAATATTTACCTCTGAATATGTATTAGTACTTAACGCTGAAGCCAGGAGTTGCTTTCTGTCGGTGATTGGCCGTAGACTAGTCGTTTGCAAAATATTATCCAATAAATACCTACGTGCATCACGGTATATTACGTTTCTTCGAATACGAAACGGAATCCAAAAGGCGTCCCGAATATTTATGCGGCACGATGAGTTTTGTTTACAATGGAACTGCGAGTAGTACCACAACGTACACCGTTTCAATGTTCGACTGAATTTCACGCGATCTGAGCACGTACCTACTCCGAAACCGACCTCATAAAGATGCTAAACTTGCTTCAGTTACATTTATTTTAAAAGCAAAGTCAAATAAGTATTTATTTTAAATTCAACATTTAATTTTATATCTGAAGACTCCTTGAACATAATTTATAAGTCATAGAATAAGCAACTTCAAATATGAACTTAAGTTACTATAACAAAATAAAGAACTTGTGTATTTCAATGACTATTATTTTAAACTAAGTCAATTACCTATTGGATCATAAATCCGAATTTATTAATAAGTAAAGCAAGGTACTAAAACAAGAATTTAAAATAGTTAATACTAAGTGAGTTCCAAATTGAAACAGGTAAAACACAAAAGCTACTAAACGCTTGAAAGTTTCTAACAAATTACGCTTTGCCATTAAAATTATTCGTATTTGAGTGAACTTTGGGGAGTGAAAATGTCAAAACATATGGTCGGTAGGTACGGATAAGTAATGAGAGGTAAACGTGTGGTACTTGCAAATGGCGAGCTTTGGGTGAATCGAGAACTCATTAGCAAGTCGAATAACAACATCGCAAGTCATTGCATGCCGCCGGTAGCTCGCTAGTGAGCGCCTTGTGCCTCTACACTCCACAGCCCTAATTCATTCATAGTTTACAAGTCTCATCTCGATCCCACCCTGACGATTCTCCTTTGACTTGCTTTCATTAACCCCTCGATATATTGCTGTTAACAAAGGCAGGTAGTAACGTATATTCATGATGGATTTTTAATACGTTGCTTAATGTACTTACACTTTACAGTGCATTTATATGAAGCGCCGTAAGATTTATTCAGAATTCAGGGCCAGTCTATGAATTTTCATAAACATTGGACTGCATTGTTAAAACCTAAAAAAAGAATAGTTTTGAAATAATGTATGTAGCTGCGAAGGAATAGTAATAGCAAATCTTCTAGGGTTCCTTTTTTAACACGCTTTTATTATGTCATTTGGCTACGGAACGGACCCTAAAAACATGGATATAAGTGTAGATCATATTTATATTAATGTAATCGGACTTTCAAATAACTCATGGTTTACAATACCCTCAATAAGAACACAAAAGCTTAGGTACACACGTTTTATAGGTAAGTAATTCCGACATCTGAAACATGAAAGAGATTCAAAAACAAAGGGATGGTACATTTTCTCCTTCTGTAAATATCAATTGAGCATGTACAATAAGGAAAATTAGAATAAAAATGTTCGTCTGCTTCAAATTAATCCATAGACTGTAGATAAGCACAAAATCCAGTTACATTTGTACGAATATGGGATCCTTTCAATAAATATCTGAACATCTTAAACAAGGACACACGGTGGGCCCCTGTCTAATTTATTGCAGACCTCGGGAGCGGCCGGGTGCATGGAATGATATCACAGATGCAAACAACATTTTATGCGAAATCACGTCCTCTAGTTAGATCTTTTATTGAAATTGCCACCTCCAACTGTCTCTTAAAGCTCAATTTAAAGCTTCAATCGCGTGAGAATCATCTCTTCCCATACTACGTTTTTATTTCATGGCAAAGTCAAATTAAACATGCCACTCGTGTTCTCAGCTCGTTTACGGTCAGAGATTATCCATCCAGATTCCGTCTTATTACGTTATAAAAATATTTCGTCGCGAGCTGTTTCATGTGAGGTCTCCTCTGTCTCGTATCTGTGTTATAATAAGTTTTACTACTTCATTTAAAAATTCTTAGCAACGGAATCTAGTTAAAAGAATTTGTTACATTCTGCAGACTACTTTGGAAGTATCAGAATTACACCAAGGAGTGTGTAATGAGGGTAAATTAACGGTAAATCCCTCCAAACTCTGCTCTCGCAGGAAGAAAATGTCATTAGAGTCGGACGCGGGGGTGAATTTGGCCTCTTTCCTCTCCATTTGTAATATTAGCAAACTCTCAAGGAAACTTCCTTAATTAGACCCCCCGCGTTAACCGAAACTTAATGTAAAGTACACTCGACTTCTGCTCTTTTAAAGTCACGTAGATTCAACTTCTACAAGTTATAACTCTTTTTGTATCCGTTCTAGTGTGAAACTTTCCTATCTTGCATAACTACTGGTTTAATGACTCGTGAGTAAATTTTCACTTTTAACTTAATTTGCATATAGTAGTTTATGCAACGTCATATAAAGAAGGGTATTAAAACACGAGTGTGAGTTTATGAAACGAGCGCAGCGAGTTTCATAATAGTAACGAGTGTTTTAATACCCGTGTTATATACAGTTGCATACACTACTTTATCTTCACTATTTAATGCAATTAATCAAACAAAATTTTAAAAACAAAACACATTGCGAAACATTAAATTCACGCGTAGGTACGTGTATTGTCACAGTGAACTTGCCGCCATTAAAATCTAACCAATGAGAGCGCAGCTGCGCGTAGGGCCAATCAGGAGCGAGCGAGATCTTACCAAAGAGTTTTGTGTATGTAGTTTCGACGAAGTTTTCACGTATAACCCAACTGTTTTCAAAAGCCAGCCTAATATCAAAATTTTATGCAACTAGTATGAGGATTTTGACATAAGGCTCGCCAGGTTAATTGGTCGCGTTATAATGATGTTATAATGTTATATTATAATGATATTATAACATCATGTGCAATTGCTTAAATTGAGTGTTTTAGTTGTCTGTGCTATAACAGTAGTAATTATAAGTCAAGTATTGGAATCATAAGTAGAATGTTACAACATTAGTGTAGATAAACTCTTTTAAACTTGTGATAATAGAGTTTAATCGAGAAACTCTTGTATGCACCTTGTAGGTAAGTAAGTGTGAATCTAATTACCTACATATTTAGATTAACATAGGTAGAGACGTATTCTTTGACAATGAGTTTTAGTGCCCTACCACATATTTAAGAGTCTGAACTGTGTGCCCACAGTTGGGCAAAGGCCACTACCCTCACTGAAATATTACTCTAGTGAGAAGGATTTAAGCGTAACCATGTAACTAGGTACATGAAATCTTTATTGGTATCGGCGTCTTTAGATCACAAGATTTACATGTGTGCTCGGCCTTTCAAGTATTTTTATGGTTTCCATTTCAATAACAAAGTTCTCTATTAACACAAACATAGCAACAAGGCCGGAGGCAACATAAGTTAAGCGTGTAAACAAAGGCAAGTGTAGCAAGCAAATTGTTTAGCTCAAGACATAAGTTTCAAATTAGGGCAATCGCAGTAGGTACCATAACTCTTCTCATTTAAAATACGCTGAACTGGTTAATTAAGATAACCAGCAGGGTGTGAAATTGTAAACGTATGTGAAAACATTTGGTGGTTCCCGGCGGGCGGGCGGTTACCTTAATGTCTGCCGGTTATAAAGTTATTCAAGCATTGTAATTTATTTCGTTATTGTTATCTATGAGCTTTTGGACACAAGTACTTCACGACTTAACGCAAACCGATTATTCGTAGTAGACGGTCTACTGTAGGTCTAAACTACTGTAAGGATAGTTAGTTTCTAGTGACCTTAAAATGGTACCTAAGCTAAGCAAGGAACTAGGTCATAACTTAGACTCTACTTGATAACCGTTCTGCTACAAAATACGACAATAGGGTTGGCATAACTGAACTACTAGCTTTGTCATGTTTCGTATATTTTTGAATTTTTATACAGCTCCTATTCGTACTTAAAGCTAATTTAAATAATAAAAAGTCAAAGGCGTTAACACACAAATATTAAGCAAACTTCAAAATATAATAATATTAATAAGCAACTGCCCCCCGAATTCCAGTGCCTATCCACAATGCTGGTTTTGATTAAGTGTCAGGAACAAAACGTTTCCTAAGGCGTTCCACTGAGAAGTGGACAGTGAATTGTTGAAAAGTGAATGAATTCCATTAACGGAAGTGGAATTAAAGTCATCCCGTCTGTTTGATAATTTAGCTACGACTCAAGTAATTTCAACCGAGTCGTTACATCGTTCAACGATAATGCTTTCAGGTTTCCCTGAAAAAGGATTACATTATTACATTATCTGCGCCTGTTACCTCCATTTAAATTCAAAATAACTCAAGTTGAAAACTGAAATGTTCAATTGATCTTCAATTAGATTGTACTTCAAACGTGTTCCTTTAGGTAGAGTATATGAAATTGACTACATGTTATCAACATAGTTGATATGTTTGCATAATTTAAAATCATTTTTTGGAAAACCTTAGGTACTATCGGTATTACAAAATATCGCTGTATCATGTCTATGTTCATCTCCATTAGATTAAGCGAATATAATCATATTGATCATGAATAAATATTCATTCATAAGACGCAACTTGGTGGTATCACTCGCCTCTCGGTCCCATCCTTACATCACAATAGCGCATCCCTTTCCTTCTGAATTCTGACATTTGGTTTTTCTTATAACACACAAAATTACCTTAGTTACTGTAAAGCTCGTTCTATGATAAAATTCACCACATGGGTATATAAAATAAAGGCCCGGCCGTGACTTCGGAGTTATAATAACATTGTCATGCACCGTCTAGGCTTAAATGTTCTTTTTCACAGTGAAAGTTTTTATAGGCGTTATCAGAGTTAATACATTTTCAAAGCTTAACTTGTTAGTCTGGTGCTTAAAACAAACTAATTTATAATTGATTTGAAGTACTTTACTTAAATAAGTTTAGACTTGTGTCTAAGGAAATTTAAGCCGCTTGAATTAATAATAAACTTGCTCTGGCACGGATGAACTCGATGAAAACCAAGTTTATAAGAAAACATAAAGGAATAAGGTTCTTACCTAAGAGTTTATAGTTTGTTTTATCCTGATATACCTAAGATCATAGTGCTTCGCAGAAAATCATTACCCATCGTTGGTAACGTTGGTTTTCATTTAGTAGATCGTTACCGAATTACTGGTTTAGAGTTTGTCGCACTGTCAATGGAGGACCAATTAGCTTAAGCTAACTTCGGCAGAGTTCTAAAGTTGATGCTCCTCAAACAGAAACTAGCTCACCAACCTTCAAAGGTCGATAGGTAGTCGTTTCTACCGCGTACTGTAAAGTAAGTAAAGTCGCGTGTTGAAGGTTGTTTGAATGCTCGTACTGCTGACTAAGCTCAGTTCATTCCACTAAGATATCATCCGTTACAAAGTAACATAATAGAAAGAAATATAAATCTCCAAAGAGCCCCGTAGACCCACGATTTATGGAGCCAACGGAGTCACCCTTTTTATTAGTCACGTTTAAAACATGAAAGAAATCCTCCTCTTTTACTATTATTTCATTGTGGACACAGTATTATTTTATATTTAACTATTCATATCTAACGTCAGTTTGTTAGCACGTTTATTAAGTTAGATGTAGGTACGTAGGTAAGTAGGTAACGTCTTTAATGTAAGCAACTACTTATGTACTTATAATAGGACCTTACTTCGCTGAAGCATCTAATAATACACTGATGTTGATTGATGTTGGTATCATCTTAAATTAAAAATACTTTCATAAAATACGAGTACTTATATAATATACTTAGTCTTTGAAAATTTTATTGTGTTATATTTTTTACCCGCAATACTGGCCCTAATAATGTGACTATTCCAATCCAACACCTCAGTGGTCTAGTGGCATGTTAATTCACCTACCAAGACTGGGGTCCTGGGGTCCCGGGTCGAGCAAAGCATGTTCACAAGTTACTATGCAAACATGGCTCTAGTTTGAAAGCACTATACGCACTATAAGCTTGACTACACTAAAAAGTAGGTAAGTACTTAAGTCTATTTTTCATAAAAGTTTTTTTGTCTTAAGTGAGAAAGGCCTTTGCCCGACATTACAGGCTAGATACTGGTCGTTTCTTTCTTCCTTGCGCCTAGCCACGCTTAACTCCCCACAAGCTGCTACTAAAGGTAGTTGCTTAATAATTACCGTATCTAAAACAGGTCTTTCACAGTCCAGGTACCTTTTTATTCTAAAATTTTAATGGGAACGGGCACAACGCAAAACCACTAGAGTACTTATTAATGTCAGTAGGAGGTAATCCCATAATTTTGAAACTCAGACCATTCTATAATCAAACCCTTAATAGGCTAAAACATATATTTCTGAAAACTCGGACGAAAACAAGCAGCACCTGCGAACGGATAATTCCTACCTACAAAGCCATAAGAAGAATCCCAAAATAAAAACACCCAAAGAAATGCCGAGTCCAAACAAAAGACTATTGCACAAGTAAAGTCAGTTAAAGTATGTACTTGTCGGAGCGTGGCATCAGTGGCGCCACACCAGATAGCGGATTATAACGTCACTACATTATTTTTAGTCTGTAGAAGTTTAAGAGTAGTTTGTAAATTCAGTTGACTGATGGAATCGGTAGTGTTGTTATTCCGTGACGTGAGTTCTACCTTCGTGGTGTAGTCTGTGGTATGAGAATAGACTATGTTAAGTCTGTGGTGTTACGCACTGTGACAGATGACAGTTGTTCGATAGAGGGATGTGAGCTGGTTTGGTAGTCTGTGGCAGTGAGTGAGTGGGGGAGTCTATGATAAGTAAAGATGGCGTACATTAGCCTGGTGGGGTACATTAGACGTGATGGGACGAATGGAGATGGTTGGATGGCGATTACATTGGAAAGTAGATTGGAGGAAGGATGTGTTGACGACATCACGATCGTATTGCGAATCGAGTATAGGATTAGGAAAAGATTCTATGGCGTGGACAGGACGACTATGGGGTGTAGGGAGGTCGTTTAGGTTCCATCAATTAATTGAATCTAGACGTATCCTAACTGTAATGTGTAATCCATGATGATCGTGTGTAAAATACAAGCAATGTCATTGTAATGAAGTCCTGTGAGTTATTATTTCAAGATCAAGACCTAGAAATCCTAAGATATCTGATGTGACATTATAATGCTCGTGCTTATCCTGATGTGACATGTCCCCAACATCAGAAGTGGGGTAAATATCGCTGTTTCCCCGACATCAGAAGTGGGATGATTATCGAGGTGTCTCCGAAATCAGAAGTGGGATGATTATCGAGGTTACCCGACATCAGAAGTAGGATGATTATCGAAGGTGTCCCCGACATCAGAAGTGGGATCAAGATCGCTATTGCCCACCGTGCATCTAGCAGAGAATGATCAAGATCGCTATTGCCCACTGAGCCTGGATTGCCCACTGTGCTGAATATCATATCGCCATGGATTGTGTTCAAGATCAACCACGGAGCTAGGCTTATGATAAGATGAAAGAATATTGAGAGCTGCAAGCTGAGCTCGTTAGTGCATGTTATCGACGACGACGGCGACGACGACGGTGACGACGACGACGACGAGATTGAAATTCATGTACCTTCCCCTGGATTATGAAGCTCGTAGTATTCGGAGATATGTCTGAATCATCATCCCGCCAAAAGCGCCACTGTCATGCGCTTTACGTAATGTTTATTTTGCAATTGGTTATAAAACTTGGAATGTTCTGTGAGTATAGTTAGTTAGTTTTCTACTCTATTGTGGAGTTAAGAAGGTAATTATGAGCTTCCGTTAAACTTGTACGTAATGTGATATGTTCTAATAAGTTTTCTTATTTTCATGTTGGTTCAATGCTGGTAATTATTGTGAGCATTGATAAACCTCGTCCAGGGAAGAACGTGGTTCTCTTCTCAATCCTGTTACCTGAGGAATATGAGGGATTGCGGTAATGATTGGCATGAATTGGCGTATTGAAGTATCTTAGTTGGGAAATATCCGGTGAGCTATTTTGTGATATTTGAGTCAGTTAACATTGAGAGTTTTGTAGTGAATCTTCGTACCACTTGATAAAGTAGAAAGTTTATTGAAAGTGTTTTGGATGTTTATCCCGTTGTAAAATATGAGAGTATGAGTAAGGATTTCTATGTGACTATGTGACTTATTGAGTTCAATGTTCGAACTCGGCGATGATCGTGGTCTGGATTGACCGTACTGTGGAGTGGTCTGCTGAGACCGTGTGTTGTTGAGCAATGTGATTGCTCGTCGGCTGGTTGCCGTGACTAGACGTGACTAGACAAGCTTACTGTTACTTACTCATGGCTCATATTGTAATGTGCATTTGAGATTAATAGTCTATTGAAGTTAAAGTTGAAAATGACGTGGTACCTAGTATTCATGTGTTACATAGCATTGATGATTCCCGATTGATAATAATTGTAATTAACTTTTGATTGAAATCAAGAATTTTAAGGAAGAACAAGCTTCTTAATAGTCAGGTTGACCGAGCGAGTGCAAATTACTGTAGCCGCGAGGTTTAGAGGAAAACGAGTACACAATATAGTGTCATTGACTGGTATAGGAAAATGCCTGAAGGGCAAGTACCCATTGTTAGTGATTCTGAGCCTTGTGAGGATGAACTGTAGTCACTTTTGACTGTGTGGTAACTAGTTGTGCGTGTCCTCTTGAGTCAGGGATGATCACTGGGATGATCACGGGAGTGACTGATCACAGGGATGATCAGGGTCATGGGTGATCACTGGGATGATCACGAGAGTGGCTGATCACAGGGATGATCGGGGTTATGGGTGATCACTGGGATGACAGCTAGTTACAGGGATGACTGCGTATTAGGGCTACGGGGATAGCCGGACAATAGAGACACACACACTTGACTTTTACTTTGATTTGAAATTAATTTGATTTTTAATGGGTACTTGCGCCTGACGATGTTCTAGTTCTAATGTTTAGATAAGCAATGTGATTAGGAATATTGAGATAGTTAAATTTGTTCATTGGAAAAGAATAATAGTTTGAGCTTTACTAAGTCTTTCGTTGAAGTAGTTAATTAGGTCAGGAGTGACCGAACGATGGTGATCGGTACACGTTGAAAGCTTTGAACTCTAAACGTACTTACAAGTATGCACACGATAGATTACGAAAGATGCCAGTAAGTCATGTACCAGTCGAAGTTGATGTTAATAGTGATCCTGATGAGGATAAGTAAACTTGTTTTGGTGGAAACTCGAGTAAGGGCTCTATCGGCCGTATTGTGTTGGACCGTACCAGAGGTTGTCGTGTAGCCGTAGCTCAGTAGAAATCGGTGTCTACATTGTAGTCCGTGAGTACGCGGTAGCAGGCAACTCTGGCGGAGGTCGGGTTCGGGAGGAACCATTGAGTCCTGGAGTAGACTCGGCGGCTGTGAGAGCAATTGCGATTGCTGGACGGCTCGAGAGCCGGGGTGATAGAGGGGCTTACTAGAGTGAAGTTTCGATTTGTGTGGTTAATTAAATTGTGTTAATTTGTTGTTACAAGCGACAGTGGTACATGGCTCTGGTTGATATTTTTTACATGGCTCTGGTTGATATTGATCGTGTTAGTAAGATGCCTGTGGGGCAGGTAACAGCTGACTCAGACGAAGGTGGAGACAGTGAGGTTGATTAAGTTGTTGATTGTTGCTGGGTTTTATGTCAGTGGGTCAGTCTGAGACCGCACCAGAGTGCCGTAGCTGTAGCCCGTTAGAAATCGGTGTCTACTACTTGTAGTAGTCCGTGGGTAGGCAGTAGGCGGTAGCTCTGGGTAGTGTGGTCGGGTCTTGCCTGGTAGCGAAGACCGTAGAGTCATGGGACGACTCGGCATTCCGAAATGGAAGTGCATAAA
Organism: Cyclophora albipunctata; assembly: GCA_963082685.1. Classification (NCBI taxonomy): domain Eukaryota; kingdom Metazoa; phylum Arthropoda; class Insecta; order Lepidoptera; family Geometridae; genus Cyclophora; species Cyclophora albipunctata. The sequence goes on along the minus strand of OY720116.1, from coordinate 5,236,296 downwards.
GGGCAAATGCGTTTGCTAAATCTTGTGTTGTGACCACGAATGAAGCTCAGTAGTAAATCAATTGTGTTTAAATTGTTGGTTGTGTGTGAATAATGAACCAGAGTCTGTCACTGTTACTGGCCCCAGGGTTTTGGTAGATGAAACGTTATCATAATTTACTTTGTGATTTCTTACGCTATCTGATCATATTATTAATCTGAATTTGAGTTGTTAGTAATCATAGTTAGTAATTTGAAAGAAAAACTATACAGTTACGAAGTTTCTTTATTTGAGCTGTTTGTAGAAATATGATTGGTCAGAAGTGGCCGAGGCGAACAAATACTCTCGTTGGTTATTTCTGTGCAGGTTAGCCAACACACGAGGACGTGTGCTAGCAGGATGGCCGTGTCGGAGCGTGGCATCAGTGGCGCCACACCAGATAGCGGATTATAACGTCACTACATTATTTTTAGTCTGTAGAAGTTTAAGAGTAGTTTGTAAATTCAGTTGACTGATGGAATCGGTAGTGTTGTTATTCCGTGACGTGAGTTCTACCTTCGTGGTGTAGTCTGTGGTATGAGAATAGACTATGTTAAGTCTGTGGTGTTACGCACTGTGACAGATGACAGTTGTTCGATAGAGGGATGTGAGCTGGTTTGGTAGTCTGTGGCAGTGAGTGAGTGGGGGAGTCTATGATAAGTAAAGATGGCGTACATTAGCCTGGTGGGGTACATTAGACGTGATGGGACGAATGGAGATGGTTGGATGGCGATTACATTGGAAAGTAGATTGGAGGAAGGATGTGTTGACGACATCACGATCGTATTGCGAATCGAGTATAGGATTAGGAAAAGATTCTATGGCGTGGACAGGACGACTATGGGGTGTAGGGAGGTCGTTTAGGTTCCATCAATTAATTGAATCTAGACGTATCCTAACTGTAATGTGTAATCCATGATGATCGTGTGTAAAATACAAGCAATGTCATTGTAATGAAGTCCTGTGAGTTATTATTTCAAGATCAAGACCTAGAAATCCTAAGATATCTGATGTGACATTATAATGCTCGTGCTTATCCTGATGTGACATGTCCCCAACATCAGAAGTGGGGTAAATATCGCTGTTTCCCCGACATCAGAAGTGGGATGATTATCGAGGTGTCTCCGAAATCAGAAGTGGGATGATTATCGAGGTTACCCGACATCAGAAGTAGGATGATTATCGAAGGTGTCCCCGATATGTCGCGGTGCCCGAGTAACAGCAGAACAACAGTAATTCCTTTTAAACTTCTGAAAGCAAAAACTAAGACGGTTTTTCTCGGCAGGCTACAGTAATGGTTCGCTGAAATGTTTATAGTACCGGGCCCGCGTCCTGCGCACTTCGAGCGCAACAAATCTCAGATCGCCATAAATCGTTCGGTACCTACTACATGCAGAGATTTATTCTTTGATTAGCGTCTTTGTATTCACGAAACACAAACAAAACACAATGCTATATTATGTATAGGTAGGTAGATACGTACTAACCTAAGTAAGTAGGTACTAAGTTTATTCGGTTAATAAGGTAGGTAGGTACCTACCAACCACCTAACACCTATTTTAGTTTAGGTAGGTTCCTAACTTGCGATAGACTAGTAACTAATTATTGTAAGTTGTACCTAGCTACAACTTATTTATTCTTATAACAAGCTTGCAGCACAAAATAATGTGTTTCTGAATTTTATGGATAAACCTAGTTCGACTTCAAAGAGGAAGATACCTACTTAACGCTAAAGGTACTTATTGCTTCCAAATCATTATAGTTTAATTATAATTAATAATGATTAGGTACCATACACATATTGTATATTAGGGGAAGAGAGGGTAATGGGATTCGGATAGGACCGGTAGGTACCTAGAGACTCATAGCTCATTTTCACTCAGTTGCCAATCAAAGTTCAAAAACGCCCATCATTTTCGTCGATTAAAAAAAAACAAGATGTACTAGATGTTCTATAAACGAAATAAATCATTTCAATTATTTTATTTTTGTTGAAATGTAAAAAGTACCAAGCGTTAACTTGCTAGCTGCAAACGCCTGTGAACTCTGTTAATGCAAATTGCAAGTTTTCCGTTATCGATATCGGAATTTTTTATTGATAAACGTCAAATGGTGCTCTTGGTTCACTCGACATTTTTGACAACCGCACCGCACCGCCCATCTGTGCCGTCGCCCATCACTACATGTGCACTACATTTCCTGTTTTGATCGTTTTGATGGCCCTCCCTAGTCCCTAGACAGACTCCCTACTGCCAGTCTCTCAGTTAGTGTTGTTACGTTTGGTTACAAACGTTGGTTAAGTGCTATTTTCTCTGTTCAAGTCTGACGTTCCATTTATTTCATTCATTCATTTTTTTTCTTCGTTCTTTCGTTCTACGGCAATAATTTTCTCTTCATTGTGATTGGTTGAATTTGGTTGTTTTCGGGTTTCCTTCAGTTTTCTTTTCCTCCAAGGTCTTTTTTACTCCCCTTCGGGAGGGGCCCTCCCTTTCATTCCGAATTTTGTTATTGTTTTCTTTATTGTGAGTTGTTTTGTTAACTCAATTCATTCTATTGAGAACTTAGCGAAAAATTAACTAATTTTACCATTACCACTAACAACATGGTCATTAAACTTCATGGAGTATTTGGTAAGTATAAAAAAATAACCTGTGAAATTGAAATTTATAAAATAACTTATTACGAGTTTATAGGTCTAAACGACCAAAATGTTTTTAGATCCTTCAATGATAAAAAACGTGTCCATTAGTAAAACAAACGTAGAATCGTTAGTGAAGGAGAAGTTGAAGTTAAATCCAGCAAAAGGTGATGATTTCAACCGATGGCTTCTGAAGGCGGTCACATTAATTGATTTAACTACACTGGCCGGTGACGATACGCCGTGCACTGTATACAGTTTATGTGACAAGGTAATGTAATTCAACATCCAATTTAATTACTTACCTACTTCTTCTTCTTCTTCATCGAGTGGATGGTCAACCTGACCAATCCTGGTGTCAGAGTTATAATATATTTACTTACTTTTTAAGGAATCTTACTCATTCAACTGTTAAAAAATGTTTGTCAATATTGTTGTTGAGACTCAATTAGTTGAGAATCTCTCACTTGATACCCTTACTCTGAAATTCACATTGTTAAGAACAGTTCAAAGTTCAAACTGCTTACTGCTTGTTTTTTCTATAATTAATATTAAGTACACAAACATTGAGTTGGATAACTGTGCAAAGTTACTTTTCAATCAGATTTTCTCTATATCAACAATTGTCTAGATTTTAATAAATGAACAGCTAAAATGAAAAGTTAAATTAACTCCTTAATTGTTGTAGGCTGCTAAACCATTGCCTGAAAATTTGACTGAAAAATTGAAATTGACTACACCCATAAGAACGGCTGCAGTGTGTGTTTACCCAACTCGGGTTCCAGATGCTTACTATGCTCTTAAAACATTAGAGTTGACAAATGACATCAACATTGCTTCTGGTAAGTCTTAGAGTTACCATTTCAACACCCCTAAGTCAAGAGGGACTTTGACCCTCTGATTTGTGGTCAAGTTTAGCATCTTTATTTAAGTTATAAGAAATCTATTTATTTATTTAAGGATTACTTATAAAATAGTAGTATTTTAAACATGATAATGCCTACCTCCCACAATGTACAATGTACTACATAAAGGTACCACAATCTTCAGTGTACATAAAGACCAATGTATAGTTTTCAGGCTAAAAAGTAATTCCTTTTATTAATCCTTGTTTATTCTTTATTATAACTTTTCGGTATTATTATATTTCGATGCTTTGTGATTATGTGCTTAAATGTAAGCAAGATATTCATCTTATTACATCCTAATAGTGGCAACTGGATTCCCTTCTGGACTTTACCCGTTAGAGTCCAGGCTTATTGAGATCAAGTATGCGGTTTCAAAGGGAGCCAATGAAATAGATGTAGTGTTGGACAGGAGCCTCGTCCTCACCGGGAAATGGGATGAGGTATTCAATGAGGTCAAATTCATGAAGGAGGCATGTGGAAAAGCCCATTTAAAAGTAATTCTTGGTGTTGGAGAACTTGGGACATATGAAAATGTAAGTGAGAAAGTGAACTGTTTATATACTTACTATAATTTTTATTATCCTGTGGAATATTTTAAGAAACTAGTATACAGTAACACCCTACAGTTTTATCCGTGACTCTTAAATGTGGCAATCAAACACAGAAAGAATAATTGATTCTCAAATTCATACTCTTTATTCAATTATAGATACTTATCTATTGAATGAGATACGACACATTATATAATATCTTAAATTCTCAATAAAGTAAGTATGTTATTGTTCTAGGTATACAAAGCGTCAATGATATCAATGTTTGCCGGAGCAGACTTTATAAAAACATCTACTGGTAAAGAGGCAGTGAACGCAACATTGCCAGTTGGACTTCTTATGTGCAGAGCTATTAGGAAGTTCCATCAACTCACAGGGAAAAAGGTATCTTGACTTTTTCCTTACAACAAAACTTTCGTTTCTGGAAAGGAATCACTCAAAATAAAATTGTCTTGTAGAATAATTATTTTAGTTTATATTCCATGAACTTAATGTATACCCCTATACATTGACAAATTAGTAAATAAAGATTACTTGTATTTCATACAGATTGGTCTTAAACCTGCTGGAGGTATCAAAACAGTTGAAGATGCAGTCAACTGGCTTGTTCTTGTGTACACCGAGCTGGGGCCGGAATGGTTGACTCCTGAACTATTTCGGATTGGAGCTTCAAGTCTACTAGATGTCATAGTTAAGCATTTGGTTGATTACCAAAATAAGCAGGCACTGGTATCTTAAATGTTAAGTTATAAACTTGAGCAAAATAACCTAAGTTAAAAACTGAGTAAGTATCCTTTTCCTACTATGTGCAAGAGTATATTGCCATGTGCGAATTTATATTATTTTTATGGCTCTACCCACTGGTTTAAAAACACATTAAAATAAACAAAATATCCAAAAAATTAACAATAAAGAAAGTCAAGTAAAGAAGTAATATAATAAGTTAAGAATTATAATTATTATATACAGTAGGTAGTTGGAATTGTAAACAGACTCTCTAAAGTCTAATAGCTGGCCCTGGATTCCGAGGCAAAAATAATAATGTGATCTAAAGTGCCATTCCAGAGGAGAATGGGCTTCACTATTTTTATATTTAATTAAAGATGATTTTCTCTTCATATACTATTTGTCCATCAATCAATAAGTCCATTCTCCTTTATTTAGTTGTAAGTATTGGTTTATGTATGGATATATATATTATATATATTAAATATTGTTTATACTAGTTTATACAATTAAGAGGATATAAAATACATGTTTATATTTTTATACGAATATTTTATTTGTTAATTCTTGTAAATAACATAAGCTTACAGCTATATGACACAGTAATACTATCTGTACTTTATAATAATAACGTAAACAAGTACTACATTATTAATTTTAAAGATGAACTTAATTTTGTGACAAAATAATGATGTTATTTTATTTTAACATTTCGTAGATAAGATGAAAGATAAGGTAAGGGTCAACATTTCGGTTATCAAGTGTAATCTACTGGTATATTCATACAGCTATTTATAATTGAAACTCTTCTATCATACACATGTCTTTAATACTCAGAATATGATCCGGCCTTACATATGTACGTACATTACACTGCATTTTATTTTAGCTTAAACTTAACATAAATTATATAATTTACAAATGCCTTATTTGTAGAAGGTTTACGTAAATATGCTTGCTAAAGATAATACCGTCATTGAATAAATGCGAATTATCTTACCATACTGTTATTGAAATCCAGCTTAGCATGCTTTCAGTAAAGGACCGCGTTTGCATGGTTTTTAACTCCCCAACGTAAAAAGTCCGAGTCCACCATACATATATCTGAGATATATTATATGAAAAGGACATCATTCAGTCCCGGGTAAACATTATGAAACATTCATAACATAACAGCTGATTTACACAGTCAGTGACCGACTCCGAATTCAGGACAAGTCAGTGCCGACCTGAGAATACGTATGCGCATATACAAGTCAGTAGACTTCTCATCGTTATATTGACTTCTGATCCATTTACGAAGCACTTGAGCGGGCTCATTTAAATAGTAAATTTTTGTGCCATTGACACGATTTTCGGGTCAGCGCTGTCTTATCCAGAACTCTTAGTCAGTCACAGATCCTGCGTAAACTAGCGTTTCGACACAGTAACGGACCCAGGATTCTTATAGGACTCTAGTGTGGTTAGAGAACTTTGGTTCACTAGAGTTGAGCTTCCCCCAAACCACATTAGATGTCAAGGAAAACTCGTTTTTTAAGAACTCGGATTTTTGGGGTCTTCTTGAGCAGTTGAGCACCCTAGCCCCTTTCCCCTTGAATACAAACTAAAGAAATAAGTTCTAGTAGGTTGGTGGCCAACCCTGGTGCCGGAGTTTTTAGACGATTGAAACAACCGGGATCGACAATTTATCGTGCCCTCCGAAGCACGGTAGCGCTCAGACAAATTGCGCTATCTGCCATTCATACTAGCTGCACATCGCGATGAGGTAACATCGCTTAGTCAATCTACGACACGAGCTACAACCTAATGCTGGTGCATTTATTTCGGATCAACGGTCTATTCATCCCATAAACAGTATAAACAAACTGAGTCAATTAACTGGCTTCTGTTGCGTCTTCACTCTGTTCTTCGCTGTCCTCGTCGGCGCCTATGGGGGCGTCTGCTAGGAAGCCAGTCTTGGGGTCTGCGGTATAGTTGACTACTCTAAGCTTGCCGTGCTCGTCCATATAGCCGTAGTGGCCTCGGACGATGCCGTCATTATCACGTTGCTCGTATCGGAATTGGCGGTTTTTCCTGGAATCGTAGATGGGTTACCTCTATTATTTATTTGATTGACTATTTTGTCGTTGTTGTTTCTTTTGTATAGTTGTTTATGTTTTCAAAAACAAGTAGTTGATTCTAAATTCGTGTCATTATAAATAGAATTTAGTTTCATTTTAAACCGAATTTAAAGTAGTTTATGTATTATCAAATGTAATTAGAGCTTTAGAAAATCACGAATCGCTACCGCATTTGTTCACTTCGGTATACTACCCCGCAAATCCGATTAATACCCGCATTAATGTCTTTATTCTAATCGGCTGATACACAAAATATTATTCCACTAAAGTGGTATATCTCACCCTTTCCCCGTATCGTATCCGAACTCGTAGCTGTGTGGTCCCTTCATGCCGTGCATGCGGAACTCTGTGCGTTCGTCAGGCGCGGGCGCGGTCACGGGCGCCGTTCGGGGCCGCGGGTGCGTCCGCAATGGGGCGTGGGTTTTACCTACACAAGAAAATATGAAAATAAAAGAAAAATTAATATAAGCTATATATTGTAAATGTAGGCACCAAAATACAGGTTTAGGTTTATGTGTAATGTCACAAAACATAAATTCCCAAAAATGTCCAATGAATATAATTAATTAGAAATAATGCCTTGGGCCAATAAGCTGTCAATAGGCTCCACTATTATATGATTTGTGGTTTGGTTGGACAGATATCACCATCGCCATATTACGTTGCTTGCTATGCTTTTTTATAATGCATATGATATATTATGTACTCTTAAATGGTCTTAATTGGTAGCTAAGCATCCGGTGGAAAAGCACTTTTGCTATGATTAGTCAATACCTATATTAAGAGATTAGGCGTTATCATCGTGCTAATCCACCGCGTTAGTTTCAAGGTTTTTTTTTATAAAAGTTTTACGAGAACTTACGTTCTTTTATAGTTGTTGGACTGGAAGCGATCGTATCCGTCGTATCTTCGACACCTGTTTCATCTGCATATTCCGACCGTTCGGTCACTCTGTACCTCATAGAATTCTTTTGTTCCTGTTAAACAAATAACCATTAATAAAAAAGAAAGATTAGTGGTTAAAATATAAGGAAGACAAGGAGACTTACGTGATGTCCTTCTGCATTTTTTTGTTTTCTTTTGTGTTCAGCTTTTTTCTGATGATAGGCTGGTTTGTCGTCAGATGCTGTGTGAAACCGCATGTCTTCTTTCTTAGAGTACGGCTTGATTATCTTCATAGGTTTGGCGATTGGAATGCTCTCCTCCAGTGATTCTGCGTACTGAGCAATGGGTATAGGCACCGGTATAAATTTATCATTATTATGCTTCTTTTGATAATCCTTTTTTTTAGGACTTCTGGTTAATACGCCGTTCATAGGCGCTTTGATCGGTCTCGGTCGCGTTATATTCTCATTCGGTACATAGTATTGTTCGGCCCTATTTATTTCGGCGAGGAAATAGTTATTACTCGGTTCTGCTGAGATTGGTGGCGGTTCGAGTTCCACCGATGGTACATTCACTATGTACTTTCCTTGAACTTTCGGTTCTCTATAAATGGTCTTCCTAGCATTGGAAGGAGTGTTTTTTTCTTTAACCCTTATTAGAGGTAAATAGTTTGGATCGTATTCTCCGTATTGTTGTATGTCGACGTTCAAGTTCAGCGCGGGGTGTACTACGGGGTACCAGGCGTTCGGTTCGGCTATTGGTTTTTCTTTTCTATTCGTGTTTTTAGGTTCCGTTTCGGGATTATGGTAGTCTAGGTATATTTCCTGTTTTTTGCGCGGGTTGTAGGCGAGGTTCCCAGTGGTTCGGACTACATAGTACTCTTCGTCCGACCCTGGCCCTTTTGCTGGTTCCTGTATTATCTCGTAGTCTGGATCGCATATCGCTCTGGTGAGGTCGGAACGTTTCACTTCGTTTTTTCTTTTCGTTTCGTTCTCGTGAACCCCTATAGTTCTTAACGGGGCTGGTATCGGTAGGGATACCGATATTGCTCTAACTGCTAGTATTAGAGACACCTGAAATGATAAAGAAATCATATATTAAGCATCAAGATTGATTTATAAAAATCAGTTGAAGATTTCTCCTCGCTTAGGTTCGTGGGGACTATTTTGAATTGGTCATTGGTATTTCGAGATATTCGAGATTCCTACCTAATCGAGGCCACAGCACAACTAATAGCACGCTCTAAATAAAGGTTTCAAGACGATGTACAGCACAATTAGATCGGAAACGTTATCTAATAAAACAAAAGAAATAAAACAGTAAACACTTTTTCTATGAGAAATGTTATGTAACGCTCTATTACAGAAAAGTATGTCGCTAAAAGAAATAAACGAGCTATCTAGGGCGATAGCTACTTGCCAATATGCTTCTGGTAAATCATTTTCAATCTTAATGTTGATACCGCAATGAGAAACAACTATGTTATTTAAATGCGTGAGTTTTGAAATAAATAACTTGTTAAAGGTTTTGGATCTGAACCCAAGTCCCTATGGAACAACTTACATATCTTTAATGTTTCTAAGTTTTCGAAAAACACTCTAATATTCCGTTTTTCGTAAACGCGATAAAGTGGCAATTATTTCCGACTACTTAGCCCATTCCAAGGATTAATTAATTTAGTCTCAACAAACTTATTCAATTTTATTTACCAGTCTATGTACGTAATATTGAGAAATACATAAATTACCGAAAACCTAATATCGATATGGTTGAATACCTTGAGACCTTTTTAGCTGTGAACTTTATATTTTTGTAGGTTGTTCGTGTTTACTAGAGCATGTCTTGCGACAGGTAGCGAACTAACGAACTTGGGTAAACGAACTCTTACTTCAATTTATGTAAGGTGATTGAAAGTGAAAGAAATGGTACGACTATTTGTACGATTATTAAGGAGATATTTTTCCGGATATTTATGGGAAATGTGAATTCACTAAAGCAAACTACAGTTATTTATGGAAAACAAAACAAATGGCTGGTATTTACAAAAAAATGATAATATAAAAATCTAGCTATTGCTATTGTTATGTTTTTCAAAAGAACATGTTTGGAATTATTTATATTACCATTATTGTATATTTACTTACCAATTTATTATTGTTCTATTTACAGCGATGCAAATCGATGAATGGCATGTCATTTTATCTTCTCAGTGTTTGAATGAGTTAATCACTGATTTTTTATTTCTTACATAGGTACCCAAGTACGAAGTGTTTGGCAGTAAGGACATTGTCTAGTACCTACTTGATCAAATTCGATGTACTGATGTACCAAGATAAATTATGCTAAGGTAGGTAGTGTAAGTATTTCTATACTATGGACTATAGTTAAGATAATGTTATCGCGTACTCCATTGAGAATGATCTCAATCGTTACAAATAAGCCGTGGCCGATAATCGTTTTTACTCTCAGCCGGTAAGGAAGAAAGTTTTGTTTTTACCCATAATCCACTCCATTATTTCCAATATTTTATAAACTATTGTAGCTTATTCTCTTTGTTTAGAACATATATCAATAGAACCTATTGTACTTATATAGGCCATTGGTGCTTCTAAGTATACTCAAGTTTATATCCTTATCACTTCAATGGGCATTCAAATTTCATTCAAACAGATCAATAACATTTGATTCCAAAATCTGCGTTACTTAATGCGTCAGAATATTGAGATGTAAGTAAAGTTCGTGAACAAATAGTACTAGATATTGCACTCGGAAACAATACAGATAGTTGAGTACTTATTGTGCATTCCGTTGGCAGTTGGTGGTCGGCGAACTAATGGCGTGGATATTTATTAGCTATTGGCTTTCTAGGATTTGCAGACTGCATAGAAAGCGGGCGGTTTCATATAGTAACTTGGGGTGAATAGTTCTGATTACGTTGTGGTTTCTAATTGAAACACTGAACTAAGCTTTTAAAGTTCCGACGTTTTGGGAGACTTAAGTAGACCTAATTGAACTTTAAATTAGAAAGTTTAAATCTACTTATATCTAACAATTCGCATTTTTAGAGAGATAATCCAGTATCAAATTACCTATTCTTATACTTATACTTTCTTATTTACTTATCAGACTTTATAAGAATGGCCTTTTGTTTAATGTTATCTTGTTTAGAGAATCAAGAAGCAAACAAACAAACATGCCAAGTACCAGGATATTATGTAAACAGATCAGGGAACTAATTATTTTGCAACTAAAGCCAGAGCCATAGATAACTAATAGCACTTGTGTAGGTAATGCTAAGGTAAACTAATTTACTTGGAGTAATAAAAATAAAGGTAGATATCCCAAACCTCCAGGTTTACAGTTGGTACTAAAGTTTGTTGGTTCTCAACGAACTGTTAATGTAACCACGTAATTTACTAAAGTATTCAAGAAGGTATGAAGTACGCACCTAACCCTAAACTCATGTTTACAAATAGCAAAGATTTCAGGCAAGTTATCTCGGTTTTACCTGAAAATTGGATGTGGCTATCTATGGAGTATGTTAGGTACTTGCATAAATCGGAAAGTAGGGTATCCTAATCATAAGTACTATTTTACTTTGATCAAAGTATACTTTACCGATTTTGTTTGGACCTAATCTTGTTACCAAAGAAAGCCCGATTAGTTATTTTATTTCATACACTTTCTTGCTACCATTTCTAATTTATGAATAAAGTTCAGTACAAAAGCTTAATTAAACTCTTCGAAAAAACTCTTCGTCTATAGGTTTAATAAATGACCTTCCGATTTGGCTATTTAAAGAGATATTGAAATGAAAGTGAAACTAATATACGGCAGCTGAATAAATCTGTGAGAGAATTTAATAGAAACAAAAATTGTATTTCGTTCAATCAAGTCAATGTGTTACGGTTATTTAACGGAAAGAAAGTAAACAAAATGTTAATTTAACGTGATGTTAAGTACGGCTAATCTTATGATTGGAGATAGGTCTCAGGTAATTAATTATTAAGGTACCGGAGAGATTAGTTTTAGGTGTCCAACTCAGTAATTATACCTTGATTTCATTACGGAGTCGTGGATCGCTAGGTACTTCCACTAACGTATTTTCTTGTAAGTTTTCGGTGTGAAAATGCTACTTAGCTTTCATAATTGGATTAATATCCTAGGATATTACATTACTTATCTCAGAATTATTACGAGGCAACCTTCCTATTGATTTTAGGTACCTATCTATACTACAAAATATGCAATCTATTACGAGTAATATTTATCCCATCAAAAACATTCTGTAAAAAACTAGCCAAGTCTCGATAGTTTTTTACAATGTTCACTTCTTTTTGTAGAAACGTGGGTTTATTGATTTATTTTATTAAATTTTCTTATTTGACACAGTTTTTTGACATCAAATGAAGCGACCCACCAAGTTGAATTATATTTTTTGTATAGGCGTATATGTCGATATCTAATAGTTTGGTTGAGCTCTTGTGTTTTATTATTCAGGGTCACCAGGTACTCCAGATCTTCGATTATCCTATTTTTATAGTTTTCTCTGAGTTTATGGGAAGTACTAGTTCTATTTTGATGATCATGAGTGAGTGGGTGTCATAAATGCGAAACTTTTCTTTCGCTTAACTTCTTAACTAAATGACCTACCTACAGACTTGAAATTTTGGATTTTAAGTATAAGATTACTCAATGACGAAAATTTCTACGTTCTGGTCTTTCCAGAGGTTCTCAAATAGGGGTCAGAAAATGCGGCGAAATGGTTCCAGTAAAGGATGGTACGGCAGTGTTTGCTTCGCGCTCGACTTGGCGGGGGCACTACCGTGCAAACGTAGTACATACGTAGGCCTTACTGTGAGTTCATTGGTTCCTACTTTATGTTGATTATAATAGATAGCTGCGCCCCGCGATTTAACCCGCGTTATACTCGTTTCCTTAGGATTTCTGGGATATGAGCTCAATTAATTAGGTATTCAAATAGGACTATTCAGCTTTCTTCTATTAGTAGATATAGATCGCTTTGATTTCAGGTTCTCTTCTAGAGTGTCTATCAAATATACCTACATACTTGCTACGTCTCAAGGTTTTTTCTACATTTTTATTATCATGGAAAAACTTTGTTACATTAAACTGTCTGCAAGTTAAAAGTCCGTCGAAATCGGTTTCGGAATTTCGGAGATTACCTCAAATAGGCAGACAAACAATTGAAATTTCGTCTTAAGCATTTTAAGTTAAAAACTAAACCAACATTAAATAATTAAAAAAAGCTATTAACATGTAATACATAAAATATAAAAATAAAAATCTATACTAAATATTAAAAAGCTGCAGAGTTTGTTTGTTTGTTTGAACGCGCTAATCTCAGGAACTACTGGTCCGATTTGAAAAATTATTTTTGTAATGGATAGCCACATTCAACTGGAAGGTTATAGGCTTTTCATCCTGAAATTTCTACGGGAACGGGTAAACCCGCGGGGCGCTGCTAGTAATATATAAAAATGCTGAATCATATTTTTTTCAAAAACCGCGATACGAAGCTATAAGTAAGTACCTAAATTAAAATCCGACTTACTGTTAAAATTTTCCGCCACATCTTTTGAACTGGCTGGTGATTTTTTATTCACTAATAAAATAATTCCACAAACACTGCGTCAACTGCATCGATGCCTGCGCGGGAGTCGATTGTTCTCGCGGTGCGCGCTCTTTCCCCCCCTGTCCAACGAGAGGTGATCGAATACCAATCCACAGAGCATTTATATAACATCGGCATTTTAACACTACACAATATACCTTTAATTTATAACAAAATCGTGTTGTTTTGTTTTACACGAGTTAGATAAGTCTACCGCACCATCATTACCTCTACAGGAACCAAATCATGCATGAAATGATCACTCTTTGGCCCGACTGCTAGCACCAAATTGATAATTAGCAAGTTTAAAAGTGCGTAAAAAATGGGACAAACTTACGGAAGTTAAGCTGCCACCCAATCATGAAAAGTTATCACACAGTAGGTGTAGAAAAATGTATAATTAAAAGCCGCAAGCCAACTTATTGTTTTGTAACAAACATTAATTCGGCAGTGAAGGCAAGGTTTTCAAAACATTACCTTTTCAGATACTTATACCAATGTAGGTAGGTACTTATATTTTTAGTTTATAATAACATCGTAAACATTTCAAATACAAATACCTATCATAGTTATTTATTAGTTAGAAAGTAACCTTACTGTAACAAATAAAAATCACATATCTTACTGTAACAAATAAAATAAAGAAACAACCAAGGTACGTCTAACTATGGATATGGGTAGGTACAATAGATTAACTAGTCTAAGGAGTTTCTAATGCTGCTAATGCTTTCTAATGCTGGGACCGTGTATTATTCGGTAGTTATAATTCACGACTTTACGGATTACCAAGGTAAACAAGACCCAATTAGTGAACCGTTAATCTCAAAAGGACAAACTATAATTAAATAAGTATGATCAAACAAATTAACGTTTTGCATAACTAATTGAAGCGAGTTAGGTACTTGATAAATAATGCTTGTCAACAAGCTTCAGTTCTACGGACAAAATATCGAGAATATCCTTTAAAACCCCGGCACAAAAATATTTAAATTAAAAAATGTATGTTGGTAGGTACCCCATTACTTTTAGGTAGGAATTTTGGCAATTTTTATACTAGTTCAGTCGGGGTAGACATAAAACTAGCCTGAAATAGAAAAATTCCGGGGAGCGATTTTTTTTTGTTAAACGTCGGGCGGGGGGGGTGGTTGGGAGTATAAATCTCGATTTTCGAACTAATCCCGGTAGAGGGTTCGCCGCCATCTTGTTTTTAAGTTCAATTTTTTCGTTTTTCTGAAATAACTCGTTAATTTTCAACTTTAGAGCAAAAATGGTTATCCAAAGTTGTTGGAAATTTAATTTTCCACAAGTTTGGCTATAATCATTTTTACGCTAGGATCAATATTTGCAGAGTTATACTACCAAGTTTATCGAAAAAATCGTAATGGGTGGAATTTTATTTTCTTCAACTTTTGTTCTCGCACTTTTCACTCCACGATCAATATTAGTTTTTTTTTTATATTAGCCTGTAATGTCCCACTTGTTGGGCAAAGGCCTCTCGTCTCACTAAAGATATCAGTACAGTGAGGAGGTTTCAGGCGTAATCACCACGCTTGCCTAATGCTGGTTGGTGATCTCAAATCCGAGCCATGTATGAAAAGTAGGAAATATAAACATATCGCTCGACCTGGGAATTGAACCCGGGACCTCAGTCTTGGCAGGCGAGTGCACATACCAGTAGACCACCGAGGCGTTAATATTAGTATACATCCAAAAAAAAGTACGTATATTATGTAGCTGTACCTGGGAAGGGTCCTTCAGGTATGTATCTGTCGGAGTTTTATTGACGATTTTTTCGATAAACTTGGTAGTATAACTCTGCAAATATTGATCCTAGCGTAAAAATGATAATGGCCAAACTTGTGGAAAATTAAATTTCCAACAACATTGAATAACCATTTTTGCTCTAAAGTTGAAAATTAACGAGTTATTTCAGAAAAACGAAAAAGTTGAACTTTAAAACAAGATGGCGGCGAACCCTCTACCGGGATTAGTTCGAAAATCGAGATTTATACTCCCAACCACCCCCCACGACGTTTAAAAAAAAAATCGCTCCCCGGATTTTTTTCTATTTAAATGTCTGCCCCGACTGCGCTATACATATAAACTTTCCTCTTGAATCACTCTCTATTTAAAAAAACTCGCCAAGTCGACACTTCAAGTGTGCCGAGTGTAATCAAAATTAATCCATCGCAAATCCAATTAATTACATTACATGACTTCAAAAAAGGAGGTCCGATTTTTTAAATTATTCATTGTTCGAAAGAGGTTTAACTACACCGAAACGCTGTGTGGTCGATGGGTACCACAATTAGAAGTCGGTTAATCATTGAGTTATATGTACTAATGTACTATATCAATGGGTTAATGATGTTTTTTATTAGGTAAACATTTGTTGTTAATGCCCGATTCTAAATATTAATTTCTACCTACAAGCTAGTAATATATAATTGACACCCAGACGTCGCCGCCAACAACTATTTCTTCGCATATTGTTAACTCCGGGCGGGAATCGAACCCGCAACCCTGACACAGTAAGCACTCTCACTGCCACTGTGCCAACGGCACAATATGTTTAATAAGTACCTACTTGCAGTCATGACGTGTTTGGTCTCGTTTAGTGTTTGTAGTAGTTGTGCACTACGAGCAAACATCCAGATAACCATTAAGCATTGGCTATAAACATCAGTGATTATAAAAAAATTACACACTAAGGATTGAAATGGCAATAATGGTTCGACTGCCCCTAAACCGATTTGATGATCAGCCGCGTTGGGGGCGCCACGGGTTCAAATCTAAGTAATAGTGATACCCACGTCCAGTTCAGGGGTTCATCCAGGGTAGACACGAATCTGACACCAGGCTATTTAGAGTAGCTATCCACCAAAGCTATCTACGCTTGGTATACACTAATCGAACTTGCTTTATTAGGCGACGATTACACGTAAAGTATTTACTGTGATCCATCAGTAAATAATGACGTATCGTGGTATTTACTGAACGTGTAACCTAATGTATTGATGGATGTCAGTATTTATTGATGGATTTCTAGATTTCTTGATTCTGTAATGATGATCCGTCGGATTATGATTAAAAAAGGTGTTACTATTGTCAGAAGTTCTTCAAAGCAGGGTTCAGGCATTCGAAAATAATTCTCGTAATCATGCATTTCACCATGTAATTTAATTTATGTCATTAAATTCAAATATGTGTACCTTTCCCTTTGTTGTAACCAATTTTTTGCCCATCGCTTTCGCTTGGCCTTTTATTTAAACTAAGTGCTAAAATAATAGCCACGTAACCTTTAATTTTCAGCTCTGTGGCCATTTTAGATGTGTAAATAGCAGGAGACCGGACACAATACTGACGTAATAAATATTGTACGTGTAGGCTGGTGTATTAATCCACCAGTAAATACTGAAATCCATCAATAAATACTGTATTGACGGATCACAGTAAATACTTTACGTGTAATCGTCGCCTTAGACAAAGTAGAAACTTGGGTGGTAGGCACCCTGATTATAAAGTCAATAATTACTTATTGCCGCAAGATGAGATAATGACTATTAACCTTCACACGTTGATTATTGTTAAAGGCCATGTTATTTTTAAGTCCCTTTATATTATACTAGCAGCGCCCCGCGGTTTTACCCGCGTTGTGCCCGTGCCCGTGGGAATATCGGAATGAAAAATAACCTATGACCTTCCCGTTGAATGTAGCTGTCTATTACAAAAATAATTATTCAAATCGGACAGGTAATTCCCGAGATTAGCTCGAACATACAAACTTAGAAATTTTTCCTCTTTATAATATTAGTTAGTAGTTAGTTAGTCCCTTGTTTGTCTATTATGAGTTCGTTTCTATGACCTCTTACCAAACATTAATTTTCGTCAACGGTGTTTTGCTACGATTCACGAACGATCCATCCATGATTGTTGTTACCCATAGAATTTACACAATGATATTTATTGAGTAAACATTTTCTACCCAAACTTCATCACAGCGCAAGGTCATTACTTATCACGAACTGTAACTGGTAAGCATTACACTTGCGTGCCTTCACTTTTGCATCAATCCATTTCGGGCGATCCGAATCGAATCGTCCATTAGGAAATTAGTACGAAACTGAATTAAACAAAATGATATTTTTTACTGTTTCCTTTATTAGATATCGCCGGTACAGTAACTATGACCAATTTAAAATGCATTTATTATCGTATCACTTCGATAATTCGAACGTTTTTTGTACAACAGATAACAATACACGTAAATCATTGTTAAAATATTAATTTAAGGTACACTTTACTATTTCTACTTTTCATCTGGTGTGTGAGTGGCCTTAATATAGGAAATAATTATTGAGAGCCAATATTATTATGCATGAATCTACTAATAATAGTAATCAGTAGATACGAAACGATGGAGCACACATTACTGTCCTACTACGTGCAGACATAATTGTAATGCACAGTTTCCTTATAAACAAAATAAATTAGTACAACACATGGTATTACTGACCCATGCTTTAATTAGCCAATTTATACAACTCGAAGTGTTAATAATTATGCTAGTTTTTATTTAATTTTAATCTCTTAAAAATCATAATTTACACAACATTAACAAATAATACTGCTAAAAAGGACAAATTGTGACTAAAATTAACTACAAGTTTAATTAAACAAAATATTTTACAGATTCATTACCCAATGGAAAGTAATGAGTTAATTAGAAAATACAATATAAAAATTCGGCAAGCGGTCGTAATTAACAGATCGCCTCATTTCGTCAGGGTTAAATAACGCAAGTGTTTCTGACTAAAGCACACCAAAGAAAAAATAGAAATCGCAGATACAATGGGAAGAAAACATTGTCGCACTCAGATCATGTCAGTAAAAACACATAAATATCTAAAAATTAGATAGATTTCTACAATTTAATTATGATTAATATCTATTATATTCGAATACATAGGTACTATGTAAAAAGATTGAAGTTTTACCGCATTGCTCAGTGCCATGTCGACGGTGTTCTTTTGTTTTTGGTCTAACTCAAATAAAACCACAACTCTACATTTAAGTTTTATATGAATGTGCAACTCGTCAAATAGCATTAAACAATTGGATAAAACATATCACGGATTTATAGATTACAATGAGAATTCCTATTCCTTTTCTATGGTCACCTATCTAATATTACGATTGATAAATACTTCGTAACGCTACTTACATACAACTTAACGCTATATAGCAACATATCACATCCATTGATCGAACCGTAGCCGCTGACTCACGAACATACAACATTACTTTAGACTTGTAATCTGATACAAAATACCAAAACTGTAATTCAGTAACTCTGAGAACGGTACATTTTGTACAGATCAAACTGGATTATATCACTTGTAAATCATTTACATTAACATTTTCACCGAATGTACACTACTTCTACTTTCGGCTTAAATTACATTCATCCGTTAGAAAATGAAGTTCGAATAAGTACAAGTTTTGATATAAGAGATCTTATTCATCCATATACGCTACTGTTTTATAGAGGCGGTTGAAAACAGCAGTTTTGAAAAAAACTGCATAATATACTGCAAACATCATTTCACTATGTAACATTTTAGATAATTCAATAAGTTTACGCATAAAATATTTATCGATAGAGTATTCTGCTACCATTAATATCTACGAAAATAGGCAAGGGTTCAAAGCAAATCCCCATTCAGACCGTTAATTTTATCGTAGGACTTACACTTCTACACTCGCTATGATACATACTTCAAGATCTACGCTTACGAAGACAACAAATAGAACAATGACTATCGAGCGTGACGGGTTCAATTACACGAGGAAATCACATCAAAGTTGTTCTATGGAGAAAATCGTGATCGTTCTTTCTCAATAGAGGGGGTTCACTAGATTACCACTGAGGGTTCGGCGGCATGTAGCTGTCGGGCGGCGCGGGCGCGGGCGGGCCGGCGGGCGCGTACGGGCCGTACGGCGCCGGCGGAAAGTACGACCCGCCGCCGTACGCGCCGTAGTACGGCCCGCCCGCACCGTACCCGTACCCCATGCCGTACCCTGCAACAACAACACATGTTACAACACTATTCACTGCAAATGTTTCAAACTTTAAGACTCGGACTAAATAAAAATACCAGACAGACGTGTTTTTTGAAGCGCTTTCTAGATTGTTTATTTGGCCTGGGATCGGTCGAGGACGAAACTTACCTGGAGGATACTGTCCGTACCGCGGATCCGCTCCCGGGGCCGGGTACGGGGAGGCGGGGAGCGCGCCCGGCGCCGGCGACGCCTTCGACATGTCGGCCGCGGGCAGCGCGTGCCCCGGCGCGGGGAGCGGCGCCGGCCCGGGGAGCGGCGCCGGCCCGGGGAGCAGCGCGCCCGCGCCCAGGTGCGGCGCGGGGAGCGGCGCGGGCGCGGCAGGCGGCGCGAGCAGGGCGTGCGGCGCCGGCGCGGGGGCGGGCGGCGCCAGCGGGGGCGAGGGCCGCGCCCGCGGGCCCAGCATGTTCGACACGCTGTGCGTCATACTCGGCGCTTTCTCCACCGGCTGAGCTTCCCCTTCGTTTTTGTTCGGAGATTTCTTCTTCTTGGATTTAACCGTCCTTTCTTCTCCGTTGGGCGAGTACGATTGTGTTATATCATCTAAATTCTTCCTGAAGTCCGGCAAACCTTCCTTGTTGAGAGCGCTAGCCGTTCTCTCCAGTTGACTCAGACTCGATTCGATCTGAGCCTTCCCCGGTCTTTGATGTCTATAGTTCTTGAGTAAATTAATTTTCTTTTCGATGCGATCCCCAGGACGCATCATGTCACTTTCAAACTGCGCCATGTCTCTGGCTCTAGAGTTATCTATCGATCTGTCATCGATAGCTTTACTTTCGAGAGCCTCTTCCGATGGAAGCTTTTCGTCGGTCGTTAAAACAATCGGTTCGGGTGGGTCTTGTTTTTCCTCGATCACTGCATCTTTATTTTGACTGTCATTGGTATTGTTTGTACTAGTTCTGTCTGGAGTGTCATCTTTTTTCGTGTCCTTTGATGGCTTATCTTTACTTTTATTGACCTCATCTTCGTCACTGTCCAAGACATGAGTCTCATCGTCAGACTTAACATCCATTTTAGGGGCGGGTTCAGTATTACCTTCGGGTTTCTTCACTTCCTTTGGTATTTTCGTAATACTGACCGAACCGGGTAGCGTCGGCCTGTGCATTCTACCCTGCATTGGCGGTCTCGCTCTCAAAGCATTAAACGCCTTCATATCTCCCAATCGACTTCGAATCTCATTGATTTTTTGTCCAGGCAACATTGGTCTCATTTTATTGGGACCCATGATTGGCCTGTTGCCTATCCTTTGATATCCTGGCCTTATACCAGATTTCGATGTGATTGTAATGGCAGAATTGTTTTTTAAAGATCCCGGTATATTGGTTGGCGTTGGCCGATTACCTAGAACTGAAAGATGTACGGTTATTTTACAGAATTATTTTGAAGCCCACATAAAAAAATTTTGAATATAAAAAAGTCTAATACCTTTCTTGCCAATAGGGCTGTCCTTACTATCGGCCTTTTGTCCCAATCCTTTGAGCGAGGTCTTGATTGCAATAATCTTCCCAGATTCTAATTGCATGTATATTCCTTTGGGAGACTTCAATACCATCACCCGTTGGCCAGCTTTCAGGACAATATTAGTTTTTTCGGCGGAGTTTGTCGGGATCACGACATCTGTAATAGAAACACAATTAATTAGTATAACTGCGTCATCTCCTGCGCCGTCATGCCCTGGCGGCGCCACACGTCGGCGGGGATCCAGCGCGCGCCATGCTGCATGTGTGTGTGAGTGTGTGAGTGAGTTTGTGCGTGAGTCCGTACCGAGCGGTAGCGTCATCTCCTGCGCCGTCATGCCCTGGCGGCGCCACACGTCGGCGGGGATCCAGCGCGCGCCGTGCTGCATGTGTCTGTGAGTGTGTGAGTGAGTGTGTGCGGGTGTCCGTACCGAGCGGTAGCGTCATCTCCTGCGCCGTCATGCCCTGGCGGCGCCACACGTCGGCGGGGATCCAGCGCGCGCCGTGCTGCATGGGCCGCACGGAGGCCACGGGCCGCTGCACCAGGCTGCCGTCGGCCGACCGCACCGTGCGGTACAGCCCCGCCGGCTTGGGCGCCAGGGCCGCCTTCTTCTCCAGCTCGTACCTGTCCAACGAAAAATGTTATGGCTCCTCCACAGTGTCGCCAGCGGGTAGTAGCGACAGCGTGGAAAGTGGAAAGGGAAATGGAAATGAAGAAGTTTCGTAGTGAATTACATATGTCAAATGCATATTTATCTTAAGCCGCGTTTCCATTATGCAAGTGACTTGCATTCAAGTTGCAATTTGCATGCAAATTGTATAGTGGAAACCACAACTTGCAAACAAGTTGCAACTTGTATGCAATTAGGTTTGAACTTGTACGCGCAACACTCAAGTCAGCTTATTTGCATACAAGTTGCAAGCGCATGTGCTCGTGTATAGAGGGAAGTGCAGGATTATTTTGTAAAAATGACTGCTAAGTGGAAAACTAACTTGTATGCCACTAAAATCTTGTATGCAAGCTGCAAGTTGAACAAATTCGTGTTTCCGATTCAAACTCCTTGCACACAAGTGTGACGTCATACATGCATGCAAGCACTTGCATAATGGAAACGCTCCTTTACCAACGGTACCGATAGTTACGCACACAAATACATAACAACTACAATTATGGGTCAGGTACGCTCGTGAACTAAACTACTGAACAATTCTTCAAGCAGCCAAGTATTTCAAATGCAGTATTCTGATTAGTGGTCTTTGAATATATTATAATTCTGATCATAATGTACATGTATCGTCTTACCCTCTCTGCGCTAGCCTCTTCTCAGCACTAGATAGTTTCTTCTCCTTTCTATCGACCAGTAAGCTTTCATGCTGAAACGGTTCTTTGCTCAGCCGCTGGCTATGATCCGCGATGACGCCTTGCATCAACACGTCGATGTACTTGTCTTTGTGCTCTGATAGGTCTTTTGGGTCACTTTCCTACAGATGTAACATTGTAATTATATAGAGAACACAGTTCAACGAATAATACACTAATTCGTTTATATTCGGTTCAGGATTTTTTTGCGCGGAAGAGTGGGCAATCGTTATAATATGTAATATGATTTTAAAGTACAACAACTAGTATTATGAGGAGACTAGAGCAACTTATGAATACCTTTTCATCATTATCGAAGCACAGGTTGGTGATTTCCTTCATAGACAACACCGCATCCGGATTACACTCGTCGACGACACGATCTGCCATTCCTTGCTTATTAATTTGTCTATCGTAAATCTTCTTTTCGAGACAACAGTCCATTACAAACCGGTAAACGAAACATGGCTTCTTTTGACCGTACCTATAAGGTAAAGTGTAAATTGATAGTAAAAGTATTGTGCACAGAAAAAAGTAGGGCTCCGTAATTTAATCAGTTTTATACCATAATATCCTGAATTTGGTTATAAAGTTTACCCAAAACATTCTCCAATTATTTTTGTCTTTTTATGAAAACCACATAAAAACCATTTAGTTTTGATCACATCGCTTACAGTGTAGAACTTAAAATTACACATAACATAGTGATTTTCTATGATCGCTATCTTTTCTCACCTGTAAACTCTACATACAGCCTGTGTATCATGGCACGGGTTCCAACTGGCGTCGAACACAATTACTCTATTGGCGCCAACCAAATTTATACCCAACGACCCCGCGCGAGTCGACACAAGGAATAAATAAACGTGAGGATTTGCATTGAATTCGTTTATCAGTTTTTCTCGCTCTAACGCGTGCGTTGATCCATCCAAACCTGAGAAGGAAATATAATTGTTAAGGTGGAAAATTATGTTACAGATATAATGTGTGAACTGATTTTATGTAAGTAATGTAATAGATTTAAAGTGAATAAAAACTTACGATAGTAATTTGTATTCCGCTCCCAAAGGCAGTTAGTTCCAGGAATATAATTCCTTTCTAAAAAGTCTTCTATGAGATTCAAAGTAAAGAGACTCTGACTGAAAAGCAAAAGCCGATCGCCAAGTTTTATGCTTTCGTTCAAAATATAGAAAAACAGTTCCATTTTGGCCGAATTTTCTATTATTCCTGGTATGTAATCTTTGAGAAGTTCAGTTGCCCAATCGTAAGTCACTTCTTCAGCTTTTTTTACCAATGCTAGTTCTTCTTCTCTGTTTAATTTCTCTTCTTTCTCACTCTCCTCGGATTCAGAGTCATCATTATTTTTATCTTTCGACGTCTTTCTATCTTTCCTACCTTTCGGTTTACCTTTGGCTTTCGCTTTAGGTTTATCACCTTTCTTTGCATCTTTACTTCTGGTTCCTCTTTTACCTTTCTTAGGTGTTTCATCTTCCGACTCACTCCCGTCAGTTTTACCTTCTTTTGAATCTTTTTCTTTAGCTTTCGGAGGGTCAGGTTTCATATCTTTGGGTGCTGGAGTTTCTATAGGCATTAGCTTTTTAGATTCGTCTTTAACGATTTTCTTCGTGTCTAAATCGGCAATTTTCAATTCACCATCTGATTCAGACTTCACTTCTTTTTCTTCAGTTTTTAGTCTATCAAGCTCGGTTTTGATTTCAGTTAATGGCCACGAGGTCAGGGGACTGACGGAACTCGCGCTTCCTAGAGGCGGTTTTGTTTCGAGATGCTGCGGATAGTTGGTGTAATGATTTTGGTAGTTACTATTGTTTCCTATGCCTTGCTGATTGGGGAAAGAACCGGGTTGATTCTGGTAGCCATAATTAGAACTACCATATGGAACTGGGGCATTTTGCGGCATACCTGGGCCACTCTGTGGCATACCCGGACCGGTTTGAGGCATACCTGGGCCGCACTGAGGCATACCTGGGCCACTCTGTGGCATACATGGCTGAGGCATACATGGACCGCTCTGAGGCATAAATGGACCGCTCTGAGGCATACATGGACCACTCTGAGGCGGCATACATGGACCACTCTGAGGCATACCCGGTCCTCTCTGAGTCATACCTGGGCCACTCTGAGGCATACATGGGCCACTATGAGGCATACCTGGCACATTTTGTGGCATTCCCGGACCAGTATGAGGCATACCTTGCCCACTATGTGGCATAGCTGGCACATTTTGTGGCATTCCCGGACCAGTATGAGGCATACCTTGCCCACTATGTGGCATAGCTGGCACATTTTGTGGCATTCCCGGACCAGTATGAGGCATACCTTGCCCACTATGTGGCATAGCTGACGATTGTAAACTTTGCTGCATAGGCATGCTCGGTGGACCGTTCTGTACCATACCCATCGAAGGTGTATTTTGACTCAGATTAGGTTCAACCTTCACTTCAGTAGGCGGAAAATGTTGAGGTTCGTTTTTAATAGCCACATTGGCAACGTTGTTTGTATTTTGGCCAGGCACGTTATTAAATCCTTGGTAATTCTGATTATCGTATTGATTGTATGGGACGTTTGCATTTTGTGTGTAAGGATTGCTGTTGTATGGAGGTGGATACTGGTTATGGTATCCAGGAGTTTGATGAGAGTTATTAGGGTAAGGCGGAGCGTTTTGGTTCGGATTGAAATCAGGGAAACCAGGCTGGTTTTGATAACCTTGGTATGGAGGTCTTTGATTTCCATAGCCTTCTTGGTTAGAGTACGGTTGCATTGCATTCGCTGGGTATTGTTCGTTAGGCTGGCCACTAAAATTAGGCGGATATTGCTGAGAATTATTGTATTCCGTAGGTGGATTGTTGCGATAATCTTGAGGCGGCTGATTATTAGGATATTGCTGATTATTGTAATATCCGTGGTTGCCATAGTAATTACTGTTCTGACCCCAATAATTCTGGTTAAAACCTTCTGGGTTGTTCGGGGGATATTGATTGGGGTAGTTGTTAGTGCCGTAGGACTGTTGTTGGTAGTAATTGTTATCATAATTTTGATTGTACCCTTGATTGGGAGGGTAGTACCCGGGAGGGTTTTGATAGTTAGGGTAAGGGGGAGGGTAACCGCCGGGTTGATCCGATCTGAAAGTGTTTGGCGGCCCGTAGGGGCCGTTGGGTGGGTAGGACGTATTTCCGTAAGTATTCTCATGTCGAGGCACTATAGGCCCCGTAGTCGTATTCGGTGGTATAGTAGCTGCCGGTTTCTTTGATGCACCCTAGAAAATTTAATAAAGTTTATAGAATACTAGCAACGCCCCGCGGTTTTACACGCGTTGTGCCCGTTCCTTTGGGAATTTCGGGATGAAAAATAGCCTATGGCTTTCCTCGATAAGTGAACTATCCAACACTGAAATATTTTTTCAAATCGGGCGACGAAGTAGGGATAAACAATACAGTTGTAAGCAAAGCAGACCTTTGCCCCGTCGTTAGTAATATCTGAGTAATAAAATAATTACAAGATATGATCACAGTCTTGAACTCTTTTCTAAACTTACCCGAGGGCCCTTGGCATTTCGCCGAGGCTGCGCCTTGTTATTTCTAGCTCGGCCAGATTTCGTCACGCCTCCTATCTCCTCCAAATCTAAATCTTCTTCGATAGCTGCGTTTACTTCGCTACGTTTCTTTAGGAAATTGTATAACACGTCGGGATGGTTCCAGATCTGAAAAAATTTAATAGTCAAAAATATAATAATATAGTTATAGAAAGGGAAAATAAACTGAGCAGAAGACTGTCGACTAATCGGTCTCATCCACAAATCTTAACTTTAATATATGTATAAAAGGTTTACAAAAAATAATTCCACCTAAAGAGTTTGTTCAAATTATAAAATTAAGGAATTCCATACATACCTTACAACATATAGCGAAAGCCTTCAACGGATTTGGCACAGATGTCGATCGTACGACTTCATTCATAAATCTATCGTACAGTTTACGCTGTAACGGCGTCATGCGAATTAGTAGCACATATTCTTCCTTTTGTGGTAACGTTGATTGAAGCACAGCGTGCGATCGCCTGTAACAGATCATTTTTAACATATTTTAAGACATTCATTACGAATTCTTACATCGAAACTGTTCATAATTTCAGTGAACTAAACCAGTTGAACACAGACCATATTATTGTAGTATACAAAATATAACTCACCTCTGCACAAAACCAAGTAGCAGCGAATGCAACACATGGGCCCTATATCTCATGAGCCGTATATCCTGGGGCGTGGAGTCTATACACTGTCCATTCTGAATCGGCCGCTCGAACATGTTGCAGAATTCCGTTTTGCTACCGAGATAGTTTGGTCGAACGAAATCTACCATACACCAATATTCGAGGAGATTGTTTTGAAGAGGATATCCTGCAAAGAAAAAGTTGAGATTATTAAAGTTCTGTACAACTAAGTCATAATCAAGACTTAACTAAGAAAGTGTCGTTCAAATCTGAAGCAGTTTTACAGAGAATACTATGTTTAAGCATAGTTTCATAGGTAATAATGCTCACGCATAGCTTGATGATTTCAACATCTTACAATAATAATTTATATTGATTAGTTTAAATTCAACCGGAATTTATGATATAAAAAGAATAACGTACCAGTCAACACAACTCTACGCTTAGTTCTCATTTGTTTGAGAGCGTAAGATATATTAGAATGAGAGTTCTTGATGCGATGACCTTCGTCGCAAATCACCAAGTCGGGACCGGGTTTCACTAGCGCTTCGAACATTTCTGAAAAAATAATTCAACATTGATTATAAATAATCCTACTATCCTACTAATATTATAAATGCGTAAGTTTGTGAGGATGTTTGTATGTTACTCTTACACGAAAAAACTACTGCCCTCTGCTGGACAAAGGACAAAGTACAGTGAGAGGCTACAATAAAATTAATATAAAAGGACTATTATTCTCACCATCTAAAAGCTTCTTGTCTTCGTCGGCCGGTGATAATTCAGGTTTCTCCTCCTTCTTGATTTCGTCTTTATCATCAGTCTTGGTGGGGTCACCATCGTCTTTTGAACCATCAGGATTTTGTGTGTTTGGCATGTCAGTCCCCTGAGAAAACAGAATTAAAATTAAATACATAAAGAGAATTGTATCATAATAAGGATCCATGCAGATAAACGGACATTAATGCTATTAGTATCTCTTTAATAGATAAGGGACCCTGGAAAAAGTTACAAGTAAAAATCTAAGATCGAAGAAAATTCCCACAGGAAACCAAGTGTGTATTGTTAAAAATTGCCTAAGGGTGTATGTAGGTAACGAACCTCAGAAAAGTGGACAATATGGACATGTCTGCAGACCCTACTACTATAGGTCTGTGCTGTCTGCTTAGAATAGAAGCGACGCACTCAATCTTAAGTCATGCCCGTGTCACGAATCCCTTTAGCGTGCCGAGAGCCCCAGTATAAAACACATAATTACCTGCTGTTCCTCATTTTGCGCTTCAGCAGCTTTCTTCTCCTCCTTTTCCTTCTCAGCCTCAGCCTTCAGTTCGGCCTTTTTCTTCTTACGAGGTTTTTTGTCTTTTTTCATACTCAGCAACCGGTATAGCTCGTAGCCTATCATAAGCACGCCGCCTGTTGTTGTCCAATCCTTAAAAAGATCGGAACGGATGATAACATGGATTAATGATAAGGTATGATAATGTATTCTACGTTAAATTGCCGGCCTATTTTTATCCGTTCGTAAGATCATGATGTAGGTCTGAAGCTGTCTACACCTCCCACCGAAGCATACTTTATACTTCATATATAGCATACTTAAAAAAAACCGAGCACATCATTGTTAGAGTAAGTGTAGGTTGTATCTTTACAAGTCTTTACAAACTACACTACAACTCTGTGCTCAGATTTCCTACAGCAGACAATGTTTACTGAATTGTGTTAGTTATTTCAGTGTTTCAAATTAACATAACATCTATTATAACTATTATAAGTCAATGATTATATGTAGTGTATGGTGTTGTAGTTCAAATAATTGAAGAGGATAGCGGAGAACAGATAAAAATGGAAATACCTTCATTGAAAAGAGTTACGGTCTTTTCGGATATTGTTGTATTTACTATACAAATTATAAGTAGTTCTTACCTTAACAACTTTAGCTCGCATCTGCAACGTTTTGTGACTGTCGTTAAGTACATAAATAGGGAAGTTTCTGGGACGCACTTCGCCGTGCGCCGATAACGGACTAGTGCTCGCGTCTAGTGGAAGCCACATGTTGAACTCCGCCACCTTGAAACAACATAATGCAAGCTAAATAAATGCCGTAAACCCAATCCTCCTCACTCTACTCATAACTTCAGTGAGATGAGAGGCCTTTGCCCAGCAGTGGGAAGTTACAGGCTAATACTTTACTTAGCTTTCTACCTCACTTGTTCGTTTCTATTTTGCCACCCAGACATAACCGACTAATACCGGTCCGAATATGTTTGTTACTAAGATGTAAGTAATGCAGTTGTGATCATCAAATCTTCAAAATCCTTTTAATAACAGACACAATTGGTAGACTAAAATATCATTGTTTTAGCATTGAATATTAAGCAGAGTAAAATGTATACATACCCAATTTTGAAGAGTGTTTATAGGCATAATGCAGAGTACAGTTTTGGAAGTGGTGTGACGTAGAAAAATGTCACAAAAGCAGACAATTTGCAGCGTTTTTCCGAGACCCATGGAATGGGCAAGAATACATCCGAAACCGGTTGAATTCGAGAATCGCTCCACTGATTCTATTATGTTGTCAAAAAGAAACCTAACGCCTCCAATCTGAAATACAATATGAACACTCTTAAGAATCGATTGCACGAATTAAATTGTTATAAATGAAAAGCTAGCATTTGTTTTATCTAGATACTGATGCGTTGTGTCATAACACCAAAACATCCTAATCCTACAGATTTTTTTTGAGTGAGCTAAAGTATCTTTATCTATTAAACAGACAGTTTTTTTAATTGTCACTATTCCCACGGGAATGTAAACCTAAACAACGAAGGTTATAGGTACCGCGACGCGCTGTTGTAAACATTATAAAAGGAAACATATCAATTATACCTGGTGAGGCTTAATAACTCTCGCTATTTGAGGCGCTAAGAATATATCTCCTTCATTCTCGGGGTGACCTATATTAATTTGTACTCGGCCTTGTTCGTCGGGAATGTTGTATGCATCATTTACATGAAGACCTGGAAAATAAATAATATTATAAAATATAGTCACTTTTATTATAAAATCCGTATAGCTTCCTTTCTGTCTGTATAACATACAAGGAAAAACGCTGATTACTAACAAAAACTGGGTTTATTGACATAATATGTAAAGGAAATGTTTCAATTTCAAACAAAATTCGCGCCGTTTCGTATAAATAACATGTGTTATTATAATATGACTACGATTAAAATTTTTACTATTATTGAATTGTAACATTCAATTGTAACAAAGAGATGGATAGGAAAGTGTGACTAGATATAGAACTGATGAAAGTAAAACTTTTCATTTCATCATAATTTTTGTGGTCATGTATTATTCTGTAATGTCTCACTGCAAAGAAAAGGCCTCTACACAATCTGAAAGGATTGAATACTAATATACTAGAACTTAATAAAGTGAGGAAGATTAGTTGTAATGTAATAACCAACCTGAATTATTAGGATCATCTTCAGCTTCTGGACTAGGCGGAACTTCAGAGTCTGACAGCATGATGCAGTCATCGGAGTCAGATGATGATGAAGATGACTCTTCACCGCTGCTGCTGTCCACTATTTCTACAACCTGGAAACATTAAGATTACAGAGTAAGAGAGAGTTATGCCCATAGTGCTCCACTGCAACACAAAGACCAGTTGCTTTACACTGCTATAATACAGTTGTATGTTAAAATGTTATCAACTATGGTAAATGCAATCTATATATATATGCATGTATGTATTAGTTAGGAGATGTTACATAAGTCTCAGGTAAAACAATATGAATTACAGCAAAATTTTGAATGTGAGTTTAGAATGTTGGTTCATTTAATATAGATGAACTATTTGAATTATATTTCTGGTTAAAGTCATCTTACACATCTTGCTTTAGGTTAAGAAGAACAACTTTATTGTCTTTGTATGTAGAGGACATAAAGATCATTTATATGGATTACTTAATATGACAATATAAAGTAATCCTTCTCTACGAGAGGCCATAGCTTTATTGTAATACAAGAAGCAAGAACTTATAGATCACTATTAAATAAAGATAACAGATCAACCTGTGAAATTAAATAGGTTACAAATGGTGAGAACCTTATCATAATTAAAACTTCTATATAATCTTCTCTCATATCAATGAGCATTCTCTAATTTTAAAATACAACAGAGTACTGGGCGGGTTTTACATACCTCTTTCTTATCAGTCTTTTGATCTGGTTTCTGAGGAGCGGTACCCGAAGTAGTTGGCTTGGATATCTTAGAAATATCCAACCCTGTTTTCGATATACCTTTTTTCACTTCACCAGATGGCAATTTTACCATAACTGTATTTGGTAAGCTGAAACCATGAAATAATTAATAATTTACTTGTCATTACAGATAAGTAATTGTTTTTGTTAAGTTTTTTTAGTACACTTACTTTAATTTTTGTCCACTAGCTGTCTTCTTTAAAATGGAAGATCCTCCTTGTAGTAAGGATATGGTTTTTTGGTGTATTTTGTTTTGACGATTGATTGCAATCTGCCTTTGAACCTATAAAATGAATAAAATGTATAGTTAAGTACAGGTAAGTTCTCAAAAACTTCTCCAAAACCAAAAAAATACATTTAATTATTGGATAGAATATTTAATGTAGCTGGCAGGAAAATTCAAGAAACAAAATTATTAATACAAAAGTTTGTGTTCCAAGTTTTAATTTCTAATTATTCAGCTAAAAGGACCCTAAAACATTCCATTAAATAATAGGAATGTATAGAAATTGGTCAATAATAGAAATGGGTGTAATATCCAAATGTAGTGTAACAGGGGTCGGTTGGTAAATAGTGTTACCTCTCTAATAATCCTCTGCTGTTCCTGAACTCGGGCGAGACGCTCCGACTCCTGCCGCTGAGCTGCCAGCGTGGAAGCATCAAGATTCTTCTCGTCCATCACCTCTCTGATGTTGCGACGCACATTCAACGCATTTGGATTTCCCTGCTTCTTCTAAAACAATGTAATTTTACGTATTTAATTTAGCATTTTATTAAATCTAAGTACATAGATAACTAATTAGTAATTACTAACTAACGCCCCTATGCCTCGTAGTTTTTAGGGATAATTATGGTTAATTTTGAAAATCACTATTAAAATGAACAATTTTAATAATAATCATAAATTAAAACAAGTTTTTAGTTTTATGTAGGTACTAAGATATCTTTAGATTAATTTTAGAATCACTAACATATTAAATGAATATGGGAATTGATACAGGAAACATAGATCAACAATGACAATCTTGATTATTTTATCACTTAAATCTAGGTATAACATGAAAAAAGAAACTAGACCTAATACCTAGTTACTTTTTATTTACATACACAGAGATACGAGATCATATATTTTCAAATAACACAATCCAAATGTTACTTTGGTTAAAACAGCGATTAAAGAAATGGTTAATATATTATGAGTAAATAATCACAACCGCCTATTATCTACTACATACTATCCTTAGCTCCGAGATCATTCAAGTCTTACCTCATCATCATTCTCTGTCTGAGCCTCTCCATCTTCCGGAGTTTCTCCCTCTTCGCCCTCCTCTTTCTTCACCGGTTTCACACTGATCTCTCCCATCTCTTTTAACTTCTCCGCAATATCAAAGTCTTGGCTCCCTTCTTCTTCTTCTTCCTGCTTCAAAAGTTCTTCAGCTTCCGATTTCTCAGGACATAAGTCACTCTCCGTAATCTCTGCTATTTCTACATTCTTTGAATCTAATTCACCATCGGCATTCAGTATGTCACTAATAGAAAGCGTTTTAGGCTCCTCTACTTCACTTTCTTTTGGCGGTTCTGGAATAGGCGGCTCCACAGGGTCTATCTTCTCTATTGGCGGTTTTTGTTTAGCTTCTACAAAGTCACCTGTCTCAGGATCAATGTAGCTCTCATTCTCGTCATTGAGCTCTTTCAACTCGTTCACAGCGTTAGGGTCGACCACGAACTCCTCCTCGGATAAGCCATCACTATCTGATTCACTGCTCTCACTAGAAAAGTCACTTAGTTCTAAAATATTATTACCAACTAAACCTCGAATCGTAATTCCAGTGTCTTTTTTAAGCTTTTTGGTGAAGTCGTGAAAGGTTTTAACTGCTTCCATCTTCCGTTTGTGGCTCATAGGGCGAGCCTTGGGGGCTTGTCGTCGACGAGGGTTCATTGCCGCGGC
The DNA here is from genome assembly GCA_963082685.1 of Cyclophora albipunctata. Classification (NCBI taxonomy): domain Eukaryota; kingdom Metazoa; phylum Arthropoda; class Insecta; order Lepidoptera; family Geometridae; genus Cyclophora; species Cyclophora albipunctata. The sequence continues at coordinate 5,203,434 of OY720116.1, read as the reverse complement.
TTGTGCGTAGTGAGCGCGCTGTATCCGGGCTATCGTCTCATCGTCGCCTTCGCTGTCCCAAACCTCCTCCTCAGATTCGTCTTCTTCCTCTTGACTACGAGATGTCATTTTTTTTCCTACTGAACTATTTCTGCCGGCATTATCCATTGGTGTAAACTTGTAAGTTTATATCGAGATTCGTCAAAACTCACTCCCACTTTCAACATTTATCATAAACACTTTTACAAAATGTGAATTCATAATATGCATCATTTTATTGGAAACACTTCAATGTTAATTCAAGAATTTAACCGTAAGAGGAGATATCGGAAATTCAGCAAGTTTCTTTGTACCCAGCTATTTTACAAGAGACGGTTTTGGTTCACGATGAAACCTAGCCGGATGACATTTTCTTACAAACACCGCAAAACAAACTATTTACAAAACTAAAATGTTATATTTTCATGAACACCGCAATAAATTTTTGCAATTAAATTTTAGGAAGCCATTACTTCCGCAATAAATACATAGCCTATTCATTCATCTATACAATTGTGTATTCCACAAGCGTGTTTACAAAAATTTTACAATTTTTTCTACGTCACGGGCATCATGACGCTTTTATTGAATGTGTACTATAAAGCTTATTATCGCATATTATTTTATTGATAACAGGCAAGGTAATTGTCAAAGAATTATTACTATTTGCTGAAGAAAAAACGACCGTAAAGCCACTCAACAATACGTCAAAAATTGTAGTGGCAAGAATTTCTATAAAATGGCAACACTATTGATTTTCTGTGACACAATGTCTATGATTTAGATTGTAATCTATGGTTTTAAGGGACCAACCACACATGTACATTTACATGTTTCCATGCGCCATGGAAGATTAATATTAATAATATTGATCCTCTTTAGAGTCAAACTAGCAGCGTCCGTCCCGCGGTTTTATCCGCGTTGTGCCCGTTCCCTTGGGAATTTCAGGATGAAAAGCCTTCCCGTTGAATGTGGCTATCTATTACAAAAATAATTATTCAAATTGGATTGGTAGTTTCTGAGATTAGTCCTTACAAACAAACAAAGTTAGAAACTTGGCCTCTTTTTATTAATAAGTATAGATATGAAAACAAGTGCTATCCCCATCAAGCTTCGTTATTTTGTTTTTATTAAAACTTGAATTAATTTTTGATTGTTTTCTGTAAGTCTCACATCAGTCTGAACTCTGAACTGAACAGGAAGGAACCCAAATATTTGTTACATTATTTACATAGATTTGTTACAGTACAGAGATTATGTTAAGCTAATTTTTTTTTAAAAATTTGTAACCCAGGCATTGAGTTTTATGTAGGTACTATTTTGTTAGTATTTTTACAATATATATATACTTTTACTGTACATATATCTCAATGAACCCAGATGTATCTTTCAAAAATTGATAAAAGGGTACATCAATATTGTATAAACTTAAAACTCACAATGTTTATTTCAATAAATATAAAACAGGATGACCAAAGAAAAAACAGAGAATTTTCTATTTACATAATTAATGATTTTAATTTTCTAAAAGACCAACTGAATTCAATTATTTAAGCTGCAACACCAACAACACGAATTTCTCGTTCTCTGAGGCGACGCTCACGTTCAAACTCCTTCATGCGAAGAAGATAGCTGAAACAATAAAAAAATTGTAACAGTGTTTAAATATATTATATTGGATACAAAATTGAAATAATTTAACTGAAATGTTTTGTTTATAATTAGGCCTTCATACTGAAATTCATACTTACTCCTCATATTCACAGTGCAAATAAGCGTGTCTTTCATGAGCACACTTATACAGTAATGGCATATTTTTGTAGCGGCACACTTGGTACTCGAGAAGGACGTTGCCACAATAGTCACGGAACGCTGGAGGAATCTTGGCCGATATTAATTCATCTTCATTGATATCTGACACTAAAAATAAACAAAATTTTAATTAAATAGGCATTTAGCCTTTTTATATATGCAGACTTACACAAATCAATGGATTGATTTAAATAAAATGTATCATACCAACTCTCAAATATCAAACAATACAATCAATTTAATATTTATAGACTGTAATTCTTTTGGGTTTGTTGTTGTTTCTTAACCTATCAATTATGTAATATTCAAACTTTTTTATGTGTGAATAAACTGTAAAATTACATTCAAACTTGAAAAAGGTGTAACTATAGCACACATTTATTAATTTTACAAATTATATTGATAAGCACCCACCTCGTACTTTCCTTTCAAAGTCGAATCCTGCTTGAGGATCAAAGGTAGGCTTATCATTCATTTCCAGGCCAATATGCCGAGTTTCCAGTGTTCCTAAAAACTGCCCCATCTTGTTTTTTTTGTTCTGAATCTAATCCGATTTTTTTAAATGGGGAGAAATTTATATTTTGATGTAAATTCTCCCCTTTTTACTTTTCGTTTCAGCAATAGGTAGGTATCTATCTAATATCTATCTACTTGTTGTGTGATGACACTTCGAATTGACAGTCGAAAGGAATAAATTCCAATTTCAAATACTTGATTATGACAGTAAAAAAAATTGACAGTCGAAGAATTTTTGATTTTGTTTGTGTGACGAGACGAAACGCGGGTAATTTAAAGAAAAAGTGTGACTGCAAAGTAGAGGCTAATGGAGGGTCACTGTGGAGTTGGTGGAGTTGTGGAGGGTAGTTGAGGGTAGTCTTCAGCAGTCAGCCGACGCTTCTTCTTTGGTCAGCCCCTGCGTAAAATCTGTCCGATAGTAATAATCATTCAAATGAATTTGATCTTATATTGTTTTTATGTGTTTTATTAGCTTTGAACTATGGATGTGCTAAATCGATTTAAAAGCTATGAATTAAAAGTATTAAAAACAGTAGGGAAAGGAACTTATGGGTAAGGTGTATTCTATGTAATTCTATAACAGTAAAAGTATAATTAATAACTTTCCTGTATATTTCCAGCAATGTCTATTTATGTGAAAAACAGTACAGTAATACGCTGGCTATTGTCAAAGATATTGAACTCAATGTGAAAATCAAGGATCAGAAATTGGTAAGTACCTACCTTCCACGAACTATAAATGTTTATCTTATGTAAATTAATGACGACATAATTTTTTATTATTAATTTGTACTTAAACGATTCACTGCATAACTTTTTTACTTTTTAATTTGTATAACGACTCAATGCACACACGTTATTATATATGTAGTAACTACTGACACCTAAATAAAAATATAATTAAAATCTCTTTGAACTCGCTAGTTACCTAAATCCTTTTGAAATTTTTAATTTACAGGACATAGCTAATGAAATTAAAATATTATCTTCTGTGAATCATCCAAATATCATTAAATTTTATGATTGTTATTATTCTGACAACTGTGTTATGATCTCAATGGAATACGCCACTAGCGGGAATCTAGCCGAATATATGTATCAGAAGTGTCCCAAGTTGATAAAACAAGAGGTAAAGACTTATGTAAAGTTAAGTTACACTTAGTGTAGACTGTAGCGCCACATCTGCGGAACGTACGGCGCCGAACCTTCCGCTCTATGACACATCAGTCGAAATTACGCCGCGTACTGATGTGTCATAGATAACTTAAAATACACTACGAGCGTATATAACCTTCGATCAACAATTATATATCAGAAGGTTCGGCGCCGTACGTTCCGCAGATGTGGCCCTACACTTAGTCGTAATTTAGAGCAATTACTATAACAAATGTTAATGTTATTAAATAAATAGTTATTTAAGTAGTAGGTACTTTATATTATTGTCATTAATTAGGATACTGTGTCACAGATTACATTACAGCTACTATGTATAAATAACAGCTACACTAAATAATGGGTATCCTGGTGTATGAAATACCCGTCAAAGAAATCTTTTAACATATTACGATATTTTTACAGGAAATTATTTTCTTCTTCTCCCAAGTCCTTCTTGGCGTCAACTACATACACAACATGAATATAATCCATAGAGACCTTAAAGCTGAAAACATATTGCTCACTGGAAAAAACGGAATTTTTGTCAAAATAGGAGATTTTGGGATATCAAAGATGTTGGAGAGGTAATTAATTATCAATTTTAGGTATAATCAGTGTATTAAAGACGTGTAAGCGTTTTAGTTTGAAGTAATTGCTTGCCATCTACCCTGCAACTTAGATTACCTAAAATTAAAATTTAAGTCCTTACATTACTTTTCCAGTGCGAAGAAGACTTCAACGGTAATCGGTACTCCATATTACTTAGCTCCGGAACTGTGCGAAGGCAAACCATACGACACGAAGAGCGATGTTTGGGCACTTGGTTGCTTGTTGTATGAAATGTGTACTCATAAGAGAGCTTTTGAAGCAGAGGTAAGCAATATATATAGTCTTCTTCTCTTCATCGAGTAGATGGTCAACCTAACCAATCCTCGTGTCAGAGTTATAGAGCCGCCAAAGGTCTCTGACGTGGTTCATGTAATGACTACTATCCGTACAAAGTAACCGGGACCGACGGCTTAACGTGCCCGTAGAAAGTAACCGGGACTGACGGCTTTACGTGCCAGTATAATATACTAGTTGGCTAATTTGGTTTATGCCTGAGCCTACTCACCTTAACACAAGGACAGGATAAGACATGATATGATAAACATAAAATATAAACAAAAAAAAAAATGTGTTGATTGGTGGAAAGTTATGGAAACCTCAATTTCCAAATATTACACCAATCAACGCCCAGAATTTATCATAGATATCTTTGATTCGCCTAGGGTTAAGATTGTTAAGAACAAGTATATGGAATGAATTAACATAGCTTTGTTCTGTGTGTTAATGTAAAAATATTATATTTCAGACCCTGGTGGGACTGGTAAAAGCGATAACAGTTGGAAGTGTGCACCCCATTGACTTGAATGTATATAGCAGAGGTATGCAGGATCTTATCGATGCTATGCTATCAATATTGCCGGACAAGAGACCCACAATAAAAGAGGTGATGGGTCGCAACATTCTGCTACCTACAATCTATACTGTTTACTTAGACGCTGGAGATGATGACTTATTGTGTTTAAAATCTAATGACATTATATGATATTCTGACTTATTTTTTAATGATGTATTTTCAAGTTTAAACGTGATATTTAATGCCCGGGAATAAAGATACTAATAATGAACTAATTTATAAATAAAACAATATGATATGCTATAAAATAAGTTTTATTTTCAAATACGACTTAAGTTTTGAAAACTTTTTGGGGTAAGTATAAAGTTTGCACACAATTCTTGGCAAGTGTCAAATCGTTTTGCAACTGTACCTTGAATTTTAATGCTGTATCTGTTCTTTGCTTAATAAATAAAGATTTTGTGTAGTATCCAACTCTTAAAACAAAAAAAAGTAGTTCCATTCCAGTCAGCTTAATTTTACTGAGAAAAATGCATAATCTGTTCTTATAGACTTATAACCTAATATTGTACTCTTTCACGAGCGACTCATTCAATACTACCCATTCGTCTGGTCTGTCTCCATTTCCTCATCCTCATCTCTTTCTGAAATCATAGAAATTCATCAAATTAGATATGTATTTAATAAACTTTAATATGTATTGATGATCAGTCTCCATATGCCGTAATCCCAGCAGAGCATCTGCAATAGCACATAATTATGTGTATTTATGATGGAAATATATATATGTTCTAGAACTTTGCGCTTTTAAATATATATTCAGTAGTAATTAGGTTAATTCAAATATTGACCTGTACCTACTCAACAATTTGAAGAAGTAAACAAAATGTTTGTTACCATTTGGTGGACTAATTTGATGAAATTTAGCAGTTTATTTTCAAATTTTTAATAGAAGAGGTCCAGCTATAACCTTTAAGGACAGCTATAAGTTATTGCATCTGCTTGTCAAGTTAGAAATAAGTTAATAAGTCAATCTTGATACTATTAAAACATGTACTATCTATAGAATTTTTAATCAATAGGAAGATCTTACGTTGTCCATTTGTCTGTGTGGGTGGTTGCAGCGGCTTCTGTCCAGGTATCTGTCCTGATTGAAGCATTCTCGTCAACCTCTCAACTTCTTGTAAAGACGAAGCATTCTTGATTGCTTCTCGGATCTTATTGATTTCTTGAGGGGTCAAGTCTGTAAAGGAATTTCAAAAGCTAGTTAAGCAGTGGCTATTGTTTATGTTATTTAGTACAATAAAAATTGGTCTTTATGGCCAAAATTACTTAATTATTATCTGATAGGTACTGTAAAATAAATAACTGAATTTTTTTAATAAATACTCACTTGTAACCTTAGGATCAGGTGCATTGCCACCAGGCACAAAGGTCTTAGCTTTCCTTGCAATATCTTTGAGAATTTCTTTCCCCTTTTTGCTCTTGAATAGTGTATTAGCCTCCTCTCTTTCCTTCAACTTTATCTTTCTGAAGTCAAGTAATCTGAGTTCAGGGAACTTGAAGGCAATGTATAACCTGAAAAAATAAATTGGATCTCAAGACTTTTTAAAGTTGTCAAATTTTAAAGATTGTTTGAAGCCTAAATATCTATAATTAGGGATGAAAGTCCAAATGAAACTTACCGATAGAGCTGTTTGTTGGCAATAGGATTATGCATTAGAGAGAGAGTTTTTAGTTTCGGTAATGTTGATAGAGGATCTATGTCACCAAGCTCTGAGATATTGTTGTTTGTCAGTATTACAGACTCAATGTTGGGGACATATTGTTCCAGATTTTCACCAATTCTCCTGAAAATTAGGTTGTAAAAAGTACAATGTACAAGTTAATACTATAATTCAACATTGAGCCACATCAGCATTTCAAATAGTGTTAGCGTTGCCAGTATATATATGCTACCCTCAGATTACAGAACTATACTGTAGATCGGAGATGCTACCCTTATAATGCTACATCGTACAATTTGGATTTTAGGGTTCTATTGTGATTTAAGCAAATATGAAAGAAATACAGATCTGGGGGCACGGCAGTGCCCCGCCAAGTCAAGCGCGAAGCAAACACTGCCATACCATCCTTTACTGGAACCATTTCGCCGCATTTTCAGGTAATACTTACACAATCCTGTTGTTGTTCAAAAGCATACATTTGAGCCTTTTTAGTAGAGGAAATCCATCCAGCTTTCTGATGTCATTATCAGAGAAATCTATGGTATCAAACTGATCCAATGTGGCTCCCAAGTTCTCAATTTGTGGTATTTTGTATCCTGAAAGATATATTTAGGTTCATGTTAGCAAATCATCAGAAATAATTTGATTTAAAATGCTAAAGGAGGCAACTGAAACTAACCTCTAAGATCCAATTCTCGATCCCGACAGGGATTCATATATTGCATGGAATTCTGAATAAGTTCAGTGGTAAGCTTCACCATTTTGTAAAATTTTCGCTATTAACCACCAGGTAATATAAATTATTTCAGCCAATTTGCACAGCTTGTTTGTGTAGCACACGCATCCATTTATATTATTTATCAAACACAATCAAACAAATCTAGTCAATCAAACAAACAATTTCAGTGAACCAGTGGAACCGTGAGTGGAACCACAGTGGAACCAACCGAACAGCCCAAACCAAACCATAACCAATCAAACAGATTGATTGAACTGACTGACAGTCTGACAGTGACATTTACAATACCATAGATATTCGTAAGGCTTGGCTTGCCTGATGCCTCATAGCCCCGCGAAATATGAAATGAAATGCGCGAAATTAATTATAATAGTTTAGTTTTGTAAGCTTACTTATTATTTTTTTTATTTTATATAATTTTGGATTTAAATAAAAATATAGAAACTCGATTAATCTTTAAGCCTGGTTACAATATTAAAGTAAGCATTTGTTACAAAATATGATTGTAAAAAAAATTACAGTTATACACTAAAACCAATTTTTTTTCTTTGAACCAGAGTGATTTTTATAAGCCCGCGCCATGATTCAGCACATAGGTACTTTAGGGCTCCCACACAAAACTGCGATGCGATGCGATGCGAATTCGCATCGCAGGAACTTGCGGTGCGAATTTCTGCGATACGATTTAGTGCGGCAAACCGTTTGGTAGGGCGACCATTCCTTCAAGTGTAGTCAGCCGTACTGGACCATTGAGATATATTATGTACTACGTACTAGAGAAGTCACTTCAAACAAGCTTCGTGAGAGATTCGCACCGGAGCGGTGTCCACCGTTCACTTAGTCGATGGCCAGCTCTGGCCAGAACTACATGTGTCACAGCTATTGTTTTTTCAAATAAAATATGCCTTCATGTGTATTGCGTTATTGCAAAAACAATTCAAGAAACACAAATAGAAGTAAAGGAGTGACCTTTCACTCGTAAGTATAATTTTCTACTCCGATAACAATTTTTATACATCAACAAACGGTCATATTACAAAGAGTATATGAGATATGAGATACAGAGTGGACACTATCGACGAGCATTGATAAAGCATTGAAGTTTATATATATTTATGTTAAATTTAAATGTATGACCGTTATGTGAATTCAAATGTGTGTGTAAATATATGATTTAAAATTATACGGTGGTTTTATATATTCAATTACCCATGGAAGAGAATGGAAGTAGCCTCATTCGGTTACACAAAGAAGGCGGCGCAGGCGCCGCGCGTCTTTCTCTAAAGCTGTCCCAGAGCGGACTAAAATGGTGTCACCAAGGATGACGTAATATGGCAGGAATGTGCGATGCGAAGCAGATCGGAAATTCTTACGGTGCGTTCGTGCGAATTCGCAGATATTTGCGATGCGATGCGAATTCGCAGTTTTGTGTGGGAGCCCAAGGAGACCTTTTTCATACCGGACTGTTGAATAAAGGCTAATGTACGGTACGGTACCTATCTGAACAAATTTATAACATAAAACAATAAAACATGTGATCTTTTTCAGTGGCCGAGTTTAAAAGGATTGTAAAACATAAAAAATATACGATCTTACTGGCTGATAACTGCGGTCATAATATCGTGTGTCGGCCTCGACCCTGAACGGATAATAAAATACGAAATGTTCATCGGTACCCAAACCGGACACATTTTGTTTACAAAAGAAATAATCCGTCTCTGACCTGTCGTTATTTTCATGTTTCAATAGGAAATGGGTCGGTGTTTTGTTAGAATAAGCAGCTTTGACAACTTACTTAATTTTTCAACTACTTAACTTTATCGAATATTAGCAGAAAAAAATAACTATCATTAATTAAATAATACAAAAAATTACATAAATATGAAAAAAATATTCTGCTGACAAAGAAATTTTACTCTAAAATATTTTCGAGTTCAGTACTCGCTTTGCAAAAGCACTACCCGTACCCGTATTACCCGTAATCCCGATCGGAAATAGATTTTTTGTTGAGAATATATTTTTGATTGTGGTTTTATTTGCTCTCCCTGTGACATAATTATGAAGCGGTCGTCTCCTCAAATCTATTTCTAACTTAAAAAGGTGAATATTGGGTATTTCCTTAGTAATCATTATTAGCTCTGAAGTTACCATACAGCCATATATACCGAATGTAGGTAACATTAGAAGAATCCCGAGAGTGAAACGAGATGATTATTCCGTTTGCACGTTTCAAGCTGATTAAATGTTAACTATTTCTAAACGGTACCTAATTCAACAAGCAATTTATTTAGGTACCTGTAGATAATTCGGTTCTTCTGTAGGTAATCGTTTGAGATAACTGATCCCCGAATCCCGGAAAAACTTACCTAAATACTCGTAGGTATACTGAATAAGAAAAGTTGTAGTACCTAATCATTTCTAGATCGGAAGGCATTGTTTAAATTAGACGAATTTACAAGTTGCGAGTAGATGTATGAAAATAAAGAAAAAATAATTATTTACTTAAAAGATTACACGTACCGTCTTCATAAGTATTATGTTTAACTTAACTTAAATGGCCAACAATAGTACCTATTCAATAACATTTACTTACACATCACTATTTTTAATGGATAAGATAGGTAATTTATTAGCAGTACAGTAATTATTGCATATAGTAGGTACCAATATATTATTTAATATATATACCTAGTCTAAATAATTGGAGCTATTTTCCTTAACTGACCAAATAAGGTAAGATAAATGGATCCACCAACTTAATTTACGCAGACAAGAAGAAAAGAAGAAAAATATTTAACTTTACCCATGGCAAGGATTTACGCATTATTTTACGCCCGTCTTTGACTTTATATTGGTCTATAAAACTGCTCTGTTAAATAAGGAACCTACAATAAAATGGATCTGTGGTTAGACTGCCTAAGTACAAATTCTAAGATAAGGCGTATTCTTCGTTAGTTAAGAAAAAATATATCTAGTAAGAGTATTTAAACCTGAAAATAAGAAAGCTTAAGTACCAAGTACTAGTTAAAGTTACCAATCTTGATGCTAGAGTTTCTAGACCGCTTAGGTCTCAACCTGATCAAATGAGTGTAACAAACTTTAACCTATGAGTAGTAATTCTAAAATTTAACGTGCGTAACTAGTTGGTACTGAAAAAATGATGATCGTTAATCTTGCTGCGTATACCATCTAAACGACCTACATTTCGGCTAACTATATTTAGCCCAATAATAACTTATTGAATAAAACAATAGAGGAGATGGATGTGAGAAAACAGTTAACAAGACAATTAGGTATAATTTGAGAGGAATTATTGAGATAAAGAGGCTTGGGTCGAAGTCATTGACCTACATACTGCATACTCTGCTGGTTTAGTGATATTTCACCCAGCGTTTGTTCTGCTTTACAACCGAAAACATACGATATCTGCACGCTGCTTGTTATTAGGTGAGATAAGATAACCGTAGTTAGGGCAAAATGATGCCGATAAAAACGATAGAGTTAGACTCGTACATAACCTGGAAATCATATACCTATTAGGTATCTTGTGATTAATTTTCAGTGTTTACATTAAAAGTATGTTTATTTAATTGTCAATTAGATAGGTATGTACGCAATCTTTCTACTTTCTTCTTAGGTACATAGGTCTATCACAAAGACATTGTGAATGAACATTCGAAATTATTCGAGTTATGTTTAAATATTTGCAATATTCGGGAGTCGGATCTTGAATTCCTCTATCTCTCTAAAATAGGTATCTCTTTAAAACTTGTTTTAGACTTCAATAATATTATACTCATATACTAGATCATTATCTCGACATCGGATCTCATATAAAGTAGATATAGATACACGAAAGATTTCCTAAATTAAACCTAATTTAGTAATACAGAAAATGAAAAATGAAAATACAATACTGTATTAATTAATAGTTATAGCTCAATAGGGCATGGAAATAACTCTCCAATATTTATGTAAGTAGGCAACTGTTGGAAACAAATGTTTTCGAAGTTCCCCCAATTTACGCAATGTATGTAAGTTTGAACACTTCCAAAAACCACATGGCCTAATATACAAGTAACTAGTAACACAAAGTAAGTCTTGTATCCAATTTGGGAAAGGGATCGCAAATAAGGCAATCGGGAAGGCGTAACAATACAAAACTTGGTTGCGATACTGGCTTTTACACACAATATCATCCTATAGGTCATACCTACATACTACGTACCTATATGTAGGTAATTTTATTTGAGTATAGGACCTATGAGTTATGTGGACTCTGAAAATTCTATTAGGATGGCTAAAATTGGTTCGTTGATAAAATTGAATTTTCTATCGGTATACGAGAGGTTGAGAGATTTGGCAAATTAAACAATGCCCTCTCCTATAATTGGGCTTTTGAAAAAAAAATATTGATTTTTTTTATGTATTTTAAAACTTTATTATTAATAATATTGATATTTAATGCAAAAAACTTAAAAAAAAATGTTTTTCAATTAATTATAAACAATTAAAAATTGATGAAATTTAAATAAAAATCACGTGACTATAAACGCGCCATGATTGGTCACCATAGTTGTGACGTCATAATGTTATAGCTATTTAATAACAGTCCAGCGTTTACGGCTGAAACGGCGGAGTGAAAACTAACATTATGACGTCACACGCGCTCGGGTTTGTTCGGGAGCTGTCGGCGTGTCTTCGGTACTGGATTCAAAAATTAATTTTTAATTTGAAATAACTTTTGAATTATTGCGAAAAAAATAAAATAAAAATAGTCTTGTTATAAAACTAATATATAATCTTTCCATTTATCACAAACAATGTTTTTTTTCAAAAGCCCAAATGATATGATTAGTACCTACATAGTTCATTAAGAATAAATAAAATGTCTTTATAAGAAATCTATGGCATGTGTTTATAGCATACAAATTCCAGTTATTTCAATCGTTTAGCGCTGTTATTGGCTACATACTCTGATACAAAGGCCGTTATTTGTTTGAAGTTACCTGAGAATAAATTAGTTACTAAACAACCTATCTAGGTACTAACCAATTTCTGTACAATAAATTCGAGGCTTTATTTTGAAAAACATTTTATTTCACAGTACAATTGTAAAATAGAATAGATATGAGTACCCAAAACGAGAATTCACTCCTTTTATTGAAATTGTATTTCAAATGAAACTAGAATATCTCGGGCAGTTTATTTCATTTATTTAGTTTTATTTAAAGCTTAGATATCAAAGCTTAATTCGAGTGTTGAAATTGAAATTATTAATTAGTTTAAATGTATATTAATTGTTTAATTATTTTAATACAATACCATCTAACTCAGCAATAGAATAGACTTGGCCAAGTTCTGGACTCGACAAGATGAAGATCTAACTCAAAGATGTGAAAAAAAAACAGTAAACAAACGGTTAATAACATAACATTTTTAAAAGACTAAGGGCCTTATTCATAAAAGCTTATTAACAGCAATTTAGATGGTTTGTCCCTTTCCGACATACGCTATTTGTCGAAGAGCGAAAGAGAAAAAACACTTTAAATCACTGTTTAAGTTAAATATAGTTCATGAATATGGCAGTTAACCTTTAAATATACCAAGGTACCTATCTACTTCACAAAACTACATAACCTTTGCTTATATTTACTTCACTATAATGTTATTATCACTTTTCAAACAAAATATGTACACATGAACCTAAAAAAGTAGCAAGAGAGCCAAAATGACACTATTATCAGTGTTACTTACTAAGGCCACGGTAAATAACATCATCACTGCATAGTATAAAATAAAGTCGTCTCTGTTTCGTGTCTGTTTGTCTGTTTGTCTGTATGCTTAAATCTTTAAAATTACGCAACGGATTTTGATGCGGTTTTTTGTAATAGGTAGAGTGATTCAAGAGGAAGGTCTTTATGTAAAAAAATTCCCGATATTCCCACGGGAACGGGCACAACGCGGGTAAAACCGCGGGGCGCTGCTAGTAATAATATATACAATCATAAACACAATGCCAAGGTAATGATGCAAATAAAGTTGCTCTCCTTATAATAAACGTAACATCATAACTTAGGTACTCTTCGTATTAAGAGTCTTATCTCATCTAGCCTCTTTTCAGTACCGAATAAAACGATATTTTAATATAATGTCGTCGTATTTTCTGATTACGTACTTAATTGAATACCTACGAGTAAGTTATGGTCGAGATTAGCCTGTAGATTGTAAAAAGGTTTTATAGTTCTAAGTTTAAACATTGAAAGAAAACTGCAGTTTTACGCGTTTGGAAGGAATTTCGGTATGAAAAGAAGTTTAGAACCTTTTGGGTTTAGTTGATAACAACACCCAAAAAAAAAATGTATTTAAAAAAAATAAAACTATGTTTACGGGTACACTTCGCTTTTATTTAACATTTTTATCTAACGTTGTATTGTATTTGAAAATGTATTTAGTTAAAAAACTGCTCCATTTTCGGCAATTAACGCTTTCAAATAAATAAAACAATCTACCCAGTTTTATTATTATAGCATAGAATTAGCAAAAACACTGAACTGAATATTCTTTAGATAAATAAATGGATAAGTATATAAAATATTGAACATTTTTATCTATCTCTTAGGCACATCAAACTTATCTGAAAGTCGATCTGTTACTCATATTCAATCAAAAGGAGGAAGGTCCACAAAGTGATGGATGTAACTACTTATTAAAAACCTTCACAATATTCTTGTCTCTGGAATGTGGGAGATCCATTAGATTTGCGTAACAATCTAGTCGAAACTAGGCCAATAGTTAGTAGGAACTTATGTTTATGAATACACTAAGCACTATAGATAGGTCCTCTCTATCATAATGAAGATAATCTGGAAGTTTCCAGAAAGCCCATTGCAGTGGACGCTGCGAGCTTACCTGAACGGAATGAAGCTGGCTTACATTCATTACTAGATAATACCAGTTGATTACCAGTTGATATGGAGCTTAGTTATAGATATATAACTATTATGTAATGAAATAGATGCGGATAAACACACCTGCAGATTATTATATCGATAGAGGTTAATATTGGATTTGTCTTTGTTGTAGTAGCTACTTTACTAATGGAGAAAGGGTTTTTATTAACGGCGCGTCGTGGTTTTATCCGCGTTCAACGCGCGATAATTTTCACCTTGTAACTATTTGCTATTAAATAAAGCCATAATGCGTTTAGCCGCTTCGGTTACTTAATGATGATACGGCATGGCGCTTATCGGAATCTCTTAAAATATTGGCATAATCTAAAATCTTTTTTAGAAAACTCAAAGCGGTTTTTTAATACCTGTTCAATAATATTCACACAGTTATAACCTCGTAAAAAAAACCCACAGTGACATATGGACTCTACCTCTAGTAATTTTATTTTACGAAATCACACTATATTTTATTTTAGCGTTTCACACCGACCGAGAAAATGGACATAATAAAAGGACAGAAAGATAGACATGACGAAACTATAAGCTCCGTTTTTGCCATTAGGCTATGGAACCCTAATAATGTGTCAAACGAGCGTTGACAAGCATAGAACGGTACCGCGACAGGTTATTTGACAGGATTTACCGATTCACTTATCGGCGCCCTTCTCGGCGCCCCGTTAAAAAGTGGAACCCATGGCTTTAATATGTTTCAATATAAAAATTTTAGTGGAAGACGGGCTCAAATTACTGTTCACTGAAGTGAATGTTTCATTTCTCTTTCATTCCATATTCACACGGCAATTGGAATATCATGAGAATGACGTAGAAACTAGAAATGAACATTCATCCATTACTTCAATATGGCGATGAATTTAACTTCATTTGGAATAGAAATGAAAGATGCTGAATGAAAACATAGTCAGATTTTTCTCTATTGGCGGCCTGCTGTAGTACTCACTTGACTTATGTTAAACTAAAGTTAGATAATGATATACAAAACGAATTTTGAAATGAATTGTCCGTAACACCCACAGAGCATAGAAGCACCGCCGGACCGGCCGCTACCGGTGCTTCTATGCTCTGTGGTAACACCGAATTGAACTGTATATTGGCGGAGATATCACGTAACTCAGCTCGTAACACATGTGAAAAAGTACTCGCGACTAATCGAGAATACGCTTATGAAAACCATTAAAAAATCGATGTAATTGCTATCCGACTGTTACGTATTCTCAGGATTAGTAAAATACTAGTTGGCAAAAGTTAAGTTAAGAATTCTTAATTTCGAAGATTACTTAACTTATTTAAAGTTCAGTTGCGACCTGTTTCAAGACTAAGACCACTCGTACACAAAAGGTAAAGGGCATTTAAATCAATAAAATAATAAATAATACGCTTCAAGCTTTAAGAGAAAGTATTCGTCATACAATAATGATTCCGTAAAGTTGTTTTCCAATACGACAAAACCAATATTTACCCTACATTGCTATGAATAATTTAGTCTCTTAATGGGTAAAACATTCTAAATTAAAGATTTAAACAGAGTCGCTACGCCAAATATCAGAGATGGTATACATTGTCAGAAAAGGGACTGTGTTGAAACTTTCTATGTATTTGCTAATTTACTATGCTTTCATATACAAAACACGAGTTATTCACACACGACCCTTGATCTAACAATATTTACAACACAATTGTACCAACTACAGACTAACGTCATTGTTTGTGTTACAAGTATGTGGAATAGACACAAAAGTAATAAAAAGAATGCGCAATACAAAAAAAGAGTTCGTCATAAATGTAATTATGCAGTCATACGTGATTTTATCGAAGATTGTATCGATAAGGTGACACGCTATGTCGCGGCTCTGTTTACAGACGCGATTCGTAGCGTACAATACCGTGGGTGGATTTGTTCAGTCAAAACGAAACGCTAGTCCACTATATCTACGGTTGAGTACCGACACAGAGTCAATGGCAGTTACTACCGACTTCGAATGCAAGTCGCTTTGCCGTTCGTTTCAGAACTCGCAGTCGTGTTTCGTATGCCCGCCGGCGACAACGTACTACGCGCCTCCTGCTACGAGCTACGCCGTAGCGATACAATATTGATACCTAAAAATAATTAAAAACTTAAGTTCATCAGATTTTCTAACTAATACTGTTATCATTTTATCTGAATAGACCTTTGTAGTGATACTTACAACAGTGAACAGTTGAGTGAGTGGTAAAATATTATGTAAATATTGAGAATAAACTTGTAAAATGAGTGATGTGTGTTTCCTAAAGTGTTATTGGCTTATTATACTTTCGAACTAGGTGAGTTGATGGGTTAAGTTTAATGGTCATAAGTATATGAGTTGATTATAAAAATAATATGTTTCGTGCATGGTACGAAGAGTTGAAACAATTGGAACATGATTGTAAGTAAAATTCGTTTCTGAAATCAAGAACTAACGACCCTGAACTGGGTCACTCAAGTACATATCTAGATATTTGTAAATACGGCCTAACGAAGTGTATATTGACTCTAATCCAATGTTTCTTGTATCTAATTGCGGTCTGCGCTACGTTATTATTTTATTTTTAGTTAGTTAGGTTTTGGTGAGACAAAAAACAAATGAAAACATAATATTAGAGTTCATTTATAAATTGTAGCACCTTCTTAGTTAAGCTATGATACAATTAGGTAGATTGTGATAAAGGTATGTTTATATTTTCAGTATTTTTTCATAATATAAATATTAGGTACTAATGTTTATTCAGTAAATAGGTAAATAGGTTATTTAATAATTACGTATTTTTAACGCACGTGATCGTTAAAACATCGAGAGCACAATCTTATCTCTTAACAACTAATTTATAGGATTAGAATAATCTAAGGCTTAAAATAATCGGAGTATTTTAGATACATGTCTTTTAGTGTGTTGCAGTGTGAACCACATTCAATAGTGGATTGGGATATTAAATAAATAATGTAATATAATTCATTCATTCATTCATACATTCATTTATTTATTTCAAATGTAATTACATTATATTTGGCTCAGTTATCAAGACATCACCTCCCATACTAATGGTATATTCAATATATGTTGTTTATTAAAATGTGTACTTTTTGCAACGTGGTGTTGTTTACATTGTAACGTTACTGCCATATTCATAAACGCTCTCTAACTAAAACACTGTTAGTGAGTGTTTTGTCTCTTTTGCTCTTTGGAAAATTAGCGTATGTCAGAAAGGGACAAACCATATGATAACTAAAATGCTGCTAGTAAGCGTTTATGAATAAGGCCTTTAGTGTTTAAATTCAATTACATCCAATTTCTACTTACTCAACGAACAAAATGTACGTAATAAAAGTTACCTAATAATCTAATGCATATAGAAAATAAAATGCTTTCCAAGAACTTAAGATCGCTTCACCTCTTCCGTGAACGGAAATGAATAGTATTTTCTTTATAGAATATTGGATATGAGTATAGATCATGTTTGCCCATGAAATATCTAGTTATGACAAGCTGGTTTTATGATATGGATAAAATTCCAGCGTAGAAAGATATGATTTTATAATAGAAGAACTCCAGATTAATTTGACAAAGACCTTTAATGTATAAACAACTAACTTACATAGTATCTTTTCAAACATTCTTAGAACTCAACCCCTGTACTCTTTTGAATAAGTTGAATTAGAAACGGTCGTAAACAAATTCGCGCTCAAGTAGGATACACACACTTACACACATTTACACAATTCAGTTTTATTTGAACGTAGACTCATAAAGATAGGTTTAGAGATTTTGCAGGCCTCTGTCTAGCTATTAGAGTTTATGGAATGAATGTTTGTATTATGTATTTTCTTCACAACATGGCCAATTACCCGGTCATGTTTTTATGTACTTTAAGCAAAAATAAACTAAAAAAAAAGATATTAAAGACAACTAGCGTAATATGATCAATTTATTTAAGTAAATGACTTTTAGGTATTTTTAAATACTGTTCTTCATTAAGCGAAGAGGTAACTGCCTAGTTTTCAGGTTAATAATTGACTGTCATGTGTGTGTATGCCTCTCTATGCGCGCATATACTCGTACATACAAACCAGTATGAGTATTCATAAAATGTATGACGAATTACCATAATAATAACTCTCTAGTTCCTATCAATCTTAATTCAAAACAAAAAGCATCAATTGAACTTTGCGGGGAAATATTCCCCAGTCATTTAAGTTTATAATTAAACTATGTGTAGAGGTGGGACTGAAAACTAAAGTTGAGTAAATTAAACGTTCTGGCTTTAACGCAATCATGAACGAAAAGTTTATATTAATAAGTACATACGTTTGGCGGGATGCTTGTTTGTTACTTTTTAACTGACTTCAAAAAAAGAGGAGGTGTCTCAATTTAAATAATGCTTTTCTTTGATTATATTTCACATGACAAAAGAGATTTGAAATTAATATTGTAGTAATATTAATGTGTCTTCGAATATTCAATAATATTGCATACTTTGTATTAATAACGCGAATGCTGATATAACATGAAACAATTAAATATTTGTTATTACCCTGAAGAGAAATGTAGAATACCATAAGTGTATTGGTATGTGAGGAGCCGGTAGTGATATTTCTATCTTTGCGCTACCGCGTTTCGGAGGGCACGTTAAATTGTCGGTTCCTGTAGTTTGAATGGTTAGACCATGTCAGACTTTGGCGGTTTAAAAACTCCGACAGGGTTGGCCACTAACCTACTCCAACTTATGCGTTATGTATGTTTGTGACAAATTTTCGAAAACCGATTGCACTTAATAGGTAGAGTCAGGTTCTCTGTTTGTCTAGATCGCAATATTCGCCGATTTTTTAATATTGTATCATTTTACTATGGACATTTATGTTGGCACACACATCGTCTGGAATTGTACAGTAATAAACAAGATGAAATAAGAACTAAACTTCAGATTTTTATTCGTTTATTGCCGCACTTTTGGATAGCAGAGACTTTCTTTATTGTGTATCGAAATCCTTTTGTGTGAGATCAAGGTTGTATTTTATTTATTGTCACTTCGGTCGTGGCACTAGACATGATACGAGTAAAACATTTTTGATAAAAGGAATAGAGAATACAATAATATTGACTATTGTGAGAGCTGTACGCTTTACATTGCAATATCGTACAATCCAACTGTATGATATTAAAATGAGAGAACGTAGTCGATAAGAATTAAATAATGTTATTAAAATACGCTTCCATTTATTCAGACACGTGAATGTCCTTGAAACTCGTCAAACTGTATAAAATATTATTTTTCAATAAACAGAGAACATGATCAATCATGATGTGATAGATTATTAATAAACATTTATGAGATGGGACCGAATGTTTGTTTTTCTTCTCTTCACTCCGAATCGATTTACTTTCAATTTCAATCACAAAGTAATTTGCTGGTGATTTCTAAAACGGAGTAATAATCGATATTGGAAGTAATGAAGATAGCTAATCTACCTGCCTTGCCTTAGTATCTATACCTAACCCATTACCTACATATACCCTACATATTTCAGCTCACGATAAAGGTTTGTACCCTTATTATGTTGTTAAAACTAAAGGCTGGTATAATATGCCAGCCTAACATAAGCATTAGTTATGACAAAGCTTTTAATTAGGCTTCTGTGTACATGTCACCGTTATATTGTAAAAAACCGTTGGTTTATAGTCTAGCTAGTAAGAATATAATCTGCCGACAGGTTGTGAATTGCGCAAACCATTTACAATATTTAACGCATAGTTTTTCGTAAGTTCATAATCAGTCCATAGCAACCCGCATAACAGTTGGATTATAAACCAACGACATTAACAATTTTCCGATGACATATACAAATCAAAATTGGATGTAGTCTTTTGTTTTAGTTCAAATGATTTATTAGTCGCAGAAGACATTCATCATCATTATGATAGATACAATTTATACAATGTTCTCATAATATTGAGTTTAAATGCTCGTGCAAACACGGTAACGCAAGGTCATATTGTCTTCAGTTTGTTATAACATATTGAATGGTCACGAGTCACGACTATTTTCGAAAATGTACTGTGATTTATATAACGACGCGACGGCTAGACAAATTGAGACTAGCTACTTTTATGGAAAAGGTATGTTTGAGCGTTCGTTTACATTGAGCGAATTAGGTAGCGAGTGGTCGACTTAATCGAGTGGGTTTCAAACTTTGTCAACGGATATCGCAGGATCATATCTTGTAAACTTGCCCATTAATTAATTTTTATTCACCTTCATTTTTGTTCGTTAAACTCAAGAAACATTTAAAAAGTTCGAAGTTATTCCTACAACTGTCATTACTACTTACTTTTCTAGACGTATTAGAACTAAAATAAAACACACACACACACACACACTGTTGTAACAATGTAACTTTATAGGCGAGAGTCAAGAGGGTTCTTTGTTCTGGTGCAGACGTTTGCATTCTTGTGTGTTCGGATCTTGTATATGGAAATGTTATAGCCAACCTCTCAAATCGTTATGCATATTACATCATCAGAGTTTTATATTTTCATATAACGATTTCTTTATTAACCTACGTATAATGTAAGTTTGTATAATGTGGTTATTGAAATGAAATTTATGTATTGGTGTTTCATAAAATAGATTATTTAAAAAAAAATGTTGTTACTGTAAACTACTGTAAAGTGCATTAACTATATATACCTAAACGTAACTAACTTAATTAACTTAATATATTCTCGCCAGCAACCCATACGGATCAATCTAAGACAATTACTTGGACAATTGTGATGTGAGCACGTGTAAGCGCACCTTTAATTTAGGTCGTAATTATAGACAGCCTTAGCAACCTGCACATTCAAATAGCTAGACAAATATATAGAGCTATGAAGGGGTATTCCCTGTAGTCTTACCGCGTAGTCTTACCAGTTGGACTACTGGGAATTTCCTTCCCAATAGACTTACTAGTAAGACCATTGGGGGGTTATTTTTTTTACGTAACTGATACAAAAAAAAATAACACTAACCTACCGAATAGTAAGAAAATTGTTTAATTGTTTTTGTTAATAACGATCAAGTCCAATCGAGATCAACACAATATTCCCAATGGTCTTACCAGGAAGTCTATTGGGAAGGAAATTCCCAGTAGTCCAACTGGTAAGACTACGCGGTAAGACTACAGGGAATAGGAAGCTATGTATAAGTATATTGCTAATGAAATAAGAAAAGTCTGTAATGCAATAATATTGAATACGAATCCAGATTGAGACATCTATAGGTTTTCTTACAGACAATAAGAAGTATCGGATATTCCAGAGCCGATGTAAGCACGTAACTTTTCACTCAGATATTAGATGTAATACAAACTATGAAAGCGGCTAAATAAAAAAACGATTTTAACAAGTTCGTGTGGCGAAAGATTTATGTTGTTTGTTAGTTATAATTACTCGTAGGAAAATACCACAGCTTATACCGCGTGATATTCATCGGTTTTCTTGAAAGAAGCTAGTTAAAAATGAGTTTTTTATGACTTGCGGTTTTTGCGGAAAATAAGGGAAATGTGACCCTAGGGATTGTAAAAAAGGGAGCTTATGTCACTTGGTAAATGGTGTACAGTAATATTGCGTGTGAGAGTAAAAAATACGATCCAATACCATAGGGACTATTTGACGGGTAACATGTAAATATACTAAAGGTGTACTCAAAGTGTTTGCATATAAAAATAGAACAAATAAGTTATTTCTGTATATGTTTGTACTTATTACTTTCAATGTGATATGCCAATGTTAAAGAAAGTAAATATGAAAGAACAAATACACCCGGACAAATTTACATACGGTTAATAAGGACCGAACTAAGCTCTTAACTTGTAATATGGAATCTACTAACTCATACTCATTTACCTACATATACAAATACTTTAAAAAAATATATAATTGACACCCAGACGTTGTCGCCAACAACTATGTCCTACTCGCAATCCCCGACACAGTAAGCGCTCTCAAATGCCACTGTGCCAACGAGCTTGTCTACACATGGACGTTTACATGATTTGGAAGAGAAGGTAAAAGTAGTAGTATTAGCCTGTAATATCCCATTGCTGGGCTAAGGCCTCTCCAAAGATATTTTTGAAGATGAGGAGGATTAGGCATAATCATCATGATTTTCCATTTACCTACTCGATATTACTTAGGTTTAATTGGTTCCGTACAAAAATATAAATATAAGCTCCAATATGTTTACTACAGTTTATTAACTAAATTGTTTTTGTATTCGTTCCACTTGGTGCTACTTTTTATTTATTGTGTTATTAATTATCGGCCTCATACGACCCCCTAGTGGGGTTGCGGTTTGAGCGCAGGGGGTGGTAATGTGGTGTAAATATTTTCATATTTATACATCGATAGCGTGTATGTTATACACTAACGTATTTGAAGCAAAACGTAGGGCGTAGGTACTTGTTTATATACTTGATTATCAGGTACATATGTATATTCTATTTTTTATTACGGGAGTTAAAATTCAAACTACCATGGCTGATTTTCCAACCAAAGACAACTTCTACTGAGGGAAACGGTTCAGTAATGGAGTAAGAATGGAATAAAATCACTAAACCTTTTTCCCCTTCACTAATGAAATAGGTAGGTACTTATTTCATTGTTTATCATTTATCATTATCATTATTCATCTTATATCTAGTCTTTTAAGTACAAATAAGTATATATATACTTGCAGCGTCAATTAATTACCAGAATTGCGACACAGTAATCTTTGTTACCACCGTGCTATAAACATTTACCGAGCTATAAAAATAGCCAGTGGCATTTTAATCTGTAAAACTATTTATCCCTTGATAGGAAAAAATAAAGTAGCTCTTTCATTTATATATTGGCGAGGAAGCTATAAAGCCATTTTGCTTTTGCTTACCTTTCGTACATTATGATACCTGCTTTATCATTGATGTACCGAAAAATAGTTCCCAACATTTGTACCACGTGATTCTTCACCTGCCAACCTTATTCACTTTGCTAAACCATGCTAGTTAGTGGTTGATATTTTCGTGTTCCTTTTACAGCCAAGTATGGATTATAAGATTAACCCCAATCGTAAATGTATGATTAATTTAGTTATAAATAATATAGTTTGTTCTTAAATGTATGTTTTCTATGGTGATAATGAGTAATTGCGTAGTGGAAGAAATTGGGTTAGCTCAATATATAGATAACTTTTATGGTAAAAACTGACTTAAAAGTATATGATAGACTAGCAATACCTCGCGGTTTTACCCGCCTTGTGCCCGTTCCCGTGGGAATTTCGGGATAGTATAGCCTATATTACTGAAAAGTTTCATCCAAATCCGTCCGGTAGTTTTTACGTGAAAGAGCAACAAACATACATCCATACATCCATCCTCACGAACTTTCGCATTTATAATATTATATTAAGTAGGAAGTAGGATAATAATTTTCTTAATTACATATAAATACTTGTACTTGTATATCTAAATATAAAACGGCATAATGCGAATGTAAGTTCTGCGCATCCAATTAAGTAAGAAATAAATTAGCAATACAATTGAAGCGAAAAATTCCCCGTGTAGAAAATGAACAGCCGTTGAACTTAACGACCGAGTAATTCTATAATACTACCCAGTTACTACCCGCTGCTGGTATTTCAAGTAAACGTTGAATTTTTACTATTTCTGTGTAACTTTTATTTTCTGTGTTTTTTACCTATGCGTTCTAATTTTAGTTAAGCTATTTGGACTTTATCGAAACTAGAAAACGGATTCTAAATTCTAAATATTCTAAAGCATAGATTATTAAGCAGAGAACATTTCGTTAGATTAAGGTAGTTTACAACAAGAGCTGGCAAGCTAAATACCTAGATTCTCAATATTTCAAGGTCCCGGGTCCCGGGTTTTCATTTTGTCGTCGGATTCTTTAAATCGCCACTATCTAAATAACGACCAAGTCTACTCTACGAAGAGTTATTAAGAAGGTGCAGTGAGCTCTACCGTTGTTCTGTCGATGTTGTTTTAATTGTAGTATACTAACTCTACCAATGTAAACTTTGGGATAAGATGGTATCTATCTGGAACTTCAGTATACGTTCAAAAAGCTTCTTTACACAAGATTGTTTGAAGTGAAGTGTTCATAACATGGTATAGTACGGTTAAGTGGGGCAATATCAGTCTATTCAAACGTAAGTACATAATAATATCATGTTGAGTATGCTGTTAATGCCTGTTCACTTGTAATACCATAATGAATGCCTTGTGTAAGTAAATCTTCTCCAATCAAGGTAGAAATATAACACTCGCGTGTTGACGTCGGTCTGGAGAACACAATAATATGGTTGAGCACCTAATTAGCTTAATTAAGAGGGGTTAAGAGTGAGCCTGTATCAGTCACGTGATCACTCAGGTGAACTAACAAACAAACACCATTTTATATTTCCTGAAGAAGGTAAGTAAATTCACATAATTAAATTTTAAAACACTATCAAATTATGTACTGATATCTATGGTGAGATGGGAGGCTTTTGCCCAACAGTGGGACATTATTGCAAGAATCAAGTTAGAAACTTCTCAATTATTATATTATTACTATCACTTTCAGTAACATGGTGTTGTATACTGAAATATAATCTAAAAACAATAACAGGACGTTTTGAATCATAGTTTTATTCACTTTATCATCTTATCTTTCAAGAAAATACTACATAAAAATGCTCTATTCATTTGAAATCTTCAATAAGCTGCACTTCTGTTCGAGACATCAGCTACAGAAAGACTTGCATAAACTTAGAGCGTTGGAGATTAAACAGCACTTTTTTCCAACCAATAAAATTGATTACAAGTAAAACTGTAAAGCTAGTAGGTTGTTAAATAAATAACACCGTCACTCCAAAGAAAGCACTCGTTCAACACAACAGTTATTGAATGTAAACAAATTTCTTAAAACATTTTTTATGATCACAAAAATAACAATGTTCTTAAAAAATGGTGCACATAAAAGCAACGGATGTTCTTGTGATAGCTTTAAAAATAACGCCGTTTATTGAAAACGTTATAGATAATACGTGTTTGGACAATATGCGCTTATCTTATCTACAGGTAGATCAATACTTGCCTGTATTGATATTTTTATAATAGGTTATTAATCATTAGCTACATTTTGGCAATATACGTATGCATCAGAAGATAAGATCCAGATACATTATTTAATACTACAATTTGATTTAATCTTATCAATTGATTTCACTAATAACGTGGCGCCATCTAATTTATCACACCTATTTAGTATATGTTCGCAAAAGGTAAACTTTATATTACATCACTCTATGGTGTTAATATGAGTGTGAGATTGAACATTGAGGATCAATAGCTAAGTGAGGTCATCAGACTAGAAGCATGTTGTCTTTAACCGTATTAAATCATAGACTTTGATAAATCTTCGATTTAAAAGGAAGTTAAAAAGATATACTTGAAAATTGAATACCCAAATAAAAGTTAGGTTTGTTCCAATAAAGATAAACAAAATAAATAATGTATAGTCTCTTAGTGCGGTCTTGACTGCCATCAGTGTTACCAGGAATCGTAAATGAGTCAGGAGGATCCTTTCTACTAATTAACGGTATCTTTAATTCCAGGAAGGCATGTATTTTTAAACATTTCGATTAACATTTTCCACACAAAAAAAAAACACACACAATATAAAGTGTATTTTACTAGATAATATAAGATAGGATAGAATAAAGGTTTTGAGGTTAGTCTTCTCGAAATACTTAGGTCTTAAAATACAATGTAGAAGGGTCCTGCGCCATCACCGAAAAAGTATTCACACTCTAAGCTCTAAGCTACTTTGCATGTATTTGATGTATTATCTATTTATAGGTATGCCTCGAGCAAATATTTTAAGAGGATAATTCAATTTCTCAAATGATTCGTAGTTCGTACTTGTCCCTCAGGACGCAATTACAAAGAATATTTGAAATTATCTTCCTAAGGGTTCTTAAATAGGGGCCGCTGCAAATCGAGCTCAAGGGACCGAGTCGTGGGTATTTAATACTTAATTTTTATTAAATAAAACGTTTGAATGGGACTCAAGAGAATCGGCACCATTAAGAACATGATACGAAGACTTTTACAATTAAAACCAGCGCGGATTGATAAATGAAGAAAGTTTATTTGTTCAATGTTGTTCAACCTCAGCGTGTTAAACATAAAATTGAGACCCAATTCAATACAAGGACAGAATTAATATGAAACGTTCTTTGAATCCCGTAATTTAATATACGCATTGTCCGATTGTTGAAATACTCAGAAATGGTTATTGTATTGCGACAATATATTAATGTGATAAAAGATTGTGTACTCGTATATGTATCTACATAGTTACTTGGTTATATTATAAAAAGTGATTTTTAATTTACGAATATGATTTTTAGATGAGATATATTTGGACGCAATAAACATTCCTCAGATTTTAACTGAAAACTTCTCCACCGTCTTAACGAGCGCGCAATTATATATTTTGCGGCCGAGAAACAAGGAGCAGACTCTACTCAAATCTTGGAGTGAAAGGAAGAATCATCTTACTCAAAGTTACTGTGAACATTATAGAAATAATATTTTCTCTTTGATAAATAGATTCAGTAGTGTTTAAATTAGGCTATATGGAACGTGAGGTACCGGAATTCACAAAAACGCAACAAATTGCTATCGAACTGTTTTGATAGGCATAAACGTTTTATCTCTAAAACTTGTTCTTGTATATTTGTGAATAACACGTGATGGAGGTCTGACGGCGAGCACCCCAAGGAACTAAACCGAACATTTTGTGTAACACACGGGAAAGCTTCTCACCAGGGATTTAGCGATATTAGATTTGAATGCGAGCGTGCGATACCATGAACTTGTGATTTTTCACTCAAAAAAATATGTAGGGCAAACAATTTATCGGATCGTGCATGATGTATGGTTACACGATTCTATTCTTGTATGTTAGAACCGAGTACTTGATCGTAGATCAAGGCTGGTAGTGTTGACCCTGAAATCGATATAGGTTAACTAAATTCGAGTTTCGATTAAGAGGCTTATTTTGTTTAGAAATTAATTAAACCAATTTACTGTTAAATAAAATATAATCCACCCACCCCTTTTGCTTTTTGAAGTCGGTGTTTAATTCTAGCTGAAAGGACGTCGAAATTGAAATCCGAAGTTACGGTCTCGTCCAATGTGCAAATTCGAGGTGATTTTATAGGTTCTTACCTATTGAAGCGAGGGACCGCTCAATGATGTAATATCAATATCCGACGGAATCCATTTATCTCAAACTTACTGCAGAGAATCTTTTCTGTTGCGTGACTCAATTACGAAAGAAAAAACATAACGTACAGGGGAAATATCCTGATGTATCAAATAAAACGTTGAAAACATAAAGCTTGACAACTTGTGAGCTCCAAGACAAAACAATATTACTTTGTTGAAAGCGGGAATGGATAGGTAACGCAATTAAAGTGTAATTAAAGTGGAATTAACGTGGGGCATTACGGGCGTTTATGTCGTTTAATTATAAAAGAGGTTAATTTTCTTTCATATAAATTCTATGACGAAGCTTAACGACCCATTAAATTGAGTAAAGCCATTTGTGATTAAAAGTAAAAACAATGTAATGAATTAAATTCTTAAATTATACAGGATTGCATTGACAGTATCAACATCGACAGTTGACGTTACGTGTCATGCTGCGGCGACATCAGAAAGGTGTATTCCTTTCAGCTCGATCGGTTGAGGTCAAATGTTCAAAATTCCTGAGAGGGTACAGATTGATCCCTGACTAACAAACGAACAAGTCAAGTTCAATTAAAGCTAGTGAAAATGGTATAACCAGTTATGAAATAGAAGAAAAAATAAGATTTGTTTTTATTTTGCATTAGATGGAGTTCATCCAAACATTATTAAAGTATCGATGTAGTTAATAAACTTTACTGAGATACCCACCATGATTCTTTTTAAAGTTGATACGTTTTAGCGTTCCAAGTTTGAAAGTTAATAAAAGTAGAATTTAAGAATCGTTTCAGTTCACGCCTGTTTAATAGTAGTTTATGCAACGTCATATAAAGAAGGGTATTAAAACACGAGTGTGAGTTTATGAAACGAGCGCAGCGAGTTTCATAATAGTAACGAGTGTTTTAATACCCGTGTTATATGCAGTTGCATACACTACTTTATCTTCACTATTTAATGCAATTAATCAAACAAAATTTTAAAAACAAAACACATTGCGAAACATTAAATTCACGCGTAGGTACGTGTATTGTCACAGTGAACTTGCCGCCATTAAAATCTAACCAATGAGAGCGCAGCTGCGCGTAGGGCCAATCAGGAGCGAGCGAGATCTTACCAAAGAGTTTTGTGTATGTAGTTTCGACGAAGTTTTCACGTATAACCCAACTATTTTAAAAAGCCAGCCTAATATCAAAATTTTATACAACTAGTATGAGGATTTTGACATAAGGCTCGCCAGGTTAATTGGTCGCGTTATAATGATGTTATAATGTTAAATTATAATGATAATATAACATCATGTGCAATTGCTTAAATTGAGTGTTTTAGTTGTCTGCGCTATAACAGTAGTAATTATAAGTCAAGTATTGGAAACATAAGTAGAATGTTACAACATTAGTGTAGATAAAGTAAATTAAACAACGTTTAAGAGGGTCGCGTAAATATTGAACTTTGAGGCGTACACGTACAACGTGTTTAAGTTAAGTATTTGTCTGCAAAATATGCATGAAAATGTTAGGAAGATAACTCAAGGCAACTGTCCTCGTTTGTATCCGTGTTGTTTAAACAATGTTTAAAAGTAATCAGATACTTCATCCGTCTTATCTGGCTCTTTGTTTAAAATAATGCCTACTCCAACTTTGTTCTCATGAAATAGTATTATCAAAGCTTTAATTAAATTTATACTAGCTATTGGTATCTGGGTATAGCAGTTTTATAATCAAAATCGATTGAAAACCTTAAAATGGCTATGTTACCTACATAATATGAACGTTCATTCTAATAAACATTCTCGGCAGTTGTGTAAAATATGAAGGATTTAATATTGAAAGTGATAAATCGTGGCCCGAATTTGGAAATTCATTCCCTAAGAGATATGACGTTAATACCGAGGAAATAAACAATGACAACTGTTTACTGTGTTTACTACGGGAGGGATTAGACGGATGCGTACTGATTCAAGCCACCAAATATTATTTTGTATTGTATCAAAGGTTATAGTTATATTTCTTCGTTAGTTCTGTCACGCGATTCAACTGAAAATAGCTTATTACCTATACGATTGATGGACTAATAAATTACTGGTATGATTGTCAGGAGAAAGGGCTTATTAAATACGACGTTTAGAAATAAATATTATTCATTTTAAATATCCGCTTATATTATTACTTTGAATGTAGGTTAAAGTATCTTTCTAGTGTTAAAGTTTGAAAAACAAATGGAGTAAAGAATTTCTTTCCTATAAAGTTTTTAGGTCACCTCTATAATAATATGGAGAATATTATCTGATTGCTTGATCGGTAATAAAATTTCTCCACTATTGAATACATACTCGAGGATTCAGAGTGCGTTGCAAATTATGGTAGCCGTCCTTTATAAATGCCATCTGCGGTCACACCGGTGCAATTGTACCTACCATTCATCGAATTAATCGCCAAACGCTACATTCTATTAAGATTCACATGTACCAAAAAAACACATACTACCGTCTTTATGATTTAGCTATGAAGCTATATGATATGTATGACATCAATCTATGAAACTGCCAAGTACGTGGCAGAATTCTACGAAGTCAACATTATTCAGAAACTCATTCAATTTGAAGGTTCGTAAATAAATGAAGCGATTTTATAGCATGACGCTGGCAATTTCATGGAAAAGACACACATTGTTACTTGAAATAATTGAGTGAAAGGTTTATATACTTACGAAATTACGACGTGACGAGGGTGGAACAGAGGTGAACGATAGAACGGGAAGAGGGTTCGGCACAATCGATGCTTTTAATAATTTAAATCCCTCTATTAACGTCACTGTTTTATTAAAACATTTATTATGAAAATATGTCTCACAGGGCTTCCCCTTGTCCGTCGTAAGACAAGAACAATCCATAATTAATTAATAAGAAAATAAAACCCTCGGGTTATTTAATTATTAAAAATAAAATGATAATATTAAAAGATTAGTATTAAATGAGGGGAACAGATTAAAACGACCCGCCTATACAATACTCTACACAGGAGAAAATTATAAATTAAAATTAGAAGGTAAAGGATTGTCTCAAAAAGTGTTCGCGACAAAGCGCTTTTACATTTATCTGCCTTCAAGAGTTTTGAAGAGGGTCCATATTCTTACTTAGAAAGGTTATGTTCTTTTATAAAATAAATTTATTGTCACTACTTAGTACTGAATATACTGAAACGGGCTTGTTACGATGTCAATTCTGCTGTAGTTTGTTTAAATGTAGTTTAAATATATAAAGGACACATTTAATTAAGTTATCCATTATCGACAATACTCTCCTTTAAAAACATTTTGTAAATGTTTTTGGAAACAACGTAGGTACGTTTTTCTGTTTAATTTTAATCTGTTAATGCTCTCTTGACACGGTATCTACAACTTTTTATATTAATTACATAAATATGAGCAAATAATATATCTTTCGTTGTAAAATTAATATTATGGATGACGTAATTTAAACACCAATGTTTTAAGGATTTAAATTTTAGTCTATTTTACTAAGGTCAATGTTAAGCTTTTTGATATTTTCATGTATGGGAAATCTCTCAAACTTCATCATTTGATTTCTTTGGAAACTTGCAAGATGGTACTGAATATCTACTGTTTCTCAAACTTCGTCATATTGACATTAGAAATTCAAATAGCAAAGTTGAATTTTGCCAAATAAGAATTGGATTTGAGTAATTCAATGCATCGTATATAAATGATGGTATCGGCTTTGTCACAATAGGCTCGTAACGCTGATTGCGCGACCCGATTTCATTGTGGGCTCCCATCAATAGCGTTAGTAATATTGGGTTCATAGTGGACTATCACTTTTAGCCGGTCTAATAGCATGACTGTCGCTTTAAAAACGTTTTTTATTCTACTATTTTCTATTCCGTTGAACAATTTTGTCCCTTTCAAAGTTGGAACTACACTATGATTCAACTACATAGCGCTTCTTGCTAAATTTCTGAGTTCATGTGAAAGAGCATTAAAATATACATAATGCGATCCAACTGTAGTCAAATTACTATAAAAAATGGAAAAAACGTACAATTAAAAATCCATTGAATAAGGTTTGTCTGTCGGTCATTTCGCCTTCAGTCAAAAGTTCTATCTGATAAAATTCCAAAATTTATATTTCACATTGGTTACTGAAAAAAACCGATCGAAACATAGTGTTACAAGTTTACGTCAATTAAAAGTACTAACGACAAACTAATTTTTAAATAAAAAATGAATGGAATTACTAGACTAAACGCAGTGGTCACTATTAACTTGTGACGGTTTTGGTAGAATCTACATACATCTTATAATATATAGAAATATTATCACCCCAGTATACTTTGTAACCCAATAGCCCAGCCATTTACAGCCTATTCAAGTAGTGTCCATACTTTAGAGATCACTATCCGGAATAGACTATCATAGGCTACAAAGCTCGGTGACGTATGATAGCTCTCGGTTCATTTCAAGAGACTGAATTTTGATAGCTCATTGGCAAAGGGTAATCGTGATTCGAGCTGTCGTGACACAGAATACGTAATACTGCGTCATGTGATGAATTTTAACCAACTGACTGCAAAGATTTTCGGTCAGTCCTGTAAACGTCACGACAGTCGCATGTCGACGCTGACGTGACGCCACGCCGATGCTGACATGACGCTGAGCCAACACTGACGTCGAAAATGTAATTACTACTCATTGAGTTATTTACTACTAGTCATTTTTGTCGGACATTCTAGTGTATGAATTTGACTATTTGTAAGATTAAGATTAAAACAATTTGCAAAGTGTGACTTTACTTCGTAATAACAAATGTTCAATATTTATAATGTTCGTATATATTCTTGATTGTTAATAAATATTGCCACTGCTCTATAACATAAATAAATAGAGACAAAACCATTAGCTCAGTATCAAATACCTAGAAGCTTTTAAGCAACTCGTATTTATTTTGTATCTTTTCGTATAATTGATTTCAGTGAAAACGCTTTCAAATTAAAACGCTCTACATAAACATTTTGCACAACAGATTTTATTCAAATGAGTACATCTCAAATTATAACAAATTTATTAATGTGAGATACAAACAATCACTTAAAGATTATTAGATGAAAAAAAACCCTATTAACAGATGTTGTACTTGCATATTTGATTTGCAATTAGTCTGAAGGCACTGAGCCATACCTATTGTTTGAACTCTTAAATAAGTTGAAGGTAAATCCAGCTTAGATACTAGTCTAAGCTGGATTTATCTACTTCATATATGTTTGTACTATAAGCATCTGCACCTAGGAATACCTACTTTCTTATATTTAACAGTTTTTCACGTCACTCAACCTCAACATAAGTTCAGAAATCAATAATTTTCTCTACTTCGTAAAACTGAATTGTATTTTCTTAGAAAAAACTCATGAAAGTGTCAAATAATGTTCCTTGGTCAACCGTGTGATAAAATACGGCAAGATGTTTCGGAAATACGAAATGACGGGGTATTAGGTGTCCCATTAAGAATGTTGGGGAAAAAATGTGGCGTTGTATGGAAAGATTACGGCAATGGCTCATATTCATCTCGAGGCTTTCCATCAGTTGTAAAGGACAGTTTTTCTTCATCCCCGGCTTAAGTTGTCTGTCGTTACCGAGAATAATATGAAGTAAGCCTTTTATTTGTTGAAAAATTCCAAACAAGTTTTATTTTCTTTCAAAAGAATAATGATCGTAATGATCATTTTGTATTTTAAGGGACATTATTACCAAGCGAGCATTCGTTTTTAGAATAATCCGTAGAAGCTCTACGAACAACCGTAGAGCGACGAAAGAATGTTCCATCTCTGTTTACCTACGCCAAATGAATTGTACACCAAAGGGAGTGCGAGGTAGAATGAGCTTACGTTCGGATTTGGTCTAAGCGCACCTTAATGTTTCAATTCGAACATGAATTGAATCATTGGGGCATTCATTCGATATTTAAAAATTAAAAATATTATTATGGACATAAAAGTTCGAAGTTTAAGAAAACTTTCTAAAATTAGGGAATATAACTTCTTCTTCCGTCTTGCTTATTTGTAGCGATCACAAAAGCATAACAAACTACCTACGCTATTGCATTACGATATTGCTATCATAATCCCCATTGTAATTTATTACAAAACACATTGTACTACGCACGTAGTTTCCAATATTCCATGCTCAAACAATATTGCTTCCTGTTAAAATTCGACCTAACATCTGGGTTTGATCTCGAGTAAACGATCTTGTCAGTAGTTTCATACAAAATAACACTTTACGCTTTGAATATTGTTTAACTGATCCTATGCCAATAAGGTAAGTTAAGAAATATGTACATATTTCATGTTTGTTTCAAAGATAAATCGTTAACTTTCATTTAAAACTTATTAAGTAAATCAAACCGATCGAATTTGTTTCAAAGATGAGAAATGACAAATTGCATTTAACTCTGTCGCTTCGCCAGTAAATTGATTACCCTTTAACTCACAATTTCCGTGTTTGTAGATACTTTAGACACTTCTTTCCCACAATTTGTTTCATAACGCAACTCCGCGGGGAATCGTGGTTAATTTCCTTTGTTAAGTTAAAAATGTTAAAATGCAATTTATTCTGAATACCGAACGTACTGCGTAGATAAATCTCCGCCGGTCTGCGTTAGCGGAACTCGGTAGATAAAGCAAGCTAGAGGTGAGACACAAAGCTATTAGCATTTATATTAACCATTGAGAAAACAGGTTTGTGGAAATTGCACTAAATTAGATTATACCGCCTTTTACCTTTAGCAGCGACGAAGAACAAAAATGAACCTGAAAAACCTATCTAAAGTTAAGTTGACACTTTTATAAAATTACTCAGAAAAATTCGTTACCTACTTAGCGAAGTGAGTTGGGAGCCGAATTGAATTTGCCAAGTTTTTTCAATATTGATTTTATTAATTAAGGTACGTGTGTACCTAATTGAATAACCTGAGTTAGCTCGCTTAATTTGTATTTCAACGTAAAACGAACCATTGTAACATGAAATACTACTGAAAAAAATTATAAATTGTTGTGTGTGTAGATTAAAAATAAACAGTAGTCTAACATTGACCGTCATCTATTCAAAGAATAAAATGTCTAAAAAAGAGGTCTGAAAATGTTTATATTAAAAATAGGAACGTTCGAGTCGAGTGGTCTTGTATCTTAGGGAAGGCTGTCACCCTTAGCTCGCAACACGCAGGGAATCGATAAACCATTGACCCTTGTAATGTAGGTAGCTTGGGATTCCCCGTATAACTTAATATTTTGTGAAATGTGTCGATACCGGTATAAATTTTGTGTACATATTTTAAAGTATCCCTGAATACATATTTTAAAATATGGGAATATTTTACTGATCCTTTATCAAATTTGTTACAAAAAGGAAGGTATTTTTAATGATGCAGGAAATACGGTTGACAATGTAACTGGTTCTGTAGGTATTAGTGTTGAATATTAGTAACAATGTACTTTTTTACGAAATCCACGTGTTAGTAAAGTCATATAATTGTACTGCACATACCATGTCTACCTTAGATACTCCTTATAAGCTCACGAATGATATGTGTCGTCGCGTAGATCATATACATACTACAATATCTGCAAACAACCTAAGGAAGAGGGAAGTACCTACCTACTGAAATAACCTACCTTAACCGATGTCTAACGATGACGCCCTGTTTTATTCTAAAAGAGAGGAGAAGAGAGGAGAGAGAGAGAGAGAGAAGAGAGGCTGTTAGTTTATTAAACCATATATAAATCAGTAGCCTAATTTTAGTGAGTAACCAAGTTCACGGAACACCATTAATATGAATACAAAACGCAAATAAATTAGACAAACAGTGTGCAAACTAAAACATATTTAGCGAAGCCCCCCATTATTCTTCATTTCAGTTTCAGACAAATTCAATTTGGAAGTTTTGGAAGTGTTAACTTATTTAAGACCATAACTGAAGACGTCTATTAACCAAAGTAAAGCTCTGGCCGAATTGAATTATGTTTCATGAGTTTATAGAAAACTGAATTATCTATGGTTTGAAAAACAAATACAATATTTTTTTGGGTAACAGATGGTCTCATCTCAATAAAGTATTTCTACCGGCAATCTCAGATAGACATTTATTTACAAACAAAGTGAACACTTGATCGGTTTTGCTTCTAGAGCAAGGTTATTGGGACAAGCCGTAACACCATCATGCTTCATGCTTCATTAATCGCCATCTTCGCCCTAAGTTTCCCGCCGACTGCCTCATTATTTGACAGCTTCAGCCGTCGTTAAGTACCATGAATTCTTTACACTGTAAGTTGCATGCCGTGAACGACTTTGTAATCGCATCTTAATTAAAAAACTGCGCTGAATTTCAAAAAAGAAACCTATACAAGTCTGGCAACATTTCTCATTTTACAAAAGTTCCTTTCTTCAACCGCCATGTCTTCTCAATGTATATTTATGGTAAACTGTTCTAAATTCAGAGCATCTTTCAGAATTTAGATAAGTCTCCGACATACTTATTCATTCTCAAATCAGTTCACTTGTCAATTCTGATTTTAGAGTAGATTGAGCTGGGGTGTAGGCAGAGTGAGCATGAATTACATCATCTCCATAAGATCTACTTATAATACGAGTACATATAATAATAAAGCCTAGTTCATATCAGCAGAGTTTAGTTAGAGGTGGATATGTAAAGCCAATATACGTTGGTCGACGTCTACTTCGACTAGTCTACATTCTTGATTAAGATAGCTACCATTGTAACTCCTTAAGCCTGTAAAACCTGGGGCGGACAGACCTCCGGACTTCCTATGTCTTGAGCGACCGACTAGTTCGCAAATCTTTTCATTGCAATAAGGCTGTCCATTGCCAGAGCAACGATAGAATACTAAGCTCTCGGTTTACCTACTGACTCTATTGTACTAAAGTGAACAAGGTCTAGCGATATATCAAGAGGTTAGTTTCAATACTATAAACCATACATCGCATTTTTAATTTTTAAAGTCAAGGACTTGGTTTATATGAAGCTAGGATGACTGGTGAGCAACAAATATAAAATATGCGTACGAACAATGAGAGTGAATATATAAATATTAACGCCCCGCCCTGGCTTGGCTTCAGATGATCAAGTTTTGTTGCAGGAAATTCGTATCTATAATCATATGTTTAATAACGTGGAACTCTTGAATGTGAAGTGTTCCATTTCATTTAATTTTCAGTAATATGTAAACCTGAGAACGTTGGATTATGTGTAATTAAGTTAATAATTATAATCATGATACGAATAAAACGGTCCGAATTAAAACATGGAACAGCAGATGGTACTTAACAAGACTCAGGTGTCCGTCACTCATTGAATAATTGAAAACTTTTCAGACATTAATTTATACTTACCGTCTAGAATAATCGTGGTACTTACATGTATGTAGGTACCGTGAATCTCATATATTATTACTTGTTATTACCCTCGACTTGTTGCGTGTAGAAGTCGAAATGGGTCTAATAGGATTTTTAATTGTGTTTTTGTAATTACTTTTGTTATTTTTTAATACCGGTATTCGATTCATTTCAATAAAATACGAACCGTATTTTCCATAGATTCCGTTACAGAATGTACATGCACAATTTGAAGTAGATTCAACAATCACTTAGTCCCATACAAACCTTGCACCGCATTGGGGGAATATTTCGGAAAATCATTTCCTTTCAGATGCCTACGTCATACAAAGAACACGACTTCCCAGTTCCAGGTCTCTGCAATCAGTGGCTTGTGATGTGCATTGATCCATAATTCACCGAGGACACAGAATTGTATATATCAGTATCATAAATTCGTCATATATAAGTTTACACTTTTTCACCATTGTACTCGGAATAAGGTAAAAATATGTAAACATATATAGGACGTTGACTGTACCTACGTAAAATGATTTACTAAACCCAGGAAAAAATAAACACTTTCGAATATTGAAGTGGAAATCAAATCTGGCGTTTGAGCCCGATGTTTACATTCGTTGTGGAAAAACATACCTATCTAGTGCGACGTAACCGAAATATTTCCGTATTCAAAATAGACTGTTCATATTTTGGACTACAGTTTCGAGTTTAAATTATGAGTAACTGGATACCTACGTCTATGAGAGTAATTTATAGTAAAGTTGTGAATGTAGCGGTTTGTCTTGTTTACTATATTCTTTTGTTTTTAACACTTTTGACACTTTGATATTCAGTCGGACAGTCTAGTGTTAAGCGATGTTTGTTGACTTAACTCGATTGAAACAGGTTCGGCGACCATATTAATCGAATGACGAACAATATAGTGTGATTCGGGTATAACATCCAAGTCATCCTTAAAATTCAATAGTGGTTCAAACAAGAAAATACCTCAGATTCCCATATATCAGAGCAAGACGGAATATGGCAGTAACAGGCTTTATAGACTCGGTACCAGGCTAGGTATTCCTATATGCAAAGTCGGAAGAAAGCCACATCGGGTGGAAATTGTGACTTAAGTGCGATCTTGAATAAGCGTACGAACAATACACAATACATACACTCTTGCATAAACTTTATTACTTTTGCAAATGAGTTTTGTTTTGTGGAGTTACAAAGTTATTGGTTGTCACTAGCTGTTATTTTGTGCCTGTATTTTGTTTGCGGCATTGGTTATTCTCAAGGAAATTACTTCGGAGCGTTAGTTGTTGAAGTTAGTAGTTCCAAACGTTTCTGTTGTAAAATTTTTGTATTGTACAGACAGTGCACAGCGATTTTTCCTTTTACACTAGACAATTCGGGATAAAGTAAGTACATTCGTGTAGGTTAGTGGACAACCCTGGTGTCGTAGATGAAAAATAGTCTGTATGTTTTGTCTTTTTGTGACTAATTAAAAAACGAATGTGCTGGATAAATAAATGAATGTGGTTAAAATACACAAAGTAAAATAATAATCTGACAGTTGAAAGAGTAGCGGGTTGAAATAAACAAATGACGTAGGTGTAGACTGACAGAATATTTTATGTACGAGAATTATGCATGTAAAACGTTCCTAGAACATATTAAAGGTTTTACAGACAATGTATTCTGTATGTGCAATGTATTTTGTAAATGAACCACGAACGAGTTACTCGCACTTATTCATACACTGCTGACTATTATTGTTGAATTACTGGCACAGTAAATGATCCAGTAGGCAGAGTTAGTACTTGACCGATGCTCTTAGTATAGTTAAAACATCATTTACATTGGTAGAT
Source organism: Cyclophora albipunctata (assembly GCA_963082685.1). Lineage (NCBI taxonomy): Eukaryota > Metazoa > Arthropoda > Insecta > Lepidoptera > Geometridae > Cyclophora > Cyclophora albipunctata. The sequence goes on along the minus strand of OY720116.1, from coordinate 5,164,527 downwards.
CGACAGTAGATACTATGGTCTATGTAGAGTAGGTCTCCAGCAATGTTAACTAGGCTTTAGCAATGTCCATCTAGAACCGCTAAATACTCTAGGTTACATTTTGTCCATGACCTAGAAATACTGCGTTCCAGGAATTGTCAGTGGCGTAAATCAAAGCGATTGATGACTTTGTTCTTAATAGTGAGTGTCCTGAATGGAAACCACAGATAGCGGTTGGGCTAAGTTCATTACTGTGTGTTGGGTGCCTGTACAGAACAGCAGGCAATACAAGTTAATAGACTTATTGTGTGCCTTCGTACAATAATCTGCAATATCAGAATCAATTTATGAAATTAATTGTACTGAGGATATGAATATGGTGTACTGATTCGTTCTACAGGGTGTAATCGTTAAGTGTGCACAGGCGATTATTCCGTAACTATTGCAGATATCAAAAAACTTTAAACTGATATCGAAAGTACTTTACCTAATGAGTAAAATGACATTAATAACTTTTTAAAAATAAAACGAGAAATATCCAAAAAAAATACATTCATCACTCCCATACATTTTATTTCTTAGTAAGTACAAAATTTTGTATTCAAAGCATATGTTCGAAGTGACGTCCTCCTTGTGCAATACAATGACGAGCTCTATTTACAGTTTCTAAATGAACTTTCCTTAACATTTGCGGAGTAATTAAAGCAATTGCACGACGTACACGATTCTGTAACTCTTCTAGGCTGTGTACTCTCTCAGCGTACATGTGGTCTTTGACAAATCCCCATAGGAAGAAATCACAAGGCGTGAGATCCGGGGATCTGGCAGGCCAAGGGGTTGCACTATTATTGGCTATTAAGCCATTATAATTGTTTCGTAAGAAATTCATTACAACATTTGTATTATGTGCAGGTGCTCCATCTTGTTGAAAAATTATCGACCTTCTTTCATCGTCTGGAATTGGTTCTAAGAGACTTAGCATATCGTTTTGTACAAAGGAGAAATATCTCTGTCCATTTAAGGTTTCACTGTAAAAATATGGCCCAATGATCCGATCTCCAAGAATACCACACCACACATTAATTGAGAATCGCACCTGAGCTCTAACTTCAGTAGTTAAGCGAGGATTGTCAATTGACCAATAATGCGAGTTTTTTCTATTGTAAATGCCGCAGTTTGAAACATTACTTTCATCGGTCCATAAAATTGACCTTACATTGACATAATAATTATTGACTAGCCAATTGCAATAGACCAGCCGACGAGCAGGATCATCATTGTGCAGCGTTTGAGTAGGTTTTATCTTAAATGCTTTGAAGTTGTGTTTTTTTAATAACTTGTGTACATAATTGTGGGACACTGGAAATGATCGGGCCACTGAACGCGTTGATTCTTGTGGATTATCTACTACGTAGTTAATAATATTGTTATCTAAGTCATTATCAAATTCCGGAGCTCTTGTTCTCGAACCTTTTTTTCTGTTAAAAGATCCATAATTTATCAAATTGTTATCCAACTTACGTAAATACGTACCAGAAGGAACTTCTCTATCTGGGTACTCTCTTCTGTAGGCGATAATGGTCGCCCTATTGTTACAATCATGTTTGTAGTACATTTTTAACATGTCCCTCTTTTCTGTATTGGAATATGCCATTTTTCAATCAATAAATGCAACAATCACGATTATTAACGCAAATTGAAAAATACAATAAATTGGCGGGAACGAGAACCCGCGATAAAGAATTTGAATTTAGAACGAACACCAAAGAGTATCTTTCTTTTTGTTTTTATTTAGTATGTTGCTTTTCAGCTACTTCAAATCAATACAATTGATATTTGCAATAGTTACGGAATAATCGCCTGTGCACACTTAACGATTACACCCTGTATATTTAAAAGTGAATGCCAGCGAATATATTTAATTACAGTCAATTATTTTAACATTTTGTGTCTGCCTGTCAAAAGTTATAGAATAATATGTTAATGACAGTGTGTTGTTTATTAACATGGTGACAGCAATATGTTGCAGAGTAGTCAACATATTGCTTAACAATAAAAGCGTGTTGTACGGTTAATATATACGTGTCGAATTGTTGGGTTTAGATAATGCAAAAAATTGTGTGAAGCAATTGTTGCTGAAAAAGTGTTTACCATGAATATGGGATAAGTAATAAATTCTTATAGCAACCAAGGAAAATGTAATGTCAAAGTGTTATTTGAACACGAATATAATAGGATTTAGGGACTTCTAATAAAAGTGTACAAACTAGGTAGGTAGAGATAATACTTTTCTCAGGCGAGGAAGAAAGATAAAATCTATCCTTTTATCTCTTTACGGTTTCACTGCAGTATTACTGATTTCTTAGCACTCGATCTTTCGTTATTGAGTATCTAGATATCTCTTAGCTTCAGTGTTTATTTTCTTTGATTTGGCACTGTTCTTTTCAATTCAGGATTCTTTAGAAAGATAAAAGTTTATACATGTATTTTCAAGAAATGTACGTTATTTTAATATTTTGATACGGATTCAGGTAATACGAGCAACTTGTAAGACATCTGTTTTTCGACTTTAGTAACAAAGAAAATAGATTCTGTCCGTCGGTCTGTGTCGTTTTGAGGCATGAATTAATTGTAATAAATGTTGGCATAGACATAATCAAATCCCTTAATCAAATGTCAAGTCCTTAAAGTGCACGCAGGAACATATTGTCGTAATATTCGGTCAACGGGATAACACGGTTTACCTACTTCATATTTTTTTAATTAATAACCGCTATTAGCGTAAAAACAAAAACGTAAACGTTTCTACGTTAAACAATGAAATGGGAAGTACAATAAAAAGTTAGTAAATGAGACAACTTCACGGCCTCTTCCGGCCAGTCTTTTGTTCGTCAAACAATGTTAAAAGAGGTATCAAATTCTGTAATACCAAACATCTCATACAGAGGATAATAAAGTACAATAAACAATCGTGTTAAAATAAATTTCAGCAAAACTATCTTCATTTCAATAGCGTTAGTTTTGTAGGTAGGTCGCTATTTACAGCAGAGGACAACATGTGTTGCTCTTACATTATTCGGGTTTCAGATCACCAACCCGCATTAGGCAAGCGTGGCGATTACTTTTAGTCCTCCTCACTGTACGTAATTTTTTTTATCTACACTAATGTTGTAACATTCTACTTATGATTCCAATACTTGACTTATAATTACTACTGTTATAGCGCAGACAACTAAAACACTCAATTTAAGCAATTTCACATGATGTTATAATATCATTATAATATAACATTATAACATCATTATAACGCGACCAATTAACCTGGCGAGCCTTATGTCAAAATCCTCATACTAGTTGCATAAAATTTTGATATTAGGCTGGCTTTTGAAAACAGTTGGGTTATACGTGAAAACTTCGTCGAAACTACATACACAAAACTCTTTGGTAAGATCTCGCTCGCTCCTGATTGGCCCTACGCGCAGCTGCGCTCTCATTGGTTAGATTTTAATGGCGGCAAGTTCACTGTGACAATACACGTACGCGTGAATTTAATGTTTCGCAATGTGTTTTGTTTTTAAAATTTTGTTTGATTAATTGCATTAGTGAAGATAAAGTAGTGTATGCAACTGCATATAACACGGGTATTAAAACACTCGTTACTATTATGAAACTCGCTGCGCTCGTTTCATAAACTCACACTCGTGTTTTAATACCCTTCTTTATATGACGTTGCATAAACTACTATTTCAGTAAGCGTTTTTCAGTAGTGGCTTTGCCCATCAGTGGAACCATTTCAAGTCCAACCAAAATGTATTCCCATAGTCCCTATGCGGTCGGGAATGTGTCCCTGCAGTTGTAATTTAAATAAATAAATTTAAAAAATGCCTCTCAAAAAGACCGAGCTTGTCCCGTGACTCCAAGGAGAAAATACAACTACTCATCATCACAAAAAGAGCTAGGCTTTTATCATTAAGTTCAATGCAGACTTCTCCACTTATTCCGATTTAGTGCATGCTCCTTTACCTGCATCTCTAAATGAAATAACAAACAATTTTTCCTTCATAAATTTTCTACTATTTACTAGCTATATTGTTTAAACGAAACTTTTCTCTGCGTTGAATACTCAACCAGGAAGTTTTTCATTAGCTAAAATAAAACTTGGATGATGTGTTGTATGTGTAATCTTGGTGAAAGCACCGTCAGGGGACACCTCGCCTACGAACAATGCATCAGAACTGAGCACGCCACTTCACTCGACAACTAGCCATTTGTTACTTGGAACACCTAATTTACTAGCAACTTTTTAAATTTAAATTTTCTCAGATAAGATTTATCACCTTTCTACACGAACACTTGACTATGATTTCAAAGCTACCGCTACAAGGAAAAACTTTTCTCGTCTAATATTTTATGAGGTAATGTGAATAAAACTGTTATAATGTAATACTTTTATTTAATTGAAAGCGAATGCAATAACGACTGAGATCATACACTGTGATAAAAGAAAAAAAATGTATGTCAATGCTATAACGTGTCGTATACTTCCATTATTAACATTATGAATATACCATAAGTATGTGTATGGAGTCATCTTAAATCGCTTGAAAAAACCACTTGCCGTGAAAACGAGGCCTGTCATCACCAAAAGTTGGTATCAAATATTATACAGTAAATACAGATAGTGATTTTCCTTATTCCCACTCTGATTTGATGTTAGATAAATCAATTTATTGTATATCGAGATAGCAAAGCAATTGAATTGTCTTTAGAAACTATCCTGTTTTCTTAAACTATAATTAAGTTGTTTCGAAACCGTTCTTTGAGGGAGAATGTGACATGTTTGTTATGAGATGTTTGCTATATGGTATTGATCATGTTTAATTCAGTTATTAAATTACTCTCTAATATTTATTATACGAAATTTTGGTTCGGCTGCTACATTATAGAGTCGAACATTATATTATTATTGATTCTTATATTTCGTTTTTCAGAGGACACATTAAGCTGTCGGTCCTGGTTGTTATATTCGTTAGACCGTGTAGAAGGCCTTAAGGCGGTCTAAACATTCCAACAACAGGACCAAACATATTGAATTGGGTCTTATATAACTTATTATCCATATTACTATGTAATGTATACATATATGTATGTACTGACAAATTTAGTGTTGGAGTTTTTCTTTCAACATTTAGAACCTTCAACATTTGATTGAAACAAACGACTATTTTACGACGCCACTAAAGTAAGGTAACGGTAAAGTGGCTACACCATGCTACGACGCATTCAAAATATACATTAGGATATATCGAAGACATGTCGCATGAGCGTGAAGCACATAACTTCAATATCCAAGATGTCATGAGAGAGAGAGAGAGAGAGAGATGTCAATATAACAGATGACATAATAGTTACTAGTGACATTAAATGTCCTGTATCAGTAAGTTATACAAACCTATGTATGTGTCTACATAGTTACTATGAAAGTTATTAAACTATACACCACAGTTGCTTATTGTTAAACTCGTAAAGCATTGTGTTCTAATGAGTTTTGGATCATGTTTCGAGATATTCCGTTCCAAATGTACGAAACAATAACGCAGCCATGTTTCGTGTTCTATAATTAAATTTATAGAGAATTTTGTGCAGTAGCATTTATTTATTGACAACGGTCGAAACTTATGGAACCTAGTAAGTTATTGTGTCATTTATATGAAATATCGTACCCACACAGCTAACAATATTCGTTCTTTTTTCAAACGAAATGATAAAGTAATTGCTTCGTTGAACATGCCTACTTGTCTGGCCCTCTAGTAAACAACACGTTAATGAGAAAACTTAGGGTAAGGTCGCACTGTCTTTAGATATACTTAGTTACTTTTAAAGCGGTTCCTTGATGTCCCTATGCTTTGATAAGAGCCGCATGCCGTAACCTCACGGCTTAATGCCTTTGTACTTTGACACCCTAAATAAACATTGTAGAAAGTGGCTTTTATGTGTTTTACATTGAAACAAATATCTTTCTTACATGCCAGCAAGTCTATTTATAATAGCTTGTTATCTATTAAATTCATAATTATGTAACTCTCTTAGTTATCTGTGGATAGTTTTATTTCATTCATTGCTACTCTAACCGAGCAATAAAAAGAGTGAGGAAAGATACCTATAATTAAGATTTAATATTTAATAAATTACATTCCAACTTCAAATCGATTTTTCGATTCGAGTTAGTTAATAATGCGAATATTCTACAAGCATACCTCCCTAATTACATTTCAAACATGTGTTAAAGACATTGCGTTTAAAAGTAATATGCTTTTAATATAATTATTGACCTTGGTATATTCCATAAAAATAAAAACCTCTTTACTTCTCTAAACATTCTTTGACTAAAATATACGATATAGAGGTTAGTAAAAAAAGTTTTCTATCTAGGTTTCTTCAATATTACTGAAGTAAGGTAACTAACTGAATTTGTATTATTCAATTATTATACTCTACGACCCAACTCGATAGCGTACCTTATTTTATTGAAATACTAATACGGTACTTCTCATATCCACTGAATTATATGTTACACGGCGGACCTAACTTCCTTTAAGTATCGTATGGCCATCCTGGGACGTCAATTAGCAAACTGCCTGGATGATGTCAATCTGTACTATTTTAATAAAGCTGAACAGATTTAATTTTTTGTTCTGTATTTATATGAACGCGCTAATCTCGGAACTACCAATGCGATTTGAATCATAAACCTTGTTTCCTAAATATAGGATTACATACACGAATTAACCATTATACCGTCAATGTTATTTATAGTTTATGAAGGTCCTGTAATCCATTGTTTGTATCAATTGGTTGAATCCTGTACTTATCTCCTCTATGAACACGGCAGTGAATTGATTCCCTTACTCTGTAAGATGGCACGAACTCTCTATTGGGCAAGTTATAAGCTCGGATTACGACCAAACCCTCCTAAATTGCTCTTAAATTAATTATAATTAAAATGTCTTGAACGTTAACCAATACAGCCTTTATGTATTTAGTTATAATGTTACTAATTGGTGTAATTTGAATACATGTGATATAAAACGCCCTCTGTTTGTTTATGGAACGTAATGTACTAGAAATATCGTTTTGGTATGAGTAGTAATTGTAATATATATACTAGTAACATACCAGTAAATATTACTTTCGTAGTTTCTTACTTTTTAAAAGTATCCTGTTGTGTTCTTAAAACTCTAGGAGTTATTCTTTACAAAATAACCTTAAAGCTTATACAAAACCTGCGCAGTAATAGTTAAGTAACATTAACTTTCAATATAATTTGACTCTGTTTCTCTGTCTGTCTGTTTTTTACGGTTTTACGCATCTTGTTTCAATTAACACATTAACTAATGAAAAGGCAGATAGTTAATTGATTTCTAAGTAAATCAATTATGTTTTGAAAGCAAAACTTAGTATGAATTAATCAATGTTAGAATTAAATTTAACTTTGTGAAAGTTAAATTTAATTTTACCACTTATTGAAGCTAGCCTAAAGGGTATCCAATGATAAACTTATCAAAGTCTAGCAATCATCTTATTACTATCACTTGTTAAACCCGTTGCAGCAGTGATTGTGAGCACGAAATAGAGAAGAAGAACTTTGTTCTTCCGTGGCTGTGAGTGCGCTTACTGTATCGAGGATTACATGTTCTATTCCCGCCCGGATTAACAATATGTGCAGACGTTGGCGACGACGTCTGGGTGTTTTAATTTTATATTAATATAAAGTATTTGTGTATGTTTATGTGTATCAGTTAGTTAGATTCCAAAATACAGCAGGCTTAGAGCTTAGTTTGAGTCTAATTAAAGGTATGTTTTGAATTCCGTCGCGGTTTAATTCGATTGCGGCTTCATGCTGCGACTGCGACACTCCCACCTCCGCATCGTAGCATACTCCCGCCTCCACATCGTAGTACACTCCCGCCTCCACATCGTAGTACACTCCCGCCTGAGGAGGCAGGAACATATCAGACAAGAAAAAAAATGTATTCACATACAAAAAATCAAAACTGACTTTTTTGAGGTTTTTGTATTTGGACCTGGTTTTTCAGTAACAAGGTCACATTTGCAGACAAAAACTATTCAGCATAAAAAAAGAAATTTCATTTTCTTATTAAATTAAATTAAAAGCTTTTTGTAGACGTTTCAGAGGGTGCTTGCCTTCTGAGGAGAAAATATTCTTGCATCAGCAATTTTCTACATGATATCGTACCATGGCGTGTTTGAAAATAAAGCCTTCGTTATAATTAAAGGCGCATATTAACCTCAGACGCAAAAAGAAGGGTGCGATAATTTATGGGTGTGTTGTGTATGTTTGTGTCTGTATGGTACAGCTATTTTCTTGCCATAGCGGTTTGTTAGACCCAAGCAAAGTTCAAAAGCAAGAACATTTACAAAGTAGGGAGATTTCAAGTTTAGAATTGTACTTTTATAATTTTTTTTATTCCTTATTAAAATAATAGAGGTTACCTGTGTCTCATGTCAAATACACCTTACGCTTTCCCCAGGGAAATCTTCATAAAAATTATTTAAATGAGTAACTTTTGTTGGCGATTATTTTCAGTTGTTATTCTGTTGGGGATCATATTTTTTTTCTTTCATTTCTTTTTGTTGTTTGTAATAATAACAACATCGTAATTTTTAGCTGCCTAATGTACTCAAACATTTTAAAGTCTGTGTTTTTGGTAACAATGATGATGTAATCGTTTTGTTAGAATGTATAATATCTACACATACATTAGGGTTCTTTTCCACTACAGCTATTTAATTAATGCATCGTACGTATCGTATTTTGCATTTAAAAGTTATATCCGGTCAAAAACCCACTTTTGACAAAAAACATTTTTTTGCAGTAAAAAGTGGTTTTGACAGGTTATGGGTTTTGACTGGAACAGTAACATGCCGATGGTGGTATTCACTAATCACATTAAATGTAGCATAGTATTCGTAGCAATCTACGTTAATACTTGTTACGTTAATATGCTACGTCTAAGTAGCCTTAGAAGTTCTAATGGAACGCACTCTTACTTTGGGCACATGACTTTGAGAATATGTCAAATATTGCCAACGATATAGAAACAACATTCCAAATTCCCACTCGCCTTTTCAATTTCCGTAATGCTATAAATCGGAGCTACGAATCAATGAAAAGAGGATAAGTAGGTTTACGTTTCATAACAACATAAATAAGTAAGTATGCAAAAGAGTTCCTACATATCAACTATTCAACCGTATTTGATCCGTGAAGTAGGATATTCGATTTCGAGAGTATTTGCAAAGAAGTAAAAGTATACCGCAAAAACTCATACATAAAGTTTTCGGGCACAAAGTATATTTAACTTTTGTCGATAATGTTCACGTGTACTTAGATTATTTTTCTTTATTCCATCAAAATAGTGACTTGAGAATGTATTCGTTCTGTTTATGCAATTGAATTGAGGAAAAAATATAGTTAGTAAACTCGTTGATACATGCATGTCTTTATTTAGTGTACTCTAGCACTAAATCATTAATGGCCATGGCTTCCATGATCGTGAAGATCTGTTAAAAAGTTTATACATATAGTGAAACACATGTGTACCAGACTTTTAATAAAATTGTGCTATATAATACAGGTCTTATAATATTAAAAGGATCTCTTCAGGACATCAGACTTTGTATTAATGCTGTTATCTTTAATAGGTGCACGACACATAATACTTAAAGCTAATGTTTCGTCCGTAACAAATTAAGGTATTAGACGATATTATCCCAATAGTTATTAGTTTTCGTCTTTCTTATAGCTAGCCAATAGCAGCTATTGTATTAATAGGTTAATTTCATATTCTTCTACGTTAAGTAGATAAGTAAACGCAACAACAATAGATTTAAAAAGAGAAAAAAGCGGCCAAGTGCGAGTCGGACTCGCCCATGAAGGGTTCCGTAGCAGCGAGTAACATAATAAAGAAGTTCTTGAAGTTCGTTGTACTTGTTTTTTTATTTACATTTGAGTTATTGAATGAATAATCAGTATTTTTTTGCGGTTTACGATTTATGTCGTAAAAAAAAAACTACTAACTAGACTTCGTTCAAACCAATTTTCGGTGTTAGATTACATTGTTATGTACATCATATATTTTTTTTAGTTTTATCATTCTCTTATTTTAGAAGTTACAGGGGGGGGGACACACATTTTACCACTTTGGAAGAGTCTCTCGCGCAAACTATTCAGTTTAGAAAAAAATGATATTAGAAACCTCCATACCATTTTTGAAGACCTATCCATAGATACCCCACACGTATGGGTTTGATGAAAAAAAAAAATATTTTTTTCATTTCTAAGTATGGGAGACCCCCCTAAAATTTTTTTTTTTCTATTTTAGTGTGAAAATATTAATGCGGTTCACAGAATACATCTACACACTAAGTTTCAACAACATAGCTCTTATAGTTTCGGAGAAAAAAGGCTGTGACATACGGACAGACGGACGGACAGACAGACAGACAGACATGACGAATCTATAAGGGTTCCGTTTTTGCCATTTGGCTACGGAACCCTAATATCTAAATAGTAACTGTAAATATGATTGAAAAGGTAACCCTTTGTGTCTTCGAAAAAGGAACAAATAATACAATGAACATTATGAAACAGATGAAACACAATACGATGGAACACGATTTCTTTTTCAAAAAGGTTGGGTTATATTGTGACGTCATTCTAATTACACTAGCTAACGTTGGAAAGCTCTTGATACCTCACTCTTGTAGGTGAGCGTTGAGGTCGTAATTGAAAAAAATACTAAATAAGTTCTACCGATGAGTAATGAAAAAGTTTTTCTAAAGTATGCTGTTATTGTTACATAATTTAATGTTTTATTATTTTATTTTAGTCTTAGTTTTGATGAACATTGACTATCACACTTCTGGTGCTTATCGCTTTATTTGTGGTCGAGTCATTGCATTAAAGCTTTGATTCTAAACAAATAAAAAATATTGAGTAATTCATTTTTTCTAAAACTTCTTGCTAAAACTGAATCTAAATCTTAGAAAAAGTTCTTAAACTCAAACAATGGTGTTGGCGAACTTTTTCTCATAAAAACATTTTAAAAAGCTTTAATTAAGTAACTGACTAGAGACAAGTGGCTAATGTGTGATGACTACGGGTGCGGGGCGTGACCATCACTTTTCTATACAAATGGATAGTGGCTAAGGGAAGTGAGTGCGAAGCGATTGCTATCAGTATGTAGCTGGTGCTGGAGTTGCTAAAACAAATCGAATTTAAATATATTAAACAATAATTATTAGAGGTTATTTTACATTATTTTAATTAATTTAAAAGACTTTTCATATAAACGTGAGTTTTTCTATGTTGAAGGCGGTCAAAGGCCTGCCCGGAATGTTAACCCGAGGGGCTGCATTCACTGCAGTATATTACTTAACCTAATTTACATGTTTTATGTATAATTGACATGCCATGAACATTGGACATTCAACGGAATGACAATTGAATTTAATATACTAATGTGTAAATGCTATGGTTATTCAATATGTTAAATAATGAGTAATATAAGGGAATATATAAATATTTTAATCCGGTTGAACACAAACAAAAGTTGTGAGGTGAACAATAGTATTTGGCTCTGGCATCTGTCAATTGTAATAAATAAAAACACAACAGTGTCGTAACTATTTATTAATCAATGACATAGGTTCTTAAAAACAAAACTTGAGAGGTGTCAAGGGACACCCGGATGGAACGAAGTTTATTTATTATCAACAAAAATAATCATCGCGACACCACACTGTTCAATGCAAAATAAAAAGACGAAACGAAAATATCTAGCTTGCTTTCTATATGAGAGAGAGAGAAAGACCAGTTTTTCCGTCTAGCCCCCTTTCGCAACGCACAATAAGGAACTTCGTTCCAAAAAGCCACCATTTAGACAAGTGACGATCGTATTCTATTCTTTATTTTATTTAGTATTCTATTTGCAAACGTGGCGTAGTAATGTGCATAGGATATCGTTCTAGTGAAATCATTCTTATGACTGCTATGTATGTATATGGTCAGCTATTAGGGATGCGAGCAGGTGTTAGTCTAATCTAATCTAACTTCTAACTAATATTATAAATGCGAAAGTAACTCTGTCTGTCTGTCTGTCTGTTACGCTTTCACTCCAAATTTACTGAACCGATTTGAACGAAATTTGGTACACAGTTAGTCCAGAGCCTTAGAAAGGACATAGGCTACTTTTTATCGCCAAATTCCCGCGGGAACCGGTACAACGCGGGTGAAACCGCGGGGCACTGCTAGTATTCTATAAACTCAAATAAGAGCTAAGTTGAACTTGAAGCACTTGAAGAAGTTTCCAGGAATTCAATAGAAATATATCCTAGAATCTAGCAAATGACCAACTAGAATTCAAACCATTCAAGAATCTGTTTATTATGAACTAACTTCCTTGACTTTCTAGCCTTCCTCGATGTATATTTATAGAACAGAATACGTAATACCGTTGCTAAGTTATAAGTATTGTCAACCAATTTTAATTCACTTACGCAGGTATGTAATAATCGTTGGGAAGCATTGTGACACATAAAGTGTGTGTGCCCAATTTTATATCATCTCTATATTAATATTACCAGTCGTTACGTTTTATATATTTGATATAAATCAATTATGAAGTTTATTATGTTCTTTATGACACTTTGTCATATATATTGTAGAATTTAATGTACGATTAAATTGCCTATAACCTTCTCGCTGGATGGAGCTATCCGATACAAAAATAATTATGCAAATCGGATTGGTAGTTTCTGAGATTAGCGCGTTCAAACAAACAAAAAACCAAAGTTTCAAGCTTTATTATATTAGTACTAGCTGTGCCCCGCGGTTTCACCCGCAGCGCCCCCGTTCCCGTGGGAATTTTGATTTTTATTCCCTATAAACCTCACGGAGCCCGAGACCTTTCCAACGAATGCAAAACCGTGGAAATCGGTCCAGCCATTCACGCGTGATGCCGCGACCAAGGAAAACGGGTTTCATTTTTATATATATAGATGGATTGATACAATTTAAGATACATAAAACATATATGTATGTTGATTACCCAATCGATGTCAGAAAACCCTTAACTGAAAACTTTTCTTCCCCTTCGGTTTTCTCGCGTGTCTGGAAATCATTTCCATACGTCTCAGACTTTAAGAATAGCTCCATAAGTTTATTAACATGATAATACGACGAAAAACCCTATCAAAGTTTCTTTCAGCCAATATTACTTTCAAAAGTGTTAAGTTAATAAATATTCCAACACTTTTGGGCGCTTATTAAGTTTCAAACTAAATAGGTCTTTGCATTATGAATAAGTAAATAATTAATCTTTTAGTTAGTTATAGTTCACTAAAACAATATTTTAGTTATCAAACAAATGGTAATTATAATAGCTTTTACGTGTAATTATTTACGATAATATTAATTTGATTGAACTAGTCGCGAGCGCCCGTTTAATATTAGTTATGATTAATTTAATTCATTTATCAACCGAAAGATATAACCTGAAGGCGATTTTAATTCGTGTGATCATTATTTACCATTATTTTAAACCATATTTTTACTAATTAATCTTTTGATAAATGAGTGAAATCTGTGATACAATACAAAAATTAACTTTTCGGCAGTACTTCTGCGGCAGGTATATAAACTTCACAGCTTTCATAATAACATCGACAAGGACTTATGTCATTCATTGTTAATGTATCGAACGTTCGTTTAACATTGATTTAATATACACTTAAGATAAGGACGTTGATTTTTATATGATTCAATTACACAGTAATGACACAGTATAACTATCATACAGTAATTCAACTCGGCTGTGACCTTGAGTTAGATACCTACAGCCGCGCGGTACGTAAACATGCGCTAAGGCTGCCACCCGCCAGCATTTTAATTATATTTGCCTACTTTGTGTTTCCATTTAGTTCTGTGACTGTATTTTTTTTTGTAAAGAATTAAAATACTTAAAATTGAATAGGAAGTTTCAATAAAAATGTGTGATGATTTGTGAATGGTAAATTTAACTTAAAAAAACATGTTTAGAATTGAATAACAATGTTCTAAATTTCCGACCGAAAAATATTTTCCGACCGAAAATTTTTTTCGACAGATACGTACGAAACGCTTGATTTTTCAATTTTAGGGTATAAAAAATCCGCATTCTAATATAAAGCTTCATTATAAATTGTTTTGGGAAACATGGACAATGTGTTAATAACAAATTCATACAACCAAAAACAAAAATCAACACACCGCCCGTAAGTCACTGCGGCACAGTCGCGACTGCCTCCGTACCAGGAGTGTACCACGGTCGAAGCGCGTAGGTATAACTTGCGTTTCGGCCGTTTATATATGGAGTTAAAATACTGGATGTATACTGTGGTAATGACATTCACGCCGTCACCTTCGATTAGTCGCAGGAAAATGTTCACCTGATAACAATGCAAGGGAGGTATCCCTTTTGTGCTACAGCCAGGTCGGGTAACAGCAAGCTTGTACCGTTATTGTTTCAACATGAGTTATTGGCTTTTTGTGGTGAACCGTTTTATATGAAATATTTTAGTATCGCACGGACTAAAGCAATTTGAAGCAAATAAATTAACGTATATTTTAAAGCTTGATAATTCGATAGCAAATTATATTTCATCAACATAATAAAACTGAACCTATTTTTAATACGCTCCACTGAGTGCTTCGACAAATATTAGTTTTTCATTTCACAAAGATGTTTAAGTGTTAAACGAATTCCTGTTATCAATTTTACTAGGAACACTTAACAAATAGTTGTTAAATTATAAATACATAGTAGTTAAGCGATAACTGTCCGGGGTATTTTGTGTTTCATTAAAGTGTTATGGTAATTATACATTATACCTCTTCATCGCTCGTTTCCTTCATACGTGACTTCAAGGACTTGTTACAAAGTTAGTCCCATAACGATTTTTTCTCACAGGAAATTAACATTGTCACGCAAAGTTAAACCCTGTATGTGGAAAATAGAAGTTTCCAAGAAAATGTTTTCGTACGTTACCCTCCGTGACGGTGTTAATAAATGTAAAGCTGGGGACGACTTAATTAAATTTTAATGATTATACGATGACGGATAGAATGTTGCGGGTCTTTGTGTAACATTCATAACTGATATGGTGTTACGTATCCCCTTGAACTTTTAAAATTAACTAAAGAAGTTTTTAATTATTTTAATTGCGTTTTTATGCGTGTAACTCTAGATTTTATCGTCATATTATCTTTTCTATTCTTAATAAGCGTCTAAACTTATTAACAATAGAAAAGATGATTAGTCAAATTCATGGCAAACATCTTAAGAAATGTTCTTAGCAAATCTCGTAGCTTTCAGAATTCTAAAACGTTCAATTACTAACTTGTACTTGACCCCGTTGGTTAGGGCCCCGAATCTTAGATAAAATAAAATGACTAGTTTTAATTTCATTTTTGTTTTGTATGGGTAGTTACTAACATTGTAACATTTTATTGTTGCAGATATACTTCGCCAACAATACGAACGCTGTTAATGATTTTACATTGAAACTACTTTTGAACTTACTCACAATAAGGCAAAATGAAAATGAATGAAATTAAGTATCAATAGTAAAATATACTGTATTCAGAGTGTAGTAAAGTAATGAAATAGTACCAAATATTTTATGGCTAACCATAGGAACAATCAAATATTTTGTGACTAATCAAAGTGACAGTCAAAAACTTTGTGACTAACCAAAGTGATAAACAAATATTTTGTGACTAACGCGACGATTTGAATTTCGAACTGTGACTTAACCTAAAAAAGAAGTGTTGTATTGTGTACCATAGACAAGTTTAAGTAAACATAGTGATGTCGGCGTGTGTTGTCGAAGAAGGGGGTGAGGAGGGGGGTGGCGTGGACTTGTATGAGCCAGGGTCTAGCAGTGACGAGGCGATGGTCGAGAGGCCGCGGAGAGAAGTACTACTCAGTGCGAGGGGGCGAAGGGCTTGTTCGGAGCAAGGGCCACATCCATCGTTACTTTTACGTAAGTAATAATCCCTGAAATATTACTAACAGTACTTCAACCTCTTCACTAGTTTTCGCCCGTTGCACTTTTTAATAAGTATGTTTTATGTGATTAATCGTTGGAACATTCTACGTATATTTATTATCAGCTTCGTTTTCTTGTACGCTTTATTAATCACCCTTACTTTATTAATGAACTGTTAGTGTATATGAAGCCTTGGTGGAATCCCTAATTTCACTGTTAATGGACGGAATCTCCCAACTGACGTTGACATTAATGACTTCTTGTAATTGAAGTTTGGAATATGACGTTTGATTTAACACATGCACGAGTCAACCTGATGTAAGGGTGTGAGTACACTATAGTCAAGACAAGACACTATGTAGTTATACAGTCTTCTGGTCCGGAGTATTTTTAAAACTTACGCTATTTTTACACATTATTTACGTATTACTACGGATTTTTTCGAGGCACAGAAAGTTGTTACAATAAGTAAAAACAGTTACTTTGGGTTTCCCATGTTTCGAGTGGATTGCACCATCTGTGGTCGCGGGCGGACTCAACGGGTAGTGCAATCCACTCGAAACTGAGGGACGTGAGAGAAAATATGTGGAAAAGCACAACCTATAGACAACCTGATGTCTAACAACCTTTTTTACTGTTAGACTAAATACATTGTACTGAACAATTGTCACATAGACTGGCTGAAGACAGAAGACAGTCAAAACTGTTGTGATTTTATCGTTGATTCAGGCTCTTAGGCTTAGTTCAGATGACCGCTCGGAAACGCGCGTCGTCGCACGGTATGAGCATTCACATGACGTGCGTGCGGGCGAAAGCGTGGCGCGCGGTACCGCGCGTTCATGAAGACTACACAAGCTGTTTATTGCGATCTAGTACCGCGCGGTCAAAAATTCCGTGCGGTTCCACGTAGCCATCTGAACATAGCCTTAATGAAAAGTTGTACGTTAGTTACTTACCATGAATTTATGTTGAATAGTAAACGTATTTTCTGTGTACTGCGCAAAGAACTTCCAACCGTGTATATGCAAATGTGAAACGTATTGCCTTTGTTAGGGCGTTATTGGGATTACTAACAGCTGTTAGGTAAAAGTAAACTATACTGGATCGATGAGGACGTTTGTATGTCGAAGTAGGAACTTAGATTTACGCCCGTACTCAGAGACGTCAAATGCCTCCATATTAGAGATTTATTTAGTGATTTTGATATGTGTATGAAAAATTACGTTAATTAGTTAAGTACCGATTTAATGAACGGCTCTGAGTGCGGCAGTTACTCCACTATATTAAGGTGATGTAACCTCCACTGAGTGAATCAAAAAGCACAGTGTTATAGTTATACTAGCTGACAAGGCAAACGTTGTTTTTCCATATAAATATTTTTTAGGGTTCCGTAGCCAAATGGCAAAAACGGAACCCTTATAGATTCGTCATGTCTGTCTGTCCGTCTGTCCGTATGTCACAGCCTTTTTTCTCCGAAACTATAAGAGCTACGTTGTTGAAACTTAGTGTGTAGATGTATTCTGTGAACCGCATTAATATTTTCACACTAAAATAGAAAAAAAATAAAATTTTAGGGGGGTCTCCCATACTTAGAAATGAAAAAAATATTTTTTTTTCATCAAACCCATACGTGTGGGGTATCTATGGATAGGTCTTCAAAAATGGTATTGAAGTTTCTAATATCATTTTTTTCTAAACTGAATAGTTTGCGCGAGAGACTCTTCCAAAGTGGTAAAATGTGTGTCCCCCCCCCCTGTAACTTCTAAAATAAGAGAATGATAAAACTAAAAAAAATATATGATGTACATAACAATGTAATCTAACACCGAAAATTGGTTTGAACGAGGTCTAGTTAGTAGTTTTTTTTTATTTTTTTAGTTTTTTGGTTTGTGAGGTCGTTAATCGATCACAACCCACACGCTAAGTAAGTAAGTAGTAGTAAGTACAACGAACTTCAAGAACTTCTTTATTATGTTACTCGCTGTTACGGAACCCTTCATGGGCGAGTCCGACTCGCACTTGGCCGCTTTTTTTTAAAATAAGCGATGGACCCTACTTAACATTTCTGGGCATGAAAAATTTATTCAGACCTACCCGATATAGTGTTATTGGAGATGTTAGTATATGTATAAAGTAAGGTAATGTGCCCTAAAGATTATCAAAAGATAACCAGCAGAGTTTCTTACCCATTCTTCTCTGCTGATGTTCTTCCGAATGGGTGGTACGTTCAAAAGAGCCTCTATATAAAATTATGTAAAATGGTTATTCCTTGTTTTCATTACTACCCTCCTGACCATCGAGAGATTAGAACTATTGACTTTAAATATTACCTAACGTTAGACACTTGCCTCGTTTAATTAGCTCTATGGGTTTCAAATATCTAACACACTCAAAATTTCATGAAAATCAGGCAAGCCGTTTCGGAGAAGTATGCTAGCATTGTGTTTGGTTATTTTATAATGATTTTCTTATATTGAATGGTTCTTGTTGTCTTGTAGAAATAGGTTACTAAATCTTTTAAAAGCAGAATAACTGCCCAAATCCAAAGCCTCTATTACAGCCATTCCAATTATATGACGGTCGTCTGCAAAGCTTGGGAAAATATTTCGTTGCTCAAATATTTCCAGTTTGTTCAAGAAAATTGCGTGCTTTACCGATTTTAGATAGAATTACGAACATATTGTTTTACGATGATAATAACAATGTTCCATTTACTAATGAGGTTCGTTTAGATTTAGTTTTGATTGGTTTGAAACAAAATAATGTTGAAATTTCCTGAAAATAACTACGACTAATTAAACATCAAAAAACAATGTTCTCGGAAATAGCAATGAAACTAATATTAATTCACTAGTGTTGAATTTCAAAAGTTAGTAATAACTGTTCGTGTTTACCACGCCTCGGCGGTCCTATCACGAAAACAAATGCCTATCAAAACTTCAATGCTAAAAACAACTAATTTACACGGATATTTCTGGATGTTTCCAAACATTTCCTCCATCAAATGGCCTTGAAATGATAGATTTATAGTTTTGTGCTATCCATACATTGACCAATAAATACGAAAGCCATTTCATGTTCTGAAACGTGCACCTGTTCTTGCAATAACAGTGTCAATGGAAATTCTTATTGGAAAATATCACACTGTTGCAAAACTTTAATAGAATAGGACGTGCTCAAAATGGTACTGACAAAGTTACGGTAAGTCGATATCTGCATGCAACATGCGGTGACATCTACGAGTACGAGTATAGTGTAAAGAATAAAATAGATATCCGCATTCGACATACGACTGCAGCTGTCAAATAATTATGTGACATGGTTGCAGTCGGCAGACATAAATAATGTGACGATGGTGTTAAACAACCGAGGTAGATTGAAATAATATTGATGACTAGATAACCACATTAGGCAAACGTATTTGGACTATAATACTAAAATATGATAATATAATGACAAGTCATAATACCGTGTTGTAACAAACAAGACTATTTGATATTCTCCGTTTCTTTTTCGTAAACAAGTTAGCACCTTTATTTATAAAGTTACCACAGAGTAAAGTCAAAATTTTCAAAATTAGAACCTTATTAGTAATTCGATTAAACTTGACAAGATCCTTTGTGTGTTATTTAGATTTTAAAGCTGGAACACAAGTTAATTTGCATGTAAAAAGGCGATAAAAGTTTGCCTTGGGATCAATACCCTACTCGGTAAGAAGGGCTCGGCATGTTCATGCTGTCATATTGTAAGGTGCAACTGAGTAACATCGGATTTTACTTTTCCTCAAATTTCTTAGAATTACTCCGGTAAATATGAAAATAACGTAACGTAATATTCCGTTTTTGGCGTGAGAAAATATTATGCTTGGGATTTTCGTCACGTGAGGCAAATTGAATGATACTGTTTTGTTGAACTTTTCACTGCTTTTATTCGTTCAATGTTTTTTTACGAGTTCTAAAATGTAAACAAGTCTGATTTTCAAAACAAAGACAAATTCTTCCTGTAAAGGCAAATTGTATTTTAATTCATTCCATTCCTACCCCATAACTAAACCCCTTTTCACAGACGGAATTGTGTTTTATTGGAAAATCGCCCTTATTATAGGAGTAGTAAGCTAAAGTGTACAGACAACACAAAAACATATCTGAATACGTATTTACGTGTCTTGAAATAGACGAATATCTTTCAATGTTTGTTCGAGTAACAATAACTCTTCCTCGCAATACCTTTTAAATAATAAATCAAATTCCGAATGTCTGGTTTTTTAAATCTGGTTGAAACAAGCTTCTATTTTTAACCGAGCAACGATGTTCCTACATTAAACCACTACAACTCCTTCACTACACATACATAGTTTACGGTACTCTAAACCCGGCACCGCATTGCTGATGTGGTTTAAAATGCTAAACAAACTCTTCCGTGACTTTACCAGCCAACTACCTCTCCATAATTTAAACGATTAAGTTTTCGTTAATAAACAAACTTTATAAAGCCAATACTGAAGCCGCTATAATTATTGGAAATAATAGTTTGCTAACTAGCAATAATTGTTAATAGTTACCTTACTATCTATTTTATAAAGGCTTTTCTGTACACAAATTAACTGAATCGACTGAATTTAAATTACTAAAAGAACGGTTGAATAATGCATGTAATTATTGATCGTTGATCTACTTACCTATTTATTATTTCTTCGGTTTGGCTGCCACCGTTACAAAGTCACTACAATTAGTTAAAAGTTCTATCATTGTTATTGTGATCCATTTTGTGCTTTTTATTACTATTTATAATAAGATATTACGTTTTTTTTAAATATTGGTACGCTTTGCTTTACGGTTTTGTTCGCATTTTCTATAGCTATAAGGAATTCTAGTATTAGTAGTATGACCTAGATTAAAAACTTAGCGCTAAAACCCAATACAGATTATCATACAATAAATAGGGCCACGATTTTCAGAATTTTTGTATTTGACGACACGACTGTACAATCAGGACCATATGATAGATATTCTTGTATCTGACTTTATTATTGTGTAGGTCCCAATCATATGATTGATTTACATATGACCTTATAAAATCGTATAAAATTAATTTCCCAACAGAACACGGCACGTCCCACTTGTGGGGTGCGAACAGCAACAAGCGCGGTTGGAGTCGCAAGCGCACATCAGCTCCTCAAATGAGCAGTAACATCCACGGGTCGATGCCTCGGGTGGCGCTCGTCCTGAGGTCCAGGAGGAGTTGGCCGGTCGCTCCACAGTCATATCGCAGGTGAGAAGACAGAGTGCAAAAAAATGGAAGCTTTTACTGTGCTTTTCCAGTGAGCTCTGTTTGGATGAAAATCCTGTAGGTTATTTATGAGGTGTTTTTTTGGCAGCAAACTTTTTTTCGTAATAGTTTGACATAAGATATTTCCGGATGTGGAAATAAAATACTAGTGCAAAAGCACATTTTATAAAGACTACCTACTGAAAGCTTCTCTTAATAGACACTACATCTATACTAATATTATAAAGCTGAAGAGTTTGTTTTGTTTGTTTGTTTGTTTAAACGCGCTAATCTCAGAAACTACTGAACCGATTTGAATAATTCTTTCACTGTTAGATAGTCTATTTATCGAGGAAGGCTATAGGCTACATTTTATCCCGGATTTCCTACGGAAACGGGCACAACGCGGGTAAAACCGCGGGGCGCTGCTAGTCTTTTATAATCGAGTCTTTCTTTTATGGCCCATGCCTGCACAGGACCATTCTTCTATAGAGAGAGAACAATTAAATTATTATATTGGAAAAGTTGATTGCCTTTTATGTTATGTGCCAGATGTAGGCAACTATTATGGTATTAACATTCCATAACATTCAATATCATTCACTACATACCTACATGTGACTATACGCAACAAGGTAATCTATGATTCCATAGATAGGTATGCGTTTGTCTCTCGGTTCATTTCAAGCCTATTGATTTTGCGTCAAACGCCGCAAAGGCAGCCACATCGATTCATCATAATGGACTCCAACTACTAAATATTGTATTTGTGTTAAAGTTTAGACATCTGTGATTCTGTTGCACAATGTTCGGTGGCCCCGTGTCGGTTCTAATAACTGGTTCAAACAAGTTTTCTGTAATATTTACTTTCTTTGAATATTATGTAAGTGATTTGGGATAAAAATAGCACTAATAACAATTTCTTTGATATATTTTATCGAGTACCGTGTAAATGATATATAAGTATTCAGAAGTGATGTTGGTACTGACCTCGGCATTGCACTGACTTAATGTTATTATATTGATAACTCTGACACCAGGATTGGTCAGATTGACCATCCACTCGATAAGAAGAAGAAGAAGAATGTTATTATATAAGTTATACGCCCGCAGAGTAGCTTGTGGCGAGCTGTTGGTGAGTAGCGACACCACGGGCGATTCCCGAGTGCCCCAGAGAGTCGGTCAGGACCCTCTTCTCCGGCAAGCCTTCCCCGGTCGGAGCGAACCCCAAGGGGGCCCGCAGGACTCTCGGCCCGATTTTGCCCCCTTGTCGTCTCTACGTCGGCTGTTTCGGGGGGCCCATCCAGCGGGCGGCGAGCCACGGCCTGCCGCCGATAACTTATATACCACTTGTTATGGCAGGTGCCGACCTCTTTGCAATATCCCATTTCCAGTCCATCCAACCTTCATTTTCATAGCCCAGTCTTTTTCTTTCATTTTTACTTACAATAGTCCCTACTTCTGCTGGTACACATTCCCGGACATGTTGTACTGATGTGGTCGGGAGTGTGTCCCTGCAGTTGTAATCCATTAAATAAAAAATAAAAGAAACTATTTGATTGGTAGAGATTTAATTTTGTTTATTTTATATCAATACATACTCACGGCATATTGCATACTATACCGTTCGAGGTCAAATTACTTCAAATACAAAAAAAATCGTTTTATTCATTTATATTAAGGAAAACGGAACTGAGTACAGAAATTGATGAGTCGGTTAATCAAAGTCAAAAAGAAAGATGCTAGTTCATTTAAGACCCGGATTTAAATATAAAGTCAACGAAAAGTAATCGTATAACTTTCATTTGAAGTTTTTGATTTATGCTTTTTATACTTCAGTTTGAACTAATTTTAGAGTACGCGGGTACAAGTATTAATGCATCCTACTAATATTATAAATGCGAAAGTTTGTGAGGATGGATATGGGTATGAATGTTTGTTGCTTTTTCACGCAAAAACTACTCAACGGGTTTGGATGAAACTTTACAGTAATTGTTATACATCAGAATAACACATGGGATACATTTTATCCCGAAATTTCCGCGGGAACGGGTACAGCGCGGATAACACCGCGGGGCGCGGCTAGTATATATAATATTATGAATAGGAGTTTCTAGGTGTTCTTTTGTTTCAAAACCAATATAAGAGCGACCGCAAACTATGGCCACAAATGTCTTATGACAGAGTTATGCTTTATGAGAATCTATGAGACGTCTCGTCTCTAGTGTGCATATTTTTCATAGCTTTTCATAAAAGTCAGTTTTGAGACTAACTTGACTCTAGTCTGCGCATAGCTCTTGCAAATCCAAATATAGTTTAACCATTACTGAGAAGATATAAAAGCAGAAAATATGCATTTGAGGTTTCCCGCTACTAACAACCCTATCTGCGGCACGAATACAATAATGGGAGATACGGTATTGTGCGACAAGAAGTCTTATTTGCTTTTCTTTGATTTATGATGTGATTTTATTCACGACTTTTTGCAATCCGTTCGTGCGAACTAGTTTTCTATGCGAATGCTACCGCTTTTGTTTTTGCTATCGCTATGTTTGGATTAATACATACTATACGTTCGACTCGTTCTTAATTAAAAATCTCATCGCAAATATAGACAGTCTATAAACCTTAACTTAACTATACTAACTCAAGTTTTACTGAAGTTTCTAAGTAAAAGCAAAGTTCAGCGATAGCAGTTCGCAACACATCGCACGTCAAAATGTTCGAATTGAAATTCATATGTCTTTGCTGTTAGTTAATACAACTATAAACTATGAATATATTTAAAGAGTATAGAAACTTCTTAGAACAATTATGTTTTTATTGAAACAAAGATAAAAAAGTCATACGTTTTAATATGTATAATGATATTGGAATAAATAATGATATTGTAAAATAAAATGATTTCGATGTTATTGGTGTGACTAAGCCCTTAATAAATATTCTCCTGCAAAACTGTTATAGTCCTGTTAAATTACCAATCAGTTTTACAAGAAAAACAATAATATTGTAGTTTCTAAAGTGGCTCTACTTAAACCGAGTCAAGAAGGTCATGCCCTGATGGCACGCTGCCAAGAAAATATATTTGAATCCTAGACATACGCTCACTAACTGAACATCAGCTCTATTTATTACTTAGTCTTATGTCTTCCATAAAATGTTGGCACCAGATTAAATATATTTTATAGCACTACATAAATGCTCAAAATTATATATTGTAAACTTAGCTTTAATAACAAGACATTCAGAAATTAAATCTTCTTAGAGTTTAAGAGAATAATTTTGTTACTAAAAGCCTTTTTAAGTATTTAGATACAAATTGGATTGTTTTTGAAAAACCATTTTATCTAGGGACAAATTAACCTTGTTTCTGTTAAATATAAAATGGTGTGCCATGAAAATGTTTGAGGGTGAACCGCTTGAGTGTAATCAACTAATTAAGTTGATTATGTCACCCTCGCATAGCGTTATCAGAGCGATGTTTACGATCCCCTACAGGCCAATAAAACTACTTAATACTCAATTAGTCTCTGGAAAGTTTTAAGTAAATTGCGAACCTACTTTAAAGGAAAGTAAACGTATCTTTTAATTGAGTAAAGTGTCTGGTAATGACAGGTTGGACAATCTAATCTAAATCTGATAAAGACTCAAACAGCTTTACTCATAAAAAGTTATCTGGGGTTTAAAGTATGCTAAGCAATTTTTTTCTCTTTACGTAGTTTTACAAAACTGACATATTGACATTTGTAATTTAATGCGTAGAATAAATATACTGAGGAGAACTGTTTTCAGTTACATTCTTCAGAACTTTAAGGTTTTAAAAAAATCAAACTATTTTTATTTAAACAAGGTAATTGTTTATTCGACGGATAACACAGGCCGTAATTTTCTGCCAGCAGTTATCCACTCATAATAAATTTGTTGAATTCTTCGCTGCAGGAAACTTCAGGATAATCTACGATCAAACAAAGTGTTTGTACTCATAAATTATTTTAGAGAAAGGCAGCAAAATTGTCACAGATGACGTATTTCTGTTGCGGCTATAATATCAAAATGAGATAAATATTTAACCCCCCATACACCAAACGTGATAATTTGCCCTCTTTTATATATAATGGTACGGAACTCAACTGGCTCGAGTCCGACTCGCAATTGACCGTTTTTTTGCACACATGATTTGACAATCATCAACAAAAAAAAACTTCAACGGAATAAATCTCACAATTGTTAACAAGGACGTCTTTTATTTGCGCCTCTTTGCTTCTTCTTGAGATAATAGAGGCAAAAATGTTGAATAACAGACGCCAAATGAAGGAAAATTTAACGTTATTGAAGTCCATTTGAGTCGTCCCGAGTCCTAATTAGACTTTGACGTATGCATAAATGACTTGTTAAGTAAAAAAGTACGCATAGTATTCTGTTGTTAGTCGTCTTAAATTAAATAAACGGTTATATGACCTTTAGAGTAAATTAGTATTCTTGACTTTGTTATTACAAAAAGTAAAAATAATAGATAAAACCATGGTTTGTACTTACTGTGACACACACACATGTGTCAAACTTAAAACACCTCCCTCTTTCATGGGGGATAAAATATGGAAAAGATAGGTAGAGACACCTCTGTCCGATATTAAACTACTATGATTTATGATAGATTTTGTTTGACAATTTTCAATAAAGGTTCTGAATATTAAAAACGCATTAGCGATAATAATAACGACAACTTGTTGAATAGCTTTCTTTAGCGAAGACTGATTCATTCCTCTTTCGGTTTCTTGTCACGTCACGGCGACATTTAAATCTCGTATACAATATTTTGTACATAAATTATCTAGATCTCTCTACACTTGTCCTTATAAATCATTTTTACGTCTACCTTTTTCGAAGTATCTTGAATCTTGATATACGCACGAACGAACTGAAAACCAAGGGCTTAGGGTTAACTCAAACTTAGGGTTCCATTCCTATTGCCTTAGGTAATGTAAGGTAATGTAGCGCCCGTGGCGTAGTTCGACTAAACGATGTTAATTCATTGCGATTGTTAAGCAACGAGCAGCTCGGCCCCTACTTGGATGGGTGGCCGATACTGGCATTTCTTTCTGAGCGCTACCGTGCATCGGATGGCACGTTAAGTTACCGGTTCCGGTTGTTTCAATCGTCAGACCATGTCAGAGGCCTATAGGCGGTCTAAAAACTGACACCAGGATTGGCCACTAACCTCCTCGAAATGAATGAATTAATGTAAGTAAATTTTATATCATTTGTATACAGACATCGACTAAAAACAATAATCATACGGATAGAAACCTACAAAGTACGGACACAACAATTTATACGCATTGATGTAATTAACCTACGGAATTCACTGATAATTTAAACCACGGATAGTCCACTGAAGTCGCTGTAAATTATTGTCATAGCCCAGCTGACCTAGGTTAATTTTCAATGCCCACTTCATTAAGAGAGATTTCAGTCTTCGTTAACATATTTTCCATGTGCCCAGAGCTTGATGTCATTCCCAAGTTATACTCGGTTTTGAAATCATCAACTCTCAAAAGGCTAGCGAAATCTCATCAAAGAACTAATATCTTCTTTAAGCATAAATGCTTGCTCCATTGCGACATCACAGGCAAATATTTTCCTTTTATTTCCCAAATCAAAATTGATGTTCCATAACTATAATGTTCTTTAAGAAAATCGATCAATTCCTTGAACTCCTTTCATCATTTTTCTTCAACAAACCTTTCTGGAACTAGATATTGACTGATGTTAATACTTTCTTTCTTCCTGTAAAAGCATGACAAACAAAAACGACAGAAGGTAATCACTTTTATGAAAAAAAATGCCTAATAACTTTACGTTTTCTATTTACAGACGTAAATTAAGCTTGTAAAATTGAAAGGTAAAAAGCCCATCTTGTTAATAAATACAATAGAAAGTTTTCGTAGATCGTAAAATTTTATTTTTATAGAGACCAATTTGGATTTTTAATTTCTGGGAGTCATAGCTCTTTTGTGTAGGCAAATATAAAAGGTTTTTCATGTTTTTAAATGATAGTTATCATAATTAAGGTAAAACGTGGCAACTAAAAAAATGTGGGGTATAATTAGAGACACCCTAATAATACATCAAAATAGATAGAAAGCGCTAACTTTTAATTAAATACGCTAACAAGCTCTCGCATATAAATGCGTGTTTACGTTTCGGAAGAGGTCAAATTAATGCCCGTAGATATTTGCTACGAAAGGCGCGTAGCGCTCGACTATCGGTGAGTGCATCTGTCGTAGCAAGTCGTAGCACCTTTGGTGTATTTTTGAGGTAGGACTATAACACGCAAGTTTATAAGTATTGTACGTATCAGTATTAAAATATTGCCTTGATTAAAGATAAAGTACTTAATTATGAGAAGATAGAGATTAATTTCCATTAACCTCATCCGCGGTCTGGGCTTCAATCACAACCTTCTAGGTTGAGTGACCCCCGACAACGACGTGGCTTAAACGTCTTTTCAATTAACTGTTAATGGAAGAAACTTAATAAATTTGCTAAACTTTCGACATTGTTCAGATCAAAAGATTTTTAGAATGTTAATTTCAAGGTACATGTAAGCAGTAATCGTCTAAAAGTAGTCCAACAGGAACTATGCCAGTGTTCCTAACTATTTATTATCACATTTGCAATGAAAGAAGTACAACTGAAGATATGAAAAATTTACTTGCGTTTATAATTTTACTTACAATTTCAAGGTGAAAATGTATAACTGGTTTGACCAAGAAATAAACGCATTTGATCTATGGTGAAAACATACATAATTTTTTCCTAATAACTCATCGGATTTGGTCGTTAATTTAATTCGTTTGCTCGTCAACTCATCATCAGCCAATCTTCAACTGGTCTTAAACTCGTCATTTTTCATCAACTTGCCCACTGGTAAACTTTTAAAACGTTAAGTGGCAAAGCTTATACCTGACACTGAAAAATATTACGAATGTGTCCGGAAGTCCATACCTATTACGCAAAAATACTAGTGCAGTAATTCTCGTGCCTAAAATGACGTTTAAAGAGAGTAAAACCGCAGGAAGTCGCTAATGAAAAATAAAAGACACGACCGCAGCCAACATCAAGTACCAATCTATTACGACCACAACAAAGGAGGTCAATATCCAAACCACGCCAAACCCAATTTGGTAGCCACACGCAAGAGAAGTACTTACTATGGGTCTCCACACAACTTCAACACTCCTATTACATAAAACGCAGCTGTCTCATATATAATTGTGGAGTGGTTCCTTTTTCTATACTAATTATATATATAGAGTATTGTTTTCTTGCTGGCCAATATAATTTATGGAAGAGACCCCTTTTCATGATGATATTTTATATTTCTCATCGTATTATTAAATTGTCATAAATGAAAACAACAAATTTAACAGAACCTGTACTTGTATCAAAAAGTAATGTCAAGCTGAAAACCAGATATCATAGAAACCTCTATCAATTTTTTTGGGATAACCTCTATATCGACGAGATTTACATTCGACGAATGATTCAATGACAAGAAATGGCAGTTTAAAACCATTTATAAGTAGTAGTTTATACATTCCAAGTAGATCAAGTATCAAGTAGTCAACCCTGGTGTCGGAGTTTGGAGACCGCCTTAAGGCTTCCGAATGGTCTGACGATTGAAACGACGACGGAATTGACTGCTTAACAGGTCAGGTCAGATAGAAACAGTCGACTCTCGTTAATTCGAAACTTGAGGGACTTAAAATAATACGAATTATCGAATGTTTGAAATATCAAATGGTTCGTGTATTTTGATACAAGTTTGAACTTGTCGCTCTTTCTCTCTGCAACTTTGAATTGTCGAGTGTTGGACGCCGATGAGTTCGAATTAACGCGTCGTTTTATTATATAGCAATGATTTTTTCGTTCGAATTACCAAGTGCATAAAAATGTATTGATTTAGTTCGAAATATAAAGAGATTTTGTAGGGAACTCGTGATAACTTTGAATTATAGAGAGGTTCTAATTATCGCAGGTTGGAATTAACGAGAGTCGACACTACTATCGGCCACCCATCCAAGTAGAGGTCGAGCTGCACGTTGCTTAACAATCGCAATGAATCGCTTAGTCAAACTACGCCACGAGCGTGGACAGCAGAGTAGGAGCTAAAAAACTATTAATACCCCTCAATCATATAAATAGTTTGATTTAATTAAAAGATTATGTACATGTTACATGAGGTAAGGGTTGATGTAACTCGCAAGTAAAAGTTAGTAATTAGATCGACGTCAATACAGTAATTTTACCGATCATTATTATTTCAACTTCAGATTACTGATATAGAAAACTTGAAATAACTTAAATTACTGAGTAAAAACTATGGTCTAAAAACAATGAAAGTGCCATTGATATTATCATATATTACTATTAAAATATTAAAATATCGATATGTATCTTAACCGTCTTTGTTTTTTTTGTTTGTATGTTCGAGCTAATCTCTGGAATTATCAGTTCGATTTGAATAATTATTTTTGTAATAGATGTCACATTCTACGGAAAGGCTTTTTTCATCTCCAAATTCCCACGGAAACGGGTATATCGGGGGCAAAACCGCGGGGCGCTGCTATTAACAAATATAAAAGTTTACGAGAATGGGTTTCTGTTTGTTTAATTTACACGCAAAAATAGCCAAACATTTTTACTTAGGCACCAGATTATATTAACAGTTTCTACGATAGTAGCTTCAACATAGTTTTATAACTATGTTGAAGCTGAAGTCAGGTTAAAATATATTTGACGTGTAGAGTTGCATAGTATATTGGTTTCATACATTTTATATGGTGTTGATGAGACATAATATAATCATTTGGAACACGCTTCCTCAGATAAATATGAACGCAACCATATAAAATGCATCCAAATGATACGAAACCACGCCAATTTTTGATTCCAGCTTAAAGTACATTGTATATCATATCACATGTTAAACGAAAACAAGAAGCAAACGCGGCAAATATCTCCCAGAATAGCACAAATATTCGTAGATACGTTATAAAAAAGAGAACAATAGCATCATTAAAGCTGACATAGAACAAATGTTAGTTATTTAATATCTGTAGCTAACGAAATTCGTTTAAAATACATTTCCTGCCAGTTGTGCTTCCATTCATTATTCCATACGTTTGTTTGTTGCTTTCGATGTCAGTATATGATGGATGATCGTGCTTTATATAATATGTACTAAGCTAGGTAGATGAGTCATACCGAAATTGAGATAAGAAAAATATATGTTTGGACGTTTAGTAGTAGTGTAAAATGAGAAGTTAAACATATATATCCGCGAATGGTTTTCTTTATTCAATCATAGCTAAGAAAGAAAACATGAAAAAACCTAGATTCAAATCGGTCAATCCGTTTAAGAGCTACATAAAAATAGCAGCAGTTCTTGTTTTTCAAACATATATAATGAGATAGTTAAGTTATAAAAATTTGTGTAAGTTGACATAGAATAAGTAGGCAGAATAAGGGTGCCTGTCCATTGATGCAGAGCGAGGCGGCGGAGCGGAGAAACGGACAAATATTATTTATGATTGCATAAAATCTCCGGTCAGATATTTAATGCAATCCTATTGGTTTAATTACCTAAGTTATGTCACCCTTAGTTATTTGTTTATTCGCGTGTAAAGTTAGACATAAACTGTTACAGCAACCCGTTGACGTGATTGACTGAACACTAAATTCTATAATATTCTAGACTTAGTTTAATTTAATATTGCCTGAAATAATTGAATACCACATTTCGCTCTGTTTTACCACTCAATAATGATTATTTATTCGTTTTGTGTTTTGCTTCTAGCGAATTCTGTTTGAATTATGTTATTGTAATAGAACTAAATTGAACGTTATTTTAAAATATTGTTTTTGGGTTTAAATAATTCATTTAATTAACATAATTACAAGACACTCTTGGGATTTTCGTTATTAACATGGCTTATCCGTTTTTCCACGAAAAGCTAAAAGACTGAGGTGAAATTAAATTAATGTTGAAAGACATTCTTAAACATTGAATTTAATATGATATTTGACGGAAGTGCTTTGTGTTGTTTTTCATTAAAATGTTTGTGAGTTTAGTAAGATTTCCGGTTAGGTTTTTGAGTTTTTCTCTAGATTTAATTCATTCATTTATTTAAAGTAGGTTAGTGGTCCCTGTACCTATCGGTTTGATTGAATTCCCGGAACCGAATGCTTTACGTGCTCTCCGAAGCACGGTGGCGCTCAGATATAAATGTGATACAGAAGTCTTCTGTGACCACAGTTCCTGTTAAGGGGCCGAAACGTCAGGTAAAAATGTAAAATAAAAGTGAAGTTTATCTTTAAACGTAGTTTTAATTCAAAATGAGTAGTGTTCGCTTAAACTTAAGAGACCAGTATCAGTTATACAGGGCGACTTCAAATTGGTAATACAAAATCAAAGTTTTGCACACGTTTGCCCTACACTAAGCACCTCCATTAGGTCTTATGCTTTTAAAATAACCAGAAGTATTTTAAAGACAGCTAATTTTAACATCGGAGTTAATTAATTACAATACTTAGCATTAATGAAGCCAAAATCAAGTGTTTTGTATTACCAATTTGAAGTCGCCCTGTATATAGCAATAAAACAAACTTTTACATTTAGTATTATTAGTAAGGTATTTAATAACCAAAGTTCTGTCTACGGATACGCCTGGGTATCGATTTCGTTAACGGAACTTTCATGTTTCCCTCATTTTAATGAACGTTTTACCACTCAATAGTAATTATCAGTCTCGTGTTTATTGTTAAAACGACTATGTGAATATAAAGCCCCTTATTTATGGTTAGTCGCGAGCAACAATAGCTAAAGCTAAAAAAAGTAATTTTCTACTGTTTTATTATAAGTATGTATTAGTTATTTCATTTATTTTCTACTGTCAGTTATTTAATTATCGAAAAATAATTATTTGTACTTATACAGAACTATTATTACCTTGCGGTTCTGCTCGCGTCGTAACTGTGAATCGGCACGAAATGTAGCCACAAATTTCCTTTTAAATCACTGGGTATATTGGTGAAAATCACAAGAAAATCTGTTCAGTAGTTATAGAGAAATCAATTAAATTCTCACAGACACTTTTTGGGATTTTGTTTTGTAATATGTATAGAATTAAGAAACGAAAAGTAAGAAATACATATAATAAGTAAATACGAATATTACAAAACAAATGCAGGACCTTTCTCTATGATGACATAAAGTGTAACTTTATTGAAGTGTATTCCTTCAACCCCTATGAAATTATGAATGTTATATTATTCTTCTACAGATAGGACACATGCTACAAAGATGTAGTGCGCCGTTACTCGAGGGTCGGAGTCAAGTTTTTACTTTTTGTTACGAGTACTAAGAATACAATGCGACCTCACCTCTATAAAGAATAATTCGGACAAAAAAGCAAAGTTAGTTTGAATATTTTTTATGAATCTTTAGATCCCGAAGGACATAAATTGGGCCAACAAGTTTTCCGCGTATTCAATTTATTTTGGTAACATATCCTAAAAGTGTTCATGCTACTTGTTAGGTCAAAACAATATCTTTTAATTTATTATTTATCAGAATAATTGTACACGTATCGTAATAGATGCGCTAAATTAGTAAAAAACA
Organism: Cyclophora albipunctata; assembly: GCA_963082685.1. Classification (NCBI taxonomy): domain Eukaryota; kingdom Metazoa; phylum Arthropoda; class Insecta; order Lepidoptera; family Geometridae; genus Cyclophora; species Cyclophora albipunctata. The sequence goes on along the minus strand of OY720116.1, from coordinate 5,131,481 downwards.
TGATATTTATTACAACGCCATCTAGTTCATTTTGGTGTTATTAGGAAAATCTGTACACTTTTCACTTCAATGTTTCAGTTTTTAATACTGGAAAATTTCCAGAGATGGCGCTGATATACATGCGTGTTAAGTGTTCTATTTTAAATCTTCGTTATATCATCAGATGTCGCTGTTACATTGTTAATATTTGAGCAACTGATGGTTGTTAAAATAGTTTGTTTTAATTAAAATACGACTGATTCATAATGAAACTAAGTGAGTTACATTTTAGAATTGGTGTATTTTGCATGTCGTCTTTTACAAAAGGTGTAAGTGTAAGTATTAAGATATGATCTAACATTCGGACAGAGTAACGCGTGGACATTAATAATTACCTTATTTTATGAAATAAAAATAGTTGCTACGTCCACTTGACAGTAACTTATTACTTTTGATGAAAGGAAGGCTTGAACTCATTTACTGTAGGCAACGTGCATTTTAGCGGTATCATTGATCTTTTTGGACTCCTATATTTTATATTTAGTTGATTTATTCAATTTCTGTGCGGTGTTGGTTTAGTAAGAGAGAAAGAGACGGATGATTAGCGAATACATACACCTAGTATGATAGGGACGATACTCGATATATCGTAGGTTTTGGGTATAGTAGTTTTATCACACGAGCGCCCCTGAGCTATACTTGCATGTAAGAAAATGTAACATGCAAAAGCCCGCGTCCAAATTGTCTTTGAAGTAGTGACCGCATGGTGTGTATGAGGAAACGGAGAAAAGTTATTCGATTTACATATATCAAATTCACAACAATGATCTTGACAAAAGTACAGTTACGCACACAAAGACGCGTGTCAAATACAATACGACTACAAGTATGGCCGAGAGGTGCTCGTGAAATAAAACTGCTATGACTACGTACCTTGTGATTCAAATTGTTAATGATACTATACACCTAAGTGGTGTTGTTTTTGTGAAACATAATTAAAATACTTAGAAATTTGCAATTAAATATATTTAACAAGAACATAAAAGAATGTTTTTTGTCTCTATACAATGTTTATAATCTGATCATCTTTAGCTATAATTTACAAGTCAGTGGCTCCAGAACAAGTTAACGTGTTTTAAATATTCTTCAAAAGCTGGTGTAAAAATAAAAGTAATTTCGTCTAGTCGTTAATATCAATATTATCTTTTTTATCTCGCTTTAGTTGTAAATGGTGCAATTATACGTTTTATGGCCGCTCAGATTTGTTCAAACAAATGAAATGTTTACGACCGCACGGATTTGTTTGCCAAATTCAAGTCTCTCTAGATCTTGATAATAAATAAAAATATTTAACAAAAGCATTGTTGTCCTACTCCTTGTGTTAAGCAGCAAATTAAGATTTAATATACGAGTATAATATTAATGGGAATTATATTAATAGCAGTGTTAATAATTCATGAAAATGAAAATTGGCAAATAACTTTCAACAGTCCATTGCTCTAAAAGTGTTATTAAATATTATCTGTCATCTCAGGCGTTACACGAACATAAAACCTTTGAACAACAATTCGCTCGAAAATAACAAAATCTAAAACCTTTCCAAATATTTAAACAAAATAATTAATAGGCACCTTTTAAAATTCCGGACCAATGGCTCTCGATATTAACCCAAAAATACTTTAACATTTAAACGAAACGGACAAAAGGATTTGAAACGTATTTAAAGTGAATTAGTTATGCTCAGTGTCCTGTGGCGGGCTAATGTTACAAATATCGACATTGCACGCTTCTATTTTAAGCACGTGAAAAGTGGAAGGTCTTGGGGCGAAGCGGGGTGGGCGAGGGGGAGCATTCAACAGGCGGCGGTCGATACGCGGCGCGCCGCCCCCTGCCGCGCCACGTCACAACACGACACCCAACACTACTCGCCTCAGTCACAGGTTACTGCTCCCTTCCCTTACACCACCATCAACACATTTTTACAACACTCGCCCTATTGTCACCTGGAGGGCCCTAATTTCGGGTCGTGATTACTGTTTCAAGTTGTAACAGCAGTTTTCTACTTTGACAGACGTGAATAAGTTTTGTCCAGTTCAATAAAAATTTGTTTGTTACCGATTTAGCTATTTTTTTTTGCTGTAATCGGTTATTTAATATTCATGTTATTTGCTGAATATATTCTCCTTATAATATTTATTTTAAGTTAAAAAAAACTTGGGCCCTTATATAGTTAATTTGCTCATCATAATTGTACTATTTAAGTATGTCCTACAGGAGAAACTAGAGGAGAGTAGGTTCTTCACCTCTTTTTTAAGTCTAAGTTATCGCATGACTTTTCTACCTTTGCCCCCACTACAAGTTCGTGCTATTAACCAATTACTCGCCTTCACCTTGTATCTCACCAAGATTATCAAACTCTTTAAGAGAAAGTAACGAAGTAGCAAATTAATTTCTCAGTCGGTAAATAATCGCGTTATTTATGTAAGAAGTTCAATTAAGACTGAAGCACGTTCAAGTTTGTCAGCTGTCGGTAATATCGGAGCGGGCTCGCGGCAGCCGCTCTACCTGTTTCTAAGAGTCTAGCTCTACGAACAGATTTAAGCCTAGATTGTGCCCTCCACGTCTCAGAGCTCTTATCTCGACATGGCTGTGACTTTACGAACAACGACGTACCTTTGCGACCCATTCGCTAAATATCGATGCATCGCAACTATCTTGCTTCAAATCAATCAACGCTAATTTCCATATTGTTCCCACTAACGAAGCCGAAACATGCACATCAAATTATGAATTCCTGTATTGTACGAAAATGAGAAATCAAAAGAAAATGTTAATGGCAAGAAGTTATGAACTTGTTGATGAGAGAAACCTTCAAAGTTTTGGGTTCTTTTGGGGAAAATTCAAAATTATAAGTAGGAACACTTACGAAACTCTTTTGGCATAAATATTATTGTCATTATAGTAATATCACTAGAATTTTTAATACCTATGCATGATCATAGTACTATTCATAAGTATTCACAAATAAAGGCAAAAGATTAGCGTCCCCAAAAATATTGAACACTGAACAACAGAAGTAAAAATCCTAATAATCCTACATCAACTGGGAACATTTCATTTTTGTTGGATACTCCTTTTTTTTATCCGCTGAAGAGTTTTCTATGTTGCATAAAAAATGTACGTTGTCGAGACAGATGCTTGAGACCCGTCTGAGTTCACCCGCCAACGTCGTAAACTTAGTAATGTACTTGCGTCACATGAGTTTGGAAACGTCCTCTTACTTGTACTGACGATGGGAAAAGTGGAACAACAAGAACTGAAATGTAGCATTCATCACTTTTTTACGTTCTCAATGGAAACATATTGAGTGCTTGTTAAAATATGACATGTTTCCAATTACTTGTGTATTGGACTGTCCTTATAGCTCTTTGTCTACCGTTGTTATTATTTCTTGATATATAATTGCTTTCAATTATTGTGAGCTTTAAAGGGTATGGACATTATCAAAGGTATCTAAAGGTAGTTTGTAAGTCTAGATGCATAAAGAGCTGGTTTAGTTAGACTCTAGGAAGAACGTACCGTGTTTTATCCCATTTTTCACTACTCTATCGGCACAAACTCTATCGGTAGTAATCGGTAGATTTAAGTTAGCACAATTGTTAAAATGTGCAAGAGTTGATGAACTATCTGTTAGAGAAAAAACTAATAGATAGGTCAGCGCATGCAGCTAATAAAATAATTCCCCGCAATTAGAAACTTTCGAAACAGCTTAAGCAAGAATACGTTATAAACCAACTTGACATGAAACTTGAGAAGTCAATATGTCTGTTAAGATTATTGGTTCTGGTTGAGTTATATCAACTGTAATAAAGGTTTAATAAACGTCCAAGAGGTGGTATTAACATTTGACATTTTATAGCTGAACTAGGAATTTATAATTTACGAGATCTGGCATATATATTAAAATTTACGAGACGGTTAGTTCTCGTGTAATATAATACTGACAAGAAATGCTTTTAGCTTGAGATGTAGGTTAGAAAGAGCTCGAGGTTTCCGTTTCAAACAAGATCGATAGATGCACATCATAACTTTGTAGTCTTTCATGTGTATAATATTCGTCCAATCTGCTAAATATTTGTCCAACCGTTACTCGGCCACATGAAAGCTGCTCAGTGAAATAAAAACAACTCCAACGCAAACATTGTAACTCTTTTGAAATCGAAATGTATATTGTGACAATACATGTACAATATTATTCTTTAATAATCTTACTATGTCATACAGATTTATTTTCTAAAGCAGCTTGTCCGAGATTGTTTTCTCAAGTGATAAGCATGTGGTTATCATAAGTATAAGCATCCAAATTCCAGTTCAGGTATCGTAGCGTGAAAGAACAACCAAAAGTCATCCATTCTTACTACTCTAAACTTATATATAATAATATTATATTACGGTAGCAGGACTTGATTAAACTGAATATTTTAATCTGCTCGGGTTATTTGAATTACTATATCAAGATCCTTCGCCTTGATATGTCGGAGTAGATCAGGTTCTCCAATACGATAATACGAGATTAGTTCGACTTCCATCACATTTTTTAAAGCTCCCGAAGAAAGTATTATTATTGGCTTATCCCCAAGATCCTTTGAACATAAAAGGGTATCTTAGGTTATTTCCATATAATGTAATTGTATTATATGCAATATTTACAATAAGTATACAGAATTAAATCTTAACTGAAGTTTAACTATCAAATACAAGTGTAGAGATTTCATAAGTTTATAATCTAAGGTCTTTTGTGATCATGTATCTGCCATCAAACACAATCATTAATTAATCCAAAATTTATTAACTACGCACACACAATCATGGCTTCAGTGTCGATTGTTATTCTGTTAATGAATACCCTAGATTAATTGTTTTCACGAGCGACAAACGCGCAATCTGATTCAATGTGAGTTTATTCAGTTCCAAAATAATATCATCAAACAAATCAGTTGAATCGAACACAAACACTCGAGTAATCCTGTAATCCAATCCAACGTATCTCGGTTAGCGACGTAATTGTCTCTGTGGCTCGAATGTACCACCTATAATAGGTAAATGTGTAGTAGAGATATCCAAAACAATTGATTTATTACAGCATCAGATCATTTAATATACATATACCTCTAACATCAGTGTCAAGTTTAATATTCGGGCAAGTGTTAACTTAGGGTTGGTCGTAATTAACCGTTTATTGGTGTAGTGATATGTTAGCGGTTACGTAAGTTGTTTTGGCTCTTTTCCTCAATTGAACGGCTTTATATAAGAGGTGGGAATACAACAAATAAACTGATTGGGTTTCTTGAAGAATGTTGCTCGATGACCCGAGAATTCTACTTAGTTGCATCAAAAGATAACGCGCTTCGATCTGTCTATGTAAATATTAGATAAACTTACATATGTATTCGATAACTTCAAAGTGTTTATAAGGTTTTTTGGTACGACATGATACACAGTGGTTCATATCCTAATGAAATAATCTTAAGACTCTTGCAATTAAAGCATTTATAGTCGTCCAGCTACGCACGGGCTATCAGTGATGCGCAGAACACTTCGCGCACGGACAATATTATGTTGTTCATGTCATGCAAACAACTAATAACACTGGAAATTGAAAGAGCCTTTATACTCCGATGTTTTATTTCTTAAACTTTTTCAGCACTTTTTATTAAAATGACACTTAAAAAGTATGTTACAATGAACTTTAGTTATTACTGGGCAGAAAATGGAAGAAAAATGCTTTATTCTTTAGAAGCACAACTTTTGTTATTCTAAGTTATTAGAGAAAATGAAAAACATAAAAGATGAGAGAAGTGAATTCTAAATTATTATAATTAATGCTTTTTCTTCTTTCGCGCCGGAACAAAAGGAGAGTGTGAGATGAAGTAAACGTGACACTTCGCTTAAATCAAAAGATTTTTTTGAGAAATACGTAAATTAGGGAGTAAAAAGCGTGCTAATGACGGCGTCTCGGCTAAAGGGCGTGACCCTGTTAGTACTGAATAATGTACTTGGAATATGGCGATATAATTTAATTGCTTAATAGTATGAAACTGGTCGTAAAATAATGGGCCTATTACCGTATGAAAACAAGTATATTATTTCGATGGCAGCAAAGTAGAAACGGACATCTACATTTTTTCGAAAATGCTTTTTTTACAAAAATGAGCTTACATTAATCCTATGTACAAGTCTGTATTATTATTTTTTTCAAAATTCAAAATAATAAAGAAAATTTGACACGTAAATGAAGACATCTACACTGGATTTTTAAAAAACATCGCAGTAGAAACGGACATTTGAATTTGTCCGCCTTTACTTCGGAGCTTTGACAGATGAATGAAACGTCAACAAAGACATCAGTCAGTTGTCACATTCTAGCGCGTACCGGGTATGTTTTCGTGCGTTTTTATTGATAGTGCAGTCATTTAAGCTTAAATTAGGTAAGAATTGCGGAATTCGAGATACCCAGCTGTAAGTCTGTAAATACTTGTATATTGACACCCTAAAAGTTGTCTCAAAACCTACCGATGGTAGGGTGTGCGCAACTATTGAATTTCAAGGTCAAAAGTCAAAAAAAAGTGTTTTTCGCGAATATCTGAAAAACGGTGCAATGTAGCAAAAAAAAGTGTATGATGAAATGAAAGCTTATAAAATTCTCTATAACTTTAATTCTATCCACTTTTTCCATATTCCAAACCGTTATTGATCTACACGCTCCAGAAATGTAAAAATTAAGGACCTCGGGCAGGTAACTATGGAGCCTGCCCAATGCTCAACAGTGACATGACTCATGTCATTTGAAAGGTCTTGAAGAGTTGTACAAGTTACTCCTAGACAGTTATATCGAATTCGATGGCCAACTCGGTGTTTTCGACCACCGAAGAATTACCACTGGAGGTGCTGTGGAGCCTGGACGGAATGCTCAACAGTGCACATACACCCAGTGTCGATTCTTCGGTGGTCGAAAACACCGCGTTGGCGGTCGATTTCGATATAACTGTCACAGAGTGACTCGTACAACTCTTCAAGAGCTTTCAAATGACATAGGTCATGTAACTGTTGAGCATTAGGATCAGGGTCGATACTTCGGTATAGCATAGCCCAATTCCATTCTTCCGTGGTCGAAAACACTAAGTTGGACGGCGATTTCGATATAATTATCAAAGAGTGACTTATAAAACTCTTTATGAGCTTTCAAATGATATGTGTCATGTCACTGTCGAGCAATACGATCAGTGTAGATTCTTCGGTGGTCGAAAACACCGAGTTGGCCGTCGATTTCGATATAACTGTCAAGGAGTGACTTGTAAGAGCTTTCAAATGACATTAGTCATGTCACTGTTGAGCAATACGATCAGGGTCAACTGCACATTAGTGCACATACACCTAGTGTTTTTTCTTCGGTGGTCGAAAACACCGAGTTTGGCGTCGATTTCGACATAACCATCAAAAAGTGACTTGTAAGAGCTTTCAAATGCGTAAGTCATGTCACTGTTGAGCATTCCGTCCAGGCTCCACAGCACCTCCAGTGGTAATTCTTCGGTGGTCGAAAACACCGAGTTGGCCATCGAATTCGATATAACTGTCTAGGAGTAACTTGTACAACTCTTCAAGACCTTTCAAATGACATGAGTCATGTCACTGTTGAGCATTGGGCAGGCTCCATAGTTACCTGCCCGAGGTCCTTAATTTTTACATTTCTGGAGCGTGTAGATCAATAACGGTTTGGAATATGGAAAAAGTGGATAGAATTAAAGTTATAGAGAATTTTATAAGCTTTCATTTCATCATACACTTTTTTTTGCTACATTGCACCGTTTTTCAGATATTCGCGAAAAACACTTTTTTTTGACATTTGACCTTGAAATTCAATAGTTGCGCACACCCTACCATCGGTAGGTTTTGAGACAACTTTTAGGGTGTCAATATACAAGTATTTACAGACTTACAGCTGGGTATCTCGAATTCCGCAGTAACTTGCTATAATCACTGGAGTATGAATTGGAATGGTTTAACGCATTCTACCTTAAATTAATCATTAAAATATCAGTTAAAATTCAAAAAATAAATAAATCATAGTATTATATTGCATTTTTATTTAAAAAAAAATATATTTTACGTGATTTGGTAACTAAATAAATGAGTTCAACTGATAGTAATAGATGGAGTTTAGTTGTAGTTAACTCATTTATTGATAATGTATAAAATGTTAAATGCAAAGTAAATACAGACATCTGCAAAATTTGGTCAAAAAAAGTAGAATACTGTTTGCATGTTGCTTAGATGTTCTTTAAATATCTTTAAATGTATTACAGGAGATTATTATCTTACTTTATTAGATATTTTAAATGAAATGGGCACTTTTTTATTACAGCGTATAAACGGTTATCAGGCAGATGTCTTCTTCTACGTCAAAGTTTTTTCAGAGTAAAAAAAGACGTCTACATTATTTAAGTAAAACAACGATATAGCGATAAAATCTATTACACAATTCATAAAGAAGGTTATTTGAAAGCATTATAGAAAATTTCAGGTTAATCGGTCCATAACTCTCAAAATAACCCCTCTTTTAAACTAAATCTGCTCTCCTGTAAAGTTGCGATTTTGTAGATGTCCGTTTCTACTTTGCTACCATCGATTTTAAACTAAATGTATACATATAAATAGTATAAAACATAATACATAGTATAGTATAAAACAAAGTCGCTTTCCGCTGTATGTCCCTATGTATGCTTAGATCTTTAAAACTACGAAACGGATTTTGACACGTTTCTTTAATAGAAAGAGCGATTAAAGAGGAAGGTTTATATGTATAAAAATTTCCGATATTTCCACGGTAACGGGCACAACGCGGGTAAAACCGCGGGGCGCTGCTATTTGTCATTAACAGCTGAATGTAAGAGTTTTGTAACGTTGGTGTTGATTACTCTTAAACATTTCTATTATGAACTTATAAAACCTAAGGTATATTTTCATACAAAGAATATCCCAACATACCATATTTTATTCATTCATAATGAATGTGTCACATCATTCTTCTGAATGTTTTATTTTTATCACTTAGTGACCGCTCCCAAAATATTTTCTTATTTTGGCTTACCACATACATTAATGAGGGTCTTTTTACCTTTGGCTCGTTTAATTATGGGAGTATCACATTTCAGATGTATTTTTTTATGTATCTTTAATTATATTATAAAGAGGTTTGTATAAAAAGGGGTTTTGTTTGTTTGTATGTTTGGGCTAATCTCAGTAATTACCAGTACGATTCGAATATTTTTTATACCAAAATTCGTACAAGAACTAGCACAACGCGGGTAAAACGGATCACGGATCGCTGCTAGTCATATCTATAACTGCGAACTTTGCTTTTCTATTTGATGTCTTATAATTGGTCCAATAAAAATGATTTACGGAGCTGGATTATATGGACCAATTACGAATCTAGACCATTTAGCTCAATTCATTCAATTTGTTATGGAGTATATAGTCACTGGATAATTGTAGTGGTAGGTACTAACATCGTTTAATTTTATACTTCTATATGATGCATCTCAAGTCAAAATTTATGGCATACATCGATAATGTTGAGCAAGATTTGTTAGAGTCGTAGTTCAGTAGGTTGATGGATGGCTGCTAGTGCTAGTAAATCGCCATGCCCGGGTGTTCCAATAAACCATGTTGGACGCCTTCAAGCGGTCTAATAACTCCATAACCAGGTTGAACTCTAACTAACACGAGCTTTGGTTGTATTATGGTGTTTAGGTACTTAGTCCACTCCGGTTTCCAGTTATCTAGTAGACAGTGCATTCCCCTTTCAGTTGTCTGAGTTATCTCCGACACAAGGGTTGTATAGGGTCAACCCTTCAAGAGTTTAGTGTACCTATACGCTCTAACGCCGCTTTTTCACTTAATATTCCGAATATTCCGCTCTCGTTCTTCAACTGAATAAAAGAGCGAGCAAGCGATATATCTGAAACTGTTCAGATTACTAAGTGTAAACACAACTTTAGTTTCACCTTTATTGTTAGAAAACGAAGTAAACCAGTTCCTGAGATTTGGGTTTAAATTGAAGTTTCAAGGTATAAATGTAGCTGTCTAAAGTGTGGATGTCGGTACGTTATAAATGTGGGTAACCCGGCCCATTTTGCGTTCTCTGCCGATTGGGTTGAACGTTTGAACGCTGCATAAACAACGGTGAACGTGGTGGAGCGTTTTTCCCAAGATCCCTTTTATCTTTTTTAAACAGAATAGCAACATTTTACGGTTCAGTGGCAAAAAATGTTTTACTAGCTGTGATTTAATTATCAACCATTGTTAACGGTGCCGTTCTTCTAAAATATCGTTCTTTGTAAAAAGCAAAATATTTAAAAGGTATTATTAAACGTTTCTTAGAACCAATTAATCACAATTACTATGTCAATAATTATTAGATATTGATATTGTGGAACATCATTAAAACTTTAAAACTGAAAAAGTTACGGTTTTACAGCTTCATTAACAAAAAGTTAACCTAAGTTTCTACCTGACCTTAGTGTTATTTGTCATTTTAAGTCAAATTGATTTTTATAATCGTTAGAAAGAATAAGCATCATACATGCACGCACAATTCTTCAAATGTATATATAATTCTAAATCTGCCTCATACCGACCCATTTGACTTATAACAGCAAACGTATGAAAATAGTAATCTATATTAATTTATACACCAAACGTTCGACGTATATTTTGCGTGTGTTGAATAAATAAGTAAATATTCGTGTTTCAAATGAAAACATGTGCATTAAGAATTCCCAAACATGTCACATGTAAATTAAAGGATATGTACATTACAAAGACAGGATTTAACGAAATCGAGTAGGTATGTGTAAGTTTAGAAAGAAACACGGTTGGCACCAGATGGCGGGCTTAGATGGGATCGATACTGCCATGAATAATTAAGATGGATGTGCTTTAGGAGTTCCTACTGTGAGGACTGTCTATAAATTCGCTTTCGCACGCGTCTTTCGTATATATCGGAACACTGGAGGTCAAACGGAGCCAATCTGGAAACACCAATTTCAACGTTAATATTACATGACCTAGAATCTGTTATTCCACAACTTGGTCCCGTATTGATGTAGTATACTTAATTATTAAATCACTAAAATATTTTCTTTGATAAATATACAAATATTGAAACCGCGACCGTTTTGATAAGGTTATGAAATTATATTCTTTTGGTTCGTTCTTCGTTTTCATTCATAAATATAAATTGGTACATTAGATTACGACTTTTGCAGATACATCTTGAAGTCAGAGTTTCTTTATTTAGTCAACTGTTCCTAGAAGAGAAGGTTAAATCAATACATCCTGTAGCTCAGTTGAAACGCTTTGAAACGGTCGCGAATTTCAATTCTCCTTTTATCTTTAAAACGAAGACAGATATTACGAAGTAACGAGAAAACGGCACGAACAGTTTTGAATACAAAACATTGCATTGTGTTTTACTTATATGAGTTTGTACTACTTCATACGTTACTATACATGAAACCAACCAAAACTATCAACATTGGATCAGGTTAACTACTGAAACAATTTTGAGAGAATGTTTGATGATGAAGGTTGTAGAGCATATTCATCAATATCAGCATTTTGCCTGAAGCGTGAAAGTTTTCAGACATATATTCAGACAGACTTACTATCGATTTTATAATTTTAAGTAAGGTCAAGAAGTACAACAAACACAACTTACTTTCGTGACAGAGCAGACAATTCTCAACGGACGTCTGTTCTTGCTACCTACTTTAAAAGCTTTTAGTATGAATGAAAATATTTCTTTGTATATCGTTATTGTTTCAAATCGATATTGGCTCGCACATCAATAACACATCTGGACAACAATGTTGCCAATTACTGCCCAAATTATAAATATGTAGTTTATTATTAGATACGTTTGACAGATAACAGATAATATAATGATGTTATGAAAACAAGGGTTTTCCAGATTCTCCGAATTTACAAACCAAAAAGCTGTATATTTTTAAAACCCGCATACAATAATACATAAATATCACTTTGAAAAGCAAGCAATATTTTTCAATTCGCTTTTTTTGAAATGTATCTAAAGCATCCGATGTAAGAGGATTATGAGAGATGAATCGTAGCTACTATGCTCGAAGTTGCATGTCAGCTTTTCATTCCAGAGCTTCTATGAATAGACTGGGAGTGAAGCATGAAATAATTTGCAAATTCACGCTTAGTACTAAGTAAATGTAACCAACGAACTGTGAACGTAGCTCGGTGTCCCTGATTTAACCGCATTAATCTGTAGTTTTTGTTAATATTTTCGTTTTGAACCTTTATTTGGAATAATTCGTATTTCTTCTTCATTTACAATCCATCGCCTAATTGGTTTTATATTCATTGATCACATTATATGCATCGCTTTTAATTAATGTAAGTCTTTGTGAATCATTGTGGGTGTTCTGTCGCGTATACAACAGAAATGTTAAGACGTCGTAGTACTTACCTACGTGTTTATTAATAGATTCGGAAATTATGTTCTCGTAAACGTAAATGTTTGTTCAATAAATAATAGCGGTGAAAACGTATGCCATCGTAAACGTCGGTCCGTTAGTTTCGTGTTTTCTCCAATTTTCCATCGACGAATATTGGCTGCAAACAAAATATGACAACAAGAGCTGCAGTCATCTATTGAAATAGCAGTTGATTCGTGCCGGTAACCGACTATCCATTGGTGTACGTTCCTGGTACTCCACGCGCTATTTCCAACCAGAGGGGCGCTCGGTTAATTCACGAACGTCATCGCCTTAATCCACTTAACCATGCGCTGACTGACGTGATTCCGGCCTCGGAGTCGGAACGTTCTTGTGAATACTCGTGTGACGATCCTTGTTTGCGGACCCGGATTTACACAACGAAGGGTTATTGACAGTTCGCAATGAAGTCTCAGGCGGCCCTAAAGCCAAATTCAATAACATTAAGACATGTCAGCTGTTCCGTTCGTAAATTGAACTCGGTTTCATAAATCGTTTCCAGTTTCAGCGGCACGAAGGGATTACATAAATAATGAGTTATGTATGAAGATATACCGCAGTTGAAACTTGACAGACATGATACGGAGCCTTGCAAATTGATCGTTTAAAGTGGCGCAGCTGAGGTTGCGGGCCGCTATCAGCAGTGGGACCCACACTAATCAGTTACATCGTTTCATTATATAGCATAAAAGAGAAGAGATTGTGTCTATATTTTGCTTAATACTGCTCTATCTTATAGTTTCATCTTAATATAATAATAGGATAAAAATGTGTCCAATCAAGTGGAGTCTATGGTAATTGTCGTGGCAACGACATAATGCCATTACCGCGTCTGACCGCTCAGCATGACTCAAATTGCGTTGTATCCCGGTCGGGTTAAACGAACAGATTAAATTGTTGGCAGTGATATAATATCCTGTGATTTTCACACTCTTAACTAGGTAAAGTGGTTAACTTAACAAGCAGATAAGTGAAAAGTTTTAAATGGGGTGTTAGCTTTACGTGTCAAGTTTGGTAAAAGAGGGCTTTGAAAGCTCTTGATTTTTAGTTAAGGTAATATCTTGTCTTACACTCTGTACTAATATTATTAGTATACATCCCAGCATTATAGGCACCGATGATTCTCATAAGAATACTTCACAAACTTTGACTCTTATCAGGTTATGTACCAAGCCGAGTCGCAATTTCTTCAATAAACATAGTACTCGAAGAAATTAATCAAAATGTCACAAATAATGTATTGAAATAAATAAACACAATACAGGCGAGATTTACAATAATACTTTCCCGGAGAGAGCTGTACAATAATAATTATCTTTCTGATTTATCTACAAAGTTAAATCCGCAAGCGTCAGTTACCGTCGCCATAAAATATGACTCCAGTCAACTCAGTCTCAATGTTGCAACTCATTTCTTCATCGTATAAATAAAAACTGAAAAGCAACAGTTTATTTCAACGTGTATCCATTACACAAAGGAAATTTCATTCTAGACAGACATTCTGTTGGACCAGAATATACTACTTAGAATACTTTCACGGATACTGTACTGCCAAGAACAAAGAAGAAACTTTTGTTTGTTACATCTAAGTCTAAGCGGGTGATATCTACGGATCAAGGTATCTATTAACATTGTGTAAGCATTGTTAAGTGTTCCGACAAAAGGGATCGTTACAATGTTTAATTAGATCTCAGTGTAATTAAAGAAACTTTCTAACCGCGCGGTTTCCAACTAGGACACTTTTAACTTCTCTAACAATACCTATTTCAGTAAGCTTTTCTTTAATAAAAGTTTTTAATAAAAGTCTTAAATAAAAGCTAGACAAGTTCTATGTAATGTTTGTTTGTACCTACGTAAAATGACATTGAATTATCCGAGTGACCCATCGCGTCTGTGTAATCAACTAAGTTACTATGTTTCAAAATATTTGTTATCTTTTCATACTAATATTACAGAAGTGAAATTATATAGGTCACTTGTCTTTGATAACTTGAGAGCAATATTTTATTAGTGAATACAATAATATTTCATGTTTTTTTTGTTTCAGGTACGCTTTTTCAGGACGCTTTAATATGGACTTACAAGGTACACATAATATTAATTTATTTCTATCAATTTTAACAGAGTTTACCAATATATATCAATTACAGTCCATCCGCTGTTGTTGAAAATTCAAAAGAAATGAACTTGAATCACAGGTTAAACCATTTCAATATTTTGATCCGATATTGAACGTCAAATTTGATATAAAAGTTTATTGAGCCATCGAACAAATAAGTAAACAACAAGTATAAGTAATAATGGCTCTCCATAATTTCAGTCGAGCAAATATCGGAGCCAATCACAACTGGCGAGTAAACAGAAACAAATTGGATATTGAAAATGATCCAGAACCGATACTCACACGTTTCTGTGTATTGGTTTGTGATACTAGACTTAATTTTTTTGATACTACATTTATATCAACTCAATTTACGATACATAACACTATTGTACTCATTCACGTCCAAAATAAGTACTTTCTCGCATCTTTTAATATTCCACTAGGCTTAGAATATTTGCATACTTTTCGATTGTCTTATTTTAGGACTTCTACATAGTGAAAGTAGAAAGATCAAGCTAAGTACTTGAACCCTACGTTAAGTTACATGACGTAGATAACATATAGGTGAAAATCACAACGAAATAGTTTCGAAGCACTTTCGTGCTCTCATAGTAAATCTACCCATTTCAGGAGAAACGTCCTGATTACAGCGTGTGTATCGCTGTTTACTCTCCACAAATAACACGCCAGGATAATATTTGCTAAAATATTTGGATAATCCTTTGTGTCTAATATTTTTCGTATTGAAGAAGCAATGTTATTATTGAAATAGAGCACTCTCTCCCTTTTAAAAATACACAACATTATGTTTATTGATCAGATATTTCGTCACAATATTAACGTCCTTAACCTATGTCGTCATTACATTTGTCAATTCTTCTTCTTCTTTTTATTGTTATTGTCAATTTATAAATACACATTTATTATAGTTTTAAGTTCAAGTAATAAAGTAAAAGGAAATCTTCCTAAAGAAAGCCGGAGTCACGAGCATAATGTAGTAATTGTTGCGATGTTAGCACAAGAATACAAGAACACAAAGAAGTTCAACACAATTGTCCCTTTCTGTTCCGAATATATTTAGCACGCTTTGTACATAATTTACTTACATGAACGTAAATTATTCAGCTTATGGTTTTCTGGGCCACAATAATCCCGACTAGCGTATTTTATTAGTAGCCAGTCAATAAACTCCGATTACATGTGGTATGTAATAGTATTAGACTGGTGGTGTCTCGCGGTTTCACCCGCCTTCACGGTCCTTCGGAATTTTGAGATAAAAGCATCCTTGTTTGTTCTCTTTATAGTATTGGAATGACTAAACGTATAACCTATAATTATAGATTCTTAAAAACTGTTTTTCTTTACTATTGCATCGCTATAGCTTTCTTGCTGTAATAGTCATAACATATACTCCGAGTAAATGTGTCTGCAAGATTCTTACAATATAACGTTTCCTAGGTTACATCAAGGTATGTTTATTCCACTAATGCGTTTATGTTTGGACTTTTATTGGGTGTGTTGATGTTAAAATACGAGTGTTATAAAAAGTGAGTGGGAGTATACGATGGGTCTCCGGATTTCGTAAAGGTCACGTGAGATCGAGGCCTATCCAGTGTTTGAAAACATTTAGAAAATAATGGAGTCTTTAGTCTTTATCATATAGATATATATGATGACTAGCCGCGCCCCGCAGTTTCACCTGCGTTATACCCGTTCCCGCGGGAATTTCGGGATAAAAAGTAGCCTATATCCTTTCTCAGACTCTGGACTAACTGTGTACCAAATTTCATTTAAATCGGTTCAGTAGTTTGGCGTAAAAGCGTAACAGACAGACAGACAGAGTTACTTTCGCATTTATAATATTAGTTAGGATAAAGAAGTGATAAGGCCTGGAAAGTTCCATAGTACGGTCTTCTTTTTCTTCTTAAGAATAATAGTATGGTAAATATTAAGGTTATTAATAATGAGAAGAAGGTTCATAAATGGAAGGTTTTCACCCACTGTACACTTTCAAGTGGTTTGAGTTTAAATTGCACAACTAAATTGCACCTCAGCCTGTGATCTAAGAAATTGTTCCTCTATTATGATGTCTTTTACTAAGTGCCACTTATTTTCAAATCGAATTGTGAAGGAACTTTATGAACCATTATTATTCTCAAAGACCTTAAAATTCAAATGCTTTGAGTGCTTTCAGGCTTCAAATCGAAATAATCTAAAATTTCAATTTAAATATAAGTTCTAAAGAAACTGGTGTAAAGTTTGGGAACATTATTATTTATTATATTTTAGTAATGATGATAAAGATTAGCGGACATTGGTATTCCTTGATGAAGAGGAGTTTAATTTTACAAAGGGTTATTAGGGAACTTTATTTCCCGTAAGCTTAACAATTAAATAAATAAATATATAACAGGACAAATTCACACATGGTTAATTAGACCCAAAGTAAGCTAAGCTTGTGTTATGGAATCTAATTAACTGATACTACTACAAAAAAATTATTACATACACAAATACTTTATAAGAATATATAATTGACACCCAGACGTCGTCGCCAACAACTATGTCTGCACATATTGTTGACTCCGGGCGGGAATCGAACCCGCAAACCCCGACACAGTAAGCAAGCAGCCGCGGGCACAAGCGGCGGGCGCACGCGACGGGCGCACGTGGCGGGCGCAAGTGGCGGGCGCACGCGGTGGGCCGACGCGATGGGCGCACGCTTAACGCAGTTTCGGTCCTTATTCTGAAGATGATCAAAACATATGACACCGAACTATCAGTTTACAGCAAAGTACTCGAATACCACAAATCAGATTCAAGTAAAGGTCATTCTGCATCACCTTGTATTATTACCATTCATCTCATTTATCATTAATGAAACCTACATACTTATTGTTTAATTGTAATCGCCTCTGTGCCTAAGTATTTATTATTGAAGTCTTCGCATATATTAAAGACATATCTCTCTTGAGATATCTTCCTGTCTGACCTATGAAAGTTGTAACAATACAAGCTGCGGTTTTAACCGCGTTGTACCCGTGGGAATTATAGGATACAAAATAACCTTTAACCTTCCTTTTGAATGTGGCTATAACCAACATAATTTTTTATTTTAAATTTTGACTGCTAGTTATTTCGAAGTGAAAAGAATTGTTTAATCTTTCGCTAAAGCAGTTCCAGAGATTAGTGAGTTCAAAAATCAGCTTTATTAATATTAGTATAGATTATGTTTTAGCTTATAATATATTCTACATGTGTCTGCTTATAAACTCACGTGTGGGCTACTAAAACGTAAAAGCCCAGGCATCGGTTGTTAACCGGCAGATTATAATTAATGAACAGACGCAACACAATAGACATTTGCATTGTATTACATAATAAACCACTTCAGTACTTAGAGTGAGGCTTTTCAAGTACTGTTTGTCTCTATTTGTACTCCCATCAGGTTGTTAGGTGTAATTACAAAGATATTGTTATTAGGGTTAAGGAGTCACTACGTTTAGTACACTTAATGCTCTTGTAATCATGGAACTTTGCAAATTATGAGTACGAGTATGATAGTAGAGGATATAACTAGGTATCTATGTTAGTCTTTTACGGGTAAGATTTACTTTATAAAAGGTACAAAGCTAGTTAAAACTTCAAGGGTAGAAGGGTTCGAAGATAGTGGGTCGGTTTGCTTAGAATTCGTATTTGTTTTAGTCTCTTTTGGCGATATACGGGACGTAGAATTAATATATCATGGATGGAGGCCAAAAGTAATCGTATCGGAAAATCCAAGTAAAATATTTTTTTCAGTCGAACAAAACATAAATGAGCCAGTAAAGGCAATCAGATGTTGTATTATAAAAGCATTTTGTGAACAATAATAAAATTAGGCACAATGTATTATTTTCCCGAAACCAAGGGGTTTAATAACCATTTTTTATTTGTACTGCCTCTTGTTACGCTCGATGCCGTTTCCGCAGATTACGCCATAATATAATGGTGTCATCTATGAATTTATTACGACCCGGTTGATATTTATATCTCCTTTTTCTTAAACAAGGAAATCGTTTTCAGAAAATCTGTGAATGAAACAAATGTAAATATCTCATTTAAATGAAGATAAAGCTGACAATCCGACGCAAACGTAAAGTTGAGAAAATACGACAAGATGATTGGATTTTGACAATGAAGGTTGAATTAAACTTGGATAATTTATTATTAAATGTATAATTAATCTGTTATGGTTGTGTTTATATTGGACCTACTTTTAGTTTAAATGGATCAAATATTCATTTAACTTAATATTGCTTGTCAGCCAAATTATGGTAAAGTTATAATTTTACTAAAATAGGCTTGCTTTACTTTCTAACTTCACTGAATCCATTCATAGCTTGTAAACTCGCTAAATCTGAACGAACTGCAAACAATTTCGCGCTAACATTACGTCGATGTAAACGCGTGATAACTGTAAAGCATAAATGAAACTTCTATTTTAAACCATATTACTCTGTCGTGTTTAAAATCATATGTGTACTGGAACGCTTATTCTTTGTTTACAGTCAGTTCGTCACGAGCCCAACTTTTCGTGTAAGCAAATGGGGCGGGTAGATCATTCAACTGAATTTGGAAATATATGGGAATTGCGAGCCCCCGGCTATACACAGTACTGTCTTCTATCGACTGACACGATTGATTTAACTTTACTTTCAGATAAGTTGATATACACAAGGTATTTATCTTTTAAACTTGCCTTTTTAATGGTAATTCCAAATAAATTCTAATTAATGATGGATCAGTATTCTTCTTCTTTTCGAGTCGAGATGGTTGTATTACCTTTTTTATAAATATTCAGAAAATGTATTGAATGGGCTATCGCTTAAATATGGATCAGT
This sequence comes from Cyclophora albipunctata, assembly GCA_963082685.1. Taxonomy (NCBI): domain Eukaryota; kingdom Metazoa; phylum Arthropoda; class Insecta; order Lepidoptera; family Geometridae; genus Cyclophora; species Cyclophora albipunctata. The sequence continues at coordinate 5,111,928 of OY720116.1, read as the reverse complement.
CTTAGCAGTGAGTATGTTAAAACGTTCCTCTTTCAAAAGTTCTTAATAGGGTTGGGGTCCTAATCTATCTACCGCACGAGCCCGGACTAATTAACTTAAACCATTAATCAATGTGAAATTACCGGTTTACTTCTCTAACGATACTGAGAAAACCGATATACTGAAACCGATTTCGGTCTCAAGATATCGGTCTGTTGAGATTCACACCTGTATTCACGCAGCACTTCTCTATTCCCTCTTTGAATTGACAAAGATATCCTCTGGGAACGAACTGCCGTTTCAACCATTACCAGATGGTTCTACTATTATAAAATATTTCCCGTGTACTACACGAAAATACTGCGCAAAACACCAATGTGTATTTCAAATTTCATCAATACCTATTGAAACATTTTGATGTTACGGTTGTTTATGGGAATCTTCGCTAGCAATATAAACAGAGGAAGGAGAAAATATGCGATGCTTCATAAGGGGTCATAACAGCATTTATTTATGTGAATGATTATCACTGACCGTGTGCGGAATCCTTCATCCTTTTAATCATAATGATATAAAGCTACATCCCTTCAGTGTGCAATCATCATTTGTAATAACCGCTCTCATCTATTTATCACTTTAATGTTTGTGTTTATTTTAACCTTTCGCGAAAATAGGGAGTTCTATGTGTATCCGTTTGTCGGTCTGTGACTTGTCTCTGAAACGATTTTTGTGTAAGTGTTATGGTTTGGGAGTAAATTTGATTGACTTATCTAAATAAATTAATGATATTTCTTCAATGAAAATGAATAATATCATTATTGACTGCCAAAAACAGCCACGATCATCTAAATCTTTTGTTATGGGATGAGAATAGGAATATTCCAGCTATCACCACAATGATCAGTATGAATGAATTCATCATAATATAACTACGCATTTAGCGCAGTTGATATAGGCTAGCAATTGACCACACAATTAAGTACTGATTGCATTTAGAGACTAAAATATCTACCTGATACTAGGTTAATTAATTTACTTACTCCTGTGTCATCATTTAATTAAGCTGAACTAATACTTTGTTTTAATATTTAACATTTAATACAGTTCATCTAAGCTCAAGGGAGATAGCTTTTAGAGGTTTCATCTTATCATTCAAGCGCAGGACCTTGTCGCTTTTAGTACCGTATTTAAGAGGATTTCACTCCTCAATGCGATGCTCCACTTTTATTGATATTCCTTTGAAGTGTCAATATTTGAATGTTATTCGGAATGGTCGTGAGATTAGAAATAATCGTGTGAAAAAAAGAGCTTTCGTGTTTAAATACAGTTTAATTTTCGCTTCATTAATCAAACCAAAGAATCAAGAGCAAAAGATTACACACAACATACCTAATTACTCATACAGGGTTTAGATACCAAGCCCTAATACCTAGAACTTATAGATATATGTTCTGATTAGAGTCAAGGCAGCTCGGAGTAGATAAAATCCTCCATTAAGAGTATTAACTTAATCTGCGTCTAGTAAAAGAAATATAACATTAAAAAGGCTTGATAAAACTCCAAAGGAAAATAAAAACACATTCATGTATGAGATTTCCTTTAAGCTCCCGATAAAGCGGTTGACTTGTGTCAATCCCGCTCATCTTCCTTTTATATTTCCATTCATATGACATTTTTTTAATAAATCTACATATACGCGTATGTATTTTATAGTTAGGCATGTACATATTAAAGTGCGTTTTGTAAATTTTCACCCAGTAGGTATTCTACTTCGCAAGTAGTTTTATCGTATTCTTTAATTTCCGAAGTTAGAAGTATCCTTCGGGGTCTTCTTCAACAAAATTATAAAGCGACTGAAGAAATAAGTTGTTCTCGGAACCATTTTGTTCTGTTCGTTATTTCACTACGTAAATGTAGTTTTAGCTTTTGATAAAATAGCAATTTTGTTCGCAATAGTTCCCGGTACCGAGTGTTTAGCTAATATACCTGTAATTCCCTAAACCGGGCTTTTCGTAACAATGTTTTATAATAAACAGTTCTCAAGACAAATGGGTTTATTTACATAACAATTTGCCGAAAATACCAGTGCCCTGTTTACCTACTCTGCCACGAAGTAGAATGGAGGTTTTAACCGACTTGAAAAATAAGGACTTTGTTAATTGTTCATATTTCTATTTATTTTTAATAATAGTTGTTTCTTTATAGGGTCATTGCGCCTGTTCGCGTCCAGTGCCCTATTCGCGTCCATTTTTCGGACCTCCCTATAAAAATTCTCGAAAATAGGTATATTAACACACTAAATCACCGAAAAGTCGTTACCGCTAATACCTAATCGTATAAGAGGCTCATAGACATAGACAAAAGTTCTGTGAGCCTAACCATTCATGTCTAGAAAAAATAGTTAGTTTCCGTTCTTCAACAAAGAAGCGCGAACGCGCGAAATGTTGGCAAAAAAATAGTGAGCAGGGGCGCGTTCGACGGTAAGTATTTTATTGTTTTATGCGTATTTTAGAATACACAGCTGTTTCTAGACATAAAGCATGAAAAAAGGAGTAATATTAATTATGTACTTGCTTGTTTTTTTTTAGTTAACAGTTAAAATAAGGTGGACGCGAATTACTACACCGAATTTATAAAACTTCCACTTTGCGCCCACAATGGACGCGAACTCGTATTTTATGATTTAGTTAGTTTTAATTTTTATGTGATAAAATTAAAAAAGGGAATTTGTTTTTACTTTTTATTTATGTATTTTTATCATGCAATTGTAATGAGCAATTTGCGTTCACGTTATTATGCTTGTAGAAAAAGATATATCGTTCATCACATGTGGACGCAAACTATACCTACAAGGAAATAGTACTGTACCAAATTGCGTCCATTTTTTCATTAAATTCAAATAATAGCATAAATATATTTTTTAACTTATAATTTAATATGCTTTATTTTTTTTTATTAAAACTAAGAGTTAAAACTAATAACACTCTCCCTGCTGAAGTTTTCTTTGCAGAAATTTCTATCGAAACTGAATCTGAGAGGTCTCTTATGGAACTATCAATAGAACGAAATAGTACTATTTTAGAATTGGATGCAACTAAAGACGTCTAAAGAAATCACCATCTCTTCATTAAACGTAGAAGATGAAAACATAAATGATGAATCTACGAGTAACTCCGGTTCGACTGTGCAGGTTCAAACAGTAACAGCCGAAATACACTCTGCACCAAAACCTTGGTGGATACCAGATGTGGAATCTGAGAAAGAACATGTACCAGCCGTGGAGCTAACGGAATATTCTTAAATAAAGAATCTGTTAAAATACAATTTTTCTTTACATTATCTGAAAAATATCACCCCTACATTCCTTTTCTTAGCTGGTGGACGCAAAATGGTCTATGGGTGGACGCAATTTAGATTTTTTGGACGCAAAGTGGGTAAAACGCCTATTTTTGAAGATTTTCTATTTATAAAAAAAACACAAGTAGCTTCGAACAAAACTGTAAGCGAACCCTATAGTAGACTATATAATGAACACATTACATAAATTTTTCATTGAAACTAGTGCTGGAACATTTTTATTTTCTCCTTCAAACTTGCCAACTGCACTAAATGGACGCGAACTGGCGAAATGACCCTAATAGATGTATCGTTTTTTCGCGCAGTGTTTTACTTTTCTAGTCGAATTTTAAAAATTAATATTTCATAATTATATCATATTAATTAACTTGAAAAATTAACAGTGTAAAACATATTTGACTTCATAATATTAATAACACCCTAATATTATAAATAACTAACATTAAACTCCCCTACAGCACAAGACAATATTGACTTGATACACAGAATGGTACATACGCGTTATTGCCAAACCATTGTTTGCTATGCCAACGTAATATAATTTATAAGTCAAACTCCGCTAAAATTTGGAACAAACTTATCAATCATTTCGTAATATCGGCTTTCTCAATCAATTGTTCATTGAATCGTTTTACATTAAAATATTGGTTTGCGAGAAATTTTTACTGAGCGCGTGTGAAACATGTCCGTCGGTACGTGTTATAAATCCAGTCTAAAATAAACGTGTTGCATCGTAGAGGTTATCTGATTTTATTATTCGATTATAGCTTCACACAGGTGTCATGGGTTGGTAGCTATTCCCCACGTTCACACCACAAGTGACAACCAACGTAAACTCAACTAAAATGTGTGTGAGAAAACCTCTGGGGATACGATGCAACTGATGTTTTCACAATTACACCACATATTTCACTTGTTTGTAACAATATCGCCTTAAAACATTAACCGTGGTTTAGATTGAGCAAGTTTACAAACTAGAAGCAAATTCTAAAGATGTTTGAAATAAATTGACGTAGCTCGGAGCTTGTAAACTATCTATTGTTATTTAAACGTTATCGGTCGACGCCCTAGTAATTGAGCATCGACTAAAAACTACAGTGTTAATAATCACTCACACACAAAATTAAATGAAATAAATATAAATTGTTCAAAGATAATGTTTGTTTATTGTGTATAGAATAAATTGATATGCGTTTAGCAATTTATTTACCACCAACGCTAAAAAGATTTAACAATATTGATAACAATTACAATGTGTTGATTGAATGTATTGTTGTTAGATAAAATTGTATCGTACGTTTAACTAGCATCGGTCACGTGCGCTGCTTAGTTATAAATAGTGATTGATTTGGCGTGCAATTGATGCTGTGACCCATTCAGCAGATATGTGGAGCGGATGTAAAGTGTCATTATGTCAGACGAGCTCGTTGTGTTTGTCAATAGCTGACATTAGACACTATGGGCGGATGGTGTACGAACTCCTATTTTTATTTAGCGCCTAAATATGTTTAAAAATAAATAAATAAATATACCCGGACAAATTCACACACGGTTAATTAGACCCAAAGTAAGCTCTAAGCTTGTGTTATAGAATCTAATTCACTGATACTATTACTTATACATACACAAATACTTTATAAGAATATATAATTGACACCCAGACGTCGTCGCCAACAACTATGTCTGCACATATTATTGACTCCGGGCGGGATTCGAACCCGCAACCCCCGACACAATAAGCGCTCTCACTGCCACTGTGCAAACGGGCTTGTCGAAAAAACAAATGACTTTCGTTTTACATGGTGTTCTATTTGGTGCAATTTAAAAATATAAATTTCAAGAACAGCTTTTGTTTCTTAAACGTTATTAGGTCCTAAATAGATTTAAGAGTCGTGTAATCCGCCCTATGAATCATTTTCAGCAAAACGAGTAAAAATGTTTTTCATTTTTCAAACAAACATAGTGAGGTGAACTGTTAATCACAATTACAGTACGTTTGCAAAAAAGTGCTCTCATATCGTAGCTCACAGTTAGAAAGCATCGGCCTCAATGAAAATAACAAAAGTGGTTACGAGATGAGTTTAATTTAAGTGCTTTGTCTCTGAGCTGTCTCAAAACTAGATTAGTTTGAAAAGTTTACTTTAAACTGTTTATCGTTCTTGGAATTCAAGAAATGAAGAATTTTATTGATTTCACCCCATCCGCTCTCGTACTTCAAATTGAATTTTAAAATGAACTAGGAATGGCGTGCCTTTGGATATCTAATGAAATGTTTGTTTGTTATAAGTCCAATAGAAGTTGTTTTTCTCTTTAAAATTGAACAACTTTAATAGTATTTTATTTCCTTTACTATTTATGTTTAGTTGTGCAAGAACATAACTGAACTTTGTCGCAAAATTAAAGTGGTTTTTTAAAACTAAACAGTTGGAAAGTCATTAATTGAAATAGGTTTTACATTTTGCCATTTTCCGTGGGAATTTCGGAGTAAAACAATAGCTTAGAACCCTGTAAACTTTAGAATGTAGTATCCAATATAAGAAGTATTTTAAAGGTATAAAAGCCTGGTAGTTCTCGAGATTAGCACACACATACAAATATTTGTATTTGCCTCTTTATAATATAAGTACCTATAGATAAAGCATTAATTTCACCTACAGTACCTACACAGAAAGTCTCTCAAGAGCGAACTAACTTGAGTGAAGTTGGTGAGACGGTAACCATGATTAATAACTACTATTAACTCTTCAATAAAATACTTTCATCATGAAAAGTGACTGGTGAAATCTTGTTACGATATTTTTTGATAAATAACGCTTTAACCAAGGGAACTATACAGATAATTCTGTTGGTTGTATTGTTTACTTTAATTATTATCCTTTCAGAATAACTCAGAAGCTTTATTCCATATACCTATAACAAGTCTGTACTTATTCTAAATTCCTTTTATTTCCACTGGATTTACTTATTAGAAAAGCTTATGCAAAGTAAATGTGAAAACTATTGAGCGCACGGAACTGTATTACCTAAATTGTATTTTACTAGAATATGAAAATAACTTGCTTGGATTACGGTTTTCTCTGAAACTGGAGAATGGTAACGTCTACTACTACTAAATTCAAAGTTGATCATAAAAACAAGGGCCTTAATTAAGTAAGTAAAACATATGGCATCCATATCACATTCGATTAAATACAGAGCGAGCGTGAAAACACTTTTACTATCAATAAAGTAACAAGTGTTTTTGCTATGAAAAATAACGAGGCAGCATTTGGTGACCTAATAAAATGTTGTAGTACCTACCTACGAGACATTTCCCGCTCGAGATAGATCGTCACGTGAGTCCCACAGGAGCAATAAATCATAATGGCCCAAATGAGTGCACGACTAAAACATGTTCACGGTCAAACAACAACGCAAAACCACGCTCGATAATGACATAACGTCGAAACGAGCCGTAGCATACGAAAGGGCACACAGCATCTCTATCTCTAGCCTGTACGTAACATTGTTCAAGGGATCGGACGCTCGCGGGGTGAAAACCCTTTTGCGATCCCACAATAACACAAGAGACCGGCAGCGAACAAAGTAAATGGGAATCAAGACGAAAGATTCAAGGACTAGAATCGTAGGTCGAGCGTACGGGCGGTGAGTATGTTCGTCCCGCTCGCTCGGCGCCCTAGGCTGCGACGCGCAGCGACGCTCCAGTCGCGGTCTGCCGGCCGTCGCGACGCTCGGGGCCGCCGCCGCCTCACGCTCGCGCGCCACCTGAAGCCATGCACTGACCCGCTGCCGTGCGAGACAGTCCAGCACGCAGCCTGCACGCACAGCCTGCCGCGCCGCGCGCGCGACCTCGTGCTCGCGCCTCACCGCGTCCACCGCGACTACACGACTTCACTGTGCCACTGGGACGTTGTTTCGTGTGTGTACGGTGCATATTTTGATACGTCATATCTGTGACAAATTACATTTCAACGGTGATCCAGTTATCGTATCATCGTCGGAAAAAGACACACAATTTTGGTATGCTATCGAATCACTAACACGTAGTCGCGTGTGTGGAGTACACCTGCCGTAGTGTCGTTTACACCTCCTCGTAATAACGTTACGATACACAGATAACAGATAAATCCTAATATCATATAGTAAAAACATGCATTAGCGCTTTAGCCAGCGAGGTTTACGAGTGCCTAATGTGTAAAATATATTTCTATACAAGTGTCAAGGTTACGTAGAACATGAGAATGGTTTTAGGGAAATCATGTTAGATGCTCAAATTATTACAACAGGATCGATGTAAAATAGTTCTATAGCTTTTTATTTAATAAATGCAAAATGTTTTAGATATTAGAATTATACATCTTAAAGCGATCCTAAAAATAAACAAAGGATTAGTCAGTGTTTTGTTGATTGCTGAAATACATTAGTGTGAACATAAATCACACAAATAAATTGCTATAGGGATTTCCGTTCAGAAATATTAACTCAACATTTCCATCTTAAATCTTGTGTATCTACTTTCAAGCATCAGCTGCTACAATGTGCATGAAACCATTGCATTAAATATATTATCGTTCTCGACCTTTCACATAATGTTTGTTCCACACATTATTATTTCGTGTAAACACATAAAGATAAGCACGTAAAAGTCAACAGTACATTAACAATACACCTTTATAATATCAAAATGTAGTGCTACATACGTAACATATTTACGATTTAGCAAATAAAGTTATAATATACGTTAACTATGATTGACTACAAAAACTACTTGTTGATTTTGGCACATACCTTCTTACATATTTCAAGTATGTTACTATGACTGGTGAGATTTAATCTTATTAAAAAACGTAAGCTGACAGTGATTATAGGAATTCGTTATATAACATTTACCATAACATTTACTTTTTTTTTCTGTGGATGTTTTACACTACGATGCTAAGTTAGGTTTCTTTCTAATATTAGATAATGGATACAGGTCAACAATAAATTTTGCTATTTTTGACTAGCAATGTAAAAATTCTGTGCTAAAATGTTCAGTTTTATAACATCTACCCAATTTGTATATGAAATATAACTTCAATTTGTTACAGTTATAAATTAAGACTATAAATTTTACATTTATAGGGAAGATAAAGTAAATATCTCAGTTAATTTATTATCAGATTTTAGCTAGGTTATAATGACTTAAAGTTTATTTCCTATTTTTATTTTCATTTTACGACAGCCTATGAAGTGTAATTTTAATACGTAATACGTGATTTGGTTTCCTCACACTAATAATTAGCGGAATAGTAAAAATCCATACTCACGCCTATGTATGACGTAAGAGTACGTCAGGATCTAACTAATGAATGGCACACAGTATCTAATATGATGTGCCGGTGCTATTATAATGTCCTGCCTGATATCATGATTAGAGTATTTTATTTTTAGCCTAAATAACATAGCTGTACTCAGCCTTATCTCAGGTATTTTATAACGTTACAGAGAATTTGAGAGCATTATCTTTATGTTACTCTACGTAGATTTAAAAATTATAAATGCAATTTTCAGGTAGGTACTCAATTTTATTCGTTGTATCGAAAATCATTGTGTGAAACTCTAACTTGTTAAATAACAATCATAAAATCTATCGGACTACCCCGCTCAAGTTGATGAATGTCTCCTATAAAAATGGAGTGTTATCGAATTGATGACTCCAAATAAATTGTACAATGGATTATATATACCTACAATGGGTCGTCCGACAATTTTCAATGCAATATTCGCGTTGAGTTGACAAGACCAAAACTGGTTCTCAATTGAAACCAGCGACCGCTCAACGAATAGTAATTGATTGCAGCGATCACTATATTTGTGCCGGCAATTCCTTACAGGCCATAGTAATATCAATTATTCCCCATCATTGTTCGGAGCTCCTCGAATTATTGGTAATATTATGTCTCCTATGATGTCGTATTGTATTGTGCAAATTACGCCAACAACTGTGTAGATAAATGCATTAATCAGAGACATTCCTTCATTAAAATGACTTGATTGTTCCGTCAAATAGAATAATTGTATACTAGTCTGTAGTAGGAAGTTGACATAAAACTGTCTTTTGCCGCCGCTTTGTTCGATATGGTAACAAAGGAGATTGGAAAAATCCGTACCACAACGAGTTCATACCAGAGAGTCAACGGACTAGAGCTTTTCAGTGGACATTTTATATAACAATACAGAAAGGCTATTCCAGCATTTGGCATGGTCACCGTGCCTCGAGTTATTGTAGTCAGCCTTGACCGATCCATAATTGTTATTAAACCGATAGCAATTTGGGAAATTGCTGTCTCCATAAATGTTTATACTCCAAAGTATAATTTATGATAGTCTGTAATATTTTGATTAATTAACATTTTACGCTATCATGCCTTCGATATTGAGTAGATATTAAACATTCTCCCAAATAAGTGTTTACTACAATAACTCCATGCTTCGCTTAATGAATGGAAGGAGCCTAATAAAGTTTATATGGTAATGTTTCTTTAATTTGTTTTCCGCGTAAACCATCCACTAATACACCCTAATAAAAACTCTTGTTATCTTCGCCATCCAATGTGGTTGTTAGCCCTTTAACCTCAGTAATATGTTTAATCCACGGGTATACAGCTATACCTACAGCTATCGACCCTTCTGAACATCAAAATGCAAAGTATTAAGCAATATACCGACAATTTGGTACATTACATAATCTTTGAAGATAACTAGTATCCTTATGAACATCCTATGTTTAAAAGAATATTTTTCTGCTCACTCGAGCTGAAACAGGGACGTTACTTTCTTGGGCAATCTTCCGGTTTTTTAAAGGGCGCCTCATTTTTTCTATCAAGTTTTGTCAATTTAATTATTTGCAATGAGGGACTTTAGTCTAAATTATGAATGTAAAATGTTGAAGCTAGAACGTGTTTGGCGCAGTCTCACTACCAACGGTTTTTACTGTGGCGTAATATTTTCGAGTAGATTAGACGAGCTACTCGCAGCCGGCTTTATCCTTTGCAATGTGATCTTAGCTTAAGAACCACATTTGGTACGACCATAAAATGCGTCTTCAATTAACAAAGCCCTATATAACAAATCACGGTTCCCAACTACCTCTATATAACAGACGACGAGTTATTCACAGGTAGTGTTTGAAGATAACTAAAGATCTCCTATTTATGTAAGGATCGCTTTGCTTATTTAATATTTGATTAATAATCTTGGTAGCTTTACTAAGTCGTAAAACATTGAATAGGTTATTATGTTTTATTATTTAATAATCTCAACCCACGTGTTCTTTGAAGTAAAGGATAATAGCTTCTAAAGGTCAACGGAAAAGGTATATAATCCAGAATGTACCTTTTTATTGGGATATTTGTAATTTGAGACTATCATCCCTTCATTATGTGGATGATAAAATTACTTTTATTACTATAGAACTAATAATATCTTGTATGATAGGCATTGAAAAAGGGTACGTCGCGTCGTACTAATTAGGAGACTCACTGAATCAATAGATCTTTAAACTATATGAAGCGCTGTTATTATAGTGTTTGATGTGGTAAGTGAATATTTCTCATACTGAGCGTTTTGTCGACACAATTTAGTATCAAGATGATATTGAATACGATCAAATTGACTCTGACAGCACTTTACCAACGGAGGGAGTGACATGAACACCAAGGATAAGTTTCTCTCACCATTATTTGGGTGTCAGGTGGCGTAAATAGGATTTCATGTAACCTTGTCACTTACCTATTTTACCTAGTACTTTAATCATGTTTGTTGACAAATACTCTTCAACATTGAGTTATTAGGTATCCATGCTAATTAAATTACTTCAATCAGCAATCAGAATATTGTTAAAGAATGCTTTAAAATCAGTTAGTTATAAACTTAATAAACTGATCTAATAGAGCAAACGAAAGATCGAAGATCAAACGATCTAATTTCATTATTAAAGATTTTTAAATAACCGAATGATATAAAACTAATAACATGTTGTTGAAAATATTTTTGTCTAGTAAAAGCATTTATCCGATTTATCACCGGAAGACGACAGAAGTATGATAAGTTGTTACTATTTTCATATGATTTAAATAAAACTGAAAGTTAGCTAGAGCACGTGTCGTATAATGGCCGATCGCCAGCGAATACCGAAACGTTCTGGGGACGCACTCTGAACACACCTATGTCACTGTGCGACGAATAATCACACTTGATCGAATATGTTCATTATAAATGATACAGTGGTCTAGTTACCGATGATACATCTAGTGCGTCCAACATAATAAATATTGAACGCAATTGCAAAACTAATCAAACACGATTCATCCACACATAATAATGATGCAGTTATGGTAATACTAAACATCGATAGCATTCTAAAATTATGTTTGTAATTTGATCCACAGAGAGCGTTCATAAATAATAACTATGGGTTAAACTTGTGACCGAGTGATGTGCTAGTGATCGAAAATGATACCTAAGAAACTTTACTAAGAATAGACTCTCCCTACAAAGTAGTTTCGGAACTTAATTAACATTTCTTTTCCAACTGTCCCTCCCTATCTCCCACCTTTGTAAAACTCCCCGGTGACTCCTACACCACGCGTTCATAACAAATCGACTGACATATCGATACTAACCTTTATCTTACAATATAAGCCTTCAAGACTGAATTGTTATTCGTATAGGTATACAGAGTACAGTGCCAAGTGTTATATATTTGTATATTGATTAAATGGGAGTGTTGTGTGTTGTGGCGAGTTGTTCGTAGATGGTGGTTGTAGTGGTGGGTATATGCGTGTGCGCTGGCAGTGGCCGAGGTTGGCTAGGGGTGCGGGCACGGCGTCAAAGTGGTCGGAGGGGGGGTGTTCCGCTGCTGCGTGCCCTGGTGCGGGGCGCGCGCCGCGCCGCCCTCCGACGAGGCGGACTATGCGCTCCGGGACGGCAGCCCGACCCTCTCACATGACCATTACGGTAAGCTACTCACATTACTACACTTAAAATTTCAAACTCTACCCTAGTAGAGTATGGAGGTAAAACTCATAGCGAACTCATGGAGCATATTCATAAACTTCACCATAAGTTAACTTGCTATTTTTATGTATTTTCAACAAAGTCATGAATTGACTAGACCAAGAGTTTGCTCTGGCCTCCACATTAGTTTGCTATGAGTTTTCTATATCATAGTTTTTATCATAGGTTTTGCTCTACTATAAGTTTAAAAGTTAACGACGGTGCATATATGACTTTTATTGTGGCTCTAACGATTGCGTGAGTTACTTAAAGTTATTAGTATAACTTTAGAGACGTAAGGCGACGCCATTTGTGACATAAACTCATGGTAGAGCTCCTGCTTAACCTGGATTACGTAAAGGTCCATTTAAACGAAGCGAGTCTTGACATTCAAATTGACGACTCGAATATACGATTGGAAGAATATAAAAATGTCACCCTGTGATGCTATGTCACGGAAGTGGCAAAGCGATTCCTACACAATAAAATGTCGATAACGACGTTGACTCAGATGAGAGATTTAAAGACGAATCTTTTTTTTTTGAATTTGTATGTATACATAAGTATAAGCATCTAAATGGGCCTTTAGACATATTCAAGTTATTTTGTATCCTTATATGTATAATGAAAATCTCCCGTTTAATATTATTTTTGTAGGATCATGATATAAAAACTACCGCATATGGTTCGCTTTTGTTTTTTATTTCACATGTTTTAAACTAAATAACGTTAGGTTATGCAAACCGAATGTACTTTAATGTAGGAATAAATTTTCCGACGTACATCAATCCTTGTACTGGTACAGAAAGGAAACTTTATAGAAAATTTATGTTTCGAAACAGTTCAAGTACTCGAGTCTATAGTTTTCTTGAGCGAGTAACATTGTACTCATAAATCTTGTAACAATTACCCACCGTTGTTCGACTTTGTACGTAAATGGAGCCCCGAAGTTTGCTAAACGACATTAAATTAGTTACTTAGTAAAGGTAAATCGGTAGTTAGAAAATGTTAGTTCGTTCAATGTTTACTTGCGCTATCCTTGACCTTGTTTGAACTCGGAAGGTATGCATTCGGTACATTTTGAACGTTATGCGAAACGTAGTTCTACAAATATTGATAATAAACAAAGTTTTAATTGAATAAGGAAGTAATATTGTTCCAAAGACGGATAGGTACTTCGCGTTCGTTGGGAGTGTAGGATTGTTCAATTTTCTGATTTAACTCTCGGCTGAACTTCTAAACTTCTCCCGCGTCTATTCTTCATTCATTTCAAATGAAAGTGACAGTAAAAGTTGAATTAGTACTGTCACAGAATACTTGAAAAACTCTGAAAAACCATTCATCATAAATATTTATCGTAAGTTATGAATGAGAGTAATAAATATTAGATATTAAATATGTTAATATAGTATCCAAGTTGCAAGTATAAGAGTTTTATCCTACGAGCACCCTTGGGTCCTACTAGGCAAAATATACAATGCACTTTGTTTTAGTGTGCATCATGGTCCGCGTTGTCTACATTTTCTTTGAAATATGAAGTATATTTCATGTTGTCGCAGTATGGTAGATTTAAGTGAACGGAGAAAAATCATTCGATAGTTAATCGCGGTTGAAATATGTCAAATAAATATAAACAATGATCTTGCCGGTAGTTATGCTATCATAGCACTCGTGAAATATAACAACTACCAAAATATTACTCCAGTTTACAAGTTATCAGAAGTAACTAAACAGCACACGTCACTTGCATAATTTCTGTAATTAAAAACAGAAAAAGATCTTCTATTAATACTCATCCAGTTGAGAACCAATAGCGACGGTGAAGGAGAATTTAAATCGAGTGCTAATAAAGGATAATCGGTCACGAACAATCATTATATCGATGAGGACGATAATTTTAAGCGTTTCCATGCTTTGTTTTAGTTGGACACGTTTATCAGGCGTATTTAGCTGCCTTGTCATCGGCAAAGAAATCTCTATTGAAAAGATTTTTCATTGTTATCAAGTTTTTTTTAAAGATTTATTAATATAATATGAATATCGTTCATTCTCCAATAAATATCTATAAATAATAGGTTTATTGGTATTAATCACAGAAGTTATATGCACAAAGTTTCTGATTAAGTTTTAGAAAGTAAATAATATGTGAAACCTACTTTCTCTAGGAACCGTATTATGTAGCAACTTACCGTCACTTTAGTGTTCAAACTAAGCTAACTCAGATAGAAAATCGAATGTCTCAAGTTTGCAGACAAAGTTGTAATTAACCTTGTAAGCTATCCAGCTAATGGTGCTAGCAACTATGCAGTTTACATAATTATAGGCAGGAATGAGGGAGCGTGTTTAACGCCACAAGTGTACAGCGATCGATCCCGGGACGCGCACAACCCTCGACAGAGTCCCCTTTTTGTTTACTTTAAATTAAGCCCGGTTTCAACACTAAAAGTCCCATTCCATATGTATTTGGGTTAGTTTTTTACAACCTCTTTGAAAGAACATGTAACGTTTGTCTTTGTTTCCATTGTTTCTAAATCTTTTTGGAGTTTGTAACTAAAGGTACTGACAGACGTGCTCAAAAAAAGCATGCTAATAAGCTTGCTTAAAATTAGCATGCTCTGCAAACTGTTCACATTTGCCAGAAATAAGCATGCTTGTTTTAATTAATTACATCAATTAATTGCATAAAACATGTTCAGACGTGCTCACGTGCTCACGTGTTCAGACGTGCTGTATGCAATAAATTGCTATTACAGCGTACGTAATTGAATATTAAATTTTATTGATTCTGTAAGTTCAATTATCTGGAATAATAAATGTAACCTTTCTAGATAGAATTGATTAAATTTCCATCTAGCCAACGCGAGCGAGGGAATCCTATTTGCCGTAGGAATTTCAAAATGGCTACTTACTGAACTGCCGCGCTAGTCAGTAGGCCATTGTTCTAACTGGCGTGTTCTATATATTGCATCCATTGATCTCTTCCCCAGTTCAATTTATTGGGATCGGAAATTAAAATAGGAACTAGAAATATACATTAGTACTGTTTATATTAAAGTGGTTCGAGTAAGGATGGCAACGCACCGTGCGGCTAGCTAGAGGCCAATCGCATTGCGGTCAGCTTCATATGAGGGATAGAATATGCAATTTATATATTAGATTTTGAGTTCTAGCTTACAGCTAATGCGGTTGAATTTGCATCTAGTAAAACGGGCAGCTAAATAATTTGAATAAAAAAGCGGTTTCATTATACATACTAATTTTCCTTGCGGTTAGCCGGTTAGCGGCTAACCGTACGACTAGCCGCACCGTGTGTATGAGCAATAACTCTTAATTTGAATCAACGTTATATTTTATATAATGACCGGCTAGACTACAATTGATGGTAACCTTCCATGAAATTACATTTCCTAGCATTAATTTTTGTTTGTGACCTCTAAATCAAATCCATTTACGATCAATACAACACCCGGTACTATTTTAGTGCTTTCTGATACATAACAAGCAGCTAATGCAGAAGAGTGTATTTATAAAATCTATGTAGTATGTTCAGTTTATTCCAAAATAACCTAAAAAGAATGAAGCAAAGTTAATTATCCGCTTGGAAAATACCTAATGTTCACACGCGGTTTTCAAATAAAATTTCGCAATTTTCCGGGTTCGTTTTAAAAATACCTCAGTGAAAGGAAAAAAGATTATCTTCAAATCTTTATAATGTTACCTCGATACAGGGGTTGTGACTGGAAACAGTTCGTGCTAAGTGCACGGTCGGACAATGTGCTTAGCTGTTTTTTATCTTTATTTAAAACGAGCCGCTGTGCTTTGATATTTATGATAGTGGCTTAGACAAGCAAGCGTAGTCAAGCGTTTTAATAGCCCCGGTTTTAACTTTTATTCTGCAAAAAATCTAGCTGCAATCCGGAAAATGCCTAAAGGTTTGCTATGCTATGATTAACTATATCAAAAAAAACGAACTTTAACAATGTTTTTGTTTGTAATAAACATACTTAGGAATCGTAATTTTAACAGCAATTTGACTTATCTCGCTTGCAATATGGTATTTGCTTTGAAACATTGATATAGTAGCTATATTATACTGTTATAATACTGGCTCAATGCGTTTACAAACCGCAATACAGGATACTTTTCCACCAATGATTTTGGGGGCAGATTTATACATTGAGCATCATGAATAATGTGACTGTATTTCCACAATTGTTACGTACCAAAGGATGGTATAGGTTATGTCAAACAGTGTCAGTAAAGCAATTTTAGCCATGTAAGCAACGTAATATAGACGGAATAGAGACCAAATTTCTGTGAAGCAGGTTTCATTAAAACCATTTTCTACTACTGATATATTTGAGCTAAGAGTACCTTTAGAAAAACTTTAAGTTGCCATTAAAAAACGCGTATATAAATATGTCACCCCTTTTGTTCGATACATCCTACTACCTACCTACATATGAACCCTTTGTACCTACACAGCACAACAAATCTCTAGAGGAAAGCACCCTAATCCCCCTTCGCGCACCCCCTTGCTACATTGAATACGCTAAATGAAACACTTTGTCACATTAAGTCCTCATCTCTATGTTCTCTTTGTATCGTGGTTTACATATCGATCAACGTAACCTTCAAATGTATAATTAAACAGCTATTCACTACTGGAATGTTTCAACTATTTCTATTAACTTTATTGTTTTGTTTTTTGTAAAACTTTGTGAAAATTTTACGTTTATTGAAAAGAAAGTAATATTAACTGTAAATGGGTGGGAAGTTGCATTTTGGAGGGAGTATGTTTGGGTGTATAGTTTAATTATAATAAAAAAATTGGACAAAGTGTTTTAATGTGTATGCGATAGGCAGATGTCCATTATGAATAGCAAAGATTAGGTATTACCGAACAAAGTCTTGGTAAAGTAAAACAAAGTTATTCGAAATTTCTTACAATCCTGAGGTTTCTTACAAGGCTTATAAAAAAATATATGACAAAAGTTAAACATTCCAAAGCGAATTTTAACTATAATGTGTAAAGTTCGATATAGAACAAGTATTCTTTATCCACTTTGGCACGAGCTCCCCGCGCCCGGGTTCGCCACTTAATCCAAATTTCTCTTCACGTAAGTAACTTCATGTGACTCAAGAGCAAAGTGGTCCCAACAGATCATATTTGCACATTTTCTTACTGCAGTACAATGTCTATTTTATACGCACCAGAATGAGGGTTCAGATTAAAGTATCAAAATGTACAAAAACATTATTTCGAAATCTTTCGAAAATTAATTTAACTTTTTGACGCAAAATTATATTTTGATTAATTGACAGCAAGTCCGTATTTTGAATACTTAATTCATGTAAAGTTAGTCAATCTTCTCTCGGTAGTTCTATTTAGTATCTATGGAGAATCGAGAACGTTCTTCAAGCAATTTAAATTCACTGGTTGTTGTAAAGCTTTTAAGTAAACAACGAATTAATTAACCTTTGTTCCCTAACTTTTATTTCACTCAATGTTTCAAATTAGTGTTCTAACAAGAAGATGCCACGAAGTTCACAAAACAAAGTGATAGTAAAGAAATGTTAATAATGAGTATTATCTACTGTCCTACCTGTGACGTACCAAGCCATATGATTTGGTAAAAAAAAAAACACGCTTAGTTTTTTTTCTATTGTCATCGGTCCTCCATAAATTTACAAAGTTTGAATGAAATCTGGTCTTTTAAAGTGGGTCAAATCGCGTCCTAAAGAGTCGGTTACAAATATACATAAGTGAAGCTAATATAAAGCGTGTTAAAATAGATATTCTGTGTCTTCAGTAAAAACAATGTAATGTAATACATGGCTGCAGAATAACTTACGTTCAGCTTCTTTTTTCTTGGCCAGATAGACTTGGATGGTTCCGGATTAAAAAAATTGAACTATTTTGTAATAAGAATAGAATAAGTTCAGCTACAAGCAATGGTAAAAACTATTTGAAACCGCTATCCTAAGAATATTCGATTGGAGAAGTCATTCCCTAGTTTTAAATATTACGTGCTTACTAAACTCAGTATGAGGAGCAGGTATTTTTATATGTCTAGTACACATATCATAGCTGATATTAGCTACGTTAAAGTTTATATACCTACAGTAAATATTTGTTGGTAGTAAACAGAGATTTTGGCATATATCCACCACGGACCATATAATATTTTTATAAACGTTTTATATATAACATTTTATTATGAATAAATACATATTACGTACTTATTAGGAATGTAAACGCGTAAGTCTAAATAGACGCAAACGCGAACATAAGCTATTGATCATTTTCTCATAATTTAAAACCAATCTCTTTGTTCAATAATTTTTTGCATCGTTAAATTCTAAATTGCCGAGATATATAAAATGGGCGAGATTTTCCGTGTAAAGTTTCATTTAATTAGAAATTGATCGATGAATTTAATAAAAAATGACTTGTTTCATATTCCAAGCGAGGCTGAACTAAATTTCTCATGGGGGTGGAAATTACGCGTTAAAACCGTATCCTGAGACGTTGTACAACGAGGCTTGAATACGTAATTTCAATAAGTAATAAGTAAGGTATTAATATTACCAACAGTAATTACGAGAATTCATTAGGATAACAATTACAACCTGGGTGTCGTTTTCAGCCTGTACCTAATTAATGTTTAAATAACGAGATATTATAATGATTATACGGTTTAATCATAGTTGAGAAGTAGGAGAAATCTGTAATCAAGGTCTTGGAATCAGCCCAATCCAATTAAGTTTGATGCCAGGTCGTTTAGCAAATCTTCGCTCCATAAGTAGGTTCGGTGTCCGTTCCGATGGACAGATCACATAAGACTACTTGTTTGTTCAACGTCATTATTGGTTGTTTGCAGTCGTCCCCGAGCCTGTAATAAGTTCGCCGAGACCGCTCGGTCAACAGTCGCCGCTGCCCGGCATCGAGGAGGAGGACGATTCCGATTGGCCACTCGAAGACGCCACCGACGCTACGATCACACCCTCTTATAAGAGTACGCGGAGTAGTACGGACACGGCTTACACTTCGTCGCGGAGCTCCGGCAAGAAGCGGTTCGGTAGTCCTTCGTCTGTGAAGATATGTATCTCTGCTGCGGCGAGGAAGTCGAACAAAGCACGTAAGCGTGGCTCCGGAGTCAGCGGCGGGCAGGGCGAGGAGGCGCCCACGCCGCCGCCGCCCGGCAGGATGCAGGCCGAGCAGGGCAGCATCGGGGAGCTGCAGAAGTACCACGGCAGGTACCTCAAGAGTCGCCGCCACACGCTCGCTAATGTCCGGTGAGTCACTAACCTTCGCATCTCCAAACACACCATATATCCTGTATACAACATATCATTTCCCAATGTATGCACAAGTATTACTTTAGATAAAATGTTTATGGTAACACGCTTAACGTAAACCCGTCTCATAAATAAAAGTATTATAATGATTCCCACATACGTTTTTTTGTTTATGTTATACGCATATTTTCGTTAATGTAGGCGTATGAATAAAGTTAGATACGAAGTAAAGCTACGTATTATGAACTCGTTAGCAGTGTTAACATTCTGTAAATTACAATTGAATAAAATTATCGTTATCGAATTCAAAACCAATTCGTTACTTTGAAATTGAGTTTATCTATTTCTTCGTAACAATATTGAATTAGTGATAAAATTGATGGATTGTAATTGTGGTAATAAAATAATTTACAATTTTGCTATTAGAATAAGCAAAATACAAAGGAGCCATTTAGAAGTACTAATAAATTGTTAGGAACATCATATAGGTAATGTTTGAACAAATAAATGTTTCATTTATAAAATGTAAGAGCCTTGCTCTGTGATTTTTCAGACATTTCCACGTATTTCGAACTCTATTTGATTTTATTCTATTTCTAGTTGTTTCACTTAAAATATTTCCCAACGTCATAAATGTAATAGTTTCTTTTATTTTCCTATCGGCTTTCATAAAAACTAATGGCGAGAGTGTACGAGAGTAGACACTGGACAACCTTGCCGGATTCTTAGCCTAATCTTTTATTTTTTCTTTTAATACTTCAACTGTAGTATTTCGACTAAGTATAACTAATATAAGTACAACTGAAAGAACATGAAAATTTGAAAACATTGATCTTAAAGAAACAAATGTATTTTTGTTCATAAATAGAAGAAATCTGTTTTACCAGGCAACTTTTTGTGGTACCGCAGTACCGTTTTTCTTAAGTTAATAAGCGCCCTCGTCGGTAGCTTATTTTTCTTACCTACCTACCTATTGTTCGCAAGCTTTATTATTTCAACTTTCCTTAAATTTCAACTTGATTTCACAACTTTTTTACTTGCTATAACTTAATAAAATACTTGAGTTTTAACCAACTGTACTTTTGTTTGCACGCATAATGAATGTGGACAAATGAAAATGTTGTATATAAAGAAAATTAATTGTTCCAGATTTTAATACAATATCAACTTTGTATTGCAACTAATTCGTGTTTCGAGGTCACAGACTTATTACGTCTGGAGGAATAAAAGAAAATTGTTTTTCCTCTATAAAGTAAAGACAACAACACAGATAGCCAAGCGTTCGTTCCTTGAACATTCATGCCAAAATGCCTAAAACCCTTGTCTGTGAAAATGTAAATAGTAACAAGCTATTAGTGATATTGGCTTGTGTTACACAATAAGGGCGTATATGGCGAGTGGGTTAGAGCAACAGGGTGTTACGATACGCTTGTCAGGGATGATTGATCGAACGGACCGAACAGGTGATTGATTTTAGATGTTAACCCAATGGGTACGCAAACGCAAACACGAATATAGGTTGCGAGGACGTGAGAAAGTATTCCTTTACGATTAATGGATTTGTTTTGGATATTATACGATTATCGCAGGTATCTGCGTCATTTTCAAGTAATCTATTTAATCAATCTTTAGGCAATTATATAATATTTTTATCCATTCATCAGTTCCATATCAATATATATGAGTAAATAAGTCATATCAGTCAATGCACATGCTTTGTGCGCGTTTGTTACTTTTAAATATACGACGTCCTTATGGAATAGTCAAGCAAGCGGCAATCACCTTCTTGAAGTTCCCCTTAAAACCCTAAAACGCATTCCCATTGGGGTCGTCCCAAGAATACATACCTTAATGACACAAAGAACGCAATCTTAACTTACAACCGTTTACTGTAAAATTCTGAAAAAGCGAGCTATTTACACGTAGTCGGGAACCAGTGGCAAAGTAGCGAAGTATTCTCAAAGGGGAAACAGGGCTAAACATGGTGAATTGTACCGTGGGTCCTTTGGCTGTGATACTGAGAGAGTTGAAAGAGTTTTTATTCCACACACATATCCGCTGTAGGTTCCGCTACGGGCTACTGCACAAACCGTCATGAACACTTGTACACTACGTGAGTGCCCGGATATTCTTTACTTTCTTAGCCACAACGTTAACCTTTATTCGCTCTTGTGAAGTGTGCAACCGAAACTTATCTCAGACTTCTAAATTTCATGATTCATATTATTTGTCTGTATTAACAATCCACATTCATATTCAGTCCGTTCTATATTAAGAAAACAAATCTTACGACGAGCCACAACTAGTCTAGTACTCATCTATAGAGCTAGTTTTGGTAAACAAATAAAAAGTTATGCGCCAATAAAGGCGTGGACTCCGAGAACACTTAGGTACGTACCTAAATATATATTTTGACATTACGTTATGTTTGTTATGAGCTCATAAAACTTTTTCCAAGAACGTGCACGTCCTACGGCAATGATAATTCCATTAGGCCATCTACCGTGCCGAGGGGCGTGACCACTAAACCATGAAAGAGTACTAGAACCTTTGATGTCACACGTGCACTCCAGTAAATTGATTCACAAAAGGTTTCTGTTGTGGGAAAAATAACTGTCATAAACTCTAGATTTTCCGGTCTTCACAAAAAAAAGCATGTCGCCCCTCATTAATGCAGGGGCAGAGCATAGTTGCTAATAGTTTGTTTAAAGCCGCTCTTAAATGGAAAGTTTTTGCTGTGGAATGTACCTCAAACGAAATAAAAGCTAAGTAGCAATTCTTATTTGGTTGCTGTGTGGTATTGTTCCGTCCCGGAGTCGTTCTTTAATGAAACGCACGTCGCCTCGCGCCGCCCTCGGGCTGGCGAGCTTACAAAGGAATTGTGGGGAGCATTATGTATCGGCCGCATCGACTGGATGAACCTTTACATTTTTCCTATTCTATTTTTTCCCGCAACGATACACTCATAGTTCCCCGTTAGCGGTTGTGTATTTATAAAACGTACGCGTCCATTACAACACTGAACAATATACGTTTGTAACGTGAAGAAAAAATATTTCTTTATGAAAGCAGTGAAAGCAAAGCTTTCCTGAAAGTTCGGTCCTTTTCAGTAATCTACCAGACTTCGCTTTTACACGTACTTTTGTTTTGTTTTTATCAAAATTTAATACGTGTTTACTGTATTTATAATTTAGGCTGATATTTTTCATGTCACGTTCCGTTTTTATGTGTCAAGGGAAATAATGCGTGAACGCCCACCAACTGTCATGGCTAGCACATTGTAATTACAAACCTCCTGTTTAACCTATTTGTAACATAACAATATAACTTACATTCATATTGAAGAAACTTAAAGGTCAAATGAAAAATAAATGAATCACTGAGTAGAGATTGCGTCAAAGTTGTATTGACGGCTACCGACCCAACTTGTTATAGTAACGATGGGTTGGTCCAACGTTTAGATGTCATAAATAATAAATTTTAATGTCATAATATTCAAAACTATCCACAAGTTTAACTGTCAAAATATAAGATATACCAAAATCATAACCCGTACTACCTTTCATTGTGTCTACGAGTATATTACAAATATACTTTCAATCACTTCTTTTAGTCAGTGTCAAAACTGGTGCGACATAATTTTTCAACTGACTATCAAAACTGGAAAAATATCATGGCCCTTCGGGCTTCACATGTTTTCCAAAATGATTTGTTTTATTAGTTCATTTTCTTTCACATAGCATATTGCCTTTTATTTTCATTTATTTTGGAAACAATGTCCCATTTTCTACTTTGTCTAGTCAATGATTCGCCCAGAGATGCCTTCAATACATTGCCTCTTTGATAGATCATCAAATAAGATAAGTCTGTTCAACTAACTTTTCAATAGGTGCCGGGATAAGCAGTACATAATACTTAAACAATGGATTCCCTACATAAAAACGTACATATTCTTACACGTTTCGAGAATTGTCTCCGAGGTAAAATACAAGAAAAAGTGATACAAATAAAACTAATATATTATACGTACCCGACATTTGTCTGCACAATACGGTCCGCGGGAACAATTTACTGGCGCTATCGAGATACCTCTTAAATTGAAAACACGTGAAACATAGTCACCGTATAAACGACTCGTTTATTCTCCTGATTGATTTATTTGACTCGCATGTCGCGACTACTTGGAGACATAAACGATCTATATAGAGGTTTTTATATAGGTCTAAGGTCAGTATATTGACAACCAAAATAGATGGTACGTTAACACTTCAATTGAAAGTTGTCAAGACAAATATATCATTAATGAAGGAAGAATTCAGGGGAGGTAGAATTATTGTTTCTATAATAGCGTGCATGTAGGAATCAACATAATGATATACCAAGAGATTTCAGCAAGGTTCGTTATTCAAATAAGATTTTGACGTCTCCAGTCTCCAAGTGTATTACCATGTATATGGCAAGAGCAGTATATCGTAAATCCATCGACGCGAGTGGAGACGTGCCTACATACATCTATGGCAAAAAGCTCATCCAATTATTTTCTTATGAACATTTGAGTTGATTTACTTCAACCTTGCCGCGTGACTTATGTGAACGGAGAAGCTTAAATTTTCATTACCCTGGCATAATATTGGCGAGCGACACAAATTAAATCTAGATACTAAATTCAATTTATATAAATTTTAGTTAATGTTTTCAATGTGATTTCAAAACCAGTGCTTGTCAATGTATGATTTGAAATATTTGTGGTGCCGTGTCGTTATCATTCATAATGTTTAATACTAAATTAATTTGACTTGTTTACATTACATAGACATAATTAATTACATTTCCAAGGAGATAAATCAGATCCAATTAAATTTACTTAAAATGAGAACCGTCTTTCGGAATATCGACTTGTTTTGCTCCTTGTTGACAAGTTCTGCCTACCTAACACAATATATTACACCGAATTACTTTTACCTGTCACGGATGACATTGAAAATCTTTATTTAGATATACATAATGCGTCGAGAAACGTCTGGAAAGACTCCATTGCAGACCATTGAGCTTGTCACGGACGATTTAGCTACGAGTTGACGGCATAATGATACTCATGACTATGGATACGCTCTTGAACTAAGTCATGTCACCGAATAGTGAACTGTAACGTCCTCCATATTATGTGTCACAAGGATTGACAGTCTTCACTTGTATAGAAAAATTAGACAAATTGAGTTCATGCTGCATTAGACATTTCAATAGGTTTAGCAAGTGTCAGTGTTGTATTAAAATAAATGAAAACGAAATACGAGTACATTTCAGAGTTTGATTTCTTTGGATAGCTCGACGTCCGTTGTAGAGAGGCTACGATCATTCATGTGTTAAAAACTACTCTTTATATTTTAACAAGCTTGAGACGCTGGCACCAAGCCACTATCCAACTCGATTTTAGTTACTTTTTGGCTTAAATGTGCTACAGCATCACTGATGTGGAGCGAGTTTCCTCGCCTCCAAAGCTGAGTTCAGATCACGCGTTCCTTAAAAATTTCTCCCGATTGCGTGAGCTCATAGTCAGGCTCCAAAGTTTGAAAGACATATCTAACGATCGCTTTCCATTGAACTGTTGGACGAACAATGAAAAACCAGTGAATTAAAAGTTAACTGTTAGTGTAGGGCCACATCTGCGGAACGTACGGCGCCGAACCTTCCGCTCTATGACACATCAGTCGAAATTACGCCGCGTACTGATGTGTCATAGATAACTTGAAATACACTACAAGCGTATTTAGCGGAAGGTTCGGCGCCGTACGTTCCGCAGATGTGGCCCTACACCTCGTAAATACTTCACAATAGTTACGCGTATAGTTTGAACTATCTGTATTGGGTATGTCGTTAGTAGGTAGTTCTTCTGTTATGCTGGGTACTTTGTAGATTCGAATCTCGCTTTCTAAAACATTCAAATTCTGAACATGACAATGTTATAGTCGTATTAAAAGCGTATGTACTCGTACATCGTTTAACATGAGGGATTTATACAATTTAAATAAAATAAAGCCTGTTTCTGTATCACAGATATGAAATAACAGCTTCAAAGTTTCCAATTTGAGCTCAATTTAGATGGCTGAATTTAACACATGATCAATAGAGGCCAGACTAGATGTTACGGATAGGATGCGGTACTTAGCAACCAAATATTTATCAAGATTAGACATCATGTACTTTGAACAAATCAAAATTTTGAGTACTTTATCAAATTACGTAATACGATAAGTTATTGTAGAATTACATAATTCTTATAGACATCTAAGAGTGTAGAAGTTTGAATGTGTCAGTGTTCTTAGTACTTATGCTTATGAGTAAATCAATTTGCTGTATTAAAGTGTAATATTTCTTGGCAAGTCACTCGTCGGAACAATCTATCTATTTTAATTATTAACAAACGTAAGTCGCATAAGTTGTTGTAATGAAAGGCAATGAATTGACCTGGTTTTTGCTGAGGTAGTTTATGGCTACAATCAACTTTTTATCCTAGAAAATGTACACAACAAGAGGAATGCCAGAAACTAGATACAAGCGAATAAACTTTTTGTATATATACAGTTTTTATAATGCTTTTTTAAGCTTCAATCATAAGCAAACTGCTGTTTCATACATACGTTTGTGGAAATGAATGTTTTTTTAATTGCCGATAATATTACCTTTAGTTGTTTGTTTACACTAAGCGTGTCTATAAATTGCTGTCACTCAAAGGTCTCCCAGAATTCCTTACATGACTCTTGTCCGAATACTTTCAAATCCCATCCAATTACAGATGCCAAGTAAACTATTTTAACTCGCAATTTTTAAACTCTCTCAAATGAAACAGTGCCTCAGATACTCTATTGAATTTAGTCTCACATAGCGAAAAGTTATTCTATTAGAAATCGCTTCCTTGCATATTGTAAACTCGCTATAATACGCAACTTAAAGCTCTTAGCATATGTTGGACTTTTCTGAATTTCCCTTATTACCCATCGATTTTATATCAAAGTTATGTTGCTATGGTCTGCAAATAAGGCTACATTATTATAAAACATTTTTTTCAATAATAAAATATAATCAAATGCGTGATTACGTAGTAATACTATATTTAAAAGAAAACAGGTTTTGATGTCTGGGCTTAATAAATAATAATATAAAATCTATAGTATCAAAACACTCAGAAATGAAACAAAGTTCTCGTTTCGTTAACAATCAACCCTAGTATTTCGAATTGAAATAAGTTTACGGATACACTTCGCTTTTATTTTACAGCAACCGTGGTCAAAGAAAACAAAGGTGTGACTAGTATTTGCTTAAACTTTAAGAAACCAGTATAATTAACTTTAGTAGTAAAAATATGAAACGTTTCGTTGGCTTCCCATGAGTCTGACGATTGGAACAACGGGCTTCGAATTTTAAGGTTTATTTTTGTATAGAGTACCACTCAGTTAGAATTGCCAATTAAAGCAATCCCTTATCCAACATTCAAGTAGTGTCTATGGGTCGTTAACTCAATAAATGCGCTGTAGTACTTTATCCTTTAATTTATAATACCATATACTCAATTAACAAATTCAAATAACGAACTAAGTACGGCTTTCCAAGTGAATGATCCGGCTAAAGAGTTACAAAAGCATAAAATTCGGTGTTATGAAAGGAAGTCTTTTGTGGGTCCACTGGATTGGAATCTTTTTAATATAACAGCTTTGAGGTCCTCTTGCTTAAGGTACTAAGTCACCTGCCCTCGTAAACCGTTTATTGGTATTCTAACGACTGATTCGTAAGCGGATACGACTAAAATTCCCATTTCCTTTTATATTAAGTTTGAATAGCAATACCTTATCGCATAAAAGTGTCAAGTAGAACTTTATAACACTTTGCATATAAATGTACCCAAACTGTGTTGGTAGAAATAAAACTTCTGCTGTGATGTAAATAGTTAATTTGATCGAATTTGACCCTCTAACGTAGATGGGATTATTACCCAAGGTATATTTGTTATTCATAGAAAAAGTAGGTCAAATAAAAAGACACATTCCTAAGGTAAATAAATTAGTATCATTCCGGGACTCGCCCGAATATAGAGCCATGTCAAAGCCAATATGTATTCTATCCGAGTACTTTACGATCGCGCCAATAGGTATTATTCCGTAAGTAATTCGATCATAATCATATTCTGTGAACAAGATCGCTTCTATTCAACATCTTGTTGCAAGCATTCAATCTGCTTTTATTACATTTTTTTAAATACCTAGGTACTTTTTGAAGAATACAAAAACTTGTAAAGGTACCAAATGGGGGCAAAATATTAAAAAGATTGTAATAATTCTTCAAAACTTGTTGTTTCAAAATAAAATTATGTAACGAGGATTAATTTGGATAATGAGCTGTGAAATTTCAAATCCAAGTTACGTTTCGTGTTAAACAATCATCTACATTTTTCGATGAAAATGCTACATCGAGATTGTTAGAAGCTCGTTATTGTGTAATAATCTGTGCTATAACAAATCATTAGTATTTTCCGTGCAATTAATCAATAGGTGGGTATAGCAGCAACTCGGTCAAGTGACTCTCAAGTAAAGTACGGGGTGAAGTTAAAAAAAATAACAGCGGCTAAATCATGAGGCTGAAATCTCAGTTTATGAGATCAAGTAAGGATCAAGTAAAATGTTATGAATTTTATGACAAGACATTTTAGACGCGAAATGTCTAGTTCAAACAAACAAACAAACTCTGCAGCTTTATAATATTAGTTTAGATAGGTACCTATATGAATAAAGCTGTATAATTAATATGTCTAATTATTAAATAAATCCGCTTTCTGGAATCTTTGAAGCAGTTTAACGATCGAAAAGAGACATAAAATGTGGAAACGCTAAATAAAGTTTATTTTATCTCATTATTTAACGTGATGATGACTGTTATAAATGTGCAGTAAAACTAGCTTAAAAAAAGAAAGCCTGAAAAACTTTTGAACGGGAAAATGGTCTGTGTAATAATGAATTTTGGCTTCTGAATAAACGAAAAAAACTACTAAAATGTAAAAATCTGAGACCTAAACTGTGCTAGCAAAAAAAAATTACCAAAAATGTTTCCACAAACCTGCGCGGCGTTGCGACTGTCTGTAATTCTCGGAGTATTAAAGTCTTGGATTTCATGCTTTTAGTTCCGTTTTGAAACAGTTATGCAATTAAGATTATTTGTCCCTCAACGTAGCATCAACCGCGGTTATGTGTAAAATATTTTCAGGTCACCTGTCTGTGAAATTAGTTAGATTTACATTTGGATATACACTTTGGAGTAGCATATTTTAATATTACGTTGACGGAGCTATATTCCAGTGAATTATTAAGCAGTGTAAATGTCAGACGGTTCTTGTATTACTGTCCTGAAGCGGTATTTCTGATTGATATGTTAAATTGTCGGTTAATTTAGTTGTCATGTCAATTCGGAGACTATTCAGAGCTATCATATACTGTAGTCTATAATTGAGACTTGGCAAAGTAACTGTTCTTGAAAGCAAGGTTTTATTAATAAGCTATATAGATGTAATATAGAGAACGGCCCCTTTCTATACCTATGTAATAAATCTGAAAATGTTGTTTCTTTTGTTTATTTGAACGTGCTCTCTGAAACAACTATTCAGGGTTTAAAAAAACTTCTTGTATGCAGTGAATACTTTCAAGAAATGGGTTACAAACTACTTCATGGCGAAAATCACATGGGAATGGATACAGTTCATCACTTGGGGTGCTACTAGTAAAACATACAACTACATAAAAGCTAAATGACTACATTTAAATGTCTATTAAATGTTTGATGTAACGTAAAAGTTTGATTACAGTGCTCTAGCCGTCAGTTCTAATGTTGGTTCTCGTCGTGTGATCTTCACCAGCGTATCGTTAGTGGAGATCAAAGTAGATTCTAGACTTCGCAACCAACCAGATTAGTTAACTCTAAAATAGTTGTAGAAATGCAGATTTCGATATTCCTTTGAAGACATCTCATATATTCATACCCACTTTAACTATATCGCTATGTTTACGAGTATATTATAAGATTAATAATGACCTACCAAGTACTACGTACATTACTCGGAAAGTAATTATTTATCCAGTTAATTAAGACAATATACATTGAAAATGTTTTGTAAATAATTTGGAAAATACCTCAAAGTATGATGAAACTTATTATTTCTTTCCTAGTTATTACGAAACATTTTGTTGGTGAAGTTTTAGTAAGAGTTCTTTATTTTGAATTGAATCTACGTTAACGGTTACACTTCGCTTATAATTTACATTTTTATTTGACGATGCGGCCCCTTTACAGGAACCATGGTCACAGAAGTAACCAGGAGTTCTTCAATTAATGTGGAATATAATTATTCATGATTATAGAAATCTATGACTACTTGACTTATATAATACTTAAAGAATTATCAAACCAGTGGTTATTATAGTGATTAGCGTATGCAAGAATGAACTATTACAAATACCACTTTCTAACAGCAAATTCCTTATATTAACAAGCTTTTAGCCTAGGATGTAAAATAACAATATTTTATTTTGAATTTGCTTATATTTAAAACTATTAACAGAATATATAAAGCTTATAGTTCTAGTTAGGTTTATAATATTCTACATTTTACTACGGAAAAAGTTGAAAAGTTAAGTGAAGTTTTTAAAAAATAACGTAAAAAGAAATCGCAAAGTGCTCTGATAAAAGCCCGTTTCCACCGACCAGACTCGGCATTGGAGAAATACTAATTGACTTCGAGTTCCCACTATTTAAATAGTTGTGGTTAAATGTGTAAATGACTTTATTTCTTTAAGTTAATTTTGTTTTCTCGGTTTAATTAATAAACACGATAAAAAAACTTTTTTATTATTGTAGTTTGTATTCAGTTTAACAATTTAATTTCAAATTTAAAGTACATTTCGGGTACACTTCGCTTTTATTTTGTATTTCGGCGCCTTAAATCTGTGCTGTTATTTTACATTTCATAATCTTCGTTACCATTACTGGAACCGTGGTCACAGATAAAAATGTAAAATAAAAGTAAAGTGTATCCGCAATCGTAGAATTTGCTTAAACCAAAGAACACAGTTTAATTTAAGTTTTGGTTTACCAACCCTGATTGATATGAAGATGAGTAGTCAAAAGATATTCTTACTTTAAGGATAACATTAATATTACCAATACTTATTTTCTAATTTCCTTTATAATCTAATACTTCTCCAAAATTCAGACGATCCATTCCAGTAGTGTACATCACAACACTCATTTATGTATTGGTAGCTTCATGTCACACCCGTATCCTGATATTGCTTGGTCTGTAACCCGAAGCAGACAACAACAAGATGCGACTACAGTTTCACAATAAACAAACAATATTTAGCCTGGCCGCATACGTGCGGAATCCGAATTCGTTTTCCGCATTCGTTTTCCGCATTCGGACATCTGAATGCATGGAATCAGTAGAAAATACATTATTTGACGCACACGTTCGTTTTTTTTTCGAACGGAATAAGTTCCGCACGTACGTTTCGTTTGCAAGCCGGCGCGTTAGCCTGGCCGCATACGTGCGGAATCCGAATTTGTTTTCCGCATTCGTTTTCCGCATTCGGACATCTGAATGCATGGAATCAGTAGAAAATACATTATTTGACGCACACGTTCGTTTTTTTTTCGAACGGAATAAGTTCCGCACGTACGTTTCGTTTGCAAGCCGGCGCGTTCGGAGAAACCTACTCGAAAAAACCTAATGACGTCATGCGGAACGCAGCATATCCATACATTTGCTATGTACGGTCGCATACGTTCGGAAATTTCCGTACGGAATTTAAAAAAAGTCCCCACTAAACGTACTGGCAGTTTACAATTCCTAATGCAAAAAAACGAACGTCTGCGCTAGTTCCACGGAATTCCGCATGCGGAAAACGAATGCGGAAAACGAATACGTTTTGTTTGTGCCGGCGCACACATTCGGAAATTTCCGTACGGAATTTAAAAAAAGTCCCCACTAAACGTACTGGCAGTTTACAATTCCTAATGCAAAAAAACGAACGTCTGCGCTAGTTCCACGGAATTCCGCATGCGGAAAACGAATGCGGAAAACGAATACGTTTTGTTTGTGCCGGCGCACACATTCGGAAATTTCCGTGCGGAATTAAAAACAAATCAAACCAATTCCCCACTGAACGTACTGGCAGTTTACAAATCCTAATGCAAAAAAACGAACGTCTGCGCTAGGTCCACGGAATTCCGCATACGGAAAACGAATTCGGAAAACGAATTCGGATTCCGCACGTATGCGGCCAGGCTTAATATCGCTAAAGTGTATATTATCTCGCCATCGCTTATTTTAGTACTTAAATTATTCTACGACACGCGTGGCGACGTCGATTGATAAATTTCATTCCAATATAATTTAAGTCCAATTTAAATCGTAAAAGTTATTGTACTGAATTGATGGCTATCATTTCCAAATTCTTTTTCGAAGATAGTGTATGGTTGTAAGTTTTGTTTGGTTAAAAAAATAACGTATGTGTTTTGGTTAACTTTGTTTCATTATCAGTAAATATCAATTGTTATTATAATGGGATTATGTGCCTTTAATCAATGTATTGCCTAGTATAATGGCGGTGTAATTAAAATACCTGATATATTATTATATGGGAATTCTATTGTATGCTTACAATAGAACCAAACGCTGTACACAAACAATGGCTGTTGATGACAAACACAATAAATCTGCACCGCACGTACGCTTAACTTTGTAATTGTGACCATATTTCATACTTCCATTAAGTTTTCGAAGCGTCTATTTGTCATCGTTCATTACAATGGTAAAGCCAAAAATATTCGTCTATCTTCACTGAAAGGAATAAATCTGTCTCGTATTGAGAAATGGTTTCATCGACTTTGCTTTGCATCCAAATGGCTTAAAATGATTTAAAGATTCAACCTCGAAACGAAACATCTGAGAGTGGCGGATGTAGTAACGTTGAACAAACGTAGTTTTATGTTCAGGTGGCCGAGCGATAAAATGTTTCACGAGTACATATTATTACAGCGACGCTCCCGCCACGGAGCGTGCATTAAGTCCTTATAAGGATAATTGTTTGAGTCGTTTTAAGTACAGACATACGTTATGTTGCATGCTTCAGTTGTGATAAATTCGTTGCGTTAAAAGCTACGTTACCTCTTACCTTTACAAAATAACAGTAAACCGAGTAATATAAAATGGTATAAAAATAAATTGTATGGCGACACTTTATATTATGTCCCTACAAAGGTTATACCCGAAGTATTATACCTCAGATGGTTTATTATAAGAAAAATAACCGAAACGCTCTAAAAGAAACTGATTATTCCGACAATACCTATACCATAACAAAGGAGATAACGACCCAAAGAAATTGTATTTTAAGAAAACATCTTTAGAGGATTGGCGGCTTTATATAAAATATTATTGATTAAGTTTAGCAAAGATTATGAAACTTATTTTATGTGGAAACATCTTTGAAATGTCCAAACTATTTACTTCAAGTATTATAATAATTTTTCGAATATATATAGACGTCTAAATTGAGTTGACATGGCGTTCAATAGAACTCGAGCAAACGAGTTATTTGGCATGTGTTCTAGTTTTTTTATCTCTTAAACTCGCCAACATTCTCCTAATTAATAACTTGTGCAGTCTTATCAACGCGATATCTATTTTCTTCTTCGTTTAACAATAAAATAGGAACAAACTCACGTAGATTTACTCATAGATGTTCGTTAAATACATCGTGTACTTTGTTGGCTGTGTGCCGTGGATCAAACAAAGCGTTAATTTCACACGATGGTGCGGCTTTCCAATCAACTGACGAGCCATTACAAGCACCGCACAAACCCACTTCTCATTCAATTTTACTTTGTTGAAATGGTTTTAAATTAAATACTTTTTAGAGTAAACTTTAACGTTATGAATATCTAGGTCGAGCACAGTGTTTGTTATCTATTTGTGTAGGTACCTTTAGTTTTGACTGTGGTTTTAATGTATGGTGATGTTTTGCTATTTTTTCAATGAAATGGTGTATAAATTTTAACTCGCAAGAATAATTTCGCTTCTTGCTTCACGATGGCGT
Source organism: Cyclophora albipunctata (assembly GCA_963082685.1). Lineage (NCBI taxonomy): Eukaryota > Metazoa > Arthropoda > Insecta > Lepidoptera > Geometridae > Cyclophora > Cyclophora albipunctata. Next base: position 5,078,113 of record OY720116.1, on the reverse strand, counting down.
TACACCTACCGGTCGCGGCTTGTTGACCTTTGCTCTGTAGCTTTTTATCTTACAGGCTTTTTATTCAATAAATGTGCAACTCAACATCAAAAACTGGAAAACAATTTATCATCGAAATCTCCTAAAAAATATTAAAGAAGCTTTTAAAATGTTATGTTTGAACTTCACACAAACTTCATGCGAAATATTCATAAATTGAAATAAATGTGAATGTTTATTTAAATGAAAAAGAGTATTTGCGTACACGTGTAATGTAATGTTAGGTTTGTTAATAAACGCCCACGTAGAGTTCATTTACTCTGTACTATATAATTATAAATATTTTGTGACTAGCAGCGCCCCGCGGTTTTACCCGCGTTGTGTCCGTGAAAACTTCGGTGTTAAAAATAGCCTATACCTTTCCGTTGAATGTGGCTATCCATTCCAAAAATAATTATTCTAATCGGCTTGGCACTTTCTGAGATAAGTGCCTTCAAACCAACAAAAAACAAACTTTATTATATTAGTATAAATACATAACTACAAAGAGAAACAAGAAAATTATATTATTCTGTGTTTTTCACGGCTAATAAGAACTTGGTTTAGGTTTAAGTTTAAGATTATCTCAATGACTCAATAGCAAGGTCAAATTATTAAAAAAAAAAACTCAAATCATTGATTTATTTTGTTGACTACTAGAGTGCACTCTTACAAACTATATACTAGTACATAAACGTTAATCGACCTGTTAATGTCGAATTTAAACCAAGTCAATTTTCCTACAAGACAATGTTATTTGTTGACATGTCCCTATAAATAAATAAATACGTTTAAGCCACTCAATGTGTTTGTTCATTTTAAACATTTCTGCGTAAGTATTTTAAAATCCGAACGCAATAAAGACTTGCTGCGTAAACAAAATATCGCAAGCAAAAACTCTTTGTAAACAATCTATGTATTTAGTCGTATAAATGAGGAAATGGTCGCGTTGCAAAACTGAGTTACCCTTTATTACCCCTTGATGGAGGTCGTTATATAATAAAACTGTATTCGAGACACTTTTTGGACCAACCATGGTAATTAAGACCGCCCCTACTAATGAACTTAACTTCGGACTATAAAATATTATTAAGGCATCCAGTTAATCTACTTGGAATTAACGTTTCACCATCCGTCATTTTTGTTTGTATTTGCTATGTCAATACCAACTCAAACGGTTCATTGTTTTCTTTATCATTGTAATATTGTGTACGTTTGGCGAGGAAATTACTTTACTGAATTGAATTTTGGTAGGTATACGTATAATCGAATTCCATTGATTTCAATAGGTTTTAACGGTTTGTAAATCTACCCAGAGTAACGGCCGTACTCAGAGTCGTCAAATGCAACCTATAAGAGATTTAATGATTGATTCTGACATGTGATGTATAAAAAATTACGTCAATTAGGTTTCGATTTATGGACGTCTCTGAGTGGGGCAGTATATGTATTATGTAATTGTTACACCTTGGATCATTTATAACCAAATTATGATATCATAGATACTATATCTAAATAATACAGCCCTGACTTATTACCGGTTTGGATCCATTAAATACCAAATGATACATAAAAATAAAATGTTTACGTATTGACATACTAAATTAAGCAAAATTACAGAATTTAGCATGTCATATTGAGTAATAATGTAATTATTGAAAAACTACGAAATAGAGAAGTGTAACTAGTAAACACTCCGCTCTTCCGTGAAAATCAAAATATTGGTTTAAATTCAAAACTGATTGGTCAATTGAAAATACAGTTGGTAAGTCACTTAGCAACTGATAAATAACTGTATAGTAGGATGTACAGGACACACCTCGAGGGACGACAACGAAGTTTATCGCACTGTCCAGTCGACGGAATTGCAAAGTTGATAGGGTCGTGGATTACTCGCGCGTTCTCTAATACGAGCTCCAACTTGCGTATTGGATTATTTTTACTTCATTTATTATTCATGTAAATAGCGCGCTATTTATAAACATAATGTTCTTTGTTTATCTGTTATGCGTAAGAGTATTAAGACTGATCGCGGGCCATTACAGGACTTTCTACAAGATTGATAAGGACAGTATAGTCGATGTATTTCGAAGAGTGCCCAGCGGTTTTGCCTTTATTTAATGTATTGTTCTTGTAGCTTTGAGATACTTAGTCATCCCAAAATTTATGAATATGCGCCGAAATAGCTTTATAGAAGTGATATAACCTTCGAATCATAACGCTAATGTACACGTATCAATTACACTAAAATAAAAGTTGAATACAAAATTGTTTGTTTGTAACAAACAATACTCGTAATACAACACGCACCTTACATGTACACTAATGAAGCTATTAACACGCTATTTTCTACGTGTTCTATTTAATACCTTACATTTTTATAAACGCACAGTGAGAGTAATAATGTTACTCACAAAATAGTCATAAAGTTATTTCTGCACGCATCCTGCTACGTGAATGTAAATAACCAGGTAGAAGTGTTCAGATTTTATCTGTTTTATGTGTTTTCATATTCCTATTTACCCAACACGATAGCGTTATTTATAAACAAAGATTGATTTCTGAAAAACATTTTTTTTAAAAGTATGCCGCTTTAAGGGATAGTTGTACTAAAAATTTATCGGAATCCCAATGTAAGATATCCTTTGTAAATCCTTTTATTATCCGTTAAAAGATAGAACTTAGGTATTTTGTTTTTACCTTCAACAAATTGAGAATATTTTCAACGAGATTTATTCCTGTGAAACGTACGAGTATATTGGATGTAAAAAGTAAGAGTGATTTTTAAATTGCCTATTTGTTCTATAGGTCGAGTCAAGAATAGCCTAACATTAAGTTAGATTGTGTATTATCTGATAAATAGTTTGCAATTTGCCTTAATTTAGATTTATAGTTATACCCTTTGCAATGGTTTGCAATTTGATTTGAGTTCTATGTCCCTATAACCGTCGCCGTAAACTAAGTTTTACGATAAATGTACTTATTCTGAAGCGAAATTTAGTTCGGTAGTAACTTTTAGACTAAGTATGTCGGGTAGGCTTTGGACAAAGCTCTTTGAGCTTACAAGATACATTTCCTTAGCCACAATCTTAGACGATATCGGATCTTAGACGATATCGGAAATGTGGGTGAATGGATAATTATAAACTTTAATTTTATATTGGTTTTGTAAATAAGTTTTGAGTGCAAATTGGTTTCATTACGCAAAGTAATTGATTGTATAAAAATCATCGGTTTCTATTATCGAGTTTGAGTATGTTTGATACCAATTCATCTTTTTACTTTTGTAAGAATGAACAGAAATTGCGGTGAATATTCATTTGTAACATCATTGTGTTAAATAGACCTATAAATAAACATAAACAGTGCGACGTAATTTAGTTAAAAGGTTGTAGTTGTAAATGTGTGCGTGTCACCATGAATGCACAAGGCTTGACGTAATTTTGAATGCTTCCGAGTATTATGCAAAACTATCCATCTGAATTTCCTCTATCGCCTAAGCACAAAATACAAAATTTATACCGAGTATAAAGATGAAAAGCTGCTCAAATAAAGTAACAAAATCACGTACCTTCATTAGGATAATTATAAAAAGCTCAACAGCACGGCATCTTAGAAGCGAGGCACCTTAATTTAATTTGCAGAGCTTTGAAAGTTTAAAAAGCACGCATTTACATTGGAATTTTCCGTCTTATATGGACCAGATTAGGAAAATTCATTAGTTTAGTACAATGTAATAAGAATATAGTATCTACACTCTCGTATATTAGAGAAACGTGATATGTTACGTCAATAGGCAATTTCTGGCTGTAAGTTATGAGTACTCGTGTTTATTTACCACATTTACTCTGTTTAGTCTCGGTGCGAAATTACAGTAAGTCATCCTCAAGGTACTTGGATTCGGGTCACGTTATAATCCTTCCCTCAAACTTCTTGCTGCATTGTAATCACTACAACTGAAGTCCGTCAAAGGTTCAAAACTTTAGCTAAACTTCTTACTCGACCTATTATAACGGTTTGTTGAAATTTACTTTACAATTGTGTTTTGTTTAGTTTGAAGTTTCCCAATTGTAATGATTTGTTCGATGTTGTATTTTATAGAAATACTAGCTGTGCCCTGCGGTTTCGCCCGCATTTTTGCCTCACTGCTTCCCGTTTAAACCTTCCCTGGACTTTCATGAATATTTCAAGACCAAAATTAGCCGTTCTCGAGTTTTAAGCAGACTAACGAACAGCAATTCATTTTTATTTATATAGATAGATTGTTGGATATTTCCCAAATCACGTATCTAATTAACTGGTCTGTGTATGTGTTATCGATAAGTACCAATCTAAAATGATTTATATTTATTGTAATGTACGTAAGTACAACATCTACACATATTATAAACCTACTCTTCAAAAGCTGCCTGTTTGTATGTAATCGATTTTCTCAAAAACTACTGTACGGATTTTCATGCGGCTTTCGTCATCATGCAGACTTCAGAATGATTCAAGAGATTTGTTGACTTTTCATGCCAAAATTATAACAGTACGAGGCGGATTATGTCTCTGTTATGTTCCTCTGTCTTAGGTATAAATTAAAACTAAATTCATTTCCCTGCATATAATGTAATGCTGTCACAATTAAAAGACGAGTTATAGTTGAATTTAAATTAATTTATGGTCCAAAAATATCTCTATATATGTAGGTATCTTTAATCAGTTCAGTCTCTACAAAAGTACCCAAGTAGGATAAAACAAAATTACATGCCAAAATTAGCAATGGAAAAGCCATACGTTTTCGTTTTCGCCTTCTTCAAAAATGTTTAACCATATGTTGCAATCCTCATAACCGGTCAAATCCACTATTAACTGCAAAAATCAGTCTACTTATCTAACTTTCAAGTAGTAAATTCTCGGTCAAATCCACTTTTGCCTCAATAAGTTTTGACCGGTTCTGAGATTTGCCTGTAACATTTACAATACGTTCTAATTGCGATGGCGCGTAAAGAAATGTGCATTGCTTCGTAGCTGAAGTTTAGAGAAATTTGTATGAATTTTTAACAGACTTCAAAACTCGATAGAACTAAATCAGGAGATTCTCAACGGCTGAATAGTCATTTTATTTTTCCATTTTTAACCTGTTTAAAAATGCAGCAATCATATCTTGTTTTTATTGAATACCTAAATTTTTTACATACAATCTTTTCATACGTTTCATTTAAAATTAAATAAGTATACGACTCTGGCCACGGAAATACTGTCATGAGCCTGTCGCCATCCTTCATGATGCCCCAAACTGAATTCCAGAGGCGTAAGAAAGTTGAAAGAGGCTATTATTTTCTTATCTTCGCATATAGGGAACTTCACGAAGCCTTGCACGTAAGTTAAATGGGTTCCCAGTGGGGGGTTCTGCCCATAATGGGACGTTCTTCCGATTTGTTGAAATCAAATATTTTTGTGTCTCTTTGTTATTTACTTATTCAGAGTTTTTAAATTAAGTTTGTGCTCTATATTATTGAAAGAGTGATGTTATTATTAAATACTTCAAAGATAAGGTTAAATAATTTAGAGAGATGCTTTACTACCGTACTCAGAGGCTTCAATTAAATCTACAAAAACTTTACATTATACCTTGGTAATTCTTTCATTCATACACGTCAAAAAAAACACTCGTTATCCTCTTTTAACGAATCATTTGCCTTCTCTAAGTACGGCGATTAGACAACGGGTAGTCTATTTGGTTGTCTACTATAAAAATGTATGGAAATGTCACCTAGTCGTGACGCATTCCCATTCTCCATAGGGTTGTACACGTACGAGCACATACAAGTCTTTTTTCTTCTTCGACACATTTTACCCTGATTATTACCCTTTTATGCTGAGTAAGGGCCTCTTCCATTTCCTTTCAAATAGCGCGGTCTTAGAGCTTTCGCGTCAAAGTACTTTGCATAAAAAAGTACACATGAAGAGTACACACATTCTTTAAATTATTAGACTAGATTTTTGATTAGTAATGATTATATACTACGATCATTCATGTTAGTAAATAAATTATATCTTGACCATTACATCAATAATATTTTGATGTTCCATGCATATCTTTATCTATACTCTAATATCTACATATATTACTATAAGAAGCTGAAGAGGGTTTTTTATTGTTCTTTTTGTTATGCATCAACAGGATGGTTAACCGCGCTGGGGCGCTGCTAGTCACTACATAGTATAAAACAAAGTCGCTACTTTTGTCTGTTTGTTTGTCTGTATGCTTAAATCTTTAAAATTACGCAACGGATTTTGATGCGGTTTTTTGTAATAGGTAGAATGATTCAAGAGGAAGGTTTATATGTTTAAAAATTCCCGAAATTCTCACGGGAACGGGTACAACGCGGGTAAAACCGCGGGGCGCTGCTAGTTAGATGATAAATACAGGTCATGTAACTGAATACTACATCGGACCCTGCCAGTGAAACCAAATTTTATGGTTAGATTACATTTGGTTGTCCAGAACCTAAATTATTCTCTCAACTTAAGTTGATACCTTTAAAGATATCACAGTTAAGTACAGTAAGTAAAGCCATGGTAAATATATGTGCAATCAACTAAGCCTCGGTCATTTGTGTAAGTCTGAGGTTTCATAATGTTTAGCAACATCCATATTTTTTTTCTACAGATATTAGTGTACTACGCCTACAATTATAACAGACATATCTGCAGTTATTTAACACATCGTAAGCTCGTAAAATGTATAAATACTCACATTTATGTCAAATGATCAAATAAACTAATAAGTTGTAAAATGTTGTAAAGTCTGTGACGCAGGGTTTGTCCTATGTTTTATTGCTAGGTACACCGTCGTTAATGTCTTCAAAAGTAGTAAAGTAAATGATCTAAAACTTTAATCTTGTTTGATTAATATGGCTTACTACAGAAACTACAGCGATTCAGTGCAGTGGACGAATTATTTTCCATAATTCTTTAAATATGATTGAAGGAATGTGAAAAAAAAAATTACTAAAAATATCTGTTCCTGGATATCTAAATCCTACCTATTTTTTATATCAATTCAACATCACTTTGAATGACGCATTTTTACTAGTCTTTTATATTTATTTATTTATTTATTTATTTATTTATATGAAAATGGAATCTTTATGTCGCTAAAATTAATATTCTCACGTGCATGTCATAAAAGTGAAAAATATAAAACTTTATTCTGGCACCGGGCCTTCGTTTTAGATGACGATAGTTCGCGGTATAACATTTTAAATATATTTGGATATATTTAATAACTACGTGTTTATGATATGTATTTAACTGCCAAACAGATTAGAGAGTCTGTTGGCAAGAGTGCGGATAATTTGAGAGGAGAAATCTCTTTGTTGTATTAATTATGACACTTCCTGTATTTTTGAAAAAGTTATTTTGTTTACAAGAATAATATTAGAAAACACGTTTCGGGCACGTTTTCGTAGCCAGCTAGATTTTCTTGGTAGGTTTTTTCGGTGATAGGTGATATCCACTAGTATTTGTAGTTTAATTTACACTTAACCTATTCATGTAGACTAAACATGTGACTGTTTCTGGCTCTGATTAAACCACAGCTACCCCGTTTTTTAGACTTAATTTAACGCAGATAAATCATTAGAAAACATTTTGAAACTCAATCTTGCGTATCAAATACCTAGTATACAAATAAATTTTGCTTGATGAACTTATCCTAAATAAACATTAACATATTTTTTTAAATATAATTACATTCCCTATAGGCCTGTTACCTAAAATCAACAAGTTTTAATCATTCCGTTCCTGAGGTTATTTTAAAATTCGTTTTCGTTTGTAATAAAATGCTGAACCCTTTTTTATTTCATGAAATACAGCGCCATCTATGCAAAACCTTCTGAACTACGTCGTCGCGACGCTGACAACTATTTTCAGGGTGGAAATTTACGCTCGGGGAAAATTTCAGCATTTCCACTGGTTTCAAACATTGCTAAGAGATGGCGCTGTAGTTATTGTCATATTGTAATGGTTTCAACTAAGGCTTATATTGCTATATATTGTGGACCAACTTCGAAAATGTAAGATTATATTATTTTTCTGTTCTTGAAGTGGGTTATGTAGTGAAATATAATTACTTCTACTGTATTCAGAAGATAACATTACAGGACTACGACTTTGTGTAGAAATATGAAATAGATTAATGATGTTATTTTGTTTTGAATTGAAATTGAATCTATAACATGTATAACATGTCATGTGAAAGCAGTGGCGTAACTACAGGGTGGCAAGTCGGCAAAATGCCACGGGCCCCCAGCCGGAAGGGGCCCCCGGTCAGAGGAGAACCCCAACTCCCAGCATTTATTATTTATCATACATGTTTAGTAAAAAAAGTTTTGTCTTTGATTTTTTTTTTACCTACTGAGTTGCATAAGCAAGTTCAAAAATGTATTAAAAATTCAAAGGATTTGTAAAAAAAAAGTTGTAACCCTCGTCAGAGAAAAGTGAAACGTCATTTTGATGAAATTTGTGAGGATGAACGTCTCCAAGATCCTGAAAGCTTGTTTAAAGTGAACGTATTCTATCGTGTATTAGACATAATCATTAATCAACTGAGATCGCGTTTCCTTGGAATGAATGAAATTGTTTCCAATTTCAGTGTCTTGCAACCTGCCACTTTACAAAATTTGAACGATAAGTACTGATTTATTGGAGAAGGCTTTAGCATTTGTCCATCTATATAAAGAAGATATATCCATCTCGTTTTGCAAGGAAATTCTCAGTTTTCGATCCTCTTTTAGACACGAAATAGAAACATCATCTTCTATAAGAGAACTTGCTGACTTATTAATAATAAAAAATCATTTTATATCTTCAAGCTTTCTGAAGTGTGCACTGCATTTCTATTATTTCTCACCATTCCTGTGACTACGGCTAGTGCCAAGCGATCGTTTTCAAAACTGAAATTGATAAAAACTTATTTAAGAAATTCTATGGGACAAGACAGGTTAAGCAACTTAGCTATTCTATCCATCGAAAATTCTATGGCCCGAAATTTGAACTTTGATGATATCATTACCAATTTTGCTGAACAGAAAGTCCGAAGGAAGGAATTTTAATAATTAACATTTTATATTTTGAACAACTATTGTGTGCTTTTAACAATATGATTATTCGGACTGCGTATATCAAATTGCTTTTTTTGTTGTTCAAATCATTTTGACTACTCTATGTGCCCATATCAATAAGATGCTGACTGTACTTTTTTTTTTTTATTTGAAATGGGCTTGCTCTTGACCACAATCATGTCTAAGCTATGATGTGGTCTACGATGGAGCGAGCTTACCCAGAAGATGCCTATTCACGTTACTTTTGAAACACCCAGGGTTATAATTAGGTATTTTTATTTTAAAGTGAATTATTAGAAAATCAAGTACCTAAGTATAATTATAAAGTTTGTATGTACCTACTTAACGTAGTGATTTATTATTGTACTCTTACAAGTAAAAGTGTATAAATAAGTATTATAAAATAAAAAAATATTATTATTGTTGGTTCATTTTTTTTATATTGGGGGGAGGGGCCCATCCGATGAATTTGCCACGGGCCTCGAACGGTATAGTTACGCCACTGTGTGAAAGTATAATACGTCATGCAAATTGGCAGCGTTTTCTCGATTTAACTGGACTTATTACTTTTAAAATAATATAAGTATAGTTTCAGTTCTCAAACTCGAGTCAAGCAAGCGCGGTGATTACACTTAATCCTCCTCACTGTGCGAACTAAATCTTTAAAAGTAAGAGGTCCTTCAAACGGATTGTTACAAGTTATTTTATACCGACTTCAAAAAAGAGGAGGCCCCCGATGCTAAAAGACGGGTTTTATAATTTACTAGCAGCGCCCCGCGGTTTTACCCGCGTTGTGCCCGTTCCCGTGGGAATTTCGGGAATTTTTTTACATAAAAACCTTCCTCTTAAATCACTCTACCTATTACAAAAAACCGCATCAAAATCCGTTGCGTAATTTTAAAGATTTAAGCATACAGACAGACAAACAGTGTGACAGACACGAAAAAGAGACGACTTTATTTTATACTATGTAGTGAAGTTTAACGTGTCTGTCTGTGGCATAAAAGCTCACATAAGAATGCACGATTTTTTCCTGAGTATTGAAGTTATACAAGAACAGACATGATACTGCCATATCTTAATAATACACTGATGGTTCAAATTCAGTCGACTGTAGGCCCCGGTTGTTTCAATCGTTAGAGAGAAGCCTTTAGGCGGTCTAAAAACTCCCATCCACGTTTGGCCACTAACCTCCTCAACTTACTCACTTTTTAACCGACTTCCAAAAAAGGAGTAGGTTCTTGTTACGTCGCAATTTTAGAACCAATTATATTCAACATTCGTAACTTAGAAACAAAGAAAAAGACGCCAGCTATTTAGAAGATATCGGTAGAGAAAACTCTTCGCTTTATCTCCGCACACCTTGTAGTAATTACTTACGAAGTAACTTGGGATTATTTTCTTTTCTGATTTGGTTTTCCTTAAATTAGATATCGTATGTAATTATTACGAAATATCTACATTCGTAGGTCTACATCTACATCTTTATCGCATGTTACAGCAACTAAAGAATTCTTTGAAAAATGTTTTAGCTAGGTTTCTTCTTCACTGGCTGTCCTTAAAATAAGTTTAAAATCACACACATAAAAACATACATACATACACTTTAGAAATTTGGCACATTTATTCAAATGACCAACGAAAACTGGGCAGTTCTGGAAATATTACATGCATACGGGTCGAATTGATAACCTCCTTTTTTAAGTCGGTTAATTAAACCAAAAAATCCACTGAAATCGCAGTGTCCAACTAAATCGTAAAATCCGTATTTCAAAACGTTATTTTTACCACTTAAACCACGTCAGTAATGAAGTGATAATTTTGGCGCGAAAACTTGTTCTGTGTTAATTAATCCGGCCCCTATAATTAAAACACCTACTTGGATTAATTAAAGATACTTTATTTGGTTGATTTAATTAAAACCTCGACCAATGCCAACATTATACAACAAACAGAGATGAAAGTGTATTGAAAGTTCCAAGATTGGGCGAGATATTTTACAATTTATTTGTTTCACAATTACATACAGCTCAATGTTTTGGTGTACATAATACGTTTAATTTATTATTAATTGCGAGTGTTGTAACTGTTGTGAATAAATTACATTATAATTAAATTAATACTCTTACATATTAAAACAAAGTCCTCCCCTGCGTCTGCCTGTATGTCCGCGATAAACTCAAAAAGTAGTCAACGGGTTACCATGCGGGTGACAATATAAAGATAGAGATTAAAATCCCCACGGTACAACGCGGGTCAAACCGCAGGCGGGAGATATTCATAATTAGTAAAATATACCTGACCTTTCATTGACTACTGACTTAACTGATACTACGAGTATTATAGAGAATGATTGAGACCTGCTCAAAAAATGTTTTATTTTTGAGCTAAATAATTTGTAACTTCCATAGAAACAAGTAATTTGTAAGTAACTTATTTGTAGCTAAAATACAAATATCAAGAACCTTAATTTGCATTTTGATACGTACGTGCATCATATTTTATTTTTGGTAAACGTTAACTCTCTCACGTTTTCGTTTAAATATTCATAGTTTACAGAATTTAATAAAGGACCGAAATGGCTGTTTATTCTTTTACTGAGGTGTACTCTTACAGGTAATAACTTATTAGAAAAGAGAATATTTTGTTGATATTATTACTTAGAGAGTAAACAATTATTATTGTTATAGTTATGCTCAGTATAATCTATAATATAAAAATGTATCACTGAATCTGTTGCTAAGCGCATAACTTCAGAACGACTGCACCAAATTGGATGATTCTTTTTTAATGTGTTCCTTATTGTCAGGACAAAGTTTTTATATGTATAAGAAAAATAAGGAATAAAAATCTCGAAATTACCACGGGAACGGGGGCGCTGCGGGTGAAACCGCGGGGCGCGGCTAGTCTTATATATAAAATTCTCGTGTCACAGTGTTCGTTCGCGTACTCCTCCGAAACGGCTCGACCGATTCTCATGAAATTTTGTGAGCATATTGAGTAGGTCTGAGAATCGGCCAACGTCTATTTTTCATCCCGAAATTCCCGCGGGAACGGGTACAACGCGGGTGAAACCGCGGGGCGCAGCTAGTAATAGTATAAAATTATACATATATCTTTTGTTTACAACCTAATCAATATTGTCATGTTGTAGATGGAAATAAGTGACAAAATTTTACACTGAATAAATTGTATTCGTTTAGTTTATGCTGTATTATAATTATAGTTTTCTTTATGGCTATCCTATACTCATTTGGAATCCACCAACCATACATTTACATTTGAACTGTAGAAAGTTTAGACAGTAACTCTGTAACGAAATATAAATCACACACTATTTTCCAATACCAAAATGATTATTTTTTTGCCGCGGATTGTCACCGAACCTACAATAGTGCACAATAAATCAAGTTTTGGGTCAGATTTAGGCAGACTGCTGAACAAGAATATGACAAATGAACGGAAAAAATCAGAATAATATACATTGTACATGTGTACAGATATATAGATTGAAATACAATGTGCAGTTATTTCCTTTTACTAGTTCAAATTTCTCTGCTTTTATCTTATTTACAAGGCAACAAAACAAGTTAATTAAAAAACTGGTAAACGGAAAAAAATCTGTACAAATGAAAGACAAGAACGAAATGAACGTCTTGAGCATTTTCAGGTTTTTATATTGCAACCGAAACCCGCAAAAGTTGGGCAGTAAACTCTCTTACATTTAATTTATACATCACAACGATTTATTATCCGACTTTATTATTTCATTTCGGACACTTTACGTACAAATGGACATTCAAACTGTATGAGTAATAATAATAATGGGCAGTTCCAGACGCAACGAATCCATCTCACGTCATAAACTTTAGTTTACAACTCACCGTTTCGGTTTATATTCTTTCGGTTGAGCTGAAATTCAACAATTCCAATAAAGAGTTTGCCTAAATATTTGAAGCAAACCAAAGTCATACAAAATTGTGATTTAATGTGGTCTTGAATCAAATTCCAATGAAGTCAAGAATTTAAACAGAATGACCAAGTACGAGTGCTAAGATATAGAATCGATAATAATTCATTCCAAGTCACACGTTTGAATATTATCACAGTATACCCAATAGATCGTAGTTGGATTCAAACTTAGTTTCGAACACTTTGTTGACTAGGTAAATGTTGACTATAAATTCAAGCATAACTTCTAGGTATTATCATAATTAGGAACTAAAAACATGAGTTGCCTTGCACAAGCAAACTCTTCAGCTTCATAATAACAGTACAGATCCACTTCATTACTAAATATGTACTGTCTTATTTTACCTCACATTTGAATAGAGTGTAGTAGGTTCTTAGAAGAAGGTCACTTGCCTTTGCTTGAGCTTGAATGCAAATTCCCGACATCTAGGTACATATAGCGCAGCTCACTTTCCATGCAATGGTTATGTAACTGCAAAGACTCGGTCGATAGGGGTTAAACCTTTTGTTTTAGAGTATTGTTCTAAATAAACAGCATTCTAACTCTCTGTGTCTTTGAACTATCGTTATTAGTATAGTATGTAATATAACTTCAGATAGTAAAGTGCAAGAGTTGTTTTATGTTTAGTTGCAAACTCTTATGTAATAAAATAAACATCAATATTTTACTCTCAGGCGACGATTACACGTAAAGTATTTACTGTGATCCATCAGTAAATAATGACGTATCGTGGTATTTACTGAACGTGTAACCTAATGTATTGATGGATGTCAGTATTTATTGATGGATTTCTAGATTTCTTGATTCTGTAATGATGATCCGTCGGATTATGATTAAAAAAGGTGTTACTATTGTCAGAAGTTCTACAAAGCAGGGTTCAGGCATTCGAAAATAATTCTCGTAATCATCCATTTCACCATGTAATTTAATTTCTGCCATTAAATTAAAATGTATGTACCTTTCTCTTTGTTGTAACCAATTTTTTGCCCATCGCTTTCGCTTGGCCTTTTTATTTAAACTAAGTGCTTTAATTTTCAGCTCTGTGGCCATTTTAGACGTGTAAACAGCAAGAGACCGGACACAATACTGACGTAATAAATACTGTACGTGTAGGCTGGTGTATTAATCCATCAGTAAATACTGAAATCCATCAATAAATACTGTATTGACGGATCACAGTAAATACTTTACGTGTAATCGTCGCCTCAGATTACATAAGTTAGTTTTCTGTTATTTGAGCTTTTACCACGAAACTTTGTATAAAACACTTTTTGTTTTTTTTATATTCGCCTCGGTACGCTGGTCTAGTGGCATGTGAATTCGCCTGCCAAGACTGAGGTTCTAGGTTCAATTCCCAGGTCTAGCGAAAACATGGTTTCTACTTTTCAAACCTGGCTTGAGTGCAAGATCACCAACCCGCGGCAAGCGTGGTGATTACACCTAATCCTCCTCACTGCGTGAAATGAGAGGCTTTTGCCCAATAGCGATATTTTAGGCTAATACTTTTTTTTACATATTCAATAGTAAAATATTTCTCTAATAAGTACTGATATTCAATGAAGCATCGCAGTGGAATTTATAGATTGTGTAAACTCTCTCTAAGTTACGCTCCATTCATTATATTCATAAACACATTCCTTTCATAAAACTAACCAAGATCAAAGGTCGTAAGGCCTATTTGACGTGCTTCAATTGACATAATCTTCGATCGGCGACGTAATACTCGTATAGCATGTACATATTCATGAGTGCGTATAGCTATGTGTATCAGAATGTATTGGAAGCCTAAATTAATTAACATGTATGCTCAACTGGCAGACTGTTGTTATTTGTGTTGTCTGTATTGTATATAATATTTATATATCTATAAGTTAGATAGGTACTTGTTTGTACTTACTTACAATCGTGATAGAGCCTAAAATATTGAGTTAAGTATGGTGTTTTTGATGTAAAATAAGGGGCATTATCATCAATTGAAAGCTTTTAGTAACTTTCTTTTGATTAATAAGGAAGAAGTTTACGAAATATTTTTTCTAGGACACTAACAATCTAACGAAACGTACCAGCGACTAATAATAACGTCGTTTTTACTACGTTCGTTCATTTTCGATCGGTCTCCTTTTTACCAGTGTTAAGGCTTATTTGAAAACATTTCCGTTTAAATTTAACCATAATTCTATTGTATATATATTATGCTTATCGTATTATTAAAGTATAAATATAAATCTAAAAGTAATTTCAATGTTAATTTTATCAGAATTGAACGTCGAGATGCAATTTTGCGCCGGTTTATCAGAGTAACCAAACAGGCGTGCGCGGTACTTCTTACGTAAGTTAAATCTGCACGTCCCAAAGCCTACTAGAGCTCCAGCTGCTTAGGAATTAAATGAAGGTGGAGGAGCCACAGATCATTTTAATAACTAGATCTGTGTTTGTAATCAAAATATAAGTACTGCACCAAGTAAGGAACATCTCAGACTGTCCAGTCTTGTGACTTGTGAGGTAATTAAGTCTATTTTTAGACAGACAATAATATGATTTTTCTGGCTGATTTCGGCTTAATTGACTAAAGAGGAGGGGCTCAGATGTTCAGTCTTCTTACCAGTTATCAGTATTTTTATATTCCGAGGAATAAATTAAGCTCATAATATCTTACTACTGGGTTAAAGCCTCTCAATGACGAAAAAGTATATTTAGTCTTGTCTATAGAAAGTAGACAGTATGAAGACTATAAAGGCTCCGAGGTAGACATTACGTCCAATCCTTCTCACAGTACTGACATTTTAACCCAGAGGCCTTATAATGTTACTTTGGAAAATATTTCTTGTGTTATAAATTAATGTTAAATTGTAAATTTCTTCACCTAAACATAATATTCATAGTGATATAAATAAATCTCACAAGCTTAGTGATCAAAGCTCGTCATCAAACGTTTGACAAATATAGTATCAAAGGATTTATAACCAGCCCACCTGCGCTTAGTCATATTCAGAACTAATGTTCATATTCATAAAGCTAGGAAAAACTCATAGATAAAAGATGAAGAAAGTGTAAGATATTTAATTATAATTTACCATTGACCTTGGTCACGTGTCAAATAAAAATGTAACATGTTCTCTATATTTATTTTATATAGATAAAAAAAAATAATATATTTATATTGAAAAATAAATTAGTTCTCATAGCAAAATGTTTATCAATAAACTTTTTAAACTCACACGATTTGCACTCATTATACTAAATGAAACGGGTCTGTATCGTGTTAGATAATTTAACGTATTTACTAAAATACGTACCCGACGTTTCGAGTGGATTACACCGCTCGTGGTCACGGGAAGACTGGCTGGAGAGGCGAATATTCACTGCACAATATTGTTTTTTCCAATTACCCGCACAAACTACCCGCACTTAATGTTTATCACCAAATTGTTAGTCATTAAGTTGGCGACACACCACGCTCACTACATCCGAATTTTCCACCATTAATTACCGGATTCCATGTGGAATCCGGTAATTAATGGTCGTCGGCATCACGTAAATTGACCGAAAATTCGGATGTAGTGAGCGTGGTGTGTCGCCAACTTAATGACTAACAATTTGGTGATAAACATTAAGTGCGGGTAGTTTGTGCGGGTAATTGGAAAAAACAATATTGTGCAGTGAATATTCGCCTCTCCAGCCAGTCTTCCCGTGACCACGAGCGGTGTAATCCACTCGAAACGTCGGGTACGTATTTTAGTAAATACGTTAAATTCTCTAACACGATACAGACCCGTTTCATTTAGTATAAAAATGTTTATCAGTTATCAATAAATAATCAAATTATTTGTAACTGTTTCATTAAATACTACTACGTATTGTTATTTTGAAATCATATTAATTAATACTTTGGTTTTTATTTGTTTGTATTTAGAAGAATCATCAATCTCTTTTATGTATGTAGTTACATCTTATATAAAAATAATAATTACTAAAATTACTATTATACTCTTAGTTCCAGTCTCAACAAAGATAATCATAACACCTATTTAGAAAACAAAACATAACCTCTAAAGAATGTTTGCGTCGGGCGATAACGCACTGACTAAGTTGTGTTGCTACAGAGCTTTCCGAACGGCGCACGACAATTCCCGAACAGGGCCGCCAGCGCCCGCCAGAGCGTTGCCGCGAGAAACGAAATTAGGCGAGCGTGCACGACAACTACCGTAATCAGTTTCGGTTTCGGCAAAAGTTTCGGCCAATTTTGGGCCGAAACCGAAACTGCCGCCGAAACTTGATTTTTGGCCGAAACTCGGCCGAAACCGAAACCGAAACCGAAATTTCGGTCGGACACTAAAAAAAACCTGTTCAAGAACATGTATGGGCATGAAAAACGAATACAGCAGCAGCTAAGAAATTAACTCTTTGGCCACTAACCTACACGGACTTACTTACTGTTTAAGCCTTATAATAACTTCTACGAATATGACCAGAAAACTGTCTAACTACAGTCTGAGTATAGTGTGCTCGGACTCTAACATTACCGGTAGAAACCGTTTATTGGGGTTCGCCATAATCTATGATCTATATTTAGCAATATGATAGTATATCTTTGACACTAAATACTAATGTTACATACCATAATGTGTTCCATGACAGTGTGATCTCTGCTCTTCCAGCGGTGTTGGGTGTCGGTGTTATGGAACGGCGCCAAAGCAATTAAATCGTGGAGCCACGCGTCGCCCCAGTGCTCGCGACCGACCAAATTGCTCTCGTTACTTGCACTTTTTCTATGAATATTATCGTGCATCATCACGAAACATTTTCTTAAATTGCGGTGTTCATTTTTTATATTTTTGTTGGTCTTAAACTGTCTTAGTAGCTAGTAGTTGTTTAAATTAATGTGAATGTAACGAAAGCATGGACTAACATATACAAGCTAAAAATAAAAGTTAACAATGGTAATATTCCATAATATAAAAATGAATCGCTGAATGTGTTGCTAAGCACAAATCTCAGAAACTACCAATCCTATTCGAATAATTCTTATTGTAATAGATAGTCACATTCAACGGGGAGATTATAGGGTATTTCATCCCGAAATTCCTATGAGAACGGACACAACGCGGGTAAAACCGCGGGGCGCTGCTAGCTCTAAATAAAATGAATAGAAAATCTTTTCCTAGTATAAGTCAGGTAAAATACTTAATTTTCTTATAGTATCTTAATATCTTGGTCGTAGATATCAAAGACATCTATTAGTTAGATAAAACTAAAACACTCTGAAAACTTTCAAAGCTTAAGAAATATAAGAATTTCAATTACAGAAACGAGACTCGAGAGGTTCTTGATGTTAGTGAAAAATCGAAATAAAAGTCCACATTTCAGTGCTCGCATAATGAACGTCAAAATGAAAAAAGAAGTGTATTACGTTTTGTTCGTTTTCGGTTCGGCCTCCGCCGAGAGCTACCATTCCTGGGCTCCGGGTAAGCTTCCGGGGTTGTCTTTAATAAAGATCTCTATTTTCAAGTCTACTAGCAGCGCCCTGCGGTTTTACCCGCGTTGTGCCCGTTTCCGTGGGAATTTCGAGAATTTTTATACTTAAGTATATGTATAAAAATGTATAAAAAAACTTTTCTCTTGAATCACTATATCTATTTGAAAAAACCGCGTCAAAATCTTTATACATATTTTTATACATATAAACTTTTCTCTTGAATCACTATATCTATTTGAAAAAACCGCGTCAAAATCCGTTGCGTAGTTTTAAAGACCTAAGCATATTTATACAGACAGCGGAAAACGATTTTATTTTATACTATGTATTGATTAATAGATAATGTTGCATGTATCCTATTGTTGCCTTTACGTTATGAAATACAACTAGCGTTTTCCTTTTCTTGTACTTGAAACTATCATAATAGAAGCAGAGTTGCAAGAACGCATTTGATTGCCTAGTTACTACTTTCAGGCGTTTCGTTTCAGGCGACAATAGTTTCGAAAAACAAAGTAATTACAATGTTCTAGCTAGACCAAAACAGATATGTATTTTGCCATAATATTAAAGCCTGAAGTATTTTGGAATTAATTTAAATATTTTGAAAATGTTGTATAAACCGGCACAATGGCCGGGCTAATGAGTTACGTCTCTCTCAGACAAAGCCAACGTTCTGAAGTCGTTTCTATTCATAATGTTGATATGCCTCATTTATTTTAACTTCACTCCATATGTTAGTACATGCCATAATTTATTCTAAGAATTGTCTTAGAATGTAATAGCGTATCTTCACAGTGTAATTATTGTCTGATATACATTCGACTATATTCAGATAGGTTTATGTTATGGAAGTTAAAAATGGGTGTTATAACACTGTTCTATTATAAGTGAAAATTGCCTCCAGTCATGCCATTGTACTTTGAGTATATTGTTAAGAATAGTGCCAGAATTTTCACATTTTCATCACGCACAAAGGACCCAAATTGGAGGGTCTAATTGCGGAAAATGCTCGCATCCACATTGATTCAATAAGTTCAGCAAAGTAAGAATAGTAATTGCTAATATTATGATGAAATTCAATAACAAAATCGTCTGTAGCTAATGGAATTCGGAAAGCAAAAAACGAAGCCTGTTTCAAGCAGACAAAAATAACAATTTGAGAAACATTTATAACTATAATTATTTTTATCGCCGTTCTTAAAATAACGCTCAATTGCCACTATAAAATGAAACATCGCAATGTGTATAGTTAGTACTAAACTCCATAATAATAAATTACTTGTATGAAAGTCAAGCAACAGCTGCGCGCTTCGTGGGTGATGTACGAGGAGCTATAATTGCAACTGTCAAGTTGTTTTCATACGAATATTAATAGAATATTTCGGATCCTAATATATTATGGGCTATAATATAAACAATTTAATAAAAACTTATTTAAACCGTTACTACTAGAAGGAATTTGTATATTTATTTGAGTGGATGTATTTCAGGAATATGCTGACGTTTGCACGACATACCGCTGGAACAAATCACGTACACAACGGTAGTGAAAAGTTAGGTTTCCTGCCAATTTCTCTCATCAAACAAGAGAAACATTTGAAAGTACAAGAATGTAACGGGCACAACTCGCAGCCATCTCCGAGCTGAGAATTCACGAATATTCCAATTCATTTTAAATTCAAATGTCGGTCGGTAACTACAGATATACATAAAATATATGCAACTATGCGCATTTTCACGGAGAAATTCCGAATTCAATTCTAACTTGGCTAGAAAATTGTTGTTAATTTATCAGTTCAGTAAGCTTAGTTTAAATTTGATTAGCGGTTCTATTGCTTCGAAAAACAGATGACATTTTGCAATATTAGCTAAAGGAAATTAACATATCTTCTAGGAAACGGCTTTAGAGATACATTAAGTTATTTTATGACGTGAGACGGCCATATCTTAAACGTAAGCTATTTTAAGAACGACTTTATTGGGCGGAATAACGAAACACCTAAAATGCTTTAAATCTAGTTAGGTCTAGAGTTTATGTCTCCATCGCATTCGTTTCAAATTGATCTAAATGAGAGTGCTTTCTTTTTGTTTATAAGAATTTGTAGAAAAGTTATAAATAATTTATCGCTATCAACCTTTTAACTTTATGTACGGATCTAAGATATTCTCCTTCTTGAGGGTGCCGTGGTAATCCGCCTTAAAGGTTCCGCACGGATTGGTTCATATCATAAAAATCAACTTGGATAGATTTAAAAAAAAACGTTTATTGAATTGGACGTAAAAAAGAAGCTCTCCCAAAAATGTTTCTCTCGAGTGGTTAATTTATCATCACAATCCAAAATGATAATACATGTAACTCGACAAGGAAATGACCATCACAAATGGTGCGAAATTTGCGCCCGAAACGTTGAAATTACGTATGATTGATTCAAATACCTTTCCATCACATCATTGAGTGTTCCATATTGTACGCAATTCCTACATTTTCGGCAATAAAACGTTATTATTACCATGTTACGTAGCCGATACGGGAAGGTTTATTTTGAAACCACGCATTTTTAGCTTTATTTATATACCTTCCGTTAAATATATTTTTTGGCACTGACCTTTACAAATCACGTCTGGTTTTCAAAAGTCACCAGTTTACTATATTGGTTAATGCGAGCAATTAAAATTGATCTCTTAAAGCTGTGAAATGAACTTTTATCGAGAAAGCTTTAATTAAAAGAATTGTAAGCAGTGTTGTCAACCTATATAATTATAATGTATGTATTTCTTTAGATAAAATACTTTGATATTACCCTGTAGCCTTCAGCTATTCATCTCGACAAGCTAAGAATAACAAACGAAACAAAATGTATGTTAAAAATGTTAAGCATTCCCTTGAACTTTGACAAAACATTCTACGGTTTTATTTCAAAGAGCAGTATTTTAAAAATAATATCTGATCTGTAATTTATTGGAGATAAATCACTATTTCTCCTAATTTACGTTCCATTGGTTCGGACGTGATCGAGCTCAGCTCAATCTTGTTTTATCGGAGTTTCATTGCCTTATTAAAGTTTCATGAAGTACTTTTCTTAAATGCATCAGTTAAGTCTAATTTAAATATTACAATACTACGCCTACATTTGCGAATGTAATTGGCTTCATTTAAGACTGAATTTTAAACGAAGAAAAATACAACCATTACAATGTAAGTACAACAGTATAGTTATAAAAAATACCAAAATATCTGAATAGTGGCAGTTAGTAATTAGCGCCCGTTAACCTGCAATTTCCGGAGGTCTTATTTCTGTCGTTCCTTTCTTGGTGCTATTCATTTAAAGTTAGCTCTAAAAAGAGTCTTATTTCCCAAACAAGGGTTGTGTTAAAGTTCCCGAGCTGTTTGGACCCGCTCGTTACGTCACAGTCGGTCGATAGAACGCCGCACCCAGATACGCCCCAGCACTCCACTACGAATTCAACAACTTTTAACACTTGGATATGTTGCTTTATCTTTATAACTACTTCTGTTATAGATTTGGTATTGAACATTGTTGATAAACGTTCAACACGCGCATCTGAAAAATTAAAAATATGCTTAAATTTTTACTTCGGACAGAAAATATATGATACACAGATTGATTCAAAATTCATATGTCGTCTCAAGTGTATGTTAGAATCGTTTAAGTTTACAGTTTGTCAGCACTCGTTTGTTTTTAATAACTACTTACTCATAATAAAAAGGTAGTGACACCTACTTCCTCATCTCATAAACAAAGTGGAAACTCGATTGTCGATCGTCAAGGTAGACGTAGCCTTTCCTATAGCAAAGGTGGGCGTTGATAATACTAAGTAACCCGACAACTTCTTCCGAATTCTCTTCACAATCCTGAAGTCGCACTTCATTTCTGACTCTCATGTATTGTACGGAAAAACTTTCGTAAGAAACCTAAACTAATATTTATAAAGCTCAAGTTTGCATTGTTTGTTCAAACAGCCTAATCTCAAGAAATGCAAGCCCAGTGTGGAAAAGTACTTCCATTTCCGATAGTACTATTTTTGTCAAATCGTTGGTTATTTTTAGTTCTGGCCATTTTTCGCAGGATATGTTTCATATTTGCAGACCCATTAAGTGGTTCTAAGTCAAGGTTAGATTGCACTAAATATGACATAAAATGTCTCTATGGGAGTAATAAAATTAATGATCCCATGTTTATATCCAAAGCCCCGTAATAAACTTTGATTATGTCTATACATTGCCTGCTTATTATTTGAGTTCATAATAACAATATAATTTACTTTTTCTATTAAAAAGGAGCCTCTTTCTTGGGTATTATTTTAGTGCACTGTATTGTAAAAATAAAGCCAATGAGAGAGAAAAATATACAGGGTGGATTTTTTTATCGGGCAGTATGGGCAAGTATGAAACAATAAGAAGTATGAAGACGTTTTCTTACCATGTCCTTTTCTTATTGATTTTGTGAAAATAATGTTGAAAAAATACGCACGCCACACCCGGGAACCAAACTGGGTAAAATATGAAACATATAACCCTATATAGAGAGAAGCCCTTGCCCTGCAGTGGGGATAATGCAGACTATACTTTAAGCAAAAACATTCCAAAACCTTTTACTTCTACTCTTTTTACTTACATTACCTTTTTCTTAAAACATTTGTATTATGTTCGCTATACTTGAAATAGAGAGAAAAAATGGAAATGTTTCGACTTACTTAATATAATGTATTTTTTTCTTACAGGTAAGGAGTGATTAATATCACTAAGGTGTTGGTAAGAGATGTTAGCTGAAATACTTAGAACCTTCCAAGTCAATTCCTTCAGGATATATCCAGGAACGTAACAAAATATGGGACGTTATATCGAAAGGTGGTATAATGTTTACCTTTTAAACCTAAACACACGTTCTAAATAAGGAATATCTTCAAAAAACTATGTTCAAATAGAAAATTATGGTTCAGTTGAACGCTGAATAACATCGGATTGCTTATGTTCATCGGTTTTACAGTTGAATACATTTTATAAATACTTATTTACCTTTTATAATTTCCTAAAATACTTGTCGGTTGTAAATGTCAGGTTAAACCTTAGGGGAGTGAATGTTATCTAAATACTCGTATTAACATAATAAAGCAGATGAGTTTGATTTTTTGTTTGTCTGGACGCGATAATCTCAGAGACTACTATCCTATTTGAATAGCCATATTCAACAGGAAGTTTATAGGCTATTTTTCATCCAGAAATTCTGGGAATGGGCACTACGCGGGTAAAACCACGGGGCGCTGCGAGCATGTTATACTCTTAAAATAACAAATGTTCAACTAGCAACCCGGTGTTGCTTAGCATTAGACAATGAAACTATACCGCTGGCAAATCGAGATCGAAATGGGTTAGGTTCTTCCTGATCATCTGTCTTTTCTCAATATTGGTCGAACCTATATTTCAATCACGATTAATTATTATTGTTCCTAAGATTACTTAAAGTAAATGCCAACTTAGGTTCTAAAAACTTGCTTCTTTTTACGTTCTAGAAAATAAGTAACTTTAAGCTAAGGTAACTTTTTAAGCACTAATAACTATGCAAAAATACAGCTTCTCGAAAAAGTTATAAAGAAAAACAGTTGCAGAAAATGCGGTTTCATTTAAATAAAATCGAACAAGACTTCTACAAACCGACTTCAAATCTGTTGGTAAGTCTGGATTTGCTTGTAATGGTTATAGAGAGGAAGTTTGTATGGCCTATACCAAGTTCATTTAATACTACACATTCCGTGGTTGGTAAGTTTTGCCGTTTGAGAGGTGCTCCAAACTAACGCGGCAACAGTCACATGCGAGCTTTGTGTGTACTTAATTAAGTATACTAATTAGAATCCTTACATACTGTAAGCAAAATAACTGTTAGATAATCTGTGTTGTTCAATTGTTCACATGCATTTGTATGTACATACAAATGCACCTATTGATTTTACAGACACAGATTAACTATGCGACTGTTAAACTGAATAAGACCGTTCCTATATTAGGAAGATATAATGTATTGATTGTTGCAATAGGTATGCCATATTGGCGACCTTGAGGATATCTAACATATCTGCCCCGAAAATTTAATTGCAATTCAAATTTAGCAGCCAGAATTCCATTCAATTTTGATGTTGCCAAAATGTATGAAATTAAATGCCTCATAATATCAGTGGTCTTTCGAGAACTAACGTCAGATAGCGAATTATATACAATTCGCTAAGTATCTAAGTATCTATATTATTATTGGCTATCTGCGTTCTAATATTCAGTCACTTTATACTTAATGTAATCTCGTTTCGGTTAGTTCAGTCAGCCATCGTTTTAGATATTATATTAAATAACGATAATGTCATTGCTATCTCCCAACATCTACCTTTGACTATATTCTCCAGTGCCCGTAAAGATAATCCTCCCGTTTCCTCGGGATCATCATTCCATAGAAAGGGTTGGATTATGAACTTCCGCATAAACGATACCCAAAGACCATTCCAATGATCCCTCGCATGAATCACAAAATTACTATATCATATATTATGTAAATCCAATAAAATTGAAATATTTCTTACATTATTTTTCGATGTCTCCGCGGTTCTGTATCTCGTAAGAACGAGAAGGCTTCTAAGAAAATTGTATCCATTTGCTACGCGGTATACCTGTGGAATACTAAACATGCGGTATCTTGATTAACTGTCTGATATCAGAACTAATGACAACACAATACCATACCCTCAAGTACGTACATATACATAATAGGAGAAAAATAGATTTAAGATAACAAGGCAATTTGTAGGATTACGTTTGTACTCCAATTTGTGTTACGATACGATGTGAAAATACAATTCAAGATTCTTATTTGGTAACCTTTGCGTCATGGCGACGACGTTATCAACACACACCTATAATTATATTTTGAACATCACTTGATGTAACTGGCGGTGCTTCGTATTACTTTCATTTGTACCATCCTATGTGGTAGGGGTCCAGGAGATCTCCTTCTAGATTTGGAAAATAAAACATTTTACTTTTTCTCCGGTAATGGACAGAGAGGAACCTGCCGGGCTATAATCAAATTATACGCAAACGTGATATAAATACAGATGATGTTTACGTAACAACCCAATAAGGCATTATTCTTGTCTCAATTGAAATAGAACTCCTAAATAACCTGCATCAAAACAAAGCCAAGTAGCTACTTGGCATCTATTAACCTTTGTCCACCGGGCGTTTATACATCGACACCTTACTTACGCTATAAGGTTTCAATGATCAATCGTCTCTTTATTCAAGGTCAGTGTTATTTTAGTAGGCGATGTCGATGTGATTATGACGTCACACGAGTGTCGGTGTTTTAAGTTATTAACGGGTGGGGGATGATTCAGGTCGGTGCACCCGGCTCGAGCGGGAGCGGGCGCGGGCCGCTGCCGCTCGTGGCGGGCGCCGAGTCGCGCGGGCCCCGCGTCAGCGCGCCGCACGCCGTCGCCGCACGCACAGTCCTCATCTGACCGCGAGTGAGCGCGCTGCCTGCCGCGGCGCGCCCTCCGACCGAGCGGGCACATGCCGACCAAATGTCACCTACCAACCACCCGATAACGTCCTATTAGCAATTAGCATCGCCAAATAGCACGTTAAGTGCGCGGCGCGGTCCGACAGTTTGCCGATATCGGGATATAGTTTAACATTTTCGTGTGTTTATGTAAGAATATTTTGTGCATTATTTATTTGTTTATTTACGTTAAGAATGTGTTGATAAAATGCACGGCCTTGAAATTACCAAACCAGTCTTTTAGTTTTCTTGTGCGGTTTAATGGTAATTATGTAGTGTTACGTTGTGCCCGTCGACGTGTGACGCATGTATTGTAATGTGTTTCTTTTGCGAGCGGAGCAGGAAACTCATACCAACAACTGAACGCGCTGTAGTTGCGAACATGCATGCTGCGTTGAATTTCACGACCCACCAGATATGCACACAGACTTACACGGATTTACTGACGTTCCAATCCGGTTGTTGTTTACGGATTTAAAGCTGATAGATACAGACCTTGACGGTAAGAAAATTTTGTACCGGAATTTATAAGAAAAAACATTGTCACATGGCGCTTCCACTTGACCTTTGCTCAACTTGAATGTGTGAGCAAATAAACTTTAAAAAAATAAGACATTATCACTATTGTTATAGCGGTAAATGTAAACCTGGTTATTGCCATTGTTCTGTCTTCTCTATAATGAATTCAAAACAATCAATATTAGTAATCATAATATTTACTTTTCAAATGCTGTCTAATGATATTCTGCTTCATATTTCGGGTCGGTTCGATCAGTATTCATCTAGCTCAGACATATTGATCTAACAAGTATGTCGGTTATTTCACAGTAACCCTCTATTTGACGACGAACGATAAAAAGGTACTTTCTATAAAGTATTGAAATCGCTACCGTTTACGTATCGATGTAGATAAGCATTTCAGTAGGTAAACCTCAGTAGGCACGTGGTACAGCATTTGATAGGTTGTTCTTGTGTAAGAGCAAAAATAAAGAATATTGCGCGCGTTGGTGTCTTTTAACCTTTGACGTGTACAGAATTTATGATTGAAAAGGGTATAATGTAGACTGAAATATTTTGTGAGTAATCTCCTTTATAAAGAACGGAATACTATATTCTTTAATATTTAATTTATATTTGGAACAAAAAACAAAATAATGTAATTAGCAACCTAATCTGCAACAGTTTATTATTCTTGTAAAATGTTATCTTTTTCACGTTTCCAAACAAAAGTTTGTAAAACCATACAACACATAGCATTCTGTGTTTATTTGAATAATCTCATACGGTATGAATTATTAATGGTATTATTATTATTTTGATACAACCAACGGGATATTTTATCTGATTTTGAACACATGACCGTGTTTTATAAGACTAGCTGTTCCATTATATTACACTTGTGTATTTCTTACGAAAAAAAGCCTCCTTGGGTTTGTTCATGATGTAAAAAAATCAAGGAAAATAAAACTTTATTTATTTAAATAAATTATGAACGTAATGTCGCATAGAATTTTAACTTTCATAATTCATAGTACCGTTTTTCACGCTACCCTCTACCTCTACACATACAAAGCTCTCAATTTACCCCCTGGAACCCTTCCCATTGAATTTCGATCAAAATAGTGAAAACGCTCGACTGAATCGCGGTCAGACATTTGCCTATTAAAATATGACCAGCCAATCAATAATTTAACGCCGAGAAAGCAATTATGGTTGCAAAACGTGCAGGTTCAGCACAATCATAAAAAACGGCTAGTTTAAATGTTATATTATTATAATTAAATTCGGTTCAGTGAATGTATTTCAATTAGCACACAATGCAATGTTAAATAAAGTCGTCTATATAAATACAAGGAAGTAATAGAAACTAATAAGCCACGGTAAAAATATATAAAAAAGAATAGTTGTCTTGTAAATGTAAAAACATTTGTTTCAAAATGGACCTCGCGTCGCCAGGACACTCCGCCCTCTAATATAACAAAGTGAAGGAAACTTTTCTTTAAAAACATTTGCATTTTATTTGACGACCTCTCTTGAATAACTTCGGAAGCAGTAAAACAAAAGTTAGCGATAATGGTTATTGTATCGATAGTCCATACAATTTATTGATGCTTCCTCAAACTTTATAGGATACATTTTAATCAATTTTAAGTCCGTAAAGAATCTGTCTGGATGTTAAAGGATTCATCCATAGATGCTCATGAATCGCTAATGAAGCGTTTTGTGTTTCAGCAACGGGACGAATGACCCTTTTCAAAGACATTGCGTTAAAATTATTCCTTAATACGATATACAATTTTGCACAAAACTATGCTATATAAGCTATGCATTGCTAGCTAAGACAATATCGCATAACATACAAAAAGTCAATTAAATTCCGAATCTCTCTTTTTTGAAGTTGGTATTAAATAAACTGTCTTCCCTTCTAAAAGCATTCCTAATATCATATACAAACGTCAGCCTGTCAATTTATATCAGAGGGACCGCAATATTCTCTCGCGTTGTCGTCAGGTGTGATTGTCACTAATACCTCCTTAGATGGAATTTGATCGAGACATTCTGCGTTCGATAGGTACTTAAGCATTTGATGGGCCGGCCAAGTGCCTCCCTGGATGAGTAATCCAAGGGCAGGGCCGGGCAAGATATACTGCGCCGATAATCTACGCTCAAGGTCCATGAAAGCAAATCGCTGAATACGATACATTATTTTAGTTGAAACATCGAATACTACGAAGGATATAATAATTTAGTAGCCTTCTTATAAAACCGTTATCCTTTACGTAGTCAGTATAGAAACCTACTAGATGGTGCACTAGATGGATAGTATATTGTTAAGTTTTGTATCCAGAGGATATAATAGCGAAATATCAAAAATGTTCTATGAGTCTCACTATATGAGGCTAAGTCTGTACTTATAACTGTTTCTTAACGCGGTCACGTCACACGGCTATTTGTATCTAATTACATAGCAGAATATAATATAGGAACAAAATAAATTTCACTAAATCTAAGAATTAAAGCTAAAACAATAAACATTAACCAATAAAGTACGTGATATTTCTAAATAATATATTCCGTAATACGCAATTTAAAACCTCGACTTTATCGTTACAGATCAAATATAAAACAATGTGCCTCATTAGTTCTTAACTACATAATTATAATACATCAAACTCATATGAAGAATCCAAAATCATCGGAATTTCAATTAAGTAAAACTACCTAAATTATACCACACACGACTGAAGTTATGAACCTAATAGCTCTATATTGGTCATAAAAATATCTCCACACCATAAAGACGTACCCTAATAGGTCATAACCGGCTCAATTAGTTTGTGAAATATTGACTGTCACATTATATCTACGCGTTGCATCTTTGATGAATAAAGAGCAGAGATAATTGAATTCCACCTCAGTGAGTGCCCCTAATATAATTTGGTCGGATAGCAACACTGGATAAATCAACACTGTAGTAAAAGCAGACGTGAATATCTGCTAGATATAGTTACAAATAGCCGTCACTATCCTTTACGGGTGTCACTCATAATTATTGTAATTAATACGGTTTCGTATTCTGGGACCATGAAATTGTAAAATGCATTTGCGGTTCGGTCCATTATTCATTACTACAAAGTTAGTTAACACAAAACTCCAACTTTACCGGGCAATTTCTGGTATGCAAATTGTCATGAAAAATTGTTGTTGATATTCTAACTAAACTGTATGTAAAGTATTAGAGTGAGCGTATTCAAAATTATGATAAGGTTCTATATAAAGTAAGCAGATGCCTTTAATTGTTTCGAGCTGTACCAAATGGTGAATATTTAAATACTCTCACACTTTCATTGTCTCCTCGTTTAATATCGTCGAAAGTCGAACAACCGTCATATCTACCTATTTCACTTTTTATTCTTATATCTGCGTCTTAAATTAAACTTTTTTACGGTCGCCTCTCATTTATGAATATTAAGTGAAACGGGAACTTAGTCTACTAGTCTCTTTTTATGTGAAATCGATGACGTTGCTGGCGCATAGCGTTTGGATTAGGAATCCGATAAAACAATGAGGATATTCAAATTGAGCTTAAAATATATGCCTCTGAATCTTTTCGAACAACTTTGTACCTAAAAACCAATTACTATAATGTATTGAGATAAATCGACAGCCAAGTAAAGTTAAAAAGTCTGTAAATCGTTGAGAGTTGTTGTTTGGTTATATAAAGGATCGTGTAACCACATTATTTTCACACCCAAATCCTTATCTGAGGCTTTTATTAGTGTGAGACCACAATAAAAACACCCGATCACGTAACAGTGGCTATAATCCAGAGCGGCTGCCTCGACACGGCCACTGCGAATCCCTTTATCGATTCACCTCAACTTTACTTAGATACTGATATTACACTTGAAATGGAACTAAACCTTAGCAGATTTGACGAATCTGTAGACGTTAGATAACAAAATAAGGCTTTCTACTTAAATTTTAGATTCGTTGAAATCGGTAACAAAAATGATTGATAAAGACATACTGTTTAAATTGTCTCCTTTGCCATAGCATCCTAACAAAAACTTACAGAAAACAATACAAATAATAGTAAAGCAGTTGTTTGCAATGCCTCAAAAAAACAAAAGACTTTCATTTCAGTGAAAGTATCAGACCAGTGCGGATGATGTGTAAATATTTTGTTAAAATCAGTGGATGATTTGTGCAATTAAAACGTATCTATCGTACCCACTTAAGGTACACCAGTCAATAGAATACGTCCCTACCGTAAATATTATACAATGCATTAAGTGCAATTAACTACTGCAAACAAAAATAATAGATAATAAATCATAGAAATACGTTTCAATGGTTAGTTCTTATCAACATTACGTAAATAATGTACTAATTATGTAAATACTTGAATGCATCGGTCGATGACTAGTTGGACTCATATTTTAGTATATAACACATATATATTGGCTTATTGGCAGTGTGAACGTTGTGGTTTCCATTTTTCCTGGATGGAAAAAAGCTAAGTCACTATCGGGTCCATGAATTATTTCTCGAACAAAAAATCCCGTCGATCCTTTGTCCCCGAAAAGAAAGGCCAACCATTAAACCGATAGAACAGTTTCACGCTATAATATGAGAAAATAATTACACTTTTTTATACAAAAATATACACAGACTAGCACCCCGCGGTTTTACCCGCGTTGTGCCCGTTCCCGTCGGAATGTAGTTATGAAAAGAATATTCAAGTCGGATTGATAGTTTCGGAGATTACCGCGTTCAAGAAAACAAAAATTCAAAAAAACTAACTCATCAGTTAGATGACGCCATACAACTAAAATTATAATGCATATCATAAACCGGTTAATATTTAATGTTTTCATTGTTTGAAATCCTAATCATGTTTTTGTTATCATTTATGTATGTGAGGACTGCCCTTGTTTACATTCCCAAGTAACTTTGTAAACACTTGCGTTGCGTTGACGTTGCTTCACATTGTATAGAACCGATACTGCCATTTCTATCTACTCGAGAATACTAGTAACTATTACGAACTAGCAGATCTCAGTCCCGTGACAATTTCTTTATAAAAATGTAGTTTTTCTAGACGCTAGTCTGTCTCTGTGCTCACTTCATTTAAATCCGAAATAACATATTATGTATGTAAATAACGGTGTACCTTACATGTATACACAAATGATAACAAAAATATGAATAAGAAGATTATTAGCAATGAAAACGTTAAATTTTCGTGAAAGAAAATCTATATATCCATTGATGAAACCTCACAAACTTTAGCATTGATAATCCTTAGTAAGAAGGATTGCCCATAATATAACGAAGGTAATCCTGTATTCAGTTTGTTACTATTTTTGTACTGTCTTATCTGTGTACCTGCCATATAGTCCAGTCATCTTTTGGATTCATATTTGAAGCAAAAGTTGATGCACGCGACATTCTTCATTATAGCTTCAAAAGCTTACAACTTTTAACAAGCTAAATGTTTTGCAGCCAGTCTTCATAGATTCGAACACTGTAATACCGTACTAGTGAATATTAAATTCAATTAATTTGTGCTTAACTTCCAGTAGCGAACTTTGCCTTTCAATTACAACTGTTTTGACTTGCATTTTTGACGGTATAAAATAAGTGGTAATAACTTTCATTTATCGTTCTTATTCAACCAATATACTATAATGCAATATGATTTATACAGTAATTTTTGGCCTTTTCATCCAAATAAGCTACATAACTTTATTTCAATAGATAGGCATCTATTAAATTAGGACCAATGACATCTTCTTTTCAATTCATCACCCAATCTATAAGCAAATTTTCACGAAGCGGAATATAAAAGATGAAATATATTATGAAGAATAGGCACTGCCATTTTCGTTTTCTTATTGCTTTCTTTCTTATTAACTTCAAGTTGATTTTATATTTCCATTTATATTTTGAAACAGAAATATGAAATCTTAAGATACAACATACTGTGCATCTGGTTTCTAATGTACCGATAATTTAGTGATAAGCGTTGATTTAAAATTATTTAATAATAGAAAGTATTTTTTATAACTAGATTTACGCCCGTACTCGAAGACGTCAAATGCTTCCTTAGTAGAGATTTAGTGAGTAATTTTGACACGTACGAATTAATACCCAAAGCTTTCATAGCATAAGAACGCGTGACTATGCAAATGTATTTCCATCTACTTTCTAGAGAGGCACCGATGTCTAGTTAGAAAGATAATAGGTACAATAACCATACTGTTTCAGAAACGAAAAGGCAGGTATCAATTCAAAAATGACCTTTTTTGTTTGAACTAATAAACGGCAAAAATAACGGTATCATCGAAAGGACAAAACTGAACATCATTCTTTGTATTTCTTGTCTGTTTTTTAATAATGCGCTCAGTTTACGTAGACTTCAGATTTATAGGTTCGTTTGTTTACGTTATTTTTAAAATAGATATAACAGTAACTGTATTATGACAGCGATGTATATTTTTATAGATTTTGATTGGCGAATGATTAACAAATTAAACGCGGCCAGGGAGCAGCGGATACGCCGCAGCATTTGTAAACAAATCCAATTAGTGAACTGTAGCACGTACACACGTGTTGTTTAAACACAATAACTGTTTATACGCAACTTTTCATAATTGTATTTTTTACTCTGTCCATTTATGTGTTTGTATTTATTTTAGGAATGATCTTAGGTACGTTTTATTGGACATAAGTATGATTTGTCTTGATCTTGAAGATCTTTTGATGTACATTATTTTAAAAAGAAACTGGGCACATTTTTGCGCTTTGATAAGTTAACCTTAATTAATTTCCTTTAAAAAACGATCAGTTATCAAGTAGTAGTACATCAAAGAATGTCAATCTATTTTGATATAATTTGATCTACAGTTTCAATTGTTGTGTAGGCGTGTATTCAAAGGGTCCCAATTAAGGTTCGATGAAAACTAAATTCATGGAAATGGAGGGAAGGGCACCGAAGGCGTTAGTGGCGTGCTTCAAATAGTTGAATATTAAGTGTCAATATAATATTGCAAAATGCGGATTGAGTACCTACTTTATCGATATCGCTTATCAAACTTTTTGTAATTTATAAATATAATTAGATACAGAACAATACTATAAAGTATATTTAAGTATGTACCTATTTTAGTAACTAACCTAACTATATTTGTTATTTATTAGTAATTCCATCGTTCTTCTACCTTTTGTGGGATACTTAATACGAAAAGCGTACTTAATAAAAATACAGGGAAGTAAAAGTAAACATTATTTTCATAATGAAATAAAAGTACCTACATCAAAGAATTTGTACTGTTCTAATATGTAGGGATAAAAGAGATTAGATTTTGATTTTACAACATCACGAGAGTATCGTAAAATCGAAGAATTTTCCAGTACATTGATCTCGGAATCGAGAAGCGGAGTGCGATAGCAAACTTATAACTTATAAGTGTATTGACATTTATTTGTGGAAATAGTGAATGCAAAATATATATATTCGATAGAAAAATAGGAGCCAGTAATGTGTGCTTGACAAAGGCTTCTCATCTGAATACAGTCAGGAGGATTACGTTATCACTACTTCATTTGAATTGATACATACACAACACTACTTTAGACTTCCTAACTCTTGACTACCAAAAAAAGCAGCGTAACTGTTATTTGTCTCACAATGTCTAACTATGCGAGAATAAGTACCCAAAGTACCTACTGAAGATATTTATTAGAAGCCAAAAACAAATATTGTAGTCCAAAATCAAAATACCTAAGATAGCAAATTATTAGAAGCGGTGCCCCACATTTTTTGCCACAAGCACATGAATTCACTCAATTTATCTCGGCCATATGAAAATGACTTGTTATATTTCAACAGGAGCCATTTCATCTGAAATATGTTTTCTTGACACAAAATGATCATAGAATCTTTTTCAATTATTATGCTCGTTTTTGCTATAATGTTTGCTGTAATTAAATATTAAATTGCATTTTAATGTTGTCGTTAAAATGGTATAAATATACACTTATTCTTCAAAAATAGTAACATATTATAGTTAGTTAATGCGTGAACTTAGTACGTACAATGGCAAAATAAATTGTTTTATTTCGTTACATAGTCAAATACCTATCCCTGTATTTAGACCAACATTGATACCCTTCATTTATTCCACAAACAGCTTGTGATTAATAACCCAGAAAAATTTATGATGATGATGTGAATAAAATTACTTCTCCAAATGCCCGCTCGTTTAACTGATGCGTATGCATAATGTGTCGCGATCGCGAATAAATCGTTTTAATTGCGTTTTTAACTTGCACCGTAACCAAACCGATGTTTGCAAAACCATAGGTATGTCGTCACCTGATCGAGTCTGTTGTTTGTGAAACGCCACTGAATCCCTGCAAATCCCAAACAAATATTTACTTTAATTTCACAAAAATATTCGACACGGTTGCTCACTTTGCTTTGTAATGGATAACGTTAACACATTACCTGCTCCCCTTATTGTGCTCCACAATCCACATTTTACGCGAGTAAACAGAATCAGTAAACTATAAACGTTAACTTAATCGGTGGAGGTATTGTACTTATTAGGGTTGACGACGATTCCGGATTTTTATATGTGTTTGCAGAATACAACCCCGTTTCGCTGTTCCAAGTTTTGCGATAGTATGTAGACTATTTATGTTTAGGATCGTTACGTGTTCAGGCTTTTAGGAAACTATGTACTTTAATTACCATAACATTGGAACAGACCAAATTGTATTAATTTAACGTAAACAATGGCAGTTAAGCATTCCGGGCCTATTGTGTGCTCATTTATTGTCGGGATTACACCCGCGACAGATGTACTAGGAGCGTATGTATTGTAACCGATCCAATTTATTTCCTTGCCTTCCACCATAAAATGGAGTCCCAAAAATATCAGTGAAGCTGTGAAATACTTTAATCCTCGCCATTAAACGCCAGCGAGACTGGAAGTTGAAAAAGTGTTCGCTTCTAATGGACGCCTCTGGCTTTTCCTTGTCATTGTATTGTGACGTAGCAAGATAATTGTTTTGCTAGTTGCGTGTATTGTGACCATTATAGGATAAGGACTATTAACTGACACCACATATTACTAGAAAAAATACCATTCTTGAATCTTGTTGAGCATCTTTTGTTTGAACAAGTTTTCTACAAATAAATGAATGAATTTGAATTAGAATTTTGATAAGTACTTCTTTTTTCAAATGATATAGCCGTTACATTATGTGGTAGGTAGGTAAAAAGGATATAAATGGATACCATTCAGCAGGAACGTGACTTTTCTACAATAATCGCGGCCCCGTGTCCGAACCCACATGCCTCCAATCAAAGCATTCATCCATAGTATTTTTTACTTCAAATCCCGCGAGGAATTTATCGAGAATACCATGATGAAACCTTGGGTGTTACCGACGGATGATAAACAATGCGTGTTAAAATATTGGGTACGTAATTTATGTGCGAAATGCTCAATAGGATAGTCCCTAGTGCGCAATAAAATAAAATGAGGGCTCTTGGAGTGGCGTGTGAGATCGCACGTCAGAAGCATGGGCTTGCCGTTTATATGTCTCGGATATTACTAACACGAAACTTAGGGTCAAACCACTCCGACCGTCTCACCTACTGAATAAATTAAGATTAAAACGAACCGGTTTTTTAATTTGATTTTAATTAATCCAGTTTACGTATTTCATGATTTCTGTTATAGCGAGCAGTTTGCCTGCGTTTTGGAATCACTACAAACATTCGTAACGTTTAAGTTACGTTAACTAACTACTTGTACGTAAATATGTACTTAGTTTATGGATACGATTTATACTTAAAAAGTACCTACTCAAAATAATTAACATTCGAATTTATTCTTGTTTTTTTTCCATAAAAATTTGGTATTATACAACGGGCTCCTATGACGTGATATTACTTCAATTGGTTCCATTTATTTTAATTCCCAATAGAAGCGTGTCAATACTCTGACCGTAGCAA
Source organism: Cyclophora albipunctata (assembly GCA_963082685.1). Lineage (NCBI taxonomy): Eukaryota > Metazoa > Arthropoda > Insecta > Lepidoptera > Geometridae > Cyclophora > Cyclophora albipunctata. Next base: position 5,041,434 of record OY720116.1, on the reverse strand, counting down.
AATAATAAATTGTAAAACATAATAAGAGTTCCCACATTTACCCTGCATTATTTAAAGATGTTTATCTTCACAACATAAAGGCATTTGAATGTGAAAGGTATAACGGGACTTTGTATTATTGAATGCATAATACAATTTACATTAATACATATGATAAATATTAACATACATCACATTACATATTTCTATTGAGGAATTCAAATCACATTTCTAAACATATCGGCACCTCTCTGCTACTGGGTAAATCCTCTTTTTTGTGTGTACACTTGTCCTTGAAGTGACCGTTCCACCAAAGTGTTTAATTAAATAAGTATTGTTTTGGATTCGAATTTCGAAACAAACGAATACGAAAATAGTGTGAATAATGAAGCCAACAATAACCGGTCTAATTCAAACTGATCTCACATTGTCAGTGTTATCTCTTCCAACTGGCTATACTAGTTCGGTTCACAGACAGACAGATAGAATTACTTTAATGTAATTAAACCAGTGCGAGCCCACGGTAACCCACCGCCGAACGACGAGCATTAAACTAATTAGTTTCGGTACATAGAACGCGCATGTTTTAACGCAATCTTATCGCTGTTATTAATAGTTATCTCGGTGTTGTAAATCGATCAAAACATTATGATGGGATGTTACCGGTTTTGTTATGGTTTTTAATTTCTATGTTAATAAGGGGTTATACAGAATTACAGAAATCTTAAGACCCTAGGAACTATTTTTAATTTAGTCACATCACAGGATCTAATCTCTTTTGAGCCATGGTGCAACGGCCGTATGGTGTAATCCTTGGTTTACCTAATAACTTGGTACGAAAATTAGCACTTGTATTACCATTGTTTTTGATCATATTACCAAAAACAGTGTTTTACGAGAGTCTACTCTACCGACCAACTAAAAGTTGGGACAATAATTATTTTAATAAATAATTCTCTTAATATTTATACTATTTTTACAACAGCACTCAAATACACCACATAATTTTCTTTGCTTTCCATTAGTCTTTGATTAATATACTCTAACCTACCAAAACTCTTTCAGAATACTTAAGAGTTAGAGCTCGAGATTGAGACAAAAGTTTTTGTGTATGTACAATAATATGCTACGTCTTCCATCCAGAAACACAAAACATTTACTATCATCCATGATTAATAGAGACGGGAAACTGACTCACTATAAGTCTAGACAAGGCAATAGCTAATCCAACGTCTAATTTCTAACTTTCTTAGTAAAGTAAAATAAGTCTATTCATAGACGAATAGGAATAGTTTTCATATCAGTCTAGAATTGCAATTTAAACAGGTAGATTAGATATAGGTTATCTTTTACATCACTTGCAAACGTGTGTGAAATGTTTCAAGTGTTGTATAAACAACTTCAGTTACTGAAGTTGCTAGATGTATTCAATAAATCTATATCGTGAATTGTAGAAGGGGCCTCTTCTAATAATTTCGAACTTATACAAACAGCAACACATCTTAATCTATGTATACACTGTTTGTAGGTACCGATTCCAGCTTACAAATAAATTCCCAAGATTTTACCTCAGCTTACAAGGTTTTTAGGTGTTGTAATTTTGTTTATGCCTCTGTGTTTTAGGATATTGGATTTGTATCGTAAAACACAGACATTGCCGTTTTGTTTCGGTCGGTATATGTATGGCAGTTAGACGCAGACGCGAGACGTTATTTCTACGCGAATGACACCAGGTAGGTTCAATGGTACGTTCTATTTAATTGTATCAAATAACAAACAGTTGTACTCGCGGTCATGTTACCGGCGCGATACATTATGACATATTGTTTTTATCTCATTGCGAATGCTGCCAGTAGCCTCCTAATTTATCAGCTACTTCCGCACAAATGTCAAAGATTATGTAACAGTTCGTTCACAATAGACGGCCATTGTTCTCAACGTCATTAGACTCGCAAAATTGATCACGGCCACACACGATACATAATTATTACAGTATTAAAATACTAAAATGGATAATGAAGGCGCCTCTATACATTTGTTTGCCTTATTTGCGATCTATAAAAGAGATCACCTTGTTTGTTGAAATTTATTGGCTTGGGTGCGGCCTGGGCTGTTTCCAAATGGCGTTAAATTTGGAATCAATCGTTACCTACCAGGCTTTACTGATCTTAAATCTAAGTGCCGGTTCAAGTTCATATACTTTCAGAAATTATGGAATGCCTCTAATACTTCTTTTGGTTCATACTTTTATTGACTACCTATTTATTTATTGATATTGATACACAATATGAAGTAGGTACAGAGGTACCTACTTCATATTGTGTATCAATATCAATATGAAGAGAGCTTCACAGAAATAAATTGAAGTTATTTCTCCGTTCAAGAACCGAAAGCCTGAAAATATTCAGCAAACAGCTATTGTATGACTTTACCTCATATCATATACGATATTTTTGTAAATATAATTCCAATAGCATTTCGATAGGCATGCTCAGGAATAAACGCCTGTAAATATCAGAATAGCAATTCGCGAGCGTGCGTGTGAGACTTCTGCGTGATAGGCGTTCGTCTCACGCTAAGGTCGCACGAGTGTTAATCGCAACAAGCCTTCCCTTGCTCGCCTTTATAGCCTCTCTACCTTTCTCTGCCCGCACTCAATGAGCAATGTTAAGGTCATGCGACAGTAGCCTCGATCCGATCTACAGATAATTTATAGCTATCATCGTAGCTAACTCGGTTGTGGTTACATAACCAAACCAGATTTGTCATTTCAATAAATCAAATTGTTTAAGAGCATGCCCCAGTTGGTATGGCAGTTCGTTCCTGACACGTCAAGCTCACAAAAGGCTGAAAATTTAGTTTTACTTTCCTTAATTTCATAAGCAACACACGCGTTTTACAAGTGAAGAATGGCGGAACCCTTTGATAAAGTTGAATGCTAGATAAAAGGGATCTTTAGAGATAATATCAAGAATATTCCGGCATTCACGGACAGGTACAGAAAGCAAGCCTTTGAGTGAGGTGGGCGGACGCACGTCTTAATTATAAGACCTACAACTTTTACCATTTACTTAACCTTACATTTAAACCTTTACTTCGTAATATAACCTTAAGAAACAATTCGAAACTTTAGTAAATGTATCACACTTAGTATTTACCGACTTACTATAGCCGATAAAAACTGTCAACCTCTTCATACCGATTCAACACGAATGCCTAACCTTCGACTGTGACAGAGATATATTGAAATATGTCCGGTGCTATTTATATTTTATTCTGATTTATTAGTCTGGAATTCTTTTACAAATGACTCGCGGGCACTCATTAACTGTCAGGATTTAAATATGTTATAATAAACGCGATAACTATAAAAAAAGTAGGTACTGACGTAGCAAATAAATTCAGGTTGACTAAATCTAAAAACCTCGAACGATTTTCATAATTGATGACAAAATGGAAAACTGAACCCATTTCATAAAATTCCATAGATTACGAGCATACCAAACCGTCAATCTCGCAAAGAAAAGGCGGACTCGGCGGATTCACTGAAAGACGTTGTGAAAGTGACAAAATATTCATCCCGCATCTACTTTTTTACGTGCGCGGATTTATATATGTCATCTCTATAAATTTTCAAGAAACAGGTGGATTTTGATAAAATTACATCATTCGTCATAAAAAAAACAGCAGTCGTCTTAGCAGTTTTTTTGTGGACATACTGATACATATTTACGCTTAAAATAACGAAGCGTAACGTTTTCGTCGCGTTGTTAACGGATGTCACTGTTTTTGAATTCCTCGCGATCGTTCACCTTGTGCCTAATTACGTGGATGTAGATTTTGTTCAGACAACTCGTGAGCTTAGTTTTGGATACTGTTGGATTTTCAGACCGTTGTAAGGTGTAACGATTGATGTAACCATCAATCAAGCTCCAACGCAAGCGCTCCAATGTTTTAAGCTGAAAGTTTACAATTGTTTATGGAACGTTTTTCTGAGTTTCGAATATATTTGAGTTTCAGACCAATATTCTATTATGTTTTGGAAACAGGTCGGGGTCGGAACTTCGTGCACAGGTAGTGGGCAACTAGCCAACAGATGGGACAATTGCCCCATTCAGATATCATGGACATTATTATCTTTCATTCGTTTGATAGTTTGACTTCTTATTTTGATTGTGTCGTGTACATTTATAAACATTGTGAATTCTTTTTGCTGGATTGGACAAATAAGAACAACTACCTATCTGTTAGGTCACAGCTTTTCCACGAGTATGGTTCGTTCCTCTTTTATTGTCATCGTTACTTTTTTAAATTGCTTTCTCGAAATCAGTCTCATATGCACTTTAACAACACATTCTTAAGCAAATATTAAATACTTCAATGGTTAAATTGTTGACAATCTAATTTGTAAAACTTAAATAATTCAAAATATTCTACAATAAATGAAATTGCAGGAAAAATACATTTTCTTTTATTAATCGATTAACCGTTAATATAAAGTTATCGATACTAAGAAGAGAAGTGTTTGAAAATGTTGATTTGTATGTAGTATTTATAAGTAAGTGTAGTGATGAGTCGGCATCAGTTGAGAGTGCCCGAGTTACGGGTGAGCGGTGCGCCGGCGCAGGAGGAAGACTCGCCGGCGGCGCTGCCTCCGTTCGCCTCCCTTACCCTAGCCTCAATACCTAGGAGAAGACATTCTTGGATTTGTGGGTAAGTGTCTCCACTCTCCATACTCCATTCAGTGAATTCGGTCATGAATTTTTTGTATGATTTGGCTTAAAATTTAAGCCAAATCATATCAAATTTAATCAAATTTAATCAAATTTAATCCATTTAAGCCTTAAATGGATTGTTTTTGTATACGTATGCCTTGTATGGAATTCTTGTCAGCGCCTATAGCGGATACTCAAAACAGCAAAGAATTTCATACAAATGAAATTGACAAAGGAACCGCCCACTTAACCAAAAACTAGTACAAGGCAGAAGAAGACGTCTCCACGCGAAGGTGGCTCAAAATTACTGATAAGAAACTTTTTAATGGCATGCTTCCGCTGAGGGATAGTGCACCTAATATCCTAACGGACTTGCTCTAAATGAACTGAAGTTAACCGTTTCAAAGTACAAACTAAATTTTTTTATGGAAATGGCAGATTTATAACATGAATCTAGTAAACCGCAGATCATATTAACGTAACATAGATGATATTCATTTGATAATATCATGCGGGCGATAGTTCTACTATGTAGGTACTAACTGAGTTAAATATAAATAAAGCGAATCTAAAATAGAATACTCAATTATAATGACTTTACGATTGCCAAATCGCAAATATCATCGGGTGCACTGGTGTAGGTGCGGAAGTTCTTAATTATAATGATTGCCCACAACACGAATGATATAACGTGAGTAAAAAAAATTATTCCAACTAAAAGCTCTATTAATATTTTAACTCATTTCAGCTTTTATGTTGAAACGTTTAAAAGAGCAAGCTTTCAGTTTATTGGTCATCAAACACAGCAAGAAAGAAACATTTTCCGAAATTGCTACTCACTATTTATTTACGTTATGCTAAGTAAGTACATTATCATCACAAATAACACATTGTTCGGATACAGTGACAAACCCGAGAAAAACACAATGTTAAAGTATTCGTTGCGTAACCAAAACACAATTATTGTCCATTTATTAGCATTTCCAAGGTTTTGTTCTCATATTCATTTCAAAGTATCTCTAACACAAATTGGATTTGTTTCGTATTCTATTAAAACAATGTAAGTTGAGAATGAGTCGTGGCTGTCGAATGTTTTCAGCAGCGAATGGCTATCTCTAAGACAAATATCACTTAATATTCATGAGAGGCTCCGACAGTTGGCTGTCCCAAACATTAGCACAACAATAGTGGACCACGTAAACGTTTGTCCTGGCTAACCTTGCCCATTGTATTGAGATGCCGTCTTCGACTGTTTTTGTTATCCATTACAAAGTCGCTTTCTCCGCGTATTTGTCATGAATATAATATATTGCCGTACTCTGCCTTCCGAGCGATCATCACATCACTTATAGGAGGAACAAGAGATAAATCATATTGTAAATCGGGCGATAAACGTGAATCTGGTATGGAGTTTCATGTGGAATATATTGAAATGAAAAATGTATATTTTCGTCCCTAGCGATATTTCATAATGACATTAGCCACCACATTGAATGTATACATTAATCTGACATTACTGTGTTTAGTAATGTATCTTTCTTTAGATTCACTGGTCGTCTTTAGTTTCGCCCAAAGGAACGCCTTTTACTCACAAAGGGCGGTTTTTGGCTTTGACATAAGCATTTAATTACAACAAGCAGGATTTATGGTTATAATGTATTTTCTGGACACTGAATTCGGTACAATAGATTGACTATTAGTCATAGAGGAAAACAAGTCAATGCTATCCCTGAAAAAGGAAATAGCTCAATCTGCGCTCGGAAATGGGCACTTGATTCAAAAATGAAAACGGTCTCTAAATGTTTATGGAATCGCCTGAAAGTTTATTTTACTACTAAGAGGAAAATTCAATAAAAGTTTTATTACATTGGAAATGATAGCTACATAGTTACTTCAGGCATAATACATAAAATGATGCATGCTTTACTATTACATAAATTCTGAATAGCTATTAAATAAAATATATTACAAGTAAAGCAGGGAATTGAAACAAATGAATAAATCCACAGGCGAGACAATTCCTTTTGTACTAGACTACACCCTATCTCAGTTAACTTATTGAATCAGCTCATTAAATTGGAAGCGCCTTAAGTCCATCCCTGCGTGTTTTCTTGTAAATGAATGAACAGTATACAAGGAGTCTTATCGTTGTTGCCTTTAAGCTGATTGCATTAATCCATTGCGTTCGGAACTTACGTAGGTACCTCCCTCTTAACCACTAAAAGTAAACTGTTTACGACCTCATTTCACAGCGGAGTTCAATAAAATCTAAGCATTTTTGTTATCCTAAAGAGGAAAATAGAACATTTTTAATATTGATTTTCAGGAGCTTTTTGCTGGCTTTCAAAATTCCTTAGATGTATTTAGGCGATCTAATTTAACATTAACATTCTAACTACATAATATGTTGTATTTAAGTATCGATAGGTACCTACATTAGAATAAAAACAATAAATTAAGATAACCTGATCAATAAGTTCAATCAAATATTTATCATATGAATGCAATAAAATTACATCAATCTACCCTTCGGACTGGTCAAAACACAAAAACAATGCTCAAAACTACAAAAACAGTGAGTATTGATATAGCTCTATACTAAATTGTGCCAATTTAGCAAACCACATTATCAAGTTACATGCAACGAAGTCGGTACTGCAGTTTCCTCCAGTAAGGGTCCTCACCCACAATGTTATTTTGTAGCGATGTTGCCACGCGCTTCGTAAACGACTGCATCGCTACTAATAGTCGATAGTCGCATGTGCAATGCGATTTTGAAGCGATTATTTCGGCGGTTCAGAATCCTTTGCTATTTCTAAATCAAAGAAGCTTATAAGAAGTGACAACGTTGATGATCGTGATTATGTGTGCGAGGGTATACAACTAGCGACCGCAACGTGGCTGTATCAACAGCAACGATATTGCCTCGCTACAAAATGTCGCCGTGGGCGAGAGCCCTTACACTTTATGTAGCTTCGCCTGTGGTTCTAGCGGTTAGCAGACTACACTGTTCAGTTTTAATTTACTTACTCCTCAAGTTTGTTCGCGAACATTTTACGGTTTTACGCCAACCATCATGTAGCCCAAATAAACAATTGTCTTACCCTATTCGATTCCGCGCTCAATTTAATGGCTGTTACTTATTTCCATTAATGTTATACCTTCCAAGTTCTAATAAAACTTTACGATTGTCTTAGGACTATCGGCTGAGATATAAAATGAAGGGCTTTTAAAAGTTTAAAATGTAAAACGTGATGTTACTACAAACTATTTCTTTGTAACTTGGTGTTAACTTGTAACTGAAATTACGTTAAAGAGACATATCTAATCTAAAAACAAAACATAATATTGTTTAGGCAAAGTAAAAGAAGGTAAGCACTAATTAGGCAGCTATAAGTATAGAAGAAGAAGAATAGCTATGACTTAAACTGTGTTAGTCATTTGTTTTGGCACGATTGTTGTTCTTCGGGAAATCATTTGTCAAGATGCAAGGTCCTGTCGTCGCTTTGAAACTGATGACACAATGAGCTTTAAGCTTTTAGTATTCATTTTCCAAGAAGGTTTATATGTTTTTAATTATTTATTACATGCAGTTCCTACTTTTTCTCCTACTCATTTGTGCGAATAACTCGATTATTAATTGTAACGTCTATAATATTCGCCTACCGCTATGTACCTTGTCGTTTGGTCGAATATACTTTCAACATTGTTCCAATGCTTTCATACATCACCATCCGAACCTTGTAAGTGGTTTTTATTGTGATTTTCCATGACTATGAGTTATTATACAGTATTACCTGAAAACAAGATGATGTACGACGTTATAAATTACAGGTGCGCACTTGAATTGGTGACAGTACGGGAATCGCTGGAGATGCGGTTTAAGACGCGACATATTTGAATCTCTGCCACGAGTTATTCTGGTCCTCCGACGCGCGTAAACACCGACATCAAGCGACATTAATATTATTATTCCTCAAATATTTTTAATTATAACCTTTAAACGATAAAAACACACACTTTATTCCATCAAATCCACTAAAGAGTTTGTCATTACACCAACTAATCTATTTATACAAAACATCTGCTATTTTCAATTTATTTAGTTTGTCAAGGTAAAATATAAGGGCGAGAATACAATCGTCCAAACTACGTCAGTTTCTTCAAAACTTAAATTGCTTTCGATACGACAAAGCTGTGAGCACCGGTTTATCTCCCGAACGTGCTAGCTCTAAGAAGTTTAGATGCAGTCGCTTTGACAAAGATTTCTGTTCCAATGATTTCATATGGATATTGTAGAATTTGACTCTATTGTACAATTGTGGGACTGAAATGGCTCGTATGACAAACGGTCCGAATGTGCCTCGACAGAGCTTTACTACACGTAGTAACAGTAAAAGCGAACACGGTATAATTTAGCCAGAACCCTAATTGTTACGACTTCAGATAGTCCTATGGTTTACTATAGTACCTTAGACTAGTATGTACCTCATAAGTGAGAAACCAAGTTTTGCACAATAATTCTTGAGTACAAAAACGCTAAACGTAATATTTTCTCAACTAAAAGTTACATTAACAAAAAATATCCCGTAATTTTCTTGTCACGTATTCTGACTTTCGCCGAGTAAGAGGAAAACGGAATAAGAGTTCTCATTTCATATATTTTTGAGAAATTGTTGGTTTTAATCTGAGTCGTGTGGATAGGTTGGTGATAAAGGTAGGTGTCGTGAAGACAATGTGCTCGTGGCGCTATGTGGCCGCCGACGCCGCCGCGGCACTCTCGCGCAGTCTACCACACGCCTCGACCAATTTAAACGTCCATCGGTACTGAACTAAATGAAACGTGAAAGTATGCTCGGAACTTTCATTATCCGCCCAGAGCTTTTGGTTGAGATATTGAACGGAATTTGAATTTAAGCGAGTGAAAAGAGTGCATTTTAGTGGATAATCGTGTGACTGTGGAAGTGTTTAGTGCATTTCATAATGTAACTGTACGTTTACCGTCGTACAGCTTAATGGTAATGTAGCAAATTTTGTAGGCAGTTTCCCGATTAGTTCATTGGCATTTACCCAGCAATTGACTAATGTAAATACTTTTAACTTTAAAGTGTTTACATCGCATTTGAAAACATATATGTAGATACCCGTTTCTACGCATTAGGTAAACGAGTAAACTTATGTATTTACAATATTGAATAAGCCTAGTTTTATAAATATTAGTAAATTCGAATGGTGTGGGAATGTCAGTTTATAGTTATTTCACGCCATTTTCATGCAGTTTTCGCCAACAGACAGTTATTAAAAAAGGTTAATGTTTATTTTAAACAACAGAAAATTTTATTAACGTATAATAATACTTCCAAACATTTATTTATTCCGAGAAACTGGTGGTTGCCCTTTTCATGAAAATGATTACTTGGAATACGTTGTGAAAATTAATTCTTAAATATAGATAAAAATTAAAACAGCCGCAAGTAAATGAGCCTGGAGCTCTCGTCAACTACTAAATTATTCCGTTTATTATTTCTTTAATTCAATTAGGGACAGAGAAAATCGTATCAAAGAAAAATATTGTAATTAAGACTCTGCGAAATGTATCTGTTGTTGTTACCATTTTTTTGTTATTTCAGAGCTCTCAAAGTGGAAATGTTTTCAGTGGTTAATATAATTATTAATATCAGTTACTGCCTTTCAAACTGGTATTTAACAGAAAATATTTTTTGATGTGTTTGGCTAACTCAAAGAGCATCATAATCTATTTAAAACGTAAATGAAAGTGGGAACCCAGAAATTCAAGGGTCTCTCACACTTGGCCTGTCTCGAATATAATTCAAAAAGCACCGAAAACTTTTTCTGTTTGATGTTTTATTAATATTTTTGCCTGTAAATGGTTCGCAGGCAAACTTATTAGGTTAGTCGTAGTTATGAATATACATATATGTATGAAAATATTTGTACCGATTTTTTCCTCATTTGTTAATTTTAAAGCGTTTTAATCTCAGAATATCCAAACACCACTAAAATGAGGAGGTTAATTTTGCAAAGATTTTTGAAAAAAATATTTTGATCGTAATCGAAGTGATTTTGTATGAAATTGAAAGCTGATTGATTCAAGGGGCGTTTGAGTAATTTGGTGTGAGTCTGTGTTCACATACGCACATAACTCAACTCAATGTAATGACATTAAAAAGAGAACATGGCATCGTCTAGGAGACGAGCCAGCTAACTCATAAGTTCACCTCGCTCGTATGCATAGTAGGTATATTTACTACCAAACGATGTTTTATTCGATATAATATAAAGAATTTTATGCGCAATGTTATACTAGTTACATACACTTAATTTCAGCTAATTCATACAACTATACAGGTAAGTAAACGCTATGATAACTGTAGCTTGCAGTACTTTCAAATTTCCAATCAGTATTGAATGCCTGAAAGCTCTCGGATCGAATGGACCCACTGAATACAGTTAGAGGTTCCCAACCACACTGTGCTCACACGTACAAACCGTTTGATCACTTATCCGCCTCTATTTTGTGTAAATACTAACTCTTTGTTTTATTCATATGGTGGAAAGCATTTCTCATCTTCAGGTTATCCTTTACAGAAAGCTCTTCGCCGCTTCACATTTGAAGGCTGTGCCATGCTTTGATAATACATACTGTGCATACTTTTGAGGGGATTTATTAAAATTAGTTTTCAATCAATATAATCAATCTAAGATATAGATAATATCTTCAATTTAAAACATTTATTTATAAAATTTCCTAAGGTTAGTCGTTTAAATATACTAGCAAGCTATGAGTTAATTAGTTAAATAGAATATACATAGCCGATTACAGTTCCAAAAACCAAATATCTTATCCTTATCTCACTTGATAGTTTGCATTCTGTTGACAACGACTCGCTCAATCTAGATCTAGACAAACATCTTAATCATAAGCAGTTAGGTTAAACAGCAATACATTCTTAGACACTGAAAGATATTCACAATTACATAGAAATATGGGAGATATGCTACAAACACGTGTAGGGTAACATCGAATCAAATACCAGACATTGCAATGTTGCGCGAGCTATTCATTCTAGTGGAATACTCAGGCATATCTTATACGATTGTAGCATCAGCAATTTACAGGAAATTTCAACTATATGCCAGGTCTGATCCCTAAATGCTTGACACATTTTTGATAATGCAGACTTCAATTTATTTGCAGGGTAAGGGTAAAGCATCACATTATGTCTACGGTTTATTAATAAACCCATTTCTATAATATTTTTATTTCCTAAATGTTCTATGCCTGAATTATGTTTTGGGAGTATTATACCTACTATAATATATAGATTTAAGATCCTAAACTCTGAAATAACTTAATTAGTGACCAATCATATGAATACATATGAATTTAAAAAGTTCAGTCAATTTTACGGACTGAATTTCTAAAGAACAAAACGGTTCGGTATCGTAATTATTCGTAACGAAAAAGAAATACCTCCGACATTAAAATACATCGTGGAACCGAATTTTCTAATATTGGGTTTATACAATCGCTCTCATAACAAACGCAATTATATTTTTTGTATGAATAATCAATTTTAATGATTACCATTTGCGGCTAGCACCTAATATTTACCCATTTTGGTAGTAAGTTAATTTTTAATTTGAAATATTTTATATATTTCCATTTCTATCCATTTTCTACACCTTTTTTTAATTTACTTTTGGTTACTGTTTAGGTGTAAATGTCTTATTTAATTTTGCTACATTACCATTAAACAAAAGTACTTATTACGTAGCCTAATATCTTAATTACTAAAAGTCCTACTTATAATTCGAACCATGCAATATTTTTGCTGCGACATCTGGCGGATAAACAAAGAAACTCGTTCGACTTAGAAACGAACCTTTGAACCATGTTACCGATTGCTGAAGCGGAGGAAAGTGCGACCATAATAATGTCGAGCTCGAGCCGCCACAGGCGCACCCGGGACCGTGTAGTTACAGCTGAAACCCGCGCGGTGCGCCGTCGGCGGGGGTGGACTGTAGTCGGTTCTGAAACAAGGTAAGTCCCGCGGCCGCTCATAGATGGCGCTGTTTCAAGTCGACTAAAGTAGGTCACGAAAATCTACCGTAGCATGACTGTTATGTAGCTATAGAAACATGGGAGCCCAGACATCATAAAAGGGTTAAATTTATAAATTGTTGTCCTCGAATTAATCTTCATTTATATTTACAAAGTAAATAAAACCTCTTTTTTACTCAAAGGTAGATTACTGAACACGTCGGCGTTTTAAGGCACGGCAAGGCAATTTCAAATACCTAGGGACATTTTTATCATCGCTTAAAGTGAACTCGAAGGCTTTTTAAAATTCTATAATTGGCAATTAGTCTTCTGTCGGTCGACACTGTGGGTTGGTATTTTTTATACAAACTTTATCTAGTAATAAACATCGATGTCCCGGGGGTAAAAAAGACACCTTGTTACGTTAAATGGCAGGAACTTGATGTTTACATTAAATTGAAAAATCTATTTGGGTTATGTACCATAAATAATGAGTTTCCTCTGATATTCACCAATTTATAAAAAGCTTAAATCATAGCCAAGCTCGTTCTAAGAATCGGCTCATTTGCAATTTAAGAGCCATGTTTCGTGATTACAATACACCTTTGTACGAAATTCTTCATATTGTTTGGTATATTTGAGTAATTGATGGCCACGTGTAGGATAAACACGGTGTTATTTGTTTGTAGTTATTTGATTTCTACGTAATAGTGAGGGAGCTATTTTTATAAGAAAGTTTTTTATTACAAGCAAATCAAAGTCTGTACTTATTCAACCGTTAATATTTTAAAAGAATCAAATATGTACTTAAATAATACAGACATTTTGTTTGTTATTTATTTTCCTAATCAAAATAAACGGTATCTAGGAAAATATCTATAAGCAATTAGAGAGAGCAGAAATACAAACAAATAGCAAAATATTCAAATTAGGTACTTCAATTGGGAAATACCTTTTGCTATCAATTTATTTCCTGCGACGGGAATTTCGAATACTACGTTCATTTTTCCATGAATAAAACATTATGGCTGTTAGGTGCGCGCGTTAGCGTGTTAACTATTCAGATTCTACTGAACGTGCTTCATATTTCTTGTCAAATCTGAAATCTGTATTATTACGCGCAATATACACAGCAAATAATTGAATTCAGAAACCAAATACAGAACATTTTCATCATTTCTAAAGTAATAACATAAAAACTGAGATAACGTTCTTCACATCTTAAGAAAATCCATAAACACTGTATAGAATTTGACCAACAAAAAAAAACGAACGTCGAACTTTTACTAACAGAAAAAATATATCAAGATAAAAAGCCAATATCCTACTTTGAGACATTTTCTTGTCACTTATTTCATGCTATATTGTTGCGTTCCAAAGATGGGACAACGAGATAGGAGGAATTTTCACGATGCGTCGAATAGTGTGCGAGCACGTTCAGGTGACAGCTGATAAGCTGGCCCCGGGCTCGCTGGCAACCTGCCTTCACGGATATAGACGACGCTGTGACGTATCGCATCGCTCAACATGACTCGCCTCAAGCTACAAGAGAAAGCGTATCGAACTAATGTGTCATTGTTATATATTTACCCGGGAACGTCTTATTTGTTTTAGGAACAATCATGACTCACACATCGTCTATTCGTTAGATTCTATTTATGTACCTACTTTTCTTATTGCAAGTAAATGCTAGATAAGTAATGTTTTGTGGCGATGTAAATAAATTATAATTTATATCATATGTATAAGGAATGTACAGAGAAAAGAGGAGAAAAATACGTAAAAATGTTCATTTCATTTTCACGTCAAAAGACAATATCGAACTGATAGAGCAATAAGGAGTGTTACAGAAAGCAAGTTACAAAACATTTCTGATGCTTTTTTCTGGATTCCAACAGTTTTATTGGCCATTAATGCTAATGAGAACACTTATTTTCTTAGAGCAACAGCCTTTAGACACGGAAGGTCGTTTTAAAGAAAATCAATAGAAAAAATGATGGTTATCAATAATCCATTATAGAGAAGCGGCCTTGGTTCAGCTTGCTCATCATGTTAAGAGACTCATCACTTACGTAACCACAATATCAATGTAATATTTAATAACAATATTCCTACTTATTCTTACTGAAACACTTGACTTTTGTTTGTACAACATAATACAGCCGCGTCGAACGTGATATGTTGTTTACAGAACTACTTAGTTGATTTTCAAACGATCTTCACGCTTCACTGATCCTTCAACTGGAGTCATGGTTGTTAAATACGTCATTAATTTATGATTATATTTCGCCTTACACGTTCTCTATAAATTATAAATAGTTTAGTTTGTTCACTCTCAAGTATCTCAGCTCACCACACTCACTAAACGCTCACTAATCTTTCGACTGATTTTATCGACTAGATCAAACCTATATTTTGATAATCTAATAACAGTTTTTGGTAGGTACAAACTATCTAGTTTGTGACAGTCAAAAAAGTATGTAAGACTTGCCTGCCGAGTGCTTATTCATAACTTTTTATTACAACAGAAGACTAACGTGTTGTACTACATATATTGTGCACAGGCTTGAGCTACTGTTTAATCCTAGAAACTTTCCTTCATATTTTTATTACAAACTTACTTGATTACATTTAATAAATAAGGTCCAGGGAAATCGTAAACAAAGAGCTTTATCTTGGACAACTCTCATTTTTATTCCACCTTATAGCTTGAACCTTAGTACTGAGCACATTATTCTGAGCACTCTGTACAAATGTAACAGAGTGGCACTCGGAAAATGATGAGAATTCTAAAGCGAATTTACATGACATCAATTTCTCACCTATCTCTATATTATTATAATACTAGTCGCGCCCCGCGGTTTCACCCGCATTGTACCTGTTGTCGTGGGAATTTCGGGATAAAATGTATCCCATATGTTACTCTGATGTATAACCTATATTAATGTAAAGTTTCATCCAAATCCGTTCAGTAATTTTGGCGTGAAAGAGTAACAAACATACATAGGTACATCCATCCTCATAAACTTTCGCATTTATATTATTAGTAGGATATATCATAAAAATTTGTCATTGCAGCATGTATGACGTTCTAAGGAATAAGTACTGTATAGGTAACAGTATCTGTCTTCCTCCTATTAATATTTCCCCATTAATGTATAACGCTTTTTTTTCAATTACGATTTAAATCTCTCCTGACAATTCAATCGTAAAGAAGCTCCAATATTTGTTGGATTATAATAAGAATTGATATACTTTCTAAGTATAGAGATACTATAGTTGAAGGTGTATAAGAAGATTAACTTTATGAAATAAACCTGTCTCAGACAAGTGAGATACGCCCATCCCCTCCTCCTGCCTCCCCCTCTCTGGGGAGCAAGATCGAGTTAAGATACTTTTTACATGGAATTAAAAATATCGTCTTTTCTTTTAACTTTTGAATTTTCTTTTGTAATAGGTGATTCAGATGGGTTTCAAAAAAATGTATGACTGTAAACTAAATTAAACGACTGAGTGGAATTAAATGAAAGTCAAGTGAAGGGCAAATACTTTTGATAATATAACCTTATACTCGTAGTTAGGGTACTTAATGTACTGTTAGTACAGAAGTGAGTCTTGCGGGTACTGCTCGAAACTAATATATGCATGTAATGCAAGTTGCACATTACTTGCTCGTATATGAAGCAAACTAAACCTCAGATCTTACTTAACGTCAATACAGTCTTCCAAGTTACAACCTCCAGAGTAGTTATAGATAAACTTGAAAATATGAATAATAAATAATTGTTATAAGAACTGAACTGTTTGGAAGCGGATGGAAGTCGTCCTGCTACGTGCGTTTTCTATGGAAAACAAAAGAACATCAGTGCGCGCGGAAGATTGCGCAGTGCGCACTACTGCGTTGCGTAGCCAGACGACAAACGTTTAAATTGAAAGAAGCCTAACCTGTTTCAAAGAAATTGGGATGGTTCAACAAAAACTAGTTTAAATTGAAAACAAATCACTTTCATAACTTTTGCTTATCATCTGTAGTAGAAATACACTAAGTGCCTAATTCAATCCAAATATGTCAAGCTGCGATAGAGAAACAAAGGTCCAGGAACCACTACAAACTATCGTATTTATAGTGTTAGGGAGAAAATCAGCAAAGGACAACGGTATTAACTAGATCTCAACTAGATGGGTTGAGATGTTAAATCAAAACAGATTTCATAATTACCAAACCACGCAACCCTTTGAAGTCATAAATAACAGATTGTTATTAGAATTTTCGATGTTTCTGACATTTATATAATAACATTTTAATCATAACATATGTTGCCAAGAGCAATAAGTCTAAAGAGCCCTTTAATAACTCTTAAAATATACGTTGTGAAATAGGTAATGTCAATAACGATATGCTATACGATTAACTATATAACGAGATGCTATAACTATATGCAATTAATTTCTATTTGTGATAAAATGAATTGGAGTAATTCTTATATTGCGAGCTTAATATCAGGAAAAATGTTCAGAAATCAGATAAGTTAAGGTCAGTTTAAAGGAATAAATGAAAAGTTCCAATAAATAATAATAAATAAATAAATATACCCGGACAAATTCACTCACGGTTAATTAGACCCAAACTAAGCTCTAAGTTTGTAATATGGAATCTAACTGATACCACTACATATATATACACAAATACTTGATAAGAATATATAATTGTCACCCAGACGTCGTCGCCAACAACTATGTCTTCACATATTGTTGACTCCGGGCGGGAATCGAACCCGCAACCCCCCACACAGTAAGCGCCCTCACTGCCACTGTGCCAACCAGCTTGTCAAAATGCATATATACCACGTTATAAGTATCAATAATACGTGAGTTCTCTAGCTGTAGCCTGATATTCATTTAAACAATCTATTTACATTACCCTTTTAGAGCTGGGAGCCAGAGCACAAACAGTAACTTGGTATTCTCAACTTGACCTTTCTTTTATAGCAATAGGTCATTAGTAGAAATCGTCCTAGTTTCTTGAGAAACTGACAAACTATACTCTATTAATGTTATCTCACATACCATTCTAAAACTTGGCACATTTGGTACGTAGAGTTGGAACCCACACATGGTAATAACGAAAGATAATAGCTATGACGTTTCCCTCCATTTGCATATATAACAAAAACATTATTTGGTTAAAATCGTTTATTTTAACTATGTAGAAACCATTTATGACAGATATGGTCGTTTCTATTCAACACCATCTAATGATGTCATATTCTTTTATACAAAGCTAACAATTTGTAATGTCGTAACTCTAATTAATAAACATGTAACGCAAATGTTTCGTTATAAATCAAATTTCGTATAAACAACCTTATCATACTTTCCGTAGCAGCTATTCATAAATATTCCGGAGCCTACTTTCATTGTATTTACGATGGAAGTTTGGTAAATATCTGACGTATGAGTGTATTAATGGAGGCGTCGGCTTATGTGTCGGCTAGTACAGTAAGTATAAGATGTCGCGAACATACACTGCTTTGTGTATGTACGCGACATCTTATCTAGGGATTCCACAGTATTACAATAATGTTCAGCCAATGGTTCGATACATATACACTACTATAGTGCATAAGTAGGAACTCTAGTAATCAGCCACTGAACTGAGAAAATCCTTTATAGAGAACGGTAAAGATATATATAAAAAGCATACAATAATGATGCTCAATTTATTGAATAAAAATATGTATTATTTGAATAATACAAAATTAGACGGCAAAAGTTCGATGTAAACCTACGAGCTGTAGCGCGTAGCCTGGCTACGGTGCTACGAAAGTTGATCGGGCTACGTTATCTGACGTAATAAATTAATGATCATACATGATTTGATACATTTATATACAAAAACAAATGTGTTCTATTCTTTTCTAGTGAGTTCATATGATATTCATAAATGAACAAAAGAAGTTATAACATAAAACATAGGAGTAAAATTAATATTTTGTTTCTACAACCTTGAAATGTCAGTAGAATATCGGAAAATTCGTCTACACGTTGACCGGTTTTTGTGGATATCGGTCGGTCCGTACATTATGGTTCACTGGAGTATAAAAATAGGAGAAGCATCGAGAACTTTGTGGATTACCTGCTCATATTCGTATACTGTCGCATATCTTCACTGAATTATTACACATCTTCATACATCTACGCATACACATAGAAAACAATATCGAAGAATGGTTCGACTTTCTTTTCAAGAAAAAAATATCATTTATATTAGCCTACGGAGTTAATATATTTTAAAATTATAGTTCTTAAGAATGAATACCTTCTGATTTTGAAATATAATTAGACTAAATCTTTACGTTGAAGATACATGATTTTGTCATCTTATCATTTAAATGTGTTCAATTTCAATTTATATTTATTAAGGGTCTGTGCTTCAGGGATATCCAAACCACGTGAATATCATGATATCCTTTGCGCGTAGTGTTTATAAATATTAAATAGTATGCCTCATATTTTATTTATTACCTAATATCCGGTAATACAAAGCTAAATTGCGAGTACCTTTATGTATAAAGCTTTACCTAATTTTAATGTACTGAAAAGTTGCATAATGATTAGCATGTGACTCGCATTAAAGCGATATGTTGATAAGCCACGCCTTTGGACATCTCATATCAACAAGAACTTTACAGAAATATGGAATATACTATCTGACCCAGAGAACTTCATACCGCCATTTTTTTTTAATATTTGCTTAATTTTTATTTACTATTTTCATACCAACCTTCTCATGCCAATAATGAGCACATTAAACAAAGATTCACCAAATTGGCAGTCGTTTGGTAGGTATGCGCGTACAAACATTTCAATGATTCACTTTTATTTGTATAGATTTACAAACATCGGGTGGTAGAAACTGTTCCTTGCTATAGAAATAGAACCTAGGCTTAAAGCTCCTCACTCTGTTTGGGCTTTTATGATATTACTCTGTGTACCGGTTCGTGCCTTTGTGTGAACTTGAAGAATATTGCAGTATAGACCACACTATTATAGTGTACTTTGAATAGCTCGTAATATTACTGAAGGAAACAAAGCATAGAAGAAAACAAACACGTTTTTCCTCCAAAAAGTACATAGAAAAAAGCGACTACCTTTTCCTCATACATTTATCTTTCATAAACGGCGATCATAACTTTTTATTTTGTTTACAGGTAAGTTTGGGTTTCGAATACTGTAATTTGCGGAGAAGTTAGTCTAACCTGGTAAGTACATTAGTATAATTTACTTAATGAGCGGAACTATTACTACAAATGGCTACGAAAGCTTTTATAGGAGTCAGAGAATTTGATATTTGAACTGGTAGGTAGAACGGACTATACAGTTAATGTACAGTTATCGTTAAGATTCTTTATTTTAACTTTTCTCCACAAATGTGGTTCCACCAATTAAGTTAGTATCACCCTAAGGTGTAATATTGTATCAATAATTGCTATTCCTAAGTATCCAAGTTTAGCCTTGACGGTGTGATATGTTGAAAGAGTCCCCTATCTCCAAATCGCACGTAGCTTTTCTTTGTATTCCCAAGGCTATTACAAAGGTCAGCTGCAATTTATGAACATTATGGTTCAACTTAGTGGTACGAAAACTATAGTCATTTATGTGGAATTTCTAACTTACAAATAACAGAGTAAGCGTGGTTTCGACGGCGATACGAATGTCAAATCGTCGATTATCCGGACGTTTAATTAGAAAAGTAATTAAATTAACATCAATGAAGTTGGCGGTTGACCTCTTATCGTGAAATGGCAATGGTATAATAGTTTGCAATTGTATGTACATACATATTTCCAATGATAAACGGATTTGAGTTTTGTGTGGTTGGCCGCCAACCATTGGTGTACTTATAACAGTAGAAAGTAGCAACAAATAAATAAACGATGCTGGGCATGGGCCTGTCGCTCACTGAGAATACCTATCAGTGCAAAGGAAACTCTGGAACTGCCAGCCAGACTTGAAGCAACATTTTTGTATATAATCGCCATTAGCCACATGCAAAAGAAAGCATAAATTCCCATGGGAACGAGTAAAACGAGAGTAAACCCCTTGCAGCACTGCTAAACTGGTAAACATAAAACTAATAAATAACAAAAGGAAATATACAATACTTTTTTAATTTAATTCGCCACTCGTTTTAACTCTGTGGATAAACGACCAAGTTGGAAGTCAAACTTTGGAATCTTTTCAAAGTTCGCCAAATCGCACTGCCTCACCTGACTTATACGAACTTATTCTTGGGTTCACTGCATTTGAGGATTTTTAGACAATTCTTTTAATTTTTAGATATTATAAAGAATATTTATTAAAGTGAGTCTGTGAAGAATCGCAGACATGAATAGTAAGATGATAGACTTATATATAAGGGCGCAATTCGACTAGTATAAGTGCACAATATCAGGTAAATCATTATCATTACATATTACGTCATAGTATAAAACAAAGTCGCTTCTGTTTGTCGTTTGTCTGTTTGTCTGTATGCTTAAATCTTTAAAATTACGCAACGGATTTTGATGCGGTTTTTTGTAATAGGTAGAGTGATTTAAGAGGAAGGTTTTTATGTAAAAAAAATCCCGAAATTCTTACGGGAACGGGCACAACGCGGGTAAAACCGCGGGGCGCTGCTAGTAGATTATAAGAAAAAGTATTTTTATAAAGGACAGCAGCGCCCCGCAGAGTAATACCCACGGTAAGCCTGTTCCCATAGAAATTTCGGAATGGAAAATAGCTTATCTAATTCGGATTGGTAGTTTCTAAGATTACCGCGTTCGAGTAAACAAAAGAGTAGAAGTATTATTAATGCACGATTTAAAGATCCATTAATAAGTTAAGATACTCATTATACTTTAGATAAGTGTTTTAGATATAAATTAGCGTGTGTAAGTCATATCATTAATGATTCAGATCAGTATAGCTAGAGACTAAATTAAATTTGACGAATATTACTTGAGATTTAGCGAGATTATTATTTGCGTATTATGTTACTAAATGTTAATAGTGAAAATAAATAAATAAAGTGAGTATGTATGATGATAAAATACTTCTGTCTTTCTCAACTACGACAAAAAGCTTTTCACCCCTAAACATCGGTACAGTGACAATCAGTTTCTTTGAAAAGGAGTATAATAAAATAAATTTATTTATTTTGTAAGTGTTGGTATTTGAAATCCTTTTGATCGTACATTTTGAAGCCTCTTCGAGCAAAAGATGGGCGAGTTAGAACGTAATATTTTTTTGTGTTCGAAGCTGGCAATTTCAACTTGTATTTTTAATAAAATTGGTGATGTTTCTTGTAAAATAAAACCGTTTGGAGTTATTGAAAACGTTCCAAGTTTAGTCGAGAGTGAAGTTGGGGAACTTTACGTTGACTAGCCGAAGTCTGGTTTCCGTCAACAATTAGCCGCTTGTATTCGGCGATGTTAAACTTCTCAGGTATCTTCCCTGCCCAGTTAATTAGAAGTTTAAACTTCAGAAGCTTAAAAAGTTTATTTGATGTTAAGTAAATGTCGATCTTGACCGCTTTAATAGAAATTTTCCTAATCTATCCCAGAACAGAGATGCCTAGAAGGTATTGAAGGACACCTTTGCTCAGGAGTCGGACATTATAGGTTATTTAAAAAGAAGTTTTCATTATGAATATAATGTTCTATGAAAGAACCTTGAAGCAAAAATATCTAATAATTAAGCCTTTACAGCCTTATCACACTTGCGATTTACAAGCGTATTGAAAGCGAAACGTACGCGCGGCGTATTCGTCGCGTTCCCGTAACCAATTCGCCGCGAAGGCGTCGCGATTACGCCGCGACCGCGTGACGAATACGCCGCGTCTGCGCAGCGAGTTCGCCGCGTCAAGAGTTGAGACATCATGCCGTACATTCGTCATCGAAATTCATTTCTACCCACTTCAGGTGACACTGACAATCTTAAACGCGAGTTTGCACGTCTTATATCATTTTGGATCACATTTAACAACTCGTAAAATGTAAGTCTTGACATGCGCAGATAGGAACGAAATTTTTTGGGATTCTTTTTGATTCGTTAACGAAACAGTCGCTCTCTTGCAGTCGATTACTTAAAAATGGATCCTCCCAAACACGCCGTTTTTGATTTTGTTTCCGTATCTTATTTCTTCGAAGCAATAAAGCTAACAGAAGTGTTTCCTCGTCGTAATCCATTATGTAAGTGACTGTCCAAGACTCAGATCACTCTCAGCGATTTACTGACGGCTGCGCAGCGTATTCGTTACGCAATCGCGGCAAAATCGCGACGCACTCGCGGCGAATTGGTTACGGGTACGCGACGAACACGCCGCGCGTACGCTTCGCTTTCAATACGCTTGTAAATCGCAAGTGTGATAAGGCTGTTATGAATGTTAATTATTACTACACCTTTAAAATTGTAATAAATACATTTGAGTACAAAAGTTTACTCGAACATATGAAAAACGAAATTATTCTTAGTTTAAAATGAATCACTGTTCTAAAAAGAACTTCATAAGTACATCTGCTCTGTATAGTTATGTAAAGCTAAAACTATACTTACGTAACTAACTACCAGTGTATGTCAATTCTATTGATTGATGGCTCTTTATGACAAGTCTATTTTTGGCAATCAATCAAGCGTACAAATAGGTACGGCTCAATTTTGTGCAAAATAGTAGTTTGCGTTGTGGTAATTTAGTTGTGGGTGAAAGTATAATGAAACAATCGTCGAGAAAATTGATTAGGTACTAGATGCTACTAATATAATAGTCTTGGGAGAATTGGAATATTCTATACACCCAAAAGGTGCCAAGCCAAAGTTTACGTTTGTTGAAGTTTATATTCTTTTATAATAAACTAGCAGCGCCCCGTGGTTTTACCCGCGTAGTGCCCGTTCCTGTGGAAATTTCGGGATGACAAATAGCGTATAACCTTTCCTTTGAATGTAGCTCTCCATTACAAAAATAATTATTGAAATCGGGCTGGTAATTCCCGAGATTAGCTCGAACATACAACAAAAAAGACGTGTGGCACTCGGGGACTGCCGCGGTAAAGCTATTGCATAGCATTTTGTATCAACTTATGCAATTATTAGTTTTATTATCAGTTTTACTTTGGATAGCAAATATCTCTTTTACGACAGCCTTTCGAACTGGCAAGACGAGTGGAGGCCAGTCTTCTTTAAAACCTATAACTATCAAAGCCAAATGTATGCATTCTCTATTTAAACTCTCAATCAACACAATAAATAAATTAAATTCGGCAATACACATATGGCAAACGTATACGTCAACTAAACGAGGAAACTTAAATTCCTTTTTTAATCGCAAATCATCGTCGCTCGCCTGTGGCACCCCCATAATATACAGTCAGTAAACACAAATATTTAAGTAATAACATCTTTTCCACCTAAATGATCAAGTAAACATTACAAGTTTACTTACAACGTCTTTTGGTTCAGTTGTTCCAAACTTCAACTTAAGATATTATATCAACATAACATCCAACTTGAGTGTAAATATACTTCGAACATTTCCAGAATAAATTAAAATTTCATATCCTTGAAAATTTTCTAGAAAGCCGTGTTTTCAAGATGGTTCGTTTTTCTACTCTCTTGTAAAATTAGGTTTTTGTTTGTATCTAAAATTGGATCGGTATCGGATATTGTTCATGACCCTATAAAATAAACTCTTCTATTTTATAATAAGAAAAATAAAAAGATATGTAAGTCTCTTGTTTTGCCACATCAGCGGTTTCCCTGAGACCTGTAAAACCTTTTAAAGTAAAAATAACATTTTTCCTTTTCCAAATGATATCCTAATATCAACTTAAAGCCATCTCCTTCGTTATTAATCCGGGATTTTGGCTGGGACCGTCTTTCATCGCAATCTTTGTCAGATACCTAGTACATTCATACGTAGAACATATATGTATCTATATAAATTGCGAGGTACGCAGTATGCTTTGCATATATATACATTAAACAATCGGAATCATTAACACAAAGAAAATAAAATCACTGCGTTTGTTTACATGTTAAAGGTATACGTTTACGTCATTATAAAAGGTCTTTTAATATCCGTGCTTCTTATCACAACTTACCAGCACTCTTCGGTCATAATGTATACAAATAGACAGTCATTTGCCACATCAAATTAAAATTAACCAATAAAGAATTTAAGCCCTATTATGTTTATGGACTTAACTAAATGGACCTAAACATTACGGCATTTAGTTTATTGATGATTGTCTGATATACTAGCATTGATATTCGAAGTATAATACGGTTCAGAATATTAAGGTTTTCTACTTTGTCCATTAACTCCGGATACCTAATACTAAATCGATAAGTATGCACGAACGAATTGAATGAACGAAGCTGGATTACCGTTCATTCCCAGATCTATACACTCCTTTGTTCAATAGCAATGCTGTCACGTTCCTCGCATCTCGTTTGAGAATATCTGTTACGTGCTTTTTCTAAACTTTCAACATTTTAATACAGGGAGTGTTATTTTATTTCATAATGGGTTTGTTCCCGTTATGGGGACTTTAGTATATTACCTTTTAGTGGTTAAATAGTAATAGCATCGCATCCAATTGTAACCTAGCCTAACCGATTCTAATATAAAATTGTGTTCTATTATGATAAATTGAAACAAACATCTAAGCGGTATTTTTTCTCAACATTTAATTATATTCAAGTACAACTACTTATTATTTAACAGGCAATACTAGGTATCTGAGTACTTAATTCACATACTGCCGCACCCATAGACGTTCATCAAAATCGACACTTAATTATTTGACGTACCTAATTTCTCATACATCACATGTTAAAATCCCTCATAAAACACATCTACTAAGGAAACATTTGATGTCTCTGAGTACGGGCGTTTAGGTAGAATCTGAGATAGTTCTACGATCTTTAATTAATATGTGTTTTCCTCAAAGTAATTTAAAATTTGTTAAAATGTTAACGAACTGATTCAACTTAAAGAACAATAGTTTATTATTATTCAACACATTCAATATGCATGTCATATGCCAAAAGGTGATTCTGGAAACGTTGACTAGAAGCTCCTTTGACTCTAGTTAACAATTCAGGCACTACGCATTGAATTCACATACACACGTGACTAATAACTACGAGATTATATTTGATTGTACAAACGAGTTTGTCACCTCATGATATAGGCCTCCGTATTATTATCCTCAACCGAACCCGAATAATGTTAGTGAACAAAATTAAAGGCTCGAACTTATGAACCCCATCCTCCAGCTTCTGTCGTATAAGACGAAGAACAATAGACGTTCATGAACCAACCCCTAGCGAACTTTCCCTCAACGGTGAATGCGAAACAACTAAAGGTGTGGCATCCTTTTGTATCAAAGAAAATATCAAACAATATTCTTATAAAGATATACCTATCAAAAATGTCCGCTGAAATAGATATAACACGATAATTTTCGTATATATAGGTCAACCTGTATCACCTTCTTATCGCATTACTATCCAAAGCAAAATTTAATGAATGACTACTATCGTATTACATCATGTAACGCTTAATTGGTTCAAGATATTCAATTTAATTGATATTCGGAGATCGGTAGTGGCTGTGGTAGTGGTGTTATCTAGCGATAGAGTGCATTGCGATAAGCGGTGGTGTGTATTGGCGGCGCGGCGCGGCGGCGGCGCCGGCAGTCTGTATCGGTTGGCACGCGCGGGCACACGCGCCGCCCGGCCACAGCCGCCGCCCGCCCCGCACCCCGTGCCGCCCCCGCCCGCGACGCACTCCAGGTAAACATCTCATGCCACATACATCACATCCCCACACCTCCAACCCCATCCATCCAACCCCCAAACTAATCTACACTTAGAAGGTTTAAATGGTTTAAAAGTGCCCCACGAATTCAAGTGCTAACAAAAAAACAAGTGATATGCCAATTTATTTTTAAAGTGCCAACAGATGTGCCGTGACATAATGGACTAAATACTAAGAAACAGTCGTTTTTATGTGATGGAAAATATGATTATCGCCATAAACCGTTGTTACGTCAAGAAGATGGTTCTCAGTACAAAGGATTGTTTAATTATTTTGTGGAGGAAATTGGCTTTGCTTGACAAGCCTCTAATTTGAACCAAAATACTTAATTGATGATTGATGTAATTTTAACAAGAAATTAATTTTCAATTTGGGACACGAAGTAAAGGATTTATACGCAGGAAAGTAATTGAAACTTTGGAAAACCTGAAGGAAAAGCTACAAAACATCAAATACGTGAGAGGAAAGACATTTAAATGAAGATGTTAGTCGTAATGAGATTAATGATATTATAGTATAGTTTTTGTGACAATCCAAACAGACATCTTATCTGCGAAGTCCTTGAGATGATCCTAAATCCCACCTAAGTACTTATCAAGATTAATGAGATTTATACCGTACGTACCTAATTACAGTTAACAATTGCGACTACGTTTTCATTAGGAAAAAGTAATCAATATCAAATATTCAAGAGATGTGCTGTTCAAATATTATAGGTTAACTAAGTCATCAATACTGCCAGAATACAGTTAGTTGTCATAGATAACACGCTTTGATTGTAAATTCATTCTTATCAATAAAGGATTACATTTGATTGCTAGTTGATGTTAATCTGTAAATGCTCATCTACTTGAATGGTGGGTGCAAATCCAAATGACATTTACAACAATCACACAATGTGGGTCCAAATGATAGCCATTACAGGGAAATATATCTACAGGGATTCCTTTCAGAATCATGCTCCGTTTGAGCAAGAAAATTCGAATTTTTTAGCCAATTTATTCGAGTAAATCCATTTTTGCACTGATACAACAAATTAGAGGCGCTATAGCATTCTTACATGATAAGAAAACTCTAAGAATCTTATTTAGTTCCTATGGAAGTTCAAATATTGTGTGTTATTGATGTGAATGTAAATCATTAAACGATCACTAACCATAGTGGTATTACAAATCTTTAACAAATCCAAATATTATCAAATCACAATATTTAAAAAGTAAAGTAGTTAAAGGAGGATTATCGATACTTCATATCGTAACATATCTTTATTGCGATAAATTGATTTGATATCTTATTACTAGAAAAACATGTCACTTTTTGCTATTTTCAAATATTTGTAATATAGTACGCTTTTAATTAATGCCTCTATCTCACAAACAATTTGGAAATTATTTTCGAACAATAAATGCAATCCAAACATTGACCCTTCAAATATTATTTCAATTACTCAATTAAATGAGATAAACAATTAATGCAGCAATCAATTGATTTTGATGTAAAAATCAATATTTCCTTTATAGTAGAGTTACTTTAGTGGAGTCACTAAAGTTATAAGAGAAGTAATGATCCTATTCTTGGACCTTTGAAGAGTTTTCAAAACATTTTACCTAATTAAATTGCCTTTCGAAATGTTAAGTAGGTCAAAGATATTAACGCATAAATTGGGGATTAAGTTTTTACTCATTCATGGACTCTTTTGTGACTTTTAAAATTGTGTAAACAAACGATAATGAAAAAACCATTCCTTCAAATTATTCCTAAATATTTTAACTCTCAGTTTTGAGAATGACTCTTTGGTTGTGATTAAAGGGTTCAATCCATAATATTTTGTATATATTTAAATGACGAATAGAACTAGTCATATGAAGTAGAAACTCTTAAGGTGCTCCCACACTGCTGTTACAAAATGTTTATAAACATTTTTGAACACTAAAACATTTACTAACAAATGTTGTCAATTCTTACATTTTGTTAGGAACTGTTATATGTTATAAGTGCTCCTACACTGATGGAAAGTGTTTACTAACATTTTATAACATTTTGAATCTGGCATTGGCTCGCAGTTTGGTTTTGCGTTCTGAGGCGTCTACACGAAAATGGAAGAAGATTTGCTAATTGGGATAGTTTTCATTTTTGTTTTAAAAAAAAGAAAAAGCGCTCTTATTGGATGCGCCGAACGCTTAAAGCTAGAGAAAAACTCACCGACTCACCGCATACCCCGCCGTCACCCGTATAAAATGTTTACAAACAAAATTTTGTTCAAAAATGTTAATTAACATTTACTAACATGAAAACATTTTTTGACTTTGGTGATTAAATGTTAGCTAACAAATGTTTACTAACGTTACTTAACATTCTATAACAGCAGTGTGGGAGCACCTTTATATATAGATATTTGATATCATAATATTTACTGATCAAATTCGTTTCTTAATATCTTAACCAGAATTCTTAACTTATTCCAAAAACATAATTTTCATTCTTTCCTTAACTCCTATTATTTATTTGCAATCAACTGATAAAACTCCAGCTGTTTTGGCGTAAAATACGTCGAATATGGCGTTTTGGGTCATAAATATACATTGTTAGGATCGTAAAGTTTATTATTCATGGGTTAGGCTCCTCGCGTACTCTAAATTACATAAAACTGATTAGTTTATTACCGATTAAACAGAATACTTAATCGTTCAGCGTTAGACTACTAAGTTCAGCAAAGTATAAATTATACTGACTCAGGTTTAAACGCACCAATTTGGTAAAGAACAGAACTTACCAAAGCTAAGTAGGTGGCATTACTTTAATTAGAGCTAAATCTGATGAAACTTGGTGGACTGCAATAAATTCAACCTGTGAAATAACGTTACCCTTCGTGTTTGACTGTAACTAATAACTCAAACAAAACGAGAGCTTTAAATATAAAAGTTTGAAATTACTCTAAAATTGTAGGTAAGTTGTTATAAGCAATGAGCCCGCGTGGGCAGGAATATTTAATGCAAACAAGCAACAGACAAATCATTTTTTCGACATTGTTTTAGATATACTCAAGACATGTTTTTTATCAGTCTGCCAACTATAACATAACTAACCTAACCAAAAGTTGTAACAACTAGAATTTCAATGAAATTTCGGTTTTCGCGTTATTAACCAATGCAAATCATTCGTAATGTAAATCGTTTAACCGCAAGGGTGAATGCTTTATCGACCGGGAAACATGGCTATTACTTGCACCAGCACCTAACACAGCACACTTTGAAAATGCAGATACGATACTAATGTTCGATCTATTTTATTGCCATTCTGTTGGTTTTATGGCACTGTGAATAAGGGCTTCGTTCCATTTGTTTAAACCTGTAGTTGTCAGCACGAGACCAATATAGCCCTGATAATGTTTCATAATTACAGTTTATTACGATTTTCACCAAATTGTTATGGAAGAATATTGTAGTGTTGAAAGTGAAAAGTAAACTATAGCACATACGAGTATTTTAGTGTAATAACTATATAGTTATTACACTAAAATACTGTATGTACTTTAATATTTAATCTTTAATATAAAAGATTAAGTAAACCATATGTGGATTATGAAATGATTCCACAAAATAAATGAATTGTGGGATAAGGAAAATAATAACCTTAAGTTAAGTTTTCATTAAGCAAATAGTAGTTTATGCAACGTCATATAAAGAAGGGTATTAAAACACGAGGGTGAGTTTATGAAACGAGCGCAGCGAGTTTCATAATAGTAACGAGTGTTTTAATACCCGTGTTATATGCAGTTGCATACACTACTTTATCTTCACTATTTAATGCAATTAATCAAACAAAATTTTAAAAACAAAACACATTGCGAAACATTAAATTCACGCGTAGGTACGTGTATTGTCACAGTGAACTTGCCGCCATTAAAATCTAACCAATGAGAGCGCAGCTGCGCGTAGGGCCAATCAGGAGCGAGCGAGATCTTACCAAAGAGTTTTGTGTATGTAGTTTCGACGAAGTTTTCACGTATAACCCAACTATTTTCAAAAGCCAGCCTAATATCAAAATTTTATACAACTAGTATGAGGATTTTGACATAAGGCTCGCCAGGTTAATTGGTCGCGTTATAATGATGTTATAATGTTAAATTATAATGATATTATAACATCATGTGCAATAGCTTAAATTGAGTGTTTTAGTTGCCTGCGCTATAACAGTAGTAATTATAAGTCAAGTATTGGAAACATAAGTAGAATGTTACAACATTAGTGTAGATAAAAATACTAAGAAAATGTACGGACTTATGAAATTCAGATAGAAGTCAGATTATAACAGCGTAATCCGTACTGTACCTATATAAAATATTTATATTTATGTATAAGATTAATGTGTTACCCTTATGTCAGTTTATAGACCCAAAGAGGGGTTTTTACATGACATTGAAGTCAAGGTCTGACAGATTACAACCACCCTCTGAATCACGGCAGCCGACAGACACACCGGCGGGTAATTCTCTTAAAATCACTACATTCTAACCAGTTTATTTTAACAAAACTCTTTATAAAGATATGATCCTCTTACCCTTTGTCTGAATACTTTGAAAACATTTTTGTTTATGCTCTTTTTCTCCGCATAATTAACTGAATTAATCTTTACTTAGTAGCTACGAAGATTGTATAATAAAAAGTTGCTTTCTTAAAGTTCTTCTCATTTTTACGAAATTGACAGAGTTTAATATTTATTGACTTTTAAAAGTAGAAGCATTTAATTTTTTCCGTTACCTCGTGTATAACTAGTATATTATTATCGACCATTTATGACAGAT
The DNA here is from genome assembly GCA_963082685.1 of Cyclophora albipunctata. Taxonomy (NCBI): domain Eukaryota; kingdom Metazoa; phylum Arthropoda; class Insecta; order Lepidoptera; family Geometridae; genus Cyclophora; species Cyclophora albipunctata. Next base: position 5,010,010 of record OY720116.1, on the reverse strand, counting down.
TAAGAGTAATTGTTCGTGAAGATATGCAAATTGAAAAAACCAAAATATTTCTAAGGTCACAAGTAGTTGACGTGAGATTGCTTAAATTAAGTATTTAAAGAATGCTGTTGACTTCATAGGTATTACAATTTAATTATTTTGAATATTAAACCTCGGAGCGAAAGAACAGGAATAATAACAGTATGTCATGCAAAACGTATCATTGCAACACATTTGTAGAACTCATCATAAATTTTAACTTCTGTGAAATTATTTCTTTCAACTGTGCTTTTATTGTGTCTTTTATAGGTGCAATAATAATAAACCTGATTAAAAATACTAATTATGCTGTATGTTCCTACATTAGCTTTTGAATAGGGTTACTCGATAACATGTTCGGGAAATATTAGCCAGAAAATCAGTTTTCACCGTAAGTACCCATAAAAAGAGTGAAAAAGATTTCCTTGCGTACAAAGTATACGTATGTTGAATTAAATAAACATACATCAAATTGATCCTACTAAATATTGCATTGTATTCCCCGAACGGGAGGGATGTATTGTTCATCCTGGAGTTCCCATTGAGACGTTTTTACGATCTCTTGTACGATCACAAGGGGCAAACCAAACGCCATTAAAGATTCTGTATGCTCCAACAAGACTATGAAAACTTGTACCAACGCATTTTGTCAATGTTAGCTTGGCGACTGGGTTAATTAGACAGGAATATTATAGCTTCCTGGAACGGTCTGGTTTTCTCATTCATTTAGGTGACCTTTCAATTTGAAAAGGTAGTTTATAAAAATATCTTGGTTTCTTTTTACGTCAATTACGTTTTACTCGGCGCCTCCTCCAGCGAAACTATATTGAATCTCATTTTTTCCTTTTCGTTAATGAAATGGAGGCGCTACTCGTTTTAACATTATTGTTTGAGTCATCATGTTTATTCTTCAGTAGTGTTTTCTCAGTCGTTTTACTTGTGTTTGGCTTTGAAAACACCTGGCGATTACTTTTGTTCAAACATTAACCGGATACAATACATATATTTTTAGATGACAAGAAAAGCAACCTTAAAACTCTTTACTGGTGCTGAAAAATAATACTGTTAAGTAGCCTATGTTTAGCTCTTATTGTCACCTTTTATTTCCCAATAATCATTAATGCCTTCTTTAACAAATTATAAAATAACTTTATTCGGCACGCGCGTCCCTTACAAAGGTCAAACAATAATAACCGTATGATCCTTTGTTTCAGAGCCATCTAGATCATTTCCCATTGGACCCGTAAAATATACAAATTACCCGTTTACGTTTTCGTGTAGGATTTTTTTGGAAGGTTTTCAAATATTCAGGTGTAATTGAATTTTGATGCTACGGACTTGAATATTTAAAGTAGCTTACGCACATTCAATGATTTAAGTATGCATAACTATATGCATATACATAGGTATTTATTGAATGGTTTATCATGTTAAAAAGTAAGTCAATATTTATATGTTATTCTTTATTATCGTGCATTGCATTACTGTCTTGCTAATCAAACGTGTACTACAGCTCAATGTGAAACAAGTCACAACTTTCCAAGATTACATTACCGATACACCGACGAGTAAAACTAAATAGAAGCCTGTTAAATCCTTATTGTTTTGTCCTTCTAAAATGGAAATGATTCCTTCGGTACTCAAAAGCAAATAACACCAAACAATATTCGCCGACTTTAATGGATGGGTAAACCAGGAAAGCGGGAAAAATACTAAAACACTCATTAAACATTTAAGTTGACCACGTTGTTTACCTGACATTCGTGACTGAACCGTTTATTCTTCTTGCACAATGCATGAATGTTGCTATCCATAACTCTACGCAAGCCCTGATTACCATACATAGTAGGTCATATCACATTAAACAGTAGAATGGTAGCCATAAAGGTAACTTACTGAATATTTTGATGGATTTCTTATTTAAAAACAGTTTCAGGACTTTAAGTACATTTCTATATAGATAACACGATAACAAGTGTTTTTGTTTATAATTTGTTGTTGTAGAGTTTCTTGTTGTAAAATAACAAACTCTGTTATTTTACAACAAGAAACTTATCAGCTCGTTAATAAACATATTTTAATACAATAGGGTAATTTAGATCATGAAAAGATTATTTTATTAACCTTTAACAGCTTCAGGTTTGTAGTGTATAGTTTGTTCGGAACATTATCTTATGTATAGTTTTTATTTAAAGGTTAACTTACCCGTAAGGATTAACTTTTTCTATGTGTTTTTATAAAGTGCACTACGACTTGGGTTCTAACTTATTTTATTCAAGTTGCAACTTTAATTTTATTCTTTAAAAGGTCCGTTCTATACTGTTAGCTCAATTTACAATGTAAATTATTTCCTGGAACAACAGAATAAAAACCAAACAGCCAGGCGAAGTGAAGTTAAACAAAAATAGGTACAAACAAAATATGAAGCATGGAAACAATTGAATACGTCGCAGGCAAATCAAAGAAATGACGATAATAACGAACAAATATTTGTTTTAATTAATTTCGATATACAATTATTACTTGAGAACGTTGAGATTGAGAAGTAATTACAGTCAACAAGATATGTTAGTATCAATATCATGTTTTGCTATCACGAAATTACAATATTTTAATCCCACGCACTCATACAAATTGGAGAGTTTGTGGATAATGGACGGATACATTTACTTTAGTTAGTTAGTTGATTGTCTGTTAGTTTAATTGGATACATCAGAATTTTAGTTAGGTTTATAGGTATATGGTAGGATACTTGTGAACCAGCATTCTCACAGAAAGAAGAACTACTAGGGAAAAACGACACGGACACGCTGAGACACTGATAGCCTAGATCATACGTTATGCCTATTATAAAAACTAGCAGTGCCCCGCGGTTTTACCCGCGTTTTGCCCGTTCCCGTTGAAATTTCGGGATGAAAATTGCCTATATAACCTTCCCGTTGAATGAGCTATCCATTCAAAAATATTTATAGATTCTGATATTAACGTGTTAGATTAGTGCGTCAAACAAACAAAAAAATAGACAAAATATTCAAATCTTTAGCTTAATATATTAATTAGTATACTCGTAGATTTACTCATAAACTACTAACATCAATGTGATTTAGAAATAAAGAGCAATATAAAACTCGATCTGATTGTAAATACCATACAGATGTGTCGTTTTATAAACATTACTTCATGTTTAAAAATGTAGACCATCGTTTACACAACATTTCACAATCGTAACAAAATAAAACTGATTCAATGACAGCTGGCCTATGTTTAGAATCGATTGTAACACTTTGTAATTCACATATTTAAAACTAATATTATAAAGCTGAAGAGTTTGTTTTGTTTGTTTGTTTGTTTGTTTAAACGCGCTAATCTCAGAAACTACTGAACCGATTTGAATAATTCTTTCACTGTTAGATAGTCTATTTATCGAGGAAGGCTATAGGCTACATTTTATCCCGAAATTCCCACGGGAACGGGCACAACGCGGGTAAAACCGCGGGGCGCTGCTAGTTTAAAATAACCACTGAACCGAATATTCATATCGGTTTACTATTAACATATATTAAATGAAACCTACTTTATTGTAGTAATTCAAATGTACTTTGATTAATCAATCAGCTGGTCATATCGCTTTACTGCGGTGAAAACGGATAGTGAGGGAAATAACGCGCTGTTTATAATATTTCCACGAGATGTAATACCGTTGTCACAGGCACGTGAACGCACTGGTTTCACAAACCATCGCTAATGAATGAGATCAGTCAACTGCAAGCGCTCCCAGATGAAAGACAAACTGACATTTTCACAACCCTACATAACAAACACATTCCGAATGTTTTAGTCAACCGAAAATAATATTGTACCATCCTATTCTTATCGTAATAAACCCCACCTAAAGGCTATCAATTTCTATCAACACCAACAAATCCTAAAGTGACATTCTATTTAATTATTGAAAATTTCCAACAGACTCCAATTAATAATCTATTCTTAGGCATGAATGCGGCTCGATCTGGCCGTGACTGGTCTCTTAATTCAGCTATAAAATATAATTGAACGAAACGAATTATTCTGATAATGGCACCACTAATTAGTATTTAATTCTTAGAATTCAGTTACGTAGAATATTTGGAAATGAGTATACTCGTAGAATACTGCTTGTACTGCAAATACAAGAGCTAATAGCTCATAATTTGGCACAATTATTTATTATTTCCATTTAATGATTGTAATTCAATGTTCGTCCAATCAAGAGTCATTTGAAGCGTAATCCGATTAATAGTTAATGCGGCGGAATTGTAAAATATTGGCAACAGGAAGTTAGTTACGTCGCGCAGGCACCTAGTACGAGTATGTGAGGTGGATCCGTAATTTAAATTAAGTGCAATCTCGGGGGCGCTGCATCCCGCCGGCCCGGGCCGTGGAAATCGATATTAAATAAATTAAGCGATCACTCGATTGGGAAAGTACCTCGGATATGATGGTTCATCCATTAAAAAATAATTGGAAAATGTCAAAAGTGCCCTCGATGTGTCCGCTTATAATTTTTACCCAGAATCCTTTTCGTGTTTAAATAACCAAAAGTATTGAGTTTTATATAAAAACAACATGGAATATTTAAGACAAAGTTAGTGGTTAAGAATGTTCATATTAAGTAGGTTATTCGTATGTTAATCCCTAAAGCCCAACATTGAAAGCCAAAGTTGTTTGAGATCGCCCGTTCTTGTTTATCGGTTTATGTGGTTGGTCGTGGAAGGATCAACTCCAAATTGGGTAGGATATTTAGTTACATCTAAGCGTAGAAAGTTGACACTCTCCAGAACAATATCATAATAGCTACTGTGAGATCAAGATCTCGGAAATCATTACAATAAAACCAATATTCCCACTTTCAGAAAATACTGAGAATGCTAAAATGATTTTGAATACCTAATTCTCGGCATAAAGACTATTCCATAATGCTAGACTAAGTTTTCTAAGTGTGATGTTGTCTACGTGATGGATGGATTAAAGTGGCGATTACAAACATTAACTTGTTTTGAGGAAAAATACGAATATAATCTTTGTTTTGTTTGTTATCAGCTTATTCAAAGTTTTTAACGGTTATGGAAAACGTTCGTGTTTAATCCTGTTCTAGTTACCAACTTTCAGGTATCGATACTATACCATTTATCAATGTCAATAGTTTTTCAACGAAGGAAATGTACGTTTAACAGTAATCTTACATTCAACAGTGAAATGACAAATGAATGGCCACTATTTCAAGGTCGGTGCCACAATCACTGAAGAGTGTGTAGGTACTGTTATCAAATCAAACTGGAGGCATTAGCCATGACCCCGGCCCTATCAACTAAGTAATAACATCAATCAAAACGTCACTACAGCCACAGAACCTTTACTAGTATGTATCGGAACATCACACTTCTTACATAGTAGCTATAATGTATTCTGTGACTATCGCTCACTGCTGACCTTGTTACCTTGTACACAAATGGCTGATACGGAGAAAATATTTGTAAATAATATCTTGGAAATTAATGTTACCTGATTTCTACGTAAAAGACTACTTAAAAAATTATGTACTTCAGTAGAAATACCAAAGCTCGGAGTCGATTCTGCTGAATCGAATGCAATGTCAATGTTGAAACAAAAGATTTCCAAAACAGTATTTACGATATAGGGAAATAGGATAATAACTTCAGTAAACACAAATGAGTTCGATACAGACCAAACACTGCAATGCAATCTTATGCAGTCAAATGGATGTTACATTCGGATGAAAGATTTTGTCTATAACGTTCTATAGCTTTTTATTACCAATAGTAACATTACGTACATTCGTTACTTTGTATCTCAAAACATATTTAATTAAATTAACTAGACAAAAAAGGCTTAGGGTGGGTTGCTTCAGCTTATGCTCACGCACCAGTAACCGTTAACACAGAATTTCAGTCTTAAAGTCTCAACAGAAGTAAGAAAATGAAAAAAATGTGGCATTCTACAGACCGCTCGAATAACTTTAATAGTCGAATACTGTCATTTAAGTTGTGAAACAATGCTTTGTTATATCAGATATTTAACATACTGGTTTCTTAAGTTTAAGCGAACACTACTCATTTTGAATTGAAACTACGCTTACACTTCGCTTTTATTTTACATTTTTATCTGACGTTTCGGTCCCTTTACAAGAACCGTGAAGACCGAAACGTCAGATAAAAATGTAAAATAAAAGCGAAGTGTATCCGTAAACGTGGTTTCAATTCAAAATGAGATATATAACAACTTAAAAAATCGTATTACCGAATGTATGTTACAATATACAGCCGTTTGTAACAACCCACCCCTATTATTACTTTAAAATATTGCAACAGGGTAGAATACAATATCCACATGATTTCAATACAAATAAACGAAGTGGAAGTAATAAAGACTGGCTGAGATATTGACAAGCGAATACTCGCATTATCTACGTACAAATACTAAATACGACACAATAAACAACAAAATGGAAAACAGATTTTGTCTGTACTGAACCTAGCTATGTATTCTGTCAGGATATATTTAGTGTTAGTACGTTATCCACGTGTACAAGTCCTGAATTATATGACTATAACTAATTTGTTAGGTATTGCATATTATATCCTCTATAGGTACATATGAATAAAATTGGAGTGTCTTTTTATTATATTAAAATAACCATGTACATAATATATACGGCATATGAAACGGTACCAAAATTGTTGTCTGTCTGTCTGTTTGTTCCGGCTTATTACTGAAATGGCTATGCCGATTTTGATGGGATTACTGGCAGGTAGCTGGAGTAACTTAGGCTACTTTTATTTTAGAAAAATTATTTTAATATATATTCCCACGGGAACGGGCAAAACGTGGGTAAGGTTCTGCTAATAAAAGAATATGTTGTACGGAAAAACTTCTCGATATGAACCGAAGAGTTGACCGTTCGTTATTTGGCTGTGCCTCGTATAAGTGCATATAGTCCAAAATCGCTTGCATGTCAATGTCATGTCAATTACTAACATAAGGCATCGTATACCATTTTAAGCGAGAATCGCTTGATATTCGTAAAGCGTCGCTTGGATTGAGCAAATTTATAAACTTGCTTGATTGATTTTAAACTTTGGATACTTTTGTTTTTTGTCGAAATACGCATGATTAAATCTGACACTGCGTCGAATTATACTATCATTAAATCTGACACTTGTAATTCGTTCTTCTGTAATTAAATCCAACCTATTTAAATATATTTTAATCTAAATCGCCGAAAAATCAGTGATTAATAGAGAATTCATCTGATAGTATACCGGTGGGGTTCCTTTGTCTAGCTTCGGTAAATGGGGCCGTTTCGTGAGGAATAAAATTTCTTTCTTGTGCGTGTTGTATCAGTTAATTAACAGTTGCTAATCTCTTACAAAGGCGTTGGCGGTTAATCGTTACCTATTTTTAAAGCATTTTTGTAAAGACAAAACTCATCTTTTTGTCCCAGTTTTTAAAGGTTCTAGCTTCAATTTAAACTTTACGTGTTATGCAGTTAAAGCTGAAAATGAATTTCAACTTGGTTCACTAACGGAGCTTTTGAAACTTTTAATGGGGAAGAATATACAGTTTGATGTTACATGGAATGTAGTTCTGTTTATATCAGCTTTAGTTTGAATTGAAACGTTTTATCGACTCAACCGACAACTATAACCAACTGCCATAAAGCTGTATAAAATAAAATAAAAAAGCCATTTGGGCCATATCTTGGCCAAAACATCTACAAGGAAAAGACAATGAAATAAAGACGCAGTACGTACTTCGCTCTTCTATTCCATGGAAAAGACCCAAATTCTGAGAAAACAAATAATTTGTCATTATCAATAGTCAACGAATGTCAAACAAAATTGACGCGTCATTGATGATCGAGACATTCAAAGTGTCGTTTTTAATATTTCAAAAATATGGACTCTAAATTAACCTACATATTATTCCCCAAAAGAATTGAAACGAATTGATGTACCTTCAATATTTATCGTATCATTTCATCCAATATTGACGCTAGTTATCAACATAAATATTCAAAAATTAATGATTTTCCAGGAACATTTCACTTTATTCAATTCATTTGAATTGGTAAAATATCACGATAAAAGTTACACGAACTGGTAGCTAAAATAATATTATACTTCCAATACTTTATGATTTTATAAGGCTTCGCAGTTGTTTCGATTCTTGGTTTCGCTTTCTTTACACGCCATGTTCCAACCTTGAATGTCTGGTAAATATAACAATCAAAATGTCGTTCAAACCTTGTTCAAGCTTATTTGTTGTTAATAGAAAAGCATTGAATTTTCCACGATGTATCTAATTTTAGTGTACAAAGAATTGAAAAGAGCGACAAACGTAAGCAGAATTTATCAGCTAAGATAATCTATACGTCTCATAAAACATGATAAAGACCAACAGTAGGAGATTTGAACGTATCTCCTTGAAAGATCTTCCTAATGAGTCTTTTCTTTGTGTTATTTATATTTCTATCAGTTAAAAGGTTCATTCCGTAAAGGATCCTGTTGATTATTTTTGTTTCACTTCATCGTCGAATAAGTATCTTTATGTGTTCACCACGTTAGAGCTATATTCGTAGAATGGGCCGTTAAATACTAAAGTACGTACCATAAAACGCTCAGGTGAGAGTCAATTGGGCGAAGAGATAATAACTTTTAATATTGTTTGAGATTTTTCATGTGAGTAAAGGCGTCAATTCTGTTTATTTTCTTCTTGACATGTATTTACATTATTCCCTTGTGTGCCGTACATATATTGTGTATCGTACATATATAACACTGGCCGTTCCGGTTCCGCGCGGAGGTTCCATCCGCCATGCAATGGATAGCGATAGCACATGAGTAAATAAAGCGTTCAAGTGTTCAAATCGCGCTTACGATATTTTCCCAGATTAAGCGAAGACGCACCCATATATTTTGTTGAACAGTATAAAATCTTCCACTTTATAAAATTAGAATAGACCAGACAGAAATCCAACAAAATCTGAAAATATATAATTTAAACCCGTTGAATAGAAAGTTAATGAATCATTCCGCAATATATTTAACCAGACATATCTTTATATAAAAGTAAGGACTATAGTTCACATATTATTAAGAATCGGTCTAGAAGTTATTGAGAATCGGTCTAGAAGCGGTTTGCAGTGAATTGTATTCCCGCATAGTCGCCGGGTTAAATTAGATTGCAGATAAGCTTTGAGGACGGAAGGCTGTACCTTCGCGTGCCTGCATTACAGCCACGATGCAACGCCATACATTCCCACCCCAAAGGTCTCAGCGAAAGGTCAGGCCGTAAATAAATCAACATTATAAACGGCTGTCGGAATACACGAAGCAGTTTAATCAGCTTAAAATACTTTTTTTACGCCTAGTTCAGTACTACAACTGATAATTTATACAAGATAAGATTTGATCAGCGATACAATTGATGGTTTGATATTTCTATTTGTTTACAGTAGCCATGTTTAATGAAGATAAAATAGTTTTACATGATAGTGATTGTTGTAGTTTATATCTTTTCTGAAAATAAATATATCTATTAAGCATTTACTATTAGTATCATCAAATTTTCGGTCCCTGTTGTTTCTATCGATAGACCATGACGAAGGCCTTTAGGCGGTCTAAAAACTCTAGCTCCAGAGTCTTCCAGAGTGAGTCACTAACCTACACGACCTTACTTTTTTAGTGTCATAACACTTTTGGCTACTATCTGATAAGTAGACACTTTATCGAGGAACATAGATCAGATTTTCCATTGCACAAACTTCAATATATTTTCGTTAGGGCTCCATTGTCGGGAACGGTGATTTAACGTGGAGTAAGCAATATTTTTATTGCAACTTCACAGAAAATACTTCATATTGTTAAACAGACTTTTAACAGATTAAGTTTTCCATTGCCGGTAACGGCGAGACTTTATCTTCTTGCTTGAAT